>JAOWLH010000011.1:4182500-6582500 GCA_027405865.1 Salix purpurea
TATAATAACATATAAAAGTGCTTGTATATGAACAATATTATAAATCTAAAGCTAATACTCATTTAAATAGGGCTCGTTGAGTCAAGATCAATTTGTCCGAAAATCCAAGGCTAACACCCCCTCCAAAAACCAAGTTCAATCATGTTTGGGGGAAACGAATATTACCCATAAATTTGAAGTATAATACCAACTAAAAGGGCTTGGATATGAACAAGATTAGAAATCTAAGGATAATACTCATTTAAATGGGGCTTGTCGAGTCAGGATCAATTTGTCCGAAAATCCAAGGCTAACACCCCTCCAAAAACCAAGTTCAATCATGTTTGGGGGAAAAGCCTATAACCCATAAATTTGAAGTCTAATACCATCTAAAAGGGCTTGGATATCAACAAGGTTATAAATCTAAAGCTAATACTCATTTAAATGGGGCTCGTCGAGTGAGGATCAATTTGTCCGAAAATCAAAGGCCAACACCCCCTCCAAAAACCAAGTTCAATCATGTTTGGGGGAAAAGCCTATAACCCATAAATTTGAAGTGTAATACCATCTAAAAGGGCTTGGATATGAACAAGGTTAGAAATCTAAGGCTAATACTCATTTAAATACGGCTGGTCGAGTCAGGATCAATTTGTCCGAAAATCCAAGGCCAACACCCCCTCCAAAAACCAAGTTCAATCACGTTTGGGGGAAAAGCCTATAGCCCATAAATTTGAAGTATAATAACATATAAAAGTGCTTGTATATGAACAAGATTATAAATCTAAAGCTAATACTCATTTAAATAGGGCTCGTTGAGTCAAGATCAATTTGTCCGAAAATCCAAGGCTAACACCCCCTCCAAAAACCAAGTTCAATCATGTTTGGGGGAAAAGAATATTACCCATAAATTTGAAGTCTAATACCAACTAAAAGGGCTTGGATATGAACAAGATTAGAAATCTAAGGATAATACTCATTTAAATGGGGCTCGTCGAGTCAGGATCAATTTGTCCGAAAATCCAAGGATAACACCCCCTCCAAAAACCAAGTTCAATCATGTTTGGGGGAAAAGCCTATAGCCCATAAATTTGAAGTCTAATACCATCTAAAAGTGCTTGGATATGAACAAGATTCTAAATCTAAGACTAATACTCATTTCAATAGGGCTCGTCGAGTCAAGATCAATTTGTCCGAAAATCCAAGGCTAACACCCCCTCCAAAAACCAAGTTCAATCATGTTTGGGGGAAAAGGATATTACCCATAAATTTGAAGTCTAATACCATCTAAAAGTGCTTGGATATGAACAAGGTTAGAAATCTAAGGCTAATACTCATTTAAATATGGCTGGTCGAGTCAGGATCAATTTGTCCGAAAATCCAAGCCAACACCCCCTCCAAAAACCAAGTTCAATCACGTTTGGGGGAAAAGCCTATAGCCCATAAATTTGAAGTATAATAACATATAAAAGTGCTTGTATATGAACAAGTTTATAAATCTAAAGCTAATACTCATTTAAATAGGGCTCGTCGAGTCAGGATCAATTTGTCCGAAAATCCAAGGCTAACACCCCCTCCAAAAACCAAGTTCAATCATGGTTGGGGGAAAAGAATATTACCCATAAATTTGAAGTATAATACCATATCAAAGTGCTTGGATATGAACAAGATTAGAAATCTAAGGCTACTACTCATTTAAATAGGGCTCATCGAGTCAGGATCAATTTGTCCGAAAATCCAAGGCTAACACCCCCTCCAAAAACCAAGTTCAATCATGTTTGGGGGAAAAGGATATTACCCCTAAATTTGAAGTCTAATACCATCTAAAAGTGCTTGGATATGAACAAGGTTAGAAATCTAAGGCTAATAATCATTTAAATACGGCTCGTCGAGTCAGGATCAATTTGTCCGAAAATCCAAGGCCAACACCTCCTCCAAAAACCAAGTTCAATCATGTTTGGGGGAAAGACTATAGCCCATAAATTTGAAGTCTAATAACATATAAAAGTGCTTGTATATGAACAAGATTATAAATCTAAGGCTAATACTCATTTAAATAGGGCTCGTCGAGTCAGGATCAATGTGTCCGAAAATCCAAGGCTAACACCCCCTCCAAAAACCAAGTTCAATCATGTTTGGGGGAAAAGAATATTACCCATAAATTTGAAGTCTAATATCATCTAAAAGTGCTTGGATATGAACAAGATTAGAAATCTAAGATTAATACTCATTTAAATACAGCTCGTCGAGTCAGGATCAATTTGTCCGAAAATCCAAGGCCAACACCCCCTCCAAAAACCAAGTTCAATCATGTTTGGGGGAAAGACTATAGCCCATAAATTTGAAGTCTAATAACATATAAAAGTGCTTGTATATGAACAAGATTATAAATCTAAGGCTAATACTCATTTAAATAGGGCTCGTCGAGTCAGGATCAATTTGTCCGAAAATCCAAGGCTAACACCCCCTCCAAAAACCAAGTTCAATCATGTTTGGGGGAAAAGCCTATAGCCCATAAATTTGAAGTATAATAACATATAAAAGTGCTTGTATATGAACAAGATTATAAATCTAAGGCTAATACTCATTTCAATAGGGCTCGTCGAGTCAAGATCAATTTGTCCGAAAATCCAAGGCTAGTACCCCCTCCAAAAAGCAAGTTCAATCATGTTTGGGGGAAAAGGATATTACCCATAAATTTGAAGTCTAATACCATCTAAAAGTGCTTGGATATGAACAAGGTTAGAAATATAAGGCTAATACTCATTTAAATACGGCTGGTCGAGTCAGGATCAATTTGTCCAAAAATCCAAGGCCAACACCCCCTCCAAAAACCAAGTTCAATCACGTTTGGGGGAAAAGCCTATAGCCCATAAATTTGAAGTATAATAACATATAAAAGTGCTTGTATATGAACAAGATTATAAATCTAAAGCTAATACTCATTTAAATAGGGCTCGTTGAGTCAAGATCAATTTGTCCGAAAATCCAAGGCTAACACCCCCTCCAAAAACCAAGTTCAATCATGTTTGGGGGAAAAGAATATTACCCATAAATTTGAAGTCTAATACCAACTAAAATGGCTTGGATATGAACAAGATTAGAAATCTAAGGATAATACTCATTTAAATGGGGCTTGTCGAGTCAGGATCAATTTGTCCGAAAATCCAAGGCTAACACCCCTCCAAAAACCAAGTTCAATCATGTTTGGGGGAAAAGCCTATAACCCATAAATTTGAAGTCTAATACCATCTAAAAGGGCTTGGATATCAACAAGGTTATAAATCTAAAGCTAATACTCATTTAAATGGGGCTCGTCGAGTGAGGATCAATTTGTCCGAAAATCAAAGGCCAACACCCCCTCCAAAAACCAAGTTCAATCATGTTTGGGGGAAAAACCTATAACCCATAAATTTGAAGTGTAATACCATCTAAAAGGGCTTGGATATGAACAAGGTTAGAAATCTAAGGCTAATACTCATTTAAATGGGGCTCGTCGAGTCAGGATCAATTTGTCCGAAAATCCAAGGCTAACACCCCTCCAAAAACAAAGTTCAATCATGTTTGGGGGAAAAGCCTATAACCCATAAATTTGAAGTCTAATACCATATAAAAGTGCTTGGATATGAACAAGGTTAGAAATCTAAGGATAATACTCATTTAAATGGGGCTCGTCGAGTCAGGATCAATTTGTCCGAAAATCCAAGGATAACACCCCCTCCAAAAACCAAGTTCAATCATGTTTGGGGGAAAAGCCTATAGCCCATAAATTTGAAGTCTAATACCATCTAAAAGTGCTTGGATATGAATAAGATTAGAAATCTAAGGCTAATACTCATTTAAACACGGCTCGTCGAGTCAGGATCAATTTGTCCGAAAATCCAAGGCCAACACCCCCTCCAAAACCAAGTTCAATCATGTTTGGGGGAAAAGCCTATAGCCCATAAATTTGAAGTCTAATAACATATATAAGTGCTTGGATATGAACAAGGTTAGAAATCTAAGGATAATACTCATTTAAATGGGGCTCGTCGAGTGAGGATCAATTTGTCCGAAAATCAAAGGCCAACACCCCCTCCAAAAACCAAGTTCAATCATGTTTGGGGGAAAACCCTATAACCCATAAATTTGAAGTCTAATACCATCTAAAAGGGCTTGGATATGAACAAGGTTAGAAATCTAAGGCTAATACTCATTTAAATACGGCTCGTCGAGTCAGGATCAATTTGTCCGAAAATCCAAGGCCAACACCCCCTCCAAAAACCAAGTTCAATCATGTTTGGGGGAAAAGCCTATAGCCCATAAATTTGAAGTCTAATAACATATATAAGTGCTTGGATATGAACAAGGTTAGAAATCTAAGGCTAATACTCATTTAAATAGGGCTCGTCGAGTCAGGATCAATTTCTCCGAAAATCCAAGGCTAACACCCCCTCCAAAAACCAAGTTCAATCATGTTTGGGGGAAAAGGATATTCCCCATAAATTTGAAGTCTAATACCATCTAAAAGTGCTTGGATATGAACAAGGTTAGAAATCTAAGGCTAATACTCATTTAAATACGGCTCGTCGAGTCAGGATCAATTTGTCCGAAAATCCAAGGCCAACACCCCCTCCAAAAACCAAGTTCAATCATGTTTGGGGGAAAAGCCTATAGCCCATAAATTTGAAGTATAATAACATATAAAAGTTCTTGTATATGAACAAGATTATAAATCTAAGGCTAATACTCATTTAAATAGGGCTCGTCGAGTCAAGATCAATTTGTCCGAAAATCCAAGGCTAACACCCCCTCCAAAAACCAAGTTCAATCATGTTTGGGGGAAAAGAATATTACCCATAAATTTGATGTCTAATACCAACTAGAAGGGCTTGGATATGAACAAGATTAGAAATCTAAGGATAATACTCATTTAAATGGGGCTCGTCGAGTCAGGATCAATTTGTCCGAAAATCCAAGCCTAACACCCCCTCCAAAAACCAAGTTCAATCATGTTTGGGGGAAAAGCCTATAGGTCATAAATTTGAAGTCTAATAACATATAAAAGTGCTTGTATATGAACAAGATTATAAATCTAAGGCTAACACTCATTTAAATAGGGCTCGTCGAGTCAGGATCAATTTGTCCGAAAATCCAAGGATAACACCCCCTCCAAAAACCAAGTTCAATCATGTTTGGGGGAAAAGCCTATAGCCCATAAATTTGAAGTCTTATACCATCTAAAAGTTCTTGGATATGAACAAGATTAGAAATCTAAGGATAATACTCATTTAAATAGGGCTCGTCGAGTGAGGATCAATTTGTCTGAAAATCCAAGGCCAACACCCCCTCCAAAAACCAAGTTCAATCATGTTTGGGGGAAAAGCCTATAGCCCATAAATTTGAAGTATAATAACATATAAAAGTGCTTGTATATGAACAAGATTATAAATCTAAGGCTAATACTCATTTAAATAGGGCTCGTCGAGTCAAGATCAATTTGTCCGAAAATCCAAGGCTAACACCCCCTCCAAAAACCAAGTTCACTCATGTTTGGGGGAAAAAGCCTATAGCCCATAAATTTGAAGTCTTATACCATCTAAAAGTGCTTGGATATGAACAATATTAGAAATATAAGGATAATACTCATTTAAATAGGGCTCGTCGAGTCAGGATCAATTTGTCCGAAAATCCAAGGCTAACACCCCCTCCAAAAACCAAGTTCAATCATGTTTGGGGGAAAAGGATATTACCCATAAATTTGAAGTCTAATACCATCTAAAAGTGCTTGGATATGAACAAGGTTAGAAATCTAAGGCTAATACTCATTTAAATACGGCTCGTCGAGTCAGGATCAATTTGTCCGAAAATCCAAGGCCAACACCCCCTCTAAAAACCAAGTTCAATCATGTTTGGGGGAAAAGCCTATAGCCCATAAATTTGAAGTATAATAACATATAAAAGTGCTTGTATATGAACAAGATTATAAATCTAAGGCTAATACTCATTTAAATAGGGCTCGTCGAGTCAAGATCAATTTGTCCGAAAATCCAAGGCTAACACCCCCTCCAAAAACCAAGTTCAATCATGTTTGGGGGAAAAGAATATTACCCATAAATTTGAAGTCTAATACCAACTAAAAGGGCTTGGATATGAACAAGATTAGAAATCTAAGGATAATACTCATTTAAATGGGGCTCGTCGAGTCAGGATCAATTTGTCCGAAAATCCAAGGCGAACACCCCTCCAAAAACCAAGTTCAATCATGTTTGGGGGAAAACCCTATAACCCATAAATTTGAAGTCTAATACCATCTAAAAGGGCTTGGATATCAACAAGGTTAGAAATCTAAAGCTAATACTCATTTAAATGGGGCTCATCGAGTCAGGATCAATTTGTCCGGAAATCAAAGGCCAACACCCCCTCCAAAAACCAAGTTCAATCATGTTTGGGGGAAAAGCCTATAACCCATAAATTTGAAGTGTAATACCATCTAAAAGGGCTTGGATATGAACAAGGTTAGAAATCTAAGGCTAATACTCATTTAAATAGGGCTCTTCGAGTCAGGATCAATTTGTCCGAAAATCAAAGGTCAACACCCCTCCAAAAACCAAGTTCAATCATGTTTGGGGGAAAAGCCTATAGACCATAAATTTGAAGTCTAATACCATCTAAATGTGATTGGATATGAACAAGATTAGAAATCTAAGGCTAATACTCATTTAAATAGGGCTCGTCGAGTCAGGATCAATTTGTCCGAAAATCCAAGGCTAACACCCCCTCCAAAAACCAAGTTCAATCATGTTTGGGGGAAAAGGATATTCCCCATAAATTTGAAGTCTAATACCATCTAAAAGTGCTTGGATATGAACAAGGTTAGAAATCTAAGGCTAATACTCATTTAAATACGGCTCGTCGAGTCAGGATCAATTTGTCCGAAAATCCAAGGCCAACACCCCCTCCAAAAACCAAGTTCAATCATGTTTGGGGGAAAAGCCTATAGCCCATAAATTTGAAGTATAATAACATATAAAAGTGCTTGTATATGAACAAGATTATAAATCTAAGGCTAATACTCATTTAAATAGGGCTCGTCGAGTCAAGATCAATTTGTCCGAAAATCCAAGGCTAACACCCCCTCCAAAAACCAAGTTCAATCATGTTTGGGGGAAAAGAATATTACCCATAAATTTGATGTCTAATACCAACTAGAAGGGCTTGGATATGAACAAGATTAGAAATCTAAGGATAATACTCATTTAAATGGGGCTCGTCGAGTCAGGATCAATTTGTCCGAAAATCCAAGCCTAACACCCCCTCCAAAAACCAAGTTCAGTCATGTTTGGGGGAAAAGCCTATAGCCCATAAATTTGAAGTCTAATACCATCTAAAAGTGCTTGGATATGAACAAGATTAGAAATCTAAGGCTACTACTCATTTAAATAGGGCTCATCGAGTCAGGATCAATTTGTCCGAAAATCCAAGGCTAATACCTTCTCCAAAAACCAAGTTCAATCATGTTTGGGGGAAAAGGATATTACCTATAAATTTGAAGTCTAATACCATCTAAAAGTGCTTGGATATGAACAAGGTTAGAAATCTAAGGCTAATAATCATTTAAATACGGCTCGTCGAGTCAGGATCAATTTGTCCGAAAATCCAAGGCCAACACCCCCTCCAAAAACCAAGTTCAATCATGTTTGGGGGAAAGACTATAGCCCATAAATTTCAAGTCTAATAACATATAAAAGTGCTTTTATATGAACAAGATTATAAATCTAAGGCTAATACTCATTTAAATAGGGCTCGTCGAGTCAGGATCAATTTGTCCGAAAATCCAAGGCTAACACCCCCTCCAAAAACCAAGTTCAATCATGTTTGGGGGAAAAGAATATTACCCATAAATTTGAAGTCTAATACCATCTAAAAGTGCTTGGATATGAACAAGATTAGAAATCTAAGACTAATGCTCATTTAAATACAGCTCGTCGAGTCAGGATCAATTTGTCCGAAAATCCAAGGCCAACACCCCCTCCAAAAACCAAGTTCAATCATGTTTGGGGGAAAAGCCTATAGGTCATAAATTTGAAGTCTAATAACATATAAAAGTGCTTGTATATGAACAAGATTATAAATCTAAGGCTAACACTCACTTAAATAGGGCTCGTCGAGTCAGGATCAATTTGTCCGAAAATCCAAGGATAACACCCCCTCCAAAAACCAAGTTCAATCATGTTTGGGGGAAAAGCCTATAGCCCATAAATTTGAAGTCTTATACCATCTAAAAGTTCTTGGATATGAACAAGATTAGAAATCTAAGGATAATACTCATTTAAATAGGGCTCGTCGAGTGAGGATCAATTTGTCTGAAAATCCAAGGCTAACACCCCCTCCAAAAACCAAGTTCACTCATGTTTGGGGGAAAAAGCCTATAGCCCATAAATTTGAAGTCTTATACCATCTAAAAGTGCTTGGATATGAACAATATTAGAAATATAAGGATAATACTCATTTAAATAGGGCTCGTCGAGTCAAGATCAATTTGTCCAAAAATCCAAGGCTAACACCCCCTCCAAAAACCAAGTTCAATCATGTTTGGGGGAAAAGAATATTACCCATAAATTTGAAGTCTAATACCAACTAAAAGGGCTTGGATATGAACAAGATTAGAAATCTAAGGATAATACTCATTTAAATGGGGCTCGTCGAGTCAGGATCAATTTGTCCGAAAATCCAAGGCGAACACCCCTCCAAAAACCAAGTTCAATCATGTTTGGGGGAAAACCCTATAACCCATAAATTTGAAGTCTAATACCATCTAAAAGGGCTTGGATATCAACAAGGTTAGAAATCTAAAGCTAATACTCATTTAAATGGGGCTCATCGAGTCAGGATCAATTTGTCCGAAAATCAAAGACCAACACCCCCTCCAAAAACCAAGTTCAATCATGTTTGGGGGAAAAGCCTATAACCCATAAATTTGAAGTGTAATACCATCTAAAAGGGCTTGGATATGAACAAGGTTAGAAATCTAAGGCTAATACTCATTTAAATAGGGCTCGTCGAGTCAGGATCAATTTGTCCGAAAATCAAAGGCCAACACCCCCTCCAAAAACCAAGTTCAATCATGTTTGGGGGAAAAGCCTATAGACCATAAATTTGAAGTCTAATACCATCTAAAACTGCTTGGATATGAACAAGATTAGAAATCTAAGGCTAATACTCATTTAAATAGGGCTCGTCGAGTCAGGATCAATTTGTCCGAAAATCCAAGGCTAACACCCCCTCCAAAAACCAAGTTCAATCACGTTTGGGGGAAAAGCCTATAGCCCATAAATTTGAAGTCTAATAACATATAAAAGTGCTTGTATATGAACAAGATTAGAAATCTAAGGCTACTACTCATTTAAATAGGGCTCATCGAGTCAGGATCAATTTGTCCGAACATCCAAGACTAACACCCCCTCCAAAAACCAAGTTCAATCATGTTCGGGGGAAAAGGATATTACCCATAAATTTGAAATCTAATACCATCTAAAAGTGCTTGGATATGAACAAGGTTAGAAATCTAAGGCTAATACTTATTTAAATACGGCTCGTCGAGTCAGGATCAATTTGTCCGAAAATCCAAGGCTAACACCCCTCAAAAACCAAGTTCAATCATGTTTGGGGGAAAAGGATATTACCCATAAATTTGAAGTCTAATACCAACTAAAAGGGCTTGGATATGAACAAGATTAGAAATCTAAGGATAATACTCATTTAAATGGGGCTCGTCGAGTCAGGATCAATTTGTCCGAAAATCCAAGGCGAACACCCCTCCAAAAACCAAGTTCAATCATGTTTGGGGGAAAACCCTATAACCCATAAATTTGAAGTCTAATACCATCTAAAAGGGCTTGGATATCAACAAGGTTAGAAATCTAAAGCTAATACTCATTTAAATGGGGCTCATCGAGTCAGGATCAATTTGTCCGAAAATCAAAGGCGAACACCCCCTCCAAAAACCAAGTTCAATCATGTTTGGGGGAAAAGCCTATAACCCATAAATTTGAAGTGTAATACCATCTAAAAGGGCTTGGATATGAACAAGGTTAGAAATCTAAGGCTAATACTCATTTAAATAGGGCTCGTTGAGTCAGGATCAATTTGTCCGAAAATCAAAGGCCAACACCCCCTCCAAAAACCAAGTTCAATCATGTTCGGGGGAAAAGGATATTACCCATAAATTTGAAATCTAATACCATCTAAAAGTGCTTGGATATGAACAAGGTTAGAAATCTAAGGCTAATACTCATTTAAATACGGCTCGTCGAGTCAGGATCAATTTGTCCGAAAATCCAAAGCTAACACCCCTTAAAAACCGAGTTCAATCATGTTTGGGGGAAAAAGATATTACCCATAAATTTGAAGTCTAATACCAACTAAAAGGGCTTGGATATGAACAAGATTAGAAATATAAGGATAATACTCATTTAAATGGGGCTCGTCGAGTCAGGATCAATTTGTCCGAAAATCCAAGGCGAACACCCCTCCAAAAACCAAGTTCAATCATGTTTGGGGGAAAACCCTATAACCCATAAATTTGAAGTCTAATACCATCTAAAAGGGCTTTGATATCAAAAAGGTTAGAAATCTAAAGCTAATACTCATTTAAATGGGGCTCATCGAGTCAGGATCAATTTGTCCGAAAATCAAAGGCCAACACCCCCTCCAAAAACCAAGTTCAATCATGTTTGGGGGAAAAGCCTATAACCCATAAATTTGAAGTGTAATACCATCTAAAAGGGCTTGGATATGAACAAGGTTAGAAATCTAAGGCTAATACTCATTTAAATAGGGCTCGTCGAGTCAGGATCAATTTGTCCGAAAATCAAAGGCCAACACCCCCTCCATAAACCAAGTTCAATCATGTTTGGGGGAAAAGCCTATAGACCATAAATTTGAAGTCTAATACCATCTAAAACTGCTTGGATATGAACAAGATTAGAAATCTAAGGCTAATACTCATTTAAATAGGGGTCGTCGAGTCAGGATCAATTTGTCCGAAAATCCAAGCCTAACACCCCCTCCAAAAACCAAGTTCAATCATGTTTGGGGGAAAAGCCTATAGCCCATAAATTTGAAGTCTTATACCATATAAAAGTGCTTGGATATGAACAAGATTAGAAATCAAAGGCTACTACTCATTTAAATAGGGCTCATCGAGTCAGGATCAATTTGTCCGAAAATCCAAGGCTAACACCCCCTACAAAAACCAAGTTCAATCATGTTTGGGGGAAAAGGATATTACCCATAAATTTGAAGTCTAATACCATCTAAAAGTGCTTGTATATGAACAAGGTTAGAAATCTAAGGCTAATAATCATTTAAATTCGGCTCGTCGAGTCAGGATCAATTTGTCCGAAAATCCAAGGCCAACACCCCCTCCAAAAACCAAGTTCAATCATGTTTGGGGGAAAGACTATAGCCCATAAATTTGAAGTCTAATACCATATAAAAGTGCTTGGATATGAACAAGATTAGAAATCTAAGTATAATACTCATTTAAATGGGGCTCGTCGAGTGAGGATCAATTTGTCCGAAAATCCAAGGCTAACACCCCCTCCAAAAACCAAGTTCAATCATGTTTGGGGGAAAAGGATATTAGCCATAAATTTGAAGTCTAATACCATATAAAAGTGCTTGGATATGAACAAGGTTAGAAATCTAAGGCTAATACTCATTTAAATGGGGCTCGTCGAGTGAGGATCAATTTGTCCGAAAATCCAAGGCTAACACCCCCTCCAAAAACCAAGTTCAATCATGTTTGTGGGAAAAGCCTATAACCCATAAATTTGAAGTCTAATACCATCTAAAAGGGCTTGTATATGAACAAGGTTAGAAATCTAAGGCTAATACTCATTTAAATGGGGCTCGTCGTGTCAGGATCAATTTGTCCGAAAATCCAAGGCTAACACCCCCTCCAAAAACCAAGTTCAATCATGTTTGGGGGAAAAGGATATTAGCCATAAATTTGAAGTCTAATACCATCTAAAAGTGCTTGGATATGAACAAGGTTAGAAATCTAAGGCTAATACTCATTTAAATACGGCTCGTCGAGTCAGGATCAATTTGTCCGAAAATCCAAGGCTTACACCCCCTCCAAAAACCAAGTTCAATCATGTTTGTGGGAAAAGCCTATAACCCATAAATTTGAAGTCTAATACCATCTAAAAGGGCTTGTATATGAACAAGGTTAGAAATCTAAGGCTAATACTCATTTAAATGGGGCTCGTCGAGTGAGGATCAATTTGTCCGAAAATCCAAGGCTAACACCCCCTCCAAAAACCAAGTTCAATCATGTTTGGGGGAAAAGGATATTACCCATAAATTTGAAGTCTAATACCAACTAAAAGGGCTTGGATATGAACAAGGTTAGAAATCTAAGGATAATACTCATTTAAATGGGGCTCGTCGAGTGAGGATCAATTTGTCCGAAAATCCAAGGCTAACACCCCTCCAAAAACCAAGTTCAATCATGTTTGGGGGAAAAGCCTATAACCCATAAATTTGAAGTCTAATACCATGTAAAAGTGCTTGGATATGAACAAGGTTAGAAATATAAGGCTAATACTCATTTAAATGGGGCTCGTCGAGTGAGGATCAATTTGTCCGAAAATCCAAGGCTAACACCCCCTCCAAAAACCAAGTTCAATCATGTTTGGGGGAAAAGGATATTACCCATAAATTTGAAGTCTAATACCAACTAAAAGGGCTTGGATATGAACAAGGTTAGAAATCTAAGGATAATACTCATTTAAATGGGGCTCGTCGAGTGAGGATCAATTTGTCCGAAAATCCAAGGCTAACACCCCTCCAAAAACCAAGTTCAATCATGTTTGGGGGAAAAGCCTATAACCCATAAATTTGAAGTCTAATACCATCTAAAAGTGTTTGGATATGAACAAGATTAGAAATCTAAGGGTAATACTCATTTTAATAGGGCTCGTCGAGTCAGGATCAATTTGTCCGAAAATCCAAGGCTAACACCCCTCAAAAACCAAGTTCAATCATGTTTGGGGGAAAAGGATATTACCCATAAATTTGAAGTCTAATACCAACTAAAAGGGCTTGGATATGAACAAGGTTAGAAATCTAAGGATAATACTCATTTAAATGGGGCTCGTCGAGTGAGGATCAATTTGTCCGAAAATCCAAGGCTAACACCTCCTCCAAAAACCAAGTTCAATCATGTTTGGGGGAAAAGGATATTAGCCATAAATTTGAAGTCTAATACCATATAAAAGTGCTTGGATATGAACAAGGTTAGAAATCTAAGGCTAATACTCATTTAAATGGGGCTCGTCGAGTGAGGATCAATTTGTCCGAAAATCCAAGGCTAACACCCCCTCCAAAAACCAAGTTCAATCATGTTTGGGGGAAAATGATATTACCCATAAATTTGAAGTCTAATACCAACTAAAAGGGCTTGGATATGAACAAGGTTAGAAATCTAAGGATAATACTCATTTAAATGGGGCTCGTCGAGTGAGGATCAATTTGTCCGAAAATCCAAGGCTAACACCCCTCCAAAAACCAAGTTCAATCATGTTTGGGGGAAAAGCCTATAACCCATAAATTTGAAGTCTAATACCATGTAAAAGTGCTTGGATATGAACAAGGTTAGAAATCTAAGGCTAATACTCATTTAAATGGGGCTCGTCGAGTGAGGATCAATTTGTCCGAAAATCCAAGGCTAACACCCCCTCCAAAAACCAAGTTCAATCATGTTTGGGGGAAAAGGATATTACCCATAAATTTGAAGTCTAATACCAACTAAAAGGGCTTGGATATGAACAAGGTTAGAAATCTAAGGATAATACTCATTTAAATGGGGCTCGTCGAGTGAGGATCAATTTGTCCGAAAATCCAAGGCTAACACCCCTCCAAAAACCAAGTTCAATCATGTTTGGGGGAAAAGCCTATAACCCATAAATTTGAAGTCTAATACCATCTAAAAGTGTTTGGATATGAACAAGATTAGAAATCTAAGGCTAATACTCATTTTAATAGGGCTCGTCGAGTCAGGATCAATTTGTCCGAAAATCCAAGGCTAACACCCCTCAAAAACCAAGTTCAATCATGTTTGGGGGAAAAGGATATTACCCATAAATTTGAAGTCTAATACCAACTAAAAGGGCTTGGATATGAACAAGGTTAGAAATCTAAGGATAATACTCATTTAAATGGGGCTCGTCGAGTGAGGATCAATTTGTCCGAAAATCCAAGGCTAACACCTCCTCCAAAAACCAAGTTCAATCATGTTTGGGGGAAAAGGATATTAGCCATAAATTTGAAGTCTAATACCATATAAAAGTGCTTGGATATGAACAAGGTTAGAAATCTAAGGCTAATACTCATTTAAATGGGGCTCGTCGAGTGAGGATCAATTTGTCCGAAAATCCAAGGCTAACACCCCTCCAAAAACCAAGTTCAATCATGTTTGGGGGAAAAGCCTATAACCCATAAATTTGAAGTCTAATACCATCTAAAAGGGCTTTTATATGAACAAGGTTAGAAATATAAGGCTAATACTCATTTAAATGGGTCTCGTCGAGTCAGGATCAATTTGTCCGAAAATCCAAGGCTAACACCCCCTCCAAAAACCAAGTTCAATCATGTTTGTGGGAAAAGCTTATAACCCATAAATTTGAAGTCTAATACAATCTAAAAGGGCTTGTATATGAACAAGGTTAGAAATCTAAGGCTAATACTCATTTAAATGGGGCTCGTCGAGTCAGGATCGATTTGTCCGAAAATCCAAGGCTAACACCCCCTCCAAAAACCAAGTTCAATCATGTTTGGGGGAAAAGGATATTACCCATAAATTTGAAGTCTAATACCAACTAAAAGGGCTTGGATATGAACAAGGTTAGAAATCTAAGGCTAATACTCATTTAAATGGGGCTCGTCGAGTCAGGATCAATTTGTCCGAAAATCCAAGGCTAACACCCCCTCCAAAAACCAAGTTCAATCATGTTTGGGGGAAAAGGATATTACCCATAAATTTGAAGTCTAATACCAACTAAAAGGGCTTGGATATGAACAAGGTTAGAAATATAAGGATAATACTCATTTAAATGGGGCCCGTCGAGTGAGGATCAATTTGTCCGAAAATCCAAGGCTAACACCCCCTCCAAAAACCAAGTTCAATCATGTTTGTGGGAAAAGCCTATAACCCATAAATTTGAAGTCTAAAACCATCTAAAAGGGCTTGTATATGAACAAGGTTAGAAATATAAGCCTAATACTCATTTAAATGGGGCTCGTCGTGTCAGGATCAATTTGTCCGAAAATCCAAGGCTAACACCCCCTCCAAAAACCAAGTTCAATCATGTTTGGGGGAAAAGGATATTAGCCATAAATTTGAAGTCTAATACCATATAAAAGTGCTTGGATATGAACAAGGTTAGAAATCTAAGGCAAATACTCATTTAAATGGGGCTCGTCGAGTGAGGATCAATTTGTCCGAAAATCCAAGGCTAACACCCCCTCCAAAAACCAAGTTCAATCATGTTTGTGCGAAAAGCCTATAAGCCATAAATTTGAAGTCTAATACCATCTAAAAGGGCTTGTATATGAACAAGGTTAGAAATCTAAGGCTAATACTCATTTAAATGGGGCTCGTCGTGTCAGGATCAATTTGTCCGAAAATCCAAGGCTAACACCCCCTCCAAAAACCAAGTTCAATCATGTTTGGGGGAAAAGGATATTAGCCATAAATATGAAGTCTAATACCATCTAAAAGTGCTTGGATATGAACAAGGTTAGAAATCTAAGGCTAATACTCATTTAAATACGGCTCGTCGAGTCAGGATCAATTTGTCCGAAAATCCAAGGCTAACACCCCCTCCAAAAACCAAGTTCAATCATGTTTGGGGGAAAAGGATAGTACCCATAAATTTGAAGTCTAATACCATCTAAAAGGGCTTGGATATGAACAAGGTTAGAAATCTAAGGATAATACTCATTTAAATGGGGCTCGTCGAGTGAGGATCAATTTGTCCGAAAATCCAAGGCTAACACCCCCTCCAAAAACCAAGTTCAATCATGTTTGTGGGAAAAGCCTATAACCCATAAATTTGAAGTCTAAAACCATCTAAAAGGGCTTGTATATGAACAAGGTTAGAAATATAAGCCTAATACTCATTTAAATGGGGCTCGTCGTGTCAGGATCAATTTGTCCGAAAATCCAAGGCTAACACCCCCTCCAAAAACCAAGTTCAATCATGTTTGGGGGAAAAGGATATTAGCCATAAATTTGAAGTCTAATACCATATAAAAGTGCTTGGATATGAACAAGGTTAGAAATCTAAGGCAAATACTCATTTAAATGGGGCTCGTCGAGTGAGGATCAATTTGTCCGAAAATCCAAGGCTAACACCCCCTCCAAAAACCAAGTTCAATCATGTTTGTGCGAAAAGCCTATAAGCCATAAATTTGAAGTCTAATACCATCTAAAAGGGCTTGTATATGAACAAGGTTAGAAATCTAAGGCTAATACTCATTTAAATGGGGCTCGTCGTGTCAGGATCAATTTGTCCGAAAATCCAAGGCTAACACCCCCTCCAAAAACCAAGTTCAATCATGTTTGGGGGAAAAGGATATTAGCCATAAATTTGAAGTCTAATACCATCTAAAAGTGCTTGGATATGAACAAGGTTAGAAATCTAAGGCTAATACTCATTTAAATACGGCTCGTCGAGTCAGGATCAATTTGTCCGAAAATCCAAGGCTAACACCCCCTCCAAAAACCAAGTTCAATCATGTTTGGGGGAAAAGGATAGTACCCATAAATTTGAAGTCTAATACCATCTAAAAGGGCTTGGATATGAACAAGGTTAGAAATCTAAGGATAATACTCATTTAAATGGGGCTCGTCGAGTGAGGATCAATTTGTCCGAAAATCCAAGGCTAACACCCCCTCCAAAAACCAAGTTCAATCATGTTTGTGGGAAAAGCCTATAACCCATAAATTTGAAGTCTAATACCATCTAAAAGGGCTTGTATATGAATAAGGTTAGAAATCTACGGCTAATACTCATTTAAATGGGTCTCGTCGAGTCAGGATCAATTTGTCCGAAAATCCAAGTCTAACACCCCCTCCAAAAACCAAGTTCAATCATGTTTGTGGGAAAAGCTTATAACCCATAAATTTGAAGTCTAATACCATCTAAAAGGGCTTGTATATGAACAAGGTTAGAAATCTAAGGCTAATACTCATTTAAATGGGGCTCGTCGAGTCAGGATCAATTTGTCCGAAAATCCAAGGCTAACACCCCCTCCAAAAACCAAGTTCAATCATGTTTGGGGGAAAAGGATATTACCCATAAATTTGAAGTCTAATACCAACTAAAAGGGCTTGGATATGAACAAGGTTAGAAATCTAAGGATAATACTCATTTAAATGGGGCTCGTCGAGTGAGGATCAATTTGTCCGAAAATCCAAGGCTAACACCCCTCCAAAAACCAAGTTCAATCATGTTTGGGGGAAAAGCCTATAACCCATAAATTTGAAGTCTAATACCATCTAAAAGTGCTTGGATATGAACAAGATTAGAAATCTAAGGCTAATACTCATTTAAATAGGGCTCGTCGAGTCAGGATCAATTTGTCCGAAAATCCAAGGCTTACACCCCCTCCAAAAACCAAGTTCAATCATGTTTGGGGGAAAAGGATAGTACCCATAAATTTGAAGTCTAATACCATCTAAAAGTGCTTGGATATGAACAAGGTTAGAAATCTAAGGATAATACTCATTTAAATGGGGCTCGTCGAGTGAGGATCAATTTGTCCGAAAATCCAAGGCTAACATCCCCTCCAAAAACCAAGTTCAATCATGTTTGTGGGAAAAGCCTATAACCCATAAATTTGAAGTCTAATACCATCTAAAAGGGCTTGTATATGAACAAGGTTAGAAATCTAAGGCTAATACTCATTTAAATGGGGCTCGTCGAGTCAGGATCAATTTGTCCGAAAATCCAAGGCTAACACCCCCTCCAAAAACCAAGTTCAATCATGTTTGGGGGAAAAGGATATTACCCATAAATTTGAAGTCTAATACCAACTAAAAGGGCTTGGATATGAACAAGGTTAGAAATCTAAGGATAATACTCATTTAAATGGGGCTCGTCGAGTGAGGATCAATTTGTCCGAAAATCCAAGGCTAACACCCCTCCAAAAACCAAGTTCAATCATGTTTGGGGGAAAAGCCTATAACCCATAAATTTGAAGTCTAATACCATCTAAAAGTGATTGGATATGAACAAGATTAGAAATCTAAGGCTAATACTCATTTTAATAGGGCTCGTCGAGTCAGGATCAATTTGTCCGAAAATCCAAGGCTAACACCCCTCAAAAACCAAGTTCAATCATGTTTGGGGGAAAAGGATATTACCCATAAATTTGAAGTCTAATACCAACTAAAAGGGCTTGGATATGAACAAGGTTAGAAATCTAAGGATAATACTCATTTAAATGGGGCTCGTCGAGTGAGGATCAATTTGTCCGAAAATCCAAGGCTAACACCCCCTCCAAAAACCAAGTTCAATCATGTTTGGGGGAAAAGGATATTAGCCATAAATTTGAAGTCTAATACCATATAAAAGTGCTTGGATATGAACAAGGTTAGAAATCTAAGGCTAATACTCATTTAAATACGGCTCGTCGAGTCAGGATCAATTTGTCCGAAAATCCAAGGCTTACACCCCCTCCAAAAACCAAGTTCAATCATGTTTGGGGGAAAAGGATAGTACCCATAAATTTGAAGTCTAATACCATCTAAAAGGGCTTGGATATGAACAAGGTTAGAAATCTAAGGATAATACTCATTTAAATGGGGCTCGTCGAGTGAGGATCAATTTGTCCGAAAATCCAAGGCTAACACCCCCTCCAAAAACCAAGTTCAATCATGTTTGTGGGAAAAGCCTATAACCCATAAATTTGAAGTCTAATACCATCTAAAAGGGCTTTTATATGCACAAGGTTAGAAATATAAGGCTAATACTCATTTAAATGGGTCTCGTCGAGTCAGGATCAATTTGTCCGAAAATCCAAGGCTAACACCCCCTCCAAAAACCAAGTTCAATCATGTTTGTGGGAAAAGCTTATAACCCATAAATTTGAAGTCTAATACAATCTAAAAGGGCTTGTATATGAACAAGGTTAGAAATCTAAGGCTAATACTCATTTAAATGGGGCTCGTCGTGTCAGGATCAATTTGTCCGAAAATCCAAGGCTAACACCCCCTCCAAAAACCAAGTTCAATCATGTTTGGGGGAAAAGGATATTACCCATAAATTTGAAGTCTAATACCATCTAAAAGTGCTTGGATATGAACAAGGTTAGAAATCTAAGGCTAATACTCATTTAAATACGGCTCGTCGAGTCAGGATCAATTTGTCCGAAAATCCAAGGCTAACACCCCCTCCAAAAACCAAGTTCAATCATGTTTGTGGGAAAAGCCTATAACCCATAAATTTGAAGTCTAATACCATCTAAAAGTGCTTGGATATGAACAAGGTTAGAAATCTAAGGCTAATACTCATTTAAATACGGCTCGTCGAGTCAGGATCAATTTGTCCGAAAATCCAAGGCTTACACCCCCTCCAAAAACCAAGTTCAATCATGTTTGTGGGAAAAGCCTATAACCCATAAATTTGAAGTCTAATACCATCTAAAAGGGCTTGTATATGAACAAGGTTAGAAATCTAAGGCTACTACTCATTTAAATAGGGCTCATCGAGTCAGGATCAATTTGTCCGAAAATCCAAGGCTAATACCTTCTCCAAAAACCAAGTTCAATCATGTTTGGGGGAAAAGGATATTAGCCATAAATTTGAAGTCTAATACCATATAAAAGTGCTTGGATATGAACAAGGTTAGAAATCTAAGGCTAATACTCATTTAAATGGGGCTCGTCGAGTGAGGATCAATTTGTCCGAAAATCCAAGGCTAACACCCCCTCCAAAAACCAAGTTCAATCATGTTTGTGGGAAAAGCCTATAACCCATAAATTTGAAGTCTAATACCATATAAAAGGGCTTGTATATGAACAAGGTTAGAAATCTAAAGCTAATACTCATTTAAATGGGGCTCGTCGTGTCAGGATCAATTTGTCCGAAAATCCAAGGCTAACACCCCCTCCAAAAACCAAGTTCAATCATGTTTGGGGGAAAAGGATATTACCCATAAATTTGAAGTCTAATACCATCTAAAAGTGCTTGGATATGAACAAGGTTAGAAATCTAAGGCTAATACTCATTTAAATACGGCTCGTCGAGTCAGGATCAATTTGTCCGAAAATCCAAGGCTTACACCCCCTCCAAAAACCAAGTTCAATCATGTTTGGGGGAAAAGGATAGTACCCATAAATTTGAAGTCTAATACCATCTAAAAGGGCTTGGATATGAACAAGGTTAGAAATCTAAGGATAATACTCATTTAAATGGGGCTCGTCGAGTGAGGATCAATTTGTCCGAAAATCCAAGGCTAACATCCCCTCCAAAAACCAAGTTCAATCATGTTTGTGGGAAAAGCCTATAACCCATAAATTTGAAGTCTAATACCATCTAAAAGGGCTTGTATATGAACAAGGTTAGAAATCTAAGGCTAATACTCATTTAAATGGGGCTCGTCGAGTCAGGATCAATTTGTCCGAAAATCCAAGGCTAACACCCCCTCCAAAAACCAAGTTCAATCATGTTTGGGGGAAAAGGATATTACCCATAAATTTGAAGTCTAATACCAACTAAAAGGGCTTGGATATGAACAAGGTTAGAAATCTAAGGATAATACTCATTTAAATGGGGCTCGTCGAGTGAGGATCAATTTGTCCGAAAATCCAAGGCTAACACCCCTCCAAAAACCAAGTTCAATCATGTTTGGGGGAAAAGCCTATAACCCATAAATTTGAAGTCTAATACCATCTAAAAGTGATTGGATATGAACAAGATTAGAAATCTAAGGCTAATACTCATTTTAATAGGGCTCGTCGAGTCAGGATCAATTTGTCCGAATATCCAAGGCTAACACCCCCTCCAAAAACCAAGTTCAATCATGTTTGGGGGAAAAGCCTATAACCCATAAATTTGAAGTCTAATACCATCTAAAAGTGATTGGATATGAACAAGATTAGAAATCTAAGGCTAATACTCATTTTAATAGGGCTCGTCGAGTCAGGATCAATTTGTCCGAAAATCCAAGGCTAACACCCCCTCCAAAAACCAAGTTCAATCATGTTTGGGGGAAAAGCCTATAACCCATAAATTTGAAGTCTAATACCATCTAAAAGAGATTGGATATGAACAAGATTATAAATCTAAGGCTAATACTCATTTTAATAGGGCTCGTCGAGTGAGGATCAATTTGTCCAAAAATCCAAGGCTAACACCCCCTCCAAAAACCAAGTTCAATCATGTTTGGGGGAAAAGGATATTAGCCATAAATTTGAAGTCTAATACCATATAAAAGTGCTTGGATATGAACAAGGTTAGAAATCTAAGGCTAATACTCATTTAAATACGGCTCGTCGAGTCAGGATCAATTTGTCCGAAAATCCAAGGCTTACACCCCCTCCAAAAACCAAGTTCAATCATGTTTGGGGGAAAAGGATAGTACCCATAAATTTGAAGTCTAATACCATCTAAAAGGGCTTGGATATGAACAAGGTTAGAAATCTAAGGATAATACTCATTTAAATGGGGCTCGTCGAGTGAGGATCAATTTGTCCGAAAATCCAAGGCTAACACCCCCTCCAAAAACCAAGTTCAATCATGTTTGTGGGAAAAGCCTATAACCCATAAATTTGAAGTCTAATACCATCTAAAAGGGCTTTTATATGAACAAGGTTAGAAATATAAGGCTAATACTCATTTAAATGGGTCTCGTCGAGTCAGGATCAATTTGTCCGAAAATCCAAGGCTAACACCCCCTCCAAAAACCAAGTTCAATCATGTTTGTGGGAAAAGCTTATAACCCATAAATTTGAAGTCTAATACAATCTAAAAGGGCTTGTATATGAACAAGGTTAGAAATCTAAGGCTAATACTCATTTAAATGGGGCTCGTCGAGTCAGGATCGATTTGTCCGAAAATCCAAGGCTAACACCCCCTCCAAAAACCAAGTTCAATCATGTTTGGGGGAAAAGGATATTACCCATAAATTTGAAGTCTAATACCAACTAAAAGGGCTTGGATATGAACAAGGTTAGAAATCTAAGGCTAATACTCATTTAAATGGGTCTCGTCGAGTCAGGATCAATTTGTCCGAAAATCCAAGGCTAACACCCCCTCCAAAAACCAAGTTCAATCATGTTTGGGGGAAAAGGATATTACCCATAAATTTGAAGTCTAATACCAACTAAAAGGGCTTGGATATGAACAAGGTTAGAAATATAAGGATAATACTCATTTAAATGGGGCCCGTCGAGTGAGGATCAATTTGTCCGAAAATCCAAGGCTAACACCCCCTCCAAAAACCAAGTTCAATCATGTTTGTGGGAAAAGCCTATAACCCATAAATTTGAAGTCTAAAACCATCTAAAAGGGCTTGTATATGAACAAGGTTAGAAATATAAGCCTAATACTCATTTAAATGGGGCTCGTCGTGTCAGGATCAATTTGTCCGAAAATCCAAGGCTAACACCCCCTCCAAAAACCAAGTTCAATCATGTTTGGGGGAAAAGGATATTAGCCATAAATTTGAAGTCTAATACCATATAAAAGTGCTTGGATATGAACAAGGTTAGAAATCTAAGGCAAATACTCATTTAAATGGGGCTCGTCGAGTGAGGATCAATTTGTCCGAAAATCCAAGGCTAACACCCCCTCCAAAAACCAAGTTCAATCATGTTTGTGGGAAAAGCCTATAAGCCATAAATTTGAAGTCTAATACCATCTAAAAGGGCTTGTATATGAACAAGGTTAGAAATCTAAGGCTAATACTCATTTAAATGGGGCTCGTCGTGTCAGGATCAATTTGTCCGAAAATCCAAGGCTAACACCCCCTCCAAAAACCAAGTTCAATCATGTTTGGGGGAAAAGGATATTAGCGATAAATTTGAAGTCTAATACCATCTAAAAGTGCTTGGATATGAACAAGGTTAGAAATCTAAGGCTAATACTCATTTAAATACGGCTCGTCGAGTCAGGATCAATTTGTCCGAAAATCCAAGGCTAACACCCCCTCCAAAAACCAAGTTCAATCATGTTTGGGGGAAAAGGATAGTACCCATAAATTTGAAGTCTAATACCATCTAAAAGGGCTTGGATATGAACAAGGTTAGAAATCTAAGGATAATACTCATTTAAATGGGGCTCGTCGAGTGAGGATCAATTTGTCCGAAAATCCAAGGCTAACACCCCCTCCAAAAACCAAGTTCAATCATGTTTGTGGGAAAAGCCTATAACCCATAAATTTGAAGTCTAATACCATCTAAAAGGGCTTGTATATGAACAAGGTTAGAAATCTACGGCTAATACTCATTTAAATGGGTCTCGTCGAGTGAGGATCAATTTGTCCGAAAATCCAAGGCTAACACCCCTCCAAAAACCAAGTTCAATCATGTTTGGGGGAAAAGCCTATAACCCATAAATTTGAAGTCTAATACCATCTAAAAGTGCTTGGATATGAACAAGGTTAGAAATCTAAGGCTAATACTCATTTAAATGGGGCTCGTCGAGTGAGGATCAATTTGTCCGAAAATCCAAGGCTAACACCCCCTCCAAAAACCAAGTTCAATCATGTTTGTGGGAAAAGCCTATAACCCATAAATTTGAAGTCTAATACTATATAAAAGGGCTTGTATATGAACAAGGTTAGAAATCTAAGGCTAATACTCATTTAAATGGGGCTCGTCGTGTCAGGATCAATTTGTCCGAAAACCCAAGGCTAACACCCCCTCCAAAAACCAAGTTCAATCATGTTTGGGGGAAAAGGATATTAGCCATAAATTTGAAGTCTAATACCATCTAAAAGTGCTTGGATATGAACAAGGTTAGAAATATAAGGCTAATACTCATTTAAATACGGCTCGTCGAGTCAGGATCAATTTGTCCGAAAATCCAAGGCTAACACCCCCTCCAAAAACCAAGTTCAATCATGTTTGGGGGAAAAGGATAGTACCCATAAATTTGAAGTCTAATACCATCTAAAAGGGCTTGTATATGAACAAGGTTAGAAATCTAAGGATAATACTCATTTAAATGGGGCTCGTCGAGTGAGGATCAATTTGTCGGAAAATCCAAGGCTAACACCCCCTCCAAAAACCAAGTTCAATCATGTTTGGGGGAAAAGGATATTACCCATAAATTTGAAGTCTAATACCAACTAAAAGGGCTTGGATATGAACAAGGTTAGAAATCTAAGGATAATACTCATTTAAATGGGGCTCGTCGAGTGAGGATCAATTTGTCCGAAAATCCAAGGCTAACTCCCCCTCCAAAAACCAAGTTCAATCATGTTTGTGGGAAAAGCCTATAACCCATAAATTTGAAGTCTAATACCATCTAAAAGTGCTTGGATATGAACAAGGTTAGAAATCTAAGGCTAATACTCATTTAAATACGGCTCGTCGAGTCAGGATCAATTTGTCCGAAAATCCAAGGCTTACACCCCCTCCAAAAACCAAGTTCAATCATGTTTGTGGGAAAAGCCTATAACCCATAAATTTGAAGTCTAATACCATCTAAAAGGGCTTGTATATGAACAAGGTTAGAAATCTAAGGCTACTACTCATTTAAATAGGGCTCATCGAGTCAGGATCAATTTGTCCGAAAATCCAAGGCTAATACCTTCTCCAAAAACCAAGTTCAATCATGTTTGGGGGAAAAGGATATTAGCCATAAATTTGAAGTCTAATACCATATAAAAGTGCTTGGATATGAACAAGGTTAGAAATCTAAGGCTAATACTCATTTAAATGGGGCTCGTCGAGTGAGGATCAATTTGTCCGAAAATCCAAGGCTAACACCCCCTCCAAAAACCAAGTTCAATCATGTTTGTGGGAAAAGCCTATAACCCATAAATTTGAAGTCTAATACCATATAAAAGGGCTTGTATATGAACAAGGTTAGAAATCTAAAGCTAATACTCATTTAAATGGGGCTCGTCGTGTCAGGATCAATTTGTCCGAAAATCCAAGGCTAACACCCCCTCCAAAAACCAAGTTCAATCATGTTTGGGGGAAAAGGATATTACCCATAAATTTGAAGTCTAATACCATCTAAAAGTGCTTGGATATGAACAAGGTTAGAAATCTAAGGCTAATACTCATTTAAATACGGCTCGTCGAGTCAGGATCAATTTGTCCGAAAATCCAAGGCTTACACCCCCTCCAAAAACCAAGTTCAATCATGTTTGGGGGAAAAGGATAGTACCCATAAATTTGAAGTCTAATACCATCTAAAAGGGCTTGGATATGAACAAGGTTAGAAATCTAAGGATAATACTCATTTAAATGGGGCTCGTCGAGTGAGGATCAATTTGTCCGAAAATCCAAGGCTAACATCCCCTCCAAAAACCAAGTTCAATCATGTTTGTGGGAAAAGCCTATAACCCATAAATTTGAAGTCTAATACCATCTAAAAGGGCTTGTATATGAACAAGGTTAGAAATCTAAGGCTAATACTCATTTAAATGGGGCTCGTCGAGTCAGGATCAATTTGTCCGAAAATCCAAGGCTAACACCCCCTCCAAAAACCAAGTTCAATCATGTTTGGGGGAAAAGGATATTACCCATAAATTTGAAGTCTAATACCAACTAAAAGGGCTTGGATATGAACAAGGTTAGAAATCTAAGGATAATACTCATTTAAATGGGGCTCGTCGAGTGAGGATCAATTTGTCCGAAAATCCAAGGCTAACACCCCTCCAAAAACCAAGTTCAATCATGTTTGGGGGAAAAGCCTATAACCCATAAATTTGAAGTCTAATACCATCTAAAAGTGATTGGATATGAACAAGATTAGAAATCTAAGGCTAATACTCATTTTAATAGGGCTCGTCGAGTCAGGATCAATTTGTCCGAAAATCCAAGGCTAACACCCCCTCCAAAAACCAAGTTCAATCATGTTTGGGGGAAAAGCCTATAACCCATAAATTTGAAGTCTAATACCATCTAAAAGTGATTGGATATGAACAAGATTAGAAATCTAAGGCTAATACTCATTTTAATAGGGCTCGTCGAGTCAGGATCAATTTGTCCGAAAATCCAAGGCTAACACCCCCTCCAAAAACCAAGTTCAATCATGTTTGGGGGAAAAGCCTATAACCCATAAATTTGAAGTCTAATACCATCTAAAAGAGATTGGATATGAACAAGATTAGAAATCTAAGGCTAATACTCATTTTAATAGGGCTCGTCGAGTGAGGATCAATTTGTCCAAAAATCCAAGGCTAACACCCCCTCCAAAAACCAAGTTCAATCATGTTTGGGGGAAAAGGATATTAGCCATAAATTTGAAGTCTAATACCATATAAAAGTGCTTGGATATGAACAAGGTTAGAAATCTAAGGCTAATACTCATTTAAATACGGCTCGTCGAGTCAGGATCAATTTGTCCGAAAATCCAAGGCTTACACCCCCTCCAAAAACCAAGTTCAATCATGTTTGGGGGAAAAGGATAGTACCCATAAATTTGAAGTCTAATACCATCTAAAAGGGCTTGGATATGAACAAGGTTAGAAATCTAAGGATAATACTCATTTAAATGGGGCTCGTCGAGTGAGGATCAATTTGTCCGAAAATCCAAGGCTAACACCCCCTCCAAAAACCAAGTTCAATCATGTTTGTGGGAAAAGCCTATAACCCATAAATTTGAAGTCTAATACCATCTAAAAGGGCTTTTATATGAACAAGGTTAGAAATATAAGGCTAATACTCATTTAAATGGGTCTCGTCGAGTCAGGATCAATTTGTCCGAAAATCCAAGGCTAACACCCCCTCCAAAAACCAAGTTCAATCATGTTTGTGGGAAAAGCTTATAACCCATAAATTTGAAGTCTAATACAATCTAAAAGGGCTTGTATATGAACAAGGTTAGAAATCTAAGGCTAATACTCATTTAAATGGGGCTCGTCGAGTCAGGATCGATTTGTCCGAAAATCCAAGGCTAACACCCCCTCCAAAAACCAAGTTCAATCATGTTTGGGGGAAAAGGATATTACCCATAAATTTGAAGTCTAATACCAACTAAAAGGGCTTGGATATGAACAAGGTTAGAAATCTAAGGCTAATACTCATTTAAATGGGTCTCGTCGAGTCAGGATCAATTTGTCCGAAAATCCAAGGCTAACACCCCCTCCAAAAACCAAGTTCAATCATGTTTGGGGGAAAAGGATATTACCCATAAATTTGAAGTCTAATACCAACTAAAAGGGCTTGGATATGAACAAGGTTAGAAATATAAGGATAATACTCATTTAAATGGGGCCCGTCGAGTGAGGATCAATTTGTCCGAAAATCCAAGGCTAACACCCCCTCCAAAAACCAAGTTCAATCATGTTTGTGGGAAAAGCCTATAACCCATAAATTTGAAGTCTAAAACCATCTAAAAGGGCTTGTATATGAACAAGGTTAGAAATATAAGCCTAATACTCATTTAAATGGGGCTCGTCGTGTCAGGATCAATTTGTCCGAAAATCCAAGGCTAACACCCCCTCCAAAAACCAAGTTCAATCATGTTTGGGGGAAAAGGATATTAGCCATAAATTTGAAGTCTAATACCATATAAAAGTGCTTGGATATGAACAAGGTTAGAAATCTAAGGCAAATACTCATTTAAATGGGGCTCGTCGAGTGAGGATCAATTTGTCCGAAAATCCAAGGCTAACACCCCCTCCAAAAACCAAGTTCAATCATGTTTGTGGGAAAAGCCTATAAGCCATAAATTTGAAGTCTAATACCATCTAAAAGGGCTTGTATATGAACAAGGTTAGAAATCTAAGGCTAATACTCATTTAAATGGGGCTCGTCGTGTCAGGATCAATTTGTCCGAAAATCCAAGGCTAACACCCCCTCCAAAAACCAAGTTCAATCATGTTTGGGGGAAAAGGATATTAGCGATAAATTTGAAGTCTAATACCATCTAAAAGTGCTTGGATATGAACAAGGTTAGAAATCTAAGGCTAATACTCATTTAAATACGGCTCGTCGAGTCAGGATCAATTTGTCCGAAAATCCAAGGCTAACACCCCCTCCAAAAACCAAGTTCAATCATGTTTGGGGGAAAAGGATAGTACCCATAAATTTGAAGTCTAATACCATCTAAAAGGGCTTGGATATGAACAAGGTTAGAAATCTAAGGATAATACTCATTTAAATGGGGCTCGTCGAGTGAGGATCAATTTGTCCGAAAATCCAAGGCTAACACCCCCTCCAAAAACCAAGTTCAATCATGTTTGTGGGAAAAGCCTATAACCCATAAATTTGAAGTCTAATACCATCTAAAAGGGCTTGTATATGAACAAGGTTAGAAATCTACGGCTAATACTCATTTAAATGGGTCTCGTCGAGTGAGGATCAATTTGTCCGAAAATCCAAGGCTAACACCCCTCCAAAAACCAAGTTCAATCATGTTTGGGGGAAAAGCCTATAACCCATAAATTTGAAGTCTAATACCATCTAAAAGTGCTTGGATATGAACAAGGTTAGAAATCTAAGGCTAATACTCATTTAAATGGGGCTCGTCGAGTGAGGATCAATTTGTCCGAAAATCCAAGGCTAACACCCCCTCCAAAAACCAAGTTCAATCATGTTTGTGGGAAAAGCCTATAACCCATAAATTTGAAGTCTAATACTATATAAAAGGGCTTGTATATGAACAAGGTTAGAAATCTAAGGCTAATACTCATTTAAATGGGGCTCGTCGTGTCAGGATCAATTTGTCCGAAAACCCAAGGCTAACACCCCCTCCAAAAACCAAGTTCAATCATGTTTGGGGGAAAAGGATATTAGCCATAAATTTGAAGTCTAATACCATCTAAATGTGCTTGGATATGAACAAGGTTAGAAATATAAGGCTAATACTCATTTAAATACGGCTCGTCGAGTCAGGATCAATTTGTCCGAAAATCCAAGGCTAACACCCCCTCCAAAAACCAAGTTCAATCATGTTTGGGGGAAAAGGATAGTACCCATAAATTTGAAGTCTAATACCATCTAAAAGGGCTTGTATATGAACAAGGTTAGAAATCTAAGGATAATACTCATTTAAATGGGGCTCGTCGAGTGAGGATCAATTTGTCGGAAAATCCAAGGCTAACACCCCCTCCAAAAACCAAGTTCAATCATGTTTGGGGGAAAAGCCTGTAACCCATAAATTTGAAGTCTAATACCATCTAAAAGTGATTGGATATGAACAAGATTAGAAATCTAAGGCTAATACTCATTTTAATAGGGCTCGTCGAGTCAGGATCAATTTGTCCGAAAATCCAAGGCTAACACCCCCTCCAAAAACCAAGTTCAATCATGTTTGGGGGAAAAGCCTATAACCCATAAATTTGAAGTCTAATACCATCTAAAAGTGATTGGATATGAACAAGATTAGAAATCTAAGGCTAATACTCATTTTAATAGGGCTCGTCGAGTCAGGATCAATTTGTCCGAAAATCCAAGGCTAACACCCCCTCCAAAAACCAAGTTCAATCATGTTTGGGGGAAAAGCCTATAACCCATAAATTTGAAGTCTAATACCATCTAAAAGAGATTGGATATGAACAAGATTAGAAATCTAAGGCTAATACTCATTTTAATAGGGCTCGTCGAGTGAGGATCAATTTGTCCAAAAATCCAAGGCTAACACCCCCTCCAAAAACCAAGTTCAATCATGTTTGGGGGAAAAGGATATTAGCCATAAATTTGAAGTCTAATACCATATAAAAGTGCTTGGATATGAACAAGGTTAGAAATCTAAGGCTAATACTCATTTAAATACGGCTCGTCGAGTCAGGATCAATTTGTCCGAAAATCCAAGGCTTACACCCCCTCCAAAAACCAAGTTCAATCATGTTTGGGGGAAAAGGATAGTACCCATAAATTTGAAGTCTAATACCATCTAAAAGGGCTTGGATATGAACAAGGTTAGAAATCTAAGGATAATACTCATTTAAATGGGGCTCGTCGAGTGAGGATCAATTTGTCCGAAAATCCAAGGCTAACACCCCCTCCAAAAACCAAGTTCAATCATGTTTGTGGGAAAAGCCTATAACCCATAAATTTGAAGTCTAATACCATCTAAAAGGGCTTTTATATGAACAAGGTTAGAAATATAAGGCTAATACTCATTTAAATGGGTCTCGTCGAGTCAGGATCAATTTGTCCGAAAATCCAAGGCTAACACCCCCTCCAAAAACCAAGTTCAATCATGTTTGTGGGAAAAGCTTATAACCCATAAATTTGAAGTCTAATACAATCTAAAAGGGCTTGTATATGAACAAGGTTAGAAATCTAAGGCTAATACTCATTTAAATGGGGCTCGTCGAGTCAGGATCGATTTGTCCGAAAATCCAAGGCTAACACCCCCTCCAAAAACCAAGTTCAATCATGTTTGGGGGAAAAGGATATTACCCATAAATTTGAAGTCTAATACCAACTAAAAGGGCTTGGATATGAACAAGGTTAGAAATCTAAGGCTAATACTCATTTAAATGGGTCTCGTCGAGTCAGGATCAATTTGTCCGAAAATCCAAGGCTAACACCCCCTCCAAAAACCAAGTTCAATCATGTTTGGGGGAAAAGGATATTACCCATAAATTTGAAGTCTAATACCAACTAAAAGGGCTTGGATATGAACAAGGTTAGAAATATAAGGATAATACTCATTTAAATGGGGCCCGTCGAGTGAGGATCAATTTGTCCGAAAATCCAAGGCTAACACCCCCTCCAAAAACCAAGTTCAATCATGTTTGTGGGAAAAGCCTATAACCCATAAATTTGAAGTCTAAAACCATCTAAAAGGGCTTGTATATGAACAAGGTTAGAAATATAAGCCTAATACTCATTTAAATGGGGCTCGTCGTGTCAGGATCAATTTGTCCGAAAATCCAAGGCTAACACCCCCTCCAAAAACCAAGTTCAATCATGTTTGGGGGAAAAGGATATTAGCCATAAATTTGAAGTCTAATACCATATAAAAGTGCTTGGATATGAACAAGGTTAGAAATCTAAGGCAAATACTCATTTAAATGGGGCTCGTCGAGTGAGGATCAATTTGTCCGAAAATCCAAGGCTAACACCCCCTCCAAAAACCAAGTTCAATCATGTTTGTGGGAAAAGCCTATAAGCCATAAATTTGAAGTCTAATACCATCTAAAAGGGCTTGTATATGAACAAGGTTAGAAATCTAAGGCTAATACTCATTTAAATGGGGCTCGTCGTGTCAGGATCAATTTGTCCGAAAATCCAAGGCTAACACCCCCTCCAAAAACCAAGTTCAATCATGTTTGGGGGAAAAGGATATTAGCGATAAATTTGAAGTCTAATACCATCTAAAAGTGCTTGGATATGAACAAGGTTAGAAATCTAAGGCTAATACTCATTTAAATACGGCTCGTCGAGTCAGGATCAATTTGTCCGAAAATCCAAGGCTAACACCCCCTCCAAAAACCAAGTTCAATCATGTTTGGGGGAAAAGGATAGTACCCATAAATTTGAAGTCTAATACCATCTAAAAGGGCTTGGATATGAACAAGGTTAGAAATCTAAGGATAATACTCATTTAAATGGGGCTCGTCGAGTGAGGATCAATTTGTCCGAAAATCCAAGGCTAACACCCCCTCCAAAAACCAAGTTCAATCATGTTTGTGGGAAAAGCCTATAACCCATAAATTTGAAGTCTAATACCATCTAAAAGGGCTTGTATATGAACAAGGTTAGAAATCTACGGCTAATACTCATTTAAATGGGTCTCGTCGAGTGAGGATCAATTTGTCCGAAAATCCAAGGCTAACACCCCTCCAAAAACCAAGTTCAATCATGTTTGGGGGAAAAGCCTATAACCCATAAATTTGAAGTCTAATACCATCTAAAAGTGCTTGGATATGAACAAGGTTAGAAATCTAAGGCTAATACTCATTTAAATGGGGCTCGTCGAGTGAGGATCAATTTGTCCGAAAATCCAAGGCTAACACCCCCTCCAAAAACCAAGTTCAATCATGTTTGTGGGAAAAGCCTATAACCCATAAATTTGAAGTCTAATACTATATAAAAGGGCTTGTATATGAACAAGGTTAGAAATCTAAGGCTAATACTCATTTAAATGGGGCTCGTCGTGTCAGGATCAATTTGTCCGAAAACCCAAGGCTAACACCCCCTCCAAAAACCAAGTTCAATCATGTTTGGGGGAAAAGGATATTAGCCATAAATTTGAAGTCTAATACCATCTAAATGTGCTTGGATATGAACAAGGTTAGAAATATAAGGCTAATACTCATTTAAATACGGCTCGTCGAGTCAGGATCAATTTGTCCGAAAATCCAAGGCTAACACCCCCTCCAAAAACCAAGTTCAATCATGTTTGGGGGAAAAGGATAGTACCCATAAATTTGAAGTCTAATACCATCTAAAAGGGCTTGTATATGAACAAGGTTAGAAATCTAAGGATAATACTCATTTAAATGGGGCTCGTCGAGTGAGGATCAATTTGTCGGAAAATCCAAGGCTAACACCCCCTCCAAAAACCAAGTTCAATCATGTTTGGGGGAAAAGGATATTACCCATAAATTTGAAGTCTAATACCAACTAAAAGGGCTTGGATATGAACAAGGTTAGAAATCTAAGGATAATACTCATTTAAATGGGGCTCGTCGAGTGAGGATCAATTTGTCCGAAAATCCAAGGCTAACTCCCCCTCCAAAAACCAAGTTCAATCATGTTTGGGGGAAAAGCCTATAACCCATAAATTTGAAGTCTAATACCATCTAAAAGTGCTTGGATATGAACAAGATTAGAAATCTAAGGCTAATACTCATTTAAATAGGGCTCGTCGAGTCAGGATCAATTTGTCCGAAAATCCAAGGCTAACGCCCCTCCAAAACCAAGTTCAATCATGTTTGGGGGAAAAGGATATTAGCCATAAATTTGAAGTCTAATACCATCTAAAAGTGCTTGGATATGAACAAGGTTAGAAATCTAAGGCTAATATTCATTTAAATACGGCTCGTCGAGTCAGGATCAATTTGTCCGAAAATCCAAGGCTAATACCCCTCCAAAAACCAAGTTCAATCATGTTTGGGGGAAAAGGATATTACCCATAAATTTGAAGTCTAATACCATCTAAAAGTGCTTGGATATGAACAAGATTAGAAATCTAAGGCTAATACTCATTTAAATAGGGCTCGTCGAGTCAGGATCAATTTGTCCGAAAATCCAAGGCTAACACCCCTCCAAAACCAAGTTCAATCATGTTTGGGGGAAAAGCCTATAACCCATAAATTTGAAGTCTAATACCATCTAAAAGGGCTTGGATATGAACAAGGTTATAAATCTAAGGCTAATACTCATTTAAATGGGGCTCGTCGAGGCAGGATCAATTTGTCCGAAAATCCAAGGCTAACACCCCCTCCAAAAACCAAGTTCAATCATATTTGGGGGAAAAGGATATTAGCCATAAATTTGAAGTCTAATACCATCTAAAAGTGCTTGGATATGAACAAGGTTAGAAATCTAAGGCTAATATTCATTTAAATACGGCTCGTCGAGTCAGGATCAATTTGTCGGAAAATCCAAGGCTAACACCCCCTCCAAAAACCAAGTTCCATCATGTTTGGGGGAAAAGGATATTACCCATAAATTTGAAGTCTAATACCAACTAAAAGAGCTTGGATATGAACAAGGTTAGAAATATAAGGCTAATACTCATTTAAATGGGGCTCGTCGAGTCAGGATCAATTTGTCCGAAAATCCAAGGCTAACACCCCCTCCAAAAACCAAGTTCAATCATGTTTGGGGGAAAAGGATATTACCCATAAATTTGAAGTCTAATACCAACTAAAAGGGCTTGGATATGAACAAGGTTAGAAATATAAGGATAGTACTCATTTAAATGGGGCCCGTCGAGTGAGGATCAATTTGTCCGAAAATCCAAGGCTAACACCCCCTCCAAAAACCAAGTTCAATCATGTTTGGGGGAAAAGGATATTAGCCATAAATTTGAAGTCTAATACCATATAAAAGTGCTTGGATATGAACAAGGTTAGAAATCTAAGGCTAATACTCATTTAAATGGGGCTCGTCGAGTGAGGATCAATTTGTCTGAAAATCCAAGGCTAACACCCCTCCAAAAACCAAGTTCAATCATGTTTGGGGGAAAAGCCTATAACCCATAAATTTGAAGTCTAATACCATCTAAAAGTGCTTGGATATGAACAAGATTAGAAATCTAAGGCTAATACTCATTTAAATAGGGCTCGTCGAGTCAGGATCAATTTGTCCGAAAATCCAAGGCTAACGCCCCTCCAAAACCAAGTTCAATCATGTTTGGGGGAAAAGCCTATAACCCATAAATTTGAAGTCTAATACCATCTAAAAGGGCTTGGATATGAACAAGGTTATAAATCTAAGGCTAATACTCATTTAAATGGGGCTCGTCGAGTCAGGATCAATTTGTCCGAAAATCCAAGGCTAACACCCCCTCCAAAAACCAAGTTCAATCATGTTTGTGGGAAAAGCCTGTAACCCATAAATTTGAAGTCTAATACTATATAAAAGGGCTTGTATATGAACAAGGTTAGAAATCTAAGGCTAATACTCATTTAAATGGGGCTCGTCGTGTCAGGATCAATTTGTCCGAAAACCCAAGGCTAACACCCCCTCCAAAAACCAAGTTCAATCATGTTTGGGGGAAAAGGATATTAGCCATAAATTTGAAGTCTAATACCATCTAAAAGTGCTTGGATATGAACAAGGTTAGAAATATAAGGCTAATACTCATTTAAATACGGCTCGTCGAGTCAGGATCAATTTGTCCGAAAATCCAAGGCTAACACCCCCTCCAAAAACCAAGTTCAATCATGTTTGGGGGAAAAGGATAGTACCCATAAATTTGAAGTCTAATACCATCTAAAAGGGCTTGTATATGAACAAGGTTAGAAATCTAAGGATAATACTCATTTAAATGGGGCTCGTCGAGTGAGGATCAATTTGTCGGAAAATCCAAGGCTAACACCCCCTCCAAAAACCAAGTTCAATCATGTTTGGGGGAAAAGGATATTACCCATAAATTTGAAGTCTAATACCAACTAAAAGGGCTTGGATATGAACAAGGTTAGAAATCTAAGGATAATACTCATTTAAATGGGGCTCGTCGAGTGAGGATCAATTTGTCCGAAAATCCAAGGCTAACACCCCCTCCAAAAACCAAGTTCAATCATGTTTGGGGGAAAAGCCTATAACCCATAAATTTGAAGTCTAATACCATCTAAAAGTGCTTGGATATGAACAAGATTAGAAATCTAAGGCTAATACTCATTTAAATAGGGCTCGTCGAGTCAGGATCAATTTGTCCGAAAATCCAAGGCTAACGCCCCTCCAAAACCAAGTTCAATCATGTTTGGGGGAAAAGCCTATAACCCATAAATTTGAAGTCTAATACCATCTAAAAGTGCTTGGATATGAACAAGATTAGAAATCTAAGGCTAATACTCATTTAAATAGGGCTCGTCGAGTCAGGATCAATTTGTCCGAAAATCCAAGGCTAACACCCCCTCCAAAAACCAAGTTCAATCATGTTTGGGGGAAAAGGATATTACCCATAAATTTGAAGTCTAATACCATCTAAAAGTGCTTGGATATGAACAAGATTAGAAATCTAAGGCTAATACTCATTTAAATAGGGCTCGTCGAGTCAGGATCAATTTGTCCGAAAATCCAAGGCTAACACCCCTCCAAAACCAAGTTCAATCATGTTTGGGGGAAAAGCCTATAACCCATAAATTTGAAGTCTAATACCATCTAAAAGGGCTTGGATATGAACAGGGTTATAAATCTAAGGCTAATACTCATTTAAATGGGGCTCGTCGAGGCAGGATCAATTTGTCCGAAAATCCAAGGCTAACACCCCCTCCAAAAACCAAGTTCAATCATATTTGGGGGAAAAGGATATTAGCCATAAATTTGAAGTCTAATACCATCTAAAAGTGCTTGGATATGAACAAGGTTAGAAATCTAAGGCTAATATTCATTTAAATACGGCTCGTCGAGTCAGGATCAATTTGTCGGAAAATCCAAGGCTAACACCCCCTCCAAAAACCAAGTTCCATCATGTTTGGGGGAAAAGGATATTACCCATAAATTTGAAGTCTAATACCAACTAAAAGAGCTTGGATATGAACAAGGTTAGAAATCTAAGGCTAATACTCATTTAAATGGGGCTCGTCGAGTCAGGATCAATTTGTCCGAAAATCCAAGGCTAACACCCCCTCCAAAAACCAAGTTCAATCATGTTTGGGGGAAAAGGATATTACCCATAAATTTGAAGTCTAATACCAACTAAAAGGGCTTGGATATGAACAAGGTTAGAAATATAAGGATAGTACTCATTTAAATAGGGCCCGTCGAGTGAGGATCAATTTGTCCGAAAATCCAAGGCTAACACCCCCTCCAAAAACCAAGTTCAATCATGTTTGGGGGAAAAGGATATTAGCCATAAATTTGAAGTCTAATACCATATAAAAGTGCTTGGATATGAACAAGGTTAGAAATCTAAGGCTAATACTCATTTAAATGGGGCTCGTCGAGTGAGGATCAATTTGTCTGAAAATCCAAGGCTAACACCCCTCCAAAAACCAAGTTCAATCATGTTTGGGGGAAAAGCCTATAACCCATAAATTTGAAGTCTAATACCATCTAAAAGTGCTTGGATATGAACAAGATTAGAAATCTAAGGCTAATACTCATTTAAATAGGGCTCGTCGAGTCAGGATCAATTTGTCCGAAAATCCAAGGCTAACGCCCCTCCAAAACCAAGTTCAATCATGTTTGGGGGAAAAGCCTATAACCCATAAATTTGAAGTCTAATACCATCTAAAAGGGCTTGGATATGAACAAGGTTATAAATCTAAGGCTAATACTCATTTAAATGGGGCTCGTCGAGTCAGGATCAATTTGTCCGAAAATCCAAGGCTAACACCCCCTCCAAAAACCAAGTTCAATCATTTTTGGGGGAAAAGGATATTAGCCATAAATTTGAAGTCTAATACCATCTAAAAGTGCTTGGATATGAACAAGGTTAGAAATCTAAGGCTAATATTCATTTAAATACGGCTCGTCGAGTCAGGATCAATTTGTCCGAAAATCCAAGGCTAACACCCCCTCCAAAAACCAAGTTCAATCATGTTTGGGGGAAAAGGATATTACCCATAAATTTGAAGTATAATACCAACTAAAAGGGCTTGGATATGAACAAGGTTAGAAATCTAAAGCTAATACTCATTTAAATGGGCTCGTCGAGTCAGGATCAATTTGTCCGAAAATCCAAGGCTAACACCCCCTCCAAAAACCAAGTTCAATCATGTTTGGGGGAAAAGGATATTAGCCATAAATTTGAAGTCTAATACCATCTAAAAGTGCTTGGATATGAACAAGGTTAGAAATCTAAGGCTAATACTCATTTAAATACGGCTCGTCGAGTCAGGATCAATTTGTCCGAAAATCCAAGGCTAACACCCCCTCCAAAAACCAAGTTCAATCATGTTTGGGGGAAAAGGATAGTACCCATAAATTTGAAGTCTAATACCATCAAAAAGGTCTTGGATATGAACAAGGTTATAAATCTAAGGATAATACTCATTTAAATGGGGCTCGTCGAGTGAGGATCAATTTGTCCGAAAATCCAAGGCTAACACCCCCTCCAAAAACCAAGTTCAATCATGTTTGTGGGAAAAGCCTATAACCCATAAATTTGAAGTCTAATACCATCTAAAAGAGCTTGTATATGAACAAGGTTAGAAATCTAAGGCTAATACTCATTTAAATGGGTCTCGTCGAGTCAGGATCAATTTGTCTGAAAATCCAAGGCTAACACCCCCTCCAAAAACCAAGTTCAATCATGTTTGGGGGAAAAGGATATTAGCCATAAATTTGAAGTCTAATACCATCTAAAAGTGCTTGGATATGAACAAGGTTAGAAATCTAAGGCTAATATTCATTTAAATACGGCTCGTCGAGTCAGGATCAATTTGTCCGAAAATCCAAGGCTAATACCCCTCCAAAAACCAAGTTCAATCATGTTTGGGGGAAAAGGATATTACCCATAAATTTGAAGTCTAATACCATCTAAAAGTGCTTGGATATGAACAAGATTAGAAATCTAAGGCTAATACTCATTTAAATAGGGCTCGTCGAGTCAGGATCAATTTGTCCGAAAATCCAAGGCTAACACCCCTCCAAAACCAAGTTCAATCATGTTTGGGGGAAAAGCCTATAACCCATAAATTTGAAGTCTAATACCATCTAAAAGGGCTTGGATATGAACAAGGTTATAAATCTAAGGCTAATACTCATTTAAATGGGGCTCGTCGAGGCAGGATCAATTTGTCCGAAAATCCAAGGCTAACACCCCCTCCAAAAACCAAGTTCAATCATATTTGGGGGAAAAGGATATTAGCCATAAATTTGAAGTCTAATACCATCTAAAAGTGCTTGGATATGAACAAGGTTAGAAATCTAAGGCTAATATTCATTTAAATACGGCTCGTCGAGTCAGGATCAATTTGTCGGAAAATCCAAGGCTAACACCCCCTCCAAAAACCAAGTTCCATCATGTTTGGGGGAAAAGCCTATAACCCATAAATTTGAAGTCTAATACCATCTAAAAGTGCTTGGATATGAACAAGATTAGAAATCTAAGGCTAATACTCATTTAAATAGGGCTCGTCCAGTCAGGATCAATTTGTCCGAAAATCCAAGGCTAACGCCCCTCCAAAACCAAGTTCAATCATGTTTGGGGGAAAAGCCTATAACCCATAAATTTGAAGTCTAATACCATCTAAAAGGGCTTGGATATGAACAAGGTTAGAAATCTAAGGCTAATACTCATTTAAATGGGGCTCGTCGAGTCAGGATCAATTTGTCCGAAAATCCAAGGCTAACACCCCCTCCAAAAACCAAGTTCAATCATGTTTGGGGGAAAAGGATATTAGCCATAAATTTGAAGTCTAATACCATCTAAAAGTGCTTGGATATGAACAAGGTTAGAAATCTAAGGCTAATACTCATTTAAATACGGCTCGTCGAGTCAGGATCAATTTGTCCGAAAATCCAAGGCTAACACCCCCTCCAAAAACCAAGTTCAATCATGTTTGGGGGAAAAGGATAGTACCCATAAATTTGAAGTCTAATACCATCAAAAAGGGCTTGGATATGAACAAGGTTATAAATCTAAGGATAATACTCATTTAAATGGGGCTCGTCGAGTGAGGATCAATTTGTCCGAAAATCCAAGGCTAACACCCCCTCCAAAAACCAAGTTCAATCATGTTTGTGGGAAAAGCCTATAACCCATAAATTTGAAGTCTAATACCATCTAAAAGAGCTTGTATATGAACAAGGTTAGAAATCTAAGGCTAATACTCATTTAAATGGGTCTCGTCGAGTCAGGATCAATTTGTCTGAAAATCCAAGGCTAACACCCCCTCCAAAAACCAAGTTCAATCATGTTTGGGGGAAAAGGATATTAGCCATAAATTTGAAGTCTAATACCATCTAAAAGTGCTTGGATATGAACAAGGTTAGAAATCTAAGGCTAATATTCATTTAAATACGGCTCGTCGAGTCAGGATCAATTTGTCCGAAAATCCAAGGCTAATACCCCTCCAAAAACCAAGTTCAATCATGTTTGGGGGAAAAGGATATTACCCATAAATTTGAAGTCTAATACCATCTAAAAGTGCTTGGATATGAACAAGATTAGAAATCTAAGGCTAATACTCATTTAAATAGGGCTCGTCGAGTCAGGATCAATTTGTCCGAAAATCCAAGGCTAACACCCCTCCAAAACCAAGTTCAATCATGTTTGGGGGAAAAGCCTATAACCCATAAATTTGAAGTCTAATACCATCTAAAAGGGCTTGGATATGAACAAGGTTATAAATCTAAGGCTAATACTCATTTAAATGGGGCTCGTCGAGGCAGGATCAATTTGTCCGAAAATCCAAGGCTAACACCCCCTCCAAAAACCAAGTTCAATCATATTTGGGGGAAAAGGATATTAGCCATAAATTTGAAGTCTAATACCATCTAAAAGTGCTTGGATATGAACAAGGTTAGAAATCTAAGGCTAATATTCATTTAAATACGGCTCGTCGAGTCAGGATCAATTTGTCGGAAAATCCAAGGCTAACACCCCCTCCAAAAACCAAGTTCCATCATGTTTGGGGGAAAAGCCTATAACCCATAAATTTGAAGTCTAATACCATCTAAAAGTGCTTGGATATGAACAAGATTAGAAATCTAAGGCTAATACTCATTTAAATAGGGCTCGTCCAGTCAGGATCAATTTGTCCGAAAATCCAAGGCTAACGCCCCTCCAAAACCAAGTTCAATCATGTTTGGGGGAAAAGCCTATAACCCATAAATTTGAAGTCTAATACCATCTAAAAGGGCTTGGATATGAACAAGGTTAGAAATCTAAGGCTAATACTCATTTAAATGGGGCTCGTCGAGTCAGGATCAATTTGTCCGAAAATCCAAGGCTAACACCCCCTCCAAAAACCAAGTTCAATCATGTTTGGGGGAAAAGGATATTAGCCATAAATTTGAAGTCTAATACCATCTAAAAGTGCTTGGATATGAACAAGGTTAGAAATCTAAGGCTAATACTCATTTAAATACGGCTCGTCGAGTCAGGATCAATTTGTCCGAAAATCCAAGGCTAACACCCCCTCCAAAAACCAAGTTCAATCATGTTTGGGGGAAAAGGATAGTACCCATAAATTTGAAGTCTAATACCATCAAAAAGGGCTTGGATATGAACAAGGTTATAAATCTAAGGATAATACTCATTTAAATGGGGCTCGTCGAGTGAGGATCAATTTGTCCGAAAATCCAAGGCTAACACCCCCTCCAAAAACCAAGTTCAATCATGTTTGTGGGAAAAGCCTATAACCCATAAATTTGAAGTCTAATACCATCTAAAAGAGCTTGTATATGAACAAGGTTAGAAATCTAAGGCTAATACTCATTTAAATGGGTCTCGTCGAGTCAGGATCAATTTGTCTGAAAATCCAAGGCTAACACCCCCTCCAAAAACCAAGTTCAATCATGTTTGGGGGAAAAGGATATTAGCCATAAATTTGAAGTCTAATACCATCTAAAAGTGCTTGGATATGAACAAGGTTAGAAATCTAAGGCTAATAGTCATTTAAATACGGCTCGTCGAGTCAGGATCAATTTGTCCGAAAATCCAAGGCTAATACCCCTCCAAAAACCAAGTTCAATCATGTTTGGGGGAAAAGGATATTACCCATAAATTTGAAGTCTAATACCATCTAAAAGTGCTTGGATATGAACAAGATTAGAAATCTAAGGCTAATACTCATTTAAATAGGGCTCGTCGAGTCAGGATCAATTTGTCCGAAAATCCAAGGCTAATACCCCTCCAAAAACCAAGTTCCATCATGTTTGGGGGAAAAGCCTATAACCCATAAATTTGAAGTCTAATACCATCTAAAAGTGCTTGGATATGAACAAGATTAGAAATCTAAGGCTAATACTCATTTAAATAGGGCTCGTCGAGTCAGGATCAATTTGTCCGAAAATCCAAGGCTAACGCCCCTCCAAAACCAAGTTCAATCATGTTTGGGGGAAAAGCCTATAACCCATAAATTTGAAGTCTAATACCATCTAAAAGTGCTTGGATATGAACAAGATTAGAAATCTAAGGCTAATACTCATTTAAATAGGGCTCGTCGAGTCAGGATCAATTTGTCCGAAAATCCAAGGCTAACACCCCCTCCAAAAACCAAGTTCAATCATGTTTGGGGGAAAAGGATATTACCCATAAATTTGAAGTCTAATACCAACTAAAAGGGCTTGGATATGAACAAGGTTAGAAATATAAGGATAGTACTCATTTAAATGGGGCCCGTCGAGTGAGGATCAATTTATCCGAAAATCCAAGGCTAACACCCCCTCCAAAAACCAAGTTCAATCATGTTTGGGGGAAAAGGATATTAGCCATAAATTTGAAGTCTAATACCATATAAAAGTGCTTGGATATGAACAAGGTTAGAAATCTAAGGCTAATACTCATTTAAATGGGGCTCGTCGAGTGAGGATCAATTTGTCTGAAAATCCAAGGCTAACACCCCCTCCAAAAACCAAGTTCAATCATGTTTGGGGGCAAAGGATATTACCCATAAATTTGAAGTCTAATACCATCTAAAAGTGCTTGGATATGAACAAGGTTAGAAATCTACGGCTAATAGTCATTTAAATACGGCTCGTCGAGTCAGGATCAATTTGTCTGAAAATCCAAGGCTAACACCCCCTCCAAAAACCAAGTTCAATCATGTTTGGGGGAAAAGGATATTAGCCATAAATTTGAAGTCTAATACCATCTAAAAGTGCTTGGATATGAACAAGGTTAGAAATCTAAGGCTAAAATTCATTTAAATACGGCTCGTCGAGTCAGGATCAATTTGTCCGAAAATCCAAGGCTAACACCCCCTCCAAAAACCAAGTTCAATCATGTTTGGGGGAAAAGGATATTACCCATAAATTTGAAGTCTAATACCAACTAAAAGGGCTTGTATATGAACAAGGTTAGAAATATAAGAATAATACTCATTTAAATGGGGCTCGTCGAGTGAGGATCAATTTGTCCGAAAATCCAAGGCTAACACCCCCTCCAAAAACCAAGTTCAATCATGTTTGTAGGAAAAGCCTATAACCCATAAATTTGAAGTCTAATACCATCTAAAAGGGCTTGTATATGAACAAGGTTAGAAATATAAGGCTAATACTCATTTAAATGCGGCTCGTCGAGTCAGGATCAATTTGTCCGAAAATCCAAGGCTAACACCCCCTCCAAAAACCAAGTTCAATCATATTTGGGGGAAAAGGATATTAGCCATAAATTTGAAGTCTAATACCATCTAAAAGTGCTTGGATATGAACAAGGTTAGAAATCTAAGGCTAATATTCATTTAAATACGGCTCGTCGAGTCAGGATCAATTTGTCCGAAAATCCAAGGCTAACACCCCCTCCAAAAACCAAGTTCAATCATGTTTGGGGGAAAAGGATATTACCCATAAATTTGAAGTCTAATACCAACTAAAAGGGCTTGGATATGAACAAGTTTAGAAATATAAGGATAGTACTCATTTAAATGGGGCCCGTCGAGTGAGGATCAATTTGTCCGAAAATCCAAGGCTAACACCCCCTCCAAAAACCAAGTTCAATCATGTTTGTGGGAAAAGCCTATAACCCATAAATTTGAAGTCTAATACCATCTAAAAGTGCTTGGATATGAACAAGGTTAGAAATCTAAGGCTAATACTCATTTAAATGGGGCTCGTCGAGTGAGGATCAATTTGTCCGAAAATCCAAGGCTAACACCCCTCCAAAAACCAAGTTCAATCATGTTTGGGGGAAAAGCCTATAACCCATAAATTTGAAGTCTAATACCATCTAAAAGTGCTTGGATATGAACAAGATTAGAAATCTAAGGCTAATACTCATTTAAATAGGGCTCGTCGAGTCAGGATCAATTTGTCCGAAAATCCAAGGCTAACACCCCTCCAAAACCAAGTTCAATCATGTTTGGGGGAAAAGCCTATAACCCATAAATTTGAAGTCTAATACCATCTAAAAGGGCTTGGATATGAACAAGGTTATAAATCTAAGGCTAATACTCATTTAAATACGGCTCGTCGAGTCAGGATCAATTTGTCCGAAAATCCAAGGCTAACACCCCCTCCAAAAACCAAGTTCAATCATGTTTGGGGGAAAAGCCTATAACCCATAAATTTGAAGTCTAATACCATCTAAAAGGGCTTCTATATGAACAAGGTTAGAAATCTAAGGCTAATACTCATTTAAATGGGTCTCGTCGAGTCAGGATCAATTTGTCCGAAAATCCAAGGCTAACACCCCCTCCAAAAACCAAGTTCAATCATGTTTGGGGGAAAAGGATATTAGCCATAAATTTGAAGTCTAATACCATCTAAAAGTGCTTGGATATGAACAAGGTTAGAAATCTAAGGCTAATATTCATTTAAATACGGCTCGTCGAGTCAGGATCAATTTGTCCGAAAATCCAAGGCTAACACCCCCTCCAAAAACCAAGTTCAATCATGTTTGGGGGAAAAGGATATTACCCATAAATTTGAAGTCTAATACCAACTAAAAGGGCTTGGATATGAACAAGGTTAGAAATCTAAGGCTAATACTCATTTAAATGGGGCTCGTCGAGTCAGGATCAATTTGTCCGAAAATCCAAGGCTAACACCCCCTCCAAAAACCAAGTTCAATCATGTTTGGGGGAAAAGGATATTACCCATAAATTTGAAGTCTAATACCAACTAAAAGGGCTTGGATATGAACAAGGTTAGAAATCTAAGGCTAATACTCATTTAAATGGGGCTCGTCGAGTGAGGATCAATTTGTCCGAAAATCCAAGGTTAACACCCCCTCCAAAAACCAAGTTCAATCATATTTGGGGGAAAAGGATATTAGCCATAAATTTGAAGTCTAATACCATCTAAAAGTGCTTGGATATGAACAAGGTTAGAAATTTAAGGCTAATATTCATTTAAATACGGCTCGTCGAGTCAGGATCAATTTGTCCGAAAATCCAAGGCTAACACCCCCTCCAAAAACCAAGTTCAATCATGTTTGGGGGAAAAGGATATTACCCATAAATTTGAAGTCTAATACCAACTAAAAGGGCTTGGATATGAACAAGGTTAGAAATCTAAGGCTAATACTGATTTAAATGGGGCTCGTCGAGTCAGGATCAATTTGTCCGAAAATCCAAGGCTAACACCCCCTCCAAAAACCAAGTTCAATCATGTTTGGGGGAAAAGGATATTAGCCATAAATTTGAAGTCTAATACCATCTAAAAGGGCTTGGATATGAACAAGGTTAGAAATCTAAGGCTAATACTCATTTAAATGGGGCTCGTCGAGTCAGGATCAATTTGTCCGAAAATCCAAGGCTAACACCCCTCCAAAAACCAAGTTCAATCATGTTTGGGGGAAAAGCCTATAACCCATAAATTTGAAGTCTAATACCATCTAAAAGTGCTTGGATATGAACAAGGTTAGAAATCTAAGGCTAATACTCATTTAAATACGGCTCGTCGAGTCAGGATCAATTTGTCCGAAAATCCAAGGCTAACACCCCCTCCAAAAACCAAGTTCAATCATGTTTGTGGGAAAAGCCTATAACCCATAAATTTGAAGTCTAATACCATCTAAAAGGGCTTCTATATGAACAAGGTTAGAAATCTAAGGCTAATACTCATTTAAATGGGTCTCGTCGAGTCAGGATCAATTTGTCCGAAAATCCAAGGCTAACACCCCCTCCAAAAACCAAGTTCAATCATGTTTGGGGGAAAAGGATATTAGCCATAAATTTGAAGTCTAATACCATCTAAAAGTGCTTGGATATGAACAAGGTTAGAAATCTAAGGCTAATATTCATTTAAATACGGCTCGTCGAGTCAGGATCAATTTGTCCGAAAATCCAAGGCTAACACCCCCTCCAAAAACCAAGTTCAATCATGTTTGGGGGAAAAGGATATTACCCATAAATTTGAAGTCTAATACCAACTAAAAGGGCTTGGATATGAACAAGGTTAGAAATCTAAGGCTAATACTCATTTAAATGGGTCTCGTCGAGTCAGGATCAATTTGTCCGAAAATCCAAGGCTAACACCCCCTCCAAAAACCAAGTTCAATCATGTTTGGGGGAAAAGGATATTACCCATAAATTTGAAGTCTAATACCAACTAAAAGGGCTTGGATATGAACAAGGTTAGAAATCTAAGGCTAATACTCATTTAAATGGGGCTCGTCGAGTGAGGATCAATTTGTCCGAAAATCCAAGGCTAACACCCCCTCCAAAAACCAAGTTCAATCATGTTTGTGGGAAAAGCCTATAACCCATAAATTTGAAGTCTAATACCATCTAAAAAGGCTTGTATATGAACAAGGTTAGAAATCTAAGGCTAATACTCATTTAAATGGGGCTCGTCGAGTCATGATCAATTTGTCCGAAAATCCAAGGCTAACACCCCCTCCAAAAACCAAGTTCAATCATGTTTGGGGGAAAAGGATATTACCCATAAATTTGAAGTCTAATACCAACTAAAAGGGCTTGGATATGAACAAGGTTAGAAATATAAGGATAGTACTCATTTAAATGGGGCCCGTCGAGTGAGGATCAATTTGTCCGAAAATCCAAGGCTAACACCCCCTCCAAAAACCAAGTTCAATCATGTTTGTGGGAAAAGCCTATAACCCATAAATTTGAAGTCTAATACCATCTAAAAGGGCTTGTATATGAACAAGGTTAGAAATCTAAGGCTAATACTCATTTAAATAGGGCTCGTCGTGTCAGGATCAATTTGTCCGAAAATCCAAGGCTAACACCCCCTCCAAAAACCAAGTTCAATCATGTTTGGGGGAAAAGGATATTAGCCATAAATTTGAAGTCTAATACCATATAAAAGAGCTTGGATATGAACAAGGTTAGAAATCTAAGGCTAATACTCATTTAAATGGGGCTCGTCGAGTGAGGATCAATTTGTCCGAAAATCCAAGGCTAACACCCCCTCCAAAAACCAAGTTCAATCATGTTTGTGGGAAAAGCCTATAACCCATAAATTTGAAGTCTAATACCATCTAAAAGAGCTTGTATATGAACAAGGTTAGAAATCTAAGGCTAATACTCATTTAAATGGGGCTCGTCGTGTCAGGATCAATTTGTCCGAAAATCCAAGGCTAACACCCCGTCCAAAAACCAAGTTCAATCATGTTTGGGGGAAAAGAATATTAGCCATAAATTTGAAGTCTAATACCATCTAAAAGTGCTTGGATATGAACAAGGTTAGAAATCTAAGGCTAATATTCATTTCAATACGGCTCGTCGAGTCAGGATCAATTTGTCCGAAAATCCAAGGCCTACACCCCCTCCAAAAACCAAGTTCAATCATGTTTGGGGGAAAAGGATATTACCCCTAAATTTGAAGTCTAATACCAACTAAAAGGGCTTGGATATGAACAAGGTTAGAAATATAAGGATAATACTCATTTAAATGGGGCTCGTCGAGTGAGGATCAATTTGTCCGAAAATCCAAGGCTAACACCCCCTCCAAAAACCAAGTTCAATCATGTTTGTGGGAAAAGCCTATAACCCATAAATTTGAAGTATAATACCAACTAAAAGGGCTTGGATATGAACAAGGTTAGAAATATAAGGATAATACTCATTTAAATGGGGCTCGTCGAGTGAGGATCAATTTGTCCGAAAATCCAAGGCTAACACCCCCTCCAAAAACCAAGTGCAATCATGTTTGTAGGAAAAGCCTATAACACATAAATTTGAAGTCTAATACCATCTAAAAGGGCTTGTATATGAACAAGGTTAGAAATCTAAGGCTAATACTCATTTAAATGGGGCTCGTCGAGTCAGGATCAATTTGTCCGAAAATCCAAGGCTAACACCCCCTCCAAAAACCAAGTTCAATCATGTTTGGGGGAAAAGGATATTACCCATAAATTTGAAGTCTAATACCAACTAAAAGGGCTTGGATATGAACAAGGTTAGAAATCTAAGGCTAATACTCATTTAAATGGGGCTCGTCGAGTGAGGATCAATTTGTCCGAAAATCCAAGGCTAACACCCCCTCCAAAAACCAAGTTCAATCATGTTTGTGGGAAAAGCCTATAACCCATAAATTTGAAAGTCTAATACCATCTAAAAAGGCTTGTATATGAACAAGGTTAGAAATCTAAGGCTAATACTCATTTAAATGGGGCTCGTCGAGTGAGGATCAATTTGTCCGAAAATCCAAGGCTAACACCCCCTCCAAAAACCAAGTTCAATCATGTTTGTGGGAAAAGCCTATAACCCATAAATTTGAAGTCTAATACCATCTAAAAGAGCTTGTATATGAACAAGGTTAGAAATCTAAGGCTAATACTCATTTAAATGGGGCTCGTCGTGTCAGGATCAATTTGTCCGAAAATCCAAGGCTAACACCCCGTCCAAAAACCAAGTTCAATCATGTTTGGGGGAAAAGGATATTAGCCATAAATTTGAAGTCTAATACCATCTAAAAGTGCTTGGATATGAACAAGGTTAGAAATCTAAGGCTAATATTCATTTCAATACGGCTCGTCGAGTCAGGATCAATTTGTCCGAAAATCCAAGGCCTACACCCCCTCCAAAAACCAAGTTCAATCATGTTTGGGGGAAAAGGATATTACCCTTAAATTTGAAGTCTAATACCAACTAAAAGGGCTTGGATATGAACAAGGTTAGAAATATAAGGATAATACTCATTTAAATGGGGCTCGTCGAGTGAGGATCAATTTGTCCGAAAATCCAAGGCTAACACCCCCTCCAAAAACCAAGTTCAATCATGTTTGTGGGAAAAGCCTATAACCCATAAATTTGAAGTCTAATACCATGTAAAAGGGCTTGTATATGAACAAGGTTAGAAATCTAAGGCTAATACTCATTTAAATGGGGCTCGTCGTGTCAGGATCAATTTGTCCGAAAATCCAAGGCTAACACCCCCTCCAAAAACCAAGTTCAATCATGTTTGGGGGAAAAGGATATTAGCCATAAATTTGAAGTCTAATACCAACTAAAAGGGCTTGGATATGAACAAGGTTAGAAATATAAGGATAGTACTCATTTAAATGGGGCCCGTCGAGTGAGGATCAATTTGTCCGAAAATCCAAGGCTAACACCCCCTCCAAAAACCAAGTTCAATCATGTTTGGGGGAAAAGGATATTAGCCATAAATTTGAAGTCTAATACCATATAAAAGTGCTTGGATATGAACAAGGTTAGAAATCTAAGGCTAATACTCATTTAAATGGGGCTCGTCGAGTGAGGATCAATTTGTCCGAAAATCCAAGGCTAACACCCCTCCAAAAACCAAGTTCAATCATGTTTGGGGGAAAAGCCTATAACCCATAAATTTGAAGTCTAATACCATCTAAAAGTGCTTGGATATGAACAAGATTAGAAATCTAAGGCTAATACTCATTTAAATAGGGCTCGTCGAGTCAGGATCAATTTGTCCGAAAAACCAAGGCTAACACCCCTCCAAAACCAAGTTCAATCATGTTTGGGGGAAAAGCCTATAACCCATAAATTTGAAATCTAATACCATCTAAAAGGGCTTGGATATGAACAAGGTTATAAATCTAAGGCTAATACTCATTTAAATGGGGCTCGTCGAGTCAGGATCAATTTGTCCGAAAATCCAAGGCTAACACCCCCTCCAAAAACCAAGTTCAATCATATTTGGGGGAAAAGGATATTAGCCATAAATTTCAAGTCTAATACCATCTAAAAGTGCTTGGATATGAACAAGGTTAGAAATCTAAGGCTAATATTCATTTAAATACGGCTCGTCGAGTCAGGATCAATTTGTCCGAAAATCCAAGGCTAACACCCCCTCCAAAAACCAAGTTCAATCATGTTTGGGGGAAAAGGATAGTACCCATAAATTTGAAGTCTAATACCATCAAAAAGGGCTTGGATATGAACAAGGTTATAAATCTAAGGCTAATAATCATTAAAATGGGGCTCGTCGTGTCAGGATCAATTTGTCCGAAAATCCAAGGCTAACACCCCCTCCAAAAACCAAGTTCAATCATGTTTGGGGGAAAAGGATATTAGCCATAAACTTGAAGTCCAATACCATCTAAAAGTGCTTGGATATGAACAAGGTTAGAAATCTAAGGCTAATACTCATTTAAATACGGCTCGTCGAGTCAGGATCAATTTGTCCGAAAATCCAAGGCTAACACCCCCTCCAAAAACCAAGTTCAATCATGTTTGGGGGAAAAGGATAGTACCCATAAACTTGAAGTCTAATACCATCAAAAAGGGCTTGGATATGAACAAGGTTAGAAATCTAAGGATAATACTCATTTAAATGGGGCTCGTCGAGTGAGGATCAATTTGTCCGAAAATCCAAGGCTAACACCACCTCCAAAAACCAAGTTCAATCATGTTTGTGGGAAAAGCCTATAACCCATAAATTTGAAGTCTAATACCATCTAAAAGGGCTTGTATATGAACAAGGTTAGAAATCTAAGGCTAATACTCATTTAAATGGGTCTCGTCGAGTCAGGATCAATTTGTCCGAAAATCCAAGGCTAACACCCCCTCCAAAAACCAAGTTCAATCATGTTTGTGGGAAAAGCCTATAACCCATAAATTTGAAGTCTAATACCATCTAAAAGGGCTTGTATATGAACAAGGTTAGAAATCTAAGGCTAATACTCATTTAAATACGGCTCGTCGAGTCAGGATCAATTTGTCCGAAAATCCAAGGCTAACACCCCCTCCAAAAACCAAGTTCAATCATGTTTGGGGGAAAAGGATATTACCCATAAATTTGAATTCTAATACCAACTAAAAGGGCTTGGATATGAACAAGGTTAGAAATATAAGGATAGTACTCATTTAAATGGGGCCCGTCGAGTGAGGATCAATTTGTCCGAAAATCCAAGGCTAACACCCCCTCCAAAAACCAAGTTCAATCATGTTTGTGGGAAAAGCCTATAACCCATAAATTTGAAGTCTAATACCATCTAAAAGGGCTTGAATATGAACAAGGTTAGAAATCTAAGGCTAATACTCATTTAAATACGGCTCGTCGAGTCAGGATCAATTTGTCCGAAAATCCAAGGCTAACACCCCCTCCAAAAACCAAGTTCAATCATGTTTGTGGGAAAAGCCTATAACCCATAAATTTGAAGTCTAATACCATCTAAAAGGGCTTGTATATGAACAAGGTTAGAAATCTAAGGCTAATACTCATTTAAATGGGGCTCGTCGTGTCAGGATCAATTTGTCCGAAAATCCAAGGCTAACACCCCCTCCAAAAACCAAGTTCAATCATGTTTGGGGGAAAAGGATATTAGCCATAAATTTGAAGTCTAATACCATCTAAAAGTGCTTGGATATGAACAAGGTTAGAAATCTAAGGCTAATATTCATTTAAATACGGCTCGTCGAGTCAGGATCAATTTGTCCGAAAATCCAAGGCTAACACCCCCTCCAAAAACCAAGTTCAATCATGTTTGGGGGAAAAGGATATTACCCATAAATTTGAAGTCTAATACCAACTAAAAGGGCTTGGATATGAACAAGGTTAGAAATCTAAGGCTAATACTCATTTAAATGGGGCTCGTCGAGTCAGGATCAATTTGTCCGAAAATCCAAGGCTAACACCCCCTCCAAAAACCAAGTTCAATCATGTTTGGGGGAAAAGGATATTACCCATAAATTTGAAGTCTAATACCAACTAAAAGGGCTTGGATATGAACAAGGTTAGAAATATAAGGATAGTACTCATTTAAATGGGGCCCGTCGAGTGAGGATCAATTTGTCCGAAAATCCAAGGCTAACACCCCCTCCAAAAACCAAGTTCAATCATGTTTGTGGGAAAAGCCTATAACCCATAAATTTGAAGTCTAATACCATCTAAAAGGGCTTGTATATGAACAAGGTTAGAAATCTAAGGCTAATACTCATTTAAATGGGGCTCGTCGTGTCAGGATCAATTTGTCCGAAAATCCAAGGCTAACACCCCCTCCAAAAACCAAGTTCAATCATGTTTGGGGGAAAAGGATATTAGCCATAAATTTGAAGTCTAATACCAACTAAAAGGGCTTGGATATGAACAAGGTTAGAAATATAAGGATAGTACTCATTTAAATGGGGCCCGTCGAGTGAGGATCAATTTGTCCGAAAATCCAAGGCTAACACCCCCTCCAAAAACCAAGTTCAATCATGTTTGGGGGAAAAGGATATTAGCCATAAATTTGAAGTCTAATACCATATAAAAGTGCTTGGATATGAACAAGGTTAGAAATCTAAGGCTAATACTCATTTAAATGGGGCTCGTCGAGTGAGGATCAATTTGTCCGAAAATCCAAGGCTAACACCCCTCCAAAAACCAAGTTCAATCATGTTTGGGGGAAAAGCCTATAACCCATAAATTTGAAGTCTAATACCATCTAAAAGTGCTTGGATATGAACAAGATTAGAAATCTAAGGCTAATACTCATTTAAATAGGGCTCGTCGAGTCAGGATCAATTTGTCCGAAAAACCAAGGCTAACACCCCTCCAAAACCAAGTTCAATCATGTTTGGGGGAAAAGCCTATAACCCATAAATTTGAAATCTAATACCATCTAAAAGGGCTTGGATATGAACAAGGTTATAAATCTAAGGCTAATACTCATTTAAATGGGGCTCGTCGAGTCAGGATCAATTTGTCCGAAAATCCAAGGCTAACACCCCCTCCAAAAACCAAGTTCAATCATATTTGGGGGAAAAGGATATTAGCCATAAATTTCAAGTCTAATACCATCTAAAAGTGCTTGGATATGAACAAGGTTAGAAATCTAAGGCTAATATTCATTTAAATACGGCTCGTCGAGTCAGGATCAATTTGTCCGAAAATCCAAGGCTAACACCCCCTCCAAAAACCAAGTTCAATCATGTTTGGGGGAAAAGGATAGTACCCATAAATTTGAAGTCTAATACCATCAAAAAGGGCTTGGATATGAACAAGGTTATAAATCTAAGGCTAATAATCATTAAAATGGGGCTCGTCGTGTCAGGATCAATTTGTCCGAAAATCCAAGGCTAACACCCCCTCCAAAAACCAAGTTCAATCATGTTTGGGGGAAAAGGATATTAGCCATAAACTTGAAGTCCAATACCATCTAAAAGTGCTTGGATATGAACAAGGTTAGAAATCTAAGGCTAATACTCATTTAAATACGGCTCGTCGAGTCAGGATCAATTTGTCCGAAAATCCAAGGCTAACACCCCCTCCAAAAACCAAGTTCAATCATGTTTGGGGGAAAAGGATAGTACCCATAAACTTGAAGTCTAATACCATCAAAAAGGGCTTGGATATGAACAAGGTTAGAAATCTAAGGATAATACTCATTTAAATGGGGCTCGTCGAGTGAGGATCAATTTGTCCGAAAATCCAAGGCTAACACCACCTCCAAAAACCAAGTTCAATCATGTTTGTGGGAAAAGCCTATAACCCATAAATTTGAAGTCTAATACCATCTAAAAGGGCTTGTATATGAACAAGGTTAGAAATCTAAGGCTAATACTCATTTAAATGGGTCTCGTCGAGTCAGGATCAATTTGTCCGAAAATCCAAGGCTAACACCCCCTCCAAAAACCAAGTTCAATCATGTTTGTGGGAAAAGCCTATAACCCATAAATTTGAAGTCTAATACCATCTAAAAGGGCTTGTATATGAACAAGGTTAGAAATCTAAGGCTAATACTCATTTAAATACGGCTCGTCGAGTCAGGATCAATTTGTCCGAAAATCCAAGGCTAACACCCCCTCCAAAAACCAAGTTCAATCATGTTTGGGGGAAAAGGATATTACCCATAAATTTGAATTCTAATACCAACTAAAAGGGCTTGGATATGAACAAGGTTAGAAATATAAGGATAGTACTCATTTAAATGGGGCCCGTCGAGTGAGGATCAATTTGTCCGAAAATCCAAGGCTAACACCCCCTCCAAAAACCAAGTTCAATCATGTTTGTGGGAAAAGCCTATAACCCATAAATTTGAAGTCTAATACCATCTAAAAGGGCTTGAATATGAACAAGGTTAGAAATCTAAGGCTAATACTCATTTAAATACGGCTCGTCGAGTCAGGATCAATTTGTCCGAAAATCCAAGGCTAACACCCCCTCCAAAAACCAAGTTCAATCATGTTTGTGGGAAAAGCCTATAACCCATAAATTTGAAGTCTAATACCATCTAAAAGGGCTTGTATATGAACAAGGTTAGAAATCTAAGGCTAATACTCATTTAAATGGGGCTCGTCGTGTCAGGATCAATTTGTCCGAAAATCCAAGGCTAACACCCCCTCCAAAAACCAAGTTCAATCATGTTTGGGGGAAAAGGATATTAGCCATAAATTTGAAGTCTAATACCATCTAAAAGTGCTTGGATATGAACAAGGTTAGAAATCTAAGGCTAATATTCATTTAAATACGGCTCGTCGAGTCAGGATCAATTTGTCCGAAAATCCAAGGCTAACACCCCCTCCAAAAACCAAGTTCAATCATGTTTGGGGGAAAAGGATATTACCCATAAATTTGAAGTCTAATACCAACTAAAAGGGCTTGGATATGAACAAGGTTAGAAATCTAAGGCTAATACTCATTTAAATGGGGCTCGTCGAGTCAGGATCAATTTGTCCGAAAATCCAAGGCTAACACCCCCTCCAAAAACCAAGTTCAATCATGTTTGGGGGAAAAGGATATTACCCATAAATTTGAAGTCTAATACCAACTAAAAGGGCTTGGATATGAACAAGGTTAGAAATATAAGGATAGTACTCATTTAAATGGGGCCCGTCGAGTGAGGATCAATTTGTCCGAAAATCCAAGGCTAACACCCCCTCCAAAAACCAAGTTCAATCATGTTTGTGGGAAAAGCCTATAACCCATAAATTTGAAGTCTAATACCATCTAAAAGGGCTTGTATATGAACAAGGTTAGAAATCTAAGGCTAATATTCATTTAAATACGGCTCGTCGAGTCAGGATCAATTTGTCCGAAAATCCAAGGCTAACACCCCCTCCAAAAACCAAGTTCAATCATGTTTGGGGGAAAAGGATATTACCCATAAATTTGAAGTCTAATACCAACTAAAAGGGCTTGGATATGAACAAGGTTAGAAATCTAAGGCTAATACTCATTTAAATGGGGCTCGTCGAGTCAGGATCAATTTGTCCGAAAATCCAAGGCTAACACCCCCTCCAAAAACCAAGTTCAATCATGTTTGGGGGAAAAGGATATTACCCATAAATTTGAAGTCTAATACCAACTAAAAGGGCTTGGATATGAACAAGGTTAGAAATATAAGCATAGTACTCATTTAAATGGGGCCCGTCGAGTGAGGATCAATTTGTCCGAAAATCCAAGGCTAACACCCCCTCCAAAAACCAAGTTCAATCATGTTTGGGGGAAAAGGATAGTACCCATAAATTTGAAGTCTAATACCAACTAAAAGGGCTTGGATATGAACAAGGTTAGAAATCTAAGGCTAATACTCATTTAAATGGGGCTCGTCGAGTCAGGATCAATTTGTCCGAAAATCCAAGGCTAACACCCCCTCCAAAAACCAAGTTCAATCATGTTTGGGGGAAAAGGATATTACCCATAAATTTGAAGTCTAATACCAACTAAAAGGGCTTGGATATGAACAAGGTTAGAAATCTAAGGCTAATACTCATTTAAATGGGGCTCGTCGAGTCAGGATCAATTTGTCCGAAAATCCAAGGCTAACACCCCCTCCAAAAACCAAGTTCAATCATGTTTGGGGGAAAAGGATATTACCCATAAATTTGAAGTCTAATACCAACTAAAAGGGCTTGGATATGAACAAGGTTAGAAATATAAGGATAGTACTCATTTAAATGGGGCCCGTCGAGTGAGGCTCAATTTGTCCGAAAATCCAAGGCTAACACCCCCTCCAAAAACCAAGTTCAATCATGTTTGTGGGAAAAGCCTATAACCCATAAATTTGAAGTCTAATACCATCTAAAAGGGCTTGTATATGAACAAGGTTAGAAATCTAAGGCTAATATTCATTTAAATACGGCTCGTCGAGTCAGGATCAATTTGTCCGAAAATCCAAGGCTAACACCCCCTCCAAAAACCAAGTTCAATCATGTTTGGGGGAAAAGGATATTACCCATAAATTTGAAGTCTAATACCAACTAAAAGGGCTTGGATATGAACAAGGTTAGAAATCTAAGGCTAATACTCATTTAAATGGGGCTCGTCGAGTCAGGATCAATTTGTCCGAAAATCCAAGGCTAACACCCCCTCCAAAAACCAAGTTCAATCATGTTTGGGGGAAAAGGATATTACCCATAAATTTGAAGTCTAATACCAACTAAAAGGGCTTGGATATGAACAAGGTTAGAAATATAAGCATAGTACTCATTTAAATGGGGCCCGTCGAGTGAGGATCAATTTGTCCGAAAATCCAAGGCTAACACCCCCTCCAAAAACCAAGTTCAATCATGTTTGGGGGAAAAGGATAGTACCCATAAATTTGAAGTCTAATACCAACTAAAAGGGCTTGGATATGAACAAGGTTAGAAATCTAAGGCTAATACTCATTTAAATGGGGCTCGTCGAGTCAGGATCAATTTGTCCGAAAATCCAAGGCTAACACCCCCTCCAAAAACCAAGTTCAATCATGTTTGGGGGAAAAGGATATTACCCATAAATTTGAAGTCTAATACCAACTAAAAGGGCTTGGATATGAACAAGGTTAGAAATCTAAGGCTACTACTCATTTAAATGGGGCTCGTCGAGTCAGGATCAATTTGTCCGAAAATCCAAGGCTAACACCCCCTCCAAAAACCAAGTTCAATCATGTTTGGGGGAAAAGGATATTACCCATAAATTTGAAGTCTAATATCAACTAAAAGGGCTTGGATATGAACAAGGTTAGAAATATAAGGATAGTACTCATTTAAATGGGGCCCGTCGAGTGAGGCTCAATTTGTCCGAAAATCCAAGGCTAACACCCCCTCCAAAAACCAAGTTCAATCATGTTTGTGGGAAAAGCCTATAACCCATAAATTTGAAGTCTAATACCATCTAAAAGGGCTTGTATATGAACAAGGTTAGAAATCTAAGGCTAATATTCATTTAAATACGGCTCGTCGAGTCAGGATCAATTTGTCCGAAAATCCAAGGCTAACACCCCCTCCAAAAACCAAGTTCAATCATGTTTGGGGGAAAAGGATATTACCCATAAATTTGAAGTCTAATACCAACTAAAAGGGCTTGGATATGAACAAGGTTAGAAATCTAAGGCTAATACTCATTTAAATGGGGCTCGTCGAGTCAGGATCAATTTGTCCGAAAATCCAAGGCTAACACCCCCTCCAAAAACCAAGTTCAATCATGTTTGGGGGAAAAGGATATTACCCATAAATTTGAAGTCTAATACCAACTAAAAGGGCTTGGATATGAACAAGGTTAGAAATATAAGGATAGTACTCATTTAAATGGGGCCCGTCGAGTGAGGATCAATTTGTCCGAAAATCCAAGGCTAACACCCCCTCCAAAAACCAAGTTCAATCATGTTTGTGGGAAAAGCCTATAACCCATAAATTTGAAGTCTAATACCATCTAAAAGGGCTTGTATATGAACAAGGTTAGAAATCTAAGGCTAATACTCATTTAAATACGGCTCGTCGAGTCAGGATCAATTTGTCCGAAAATCCAAGGCTAACACCCCCTCCAAAAACCAAGTTCAATCATGTTTGGGGGAAAAGGATAGTACCCATAAATTTGAAGTCTAATACCATCAAAAAGGGCTTGGATATGAACAAGGTTATAAATCTAAGGCTAATACTCATTTAAATGGGGCTCGTCGAGTCAGGATCAATTTGTCCGAAAATCCAAGGCTAACACCCCCTCCAAAAACCAAGTTCAATCATGTTTGGGGGAAAAGGATATTAGCCATAAACTTGAAGTCTAATACCATCTAAAAGTGCTTGGATATGAACAAGGTTAGAAATCTAAGGCTAATACTCATTTAAATACGGCTCGTCGAGTCAGGATCAATTTGTCCGAAAATCCAAGGCTAACACCCCCTCCAAAAACCAAGTTCAATCATGTTTGGGGGAAAAGGATATTACCCATAAATTTGAAGTCTAATACCAACTAAAAGGGCTTGGATATGAACAAGGTTAGAAATCTAAGGCTAATACTCATTTAAATGGGGCTCGTCGAGTTAGGATCAATTTGTCCGAAAATCCAAGGCTAACACCCCCTCCAAAAACCAAGTTCAATCATGTTTGGGGGAAAAGGATATTACCCATAAATTTGAAGTCTAATACCAACTAAAAGGGCTTGGATATGAACAAGGTTAGAAATATAAGGATAGTACTCATTTAAATGGGGCCCGTCGAGTGAGGATCAATTTGTCCGAAAATCCAAGGCTAACACCCCCTCCAAAAACCAAGTTCAATCATGTTTGTGGGAAAAGCCTATAACCCATAAATTTGAAGTCTAATACCATCTAAAAGGGCTTGTATATGAACAAGGTTAGAAATCTAAGGCTAATACTCATTTAAATACTGCTCGTCGAGTCAGGATCAATTTGTCCGAAAATCCAAGGCTAACACCCCCTCCAAAAACCAAGTTCAATCATGTTTGGGGGAAAAGGATATTACCCATAAATTTGAAGTCTAATACCAACTAAAAGGGCTTGGATATGAACAAGGTTAGAAATATAAGGATAGTACTCATTTAAATGGGGCCCGTCGAGTGAGGATCAATTTGTCCGAAAATCCAAGGCTAACACCCCCTCCAAAAACCAAGTTCAATCATGTTTGTGGCAAAAGCCTATAACCCATAAATTTGAAGTCTAATACCATCTAAAAGGGCTTGTATATGAACAAGGTTAGAAATCTAAGGCTAATATTCATTTAAATACGGCTCGTCGAGTCAGGATCAATTTGTCCGAAAATCCAAGGGTAACACCCCCTCCAAAAACCAAGTTCAATCATGTTTGGGGGAAAAGGATATTACCCATAAATTTGAAGTCTAATACCAACTAAAAGGGCTTGGATATGAACAAGGTTAGAAATCTAAGGCTAATACTCATTTAAATGGGGCTCGTCGAGTCAGGATCAATTTGTCCGAAAATCCAAGGCTAACACCCCCTCCAAAAACCAAGTTCAATCATGTTTGGGGGAAAAGGATATTACCCATAAATTTGAAGTCTAATACCAACTAAAAGGGCTTGGATATGAACAAGGTTAGAAATATAAGGATAGTACTCATTTAAATGGGGCCCGTCGAGTGAGGATCAATTTGTCCGAAAATCCAAGGCTAACACCCCCTCCAAAAACCAAGTTCAATCATGTTTGTGGGAAAAGCCTATAACCCATAAATTTGAAGTCTAATACCATCTAAAAGGGCTTGTATATGAACAAGGTTAGAAATCTAAGGCTAATACTCATTTAAATACGGCTCGTCGAGTCAGGATCAATTTGTCAGAAAATCCAAGGCTAACACCCCTTCCAAAAACCAAGTTCAATCATGTTTGGGGGAAAAGGATAGTACCCATAAATTTGAAGTCTATTACCATCAAAAAGGGCTTGGATACGAACAAGGTTATAAATCTAAGGCTAATACTCATTTAAATGGGGCTCGTCGAGTCAGGATCAATTTGTCCGAAAATCCAAGGCTAACACCCCCTCCAAAAACCAAGTTCAATCATGTTTGGGGGAAAAGGATATTAGCCATAAACTTGAAGTCTAATACCATCTAAAAGTGCTTGGATATGAACAAGGTTAGAAATCTAAGGCTAATATTCATTTAAATACGGCTCGTCGAGTCAGGATCAATTTGTCCGAAAATCCAAGGCTAACACCCCCTCCAAAAACCAAGTTCAATCATGTTTGGGGGAAAAGGATATTACCCATAAATTTGAAGTCTAATACAAACTAAAAGGGCTTGGATATGAACAAGGTTAGAAATCTAAGGCTAATACTCATTTAAATGGGGCTCGTCGTGTCAGGATCAATTTGTCCGAAAATCCAAGGCTAACACCCCCTCCAAAAACCAAGTTCAATCATGTTTGGGGGAAAAGGATATTAGCCATAAATTTGAAGTCTAATACCATATAAAAGTGCTTGTATATGAACAAGGTTAGAAATCTAAGGCTAATACTCATTTAAATGGGGCTCGTCGAGTGAGGATCAATTTGTCCGAAAATCCAAGGCTAACACCCCCTCCAAAAACCAAGTTCAATCATGTTTGTGGGAAAAGCCTATAACCCATAAATTTGAAGTCTAATACCATCTAAAAGGGCTTGTATATGAACAAGGTTAGAAATCTAAGGCTAATACTCATTTAAATGGGGCTCGTCATGTCAGGATCAATTTGTCCGAAAATCCAAGGCTAACACCCCCTCCAAAAACCAAGTTCAATCATGTTTGGGGGAAAAGGATATTAGCCATAAATTTGAAGTCTAATACCATCTAAACGTGCTTGGATATGAACAAGGTTAGAAATCTAAGGCTAATATTCATTTAAATACGGCTCGTCGAGTCAGAATCAATTTGTCCGAAAATCCAAGGCTAACACCCCCTCCAAAAACCAAGTTCAATCATGTTTGGGGGAAAAGGATATTACCCATAAATTTGAAGTCTAATACCAACTAAAAGGGCTTGGATATGAACAAGGTTAGAAATATAAGGATACTACTCATTTAAATGGGGCTCGTCGAGTGAGGATCAATTTGTCCGAAAATCCAAGGCTAACACCCCCTCCAAAAACCAAGTTCAATCATGTTTGTGGGAAAAGCCTATAACCTATAAATTTGAAGTCTAATACCATCTAAAAGGGCTTGTATATGAACAAGGTTAGAAATCTAAGGCTAATACTCATTTAAATGGGGCTCGTCGAGTGAGGATCAATTTGTCCGAAAATCCAAGGCTAACACCCCCTCCAAAAACCAAGTTCAATCATGTTTGTGGGAAAAGCCTATAACCCATAAATTTGAAGTCTAATACCATCTAAAAGTGCTTGTATATTAACAAGGTTAGAAATCTAAGGCTAATACTCATTTAAATGGGGCTCGTCGAGTCAGGATCAATTTGTCCGAAAATCCAAGGCTAACACCCCCTCCAAAAACCAAGTTCAATCATGTTTGGGGGAAAAGGATATTACCCATAAATTTGAAGTCTAATACCATCTAAAAGGGCTTGTATATGAACAAGGTTAGAAATCTAAGGCTAATACTCATTTAAATGGGGCTCGTCGTGTCAGGATCAATTTGTCCGAAAATCCAAGGCTAACACCCCCTCCAAAAACCAAGTTCAATCATGTTTGGGGGAAAAGGATATTAGCCATAAATTTGAAGTCTAATACCATCTAAAAGTGCTTGGATATGAACAAGGTTAGAAATCTAAGGCTAATATTCATTTAAATACGTCTCGTCGAGTCAGGATCAATTTGTCCGAAAATCCAAGGCTAACACCCCCTCCAAAAACCAAGTTCAATCATGTTTGGGGGAAAAGGATATTACCCATAAATTTGAAGTCTAATACCAACTAAAAGGGCTTGTATATGAACAAGGTTAGAAATCTAAGGCTAATACTCATTTAAATGGGGCTCGTCGAGTCAGGATCAATTTGTCCGAAAATCCAAGGCTACACCCCCTCCAAAAACCAAGTTCAATCATGTTTGGGGGAAAAGGATATTACCCATAAATTTGAAGTCTAATACCAACTAAAAGGGCTTGGATATGAACAAGGTTAGAAATCTAAGCCTAATACTCATTTAAATGGGGCTCGTCGAGTCAGGATCAATTTGTCCGAAAATCCAAGGCTAACACCCCCTCCAAAAACCAAGTTCAATCATGTTTGTGGGAAAAGCCTATAACCCATAAATTTGAAGTCTAATACCATCTAAAAGGGCTTGTATATGAACAAGGTTAGAAATCTAAGGCTAATACTCATTTAAATGGGGCTCGTCGTGTCAGGATCAATTTGTCCGAAAATCCAAGGCTAACACCCCCTCCAAAAACCAAGTTCAATCATGTTTGGGGGAAAAGGATATTAGCCATAAATTTGAAGTCTAATACCATCTAAAAGTTCTTGGATATGAACAAGGTTAGAAATCTAAGGCTAATATTCATTTAAATACGGCTCGTCGAGTCAGGATCAATTTGTCCGAAAATCCAAGGCTAACACCCCCTCCAAAAACCAAGTTCAATCATGTTTGGGGGAAAAGGATATTACCCATAAATTTGAAGTCTAATACCAACTAAAAGGGCTTGGATATGAACAAGGTTAGAAATCTAAGGCTAATACTCATTTAAATGGGGTCGTCGAGTCAGGATCAATTTGTCTGAAAATCCAAGGCTAACACCCCCTCCAAAAACCAAGTTCAATCATGTTTGGGGGAAAAGGATATTACCCATAAATTTGAAGTCTAATACCAACTAAAAGGGCTTGGATATGAACAAGGTTAGAAATATAAGGATAGTACTCATTTAAATGGGGCCCGTCGAGTGAGGATCAATTTGTCCGAAAATCCAAGGCTAACACCCCCTCCAAAAACCAAGTTCAATCATGTTTGTGGGAAAAGCCTATAACCCATAAATTTGAAGTCTAATACCATCTAAAAGGGCTTGTATATGAACAAGGTTAGAAATCTAAGGCTAATACTCATTTAAATGGGGCTCGTCGTGTCAGGATCAATTTGTCCGAAAATCCAAGGCTAACACCCCCTCCAAAAACCAAGTTCAATCATGTTTGGGGGAAAAGGATATTAGCCATAAATTTGAAGTCTAATACCATCTAAAAGTGCTTGGATATGAACAAGGTTAGAAATCTAAGGCTAATATTCATTTAAATACGGCTCGTCGAGTCAGGATCAATTTGTCCGAAAATCCAAGGCTAACACCCCCTCCAAAAACCAAGTTCAATCATGTTTGGGGGAAAAGGATATTACCCATAAATTTGAAGTCTAATACCAACTAAAAGGGCTTGGATATGAACAAGGTTAGAAATCTAAGGCTAATACTCATTTAAATGGGGTCGTCGAGTCAGGATCAATTTGTCCGAAAATCCAAGGCTAACACCCCCTCCAAAAACCAAGTTCAATCATGTTTGGGGGAAAAGGATATTACCCATAAATTTGAAGTCTAATACCAACTAAAAGGGCTTGGATATGAACAAGGTTAGAAATATAAGGATAGTACTCATTTAAATGGGGCCCGTCGAGTGAGGATCAATTTGTCCGAAAATCCAAGGCTAACACCCCCTCCAAAAACCAAGTTCAATCATGTTTGTGGGAAAAGCCTATAACCCATAAATTTGAAGTCTAATACCATCTAAAAGGGCTTGTATATGAACAAGGTTAGAAATCTAAGGCTACTACTCATTTAAATGGGGCTCGTCGTGTCAGGATCAATTTGTCCGAAAATCCAAGGCTAACACCCCCTCCAAAAACCAAGTTCAATCATGTTTGGGGGAAAAGGATATTAGCCATAAATTTGAAGTCTAATACCATCTAAAAGTGCTTGGATATGAACAAGGTTAGAAATCTAAGGCTAATATTCATTTAAATACGGCTCGTCGAGTCAGGATCAATTTGTCCGATAATCCAAGGCTAACACCCCCTCCAAAAACCAAGTTCAATCATGTTTGGGGGAAAAGGATATTACCCATAAATTTGAAGTCTAATACCAACTAAAAGGGCTTGGATATGAACAAGGTTAGAAATATAAGGATAATACTCATTTAAATGGGGCTCGTCGAGTGAGGATCAATTTGTCCGAAAATCCAAGGCTACACCCCCTCCAAAAACCAAGTTCAATCATGTTTGTGGGAAAAGCCTATAACCCATAAATTTGAAGTCTAATACCATCTAAAAGGGCTTGTATATGAACAAGGTTAGAAATCTAAGGCTAATACTCATTTAAATGGGGCTCGTCGTGTCAGGATCAATTTGTCCGAAAATCCAAGGCTAACACCCCCTCGAAAAACCAAGTTCAATCATGTTTGGGGGAAAAGGATATTAGCCATAAATTTGAAGTCTAATACCATATAAAAGTGCTTGGATATGAACAAGGTTAGAAATCTAAGGCTAATACTCATTTAAATACGGTTCGTCGAGTCAGGATCAATTTGACCGAAAATCCAATGCTAACACCCCTCCAAAACCAAGTTCAATCATGTTTGGGGGAAAAGCCTATAACCCATAAATTTGAAGTCTAATACCATCTAAAAGGGCTTGGATATGAACAAGGTTAGAAATCTAAGGCTAATACTCATTTAAATGGGGCTCGTCGAGTGAGGATCAATTTGTCCGAAAATCCAAGGCTAACACCCCCTCCAAAAACCAAGTTCAATCATGTTTGTGGGAAAAGCCTATAACCCATAAATTTGAAGTCTAATACCATCTAAAAGGGCTTGTATATGAACAAGGTTAGAAATCTAAGGCTAATACTCATTTAAATGGGGCTCGTCGTGTCAGGATCAATTTGTCCGAAAATCCAAGGCTAACACCCCCTCCAAAAACCAAGTTCAATCATATTTGTGGGAAAAGCCTATAACCCATAAATTTGAAGTCTAATACCATCTAAAAGGGCTTGTATATGAACAAGGTTAGAAATCTAAGGCTAATACTCATTTAAATGGAGCTCGTCGAGTCAGGATCAATTTGTCCGAAAATCCAAGGCTAACACCCCCTCCAAAAACAAAGTTCAATCATATTTGGGGGAAAAGGATATTAGCCATAAATTTAAAGTCTAATACCATCTAAAAGTGCTTGGATATGAACAAGGTTAGAAATCTAAGGCTAATATTCATTTAAATACGGCTAGTCGAGTCAAGATCAATTTGTCCGAAAATCCAAGGCTAACACCCCCTCCAAAAACCAAGTTCAATCATGTTTGGGGGAAAAGTATATTACCCATAAATTTGAAGTCTAATACCAACTAAAAGGGCTTGTATATGAACAAGGTTAGAAATATAAGGCTAATACTCATTTAAATGGGGCCCGTCGAGTGAGGATCAATTTGTCCGAAAATCCAAGGCTAACACCCCCTCCAAAAACCAAGTTCAATCATGTTTGTGGGAAAAGCCTATAACCCATAAATTTGAAGTCTAATACCATCTAAAAGGGCTTGTATATGAACAAGGTTAGAAATCTAAGGCTAATACTCATTTAAATGGGGCTCGTCGTGTCAGGATCAATTTGTCCGAAAATCCAAGGCTAACACCCCCTCCAAAAACCAAGTTCAATCATGTTTGTGGGAAAAGCCTATAACCCATAAATTTGAAGTCTAATACCATCTAAAAGTGCTTGTATATGAACAAGGTTAGAAATCTAAGGCTAATACTCATTTAAATGGGGCTCGTCGAGTGAGGATCAATTTGTCCGAAAATCCAAGGCTAACACCCCCTCCAAAAACCAAGTTCAATCATGTTTGGGGGAAAAGGATATTACCCATAAATTTCAAGTCTAATACCAACTAAAAGGGCTTGGATATGAACAAGGTTAGAAATATAAGGATAGTACTCATTTAAATGGGGCCCGTCGAGTGAGGATCAATTTGTCCGAAAATCCAAGGCTAACACCCCCTCCAAAAACCAAGTTCAATCATGTTTGTGGGAAAAGCCTATAACCCATAAATTTGAAGTCTAATACCATCTAAAAGGGCTTGTATATGAACAAGGTTAGAAATCTAAGGCTAATACTCATTTAAATGGGGCTCGTCGTGTCAGGATCAATTTGTCCGAAAATCCAAGGCTAACACCCCCTCCAAAAACCAAGTTCAATCATGTTTGTGGGAAAAGCCTATAACCCATAAATTTGAAGTCTAATACCATCTAAAAGGGCTTGTATATGAACAAGGTTAAAAATCTAAGGCTAATACTCATTTAAATGGGGCTCGTCGAGTCAGGATCAATTTGTCCGAAAATCCAAGGCTAACAACCCCTCCAAAAACCAAGTTCAATCATATTTGGGGGAAAAGGATATTAGCCATAAATTTGAAGTCTAATACCATCTAAAAGTGCTTGGATATGAACAAGGTTAGAAATCTAAGGCTAAAACTCATTTAAATGGGGCTCGTCGAGTGAGGATCAATTTGTCCGAAAATCCAAGGCTGACACCCCCTCCAAAAACCAAGTTCAATCATGTTTGTGGGAAAAGCCTATAACCCATAAATTTGAAGTCTAATACCATCTAAAAGGGCTTGTATATGAACAAGGTTAGAAATCTAAGGCTAATACTCATTTATATGGGGCTCGTCGAGTGAGGATCAATTTGTCCGAAAATCCAAGGCTAACACCCCCTCCAAAAACCAAGTTCAATCATGTTTGGGGGAAAAGGATATTACCCATAAATTTGAAGTCTAATACCAACTAAAAGGGCTTGTATATGAACAAGGTTAGAAATATAAGGATAGTACTCATTTAAATGGGGCCCGTCGAGTGAGGATCAATTTGTCCGAAAATCCAAGGCTAACACCCCCTCCAAAAACCAAGTTCAATCATGTTTGTGGGAAAAGCCTATAACCCATAAATTTGAAGTCTAATACCATCTAAAATGGCTTGTATATGAACAAGGTTAGAAATCTAAGGCTAATACTTATTTAAATGGGGCTCGTCGTGTCAGGATCAATTTGTCCGAAAATCCAAGGCTAACACCCCCTCCAAAAACCAAGTTCAATCATGTTTGGGGGAAAAGGATATTAGCCATAAATTTGAAGTCTAATACCATATAAAAGTGCTTGGATATGAACAAGGTTAGAAATCTAAGGCTAATAATCATTTAAATACGGTTCGTCGAGTCAGGATCAATTTGACCGAAAATCCAAGGCTAACACCCCTCCAAAACCAAGTTCAATCATGTTTGGGGGAAAAGCCTATAACCCATAAATTTGAAGTCTAATACCATCTAAAAGGGCTTGGATATGAACAAGGTTAGAAATCTAAGGCTAATACTCATTTAAATGGGGCTCGTCGAGTGAGGATCAATTTGTCCGAAAATCCAAGGCTAACACCCCCTCCAAAAACCAAGTTCAATCATGTTTGTGGGAAAAGCCTATAACCCATAAATTTGAAGTCTAATACCATCTAAAAGGGCTTGTATATGAACAAGGTTAGAAATCTAAGGCTAATACTCATTTAAATGGGGCTCGTCGTGTCAGGATCAATTTGTCCGAAAATCCAAGGCTAACACCCCCTCCAAAAACCAAGTTCAATCATGTTTCGGGGAAAAGGATATTAGCCATAAATTTGAAGTCTAATAGCATCTAAAAGTGCTTGGATATGAACAAGGTTAGAAATCTAAGGCTAATATTCATTTAAATACGGCTCGTCGAGTCAGGATCAATTTGTCCGAAAATCCAAGGCTAACACCCCCTCCAAAAACCAAGTTCAATCATGTTTGGGGGAAAAGGATATTACCCATAAATTTGAAGTCTAATACCAACTAAAAGGGCTTGGATATGAACAAGGTTAGAAATCTAAGGCTAATACTCATTTAAATGGGGTCGTCGAGTCAGGATCAATTTGTCCGAAAATCCAAGGCTAACACCCCCTCCAAAAACCAAGTTCAATCATGTTTGGGGGAAAAGGATATTACCCATAAATTTGAAGTCTAATACCAACTAAAAGGGCTTGGATATGAACAAGGTTAGAAATATAAGGATAGTACTCATTTAAATGGGGCCCGTCGAGTGAGGATCAATTTGTCCGAAAATCCAAGGCTAACACCCCCTCCAAAAACCAAGTTCAATCATGTTTGGGGGAAAAGGATATTAGCCATAAATTTGAAGTCTAATACCAACTAAAAGGGCTTGGATATGAACAAGGTTAGAAATCTAAGGCTAATACTCATTTAAATGGGGCTCGTCGAGTCAGGATCAATTTGTCCGATAATCCAAGGCTAACACCCCCTCCAAAAACCAAGTTCAATCATGTTTGGGGGAAAAGGATATTACCCATAAATTTGAAGTCTAATACCAACTAAAAGGGCTTGGATATGAACAAGGTTATAAATATAAGGATAGTACTCATTTAAATGGGGCCCGTCGAGTGAGGATCAATTTGTCCGTAAATCCAAGGCTAACACCCCCTCCAAAAACCAAGTTCAATCATGTTTGGGGGAAAAGGATATTAGCCATAAATTTGAAGTCTAATACCAACTAAAAGGGCTTGGATATGAACAAGGTTAGAAATCTAAGGCTAATACTCATTTAAATGGGGCTCGTCGAGTCAGGATCAATTTGTCCGAAAATCCAAGGCTAACACCCCCTCCAAAAACCAAGTTCAATCATGTTTGGGGGAAAAGGATATTACCCATAAATTTGAAGTCTAATACCATCTAAAAGTGCTTGGATATGAACAAGGTTAGAAATCTAAGGCTAATATTCATTTAAATACGGCTCGTCGAGTCAGGATCAATTTGTCCGAAAATCCAAGGCTAACACCCCCTCCAAAAACCAAGTTCAATCATGTTTGGGGGAAAAGGATATTACCCATAAATTTGAAGTCTAATACCAACTAAAAGGTCTTGGATATGAACAAGGTTAGAAATATAAGGCTAATACTCATTTAAATGGGGCTCGTCGAGTGAGGATCAATTTGTCCGAAAATCCAAGGCTAACACCCCCTCCAAAAACCAAGTTCAATCATGTTTGTGGGAAAAGCCTATAACCCATAAATTTGAAGTCTAATACCATCTAAAAGGGCTTGTATATGAACAAGGTTAGAAATCTAAGGCTAATACTCATTTAAATGGGGCTCGTCGAGTCAGGATCAATTTGTCCGAAAATCCAAGGCTAACACCCCCTCCAAAAACAAAGTTCAATCATATTTGGGCGAAAAGGATATTAGCCATAAATTTGAAGTCTAATACCATCTAAAAGTGCTTGGATATGAACAAGGTTAGAAATCTAAGGCTAATATTCATTTAAATACGGCTCGTCGAGTCAGGATCAATTTGTCCGAAAATCCAAGGCTAACACCCCCTCCAAAAACCAAGTTCAATCATGTTTGGGGGAAAAGTATATTACCCATAAATTTGAAGTCTAATACCAACTAAAAGGGCTTGGATATGAACAAGGTTAGAAATATAAGGCTAATACTCATTTAAATGGGGCCCGTCGAGTGAGGATCAATTTGTCCGAAAATCCAAGGCTAACACCCCCTCCAAAAACCAAGTTCAATCATGTTTGGGGGAAAAGGATATTAGCCATAAATTTGAAGTCTAATACCAACTAAAAGGGCTTGGATATGAACAAGGTTAGAAATCTAAGGCTAATACTCATTTAAATGGGGCTCGTCGAGTCAGGATCAATTTGTCCGAAAATCCAAGGCTAACACCCCCTCCAAAAACCAAGTTCAATCATGTTTGGGGGAAAAGGATATTACCCATAAATTTGAAGTCTAATACCATCTAAAAGTGCTTGGATATGAACAAGGTTAGAAATCTAAGGCTAATATTCATTTAAATACGGCTCGTCGAGTCAGGATCAATTTGTCCGAAAATCCAAGGCTAACACCCCCTCCAAAAACCAAGTTCAATCATGTTTGGGGGAAAAGGATATTACCCATAAATTTGAAGTCTAATACCAACTAAAAGGGCTTGGATATGAACAAGGTTAGAAATATAAGGATAATACTCATTTAAATGGGGCTCGTCGAGTGAGGATCAATTTGTCCGAAAATCCAAGGCTAACACCCCCTCCAAAAACCAAGTTCAATCATGTTTGTGGGAAAAGCCTATAACCCATAAATTTGAAGTCTAATACCATCTAAAAGGGCTTGTATATGAACAAGGTTAGAAATCTAAGGCTAATACTCATTTAAATGGGGCTCGTCGTGTCAGGATCAATTTGTCCGAAAATCCAAGGCTAACACCCCTTCCAAAAACCAAGTTCAATCATGTTTGGGGGAAAAGGATATTAGCCATAAATTTGAAGTCTAATACCATCTAAAAGTGCTTGGATATGAACAAGGTTAGAAATCTAAGGCTAATACTCATTTAAATACGGCTCGTCGAGTCAGGATCAATTTGTCCGAAAATCCAAGGCTAACACCCCCTCCAAAAACCAAGTTCAATCATGTTTGGGGGAAAAGGATATTACCCATAAATTTGAAGTCTAATACCAACTAAAAGGGCTTGGATATGAACAAGGTTAGAAATATAAGGATAATACTCATTTAAATGGGGCTCGTCGAGTGAGGATCAATTTGTCCGAAAATCCAAGGCTAACACCCCCTCCAAAAACCAAGTTCAATCATGTTTGTGGGAAAAGCCTATAACCCATAAATTTGAAGTCTAATACCATCTAAAAGGGCTTGTATATGAACAAGGTTAGAAATCTAAGGCTAATACTCATTTAAATGGGGCTCGTCGTGTCAGGATCAATTTGTCCGAAAATCCAAGGCTAACACCCCCTCCAAAAACCAAGTTCAATCATGTTTGGGGGAAAAGGATATTAGCCATAAATTTGAAGTCTAATACCATATAAAAGTGCTTGGATATGAACAAGGTTAGAAATCTAAGGCTAATACTCATTTAAATACGGTTCGTCGAGTCAAGATCAATTTGACCGAAAATCCAAGGCTAACACCCCTCCAAAACCAAGTTCAATCATGTTTGGGGGAAAAGGATATTAGCCATAAATTTGAAGTCTAATACCATCTAAAAGTGCTTGGATATGAACAAGGTTAGAAATCTAAGGCTAATATTCATTTAAATACGGCTCGTCGAGTCAGGATCAATTTGTCCGAAAATCCAAGGCTAACACCCCCTCCAAAAACCAAGTTCAATCATGTTTGGGGGAAAAGTATATTACCCATAAATTTGAAGTCTAATACCAACTAAAAGGGCTTGGATATGAACAAGGTTAGAAATATAAGGCTAATACTCATTTAAATGGGGCCCGTCGAGTGAGGATCAATTTGTCCGAAAATCCAAGGCTAACACCCCCTCCAAAAACCAAGTTCAATCATGTTTGTGGGAAAAGCCTATAACCCATAAATTTGAAGTCTAATACCATCTAAAAGGGCTTGTATATGAACAAGGTTAGAAATCTAAGGCTAATACTCATTTAAATGGGGCTCGTCGTGTCAGGATCAATTTGTCCGAAAATCCAAGGCTAACACCCCCTCCAAAAACCAAGTTCAATCATGTTTGTGGGAAAAGCCTATAACCCATAAATTTGAAGTCTAATACCATCTAAAAGGGCTTGTATATGAACAAAGTTAGAAATCTAAGGCTAATACTCATTTAAATGGGGCTCGTCGAGTCAGGATCAATTTGTCCGAAAATCCAAGGCTAACACCCCCTCCAAAAACCAAGTTCAATCATGTTTGGGGGAAAAGGATATTACCCATAAATTTGAAGTCTAATACCAACTAAAAGGGCTTGGATATGAACAAGGTTAGAAATATAAGGATAGTACTCATTTAAATGGGGCCCGTCGAGTGAGGATCAATTTGTCCAAAAATCCAAGGCTAACACCCCCTCCAAAAACCAAGTTCAATCATGTTTGTGGGAAAAGCCTATAACCCATAAATTTGAAGTCTAATACCATCTAAAAGGGCTTGTATATGAACAAGGTTAGAAATCTAAGGCTAATACTCATTTAAATGGGGCTCGTCGTGTCAGGATCAATTTGTCCGAAAATCCAAGGCTAACACCCCCTCCAAAAACCAAGTTCAATCATGTTTGGGGGAAAAGGATATTAGCCATAAATTTGAAGTCTAATACCATCTAAAAGTGCTTGGATATGAACAAGTTTAGAAATCTAAGGCTAATATTCATTTAAATACGGCTCGTCGAGTCAGGATCAATTTGTCCGAAAATCCAAGGCTAACACCCCCTCCAAAAACCAAGTTCAATCATGTTTGGGGGAAAAGGATATTACCCATAAATTTGAAGTCTAATCCCAACTAAAAGGGCTTGGATATGAACAAGGTTAGAAATATAAGGATAATACTCATTTAAATGGGGCTCGTCGAGTGAGGATCAATTTGTCCGAAAATCCAAGGCTAACACCCCCTCCAAAAACCAAGTTCAATCATGTTTGTGGGAAAAGCCTATAACCCATAAATTTGAAGTCTAATACCATCTAAAAGGGCTTGTATATGAACAAGGTTAGAAATCTAAGGCTAATACTCATTTAAATGGGGCTCGTCGTGTCAGGATCAATTTGTCCGAAAATCCAAGGCTAACACCCCCTCCAAAAACCAAGTTCAATCATGTTTGGGGGAAAAGGATATTAGCCATAAATTTGAAGTCTAATACCATATAAAAGTGCTTGGATATGAACAAGGTTAGAAATCTAAGGCTAATACTCATTAAAATACGGTTCGTCGAGTCAGGATCAATTTGACCGAAAATCCAAGGCTAACACCCCTCCAAAACCAAGTTCAATCATGTTTGGGGGAAAAGCCTATAACCCATAAATTTGAAGTCTAATACCATCTAAAAGGGCTTAGATATGAATAAGGTTAGAAATCTAAGGCTAATACTCATTTAAATGGGGCCCGTCGAGTGAGGATCAATTTGTCCGAAAATCCAAGGCTAACACCCCCTCCAAAAACCAAGTTCAATCATGTTTGTGGGAAAAGCCTATAACCCATAAATTTGAAGTCTAATACCATCTAAAAGGGCTTGTATATGAACAAGGTTAGAAATTTAAGGCTAATACTCATTTAAATGGGGCTCGTCGTGTCAGGATCAATTTGTCCGAAAATCGAAGGCTAACACCCCCTCCAAAAACCAAGTTCAATCATATTTGTGGGAAAAGCCTATAACCCATAAATTTGAAGTCTAATACCATCTAAAAGGGCTTGTATATGAACAAGGTTAGAAATCTAAGGCTAATACTCATTTAAATGGGGCTCGTCGAGTCAGGATCAATTTGTCCGAAAATCCAAGGCTAACACCCCCTCCAAAAACAAAGTTCAATCATATTTGGGGGAAAAGGATATTAGCCATAAATTTGAAGTCTAATACCATCTAAAAGTGCTTGGATATGAACAAGGTTAGAAATCTAAGGCTAATATTCATTTAAATACGGCTCGTCGAGTCAGGATCAATTTGTCCGAAAATCCAAGGCTAACACCCCCTCCAAAAACCAAGTTCAATCATGTTTGGGGGAAAAGGATATTACCCATAAATTTGAAGTCTAATCCCAACTAAAAGGGCTTGGATATGAACAAGGTTAGAAATATAAGGATAATACTCATTTAAATGGGGCTCGTCGAGTGAGGATCAATTTGTCCGAAAATCCAAGGCTAACACCCCCTCCAAAAACCAAGTTCAATCATGTTTGTGGGAAAAGCCTATAACCCATAAATTTGAAGTCTAATACCATCTAAAAGGGCTTGTATATGAACAAGGTTAGAAATCTAAGGCTAATACTCATTTAAATGGGGCTCGTCGTGTCAGGATCAATTTGTCCGAAAATCCAAGGCTAACACCCCCTCCAAAAACCAAGTTCAATCATGTTTGGGGGAAAAGGATATTAGCCATAAATTTGAAGTCTAATACCATATAAAAGTGCTTGGATATGAACAAGGTTAGAAATCTAAGGCTAATACTCATTTAAATACGGTTCGTCGAGTCAGGATCAATTTGACCGAAAATCCAAGGCTAACACCCCTCCAAAACCAAGTTCAATCATGTTTGGGGGAAAAGCCTATAACCCATAAATTTGAAGTCTAATACCATCTAAAAGGGCTTAGATATGAATAAGGTTAGAAATCTAAGGCTAATACTCATTTAAATGGGGCCCGTCGAGTGAGGATCAATTTGTCCGAAAATCCAAGGCTAACACCCCCTCCAAAAACCAAGTTCAATCATGTTTGTGGGAAAAGCCTATAACCCATAAATTTGAAGTCTAATACCATCTAAAAGGGCTTGTATATGAACAAGGTTAGAAATTTAAGGCTAATACTCATTTAAATGGGGCTCGTCGTGTCAGGATCAATTTGTCCGAAAATCGAAGGCTAACACCCCCTCCAAAAACCAAGTTCAATCATATTTGTGGGAAAAGCCTATAACCCATAAATTTGAAGTCTAATACCATCTAAAAGGGCTTGTATATGAACAAGGTTAGAAATCTAAGGCTAATACTCATTTAAATGGGGCTCGTCGAGTCAGGATCAATTTGTCCGAAAATCCAAGGCTAACACCCCCTCCAAAAACAAAGTTCAATCATATTTGGGGGAAAAGGATATTAGCCATAAATTTGAAGTCTAATACCATCTAAAAGTGCTTGGATATGAACAAGGTTAGAAATCTAAGGCTAATATTCATTTAAATACGGCTCGTCGAGTCAGGATCAATTTGTCCGAAAATCCAAGGCTAACACCCCCTCCAAAAACCAAGTTCAATCATGTTTGGGGGAAAAGTATATTACCCATAAATTTGAAGTCTAATACCAACTAAAAGGGCTTGGATATGAACAAGGTTAGAAATATAAGGCTAATACTCATTTAAATGGGGCCCGTCGAGTGAGGATCAATTTGTCCGAAAATCCAAGGCTAACACCCCCTCCAAAAACCAAGTTCAATCATGTTTGTGGGAAAAGCCTATAACCCATAAATTTGAAGTCTAATACCATCTAAAAGGGCTTGTATATGAACAAGGTTAGAAATCTAAGGCTAATACTCATTTAAATGGGGCTCGTCGTGTCAGGATCAATTTGTCCGAAAATCCAAGGCTAACACCCCCTCCAAAAACCAAGTTCAATCATGTTTGTGGGAAAAGCCTATAACCCATAAATTTGAAGTCTAATACCATCTAAAAGGGCTTGTATATGAACAAAGTTAGAAATCTAAGGCTAATACTCATTTAAATGGGGCTCGTCGAGTCAGGATCAATTTGTCCGAAAATCCAAGGCTAACACCCCCTCCAAAAACCAAGTTCAATCATGTTTGGGGGAAAAGGATATTACCCATAAATTTGAAGTCTAATACCAACTAAAAGGGCTTGGATATGAACAAGGTTAGAAATATAAGGATAGTACTCATTTAAATGGGGCCTGTCGAGTGAGGATCAATTTGTCCGAAAATCCAAGGCTAACACCCCCTCCAAAAACCAAGTTCAATCATGTTTGTGGGAAAAGCCTATAACCCATAAATTTGAAGTCTAATACCATCTAAAAGGGCTTGTATATGAACAAGGTTAGAAATCTAAGGCTAATACTCATTTAAATGGGGCTCGTCGTGTCAGGATCAATTTGTCCGAAAATCCAAGGCTAACACCCCCTCCAAAAACCAAGTTCAATCATGTTTGTGGGAAAAGCCTATAACCCATAAATTTGAAGTCTAATACCATCTAAAAGGGCTTGTATATGAACAAGGTTAGAAATCTAAGGCTAATACTCATTTAAATGGGGCTCGTCGTGTCAGGATCAATTTGTCCGAAAATCCAAGGCTAACACCCCCTCCAAAAACCAAGTTCAATCATGTTTGGGGGAAAAGGATATTAGCCATAAATTTGAAGTCTAATACCATCTAAAAGTGCTTGGATATTGACAAGGTTAGAAATCTAAGGCTAATATTCATTTAAATACGGCTCGTCGAGTCAGGATCAATTTGTCCAAAAATCCAAGGCTAACACCCCCTCCAAAAACCAAGTTCAATCATGTTTGGGGGAAAAGGATATTACCCATAAATTTGAAGTCTAATACCAACTAAAAGGGCTTGGATATGAACAAGGTTAGAAATATAAGGATAATACTCATTTAAATGGGGCTCGTCGAGTGAGGATCAATTTGTCCGAAAATCCAAGGCTAACACCCCCTCCAAAAACCAAGTTCAATCATGTTTGTGGGAAAAGCCTATAACCCATAAACTTGAAGTCTAATACCATCTAAAAGGGCTTGTATATGAACAAGGTTAGAAATCTAAGGCTAATACTCATTTAAATGGGGCTCGTCGTGTCAGGTTCAATTTGTCCGAAAATCCAAGGCTAACACCCCCTCCAAAAACCAAGTTCAATCATGTTTGGGGGAAAAGGATATTAGCCATAAATTTGAAGTCTAATACCATATAAAAGTGCTTGGATATGAACAAGGTTAGAAATATAAGGCTAATACTCATTTAAATACGGCTCGTCGAGTCAGGATCAATTTGACCGAAAATCCAAGGCTAACACCCCTCCAAAACCAAGTTCAATCATGTTTGGGGGAAAAGGATAGTACCCATAAATTTGAAGTCTAATACCAACTAAAAGGGCTTGGATATGAACAAGTTTAGAAATCTAAGGATAATACTCATTTAAATGGGGCTCGTCGAGTGAGGATCAATTTGTCCGAAAATCCAAGGCTAACACCCCCTCCAAAAACCAAGTTCAATCATATTTGGGGGAAAAGGATATTAGCCATAAATTTGAAGTCTAATACCATCTAAAAGTGCTTGGATATGAACAAGGTTAGAAATCTAAGGCTAAAACTCATTTAAATGGGGCTCGTCGAGTGAGGATCAATTTGTTCGAAAATCCCAGGCTAACACCCTTCCAAAAACCAAGTTCAATCATGTTTGGGGGAAAAGGATATTACCCATAAATTTGAAGTCTAATACCATCTAAAAGTGCTTGGTTATGAAAAAGGTTAGAAATCTAAGGCTAATATGCATTTAAATACGGCTCGTCGAGTCAGGATCAATTTATCCGAAAATCCAAGGCTAACACCCCCTCCAAAAACCAAGTTCAATCATGTTTGGGGGAAAAGGATATTACCCATAAATTTGAAGTCTAATACCAACTAAAAGGGCTTGGATATGAACAAGGTTAGAAATCTAAGGCTAATACTCATTTAAATGGGGCTCGTCGTGTCAGGATCAATTTGTCCGAAAATCCAAGGCTAACACCCCCTCCAAAAACCAAGTTCAATCATGTTTGTGGGAAAAGCCTATAACCCATAAATTTGAAGTCTAATACCATCTAAAAGGGCTTGTATATGAACAAGGTTAGAAATCTAAGTCTAATATGCATTTAAATACGGCTCGTCGAGTCAGGATCAATTTGTCCGAAAATCCAAGGCTAACACCCCCTCCAAAAACCAAGTTCAATCATGTTTGGGGGAAAAGGATATTACCCATAAATTTGAAGTCTAACACCAACTAAAAGGGCTTGGATATGAACAAGGTTAGAAATGTAAGGATAATACTCATTTAAATGGGCTCGTCGAGTGAGGATCAATTTGTCCGAAAATCCAAGGCTAACACCCCTCCAAAAACCAAGTTCAATCATGTTTGGGGAAAAAGCCTATAACCCATAAATTTGAAGTCTAATACCATCTAAAAGTGCTTGGATATGAACAAGATTAGAAATCTAAGGCTAATACGCATTTAAATAGGGCTCGTCGAGTTAGGATCAATTTGTCCGAAAATCCAAGGCTAACACCCCTCCAAAACCAAGTTCAATCATGTTTGGGGGAAAAGCCTATAACCCATAAATTTGAATTCTAATACCATCTAAAAGGGCTTGGATATGAACAAGGTTAGAAATCTAAGGCTAATACTCATTTAAATGGGGCTCGTCGAGTCAGGATCAATTTGTCCGAAAATCCAAGGCTAACACCCCCTCCAAAAACCAAGTTCAATCATGTTTGGGGGAAAAGGATATTACCCATAAATTTGAAGTCTAATACCAACTAAAAGGGCTTGGATATGAACAAGGTTAGAAATCTAAGGATAAGACTCATTTAAATGGGGCTCATCGAGTGAGGATCAATTTGTCCGAAAATCCAAGGCTAACACCCCTCCAAAAACCAAGTTCAATCATGTTTGGGGGAAAAGCCTATAACCCATAAATTTGAAATCTAATACCATCTAAAAGGGCTTGGATATGAACAAGGTTAGAAATCTAAGGCTAATACTCATTTAAATGGGGCTCGTCGAGTCAGGATCAATTTGTCCGAAAATCCAAGGCTAACACGCCCTCCAAAAACCAAGTTCAATCATGTTTGGGGGAAAAGCCTATAACCCATAAATTTGAAGTCTAATACAATCTAAAAGGGCTTGGATATGAACAAGGTTATAAATCTAAGGCTAATACTCATTTAAATGGGGCTCGTCGAGTCAGTATCAATTTGTCCGAAAATCCAAGGCTAACACCCCCTCCAAAAACCAAGTTCAATCATGTTTGGGGGAAAAGGATATTAGCCATAAATTTGAAGTCTAATACCATCTAAAAGTGCTTGGTTATGAACAAGGTTAGAAATCTAAGGCTAATATTCATTTAAATACGGCTCGTCGAGTCAGGATCAATTTGTCCTAAAATCCAAGGCTAACACCCCCTCCAAAAACCAAGTTCAATCATGTTTGGGGGAAAAGGATATTACCCATAAATTTGAAGTCTAATACCAACTAAAAGGGCTTGGATATGAACAAGGTTAGAAATCTAAGGATAAGACTCATTTAAATGGGGCTCGTCGAGTGAGGATCAATTTGTCCGAAAATCCAAGGCTAACACCCCTCCAAAAACCAAGTTCAATCATGTTTGGGGGAAAAGCCTATAACCCATAAATTTGAAGTCTAATACCATCTAAAAGGGCTTGGATATGAACAAGGTTAGAAATCTAAGGCTAATACTCATTTAAATGGGGCTCGTCGAGTCAGGATCAATTTGTCCGAAAATCCAAGGCTAACACGCCCTCCAAAAACCAAGTTCAATCATGTTTGAGGATCAATTTGTCCGAAAATCCCAGGCTAACACCCCTCCAAAAACCAAGTTCAATCATGTTTGGGGGAAAAGGATATTACCCATAAATTTGAAGTCTAATACCATCTAAAAGTGCTTGGTTATGAAAAAGGTTAGAAATCTAAGGCTAATATTCATTTAAATACGGCTCGTCGAGTCAGGATCAATTTGTCCGAAAATCCAAGGCTAATATCCCCTCCAAAAACCAAGTTCAATCATGTTTGGGTGAAAAGGATATTACCCATAAATTTGAAGTCTAATACCAACTAAAAGGGCTTGGATATGAACAAGGTTAGAAATCTATGGATAATACTCATTTAAATGGGGCTCGTCGAGTGAGGATCAATTTGTCCGAAAATCCAAGGCTAACACCCCTCCAAAAACCAAGTTCAATCATGTTTGGGGGAAAAGCCTATAACCCATAAATTTGAAGTCTAATACCATCTAAAAGGGCTTGGATATGAACAAGGTTAGAAATATAATTCTAATACTCATTTAAATGGGGCTCGTCGAGTCAGGATCAATTTGTCCGAAAATCCAAGGCTAACACCCCCTCCAAATACCAAGTTCAATCATGTTTGGGGGAAAAGGATATTACCCATAAATTTGAAGTCTAATACCAACTAAAAGGGCTTGGATATGAACAAGGTTAGAAATATAAGGATAATACTCATTTAAATGGGCTCGTCGAGTGAGGATCAATTTGTCCGAAAATCCAAGGCTAACACCCCTCCAAAAACCAAGTTCAATCATGTTTGGAGGAAAAGCCTATAACCCATAAATTTGAAGTCTAAAACCATCTAAAAGGGCTTGGATATGAAAAAGGTGAGAAATCTAAGGCTAATACTCATTTAAATGGGGCTCGTCGAGTCAGGATCAATTTGTCCGAAAATCCAAGGCTAACACGCCCTCCAAAAACCAAGTTCAATCATGTTTGGGGGAAAAGCCTATAACCCATAAATTTGAAGTCTAATACCATCTAAAAGGGCTTGGATATGAACAAGGTTAGAAATATAATTCTAATACTCATTTAAATAGGGCTCATCGAGTCAGGATCAATTTGTCCGAAAATCCAAGGCTAACACCCCCTCCAAAAACCAAGTTCAATCATGTTTGGGGGAAAAGGATATTACCCATAAATTTGAAGTCTAATACCAACTAAAAGGGCTTGGATATGAACAAGGTTAGAAATCTAAGGATAATACTCATTTAAATGGGGCTCCTCGAGTGAGGATCAATTTGTCCGAAAATCCCAGGCTAACACCCCTCCAAAAACCAAGTTCAATCATGTTTGGGGGAAAAGGATATTACCCATAAATTTGAAGTCTAATACCATATAAAAGTGCTTGGTTATGAAAAAGGTTAGAAATCTAAGGATAATATTCATTTAAATACGGCTCGTAGAGTCAGGATCAATTTGTCCAAAAATCCAAGGCTAACACCCCCTCCAAAAACCAAGTTCAATCATGTTTGGGGGAAAAGGATATTACCCATAAATTTGAAGTCTAATACCAACTAAAAGGGCTTGGATATGAACAAGGTTAGAAATCTAAGGATAAGACTCATTTAAATGGGGCTCGTCGAGTGAGGATCAATTTGTCCGAAAATCCAAGGCTAACACCCCTCCAAAAACCAAGTTCAATCATGTTTGGGGGAAAAGGATATTACCCATAAATTTGAAGTCTAATACCAACTAAAAGGGCTTGGATATGAACAAGGTTATAAATCTAAGGCTAATACTCATTTAAATGGGGCTCGTCGAGTCAGGATCAATTTGTCCAAAAATCCAAGGCTAACACCCCCTCCAAAAACCAAGTTCAATCATGTTTGGGGGAAAAGGATATTAGCCATAAATTTGAAGTCTAATACCATCTAAAAGTGCTTGGTTATGAACAAGGTTAGAAATCTAAGGCTAATATTCATTTAAATACGGCTCGTCGACTCAGGATCAATTTGTCCTAAAATCCAAGGCTAACACCCCCTCCAAAAACCAAGTTCAATCATGTTTGGGGGAAAAGGATATTACCCATAAATTTGAAGTCTAATACCAACTAAAAGGGCTTGGATATGAACAAGGTTAGAAATCTAAGGATAAGACTCATTTAAATGGGGCTCGTCGAGTGAGGATCAATTTGTCCGAAAATCCAAGGCTAACACCCCTCCAAAAACCAAGTTCAATCATGTTTGGGGGGAAAGCCTATAACCCATAAATTTGAAGTCTAAAACCATCTAAAAGGGCTTGGATATGAACAAGGTTAGAAATCTAAGGCTAATACTCATTTAAATGGGGCTCGTCAAGTCAGGATCAATTTGTCCGTAAATCCAAGGCTAACACGCCCTCCAAAAACCAAGTTCAATCATGTTTGGGGGAAAAGCCTATAACCCTTAAATTTGAAGTCTAATACCATCTAAAAGTGCTTGGATATGAACAAGGTTAGAAATATAAGGGTAATATTGATTTAAATACGGCTCGTCGAGTCAGGATCAATTTGTCCGAAAATCCAAGGCTAACACCCCCTCCAAAAACCAAGTTCAATCATGTTTGGGTGAAAAGGATATTACCCATAAATTTGAAGTCTAATACCAACTAAAAGGGCTTGGATATGAACAAGGTTAGAAATCTAAGGATAATACTCATTTAAATGGGGCTCGTCGAGTGAGGATCAATTTGTCCGAAAATCCAAGGCTAACACCCCTCCAAAAACCAAGTTCAATCATGTTTGGGGGAAAAGCCTATAACCCATAAATTTGAAGTCTAATACCATCTAAAAGGGCTTGGATATGAACAAGGTTAGAAATATAATTCTAATACTCATTTAAATAGGGCTCATCGAGTCAGGATCAATTTGTCCGAAAATCCAAGGCTAACACCCCCTCCAAAAACCAAGTTCAATCATGTTTGGGGGAAAAGGATATTACCCATAAATTTGAAGTCTAATACCAACTAAAAGGGCTTGGATATGAACAAGGTTAGAAATCTAAGGATAATACTCATTTAAATGGGGCTCCTCGAGTGAGGATCAATTTGTCCGAAAATCCCAGGCTAACACCCCTCCAAAAACCAAGTTCAATCATGTTTGGGGGAAAAGGATATTACCCATAAATTTGAAGTCTAATACCATATAAAAGTGCTTGGTTATGAAAAAGGTTAGAAATCTAAGGATAATATTCATTTAAATACGGCTCGTAGAGTCAGGATCAATTTGTCCAAAAATCCAAGGCTAACACCCCCTCCAAAAACCAAGTTCAATCATGTTTGGGGGAAAAGGATATTACCCATAAATTTGAAGTCTAATACCATCTAAAAGTGCTTGGATATGAAAAAGGTTAGAAATCTAAGGCTAATACTCATTTAAATAGGGCTCGTCGAGTCAGGATCAATTTGTCCAAAAATCCAAGGCTAACACCCCCTCCAAAAACCAAGTTCAATCATGTTTGGGGGAAAAGGATATTACCCATAAATTTGAAGTCTAATACCAACTAAAAGGGCTTGGATATGAACAAGGTTAGAAATATAAGGATAATACTCATTTAAATGGGCTCGTCGAGTGAGGATCAATTTGTCCGAAAATCCAAGGCTAACACCCCTCCAAAAACCAAGTTCAATCATGTTTGGAGGAAAAGCCTATAACCCATAAATTTGAAGTCTAAAACCATCTAAAAGGGCTTGGATATGAACAAGGTGAGAAATCTAAGGCTAATACTCATTTAAATGGGGCTCGTCGAGTCAGGATCAATTTGTCCGAAAATCCAAGGCTAACACGCTCTCCAAAAACCAAGTTCAATCATGTTTGGGGGAAAAGGATATTACCCATAAATTTGAAGTCTAATACCTACTAAAAAGGCTTGTATATGAACAAGTTTATAAATCTAAGGATAATACTCATTTAAATGGGGCTCGTCGAGTAAGGATCAATTTGTCCGAAAATCAAAGGCTAACACCCCTCCAAAAACCAAGTTCAATCATGTTTGGGGGAAAAGCCTATAACCCATAAATTTGAAGTCTAATACCATCTAAAAGGGTTTGGATATGAACAAGGTTAGAAATATAAGTCTAATACTCTTTTAAATAGGGCTCGTCGAGTGAGGATCAATTTGTCCGAAAATCCAAGGCTAATACCCCTCCAAAAACCAAGTTCAATCATGTTTGGGGGAAAAGGATATTACCCATAAATTTGAAGTCTAATACCAACTAAGAGGGCTTGGATATGAACAAGGTTAGAAATCTAAGGATAATACTCATTTAAATGGGGCTCGTCGAGTGAGGATCAATTTGTCCGAAAATCCCAGGCTAACACCCCTCCAAAAACCAAGTTCAATCATGTTTGGGGGAAAAGGATATTACCCATAAATTTGAAGTCTAATACCATCTAAAAGTGCTTGGTTATGAAAAAGGTTAGAAATCTAAGGCTAATATTCATTTAAATACGGCTCGTCGAGTCAGGATCAATTTGTCCGAAAATCCAAGGCTAACACCCCCTCCAAAAACCAAGTTCAATCATGTTTGGGTGAAAAGGATATTACCCATAAATTTGAAGTCTAATACCAACTAAAAGGGCTTGGATATGAACAAGGTTAGAAATCTAAGGATAATACTCATTTAAATGGGGCTCGTCGAGTGAGGATCAATTTGTCCGAAAATCCAAGGCTAACACCCCTCCAAAAACCAAGTTCAATCATGTTTGGGGGAAAAGCCTATAACCCATAAATTTGAAGTCTAATACCATCTAAAAGGGCTTGGATATGAACAAGGTTAGAAATATAATTCTAATACTCATTTAAATAGGGCTCATCGAGTCATGATCAATTTGTCCGAAAATCCAAGGCTAACACCCCCTCCAAAAACCAAGTTCAATCATGTTTGGGGGAAAAGGATATTACCCATAAATTTGAAGTCTAATACCAACTAAAAGGGCTTGGATATGAACAAGGTTAGAAATCTAAGGATAATACTCATTTAAATGGGGCTCCTCGAGTGAGGATCAATTTGTCCGAAAATCCCAGGCTAACACCCCTCCAAAAACCAAGTTCAATCATGTTTGGGGGAAAAGGATATTACCCATAAATTTGAAGTCTAATACCATATAAAAGTGCTTGGTTATGAAAAAGGTTAGAAATCTAAGGATAATATTCATTTAAATACGGCTCGTCGAGTCAGGATCAATTTGTCCAAAAATCCAAGGCTAACACCCCCTCCAAAAACCAAGTTCAATCATGTTTGGGGGAAAAGGATATTACCCATAAATTTGAAGTCTAATACCATCTAAAAGTGCTTGGATATGAAAAAGGTTAGAAATCTAAGGCTAATACTCATTTAAATAGGGCTCGTCGAGTCAGGATCAATTTGTCCAAAAATCCAAGGCTAACACCCCCTCCAAAAACCAAGTTCAATCATGTTTGGGGGAAAAGGATATTACCCATAAATTTGAAGTCTAATACCAACTAAAAGGGCTTGGATATGAACAAGGTTAGAAATATAAGGATAATACTCATTTAAATGGGCTCGTCGAGTGAGGATCAATTTGTCCGAAAATCCAAGGCTAACACCCCTCCAAAAACCAAGTTCAATCATGTTTGGAGGAAAAGCCTATAACCCATAAATTTGAAGTCTAAAACCATCTAAAAGGGCTTGGATATGAACAAGGTGAGAAATCTAAGGCTAATACTCATTTAAATGGGGCTCGTCGAGTCAGGATCAATTTGTCCGAAAATCCAAGGCTAACACGCTCTCCAAAAACCAAGTTCAATCATGTTTGGGGGAAAAGGATATTACCCATAAATTTGAAGTCTAATACCTACTAAAAAGGCTTGTATATGAACAAGGTTATAAATCTAAGGATAATACTCATTTAAATGGGGCTCGTCGAGTAAGGATCAATTTGTCCGAAAATCAAAGGCTAACACCCCTCCAAAAACCAAGTTCAATCATGTTTGGGGGAAAAGCCTATAACCCATAAATTTAAAGTCTAATACCATCTAAAAGGGTTTGGATATGAACAAGGTTAGAAATATAAGTCTAATACTCTTTTAAATAGGGCTCGTCGAGTGAGGATCAATTTGTCCGAAAATCCAAGGCTAATACCCCTCCAAAAACCAAGTTCAATCATGTTTGGGGGAAAAGGATATTACCCATAAATTTGAAGTCTAATACCAACTAAGAGGGCTTGGATATGAACAAGGTTAGAAATCTAAGGATAATACTCATTTAAATGGGGCTCGTCGAGTGAGGATCAATTTGTCCGAAAATCCCAGGCTAACACCCCTCCAAAAACCAAGTTCAATCATGTTTGGGGGAAAAGGATATTACCCATAAATTTGAAGTCTAATACCATCTAAAAGTGCTTGGTTATGAAAAAGGTTAGAAATCTAAGGCTAATATTCATTTAAATACGGCTCGTCGAGTCAGGATCAATTTGTCCGAAAATCCAAGGCTAACACCCCCTCCAAAAACCAAGTTCAATCATGTTTGGGTGAAAAGGATATTACCCATAAATTTGAAGTCTAATACCAACTAAAAGGGCTTGGATATGAACAAGGTTAGAAATCTAAGGATAATACTCATTTAAATGGGGCTCGTCGAGTGAGGATCAATTTGTCCGAAAATCCAAGGCTAACACCCCTCCAAAAACCAAGTTCAATCATGTTTGGGGGAAAAGCCTATAACCCATAAATTTGAAGTCTAATACCATCTAAAAGGGCTTGGATATGAACAAGGTTAGAAATATAATTCTAATACTCATTTAAATAGGGCTCATCGAGTCAGGATCAATTTGTCCGAAAATCCAAGGCTAACACCCCCTCCAAATACCAAGTTCAATCATGTTTGGGGGAAAAGGATATTACCCATAAATTTGAAGTCTAATACCATCTAAAAGTGCTTGGTTATGAACAAGGTTAGAAATCTAAGGCTAATATTCATTTAAATACGGCTCGTCGAGTCAGGATCAATTTGTCCTAAAATCCAAGGCTAACACCCCCTCCAAAAACCAAGTTCAATCATGTTTGGGGGAAAAGGATATTACCCATAAATTTGAAGTCTAATACCAACTAAAAGGGCTTGGATATGAACAAGGTTAGAAATCTAAGGATAAGACTCATTTAAATGGGGCTCGTCGAGTGAGGATCAATTTGTCCGAAAATCCAAGGCTAACACGCCCACCAAAAACCAAGTTCAATCATGTTTGGGGGAAAAGCCTATAACCCATAAATTTGAAGTCTAATACCATCTAAAAGGGCTTGGATATGAACAAGGTTAGAAATATAATTCTAATACTCATTTAAATAGGGCTCGTCGAGTCAGGATCAATTTGTCCGAAAATCCAAGGCTAACACCCCCTCCAAAAACCAAGTTCAATCATGTTTGGGGGAAAAGGATATTACCCATAAATTTGAAGTCTAATACCAACTAAAAGGGCTTGGATATGAACAAGGTTAGAAATCTAAGGATAATACTCATTTAAATGGGGCTCCTCGAGTGAGGATCAATTTGTCCGAAAATCCCAGGCTAACACCCCTCCAAAAACCAAGTTCAATCATGTTTGGGGGAAAAGGATATTACCCATAAATTTGAAGTCTAATACCATCTAAAAGTGCTTGGTTATGAAAAAGGTTAGAAATCTAAGGCTAATATTCATTTAAATACGGCTCGTCGAGTCAGGATCAATTTGTCCAAAAATCCAAGGCTAACACCCCCTCCAAAAACCAAGTTCAATCATGTTTGGGGGAAAAGGATATTACCCATAAATTTGAAGTCTAATACCATCTAAAAGTGCTTGGATATGAAAAAGGTTAGAAATCTAAGGCTAATACTCATTTAAATAGGGCTCGTCGAGTCAGGATCAATTTGTCCAAAAATCCAAGGCTAACACCCCCTCCAAAAACCAAGTTCAATCATGTTTGGGGGAAAAGGATATTACCCATAAATTTGAAGTCTAATACCAACTAAAAGGGCTTGGATATGAACAAGGTTAGAAATATAAGGATAATACTCATTTAAATGGGCTCGTCGAGTGAGGATCAATTTGTCCGAAAATCCAAGGCTAACACCCCTCCAAAAACCAAGTTCAATCATGTTTGGAGGAAAAGCCTATAACCCATAAATTTGAAGTCTAAAACCATCTAAAAGGGCTTGGATATGAACAAGGTGAGAAATCTAAGGCTAATACTCATTTAAATGGGGCTCGTCGAGTCAGGATCAATTTGTCCGAAAATCCAAGGCTAACACGCCCTCCAAAAACCAAGTTCAATCATGTTTGGGGGAAAAGGATATTACCCATAAATTTGAAGTCTAATACCTACTAAAAAGGCTTGTATATGAACAAGGTTATAAATCTAAGGATAATACTCATTTAAATGGGGCTCGTCGAGTGAGGATCAATTTGTCCGAAAATCAAAGGCTAACACCCCTCCAAAAACCAAGTTCAATCATGTTTGGGGGAAAAGCCTATAACCCATAAATTTGAAGTCTAATACCATCTAAAAGGGTTTGGATATGAACAAGGTTAGAAATATAAGTCTAATACTCTTTTAAATAGGGCTCGTCGAGTGAGGATCAATTTGTCCGAAAATCCAAGGCTCATACCCCTCCAAAAACCAAGTTCAATCATGTTTGGGGGAAAAGCCTATAACCCATAAATTTGAAGTCTAATACCATCTAAAAGGGTTTGGATATGAACAAGGTTAGAAATCTAAGGCTAATACTCATTTAAATGGGGCTCGTCGAGTCATGATCAATTTGTCCGAAAATCCAAGGCTAACACCCCTCCAAAAACCAAGTTCAATCATGTTTGGGGGAAAAGGATATTACCCATAAATTTGAAGTCTAATACCAACTTAAAGGGCTTGGATATGAACAAGGTTAGAAATCTAAGGATAATACTCATTTAAATAGGGCTCGTCGAGTGAGGATCAATTTGTCCGAAAATCCAAGGCTAACACCCCTCCAAAAACCAAGTTAAATCATGTTTGGGGGAAAAGCCTATAACCCATAAATTTGAAGTCTAATACCATCTAAAAGGGCTTGAAATATGAACAAGGTTAGAAATCTAAGGCTAATACTCATTTAAATAGGGCTCGTCGAGTCAGGAGCAATTTGTCCGAAAATCCAAGGCTAACACCCCTCCAAAAACCAAGTTCAATCATGTTTGGGGGAAAAGCCTATAACCCATAAATTTGAAGTGTAATACCATATAAAAGGGCTTGGATATGAACAAGGTTAGAATTCTAAGGCTAATACTCATTTAAATGGGGCTCGTCGAGTCAGGATCAATTTGTCCGAAAATCCAAGGCTAACACCCCTCCAAAAACCAAGTTCAATCATGTTTGGGGGAAAAGCCTATAACCCATAAATTTGAAGTCTAATACCATCTAAAAGGGTTTGGATATGAACAAGGTTAGAAATATAAGGATAATACTCATTTAAATGGGCTCGTCGAGTGAGGATCAATTTGTCCGAAAATCCAAGGCTAACACCCCTCCAAAAACCAAGTTCAATCATGTTTGGAGGAAAAGCCTATAACCCATAAATTTGAAGTCTAAAACCATCTAAAAGGGCTTGGATATGAACAAGGTGAGAAATCTAAGGCTAATACTCATTTAAATGGGGCTCGTCGAGTCAGGATCAATTTGTCCGAAAATCCAAGGCTAACACGCCCTCCAAAAACCAAGTTCAATCATGTTTGGGGGAAAAGGATATTACCCATAAATTTGAAGTCTAATACCTACTAAAAAGGCTTGTATATGAACAAGGTTATAAATCTAAGGATAATACTCATTTAAATGGGGCTCGTCGAGTGAGGATCAATTTGTCCGAAAATCAAAGGCTAACACCCCTCCAAAAACCAAGTTCAATCATGTTTGGGGGAAAAGCCTATAACCCATAAATTTGAAGTCTAATACCATCTAAAAGGGTTTGGATATGAACAAGGTTAGAAATATAAGTCTAATACTCTTTTAAATAGGGCTCGTCGAGTGAGGATCAATTTGTCCGAAAATCCAAGGCTAATACCCCTCCAAAAACCAAGTTCAATCATGTTTGGGGGAAAAGCCTATAACCCATAAATTTGAAGTCTAATACCATCTAAAAGGGTTTGGATATGAACAAGGTTAGAAATCTAAGGCTAATACTCATTTAAATGGGGCTCGTCGAGTCATGATCAATTTGTCCGAAAATCCAAGGCTAACACCCCTCCAAAAACCAAGTTCAATCATGTTTGGGGGAAAAGCCTATATCCCAAAAATTTGAAGTCTAATACCATCTAAAAGGGCTTGGATATGAACAAGGTTAGAAATCTAAGGCTAATACTCATTTAAATGGGGCTCGTCGAGTCAGGATCAATTTGTTTGAAAATCCAAGGCTAACACCCCCTCCAAAAACCAAGTTCAATCATGTTTGGGGGAAAAGCCTATAACCCATAAATTTGAAGTCTAATACCATCTAAAAGTGCTTGGATATGAACAAGGTCAGAAATCTAAGGCTAATATTCATTTAAATACAGCTCGTCGAGTGAGGATCAATTTGTCCGAAAATCCAAGGCTAACACCCCCTCCAAAAACCAAGTTCAATCATGTTTGGGGGAAAAGGATATTACCCATAAATTTGAAGTCTAATACCAACTAAAAGGCTTGGATATGAACAAGGTTAGAAATCTAAGGATAATACTCATTTAAATGGGGCTTGTCGAGTGAGGATCAATTTGTCCGAAAATCCTAGGCTAACACCCCTCCAAAAACCAAGTTCAATCATGTTTGGGGGAAAAGCCTATATCCCATATATTTGAAGTCTAATACCATCTAAAAGGGCTTGGATATGAACAAGGTTAGAAATCTAAGGCTAATACTCATTTAAATGGGGCTCGTCGAGTGAGGATCAATTTGTTTGAAAATCCAAGGCTAACACACCCTCCAAAAACCAAGTTCAATCATGTTTGGGGGAAAAGCCTATAACCCATAAACTTGAAGTCTAATACCATCTAAAAGTTCTTGGATATGAACAAGGTTAGAAATCTAAGGCTAATACTCCTTTAAATGGGGCTCGTCGAGTCAGGATCAATTTGTCCGAAAATCCAAGGCTAACTTGCCCTGCAAAAACCAAGTTCAATCATGTTTGGGGGAAAAGCCTATAACCCATAAATTTGAAGTCTAATACCATCTAAAAGGGTTTGGATATGAACAAGGTTAGAAATCTAAGGCTAATACTCATTTAAATGGGGCTCGTCGAGTCATGATCAATTTGTCCGAAAATCCAAGGCTAACACCACTCCAAAAACCAAGTTCAATCATGTTTGGGGGAAAAGGATATTACCCATAAATTTGAAGTCTAATACCAACTGAAAGGGCTTGGATATGAACAAGGTTAGAAATCTAAGGATAATACTCATTTAAATGGGGCTCGTCGAGTGAGGATCAATTTGTCCGAAAATCCAAGGCTAACACCCCTCCAAAAACCAAGTTAAATCATGTTTGGGGGAAAAGCCTATAACCCATAAATTTGAAGTGTAATACCATATAAAAGGGCTTGGATATGAACAAGGTTAGAAATCTAAGGCTAATACTCATTTAAATGGGGCTCGTCGAGTCAGGATCAATTTGTCCGAAAATCCAAGGCTAACACCCCTCCAAAAACCAAGTTCAATCATGTTTGGGGGAAAAGCCTATAACCCATAAATTTGAAGTCTAATACCATCTAAAAGGGTTTGGATATGAACAAGGTTAGAAATATAAGGATCATACTCATTTAAATGGGCTCGTCGAGTGAGGATCAATTTGTCCGAAAATCCAAGGCTAACACCCCTCCAAAAACCAAGTTCAATCATGTTTGGAGGAAAAGCCTATAACCCATAAATTTGAAGTCTAAAACCATCTAAAAGGGCTTGGATATGAACAAGGTGAGAAATCTAAGGCTAATACTCATTTAAATGGGGCTCGTCGAGTCAGGATCAATTTGTCCAAAAATCCAAGGCTAACACGCCCTCCAAAAACCAAGTTCAATCATGTTTGGGGGAAAAGGATATTACCCATAAATTTGAAGTCTAATACCTACTAAAAAGGCTTGTATATGAACAAGGTTATAAATCTAAGGATAATACTCATTTAAATGGGGCTCGTCGAGTGAGGATCAATTTGTCCGAAAATCAAAGGCTAACACCCCTCCAAAAACCAAGTTCAATCATGTTTGTGGGAAAAGCCTATAACCCATAAATTTGAAGTCTAATACCATCTAAAAGGGTTTGGATATGAACAAGGTTAGAAATATAAGTCTAATACTCTTTTAAATAGGGCTCGTCGAGTGAGGATCAATTTGTCCGAAAATCCAAGTCTAATACCCCTCCAAAAACCAAGTTCAATCATGTTTGGGGGAAAAGCCTATAACCCATAAATTTGAAGTCTAATACCATCTAAAAGGGTTTGGATATGAACAAGGTTAGAAATCTAAGGCTAATACTCATTTAAATGGGGCTCGTCGAGTCATGATCAATTTGTCCGAAAATCCAAGGCTAACACCCCTCCAAAAACCAAGTTCAATCATGTTTGGGGGAAAAGGATATTACCCATAAATTTGAAGTCTAATACCAACTTAAAGGGCTTGGATATGAACAAGGTTAGAAATCTAAGGATAATACTCATTTAAATGGGGCTTGTCGAGTGAGGATCAATTTGTCCGAAAATCCTAGGCTAACACCCCTCCAAAAACCAAGTTCAATCATGTTTGGGGGAAAAGCCTATATCCCAAAAATTTGAAGTCTAATACCATCTAAAAGGGCTTGGATATGAACAAGGTTAGAAATCTAAGGCTAATACTCATTTAAATGGGGCTCGTCGAGTCAGGATCAATTTGTTTGAAAATCCAAGGCTAACACCCCCTCCAAAAACCAAGTTCAATCATGTTTGGGGGAAAAGCCTATAACCCATAAATTTGAAGTCTAATACCATCTAAAAGTGCTTGGATATGAACAAGGTCAGAAATCTAAGGCTAATATTCATTTAAATACAGCTCGTCGAGTGAGGATCAATTTGTCCGAAAATCCAAGGCTAACACCCCATCCAAAAACCAAGTTCAATCATGTTTGGGGGAAAAGGATATTACCCATAAATTTGAAGTCTAATACCAACTAAAAGGCTTGGATATGAACAAGGTTAGAAATCTAAGGATAATACTCATTTAAATGGGGCTTGTCGAGTGAGGATCAATTTGTCCGAAAATCCTAGGCTAACACCCCTCCAAAAACCAAGTTCAATCATGTTTGGGGGAAAAGCCTATATCCCATATATTTGAAGTCTAATACCATCTAAAAGGGCTTGGATATGAACAAGGTTAGAAATCTAAGGCTAATACTCATTTAAATGGGGCTCGTCGAGTGAGGATCAATTTGTTTGAAAATCCAAGGCTAACACACCCTCCAAAAACCAAGTTCAATCATGTTTGGGGGAAAAGCCTATAACCCATAAACTTGAAGTCTAATACCATCTAAAAGTTCTTGGATATGAACAAGGTTAGAAATCTAAGGCTAATACTCCTTTAAATGGGGCTCGTCGAGTCAGGATCAATTTGTCCGAAAATCCAAGGCTAACTTGCCCTGCAAAAACCAAGTTCAATCATGTTTGGGGGAAAAGCCTATAACACATAAATTTGAAGTCTAATACCATCTAAAAGTGCTTGGATATGAACAAGATTAGAAATCTAAGGCTAATACTCATTTACATAGGGCTCGTCGAGTCAGGATCAATTTGTCCGAAAATCCTAGGCTAACACCCCTCCAAAAACCAAGTTAAATCATGTTTGGGGGAAAAGCCTATAACCCATAAATTTGAAGTCTAATACCATCTAAAAGGGCTTGGATATGAACAAGGTTAGAAATCTAAGGCTAATACTCATTTAAATGGGGCTCGTCGAGTGAGGATCAATTTGTCCGAAAATCCAAGGCTAACACGCCCTCCAAAAACCAAGTTCAATCATGTTTGGGGGAAAAGCCTATAACCCATAAATTTGAAGTCTAATAACATCTCAAACTGCTTGGATATGAACAAGGTCAGAAATCTAAAGCTAATATTCATTTAAATACGGCTCGTCGAGTGAGGATCAATTTGTCCGAAAATCCAAGGCTAACACCCCTCCAAAAACCAAGTTCAATCATGTTTGGGGGAAAAGCCTATAACCCATAAATTTGAAGTCTAATACCATCTAAAAGGGTTTGGATATGAACAAGGTTAGAAATCTAAGGCTAATACTCATTTAAATGGGGCTCGTCGAGTTAGGATCAATTTGTCCGAAAATCCAAGGCTAACACGCCCTCCAAAAACCAAGTTCAATCATGTTTGGGGGAAAAGCCTATAACCCATAAATTTGAAGTCTAATAACATCTCAAACTGCTTGGATATGAACAAGGTCAGAAATCTAAAGCTAATATTCATTTAAATACGGCTCGTCGAGTGAGGATCAATTTGTCCGAAAATCCAAGGCTAACACCCCTCCAAAAACCAAGTTCAATCATGTTTGGGGGAAAAGCCTATAACCCATAAATTTGAAGTCTAATACCATCTAAAAGGGCTTGGATATGAACAAGGTTATAAATCTAAGGCTAATACTCATTTAAATGGGGCTCGTCGAGTTAGGATCAATTTGTCCGAAAATCCAAGGCTAACACGCCCTCCAAAAACCAAGTTCAATGATGTTTGGGGGAAAAGCCTATAACCCTTAAATTTGAAGTCTAATAACATCTCAAACTGCTTGGATATGAACAAGGTCAGAAATCTAAGGCTAATATTCATTTAAATACGGCTCGTCGAGTGAGGATCAATTTGTCCGAAAATCCAAGGCTAACACCCCCTCCAAAAACCAAGTTCAATCATGTTTGGGGGAAAAGGATATTACCCATAAATTTGAAGTCTAATACCAACTAAAAGGGCTTGGATATGAACAAGGTTAGAAATCTAAGGATAATACTCATTTAAATGGGGCTTGTCGAGTGAGGATCAATTTGTCCGAAAATCCTAGGCTAACACCCCTCCAAAAACCAAGTTCAATCATGTTTGGGGGAAAAGCCTATATCCCATAAATTTGAAGTCTAATACCATCTAAAAGGGCTTGGATATGAACAAGGTTAGAAATCTAAGGCTAATACTCATTTAAATGGGGCTCGTCGAGTCAGGATCAATTTGTTTGAAAATCCAAGGCTAACACAACCTCCAAAAACCAAGTTCAATCATGTTTGGGGGAAAAGCCTATAACCCATAAACTTGAAGTCTAATACCATCTAAAAGTTCTTGGATATGAACAAGGTTAGAAATCTAAGGCTAATACTCCTTTAAATGGGGCTCGTCGAGTCAGGATCAATTTGTCCGAAAATCCAAGGCTAACATGCCCTGCAAAAACCAAGTTCAATCATGTTTGGGGGAAAAGCCTATAACCCATAAACTTGAAGTCTAATACCATCTAAAAGTGCTTAGATATGAACAAGATTAGAAATCTAAGGCTAATACTCATTTACATAGGGCTCGTCGAGTCAGGATCAATTTGTCCGAAAATCCAAGTCTAACACCCCTCCAAAAACCAAGTTCAATCATGTTTGGGGGAAAAGCCTATAACCCATAAATTTGAAGTCTAATACCATCTAAAAGGGGTTGGATATGAACAAGGTTAGAAATCTAAGGCTAATACTCATTTAAATGGGGCTCGTCGAGTCATGATCAATTTGTCCGAAAATCCAAGGCTAACACGCCCTCCAAAAACCAAGTTCAATCATGTTTGGGGGAAAAGCCTATAACCCATAAATTTGAAGTCTAATACCATCTAAAAGTGCTTGGATATGAACAAGGTCAGAAATCTAAGGCTAATATTCATTTAAATACGGCTCGTCGAGTGAGGATCAATTTGTCCGAAAATCCAAGGCTAACACCCCTCCAAAAACCAAGTTCAATCATGTTTGGGGGAAAAGCCTATAACCCATAAATTTGAAGTCTAATACCATCTAAAAGGGTTTGGATATGAACAAGGTTAGAAATCTAAGGCTAATACTCATTTAAATGGGGCTCGTCGAGTCATGATCAATTTGTCCGAAAATCCAAGGCTAACACCACTCCAAAAACCAAGTTCAATCATGTTTGGGGGAAAAGGATATTACCCATAAATTTGAAGTCTAATACCAACTGAAAGGGCTTGGATATGAACAAGGTTAGAAATCTAAGGATAATACTCATTTAAATGGGGCTCGTCGAGTGAGGATCAATTTGTCCGAAAATCCAAGGCTAACACCCCTCCAAAAACCAAGTTAAATCATGTTTGGGGGAAAAGCCTATAACCCATAAATTTGAAGTCTAATACCATCTAAAAGGGCTTGGATATGAACAAGGTTAGAAATCTAAGGCTAATACTCATTTAAATAGGGCTCGTCGAGTCAGGATCAATTTGTCCGAAAATCCAAGGCTAGCACCCCTCCAAAAACCAAGTTCAATCATGTTTGGGGGAAAAGCCTATAACCCATAAATTTGAAGTCTAATACCATCTAAAAGGGCTTGGATATGAACAAGGTTAGAAATCTAAGGCTAATACTCATTTAAATAGGGCTCGTCGAGTCAGGATCAATTTGTCCGAAAATCCAAGGCTAACACCCCTCCAAAAACCAAGTTCAATCATGTTTGGGGGAAAAGCCTATAACCCATAAATTTGAAGTCTAATACCATCTAAAAGGGCTTGGATATGAACAAGGTTAGAAATCTAAGGCTAATACTCATTTAAATAGGGATCGTCGAGTCAGGATCAATTTGTCCGAAAATCCAAGGCTAACACCCCTCCAAAAACCAAGTTCAATCATGTTTGGGGGAAAAGCCTATAACCCATAAATTTGAAGTCTAATACCATCTAAAAGGGTTTGGATATGAACAAGGTTAGAAATATAAGTCTAATACTCATTTAAATGGGGCTTGTCGAGTGAGGATCAATTTGTCCGAAAATCCAAGGCTAACACGCCCTCCAAAAACCAAGTTCAATCATGTTTGGGGGAAAAGGATATTACCCATAAATTTGAAGTCTAATACCAACTAAAAGGGCTTGGATATGAACAAGGTTAGAAATCTAAGGATAATACTCATTTAAATGGGGCTTGTCGAGTGAGGATCAATTTGTCCGAAAATCCTAGGCTAACACCCCTCCAAAAACCAAGTTCAATCATGTTTGGGGGAAAAGCCTATATCCCAAAAATTTGAAGTCTAATACCATCTAAAAGGGCTTGGATATGAACAAGGTTACAAATCTAAGGCTAATACTCATTTAAATGGGGCTCGTCGAGTCAGGATCAATTTGTTTGAAAATCCAAGGCTAACACCCCCTCCAAAAACCAAGTTCAATCATGTTTGGGGGAAAAGCCTATAACCCATAAATTTGAAGTCTAATACCATCTAAAAGTGCTTGGATATGAACAAGGTCAGAAATCTAAGGCTAATATTCATTTAAATACAGCTCGTCGAGTGAGGATCAATTTGTCCGAAAATCCAAGGCTAACACCCCCTCCAAAAACCAAGTTCAATCATGTTTGGGGGAAAAGGATATTACCCATAAATTTGAAGTCTAATACCAACTAAAAGGGCTTGGATATGAAAAAGGTTAGAAATCTAAGGATAATACTCATTTAAATGGGGCTTGTCGAGTGAGGATCAATTTGTCCGAAAATCCTAGGCTAACACCCCTCCAAAAACCAATTTCAATCATGTTTGGGGGAAAAGCCTATATCCCATAAATTTGAAGTCTAATACCATCTAAAAGGGCTTGGATATGAACAAGGTTAGAAATCTAAGGCTAATACTCATTTAAATGGGGCTCGTCGAGTCAGGATCAATTTGTTTGAAAATCCAAGGCTAACACAACCTCCAAAAACCAAGTTCAATTATGTTTGGGGGAAAAGCCTATAACCCATAAACTTGAAGTCTAATACCATCTAAAAGTTCTTGGATATGAACAAGGTTAGAAATCTAAGGCTAATACTCCTTTAAATTGGGCTCGTCGAGTCAGGATCAATTTGTCCGAAAATCCAAGGCTAACATGCCCTGCAAAAACCAAGTTCAATCATGTTTGGGGGAAAAGCCTATAACCCATAAACTTGAAGTCTAATACCATCTAAAAGTGCTTGGATATGAACAAGGTCAGAAATCTAAGGCTAATATTCATTTAAATACAGCTCGTCTAGTGAGGATCAATTTGTCCGAAAATCCAAGGCTAACACCCCCTCCAAAAACCAAGTTCAATCATGTTTGGGGGAAAAGGATATTACCCATAAATTTGAAGTCTAATACCAACTAAAAGGGCTTGGATATGAACAAGGTTAGAAATCTAAGGATAATACTCATTTAAATGGGGCTTGTCGAGTGAGGATCAATTTGTCCGAAAATCCTAGGCTAACACCCCTCCAAAAACCAAGTTCAATCATGTTTGGGGGAAAAGCGTATATCCCATAAATTTGAAGTCTAATACCATCTAAAAGGGCTTGGATATGAACAAGGTTAGAAATCTAAGGCTAATACTCATTTAAATGGGGCTCGTCGAGTCAGGATCAATTTGTTTGAAAATCCAAGGCTAACACAACCTCCAAAAACCAAGTTCAATCATGTTTGGGGGAAAAGCCTATAACCCATAAATTTGAAGTCTAATACCATCTAAAAGCTCTTGGATATGAACAAGGTTAGAAATCTAAGGCTAATACTCCTTTAAATGGGGCTCGTCGAGTCAGGATCAATTTGTCCGAAAATCCAAGGCTAACATGCCCTGCAAAAACCAAGTTCAATCATGTTTGGGGGAAAAGCCTATAACCCATAAACTTGAAGTCTAATACCATCTAAAAGTGCTTAGATATGAACAAGATTAGAAATCTAAGGATAATACTCATTTACATAGGGCTCCTCGAGTCAGGATCAATTTCTCCAAAAATCCAAGTCTAACACCCCTCCAAAAACCAAGTTCAATCATGTTTGGGGGAAAAGCCTATAACCCATAAATTTGAAGTCTAATACCATCTAAAAGGGGTTGGATATGAACAAGGTTAGAAATCTAAGGCTAATACTCATTTAAATGGGGCTCGTCGAGTCATGATCAATTTGTCCGAAAATCCAAGGCTAACACGCCCTCCAAAAACCAAGTTCAATCATGTTTGGGGGAAAAGTCTATAACCCATAAATTTGAAGTCTAATACCATCTAAAAGGGTTTGGATATGAACAAGGTTATAAATCTAAGGCTAATACTCATTTAAATGGGGCTCGTCGAGTCAGGATCAATTTGTTTGAAAATCCAAGGCTAACACACCCTCCAAAAACCAAGTTCAATCATGTTTGGGGGAAAAGCCTATAACCCATAAATTTGAAGTCTAATACCATCTAAAAGGGTTTGGATATGAACAAGGTTAGAAATCTAAGGCTAATACTCATTTAAATGGGGCTCGTCGAGTCATGATCAATTTGTCCGAAAATCCAAGGCTAACACCCCTCCAAAAACCAAGTTCAATCATGTTTGGGGGAAAAGGATATTACCCATAAATTTGAAGTCTAATACCACCTGAAAGGGATTGGATATGAACAAGGTTATAAATCTAAGGATAATACTCATTTAAATGGGGCTCGTCGAGTGAGGATTAATTTGTCCGAAAATCCAAGGCTAACACCCCTCCAAAAACCAAGTTAAATCATGTTTGGGGGAAAAGCCTATAACCCATAAATTTGAAGTCTAATACCATCTAAAAGGGCTTGGATATGAAAAAGGTTAGAAATCTAAGGGTAATACTCATTTAAATAGGGCTCGTCGAGTCAGGATCAATTTGTCCGAAAATCCAAGGCTAACACCCCTCCAAAAACCAAGTTCAATCATGTTTGGGGGAAAAGTCTATAACCCATAAATTTGAAGTCTAATACCATCTAAAAGGGTTTGGATATGAACAAGGTTAGAAATCTAAGGCTAATACTCATTTAAATGGGGCTCGTCGAGTCAGGATCAATTTGTATGAAAATCCAAGGCTAACACACCCTCCAAAAACCAAGTTCAATCATGTTTGGGGGAAAAGCCTATAACCCATAAATTTGAAGTCTAATACCATCTAAAAGGGTTTGGATATGAACAAGGTTAGAAATCTAAGGCTAATACTCATTTAAATGGGGCTCGTCGAGTCATGATCAATTTGTCCGAAAATCCAAGGCTAACACCCCTCCAAAAACCAAGTTCAATCATGTTTGGGGGAAAAGGATATTACCCATAAATTTGAAGTCTAATACCACCTGAAAGGGCTTGGATATGAACAAGGTTACAAATCTAAGGATAATACTCATTTAAATGGGGCTCGTCGAGTGAGGATTAATTTGTCCGAAAATCCAAGGCTAACACCCCTCCAAAAACCAAGTTCAATCATGTTTGGGGGAAAAGCCTATAACCCATAAATTTGAAGTCTAATACCATCTAAAAGGGCTTGGATATGAACAAGGTTAGAAATCTAAGGCTAATAATCATTTAAATAGGGCTCGTCGAGTCAGGATCAATTTGTCCGAAAATCCAAGGCTAACACCCCTCCAAAAACCAAGTTCAATCATGTTTGGGGGAAAAGCCTATAACCCATAAATTTGAAGTCTAATACCATCTAAAAGGGCTTGGATATGAACAAGGTTAGAAATCTAAGGCTAATACTCATTTAAATGGGGCTCGTCGAGTCAGGATCAATTTGTCCGAAAATCCAAGGCTAACACCCCTCCAAAAACCAAGTTCAATCATGTTTGGGGGAAAAGCCTATAACCCATAAATTTGAAGTCTAATACCATCTAAAAGGGTTTGGATATGAACAAGGTTAGAAATATAAGTCTAATACTCATTTAAATGGGGCTTGTCGAGTGAGGATCAATTTATCCGAAAATCCAAGGCTAACACGCCCTCCAAAAACCAAGTTCAATCATGTTTGGGGGAAAAGGATATTACCCATAAATTTGAAGTCTAATACCAACTAAAAGGGCTTGGATATGAACAAGGTTAGAAATCTAAGGATAATACTCATTTAAATGGGGCTTGTCGAGTGAGGATCAATTTGTCCGAAAATCCTAGGCTAACACCCCTCCAAAAACCAAGTTCAATCATGTTTGGGGGAAAAGCCTATATCCCATAAATTTGAAGTCTAATACCATCTAAAAGGGCTTGGATATGAACAAGGTTAGAAATCTAAGGCTAATACTCATTTAAATGGGGCTCGTCGAGTCAGGATCAATTTGTTTGAAAATCCAAGGCTAACACACCCTCCAAAAACCAAGTTCAATCATGTTTGGGGGAAAAGCCTATAACCCATAAAGTTGAAGTCTAATACCATCTAAAAGTGCTTGGATATGAACAAGGTCAGAAATCTAAGGCTAATATTCATTTAAATACAGCTCGTCGAGTGAGGATCAATTTGTCCGAATATCCAAGGCTAACACCCCCTCCAAAAACCAAGTTCAATCATGTTTGGGGGAAAAGGATATTACCCATAAATTTGAAGTCTAATACCAACTAAAAGGGCTTGGATATGAACAAGGTTAGAAATCTAAGGATAATACTCTTTTAAATGGGGCTTGTCGAGTGAGGATCAATTTGTCCGAAAATCCTAGGCTAACACCCCTCCAAAAACCAAGTTCAATCATGTTTGGGGGAAAAGCCTATATCCCATAAATTTGAAGTCTAATACCATCTAAAAGGGCTTGGATATGAACAAGGTTAGAAATCTAAGGCTAATACTCATTTAAATGGGGCTCGTCGAGTCAGGATCAATTTGTTTGAAAATCCAAGGCTAACACACCCTCCAAAAACCAAGTTCAATCATGTTTGGGGGAAAAGCCTATAACCCATAAACTTGAAGTCTAATACCATCTAAAAGTTATTGGATATGAACAAGGTTAGAAATCTAAGGCTAATACTCCTTTAAATGGGGCTCGTCGAGTCAGGATCAATTTGTCCGAAAATCCAAGGCTAACATGCCCTGCAAAAACCAAGTTCAATCATGTTTGGGGGAAAAGCCTATAACCCATAAATTTGAAGTCTAATACCATCTAAAAGGGTTTGGATATGAACAAGGTTAGAAATCTAAGGGTAATACTCATTTAAATAGGGCTCGTCGAGTCAGGATCAATTTGTCCGAAAATCCAAGGCTAACACCCCTCCAAAAACCAAGTTCAATCATGTTTGGGGGAAAAGCCTATAACCCATAAATTTGAAGTCTAATACCATCTAAAAGGGTATGGATATGAACAAGGTTAGAAATATAAGTCTAATACTCTTTTAAATAGGGCTCGTCGAGTGAGGATCAATTTGTCCGAAAATCCAAGGCTAACACCCCTCTAAAAACCAAGTTAAATCATGTTTGGGGGAAAAGCCTATAACCCATAAATTTGAAGTCTAATACCATCTAAAAGGGCTTGGATATGAACAAGGTTAGAAATCTAAGGCTAATACTCATTTAAATAGGGCTCGTCGAGTCAGGATCAATTTGTCCGAAAATCCAAGGCTAACACCCCTCCAAAAACCAATTTCAATCATGTTTGGGGGAAAAACCTATAACCCATAAATTTGAAGTCTAATACCATCTAAAAGGGTTTGGATATGAACAAGGTTAGAAATATAAGTCTAATACTCATTTAAATGGGGCTTGTCGAGTGAGGATCAATTTGTCCGAAAATCCTAGGCTAACACCCCTCCAAAAACCAAGTTAAATCATGTTTGGGGGAAAAGCCTATAACCCATAAATTTTAAGTCTAATACCATCTAAAAGGGCTTGGATATGAACAAGGTTAGAAATCTAAGGCTAATACTCATTTAAATGGGGCTCGTCGAGTTACGATCAATTTGTCCGAAAATCCAAGGCTAACACGCCCTCCAAAAACCAAGTTCAATCATGTTTGGGGGAAAAGCCTATAACCCATAAATTTGAAGTCTAATACCATCTAAAAGGGCTTGGATATGAACAAGGTTAGAAATCTAAGGCTAATACTCATTTAAATGGGGCTCGTCGAGTCATGATCAATTTGTCCGAAAATCCAAGGCTAACACCCCTCCAAAACCCAAGTTCAATCATGTTTGGGGGAAAAGGATATTACCCATAAATTTGAAGTCTAATACCACCTGAAAGGGATTGGATATGAACAAGGTTAGAAATCTAAGGATAATACTCATTTAAATGGGGCTCGTCGAGTGAGGATTAATTTGTCCGAAAATCCAAGGCTAACACCCCTCCAAAAACCAAGTTAAATCATGTTTGGGGGAAAAGCCTATAACCCATAAATTTGAAGTCTAATACCATCTAAAAGGGCTTGGATATGAACAAGGTTAAAATCTAAGGGTAATACTCATTTAAATAGGGCTCGTCGAGTCAGGATCAATTTGTCCGAAAATCCAAGGCTAACACCCCTCCAAAAACCAAGTTCAATCATGTTTGGGGGAAAAGTCTATAACCCATAAATTTGAAGTCTAATACCATCTAAAAGGGTTTGGATATGAACAAGGTTAGAAATCTAAGGCTAATACTCATTTAAATGGGGCTCGTCGAGTCAGGATCAATTTGTTTGAAAATCCAAGGCTAACACACCCTCCAAAAACCAAGTTCAATCATGTTTGGGGGAAAAGCCTATAACCCATAAATTTGAAGTCTAATACCATCTAAAAGGGTTTGGATATGAACAAGGTTAGAAATCTAAGGCTAATACTCATTTAAATGGGGCTCGTCGAGTCATGATCAATTTGTCCGAAAATCCAAGGCTAACACCCCTCCAAAAACCAAGTTCAATCATGTTTGGGGGAAAAGGATATTACCCATAAATTTGAAGTCTAATACCACCTGAAAGGGCTTGGATATGAACAAGGTTAGAAATCTAAGGATAATACTCATTTAAATGGGGCTCGTCGAGTGAGGATTAATTTGTCCGAAAATCCAAGGCTAACACCCCTCCAAAAACCAAGTTCAATCATGTTTGGGGGAAAAGCCTATAACCCATAAATTTGAAGTCTAATACCATCTAAAAGGGCTTGGATATGAACAAGGTTAGAAATCTAAGGCTAATACTCATTTAAATAGGGCTCGTCGAGTCAGGATCAATTTGTCCGAAAATCCAAGGCTAACACCCCTCCAAAAACCAAGTTCAATCATGTTTGGGGGAAAAGCCTATAACCCATAAATTTGAAGTCTAATACCATCTAAAAGGGCTTGGATATGAACAAGGTTAGAAATCTAAGGCTAATACTCATTTAAATAGGGCTCGTCGAGTCAGGATCAATTTGTCCGAAAATCCAAGGCTAACACCCCTCCAAAAACCAAGTTCAATCATGTTTGGGGGAAAAGCCTATAACCCATAAATTTGAAGTCTAATACCATCTAAAAGGGTTTGGATATGAACAAGGTTAGAAATATAAGTCTAATACTCATTTAAATGGGGCTTGTCGAGTGAGGATCAATTTATCCGAAAATCCAAGGCTAACACGCCCTCCAAAAACCAAGTTCAATCATGTTTGGGGGAAAAGGATATTACCCATAAACTTGAAGTCTAATACCAACTAAAAGGGCTTGGATATGAACAAGGTTAGAAATCTAAGGATAATACTCATTTAAATGGGGCTTGTCGAGTGAGGATCAATTTGTCCGAAAATCCTAGGCTAACACCCCTCCAAAAACCAAGTTCAATCATGTTTGGGGGAAAAGCCTATATCCCATAAATTTGAAGTCTAATACCATCTAAAAGGGCTTGGATATGAACAAGGTTAGAAATCTAAGGCTAATACTCATTTAAATGGGGCTCGTCGAGTCAGGATCAATTTGTTTGAAAATCCAAGGCTAACACACCCTCCAAAAACCAAGTTCAATCATGTTTGGGGGAAAAGCCTATAACCCATAAAGTTGAAGTCTAATACCATCTAAAAGTGCTTGGATATGAACAAGGTCAGAAATCTAAGGCTAATATTCATTTAAATACAGCTCGTCGAGTGAGGATCAATTTGTCCGAAAATCCAAGGCTAACACCCCCTCCAAAAACCAAGTTCAATCATGTTTGGGGGAAAAGGATATTACCCATAAATTTGAAGTCTAATACCAACTAAAAGGGCTTGGATATGAACAAGGTTAGAAATCTAAGGATAATACTCATTTAAATGGGGCTTGTCGAGTGAGGATCAATTTGTCCGAAAATCCTAGGCTAACACCCCTCCAAAAACCAAGTTCAATCATGTTTGGGGGAAAAGCCTATATCCCATAAATTTGAAGTCTAATACCATCTAAAAGGGCTTGGATATGAACAAGGTTAGAAATCTAAGGGTAATACTCATTTAAATAGGGCTCGTCGAGTCAGGATCAATTTGTCCGAAAATCCAAGGCTAACACCCCTCCAAAAACCAAGTTCAATCATGTTTGGGGGAAAAGCCTATAACCCATAAATTTGAAGTCTAATACCATCTGAAAGTTATTGGATATGAACAAGGTTAGAAATCTAAGGCTAATACTCCTTTAAATGGGGCTCGTCGAGTCAGGATCAATTTGTCCGAAAATCCAAGGCTAACATGCCCTGCAAAAACCAAGTTCAATCATGTTTGGGGGAAAAGCCTATAACCCATAAATTTGAAGTCTAATACCATCTAAAAGGGTTTGGATATGAACAAGGTTAGAAATCTAAGGGTAATACTCATTTAAATAGGGCTCGTCGAGTCAGGATCAATTTGTCCGAAAATCCAAGGCTAACACCCCTCCAAAAACCAAGTTCAATCATGTTTGGGGGAAAAGCCTATAACCCATAAATTTGAAGTCTAATACCATCTAAAAGGGTATGGATATGAACAAGGTTAGAAATATAAGTCTAATACTCTTTTAAATAGGGCTCGTCGAGTGAGGATCAATTTGTCCGAAAATCCAAGGCTAACACCCCTCTAAAAACCAAGTTAAATCATGTTTGGGGGAAAAGCCTATAACCCATAAATTTGAAGTCTAATACCATCTAAAAGGGCTTGGATATGAACAAGGTTAGAAATCTAAGGCTAATACTCATTTAAATAGGGCTCGTCGAGTCAGGATCAATTTGTCCGAAAATCCAAGGCTAACACCCCTCCAAAAACCAATTTCAATCATGTTTGGGGGAAAAACCTATAACCCATAAATTTGAAGTCTAATACCATCTAAAAGGGTTTGGATATGAACAAGGTTAGAAATATAAGTCTAATACTCATTTAAATGGGGCTTGTCGAGTGAGGATCAATTTGTCCGAAAATCCTAGGCTAACACCCCTCCAAAAACCAAGTTAAATCATGTTTGGGGGAAAAGCCTATAACCCATAAATTTTAAGTCTAATACCATCTAAAAGGGCTTGGATATGAACAAGGTTAGAAATCTAAGGCTAATACTCATTTAAATGGGGCTTGTCGAGTGAGGATCAATTTGTCCGAAAATCCTAGGCTAACACCCCTCCAAAAACCAAGTTCAATCATGTTTGGGGGAAAAGCCTATATCCCATAAATTTGAAGTCTAATACCATCTAAAAGGGCTTGGATATGAACAAGGTTAGAAATCTAAGGCTAATACTCATTTAAATGGGGCTCGTCGAGTCAGGATCAATTTGTTTGAAAATCCAAGGCTAACACACCCTCCAAAAACCAAGTTCAATCATGTTTGGGGGAAAAGCCTATAACCCATAAATTTGAAGTCTAATACCATCTAAAAGGGTTTGGATATGAACAAGGTTAGAAATCTAAGGCTAATACTCATTTAAATGGGGCTCGTCGAGTCAGGATCAATTTGTTTGAAAATCCAAGGCTAACACACCCTCCAAAAACCAAGTTCAATCATGTTTGGGGGAAAAGCCTATAACACATAAATTTGAAGTCTAATACCATCTAAAAGGGTTTGGATATGAACAAGGTTAGAAATCTAAGGCTAATACTCATTTAAATAGGGCTCGTCTAGTCAGGATCAATTTGTCCGAAAATCCAAGGCTAACACCCCTCCAAAAACCAAGTTCAATCATGTTTGGGGGAAAAGCCTATAACCCATAAATTTGAAGTCTAATACCATCTAAAAGGGTTTGGATATGAACAAGGTTAGAAATCTAAGGCTAATACTCCTTTAAATGGGGCTCGTCGAGTCAGGATCAATTTGTCCGAAAATCCAAGGCTAACATGCCCTGCAAAAACCAAGTTCAATCATGTTTGGGGGAAAAGCCTATAACCCATAAATTTGAAGTCTAATACCATCTAAAAGGGTTTGGATATGAACAAGGTTAGAAATCTAAGGGTAATACTCATTTAAATAGGGCTCGTCGAGTCAGGATCAATTTGTCCGAAAATCCAAGGCTAACACCCCTCCAAAAACCAAGTTCAATCATGTTTGGGGGAAAAGCCTATAACCCATAAATTTGAAGTCTAATACCATCTAAAAGGGTATGGATATGAACAAGGTTAGAAATATAAGTCTAATACTCTTTTAAATAGGGCTCGTCGAGTGAGGATCAATTTGTCCGAAAATCCAAGGCTAACACCCCTCTAAAAACCAAGTTAAATCATGTTTGGGGGAAAAGCCTATAACCCATAAATTTGAAGTCTAATACCATCTAAAAGGGCTTGGATATGAACAAGGTTAGAAATCTAAGGCTAATACTCATTTAAATAGGGCTCGTCGAGTCAGGATCAATTTGTCCGAAAATCCAAGGCTAACACCCCTCCAAAAACCAATTTCAATCATGTTTGGGGGAAAAACCTATAACCCATAAATTTGAAGTCTAATACCATCTAAAAGGGTTTGGATATGAACAAGGTTAGAAATATAAGTCTAATACTCATTTAAATGGGGCTTGTCGAGTGAGGATCAATTTGTCCGAAAATCCTAGGCTAACACCCCTCCAAAAACCAAGTTAAATCATGTTTGGGGGAAAAGCCTATAACCCATAAATTTTAAGTCTAATACCATCTAAAAGGGCTTGGATATGAACAAGGTTAGAAATCTAAGGCTAATACTCATTTAAATGGGGCTCGTCGAGTTAGGATCAATTTGTCCGAAAATCCAAGGCTAACACGCCCTCCAAAAACCAAGTTCAATCATGTTTGGGGGAAAAGCCTATAACCCATAAATTTGAAGTCTAATACCATCTAAAAGGGTTTGGATATGAACAAGGTTAGAAATATAAGTCTAATACTCATTTAAATGGGGCTTGTCGAGTGAGGATCAATTTATCCGAAAATCCAAGGCTAACACGCCCTCCAAAAACCAAGTTCAATCATGTTTGGGGGAAAAGGATATTACCCATAAATTTGAAGTCTAATACCAACTAAAAGGGCTTGGATATGAACAAGGTTAGAAATCTAAGGATAATACTCATTTAAATGGGGCTTGTCGAGTGAGGATCAATTTGTCCGAAAATCCTAGGCTAACACCCCTCCAAAAACCAAGTTCAATCATGTTTGGGGGAAAAGCCTATATCCCATAAATTTGAAGTCTAATACCATCTAAAAGGGCTTGGATATGAACAAGGTTAGAAATCTAAGGCTAATACTCATTTAAATGGGGCTCGTCGAGTCAGGATCAATTTGTTTGAAAATCCAAGGCTAACACACCCTCCAAAAACCAAGTTCAATCATGTTTGGGGGAAAAGCCTATAACCCATAAAGTTGAAGTCTAATACCATCTAAAAGTGCTTGGATATGAACAAGGTCAGAAATCTAAGGCTAATATTCATTTAAATACAGCTCGTCGAGTGAGGATCAATTTGTCCGAAAATCCAAGGCTAACACCCCCTCCAAAAACCAAGTTCAATCATGTTTGGGGGAAAAGGATATTACCCATAAATTTGAAGTCTAATACCAACTAAAAGGGCTTGGATATGAACAAGGTTAGAAATCTAAGGATAATACTCATTTAAATGGGGCTTGTCGAGTGAGGATCAATTTGTCCGAAAATCCTAGGCTAACACCCCTCCAAAAACCAAGTTCAATCATGTTTGGGGGAAAAGCCTATATCCCATAAATTTGAAGTCTAATACCATCTAAAAGGGCTTGGATATGAACAAGGTTAGAAATCTAAGGCTAATACTCATTTAAATGGGGCTCGTCGAGTCAGGATCAATTTGTTTGAAAATCCAAGGCTAACACACCCTCCAAAAACCAAGTTCAATCATGTTTGGGGGAAAAGCCTATAACCCATAAAGTTGAAGTCTAATACCATCTAAAAGTGCTTGGATATGAACAAGGTCAGAAATCTAAGGCTAATATTCATTTAAATACAGCTCGTCGAGTGAGGATCAATTTGTCCGAAAATCCAAGGCTAACACCCCCTCCAAAAACCAAGTTCAATCATGTTTGGGGGAAAAGGATATTACCCATAAATTTGAAGTCTAATACCAACTAAAAGGGCTTGGATATGAACAAGGTTAGAAATCTAAGGATAATACTCATTTAAATGGGGCTTGTCGAGTGAGGATCAATTTGTCCGAAAATCCTAGGCTAACACCCCTCCAAAAACCAAGTTCAATCATGTTTGGGGGAAAAGCCTATATCCCATAAATTTGAAGTCTAATACCATCTAAAAGGGCTTGGATATGAACAAGGTTAGAAATCTAAGGCTAATACTCATTTAAATGGGGCTCGTCGAGTCAGGATCAATTTGTTTGAAAATCCAAGGCTAACACACCCTCCAAAAACCAAGTTCAATCATGTTTGGGGGAAAAGCCTATAACCCATAAACTTGAAGTCTAATACCATCTAAAAGTTATTGGATATGAACAAGGTTATAAATCTAAGGCTAATACTCCTTTAAATGGGGCTCGTCGAGTCAGGATCAATTTGTCCGAAAATCCAAGGCTAACATGCCCTGCAAAAACCAAGTTCAATCATGTTTGGGGGAAAAGCCTATAACCCATAAATTTGAAGTCTAATACCATCTAAAAGGGCTTGGATATGAACAAGGTTAGAAATCTAAGGCTAATACTCATTTAAATAGGGCTCGTCGAGTCAGGATCAATTTGTCCGAAAATCCAAGGCTAACACCCCTCCAAAAACCAAGTTCAATCATGTTTGGGGGAAAAGCCTATAACCCATAAATTTGAAGTCTAATACCATCTAAAAGGGTTTGGATATGAACAAGGTTAGAAATATAAGTCTAATACTCTTTTAAATAGGGCTCGTCGAGTGAGGATCAATTTGTCCGAAAATCCAAGGCTAACACCCCTCTAAAAACCAAGATTAATCATGTTTGGGGGAAAAGCCTATAACCCATAAATTTGAAGTCTAATACCATCTAAAAGGGCTTGGATATGAACAAGGTTAGAAATCTAAGGCTAATACTCATTTAAATAGGGCTCGTCGAGTCAGGATCAATTTGTCCGAAAATCCAAGACTAACACCCCTCCAAAAACCAAGTTCAATCATGTTTGGGGGAAAAGCCTATAACCCATAAACTTGAAGTCTAATACCATCTAAAAGGGCTTGGATATGAACAAGGTTAGAAATCTAAGGCAAATACTCATTTAAATAGGGCTCGTCGAGTCAGGATCAATTTGTCCGAAAATCCAAGGCTAACACCTCTCCAAAAACCAAGTTCAATCATATTTGGGGGAAAAGGATATTACCCATAAATTTGAAGTCTAATACCATCTAAAAGTGCTTGGATATGTACAAGATTAGAAATCTAAGGCTAATACTCATTTAAATAGGGCTCGTCGAGTCAGGATCAATCAATTTGTCCGAAAATCCAAGGCTAACACCCCTCCAAAACCCAAGTTCAATCATGTTTGGGGGAAAAGCCTATAACCCATAAATTTGAAGTATAATACCATATAAAAGTACTTGGATATGCACAAGGTTAGAAATCTAAGGATAATACTCATTTAAATAGGGCTCGTCGAGTCAGGATCAATTTGTCCGAAAATCCAAGGCTAACACCTCTCCAAAAACCAAGTTCAATCATGTTTGGGGGAAAAGGATATTACCCATAAATTTGAAGACTAATACCATCTAAAAGTGCTTGGATATGTACAAGATTAGAAATCTAAGGCTAATACTCATTTAAATAGGGCTCGTCGTGTCAGGATCAATCAATTTGTCCGAAAATCCAAGGCTAACACCCCTCCAAAACCCAAGTTCAATCATGTTTGGCGGAAAAGCTTATAACCCATAAATTTGAAGTATAATACCATATAAAAGGGCTTGGATATGAACAAGGTTAGAAATCTAAGTCTAATACTCATTTAAATGGGGCTCGTCGAGTGAGGATCAATTTGTTCGAAAATCCAAGGCTAACACCCCTCCAAAAACCAAGTTCAATCATGTTTGGGGGAAAAGCCTATAACCCATAAATTTGAAGTCTAATACCATCTAAAAGGGCTTGTATATGAACAAGGTTAGAAATCTAAGTCTAATACTCATTTAAATGGGGCTCGTCGAGTGAGTATCTTTTTGTCTGAAAATCCAAGGCTAACACCCCTCCAAAAACCAAGTTCAATCATGTTTGGGGGAAAAGCCTATAACCCATAAATTTGAAGTCTAATACCATCTAAAAGGGCTTGGATATGAACAAGGTTAGAAATCTAAGGCTAATACTCATTTAAATGGGGCTCGTCGAGTCAGGATCAATTTGTCCGAAAATCCAAGGCTAACACCCCCTCCAAAAACCAAGTTCAATCATGTTTGGGGGAAAAGCCTATAACCCATAAATTTGAAGTCTAATACCATCTAAAAGGGCTTGGATATGAACAAGGTTATAAATCTAAGGCTAATACTCATTTAAATGGGGCTCGTCGAGTCAGGATCAATTTGTCCGAAAATCCAAGGCTAACACCCCCTCCAAAAACCAAGTTCAATCATGTTTGGGGGAAAAGGATATTACCCATAAATTTGAAGTCTAATACCAACTAAAACTGATCGGATATGAACAAGGTTAGAAATCTAAGGATAATACTCATTTAAATGGGGCTCGCTGAGTGAGGATCAATTTGTCCGAAAATCCAAGGCTAACACCCCTCCAAAAACCAAGTTCAATCATGTTTGGGGGAAAGCCTATAACCCATAAATTTGAAGTCTAATACCATCTAAAAGGGCTTGGATATGAACAAGGTTAGAAATCTAAGGCTAATACTCATTTAAATAGGGCTCGTCGAGTCAGGATCAATTTGTCCGAAAATCCAAGGCTAACACCCCTCCAAAAACCAAGTTCAATCATGTTTGGGGGAAAAGCCTATAACCCATAAATTTGAAGTCTAATACCATCTAAAAGTTCTTGGATATGAACAAGGTTAGAAATCTAAGGCTAATACTCCTTTAAATGGGGCTCGTCGAGTCAGGATCAATTTGTCCGAAAATCCAAGGCTAACATGCCCTGCAAAAACCAAGTTTAATCATGTTTGGGGGAAAAGCCTATAACCCATAAACTTGAAGTCTAATACCATCTAAAAGTGCTTCGATATGAACAAGATTAGAAATCTAAGGCTAATACTCATTTACATAGGGCTCGTCGAGTCAGGATCAATTTGTCCGAAAATCCAAGGCTAGCACCCCTCCAAAAACCAAGTTCAATCATGTTTGGGGGAAAAGCCTATAACCCATAAATTTGAAGTCTAATACCATCTAAAAGGGTTTGGATATGAACAAGGTTAGAAATCTAAGGCTAATACTCATTTAAATGGGGCTCGTCGAGTCAGGATCAATTTGTTTGAAAATCCAAGGCTAACACACCCTCCAAAAACCAAGTTCAATCATGTTTGGGGGAAAAGCCTATAACACATAAATTTGAAGTCTAATACCATCTAAAAGGGTTTGGATATGAACAAGGTTAGAAATCTAAGGCTAATACTCATTTAAATGGGGCTCGTCGAGTCATGATCAATTTGTCCGAAAATCCAAGGCTAACACCCCTCCAAAAACCAAGTTAAATCATGTTTGGGGGAAAAGCCTATAACCCATAAATTTGAAGTCTAATACCATCTAAAAGGGATTGGATATGAACAAGGTTAGAAATCTAAGGCTAATACTCATTTAAATAGGGCTCGTCTAGTCAGGATCAATTTGTCCGAAAATCCAAGGCTAACACCCCTCCAAAAACCAAGTTCAATCATGTTTGGGGGAAAAGCCTATAACCCATAAATTTGAAGTCTAATACCATCTAAAAGGGTTTGGATATGAACAAGGTTAGAAATCTAAGGCTAATACTCATTTAAATGGGGCTCGTCGAGTCAGGATCAATTTGTTTGAAAATCCAAGGCTAACACACCCTCCAAAAACCAAGTTCAATCATGTTTGGGGGAAAAGCCTATAACCCATAAATTTGAAGTCTAATACCATCTAAAAGGGCTTGGATATGAACAAGGTTAGAAATCTAAGGCTAATACTCATTTAAATAGGGCTCGTCGAGTCAGGATCAATTTGTCCGAAAATCCAAGGCTAACACCCCTCCAAAAACCAAGTTCAATCATGTTTGGGGGAAAAGCCTATAACCCATAAACTTGAAGTCTAATACCATCTAAAAGGGCTTGGATATGAACAAGGTTAGAAATCTAAGGCTAATACTCATTTAAATAGGGCTCGTCGAGTCAGGATCAATTTGTCCGAAAATCCAAGGCTAACACCCCTCCAAAAACCAAGTTCAATCATGTTTGGGGGAAAAGCCTATAACCCATAAACTTGAAGTCTAATACCATCTAAAAGTTCTTGGATATGAACAAGGTTAGAAATCTAAGGCTAATACTCCTTTAAATGGGGCTCGTCGAGTCAGGATCAATTTGTCCGAAAATCCAAGACTAACATGCCCTGCAAAAACCAAGTTCAATCATGTTTGGGGGAAAAGCCTATAACCCATAAACTTGAAGTCTAATACCATCTAAAAGTGCTTCGATATGAACAAGATTAGAAATCTAAGGCTAATACTCATTTACATAGGGCTCGTCGAGTCAGGATCAATTTGTCCGAAAATCCAAGGCTAACACCCCTCCAAAAACCAAGTTCAATCATGTTTGGGGGAAAAGCCTATAACACATAAATTTGAAGTCTAATACCATCTAAAAGGGTTTGGATATGAACAAGGTTAGAAATCTAAGGCTAATACTCATTTAAATGGGGCTCGTCGAGTCATGATCAATTTGTCCGAAAATCCAAGGCTAACACCCCTCCAAAAACCAAGTTAAATCATGTTTGGGGGAAAAGCCTATAACCCATAAATTTGAAGTCTAATACCATCTAAAAGGGATTGGATATGAACAAGGTTAGAAATCTAAGGCTAATACTCATTTAAATAGGGCTCGTCTAGTCAGGATCAATTTGTCCGAAAATCCAAGGCTAACACCCCTCCAAAAACCAAGTTCAATCATGTTTGGGGGAAAAGCCTATAACCCATAAATTTGAAGTCTAATACCATCTAAAAGGGTTTGGATATGAACAAGGTTAGAAATCTAAGGCTAATACTCATTTAAATGGGGCTCGTCGAGTCAGGATCAATTTGTTTGAAAATCCAAGGCTAACACACCCTCCAAAAACCAAGTTCAATCATGTTTGGGGGAAAAGCCTATAACCCATAAATTTGAAGTCTAATACCATCTAAAAGGGCTTGGATATGAACAAGGTTAGAAATCTAAGGCTAATACTCATTTAAATAGGGCTCGTCGAGTCAGGATCAATTTGTCCGAAAATCCAAGGCTAACACCCCTCCAAAAACCAAGTTCAATCATGTTTGGGGGAAAAGCCTATAACCCATAAACTTGAAGTCTAATACCATCTAAAAGGGCTTGGATATGAACAAGGTTAGAAATCTAAGGCTAATACTCATTTAAATAGGGCTCGTCGAGTCAGGATCAATTTGTCCGAAAATCCAAGGCTAACACCCCTCCAAAAACCAAGTTCAATCATGTTTGGGGGAAAAGCCTATAACCCATAAACTTGAAGTCTAATACCATCTAAAAGTTCTTGGATATGAACAAGGTTAGAAATCTAAGGCTAATACTCCTTTAAATGGGGCTCGTCGAGTCAGGATCAATTTGTCCGAAAATCCAAGACTAACATGCCCTGCAAAAACCAAGTTCAATCATGTTTGGGGGAAAAGCCTATAACCCATAAACTTGAAGTCTAATACCATCTAAAAGTGCTTCGATATGAACAAGATTAGAAATCTAAGGCTAATACTCATTTACATAGGGCTCGTCGAGTCAGGATCAATTTGTCCAAAAATCCAAGGCTAACACCCCTCCAAAAACCAAGTTCAATCATGTTTGGGGGAAAAGCCTATAACACATAAATTTGAAGTCTAATACCATCTAAAAGGGTTTGGATATGAACAAGGTTAGAAATCTAAGGCTAATACTCATTTAAATGGGGCTCGTCGAGTCATGATCAATTTGTCCGAAAATCCAAGGCTAACACCCCTCCAAAAACCAAGTTAAATCATGTTTGGGGGAAAAGCCTATAACCCATAAATTTGAAGTCTAATACCATCTAAAAGGGATTGGATATGAACAAGGTTAGAAATCTAAGGCTAATACTCATTTAAATAGGGCTCGTCTAGTCAGGATCAATTTGTCCGAAAATCCAAGGCTAACACCCCTCCAAAAACCAAGTTCAATCATGTTTGGGGGAAAAGCCTATAACCCATAAATTTGAAGTCTAATACCATCTAAAAGGGTTTGGATATGAACAAGGTTAGAAATCTAAGGCTAATACTCATTTAAATGGGGCTCGTCGAGTCAGGATCAATTTGTTTGAAAATCCAAGGCTAACACACCCTCCAAAAACCAAGTTCAATCATGTTTGGGGGAAAAGCCTATAACCCATAAATTTGAAGTCTAATACCATCTAAAAGGGCTTGGATATGAACAAGGTTAGAAATCTAAGGCTAATACTCATTTAAATAGGGCTCGTCGAGTCAGGATCAATTTGTCCGAAAATCCAAGGCTAACACCCCTCCAAAAACCAAGTTCAATCATGTTTGGGGGAAAAGCCTATAACCCATAAACTTGAAGTCTAATACCATCTAAAAGGGCTTGGATATGAACAAGGTTAGAAATCTAAGGCTAATACTCATTTAAATAGGGCTCGTCGAGTCAGGATCAATTTGTCCGAAAATCCAAGGCTAACACCCCTCCAAAAACCAAGTTCAATCATGTTTGGGGGAAAAGCCTATAACCCATAAACTTGAAGTCTAATACCATCTAAAAGTTCTTGGATATGAACAAGGTTAGAAATCTAAGGCTAATACTCCTTTAAATGGGGCTCGTCGAGTCAGGATCAATTTGTCCGAAAATCCAAGGCTAACATGCCCTGCAAAAACCAAGTTCAATCATGTTTGGGGGAAAAGCCTATAACCCATAAACTTGAAGTCTAATACCATCTAAAAGTGCTTCGATATGAACAAGATTAGAAATCTAAGGCTAATACTCATTTACATAGGGCTCGTCGAGTCAGGATCAATTTGTCCGAAAATCCAAGGCTAACACCCCTCCAAAAACCAAGTTCAATCATGTTTGGGGGAAAAGCCTATAACCCATAAATTTGAAGTCTAATACCATCTAAAAGGGTTTGGATATGAACAAGGTTAGAAATCTAAGGCTAATACTCATTTAAATGGGGCTCGTCGAGTCAGGATCAATTTGTTTGAAAATCCAAGGCTAACACACCCTCCAAAAACCAAGTTCAATCATGTTTGGGGGAAAAGCCTATAACCCATAAATTTGAAGTCTAATACCATCTAAAAGGGCTTGGATATGAACAAGGTTAGAAATCTAAGGCTAATACTCATTTAAATAGGGCTCGTCTAGTCAGGATCAATTTGTCCGAAAATCCAAGGCTAACACCCCTCCAAAAACCAAGTTCAATCATGTTTGGGGGAAAAGCCTATAACCCATAAATTTGAAGTCTAATACCATCTAAAAGGGTTTGGATATGAACAAGGTTAGAAATCTAAGGCTAATACTCATTTAAATGGGGCTCGTCGAGTCAGGATCAATTTGTTTGAAAATCCAAGGCTAACACACCCTCCAAAAACCAAGTTCAATCATGTTTGGGGGAAAAGCCTATAACCCATAAATTTGAAGTCTAATACCATCTAAAAGGGCTTGGATATGAACAAGGTTAGAAATCTAAGGCTAATACTCATTTAAATAGGGCTCGTCGAGTCAGGATCAATTTGTCCGAAAATCCAAGGCTAACACCCCTCCAAAAACCAAGTTCAATCATGTTTGGGGGAAAATCCTGTAACCCATAAACTTGAAGTCTAATACCATCTAAAAGGGCTTGGATATGAACAAGGTTAGAAATCTAAGGCTAATACTCATTTAAATAGGGCTCGTCGAGTCAGGATCAATTTGTCCGAAAATCCAAGGCTAACACCCCTCCAAAAACCAAGTTCAATCATGTTTGGGGGAAAAGCCTATAACCCATAAACTTGAAGTCTAATACCATCTAAAAGTTCTTGGATATGAACAAGGTTAGAAATCTAAGGCTAATACTCCTTTAAATGGGGCTCGTCGAGTCAGGATCAATTTGTCCGAAAATCCAAGGCTAACATGCCCTGCAAAAACCAAGTTCAATCATGTTTGGGGGAAAAGCCTATAACCCATAAACTTGAAGTCTAATACCATCTAAAAGTGCTTCGATATGAACAAGATTAGAAATCTAAGGCTAATACTCATTTACATAGGGCTCGTCGAGTCAGGATCAATTTGTCCGAAAATCCAAGGCTAACACCCCTCCAAAAACCAAGTTCAATCATGTTTGGGGGAAAAGCCTATAACCCATAAATTTGAAGTCTAATACCATCTAAAAGGGTTTGGATATGAACAAGGTTAGAAATCTAAGGCTAATACTCATTTAAATGGGGCTCGTCGAGTCAGGATCAATTTGTTTGAAAATCCAAGGCTAACACACCCTCCAAAAACCAAGTTCAATCATGTTTGGGGGAAAAGCCTATAACACATAAATTTGAAGTCTAATACCATCTAAAAGGGCTTGGATATGAACAAGGTTAGAAATCTAAGGCTAATACTCATTTAAATAGGGCTCGTCTAGTCAGGATCAATTTGTCCGAAAATCCAAGGCTAACACCCCTCCAAAAACCAAGTTCAATCATGTTTGGGGGAAAAGCCTATAACCCATAAATTTGAAGTCTAATACCATCTAAAAGGGTTTGGATATGAACAAGGTTAGAAATCTAAGGCTAATACTCATTTAAATGGGGCTCGTCGAGTCAGGATCAATTTGTTTGAAAATCCAAGGCTAACACACCCTCCAAAAACCAAGTTCAATCATGTTTGGGGGAAAAGCCTATAACACATAAATTTGAAGTCTAATACCATCTAAAAGGGTTTGGATATGAACAAGGTTAGAAATCTAAGGCTAATACTCATTTAAATGGGGCTCGTCGAGTCATGATCAATTTGTCCGAAAATCCAAGGCTAACACCCCTCCAAAAACCAAGTTCAATCATGTTTGGGGGAAAAGCCTATAACCCATAAATTTGAAGTCTAATACCATCTAAAAGGGTTTGGATATGAACAAGGTTAGAAATATAAGTCTAATACTCTTTTAAATAGGGCTCGTCGAGTGAGGATCAATTTGTCCGAAAATCCAAGGCTAACACCCCTCTAAAAACCAAGTTAAATCATGTTTGGGGGAAAAGTCTATAACCCATAAATTTGAAGTCTAATACCATCTAAAAGGGTTTGGATATGAACAAGGTTAGAAATCTAAGGCTAATATTCATTTAAATGGGGCTCGTCGAGTCAGGATCAATTTGTCCGAAAATCCAAGGCTAACACGCCCTCCAAAAACCAAGTTCAATCATGTTTGGGGGAAAAGCCTATAACCCATAAATTTGAAGTCTAATACCATCTAAAAGTGCTTGGATATGAACAAGGTCAGAAATCTAAGGCTAATATTCATTTAAATACAGCTCGTCGAGTGAGGATCAATTTGTCCGAAAATCCAAGGCTAACACCCCCTCCAAAAACCAAGTTCAATCATGTTTGGGGGAAAAGGATATTACCCATAAATTTGAAGTCTAATACCAACTAAAAGGGCTTGGATATGAACAAGGTTAGAAATCTAAGGATAATACTCATTTAAATGGGGCTTGTCGAGTGAGGATCAATTTGTCCGAAAATCCTAGGCTAACACCCCTCCAAAAACCAAGTTCAATCATGTTTGGGGGAAAAGGATATTACCCATAAATTTGAAGTCTAATACCACCTGAAAGGGCTTGGATATGAACAAGGTTAGAAATCTAAGGATAATACTCATTTAAATTGGGCTCGTCGAGTGAGGATCAATTTGTCCGAAAATCCAAGGCTAACACCCCTCCAAAAACCAAGTTAAATCATGTTTGGGGAAAAAGCCTATAATTCATAAATTTGAAGTCTAATACCATCTAAAAGGGATTGGATATGAACAAGGTTAGAAATCTAAGGCTAATACTCATTTAAATAGGGCTCGTCTAGTCAGGATCAATTTGTCCGAAAATCCAAGGCTAACACCCCTCCAAAAACCAAGTTCAATCATGTTTGGGGGAAAAGCCTATAACCCATAAATTTGAAGTCTAATACCATCTAAAAGGGTTTGGATATGAACAAGGTTAGAAATATAAGTCTAATACTCTTTTAAATAGGGCTCGTCGAGTGAGGATCAATTTGTCCGAAAATCCAAGGCTAACACCCCTCTAAAAACCAAGTTAAATCATGTTTGGGGGAAAAGCCTATAACCCATAAATTTGAAGTCTAATACCATCTAAAAGGGCTTGGATATGAACAAGGTTAGAAATCTAAGGCTAATATTCATTTAAATGGGGCTCGTCGAGTCAGGATCAATTTGTCCGAAAATCCAAGGCTAACACGCCCTCCAAAAACCAAGTTCAATCATGTTTGGGGGAAAAGCCTATAACCCATAAACTTGAAGTCTAATACCATCTAAAAGTGCTTCGATATGAACAAGATTAGAAATCTAAGGCTAATACTCATTTACATAGGGCTCGTCGAGTCAGGATCAATTTGTCCGAAAATCCAAGGCTAACACCCCTCCAAAAACCAAGTTCAATCATGTTTGGGGGAAAAGCCTATAACCCATAAATTTGAAGTCTAATACCATCTAAAAGGGTTTGGATATGAACAAGGTTAGAAATCTAAGGCTAATACTCATTTAAATGGGGCTCGTCGAGTCATGATCAATTTGTCCGAAAATCCAAGGCTAACACCCCTCCAAAAACCAAGTTCAATCATGTTTGGGGGAAAAGTCTATAACCCATAAATTTGAAGTCTAATACCATCTAAAAGGGTTTGGATATGAACAAGGTTAGAAATCTAAGGCTAATACTCATTTAAATGGGGCTCGTCGAGTCAGGATCAATTTGTTTGAAAATCCAAGGCTAACACACCCTCCAAAAACCAAGTTCAATCATGTTTGGGGGAAAAGCCTATAACACATAAATTTGAAGTCTAATACCATCTAAAAGGGTTTGGATATGAACAAGGTTAGAAATCTAAGGCTAATACTCATTTAAATGGGGCTCGTCGAGTCATGATCAATTTGTCCGAAAATCCAAGGCTAACACCCCTCCAAAAACCAAGTTAAATCATGTTTGGGGGAAAAGCCTATAACCCATAAATTTGAAGTCTAATACCATCTAAAAGGGATTGGATATGAACAAGGTTAGAAATCTAAGGATAATACTCATTTAAATAGGGCTCGTCTAGTCAGGATCAATTTGTTCGAAAATCCAAGGCTAATACCCCTCCAAAAACCAAGTTCAATCATGTTTGGGGGAAAAGCCTATAACCCATAAATTTGAAGTCTAATACCATCTAAAAGGGTTTGGATATGAACAAGGTTAGAAATATAAGTCTAATACTCTTTTAAATAGGGCTCGTCGAGTGAGGATCAATTTGTCCGAAAATCCAAGGCTAACACCCCTCTAAAAACCAAGTTAAATCATGTTTGGGGGAAAAGCCTATAACCCATAAATTTGAAGTCTAATACCATCTAAAAGGACTTGGATATGAACAAGGTTAGAAATCTAAGGCTAATATTCATTTAAATGGGGCTCGTCGAGTCAGGATCAATTTGTCCGAAAATCCAAGGCTAACACGCCCTCCAAAAACCAAGTTCAATCATGTTTGGGGGAAAAGCCTATAATCCATAAATTTGAAGTCTAATACCATCTAAAAGTGCTTGGATATGAATAAGGTCAGAAATCTAAGGCTAATATTCATTTAAATACAGCTCGTCGAGTGAGGATCAATTTGTCCGAAAATCCAAGGCTAACACCCCCTCCAAAAACCAAGTTCAATCATGTTTGGGGGAAAAGGATATTACCCATAAATTTGAAGTCTAATACCAACTAAAAGGGCTTGGATATGAACAAGGTTAGAAATCTAAGGATAATACTCATTTAAATGGGGCTTGTCGAGTGAGGATCAATTTGTCCGAAAATCCTAGGCTAACACCCCTCCAAAAACCAAGTTCAATCATGTTTGGGGGAAAAGGATATTACCCATAAATTTGAAGTCTAATACCACCTGAAAGGGCTTGGATATGAACAAGGTTAGAAATCTAACAATAATACTCATTTAAATGGGGCTCGTCGAGTGAGGATCAATTTGTCCGAAAATCCAAGGCTAACACCCCTCCAAAAACCAAGTTAAATCATGTTTGGGGGAAAAGCCTATAACCCATAAATTTGAAGTCTAATACCATCTAAAAGGGATTGGATATGAACAAGGTTAGAAATCTAAGGCTAATAGTCATTTAAATAGGGCTCGTCTAGTCAGGATCAATTTGTCCGAAAATCCAAGGCTAACACCCCTCCAAAAACCAAGTTCAATCATGTTTGGGGGAAAAGCCTATAACCCATAAATTTGAAGTCTAATACCATCTAAAAGGGTTTGGATATGAACAAGGTTAGAAATATAAGTCTAATACTCTTTTAAATAGGGCTCGTCGAGTGAGGATCAATTTGTATGAAAATCCAAGGCTAACACCCCTCTAAAAACCAAGTTAAATCATGTTTGGGGGAAAAGCCTATAACCCATAAATTTGAAGTCTAATACCATCTAAAAGGGCTTGGATATGAACAAGGTTAGAAATCTAAGGCTAATATTCATTTAAATACGGCTCGTCGAGTGAGGATCAATTTGTCCGAAAATCCAAGGCTAACACCCCCTCCAAAAACCAAGTTCAATCATGTTTGGGGGAAAAGGATATTACCCATAAATTTGAAGTCTAATACCAACTAAAAGGGCTTGGATATGAACAAGGTTAGAAATCTAAGGATAATACTCATTTAAATGGGGCTTGTCGAGTGAGGATCAATTTGTCCGAAAATCCTAGGCTAACACCCCTCCAAAAACCAAGTTCAATCATGTTTGGGGGAAAAGCCTATAACCCATAAATTTGAAGTCTAATACCATCTAAAAGGGATTGGATATGAACAAGGTTAGAAATCTAAGGATAATACTCATTTAAATAGGGCTCGTCTAGTCAGGATCAATTTGTTCGAAAATCCAAGGCTAATACCCCTCCAAAAACCAAGTTCAATCATGTTTGGGGGAAAAGCCTATAACCCATAAATTTGAAGTCTAATACCATCTAAAAGGGTTTGGATATGAACAAGGTTAGAAATATAAGTCTAATACTCTTTTAAATAGGGCTCGTCGAGTGAGGATCAATTTGTCCGAAAATCCAAGGCTAACACCCCTCTAAAAACCAAGTTAAATCATGTTTGGGGGAAAAGCCTATAACCCATAAATTTGAAGTCTAATACCATCTAAAAGGACTTGGATATGAACAAGGTTAGAAATCTAAGGCTAATATTCATTTAAATGGGGCTCGTCGAGTCAGGATCAATTTGTCCGAAAATCCAAGGCTAACACGCCCTCCAAAAACCAAGTTCAATCATGTTTGGGGGAAAAGCCTATAATCCATAAATTTGAAGTCTAATACCATCTAAAAGTGCTTGGATATGAATAAGGTCAGAAATCTAAGGCTAATATTCATTTAAATACAGCTCGTCGAGTGAGGATCAATTTGTCCGAAAATCCAAGGCTAACACCCCCTCCAAAAACCAAGTTCAATCATGTTTGGGGGAAAAGGATATTACCCATAAATTTGAAGTCTAATACCAACTAAAAGGGCTTGGATATGAACAAGGTTAGAAATCTAAGGATAATACTCATTTAAATGGGGCTTGTCGAGTGAGGATCAATTTGTCCGAAAATCCTAGGCTAACACCCCTCCAAAAACCAAGTTCAATCATGTTTGGGGGAAAAGGATATTACCCATAAATTTGAAGTCTAATACCACCTGAAAGGGCTTGGATATGAACAAGGTTAGAAATCTAACAATAATACTCATTTAAATGGGGCTCGTCGAGTGAGGATCAATTTGTCCGAAAATCCAAGGCTAACACCCCTCCAAAAACCAAGTTAAATCATGTTTGGGGGAAAAGCCTATAACCCATAAATTTGAAGTCTAATACCATCTAAAAGGGATTGGATATGAACAAGGTTAGAAATCTAAGGCTAATAGTCATTTAAATAGGGCTCGTCTAGTCAGGATCAATTTGTCCGAAAATCCAAGGCTAACACCCCTCCAAAAACCAAGTTCAATCATGTTTGGGGGAAAAGCCTATAACCCATAAATTTGAAGTCTAATACCATCTAAAAGGGTTTGGATATGAACAAGGTTAGAAATATAAGTCTAATACTCTTTTAAATAGGGCTCGTCGAGTGAGGATCAATTTGTATGAAAATCCAAGGCTAACACCCCTCTAAAAACCAAGTTAAATCATGTTTGGGGGAAAAGCCTATAACCCATAAATTTGAAGTCTAATACCATCTAAAAGGGCTTGGATATGAACAAGGTTAGAAATCTAAGGCTAATATTCATTTAAATACGGCTCGTCGAGTGAGGATCAATTTGTCCGAAAATCCAAGGCTAACACCCCCTCCAAAAACCAAGTTCAATCATGTTTGGGGGAAAAGGATATTACCCATAAATTTGAAGTCTAATACCAACTAAAAGGGCTTGGATATGAACAAGGTTAGAAATCTAAGGATAATACTCATTTAAATGGGGCTTGTCGAGTGAGGATCAATTTGTCCGAAAATCCTAGGCTAACACCCCTCCAAAAACCAAGTTCAATCATGTTTGGGGGAAAAGCCTATATCCCATAAATTTGAAGTCTAATACCATCTAAAAGGGCTTGGATATGAACAAGGTTAGAAATCTAAGGCTAATACTCATTTAAATGGGACTCGTCGAGTCAGGATCAATTTGTTTGAAAATCCAAGGCTAACACACCCTCCAAAAACCAAGTTCAATCATGTTTGGGGGAAAAGCCTATAACCCATAAACTTGAAGTCTAATACCATCTAAAAGTTCTTGGATATGAACAAGGTTAGAAATCTAAGGCTAATACTCCTTTAAATGGGGCTCGTCGAGTCAGGATCAATTTGTCCGAAAATCCAAGGCTAACATGCCCTGCAAAAACCAAGTTCAATCATGTTTGGGGGAAAAGCCTATAACCCATAAACTTGAAGTCTAATACCATCTAAAAGTGCTTGGATATGAAAAAGATTAGAAATCTAAGGCTAATACTCATTTACATAGGGCTCGTCGAGTCAGGATCAATTTGTCCGAAAATCCAAGGCTAACACCCCTCCAAAAACCAAGTTCAATCATGTTTGGGGGAAAAGCCTATAACCCATAAATTTGAAGTCTAATACCATCTAAAAGGGTTTGGATATGAACAAGGTTAGAAATCTAAGGCTAATACTCATTTAAATGGGGCTCGTCGAATCATGATCAATTTGTCCGAAAATCCAAGGCTAACACCCCTCCAAAAACCAAGTTCAATCATGTTTGGGGGAAAAGTCTATAACCCATAAATTTGAAGTCTAATACCATCTAAAAGGGTTTGGATATGAACAAGGTTAGAAATCTAAGGCTAATACTCATTTAAATGGGGCTCGTCGAGTCAGGATCAATTTGTTTGAAAATCCAAGGCTAACACACCCTCCAAAAACCAAGTTCAATCATGTTTGGGGGAAAAGCCTATAACCCATAAATTTGAAGTCTAATACCATCTAAAAGGGTTTGGATATGAACAAGGTTAGAAATCTAAGGCTAATACTCATTTAAATGGGGCTCGTCGAGTCATGATCAATTTGTCCGAAAATCCAAGGCTAACACCCCTCCAAAAACCAAGTTCAATCATGTTTGGGGGAAAAGGATATTACCCATAAATTTCAAGTCTAATACCAACTGAAAGGGCTTGGATATGAACAAGGTTAGAAATCTAAGGATAATACTCATTTAAATGGGGCTCGTCGAGTGAGGATCAATTTGTCCGAAAATCCAAGGCTAACACCCCTCCAAAAACCAAGTTAAATCATGTTTGGGGGAAAAGCCTATAACCCATAAATTTGAAGTCTAATACCATCTAAAAGGGTTTGGATATGAACAAGGTTAGAAATCTAAGGCTAATACTCATTTAAATGGGGCTCATCGAGTCAGGATCAATTTGTTTGAAAATCCAAGGCTAACACACCCTCCAAAAACCAAGTTCAATCATGTTTGGGGGAAAAGCCTATAACCCATAAATTTGAAGTCTAATACCATCTAAAAGGGTTTGGATATGAACAAGGTTAGAAATCTAAGGCTAATACTCATTTAAATGGGGCTCGTCGAGTCAGGATCAATTTGTCCGAAAATCCAAGGCTAACACACCCTCCAAAAACCAAGTTCAATCATGTTTGGGGGAAAAGCCTATAACCCATAAATTTGAAGTCTAATACCATCTAAAAGGGTTTGGATATGAACAAGGTTAGAAATCTAAGCCTAATACTCATTTAAATGGGGCTCGTCGAGTCATGATCAATTTGTCCGAAAATCCAAGGCTAACACCCCTCCAAAAACCAAGTTCAATCATGTTTGGGGGAAAAGTCTATAACCCATAAATTTGAAGTCTAATACCATCTAAAAGGGTTTGGATATGAACAAGGTTAGAAATCTAAGGCTAATACTCATTTAAATGGGGCTCGTCGAGTCAGGATCAATTTGTTTGAAAATCCAAGGCTAACACACCCTCCAAAAACCAAGTTCAATCATGTTTGGGGGAAAAGCCTATAACCCATAAATTTGAAGTCTAATACCATCTAAAAGGGTTTGGATATGAACAAGGTTAGAAATCTAAGGCTAATACTCATTTAAATGGGGCTCGTCGAGTCATGATCAATTTGTCCGAAAATCCAAGGCTAACACCCCTCCAAAAACCAAGTTCAATCATTGTTGGGTGAAAAGGATATTACCCATAAATTTCAAGTCTAATACCAACTGAAAGGGCTTGGATATGAACAAGGTTAGAAATCTAAGGATAATACTCATTTAAATGGGGCTCGTCGAGTGAGGATCAATTTGTCCGAAAATCCAAGGCTAACACCCCTCCAAAAACCAAGTTAAATCATGTTTGGGGGAAAAGCCTATAACCCATAAATTTGAAGTCTAATACCATCTAAAAGGGTTTGGATATGAACAAGGTTAGAAATCTAAGGCTAATACTCATTTAAATGGGGCTCATCGAGTCAGGATCAATTTGTTTGAAAATCCAAGGCTAACACACCCTCCAAAAACCAAGTTCAATCATGTTTGGGGGAAAAGCCTATAACCCATAAATTTGAAGTCTAATACCATCTAAAAGGGTTTGGATATGAACAAGGTTAGAAATCTAAGGCTAATACTCATTTAAATGGGGCTCGTCGAGTCAGGATCAATTTGTCCGAAAATCCAAGGCTAACACACCCTCCAAAAACCAAGTTCAATCATGTTTGGGGGAAAAGCCTATAACCCATAAATTTGAAGACTAATACCATCTAAAAGGGTTTGGATATGAACAAGGTTAGAAATCTAAGGCTAATACTCATTTAAATGGGGCTCGTCGAGTCATGATCAATTTGTCCGAAAATCCAAGGCTAACACCCCTCCAAAAACCAAGTTCAATCATGTTTGGGGGAAAAGGATATTACCCATAAATTTGAAGTCTAATACCAACTGAAAGGGCTTGGATATGAACAAGGTTAGAAATCTAAGGATAATACTCATTTAAATGGGGCTCGTCGAGTGAGGATCAATTTATCCGAAAATCCAAGGCTAACACCCCTCCAAAAACCAAGTTAAATCATGTTTGGGGGAAAAGCCTATAACCCATAAATTTAAAATCTAATACCATCTAAAAGGGCTTGGATATGAACAAGGTTAGAAATCTAAGGATAATACTCATTTAAATGGGGCTCGTCGAGTGAGGATCAATTTATCCGAAAATCCAAGGCTAACACCCCTCCAAAAACCAAGTTAAATCATGTCTGGGGGAAAAGCCTATAACCCATAAATTTGAAGTCTAATACAATCTAAAAGGGCTTGGATATGAACAAGGTTAGAAATCTATGGCTAATACTCATTTAAATGGGGCTCGTCGAGTCAGGATCAATTTGTCCGAAAATCCAAGGCTAACACCCCCTCCAAAAACCAAGTTCAATCATGTTTGGGGGAAAAGGATATTACCCATAAATTTGAAGTCTAATACCATCTAAAAGTGCTTGGATATGAACAAGGTTAGAAATCTAAGGCTAATATTCATTTAAATACGGCTCGTCGAGTCAGGATCAATTTGTCCGAAAATACAAGGCTAACACCGCCTCCAAAAACCAAGTTCAATCATGTTTGGGGGAAAAGGATATTACCCTTAAATTTGAAGTCTAATACCAAATGAAAGGGATTGGATATGAACAAGGTTAGAAATCTAAGTATAATACTCATTTAAATGGGGCTCGCCGAGTGAGGATCAATTTGTCCGAAAATCCAAGGCTGACACCCCTCTAAAAACCAAGTTAAATCATGTTTGGGGGAAAAGCCTATAACCCATAAATTTGAAGTCTAATACCATCTAAAAGTGCTTGGATATGAACAAGATTAGAAATCTAATGCCAATACTCATTTAAATAGGGCTCGTCGAGTCAGGATCAATTTGTCCGAAAATCCAAGGCTAACACCCCTCCAAAAACCAAGTTCAATCATGTTTGGGGGAAAAGCCTATAACCCATAAACTTGAAGTCTAATACCATGTAAAAGTTCTTGGATATGAACAAGGTTATAAATCTAAGGCTAATACTCATTTAAATGGGGCTCGTCGAGTCAGGATCAATTTGTCCAAAAATCCAAGGCTAACACGCTCTTCAAAAACCAAGTTCAATCATGTTTGGGGGAAAAGCCTATAAGCCATAAACTTGAAGTCTAATACCATCTAAAAGTTCTTGGATATGAACAAGATTAGAAATCTAAGGCTAATACTCATTTAAATAGGGCTCGTCGAGTCAGGATCAATTTGTCCGAAAATCCAAGGCTAACACCCCTCCAAAAACAAAGTTCAATCATGTTTGGGGGAAAAGCCTATAACCCATAAATTTGAAGTCTAATACCATCTAAAAGGGCTTGGATATGAACAAGGTTAGAAATCTAAGGCTAATACTCATTTAAATGGGGCTCCTCGAGTCAGGATCAATTTGTCCGAAAATCCAAGGCTAACACGCCCTCCAAAAACCAAGTTCAATCATGTTTGGGGGAAAAGGATATTAGCCATAAATTTGAAGTCTAATACCTACTAAAAGGGCTTGTATATGAACAAGTTTAGAAAGCTAAGGGTAATACTCATTTAAATGGGGCTCGTCGAGTGAGGATCAATTTGTCCGAAAATCCAAGGCTAACACCCCTCCAAAAACCAAGTTCAATCATGTTTGGGGGAAAAGCCTATAACCCATAAATTTGAAGTGTAATACCATCTAAAAGGGCTTGGATATGAACAAGGTTAGAAATCTAAGGACAATACTCATTTAAATAGGGCTCGTCGAGTCAGGATCAATTTGTCTGAAAATCCAAGGCTAACACCCCTCCAAAAACCAAGTTCAATCATGTTTGGGGGAAAAGCCTATAACCCATAAACTTGAAGTCTAATACCATGTAAAAGTTCTTGGATATGAACAAGGTTAGAAATCTAAGGCTAATACTCATTTAAATGGGGCTCGTCGAGTCAGGATCAATTTGTCCGAAAATCCAAGGCTAACACGCTCTTCAAAAACCAAGTTCAATCATGTTTGGGGGAAAAGCCTATAAGCCATAAACTTGAAGTCTAATACCATCTAAAAGTTCTTGGATATGAACAAGATTAGAAATCTAAGGCTAATACTCATTTAAATAGGGCTCGTCGAGTCAGGATCAATTTGTCCGAAAATCCAAGGCTAACACCCCTCCAAAAACAAAGTTCAATCATGTTTGGGGGAAAAGCCTATAACCCATAAATTTGAAGTCTAATACCATCTAAAAGGGCTTGGATATGAACAAGGTTAGAAATCTAAGGCTAATACTCATTTAAATGGGGCTCGTCGAGTGAGGATCAATTTGTCCGAAAATCCAAGGCTAACACCCCTCCAAAAACCAAGTTAAATCATGTTTGGGGGAAAAGCCTATAACCCATAAATTTGAAGTCTAATACCATCTAAAAGGGCTTGGATATGAACAAGGTTAGAAATCTAAGGCTAATACTCATTTAAATAGTTCTCGTCGAGTCAGGATCAATTTGTCCGAAAATCCAAGGCTAACACCCCTCCAAAAACCAAGTTCAATCATGTTTGGGGGAAAAGCCTATAACCCATAAACTTGAAGTCTAATACCATCTAAAAGTTCTTGGATATGAACAAGGTTAGAAATCTAACGCTAATACTCCTTTAAATGGGGCTCGTCGAGTCAGGATCAATTTGTCCGAATATCCAAGGCTAACACCCCCTCCAAAAACCAAGTTCAATCATGTTTGGGGGAAAAGGATATTACCCATAAATTTGAAGTCTAATACCAACTGAAAGGGCTTGGGTATGAACAAGGTTAGAAATCTAAGGATAATACTCATTTAAATGGGGCTCGTCGAGTGAGGATCAATTTGTCCGAAAATCCAAGGCTAACACCCCTCCAAAAACCAAGTTAAATCATGTTTGGGGGAAAAGCCTATAACCCATAAATTTGAAGTCTAATACCATCTAAAAGGGCTTGGATATGAACAAGGTTAGAAATCTAAGGCTAATACTCATTTAAATAGGGCTCGTCGAGTCAGGATCAATTTGTCCGAAAATCCAAGGCTAACACCCCTCCAAAAACCAAGTTCAATCATGTTTGGGGGAAAAGCCTATAACCCATAAACTTGAAGTCTAATACCATCTAAAAGTTCTTGGATATGAACAAGGTTAGAAATCTAACGCTAATACTCCTTTAAATGGGGCTCGTCGAGTCAGGATCAATTTGTCCGAATATCCAAGGCTAACACCCCCTCCAAAAACCAAGTTCAATCATGTTTGGGGGAAAAGGATATTACCCATAAATTTGAAGTCTAATACCAACTGAAAGGCCTTGGGTATGAACAAGGTTAGAAATCTAAGGATAATACTCATTTAAATGGGGCTCGTCGAGTGAGGATCAATTTGTCCGAAAATCCAAGGCTAACACCCCTCCAAAAACCAAGTTAAATCATGTTTGGGGGAAAAGCCTATAACCCATAAATTTGAAGTCTAATACCATATAAAAGGGCTTGGATATGAACAAGGTTAGAAATCTAAGGCTAATACTCATTTAAATGGGGCTCGTCGAGTCAGGATCAATTTGTCCGAAAATCCAAGGCTAACACCCCCTCCAAAAACCAAGTTCAATCATGTTTGGGGGACAAGGATATTACCCATAAATTATAAGTCTAATACCATCTAAAAGTGCTTGGATATGAACAAGGTTAGAAATATAAGGCTAATATTCATTTAAATACGGCTCGTTGAGTCAGGATCAATTTGTCCGAAAATCCAAGGATAACACCCCCTCCAAAAACCAAGTTCAATCATGTTTGGGGGAAAAGGATATTACCCATAAATTTGAAGTCTAATACCAACTGAATGGGCTTGGGTATGAACAAGGTTAGAAATCTAAGGATAATACTCATTTAAATGGGGCTCGTCGAGTGAGGATCAATTTGTCCGAAAATCCAAGGCTAACACCCCTCCAAAAACCAAGTTAAATCATGTTTGGGGGAAAAGCCTATAACCCATAAATTTGAAGTCTAATACCATCTAAAAGGGCTTGGATATGAACAAGGTTAGAAATCTAAGGCTAATACTCATTTAAATGGGGCTTGTCGAGTGAGGATCAATTTGTCCGAAAATCATAGGCTAACACCCCCTCCAAAAACCAAGTTCAATCATGTTTGGGGGAAAAGGATATTACCCATAAATTTGAAGTCTAATACCAACTGAAAGGGCTTGGGTATGAACAAGGTTAGAAATCTAAGGATAATACTCATTTAAATGGGGCTCGTCGAGTGAGGATCAATTTGTCCGAAAATCCAAGGCTAACACCCCTCCAAAAACCAAGTTAAATCAAGTTTGGGGGAAAAGCCTATAACCCATAAATTTGAAGTCTAATACCATCTAAAAGGGCTTGGATATGAACAAGCTTAGAAATCTAAGGCTAATACTCATTTAAATAGGGCTCGTCGAGTCAGGATCAATTTGTCCGAAAATCCAAGGCTAACACCCCTCCAAAAACCAAGTTAAATCATGTTTGGGGGAAAAGCCTATAACCCATAAATTTGAAGTCTAATACCATCTAAAAGGGCTTGGATATGAACAAGGTTAGAAATCTAAGGCTAATACTCATTTAAATGGGGCTTGTCGAGTGAGGATCAATTTGTCCGAAAATCCTAGGCTAACACCCCCTCCAAAAACCAAGTTCAATCATGTTTGGGGGAAAAGGATATTACCCATAAATTTGAAGTCTAATACCAACTGAAAGGGCTTGGGTATGAACAAGGTTAGAAATCTAAGGATAATACTCATTTAAATGGGGCTCGTCGAGTGAGGATCAATTTGTCCGAAAATCCAAGGCTAACACCCCTCCAAAAACCAAGTTCAATCATGTTTGGGGGAAAAGCCTATAACCCATAAATTTGAAGTCTAATACCATCTAAAAGGGCTTGGATATGAACAAGCTTAGAAATCTAAGGCTAATACTCATTTAAATAGGGCTCGTCGAGTCAGGATCAATTTGTCCGAAAATCCAAGGCTAACACCCCTCCAAAAACCAAGTTCAATCATGTTTGGGGGAAAAGCCTATAACCCATAAATTTGAAGTCTAATACCATCTAAAAGGGCTTGGATATGAACAAGGTTAGAAATCTAAGGCTAATACTCATTTAAATGGGGCTTGTCGAGTGAGGATCAATTTGTCCGAAAATCCTAGGCTAACACCCCCTCCAAAAACCAAGTTCAATCATGTTTGGGGGAAAAGGATATTACCCATAAATTTGAAGTCTAATACCAACTGAAAGGGCTTCGGTATGAACAAGGTTAGAAATCTAAGGATAATACTCATTTAAATGGGGCTCGTCGAGTGAGGATCAATTTGTCCGAAAATCCAAGGCTAACACCCCTCCAAAAACCAAGTTAAATCATGTTTGGGGGAAAAGCCTATAACCCATAAATTTGAAGTCTAATACCATCTAAAAGGGCTTGGATATGAACAAGCTTAGAAATCTAAGGCTAATACTCATTTAAATAGGGCTCGTCGAGTCAGGATCAATTTGTCCGAAAATCCAAGGCTAACACCCCTCCAAAAACCAAGTTAAATCATGTTTGGGGGAAAAGCCTATAACCCATAAATTTGAAGTCTAATACCATCTAAAAGGGCTTGGATATGAACAAGGTTAGAAATCTAAGGCTAATACTCATTTAAATGGGGCTCGTCGAGTGAGGATCAATTTGTCCGAAAATCCAAGGCTAACACCCCTCCAAAAACCAAGTTAAATCATGTTTGGGGGAAAAGCCTATAACCCATAAATTTGAAGTCTAATACCATCTAAAAGGGCTTAGATATGAACAAGCTTAGAAATCTAAGGCTAATACTCATTTAAATGGGGCTCGTCGAGTCAGGATCAATTTGTTTGAAAATCCAAGGCTAACACACCCTCCAAAAACCAAGTTCAATCATGTTTGGGGGAAAAGCCTATAACCCATAAACTTGAAGTCTAATACCATCTAAAAGTTCTTGGATATGAACAAGGTTAGAAATCTAAGGCTAATACTCCTTTAAATGGGGCTCGTCGAGTCAGGATCAATTTGTCCGAAAATCCAAGGCTAACATGCCCTGCAAAAACCAAGTTCAATCATGTTTGGGGGAAAAGCCTATAACCCATAAACTTGAAGTCTAATACCATCTAAAAGTGCTTGGATATGAACAAGATTAGAAATCTAAGGCCAATACTCATTTAAATATGGCTCGTCGAGTCAGGATCAATTTGTCCGAAAATCCAAGGCTAACACCCCTCCGAAAACCAAGTTCAATCATGTTTGGGGGAAAAGCCTATAACCCATAAATTTGAAGTCTAATACCATCTAAAAGGGCTTGGATATGAACAAGGTTAGAAATCTAAGGCTAATACTCATTTAAATAGGGCTCGTCGAGTCAGGATCAATTTGTCCGAAAATCCAAGGCTAACACCCCTCCAAAAACCAAGTTCAATCATGTTTGGGGGAAAAGCCTATAACCCATAAATTTGAAGTCTAATACCATCTAAAAGGGCTTGGATATGAACAAGGTTAGAAATCTAAGGCTAATACTCATTTAAATGGGGCTCGTCGAGTCAGGATCAATTTGTTTGAAAATCCAAGGCTAACACACCCTCCAAAAACCAAGTTCAATCATGTTTGGGGTAAAAGCCTATAACCCATAAACTTGAAGTCTAATACCATCTAAAAGGGCTTGGATATGAACAAGGTTAGAAATCTAAGGCTAATACTCATTTAAATGGGGCTCGTCGAGTCAGGATCAATTTGTTTGAAAATCCAAGGCTAACATGCCCTGCAAAAACCAAGTTCAATCATGTTTGGGGGAAAAGCCTATAACCCATAAACTTGAAGTCTAATACCATCTAAAAGTTCTTGGATATGAACAAGGTTAGAAATCTAAGACTAATACTCCTTTAAATGGGGCTCGTCGAGTCAGGATCAATTTGTCCGAAAATCCAAGGCTAACATGCCCTGCAAAAACCAAGTTCAATCATGTTTGGGGGAAAAGCCTATAACCCATAAACTTGAAGTCTAATACCATCTAAAAGTGCTTGGATATGAACAAGATTAGAAATCTAAGGCCAATACTCATTTAAATAGGGCTCGTCGAGTCAGGATCAATTTGTCCGAAAATCCAAGGCTAACACCCCTCCAAAAACCAAGTTCAATCATGTTTGGGGGAAAAGCCTATAACCCATAAATTTGAAGTCTAATACCATCTAAAAGGGCTTGGATATGAACAAGGTTATAAATCTAAGGCTAATACTCATTTAAATGGGGCTCGTCGAGTCAGGATCAATTTGTTTGAAAATCCAAGGCTAACACACCCTCCAAAAACCAAGTTCAATCATGTTTGGGGGAAAAGCCTATAACCCATAAACTTGAAGTCTAATACCATCTAAAAGTTCTTGGATATGAACAAGTTTAGAAATGTAAGGCTAATACTCCTTTAAATGGGGCTCGTCGAGTCAGGATCAATTTGTCCGAAAATCCAAGGCTAACATGCCCTGCAAAAACCAAGTTCAATCATGTTTGGGGGAAAAGCCTATAACCCATAAACTTGAAGTCTAATACCATCTAAAAGTGCTTGGATATGAACAAGATTAGAAATCTAAGGCCAATACTCATTTAAATATGGCTCGTCGAGTCAGGATCAATTTGTCCGAAAATCCAAGGCTAACACCCCTCCAAAAACCAAGTTCAATCATGTTTGGGGGAAAAGCCTATAACCCATAAATTTGAAGTCTAATACCATCTAAAAGGGCTTGGATATGAACAAGGTTATAAATCTAAGGCTAATACTCATTTAAATAGGGCTCGTCGAGTCAGGATCAATTTGTCCGAAAATCCAAGGCTAACACCCCTCCAAAAACCAAGTTCAATCATGTTTGGGGGAAAAGCCTATAACCCATAAATTTGAAGTCTAATACCATCTAAAAGGGCTTGGATATGAACAAGGTTAGAAATCTAAGGCTAATACTCATTTAAATGGTGCTCGTCGAGTCAGGATCAATTTGTTTGAAAATCCAAGGCTAACACACCCTCCAAAAACCAAGTTCAATCATGTTTGGGGTAAAAGCCTATAACCCATAAACTTGAAGTCTAATACCATCTAAAAGTTCTTGGATATGAACAAGGTTAGAAATCTAAGGCTAATACTCCTTTAAATGGGGCTCGTCGAGTCAGGATCAATTTGTCCGAAAATCCAAGGCTAACATGCCCTGCAAAAACCAAGTTCAATCATGTTTGGGGGAAAAGCCTATAACCCATAAACTTGAAGTCTAATACCATCTAAAAGTTCTTGGATATGAACAAGATTAGAAATCTAAGGCCAATACTCATTTAAATAGGGCTCGTCGAGTCAGGATCAATTTGTCCGAAAATCCAAGGCTAACACCCCTCCAAAAACCAAGTTCAATCATGTTTGGGGGAAAAGCCTATAACCCATAAATTTGAAGTCTAATACCATCTAAAAGGGTTTGGATATGTACAAGGTTAGAAATCTAAGGCTAATACTCATTTAAATGGGGCTCGTCGAGTCATGATCAATTTGTCCGAAAATCCAAGGCTAACACCCCTCCAAAAACCAAGTTCAATCATGTTTGGGGGAACAGTCTATAACCCATAAATTTGAAGTCTAATACCATCTAAAAGGGCTTGGATATGAACAAGGTTAGAAATATAAGTCTAATACTCTTTTAAATAGGGCTCGGTGAGTCAGGATCAATTTGTCCAAAAATCCAAGGCTAACACCCCCTCCAAAAACCAAGTTCAATCATGTTTGGGGGAAAAGGATATTACCCATAAATTTGAAGTCTAATACCATCTAAAAGTGCTTGGATATGAACAAGGTTAGAAATCTAAGACTAATACTCCTTTAAATGGGGCTCGTCGAGTCAGGATCAATTTGTCCGAAAATCCAAGGCTAACATGCCCTGCAAAAACCAAGTTCAATCATGTTTGGGGGAAAAGCCTATAACCCATAAACTTGAAGTCTAATACCATCTAAAAGTGCTTGCATATGAACAAGATTAGAAATCTAAGGCCAATACTCATTTAAATAGGGCTCGTCGAGTCAGGATCAATTTGTCCGAAAATCCAAGGCTAACACCCCTCCAAAAACCAAGTTCAATCATGTTTGGGGGAAAAGCCTATAACCCATAAATTTGAAGTCTAATACCATCTAAAAGGGCTTGGATATGAACAAGGTTAGAAATCTAAGGCTAATACTCATTTAAATAGGGCTCGTCGAGTCAGGATCAATTTGTCCGAAAATCCAAGGCTAACACCCCTCCAAAAACCAAATTCAATCATGTTTGGGGGAAAAGCCTATAACCCATAAATTTGAAGTCTAATACCATCTAAAAGGGCTTGGATATGAACAAGGTTAGAAATCTAAGGCTAATACTCATTTAAATGGGGCTCGTCGAGTCAGGATCAATTTGTTTGAAAATCCAAGGCTAACACACCCTCCAAAAACCAAGTTCAATCATGTTTGGGGGAAAAGCCTATAACCCATAAACTTGAAGTCTAATACCATCTAAAAGGGCTTGGATATGAACAAGGTTAGAAATATAAGTCTAATACTCTTTTAAATAGGGCTCGGTGAGTCAGGATCAATTTGTCCAAAAATCCAAGGCTAACACCCCCTCCAAAAACCAAGTTCAATCATGTTTGGGGGAACAGTCTATAACCCATAAATTTGAAGTCTAATACCATATAAATGGGCTTGGATATGAACAAGGTTAGAAATATAAGTCTAATACTCTTTTAAATAGGGCTCGGTGAGTCAGGATCAATTTGTCCAAAAATCCAAGGCTAACACCCCCTCCAAAAACCAAGTTCAATCATGTTTGGGGGAAAAGGATATTACCCATAAATTTGAAGTCTAATACCATCTAAAAGTGCTTGGATATGAACAAGGTTAGAAATCTAAGGCTAATATTCATTTAAATACGGCTCGTCGAGTCAGGATCAATTTGTCCGAAAATCCAAGGCTAACACCCCTCCAAAAACCAAGTTCAATCATGTTTGGGGGAAAAGCCTATAACCCATAAATTTGAAGTGTAATACCATCTAAAAGGGCTTGGATATGAACAAGGTTAGAAATCTAAGGCTAATACTCATTTAAATGGGGCTCGTCGAGTCAGGATCAATTTGTTTGAAAATCCAAGGCTAACACACCCTCCAAAAACCAAGTTCAATCATGTTTGGGGGAAAAGCCTATAACCCATAAACTTGAAGTCTAATACCATCTAAAAGTTCTTGGATATGAACAAGGTTAGAAATCTAAGGCTAATACTCCTTTAAATGGGGCTCGTCGAGTCAGGATCAATTTGTTTGAAAATCCAAGGCTAACACACCCTCCAAAAACCAAGTTCAATCATGTTTGGGGGAAAAGCCTATAACCCATAAACTTGAAGTCTAATACCATCTAAAAGTTCTTGGATATGAACAAGGTTAGAAATCTAAGACTAATACTCCTTTAAATGGGGCTCGTCGATTCAGGATCAATTTGTCCGAAAATCCAAGGCTAACATGCCCTGCAAAAACCAAGTTCAATCATGTTTGGGGGAAAAGCCTATAACCCATAAACTTGAAGTCTAATACCATCTAAAAGTGCTTGGATATGAACAAGATTAGAAATCTAAGGCCAATACTCATTTAAATAGGGTTCGTCGAGTCAGGATCAATTTGTCCGAAAATCCAAGGCTAACACCCCTCCAAAAACCAAGTTCAATCATGTTTGGGGGAAAAGCCTATAACCCATAAATTTGAAGTCTAATACCATCTAAAAGGGCTTGGATATGAACAAGGTTATAAATCTAAGGCTAATACTCATTTAAATGGGGCTCGTCGAGTCAGGATCAATTTGTTTGAAAATCCAAGGCTAACACACCCTCCAAAAACCAAGTTCAATCATGTTTGGGGGAAAAGCCTATAACCCATAAACTTGAAGTCTAATACCATCTAAAAGTTCTTGGATATGAACAAGGTTAGAAATCTAAGGCTAATACTCCTTTAAATATGGCTCGTCGAGTCAGGATCAATTTGTCCGAAAATCCAAGGCTAACACCCCTCCAAAAACCAAGTTCAATCATGTTTGGGGGAAAAGCCTATAACCCATAAATTTGAAGTCTAATACCATCTAAAAGGGCTTGGATATGAACAAGGTTAGAAATCTAAGGCTAATACTCATTTAAATAGGGCTCGTCGAGTCAGGATCAATTTGTCCGAAAATCCAAGGCTAACACCCCTCCAAAAACCAAATTCAATCATGTTTGGGGGAAAAGCCTATAACCCATAAATTTGAAGTCTAATACCATCTAAAAGGGCTTGGATATGAACAAGGTTAGAAATCTAAGGCTAATACTCATTTAAATGGGGCTCGTCGAGTCAGGATCAATTTGTTTGAAAATCCAAGGCTAACACACCCTCCAAAAACCAAGTTCAATCATGTTTGGGGGAAAAGCCTATAACCCATAAACTTGAAGTCTAATACCATCTAAAAGGGCTTGGATATGAACAAGGTTAGAAATATAAGTCTAATACTCTTTTAAATAGGGCTCGGTGAGTCAGGATCAATTTGTCCAAAAATCCAAGGCTAACACCCCCTCCAAAAACCAAGTTCAATCATGTTTGGGGGAACAGTCTATAACCCATAAATTTGAAGTCTAATACCATCTAAATGGGCTTGGATATGAACAAGGTTAGAAATATAAGTCTAATACTCTTTTAAATAGGGCTCGGTGAGTCAGGATCAATTTGTCCAAAAATCCAAGGCTAACACCCCCTCCAAAAACCAAGTTCAATCATGTTTGGGGGAAAAGGATATTACCCATAAATTTGAAGTCTAATACCATCTAAAAGTGCTTGGATATGAACAAGGTTAGAAATCTAAGGCTAATATTCATTTAAATACGGCTCGTCGAGTCAGGATCAATTTGTCCGAAAATCCAAGGCTAACACCCCTCCAAAAACCAAGTTCAATCATGTTTGGGGGAAAAGCCTATAACCCATAAATTTGAAGTGTAATACCATCTAAAAGGGCTTGGATATGAACAAGGTTAGAAATCTAAGGCTAATACTCATTTAAATGGGGCTCGTCGAGTCAGGATCAATTTGTTTGAAAATCCAAGGCTAACACACCCTCCAAAAACCAAGTTCAATCATGTTTGGGGGAAAAGCCTATAACCCATAAACTTGAAGTCTAATACCATCTAAAAGTTCTTGGATATGAACAAGGTTAGAAATCTAAGGCTAATACTCCTTTAAATGGGGCTCGTCGAGTCAGGATCAATTTGTTTGAAAATCCAAGGCTAACACACCCTCCAAAAACCAAGTTCAATCATGTTTGGGGGAAAAGCCTATAACCCATAAACTTGAAGTCTAATACCATCTAAAAGTTCTTGGATATGAACAAGGTTAGAAATCTAAGACTAATACTCCTTTAAATGGGGCTCGTCGATTCAGGATCAATTTGTCCGAAAATCCAAGGCTAACATGCCCTGCAAAAACCAAGTTCAATCATGTTTGGGGGAAAAGCCTATAACCCATAAACTTGAAGTCTAATACCATCTAAAAGTGCTTGGATATGAACAAGATTAGAAATCTAAGGCCAATACTCATTTAAATAGGGCTCGTCGAGTCAGGATCAGTTTGTCCGAAAATCCAAGGCTAACACCCCTCCAAAAACCAAGTTCAATTATGTTTGGGGGAAAAGCCTATAACCCATAAATTTGAAGTCTAATACCATCTAAAAGGGCTTGGATATGAACAAGGTTATAAATCTAAGGCTAATACTCATTTAAATGGGGCTCGTCGAGTCAGGATCAATTTGTTTGAAAATCCAAGGCTAACACACCCTCCAAAAACCAAGTTCAATCATGTTTGGGGGAAAAGCCTATAACCCATAAACTTGAAGTCTAATACCATCTAAAAGTTCTTGGATATGAACAAGGTTAGAAATCTAAGGCTAATACTCCTTTAAATGGGGCTCGTCGAGTCAGGATCAATTTGTCCGAAAATCGAAGGCTAACATGCCCTACAAAAACCAAGTTCAATCATGTTTGGGGGAAAAGCCTATAACCCATAAACTTGAAGTCTAATACCATCTAAAAGTGCTTGGATATGAACAAGATTAGAAATCTAAGGCCAATACTCATTTAAATATGGCTCGTCGAGTCAGGATCAATTTGTCCGAAAATCCAAGGCTAACACCCCTCCAAAAACCAAGTTCAATCATGTTTGGGGGAAAAGCCTATAACCCATAAATTTGAAGTCTAATACCATCTAAAAGGGCTTGGATATGAACAAGGTTACAAATCTAAGGCTAATACTCATTTAAATAGGGCTCGTCGAGTCAGGATCAATTTGTCCGAAAATCCAAGGCTAACACCCCTCCAAAAACCAAGTTCAATCATGTTTGGGGGAAAAGCCTATAACCCATAAATTTGAAGTCTAATACCATCTAAAAGGGCTTGGATATGAACAAGGTTAGAAATCTAAGGCTAATACTCATTTAAAGGGGGCTCGTCGAGTCAGGATCAATTTGTTTGAAAATCCAAGGCTAACACACCCTCCAAAAACCAAGTTCAATCATGTTTGGGGTAAAAGCCTATAACCCATAAACTTGAAGTCTAATACCATCTAAAAGTTCTTGGATATGAACAAGGTTATAAATCTAAGGCTAATACTCCTTTAAATGGGGCTCGTCGAGTCAGGATCAATTTGTCCGAAAATCCAAGGCTAACATGCCCTGCAAAAACCAAGTTCAATCATGTTTGGGGGAAAAGCCTATAACCCATAAACTTGAAGTCTAATACCATCTAAAAGTTCTTGGATATGAACAAGATTAGAAATCTAAGGCCAATACTCATTTAAATAGGGCTCGTCGAGTCAGGATCAATTTGTCCGAAAATCCAAGGCTAACACCCCTCCAAAAACCAAGTTCAATCATGTTTGGGGGAAAAGGATATTACCCGTAAATTTGAAGTCTAATACCATCTAAAAGTGGTTGGATATGAACAAGGTTAGAAATCTAAGGCTAATATTCATTTAAATACGGCTCGTCGAGTCATGATCAATTTGTCCGAAAATCCAAGGCTAACACCCCTCCAAAAACCAAGTTCAATCATGTTTGGGGGAACAGTCTATAACCCATAAATTTGAAGTCTAATACCATGTAAAAGGGCTTGGATATGAACAAGGTTAGAAATATAAGTCTAATACTCTTTTAAATAGGGCTCGGTGAGTCAGGATCAATTTGTCCAAAAATCCAAGGCTAACACCCCCTCCAAAAACCAAGTTCAATCATGTTTGGGGGAAAAGGATATTACCCATAAATTTGAAGTCTAATACCATCTAAAAGTGCTTGGATATGAACAAGGTTAGAAATCTAAGACTAATACTCCTTTAAATGGGGCTCGTCGAGTCAGGATCAATTTGTCCGAAAATCCAAGGCTAACATGCCCTGCAAAAACCAAGTTCAATCATGTTTGGGGGAAAAGCCTATAACCCATAAACTTGAAGTCTAATACCATCTAAAAGTGCTTGCATATGAACAAGATTAGAAATCTAAGGCCAATACTCATTTAAATAGGGCTCGTCGAGTCAGGATCAATTTGTCCGAAAATCCAAGGCTAACACCCCTCCAAAAACCAAGTTCAATCATGTTTGGGGGAAAAGCCTATAACCCATAAATTTGAAGTCTAATACCATCTAAAAGGGCTTGGATATGAACAAGGTTATAAATCTAAGGCTAATACTCATTTAAATGGGGCTCGTCGAGTCAGGATCAATTTGTTTGAAAATCCAAGGCTAACACACCCTCCAAAAACCAAGTTCAATCATGTTTGGGGGAAAAAGCCTATAACCCATAAACTTGAAGTCTAATACCATCTAAAAGTTCTTGGATATGAACAAGGTTAGAAATCTAAGGCTAATACTCCTTTAAATGGGGCTCGTCGAGTCAGGATCAATTTGTCCGAAAATCCAAGGCTAACATGCCCTGCAAAAACCAAGTTCAATCATGTTTGGGGGAAAAGCCTATAACCCATAAAATTGAAGTCTAATACCATCTAAAAGTGCTTGGATATGAACAAGATTAGAAATCTAAGGCCAATACTCATTTAAATATGGCTCGTCGAGTCAGGATCAATTTGTCCGAAAATCCAAGGCTAACACCCCTCCAAAAACCAAGTTCAATCATGTTTGGGGGAAAAGCCTATAACCCATAAATTTGAAGTCTAATACCATCTAAAAGGGCTTGGATATGAACAAGGTTAGAAATCTAAGGCTAATACTCATTTAAATAGGGCTCGTCGAGTCAGGATCAATTTGTCCGAAAATCCAAGGCTAACACCCCTCCAAAAACCAAATTCAATCATGTTTGGGGGAAAAGCCTATAACCCATAAATTTGAAGTCTAATACCATCTAAAAGGGCTTGGATATGAACAAGGTTAGAAATCTAAGGCTAATACTCATTTAAATGGGGCTCGTCGAGTCAGGATCAATTTGTTTGAAAATCCAAGGCTAACACACCCTCCAAAAACCAAGTTCAATCATGTTTGGGGGAAAAGCCTATAACCCATAAACTTGAAGTCTAATACCATCTAAAAGTTCTTGGATATGAACAACGTTAGAAATCTAAGGCTAATACTCCTTTAAATGGGGCTCGTCGAGTCAGGATCAATTTGTCCGAAAATCCAAGGCTAACATGCCCTGCAAAAACCAAGTTCAATCATGTTTGGGGGAAAAGCCTATAACCCTTAAACTTGAAGTCTAATACCATCTAAAAGTGCTTGGATATGAACAAGATTAGAAATCTAAGGCTAATACTCATTTAAATAGGGCTCGTCGAGTCAGGATCAATTTTTCCGAAAATCCAAGGCTAACACCCCTCCAAAAACCAAGTTCAATCATGTTTGGGGGAAAAGCCTATAACCCATAAATTTGAAGTCTAATACCATCTAAAAGGGTTTGGATATGAACAAGGTTAGAAATCTAAGGCTAATACTCATTTAAATGGGGCTCGTCGAGTCAGGATCAATTTGTCCGAAAATCCAAGGCTAACACCCCTCCAAAAACCAAGTTCAATCATGTTTGGGGGAAAAGTCTATAACCCATAAATTTGAAGTCTAATACCATCTAAAAGGGCTTGGATATGAACAAGGTTAGAAATCTAAGGCTAATACCCATTTAAATTGGGCTCGTCGAGTCAGGATCAATTTGTCCGAAAATCCAAGGCTAACACCCCCTCCAAAAACCAAGTTCAATCATGTTTGGGGGAAAAGGATATTATCCATAAATTTGAAGTCTAATACCATCTAAAAGTGCTTGGATATGAACAAGGTTAGAAATCTAAGGCTAATATTCATTTAAATACGGCTCGTAGAGTCAGGATCAATTTGTCCGAAAATCCAAGGCTAACACCCCTCCAAAAACCAAGTTCAATCATGTTTGGGGGAAAAGCCTATAACCCATAAATTTGAAGTCTAATACCAACTGAAAGGGCTTTGGTATGAACAAGGTTATAAATCTAAGGATAATACTCATTTAAATGGGGCTCGTCGAGTGAGGATCAATTTGTCCGAAAATCCAAGGCTAACACCCCTCCAAAAACCAAGTTAAATCATGTTTGGGGGAAAAGCCTATAACCCATAAATTTGAAGTCTAATACCATCTAAAAGGGCTTGGATATGAACAAGGTTAGAAATCTAAGGCTAATACTCATTTAAATGGGGCTCGTCGAGTCATGATCAATTTGTCCGAAAATCCAAGGCTAACACCCCTCCAAAAACCAAGTTCAATTATGTTTGGGGGAAAAGCCTATAACCCATAAATTTGAAGTCTAATACCATCTAAAAGGGCTTGTATATGAACAAGGTTAGAAATATAAGGATAATACTCATTTAAATGGGGCTCGTCGAGTGAGGATCAATTTGTCCGAAAATCCAAGGCTAACACCCCTCCAAAAACCAAGTTCAATCATGTTTGGGGGAAAAGCCTATAACCCATAAATTTGAAGTCTAATACCATCTAAAAGGGCTTGGATATGAACAAGGTTAGAAATCTAAGGCTAATACTCATTTAAATAGGGCTCGTCGAGTCAGGATCAATTTGTCCGAAAATCCAAGGCTAACACCCCTCCAAAAACCAAATTCAATCATGTTTGGGGGAAAAGCCTATAACCCATAAATTTGAAGTCTAATACCATCTAAAAGGGCTTGGATATGAACAAGGTTAGAAATCTAAGGCTAATACTCATTTAAATGGGGCTCGTCGAGTCAGGATCAATTTGTTTGAAAATCCAAGGCTAACACACCCTCCAAAAACCAAGTTCAATCATGTTTGGGGGAAAAGCCTATAACCCATAAACTTGAAGTCTAATACCATCTAAAAGTTCTTGGATATGAACAACGTTAGAAATCTAAGGCTAATACTCCTTTAAATGGGGCTCGTCGAGTCAGGATCAATTTGTCCGAAAATCCAAGGCTAACATGCCCTGCAAAAACCAAGTTCAATCATGTTTGGGGGAAAAGCCTATAACCCTTAAACTTGAAGTCTAATACCATCTAAAAGTGCTTGGATATGAACAAGATTAGAAATCTAAGGCTAATACTCATTTAAATAGGGCTCGTCGAGTCAGGATCAATTTGTCCGAAAATCCAAGGCTAACACCCCTCCAAAAACCAAGTTCAATCATGTTTGGGGGAAAAGCCTATAACCCATAAATTTGAAGTCTAATACCATCTAAAAGGGTTTGGATATGAACAAGGTTAGAAATCTAAGGCTAATACTCATTTAAATGGGGCTCGTCGAGTCAGGATCAATTTGTCCGAAAATCCAAGGCTAACACCCCTCCAAAAACCAAGTTCAATCATGTTTGGGGGAAAAGTCTATAACCCATAAATTTGAAGTCTAATACCATCTAAAAGGGCTTGGATATGAACAAGGTTAGAAATCTAAGGCTAATACCCATTTAAATTGGGCTCGTCGAGTCAGGATCAATTTGTCCGAAAATCCAAGGCTAACACCCCCTCCAAAAACCAAGTTCAATCATGTTTGGGGGAAAAGGATATTATCCATAAATTTGAAGTCTAATACCATCTAAAAGTGCTTGGATATGAACAAGGTTAGAAATCTAAGGCTAATATTCATTTAAATACGGCTCGTAGAGTCAGGATCAATTTGTCCGAAAATCCAAGGCTAACACCCCTCCAAAAACCAAGTTCAATCATGTTTGGGGGAAAAGCCTATAACCCATAAATTTGAAGTCTAATACCAACTGAAAGGGCTTTGGTATGAACAAGGTTATAAATCTAAGGATAATACTCATTTAAATGGGGCTCGTCGAGTGAGGATCAATTTGTCCGAAAATCCAAGGCTAACACCCCTCCAAAAACCAAGTTAAATCATGTTTGGGGGAAAAGCCTATAACCCATAAATTTGAAGTCTAATACCATCTAAAAGGGCTTGGATATGAACAAGGTTAGAAATCTAAGGCTAATACTCATTTAAATAGGGCTCGTCGAGTCAGGATTAATTTGTCCGAAAATCCAAGGCTAACACCCCTCCAAAAACCAAGTTCAATTATGTTTGGGGGAAAAGCCTATAACCCATAAATTTGAAGTCTAATACCATCTAAAAGGGCTTGTATATGAACAAGGTTAGAAATATAAGGATAATACTCATTTAAATGGGGCTCGTCGAGTGAGGATCAATTTGTCCGAAAATCCAAGGCTAACACCCCTCCAAAAACCAAGTTCAATCATGTTTGGGGGAAAAGCCTATAACCCATAAATTTGAAGTCTAATACCATCTAAAAGGGCTTGGATATGAACAAGGTTAGAAATCTAAGGCTAATACTCTTTTAAATAGGGCTCGTCGAGTCAGGATCAATTTGTCCGAAAATCCAAGGCTAACATCCCTCCAAAAACCAAGTTCAATCATGTTTGGGGGAAAAGCCTATAACCCATAAATTTGAAGTCTAATACCATCTAAAAGGGCTTGGATATGAACAAGGTTAGAAATCTAAGGCTAATACTCATTTAAATGGGGCTCGTCGAGTCAGGATCAATTTGTCCGAAAATCCAAGGCTAACACCCCTCCAAAAACCAAGTTCAATCATGTTTGGGGGAAAAGTATATAACCCATAAATTTGAAGTCTAATACCATCTAAAAGGGCTTGGATATGAACAAGGTTAGAAATCTAAGGCTAATACTCATTTAAATGGGGCTCGTCGAGTCAGGATCAATTTGTCCAAAAATCCAAGGCTAACACCCCCTCCAAAAACCAAGTTCAATCACGTTTGGCGGAAAAGGATATTACCCATAAATTTGAAGTCTAATACCATCTAAATGTGCTTGGATATGAACAAGGTTAGAAATCTAAGGCTAATATTCATTTAAATACGGCTCGTCGAGTCAGGATCAATTTGTCCGAAAATCCAAGGCTAACACCCCTCCAAAAACCAAGTTCAATCCTGTTTGGGGGAAAAGCCTATAACCCATAAATTTGAAGTCTAATACCATCTAAAAGGGCTTGTATATGAACAAGGTTAGAAATATAAGTCTAATACTCTTTTAAATGGGGCTCGTCGAGTCAGGATCAATTTGTCCGAAAATCCAAGGCTAACACCCCCTCCAAAAACCAAGTTCAATCATGTTTGGGGGAAAAGGATATTACCCATAAATTTGAAGTGTAATAACATCTAAAAGGGCTTGGATATGAACAAGGTTAGAAATCTAAGGCTAATACTCATTTAAATGGGGCTCGTCGAGTCAGGATCAATTTGTCCGAAAATCCAAGGCTAACACCCCTCCAAAAACCAAGTTCAATCATGTTTGGGGGAAAAGTATATAACCCATAAATTTGAAGTCTAATACCATCTAAAAGGGCTTGGATATGAACAAGGTTAGAAATCTAAGGCTAATACTCATTTAAATGGGGCTCGTCGAGTAAGGATCAATTTGTCCGAAAATCCAAGGCTAACACGCTCTTCAAAAACCAAGTTCAATCATGTTTGGGGGAAAAGCCTATAACCCATAAACTTGAAGTCTAATACCATCTAAAAGTTCTTGGATATGAACAAGGTTAGAAATCTAAGGCTAATACTCCTTTAAATGGGGCTCGTCGAGTCAGGATCAATTTGTCCGAAAATCCAAGGCTAACATGCCCTGCAAAAACCAAGTTCAATCATGTTTGGGGGAAAAGCCTATAACCCATAAACTTGAAGTCTAATACCATCTAAAAGTGCTTGGATATGAACAAGATTAGAAATCTAAGGCTAATACTCATTTAAATAGGGCTCGTCGAGTCAGGATCAATTTTTCCGAAAATCCAAGGCTAACACCCCTCCAAAAACCAAGTTCAATCATGTTTGGGGGAAAAGCCTATAACCCATAAATTTGAAGTCTAATACCATCTCAAAGGGTTTGGATATGAACAAGGTTAGAAATCTAAGGCTAATACTCATTTAAATGGGGCTCGTCGAGTCAGGATCAATTTGTCCGAAAATCCAAGGCTAACACCCCTCCAAAAACCAAGTTCAATCATGTTTGGGGGAAAAGTCTATAACCCATAAATTTGAAGTCTAATACCATCTAAAAGGGCTTGGATATGAACAAGGTTAGAAATCTAAGGCTAATACCCATTTAAATTGGGCTCGTCGAGTCAGGATCAATTTGTCCGAAAATCCAAGGCTAACACCCCCTCCAAAAACCAAGTTCAATCATGTTTGGGGGAAAAGGATATTACCCATAAATTTGAAGTCTAATACCATCTAAAAGTGCTTGGATATGAACAAGGTTAGAAATCTAAGGCTAATATTCATTTAAATACGGCTCGTAGAGTCAGGATCAATTTGTCCGAAAATCCAAGGCTAACACCCCTCCAAAAACCAAGTTCAATCATGTTTGGGGGAAAAGCCTATAACCCATAAATTTGAAGTCTAATACCAACTGAAAGGGCTTTGGTATGAACAAGGTTATAAATCTAAGGATAATACTCATTTAAATGGGGCTCGTCGAGTGAGGATCAATTTGTCCGAAAATCCAAGGCTAACACCCCTCCAAAAACCAAGTTAAATCATGTTTGGGGGAAAAGCCTATAACCCATAAATTTGAAGTCTAATACCATCTAAAAGGGCTTGGATATGAACAAGGTTAGAAATCTAAGGCTAATACTCATTTAAATAGGGCTCGTCGAGTCAGGATTAATTTGTCCGAAAATCCAAGGCTAACACCCCTCCAAAAACCAAGTTCAATTATGTTTGGGGGAAAAGCCTATAACCCATAAATTTGAAGTCTAATACCATCTAAAAGGGCTTGGATATGAACAAGGTTAGAAATATAAGGATAATACTCATTTAAATGGGGCTCGTCGAGTGAGGATCAATTTGTCCGAAAATCCAAGGCTAACACCCCTCCAAAAACCAAGTTCAATCATGTTTGGGGGAAAAGCCTATAACCCATAAATTTGAAGTCTAATACCATCTAAAAGGGCTTGGATATGAACAAGGTTAGAAATCTAAGGCTAATACTCTTTTAAATAGGGCTCGTCGAGTCAGGATCAATTTGTCCGAAAATCCAAGGCTAACATCCCTCCAAAAACCAAGTTCAATCATGTTTGGGGGAAAAGCCTATAACCCATAAATTTGAAGTCTAATACCATCTAAAAGGGCTTGGATATGAACAAGGTTAGAAATCTAAGGCTAATACTCATTTAAATGGGGCTCGTCGAGTCAGGATCAATTTGTCCGAAAATCCAAGGCTAACACCCCTCCAAAAACCAAGTTCAATCATGTTTGGGGGAAAAGTATATAACCCATAAATTTGAAGTCTAATACCATCTAAAAGGGCTTGGATATGAACAAGGTTAGAAATCTAAGGCTAATACTCATTTAAATGGGGCTCGTCGAGTCAGGATCAATTTGTCCAAAAATCCAAGGCTAACACCCCCTCCAAAAACCAAGTTCAATCACGTTTGGCGGAAAAGGATATTACCCATAAATTTGAAGTCTAATACCATCTAAATGTGCTTGGATATGAACAAGGTTAGAAATCTAAGGCTAATATTCATTTAAATACGGCTCGTCGAGTCAGGATCAATTTGTCCGAAAATCCAAGGCTAACACCCCTCCAAAAACCAAGTTCAATCCTGTTTGGGGGAAAAGCCTATAACCCATAAATTTGAAGTCTAATACCATCTAAAAGGGCTTGTATATGAACAAGGTTAGAAATATAAGTCTAATACTCTTTTAAATGGGGCTCGTTGAGTCAGGATCAATTTGTCCGAAAATCCAAGGCTAACACCCCCTCCAAAAACCAAGTTCAATCATGTTTGGGGGAAAAGGATATTACCCATAAATTTGAAGTGTAATAACATCTAAAAGGGCTTGGATATGAACAAGGTTAGAAATCTAAGGCTAATACTCATTTAAATGGGGCTCGTCGAGTCAGGATCAATTTGTCCGAAAATCCAAGGCTAACACCCCCTCCAAAAACCAAGTTCAATCACGTTTGGGGGAAAAGGATATTAGCCATAAATTTGAAGTCTAATACCATCTAAATGTGCTTGGATATGAACAAGGTTAGAAATCTAAGGCTAATATTCATTTAAATACGGCTCGTCGAGTCAGGATCAATTTGTCCGAAAATCCAAGGCTAACACCCCTCCAAAAACCAAGTTCAATCCTGTTTGGGGGAAAAGCCTATAACCCATAAATTTGAAGTCTAATACCATCTAAAAGGGCTTGTATATGAACAAGGTTAGAAATATAAGTCTAATACTCTTTTAAATGGGGCTCGTCGAGTCAGGATCAATTTGTCCGAAAATCCAAGGCTAACACCCCCTCCAAAAACCAAGTTCAATCATGTTTGGGGGAAAAGGATATTACCCATAAATTTGAAGTGTAATAACATCTAAAAGGGCTTGGATATGAACAAGGTTAGAAATCTAAGGCTAATACTCATTTAAATGGGGCTCGTCGAGTCAGGATCAATTTGTCCGAAAATCCAAGGCTAACACCCCTCCAAAAACCAAGTTCAATCATGTTTGGGGGAAAAGTATATAACCCATAAATTTGAAGTCTAATACCATCTAAAAGGGCTTGGATATGAACAAGGTTAGAAATCTAAGGCTAATACTCATTTAAATGGGGCTCGTCGAGTAAGGATCAATTTGTCCGAAAATCCAAGGCTAACACGCTCTTCAAAAACCAAGTTCAATCATGTTTGGGGGAAAAGCCTATAACCCATAAACTTGAAGTCTAATACCATCTAAAAGGGCTTGGATATGAACAAGGTTAGGAATCTAAGGCTAATACTCATTTAAATAGGGCTCGTCGAGTCAGGATCAATTTGTCCGAAAATCCAAGGCTAACATGCCCTGCAAAAACCAAGTTCAATCATGTTTGGGGGAAAAGCCTATAACCCATAAACTTGAAGTCTAATACCATCTAAAAGTGCTTGGATATGAACAAGATTAGAAATCTAAGGCTAATACTCATTTAAATAGGGCTCGTCGAGTCAGGATCAATTTTTCCGAAAATCCAAGGCTAACACCCCTCCAAAAACCAAGTTCAATCATGTTTGGGGGAAAAGCCTATAACCCATAAATTTGAAGTCTAATACCATCTCAAAGGGTTTGGATATGAACAAGGTTAGAAATCTAAGGCTAATACTCATTTAAATGGGGCTCGTCGAGTCAGGATCAATTTGTCCGAAAATCCAAGGCTAACACCCCTCCAAAAACCAAGTTCAATCATGTTTGGGGGAAAAGTCTATAACCCATAAATTTGAAGTCTAATACCATCTAAAAGGGCTTGGATATGAACAAGGTTAGAAATCTAAGGCTAATACCCATTTAAATTGGGCTCGTCGAGTCAGGATCAATTTGTCCGAAAATCCAAGGCTAACACCCCCTCCAAAAACCAAGTTCAATCATGTTTGGGGGAAAAGGATATTACCCATAAATTTGAAGTCTAATACCATCTAAAAGTGCTTGGATATGAACAAGGTTAGAAATCTAAGGCTAATATTCATTTAAATACGGCTCGTAGAGTCAGGATCAATTTGTCCGAAAATCCAAGGCTAACACCCCTCCAAAAACCAAGTTCAATCATGTTTGGGGGAAAAGCCTATAACCCATAAATTTGAAGTCTAATACCAACTGAAAGGGCTTTGGTATGAACAAGGTTATAAATCTAAGGATAATACTCATTTAAATGGGGCTCGTCGAGTGAGGATCAATTTGTCCGAAAATCCAAGGCTAACACCCCTCCAAAAACCAAGTTAAATCATGTTTGGGGGAAAAGCCTATAACCCATAAATTTGAAGTCTAATACCATCTAAAAGGGCTTGGATATGAACAAGGTTAGAAATCTAAGGCTAATACTCATTTAAATAGGGCTCGTCGAGTCAGGATTAATTTGTCCGAAAATCCAAGGCTAACACCCCTCCAAAAACCAAGTTCAATTATGTTTGGGGGAAAAGCCTATAACCCATAAATTTGAAGTCTAATACCATCTAAAAGGGCTTGGATATGAACAAGGTTAGAAATATAAGGATAATACTCATTTAAATGGGGCTCGTCGAGTGAGGATCAATTTGTCCGAAAATCCAAGGCTAACACCCCTCCAAAAACCAAGTTCAATCATGTTTGGGGGAAAAGCCTATAACCCATAAATTTGAAGTCTAATACCATCTAAAAGGGCTTGGATATGAACAAGGTTAGAAATCTAAGGCTAATACTCTTTTAAATAGGGCTCGTCGAGTCAGGATCAATTTGTCCGAAAATCCAAGGCTAACATCCCTCCAAAAACCAAGTTCAATCATGTTTGGGGGAAAAGCCTATAACCCATAAATTTGAAGTCTAATACCATCTAAAAGGGCTTGGATATGAACAAGGTTAGAAATCTAAGGCTAATACTCATTTAAATGGGGCTCGTCGAGTCAGGATCAATTTGTCCGAAAATCCAAGGCTAACACCCCTCCAAAAACCAAGTTCAATCATGTTTGGGGGAAAAGTATATAACCCATAAATTTGAAGTCTAATACCATCTAAAAGGGCTTGGATATGAACAAGGTTAGAAATCTAAGGCTAATACTCATTTAAATGGGGCTCGTCGAGTCAGGATCAATTTGTCCAAAAATCCAAGGCTAACACCCCCTCCAAAAACCAAGTTCAATCACGTTTGGCGGAAAAGGATATTACCCATAAATTTGAAGTCTAATACCATCTAAATGTGCTTGGATATGAACAAGGTTAGAAATCTAAGGCTAATATTCATTTAAATACGGCTCGTCGAGTCAGGATCAATTTGTCCGAAAATCCAAGGCTAACACCCCTCCAAAAACCAAGTTCAATCCTGTTTGGGGGAAAAGCCTATAACCCATAAATTTGAAGTCTAATACCATCTAAAAGGGCTTGTATATGAACAAGGTTAGAAATATAAGTCTAATACTCTTTTAAATGGGGCTCGTTGAGTCAGGATCAATTTGTCCGAAAATCCAAGGCTAACACCCCCTCCAAAAACCAAGTTCAATCATGTTTGGGGGAAAAGGATATTACCCATAAATTTGAAGTGTAATAACATCTAAAAGGGCTTGGATATGAACAAGGTTAGAAATCTAAGGCTAATACTCATTTAAATGGGGCTCGTCGAGTCAGGATCAATTTGTCCGAAAATCCAAGGCTAACACCCCCTCCAAAAACCAAGTTCAATCATGTTTGGGGGAAAAGGATATTAGCCATAAATTTGAAGTCTAATACCTACTAAAAGGGCTTATATATGAACAAGGTTAGAAATCTAAGGATAATACTCATTTAAATGGGGCTCGTCGAGTGAGGATCAATTTGTCCGAAAATCAAAGGCTAACACCCCTCCAAAAACCAAGTTCAATCATGTTTGGGGGAAAACCCTATAACCCATAAATTTGAAGTCTAATACCATCTAAAAGTTCTTGGATATGAACAAGGTTAGAAATCTAAGGCTAATACTCCTTTAAATGGGGCTCGTCGAGTCAGCATCAATTTGTCCGAAAATCCAAGGCTAACATGCCCTGCAAAAACCAAGTTCAATCATGTTTGGGGGAAAAGCCTATAACCCATAAACTTGAAGTCTAATACCATCTAAAAGTGCTTGGATATGAACAAGATTAGAAATCTAAGGCTAATACTCATTTAAATAGGGCTCGTCGAGTCAGGATCAATTTTTCCGAAAATCCAAGGCTAACACCCCTCCAAAAACCAAGTTCAATCATGTTTGGGGGAAAAGCCTATAACCCATAAATTTGAAGTCTAATACCATATCAAAGGGTTTGGATATGAACAAGGTTAGAAATCTAAGGCTAATACTCATTTAAATGGGGCTCGTCGAGTGAGGATCAATTTGTCCGAAAATCCAAGGCTAACACCCCTCCAAAAACCAAGTTCAATCATGTTTGGGGGAAAAGCCTATAACCCATAAATTTGAAGTCTAATACCATCTAAAAGGGCTTGGATATGAACAAGGTTAGAAATCTAAGGCTAATACTCTTTTAAATAGGGCTCGTCGAGTCAGGATCAATTTGTCCGAAAATCCAAGGCTAACATCCCTCCAAAAACCAAGTTCAATCATGTTTGGGGGAAAAGCCTATAACCCATAAATTTGAAGTCTAATACCATCTAAAAGGGCTTGGATATGAACAAGGTTAGAAATCTAAGGCTAATACTCATTTAAATGGGGCTCGTCGAGTCAGGATCAATTTGTCCGAAAATCCAAGGCTAACACCCCTCCAAAAACCAAGTTCAATCATGTTTGGGGGAAAAGTATATAACCCATAAATTTGAAGTCTAATACCATCTAAAAGGGCTTGGATATGAACAAGGTTAGAAATCTAAGGCTAATACTCATTTAAATGGGGCTCGTCGAGTCAGGATCAATTTGTCCAAAAATCCAAGGCTAACACCCCCTCCAAAAACCAAGTTCAATCACGTTTGGCGGAAAAGGATATTACCCATAAATTTGAAGTCTAATACCATCTAAATGTGCTTGGATATGAACAAGGTTAGAAATCTAAGGCTAATATTCATTTAAATACGGCTCGTCGAGTCAGGATCAATTTGTCCGAAAATCCAAGGCTAACACCCCTCCAAAAACCAAGTTCAATCCTGTTTGGGGGAAAAGCCTATAACCCATAAATTTGAAGTCTAATACCATCTAAAAGGGCTTGTATATGAACAAGGTTAGAAATATAAGTCTAATACTCTTTTAAATGGGGCTCGTTGAGTCAGGATCAATTTGTCCGAAAATCCAAGGCTAACACCCCCTCCAAAAACCAAGTTCAATCATGTTTGGGGGAAAAGGATATTACCCATAAATTTGAAGTGTAATAACATCTAAAAGGGCTTGGATATGAACAAGGTTAGAAATCTAAGGCTAATACTCATTTAAATGGGGCTCGTCGAGTCAGGATCAATTTGTCCGAAAATCCAAGGCTAACACCCCCTCCAAAAACCAAGTTCAATCATGTTTGGGGGAAAAGGATATTAGCCATAAATTTGAAGTCTAATACCTACTAAAAGGGCTTATATATGAACAAGGTTAGAAATCTAAGGATAATACTCATTTAAATGGGGCTCGTCGAGTGAGGATCAATTTGTCCGAAAATCAAAGGCTAACACCCCTCCAAAAACCAAGTTCAATCATGTTTGGGGGAAAACCCTATAACCCATAAATTTGAAGTCTAATACCATCTAAAAGTTCTTGGATATGAACAAGGTTAGAAATCTAAGGCTAATACTCCTTTAAATGGGGCTCGTCGAGTCAGCATCAATTTGTCCGAAAATCCAAGGCTAACATGCCCTGCAAAAACCAAGTTCAATCATGTTTGGGGGAAAAGCCTATAACCCATAAACTTGAAGTCTAATACCATCTAAAAGTGCTTGGATATGAACAAGATTAGAAATCTAAGGCTAATACTCATTTAAATAGGGCTCGTCGAGTCAGGATCAATTTTTCCGAAAATCCAAGGCTAACACCCCTCCAAAAACCAAGTTCAATCATGTTTGGGGGAAAAGCCTATAACCCATAAATTTGAAGTCTAATACCATATCAAAGGGTTTGGATATGAACAAGGTTAGAAATCTAAGGCTAATACTCATTTAAATGGGGCTCGTCGAGTCAGGATCAATTTGTCCGAAAGTCCAAGGCTAACACCCCTCCAAAAACCAAGTTCAATCATGTTTGGGGGAAAAGTCTATAACCCATAAATTTGAAGTCTAATACCATCTAAAAGGGCTTGTATATGAACAAGGTTAGAAATCTAAGGCTAATACTCATTTAAATGGGGCTCGTCGAGTCAGGATCAATTTGTCCGAAAATCCAAGGCTAACACCCCCTCCAAAAACCAAGTTCAATCATGTTTGGGGGAAAAGGATATTACCCATAAATTTGAAGTCTAATACCATCTAAAAGTGCTTGGATATGAACAAGGTTAGAAATCTAAGGCTAATATTCATTTAAATACGGCTCGTCGAGTCAGGATCAATTTGTCCGAAAATCCAAGGCTAACACCCCTCCAAAAACCAAGTTCAATCATGTTTGGGGGAAAAGCCTATAACCCATAAATTTGAAGTCTAATACCAACTGAAAGGGCTTGGGTATGAACAAGGTTAGAAATCTAAGGATAATACTCATTTAAATGGGGCTCGTCGAGTGAGGATCAATTTGTCCGAAAATCCAAGGCTAACACCCCTCCAAAAACCAAGTTAAATCATGTTTGGGGGAAAAGCCTATAACCCATAAATTTGAAGTCTAATACCATCTAAAAGGGATTGGATATGAACAAGGTTAGAAATCTAAGGCTAATACTCATTTAAATGGGGCTCGTCGAGTCAGGATCAATTTGTCCGAAAATCCAAGGCTAACACCCCTCCAAAAACCAAGTTCAATCATGTATGGGGGAAAAGCCTATAACCCATAAATTTGAAGTCTAATACCATCTAAAAGGGCTTGGATATGAACAAGGTTAGAAAAATAAGTCTAATACTCTTTTAAATAAGGCTCGTCGAGTCAGGATCAATTTGTCCGAAAATCCAAGGCTAACACCCCCTCCAAAAACCAAGTTCAATCATGTTTGGGGGAAAAGCCTATAACCCATAAATTTGAAGTCTAATACCATCTAAAAGGGCTTGGATATGAACAAGGTTAGAAATCTAAGGCTAATACTCATTTAAATAGGGCTCGTCGAGTCAGGATCAATTTGTCCGAAAATCCAAGGCTAACACCCCTCCAAAAACCAAGTTCAATTATGTTTGGGGGAAAAGCCTATAACTCATAAATTTGAAGTCTAATACCATCTAAAAGGGCTTGGATATGAATAAGGTTAGAAATCTAAGGATAATACTCATTTAAATGGGGCTCGTCGAGTAAGGATCAATTTGTCCGAAAATCCAAGGCTAACACCCCTCCAAAAACCAAGTTCAATCATGTATGGGGGAAAAGCCTATAACCCATAAATTTGAAGTCTAATACCATCTAAAAGGGCTTGGATATGAACAAGGTTAGAAATCTAAGGCTAATACTATTTTAAATAGGGCTCGTTGAGTCAGGATCAATTTGTCCGAAAATCCAAGGCTAACACCCCTCCAAAAACCAAGTTCAATCATGTTTGGGGGAAAAGCCTATAACCCATAAATTTGAAATCTAAAACCATCTAAAAGGGCTTGGATATGAACAAGGTTAGGAATCTAAGGCTAATACTCATTTAAATAGGGCTCGTCGAGTCAGGATCAATTTGTCCGAAAATCCAAGGCTAACACCCCTCCAAAAACCAAGTTCAATCATGTTTGGGGGAAAAGCCTATAACCCATAAATTTGAAGTCTAATACCATCTAAAAGGGTTTGGATATGAACAAGGTTAGAAATCTAAGGCTAATACTCATTTAAAAGGGGCTCGTCGAGTCAAGATCAATTTGTCCGAAAATCCAAGGATAACACCCCTCCAAAAACCAAGTTCAATCATGTTTGGGGGAAAAGTCTATAACCCATAAATTTGAAGTGTAATACCATCTAAAAGGGCTTGGATATGAACAAGGTTAGAAATCTAAGGCTAATACTCATTTAAATGGGGCTCGTCGAGTCAGGATCAATTTGTCCGAAAATCCAAGGCTAACACCCCTCCAAAAACCAAGTTCAATCATGTTTGGGGGAAAAGTCTATAACCCATAAATTTGAAGTGTAATACCATCTAAAAGGGCTTGGATATGAACAAGGTTAGAAATCTAAGGCTAATACTCATTTAAATGGGGCTCGTCGAGTCAGGATCAATTTGTCCGAAAATCCAAGGCTAACACCCCTCCAAAAACCAAGTTCAATCATGTTTGGGGGAAAAGTATATAACCCATAAATTTGAAGTCTAATACCATCTAAAAGGGCTTGGATATGAACAAGGTTAGAAATCTAAGGCTAATACTCATTTAAATAGGGCTCGTCGAGTCAGGATCAATTTGTCCGAAAATCCAAGGCTAACACCCCTCCAAAAACCAAGTTCAATCATGTATGGGGGAAAAGCCTATAACCCATAAATTTGAAGTCTAATACCATCTAAAAGGGCTTGGATATGAACAAGGTTAGAAATCTAAGGCTAATACTATTTTAAATAGGGCTCGTGGAGTCAGGATCAATTTGTCCGAAAATCCAAGGCTAACACCCCTCCAAAAACCAAGTTCAATCATGTTTGGGGGAAAAGCCTATAACCCATAAATTTGAAGTCTAATACCATCTAAAAGGGCTTGGATATGAACAAGGTTAGAAATCTAATGCTAATACTCATTTAAATGGGGCTCGTCGAGTCAGGATCAATTTGTCCGAAAATCCAAGGCTAACACCCCTCCAAAAACCAAGTTCAATCATGTTTGGGGGAAAAGTATATAACCCATAAATTTGAAGTCTAATACCATCTAAAAGGGCTTGGATATGAACAAGGTTAGAAATCTAAGGCTAATACTCATTTAAATAGGGCTCGTCGAGTCAGGATCAATTTGTCCGAAAATCCAAGGCTAACACCCCTCCAAAAACCAAGTTCAATTATGTTTGGGGGAAAAGCCTATAACTCATAAATTTGAAGTCTAATACCATCTAAAAGGGCTTGGATATGAATAAGGTTAGAAATCTAAGGATAATACTCATTTAAATGGGGATCGTCGAGTGAGGATCAATTTGTCCGAAAATCCAAGGCTAACACCCCTCCAAAAACCAAGTTCAATCATGTATGGGGGAAAAGCCTATAACCCATAAATTTGAAGTCCAATACCATCTAAAAGGGCTTGGATATGAACAAGGTTAGAAATCTAAGGCTAATACTATTTTAAATAGGGCTGGTTGAGTCAGGATCAATTTGTCCGAAAATCCAAGGCTAACACCCCTCCAAAAACCAAGTTCAATCATGTTTGGGGGAAAAGCCTATAACCCATAAATTTGAAATCTAATACCATCTAAAAGGGCTTGGATATGAACAAGGTTAGGAATCTAAGGCTAATACTCATTTAAATAGGGCTCGTCGAGTCAGGATCAATTTGTCCGAAAATCCAAGGCTAACACCCCTCCAAAAACCAAGTTCAATCATGTTTGGGGGAAAAGTATATAACCCATAAATTTGAAGTCTAATACCATCTAAAAGGGCTTGGATATGAACAAGGTTAGAAATCTAAGGCTAATACTCATTTAAATAGGGCTCGTCGAGTCAGGATCAATTTGTCCGAAAATCCAAGGCTAACACCCCTCCAAAAACCAAGTTCAATCATGTATGGGGGAAAAGCCTATAACCCATAAATTTGAAGTCTAATACCATCTAAAAGGGCTTGGATATGAACAAGGTTAGAAATCTAAGGCTAATACTACTTTAAATAGGGCTCGTGGAGTCAGGATCAATTTGTCCGAAAATCCAAGGCTAACACCCCTCCAAAAACCAAGTTCAATCATGTTTGGGGGAAAAGCCTATAACCCATAAATTTGAAGTCTAATACCATCTAAAAGGGCTTGGATATGAACAAGGTTAGAAATCTAAGGCTAATACTCATTTAAATGGGGCTCGTCGAGTCAGGATCAATTTGTCCGAAAATCCAAGGCTAACACCCCTCCAAAAACCAAGTTCAATCATGTTTGGGGGAAAAGTATATAACCCATAAATTTGAAGTCTAATACCATCTAAAAGGGCTTGGATATGAACAAGGTTAGAAATCTAAGGCTAATACTCATTTAAATGGGGCTCGTCGAGTCAGGATCAATTTGTCCAAAAATCCAAGGCTAACACCCCCTCCAAAAACCAAGTTCAATCACGTTTGGCGGAAAAGGATATTACCCATAAATTTGAAGTCTAATACCATCTAAATGTGCTTGGATATGAACAAGGTTATAAATCTAAGGCTAATATTCATTTAAATACGGCTCGTCGAGTCAGGATCAATTTGTCCGAAAATCCAAGGGTAACACCCCTCCAAAAACCAAGTTCAATCCTGTTTGGGGGAAAAGCCTATAACCCATAAATTTGAAGTCTAATACCATCTAAAAGGGCTTGTATATGAACAAGGTTAGAAATATAAGTCTAATACTCTTTTAAATGGGGCTCGTCGAGTCAGGATCAATTTGTCCGAAAATCCAAGGCTAACACCCCCTCCAAAAACCAAGTTCAATCATGTTTGGGGGAAAAGGATATTACCCATAAATTTGAAGTGTAATAACATCTAAAAGGGCTTGGATATGAACAAGGTTAGAAATCTAAGGCTAATACTCATTTAAATGGGGCTCGTCGAGTCAGGATCAATTTGTCCGAAAATCCAAGGCTAACACCCCCTCCAAAAACCAAGTTCAATCATGTTTGGGGGAAAAGGATATTAGCCATAAATTTGAAGTCTAATACCTACTAAAAGGGCTTATATATGAACAAGGTTAGAAATCTAAGGATAATACTCATTTAAATGGGGCTCGTCGAGTGAGGATCAATTTGTCCGAAAATCAAAGGCTAACACCCCTCCAAAAACCAAGTTCAATCATGTTTGGGGGAAAACCCTATAACCCATAAATTTGAAGTCTAATACCATCTAAAAGTTCTTGGATATGAACAAGGTTAGAAATCTAAGGCTAATACTCCTTTAAATGGGGCTCGTCGAGTCAGCATCAATTTGTCCGAAAATCCAAGGCTAACATGCCCTGCAAAAACCAAGTTCAATCATGTTTGGGGGAAAAGCCTATAACCCATAAACTTGAAGTCTAATACCATCTAAAAGTGCTTGGATATGAACAAGATTAGAAATCTAAGGCTAATACTCATTTAAATAGGGCTCGTCGAGTCAGGATCAATTTTTCCGAAAATCCAAGGCTAACACCCCTCCAAAAACCAAGTTCAATCATGTTTGGGGGAAAAGCCTATAACCCATAAATTTGAAGTCTAATACCATATCAAAGGGTTTGGATATGAACAAGGTTAGAAATCTAAGGCTACTACTCATTTAAATGGGGCTCGTCGAGTCCGGATCAATTTGTCCGAAAGTCCAAGGCTAACACCCCTCCAAAAACCAAGTTCAATCATGTTTGGGGGAAAAGTCTATAACCCATAAATTTGAAGTCTAATACCATCTAAAAGGGCTTGTATATGAACAAGGTTAGAAATCTAAGGCTAATACTCATTTAAATGGGGCTCGTCGAGTCAGGATCAATTTGTCCGAAAATCCAAGGCTAACACCCCCTCCAAAAACCAAGTTCAATCATGTTTGGGGGAAAAGGATATTACCCATAAATTTGAAGTCTAATACCATATAAAAGTGCTTGGATATGAACAAGGTTAGAAATCTAAGGCTAATATTCATTTAAATACGGCTCGTCGAGTCAGGATCAATTTGTCCGAAAATCCAAGGCTAACACCCCTCCAAAAACCAAGTTCAATCATGTTTGGGGGAAAAGCCTATAACCCATAAATTTGAAGTCTAATACCAACTGAAAGGGCTTGGGTATGAACAAGGTTAGAAATCTAAGGATAATACTCATTTAAATGGGGCTCGTCGAGTGAGGATCAATTTGTCCGAAAATCCAAGGCTAACACCCCTCCAAAAACCAAGTTAAATCATGTTTGGGGGAAAAGCCTATAACCCATAAATTTTAAGTCTAATACCATCTAAAAGTGCTTGGATATGAACAAGATTAGAAATCTAAGGCTAATACTCATTTAAATAGGGCTCGTCGAGTCAGGATCAATTTTTCCGAAAATCCAAGGCTAACACCCCTCCAAAAACCAAGTTCAATCATGTTTGGGGGAAAAGCCTATAACCCATAAATTTGAAGTCTAATACCATATCAAAGGGTTTGGATATGAACAAGGTTAGAAATCTAAGGCTACTACTCATTTAAATGGGGCTCGTCGAGTCCGGATCAATTTGTCCGAAAGTCCAAGGCTAACACCCCTCCAAAAACCAAGTTCAATCATGTTTGGGGGAAAAGTCTATAACCCATAAATTTGAAGTCTAATACCATCTAAAAGGGCTTGTATATGAACAAGGTTAGAAATCTAAGGCTAATACTCATTTAAATGGGGCTCGTCGAGTCAGGATCAATTTGTCCGAAAATCCAAGGCTAACACCCCCTCCAAAAACCAAGTTCAATCATGTTTGGGGGAAAAGGATATTACCCATAAATTTGAAGTCTAATACCATCTAAAAGTGCTTGGATATGAACAAGGTTAGAAATCTAAGGCTAATATTCATTTAAATACGGCTCGTCGAGTCAGGATCAATTTGTCCGAAAATCCAAGGCTAACACCCCTCCAAAAACCAAGTTCAATCATGTTTGGGGGAAAAGCCTATAACCCATAAATTTGAAGTCTAATACCAACTGAAAGGGCTTGGGTATGAACAAGGTTAGAAATCTAAGGATAATACTCATTTAAATGGGGCTCGTCGAGTGAGGATCAATTTGTCCGAAAATCCAAGGCTAACACCCCTCCAAAAACCAAGTTAAATCATGTTTGGGGGAAAAGCCTATAACCCATAAATTTTAAGTCTAATACCATCTAAAAGTGCTTGGATATGAACAAGATTAGAAATCTAAGGCTAATACTCATTTAAATGGGGCTCGTCGAGTGAGGATCAATTTGTCTGAAAATCCAAGGCTAACACCCCTCCAAAAACCAAGTTAAATCATGTTTGGGGGAAAAGCCTATAACCCATAAATTTTAAGTCTAATACCATCTAAAAGGGCTTGGATATGAACAAGGTTAGAAAAATAAGTCTAATACTCTTTTAAATAAGGCTCGTCGAGTCAGGATCAATTTGTCCGAAAATCCAAGGCTAACACCGCCTCCAAAAACCAAGTTCAATCATGTTTGGGGGAAAAGCCTATAACCCATAAATTTGAAGTCTAATACCATCTAAAAGGGCTTGGATATGAACAAGGTTAGAAATCTAAGGCTAATACTCATTTAAATAGGGCTCGTCGAGTCAGGATCAATTTGTCCGAAAATCCAAGGCTAACACCCCTCCAAAAACCAAGTTCAATTATGTTTGGGGGAAAAGCCTATAACTCATAAATTTGAAGTCTAATACCATCTAAAAGGGCTTGGATATGAATAAGGTTAGAAATCTAAGGATAATACTCATTTAAATGGGGCTCGTCGAGTGAGGATCAATTTGTCCGAAAATCCAAGGCTAACACCCCTCCAAAAACCAAGTTCAATCATGTATGGGGGAAAAGCCTATAACCCATAAATTTGAAGTCTAATACCATCTAAAAGGGCTTGGATATGAACAAGGTTAGAAATCTAAGGCTAATACTATTTTAAATAGGGCTCGTTGAGTCAGGATCAATTTGTCCGAAAATCCAAGGCTAACACCCCTCCAAAAACCAAGTTCAATCATGTTTGGGGGAAAACCCTATATCCCATAAATTTGAAATCTAATACCATCTAAAAGGGCTTGGATATGAACAAGGTTAGGAATCTAAGGCTAATACTCATTTAAATAGGGCTCGTCGAGTCAGGATCAATTTGTCCGAAAATCCAAGGCTAACACCCCTCCAAAAACCAAGTTCAATCATGTTTGGGGGAAAAGCCTATAACCCATAAATTTGAAGTCTAATACCATCTAAAAGGGTTTGGATATGAACAAGGTTAGAAATCTAAGGCTAATACTCATTTAAAAGGGGCTCGTCGAGTCAAGATCAATTTGTCCGAAAATCCAAGGCTAACACCCCTCCAAAAACCAAGTTCAATCATGTTTGGGGGAAAAGTCTATAACCCATAAATTTGAAGTGTAATACCATCTAAAAGGGCTTGGATATGAACAAGGTTAGAAATCTAAGGCTAATAATCATTTAAATGGGGCTCGTCGAGTCAGGATCAATTTGTCCGAAAATCCAAGGCTAACACCCCTCCAAAAACCAAGTTCAATCATGTATGGGGGAAAAGCCTATAACCCATAAATTTGAAGTCTAATACCATCTAAAAGGGCTTGGATATGAACAAGGTTAGAAAAATAAGTCTAATACTCTTTTAAATAAGGCTCGTCGAGTCAGGATCAATTTGTCCGAAAATCCAAGGCTAACACCCCCTCCAAAAACCAAGTTCAATCATGTTTGGGGGAAAAGGATATTCACCATAAATTTGAAGTCTAATACCTACTAAAAGGGCTTGTATATGAACAAGGTTAGAAATCTAAGGATAATACTCATTTAAATGGGGCTCGTCGAGTGAGGATCAATTTGTCCAAAAATCAAAGGCTAACACCCCTCCAAAAACCAAGTTCAATCATGTTTGGGGGAAAACCCTATAACCCATAAATTTGAAGTGTAATACCATCTAAAAGGGCTTGGATATGAACAAGGTTAGAAATCTAAGGCTAATACTCATTTAAATGGGGCTCGTCGAGTCAGGATCAATTTGTCCGAAAATCCAAGGCTAACACCCCTCCAAAAACCAAGTTCAATCATGTATGGGGGAAAAGCCTATAACCCATAAATTTGAAGTCTAATACCATCTAAAAGGGATTGGATATGAACAAGGTTAGAAAAATAAGTCTAATACTCTTTTAAATAAGGCTCGTCGAGTCAGGATCAATTTGTCCGAAAATCCAAGGCTAACACCCCCTCCAAAAACCAAGTTCAATCATGTTTGGGGGAAAAGGATATTCACCATAAATTTGAAGTCTAATACCTACTAAAAGGGCTTGTATATGAACAAGGTTAGCAATCTAAGGATAATACTCATTTAAATGGGGCTCGTCGAGTGAGGATCAATTTGTCTGAAAATCAAAGGCTAACACCCCTCCAAAAACCAAGTTCAATCATGTTTGGGGGAAAAGCCTATAACCCATAAATTTGAAGTGTAATACCATCTAAAAGGGCTTGGATATGAACAAGGTTAGAAATCTAAGGCTAATACTCATTTAAATGGGGCTCGTCGAGTCAGGATCAATTTGTCCGAAAATACAAGGCTAACACCCCCTCCAAAAACCAAGTTCAATCATGTTTGGGGGAAAAGGATATTACCCATAAATTTGAAGTCTAATACCATCTAAAAGTTCTTGTATATGAACAAGGTTATAAATCTAAGGCTAATATTCATTTAAATACGGCTCGTCGAGTCAGGATCAATTTGTCCGAAAATCCAAGGCTAACACCCCTTCCAAAAACCAAGTTCAATCATGTTTGGGGGAAAAGGATATTCACCATAAATTTGAAGTCTAATACCTACTAAAAGGGCTTGTATATGAACAAGGTTAGAAATCTAAGGATAATACTCATTTAAATGGGGCTCGTCGAGTGATGATCAATTTGTCCGAAAATCAAAGGCTAACACCCCTCCAAAAACCAAGTTCAATCATGTTTGGGGGAAAAGCCTATAACCCATAAATTTGAAGTGTAATACCATCTAAAAGGGCTTGGATATGAAAAAGGTTAGAAATCTAAGGCTAATACTCATTTAAATGGGGCTCGTCGAGTCAGGATCAATTTGTCCGAAAATCCAAGGCTAACACCCCCTCCAAAAACCAAGTTCAATCATGTTTGGGGGAAAAGGATATTAGCCATAAATTTGAAGTCTAATACCTACTAAAAGGGCTTGTATATGAACAAGGTTAGAAATCTAAGGATAATACTCATTTAAATGGGGCTCGTCGAGTGAGGATCAATTTGTCCGAAAATCAAAGGCTAACACCCCTCCAAAAACCAAGTTCAATCATGTTTTGGGGAAAAGGATATTACCCATAAATTTGAAGTCTAATACCTACTAAAAGGTCTTGTATATGAACAAGGTTAGAAATCTAAGGATAATACTCATTTAAATGGGGCTCGTCGAGTGAGGATCAATTTGTCCGAAAATCCAAGGCTAACACCCCTCCAAAAACCAAGTTCAATCATGTTTGGGGGAAAAGCCTATAACCCATAAATTTGAAGTGTTATACCATCTAAAAGGGCTTGAATATGAACAAGGTTAGAAATCTAAGGCTAATACTCATTTAAATAGGGCTCGTCGAGTCAGGATCAATTTGTCCGAAAATCCAAGGCTAACACCCCTCCAAAAACCAAGTTCAATGATGTTTGGGGGAAAAGCCTATAACTCATAAATTTGAAGTCTAATACCATCTAAAAGGGCTTGGATATGAACAAGGTTAAAAATATAAGGATAATACTCATTTAAATGGGGCTCGTCGAGTGAGGATCAATTTGTCCGAAAATCCAAGGCTAACACCCCTCCAAAAACCAAGTTCAATCATGTATGGGGGAAAAGCCTATAACCCATAAATTTGAAGTCTAATACCATCTAAAAGGGCTTGGATATGAACAAGGTTAGAAATCTAAGGCTAATACTATTTTAAATAGGGCTCGTCGAGTCAGGATCAATTTGTCCGAAAATCCAAGGCTAACACCCCTCCAAAAACCAAGTTCAATCATGTTTTGGGGAAAAGCCTATAACCCATAAATTTGAAATCTAATACCATCTAAAAGGGCTTGGATATGAACAAGGTTAGAAATCTAAGGCTAATACTCATTTAAATAGGGCTCGTCGAGTCAGGATCAATTTGTCCGAAAATCCAAGGCTAACACCCCTCCAAAAACCAAGTTCAATCATGTTTGGGGGAAAAGCCTATAACCCATAAATTTGAAGTCTAATACCATCTAAAAGGGTTTGGATATGAACAAGGTTAGAAATCTAAGGCTAATACTCATTTAAAAGGGGCTCGTCGAGTCAAGATCAATTTGTCCGAAAATCCAAGGCTAACACCCCTCCAAAAACCAAGTTCAATCATGTTTGGGGGAAAAGTCTATAACCCATAAATTTGAAGTCAAATACCATCTAAAAGGGCTTGGATATGAACAAGGTTAGAAAAAGAAGTCTAATACTCTTTTAAATAGGGCTCGTCGAGTCAGGATCAATTTGTCCGAAAATCCAAGGCTAACACCCCCTCCAAAAACCAAGTTCAATCATGTTTGGGGGAAAAGGATATTCACCATAAATTTGAAGTCTAATACCAACTAAAAGGGCTTGGATATGAAAAGGTTAGAAATCTAAGGCTAATATTCATTTAAATACGGCTCGTCGAGTCAGGATCAATTTGTCCGAAAATCCAAGGCTAACACCCCCTCCAAAAACCAAGTTCAATCATGTTTGGGGGAAAAGGATATTACCCATAAATTTGAAGTCTAATACCTACTAAAAGGGCTTGTATATGAACAAGGTTAGAAATCTAAGGCTAATACTCATTTAAATAGGGCTCGTCGAGTCAGGATCAATTTGTCCGAAAATCCAAGGCTAACACCCCCTCCAAAAACCAAGTTCAATCATGTTTGGGGGAAAAGGATATTACCCATAAATTTGAAGTCTAATACCAACTAAAAGGGCTTGGATATGAACAAGGTTAGAAATCTAAGGATAATACTCATTTTAAATGGGGCTCGTCGAGTGAGGATCAATTTGTCCGAAAATCAAAGGCTAACACCCCTCCAAAAACCAAGTTCAATCATGTTTGGGGGAAAAGCCTATAACCCATAAATTTGAAGTCTAATAACATCTAAAAGGGCTTGGATATGAACAAGGTTAGAAATCTAAGGCTAATACTCATTTAAATAGGGCTCGTCGAGTCATGATCAATTTGTCCGAAAATCCAAGGCTAACACCCCCTCCAAAAACCAAGTTCAATCATGTTTGGGGGAAAAGGATATTACCCATAAATTTGAAGTCTAATACCATCTAAAAGGGCTTGTATATGAACAAGGTTATAAATCTAAGGCTAATATTCATTTAAATACGGCTCGTCGAGTCAGGATCAATTTGTCCGAAAATCCAAGGCTAACACCCCCTCCAAAAACCAAGTTCAATCATGTCTGGGGGAAAAGGATATTACCCATAAATTTGAAGTCTAATCCAACTGAAAGGGCTTGGATATGAACAAGGTTAGAAATCTAAGGATAATACTCATTTAAATGGGGCTCGTCGAGTGAGGATCAATTTGTCCGAAAATCCAAGGCTAACACCCCTCCAAAAACCAAGTTAAATCATGTTTGGGGGAAAAGCCTATAACCCATAAATTTGAAGTCTAATAACATCTAAAAGGGCTTGGATATGAACAAGGTTAGAAATCTAAGGCTAATACTCATTTAAATAGGGCTCGTCGAGTCAGGATCAATTTGTCCGAAAATCCAAGGCTAACACCCCCTCCAAAAACCAAGTTCAATCATGTTTGTGGGAAAAGGATATTAGCCATAAATTTGAAGTCTAATACCTACTAAAAGGGCTTGTATATGAACAAGGTTAGAAATCTAACGATAATACTCATTTAAATGGGGCTCGTCGAGTGAGGATCAATTTGTCCGAAAATCAAAGGCTAACACCCCTCCATAAACCAAGTTCAATCATGTTTGGGGGAAAAGCCTATAACCCATAAATTTGTAGTCTAATACCATCTAAAAGGGCTTGGATATGAACAAGGTTAGAAATTTAAGGCTAATACTCATTTAAATGGGGCTCGTCGAGTCAGGATCAATTTGTCCGAAAATCCAAGGCTAACACCCCCTCCAAAAACCAAGTTCAATCATGTTTGGGGGAAAAGGATATTACCCATAAATTTGAAGTCTAATACCATCTAAAAGTGCTTGGATATGAACAAGGTTAGAAATCTAAGGCTAATATTCATTTAAATACGGCTCGTCGAGTCAGGATCAATTTGTCCAAAAATCCAAGGCTAACACCCCCTCCAAAAACTAAGTTCAATCATGTTTGGGGGAAAAGTCTATAACCCATAAATTTGAAGTCTAATACCTACTAAAAGGGCTTGTATATGAACAAGGTTAGAAATCTAAGGATAATACTCATTTAAATCGGGCTCGTCGAGTCAGGATCAATTTGTCCGAAAATCCAAGGCTAACACGCTCTTCAAAAACCAAGTTCAATCATGTTTGAGGGAAAAGCCTATAACCCATAAATTTGAAGTCTAATACAATATAAAAGGGCTTGGATATGAACAAGGTTAGATATCTAAGGCTAATCCTCATTTAAATAGGGCTCGTCGAGTCAGGATCAATTTGTCCGGAAATCCAAGGCTAACACCCCCTCCAAAAACCAAGTTGAATCATGTTTGGGGGAAAAGGATATTACCCATAAATTTAAAGTCTAATACCATCTAAAAGTACTTGGATATTAACAAGGTTAGAAATCTAAGGCTAATACTCATTTAAATAGGGCTCGTCGTGTCAGGATCAATTTGTCCGAAAATCCAAGGCTAACACCCACTCCAAAAACCAAGTTCAATCATGTTTGGGGGAAAGGATATTAGCCATAAATTTGAAGTCTAATACCTACTAAAAGGGCTTGTATATGAACAAGGTTAGAAATCTAAGGATAATACTCATTTAAATGGGGCTCGTCGAGTGAGGATCAATTTGTCCGAAAATCCAAGGCTAACACCCCTCCAAAAACCAAGTTAAATCATGTTTGGGGGAAAAGCCTATAACCCATAAATTTGAAGTCTAATAACATCTAAAAGGGCTTGGATATGAACAAGGTTAGAAATCTAAGGCTAATACTCATTTAAATAGGGCTCGTCGAGTCAGGATCAATTTGTCCGAAAATCCAAGGCTAACACCCCCTCCAAAAACCAAGTTCAATCATGTTTGGGGGAAAAGGATATTAGCCATAAATTTGAAGTCTAATACCTACTAAAAGGGCTTGTATATGAACAAGGTTAGAAATCTAAGGATAATACTCATTTAAATGGGGCTCGTCGAGTGAGGATCAATTTGTCCGAAAATCAAAGGCTAACACCCCTCCAAAAACCAAGTTCAATCATGTTTGGGGGAAAAGGATATTACCCATAAATTTGAAGTCTAATACCTACTAAAAGGGCTTGTATATGAACAAGGTTAGAAATCTAACGATAATTCTCATTTAAATGGGGCTCGTCGAGTGAGGGTCAATTTGTCCGAAAATCAAAGGCTAACACCCCTCCAAAAACCAAGTTCAATCATGTTTGGGGGAAAAGCCTATAACCCATAAATTTGTAGTCTAATACCATCTAAAAGGGCTTGGATATGAACAAGGTTAGAAATTTAAGGCTAATACTCATTTAAATGGGGCTCGTCGAGTCAGGATCAATTTGTCCGAAAATCCAAGGCTAACACCCCCTCCAAAAACCAAGTTCAATCATGTTTGGGGGAAAAGGATATTACCCATAAATTTGAAGTCTAATACCATCTAAAAGTGCTTGGATATGAACAAGGTTAGAAATCTAAGGCTAATATTCATTTAAATACGGCTCGTCGAGTCAGGATCAATTTGTCCGAAAATCCAAGGCTAACACCCCCTCCAAAAACCAAGTTCAATCATGTTTGGGGGAAAAGTCTATAACCCATAAATTTGAAGTCTAATACCTACTAAAAGGGCTTGTATATGAACAAGGTTAGAAATCTAAGGATAATACTCATTTAAATCGGGCTCGTCGAGTCAGGATCAATTTGTCCGAAAATCCAAGGCTAACACGCTCTTCAAAAACCAAGTTCAATCATGTTTGAGGGAAAAGCCTATAACCCATAAATTTGAAGTCTAATACAATATAAAAGGGCTTGGATATGAAAAAGGTTAGATATCTAAGGCTAATCCTCATTTAAATAGGGCTCGTCGAGTCAGGATCAATTTGTCCGAAAATCCAAGGCTAACACCCCCTCCAAAAACCAAGTTGAATCATGTTTGGGGGAAAAGGATATTACCCATAAATTTAAAGTCTAATACCATCTAAAAGTACTTGGATATGAACAAGGTTAGAAATCTAAGGCTAATACTCATTTAAATAGGGCTCGTCGAGTCAGGATCAATTTGTCCGAAAATCCAAGGCTAACACCCACTCCAAAAACCAAGTTCAATCATGTTTGGGGGAAAAGGATATTACCCATAAATTTGAAGTCTAATACCTACTAAAAGGGCTTGTATATGAACAAGGTTAGAAATCTAAGGATAATACTCATTTAAATGGGGCTCGTCGAGTGAGGATCAATTTGTCCGAAAATCAAAGGCTAACACCCCTCCAAAAACCAAGTTCAATCATGTTTGGGGGAAAAGCCTATAACCCATAAATTTGAAGTGTAATACCATCTAAAAGGGCTTGGATATGAACAAGGTTAGAAATCTAAGGCTAATACTCATTTAAATGGGGCTCGTCGAGTCAGGATCAATTTGTCCGAAAATCCAAGGCTAACACCCCCTCCAAAAACCAAGTTCAATCATGTTTGGGGGAAAAGGATATTACCCATAAATTTGAAGTCTAATACCATCTAAAAGTGCTTGGATATGAAAAAGGTTATAAATCTAAGGCTAATATTCATTTAAATACGGCTCGTCGAGTCTGGATCAATTTGTCCGAAAATCCAAGGCTAACACCCCCTCCAAAAACCAAGTTCAATCATGTTTGGGGGAAAAGGATATTACCCATAAATTTGAAGTCTAATACCAAATGAAAGGTCTTGGATATGAACAAGGTTAGAAATCTAAGGATCATACTCATTTAAATGGGGCTCGTCGAGTGAGGATCAATTTGTCCGAAAATCCAAGGCTAACACCCCTCCAAAAACCAAGTTAAATCATGTTTGGGGGAAAAGCCTATAACCCATAAATTTGAAGTCTAATACCATCTAAAAGGGCTTGGATATGAACAAGGTTAGAAATCTAAGGCTAATACTCATTTAAATAGGGCTCGTCGAGTCAGGATCAATTTGTCCGAAAATCCAAGGCTAACACCCCCTCCAAAAACCAAGTTCAATCATGTTTGGGGGAAAAGGATATTAGCCATAAATTTGAAGTCTAATACCTACTAAAAGGGCTTGTATATGAACAAGGTTAGAAATCTAAGGATAATACTCATTTAAATGGGGCTCGTCGAGTGAGGATCAATTTGGCCGAAAATCCAAGGCTAACACCCCTCCAAAAACCAAGTTAAATCATGTTTGGGGGAAAAGCCTATAACCCATAAATTTGAAGTCTAATAACATCTAAAAGGGCTTGGATATGAGCAAGGTTAGAAATCTAAGGCTAATACTCATTTAAATAGGGCTCGTCGAGTCAGGATCAATTTGTCCGAAAATCCAAGGCTAACACCCCCTCCAAAAACCAAGTTCAATCATGTTTGGTGGAAAAGGATATTAGCCATAAATTTGAAGTCTAATACCTACTAAAAGGGCTTGTATATGAACAAGGTTAGAAATCTAAGGATAATACTCATTTAAATGGGGCTCGTCGAGTGAGGATCAATTTGTCCGAAAATCAAAGGCTAACACCCCTCCAAAAACCAAGTTCAATCATGTTTGGGGGAAAAGGATATTACCCATAAATTTGAAGTCTAATACCTACTAAAAGGGCTTGTATATGAACAAGCTTGAAAATCTAACGATAATTCTCATTTAAATGGGGCTCGTCGAGTGAGGGTCAATTTGTCCGAAAATCAAAGGCTAACACCCCTCCAAAAACCAAGTTCAATCATGTTTGGGGGAAAAGCCTATAACCCATAAATTTGTAGTCTAATACCATCTAAAAGGGCTTGGATATGAACAAGGTTAGAAATTTAAGGCTAATACTCATTTAAATGGGGCTCGTCGAGTCAGGATCAATTTGTCCGAAAATCCAAGGCTAACACCCCCTCCAAAAACCAAGTTCAATCATGTTTGGGGGAAAAGGATATTACCCATAAATTTGAAGTCTAATACCATCTAAAAGTGCTTGGATATGAACAAGGTTAGAAATCTAAGGCTAATATTCATTTAAATACGGCTCGTCGAGTCAGGATCAATTTGTCCGAAAATCCAAGGCTAACACCCCCTCCAAAAACCAAGTTCAATCATGTTTGGGGGAAAAGTCTATAACCCATAAATTTGAAGTCTAATACCTACTAAAAGGGCTTGTATATGAACAAGGTTAGAAATCTAAGGATAATACTCATTTAAATCGGGCTCGTCGAGTCAGGATCAATTTGTCCGAAAATCCAAGGCTAACACGCTCTTCAAAAACCAAGTTCAATCATGTTTGAGGGAAAAGCCTATAACCCATAAATTTGAAGTCTAATACAATATAAAAGGGCTTGGATATGAACAAGGTTAGATATCTAAGGCTAATCCTCATTTAAATAGGGCTCGTCGAGTCAGGATCAATTTGTCCGAAAATCCAAGGCTAACACCCCCTCCAAAAACCAAGTTCAATCATGTTTGGGGGAAAAGAATATTACCCAGAAATTTGAAGTCTAATACCATCTAAAAGTGCTTGGATATGAACAAGGTTAGAAATCTAAGGCTAATAGTCATTTAAATACGGCTCGTCGAGTCAGGATCAATTTGTCCGAAAATCCAAGGCTAACACCCCCTCCAAAAACCAAGTTCAATCATGTTTGGGGGAAAAGTCTATAACCCATAAATTTGAAGTCTAATACCTACTAAAAGGGCTTGTATATGAACAAGGTTAGATATCTAAGGATAATACTCATTTGAATCGGGCTCGTCGAGCCAGGATCAATTTGTCCGAAAATCCAAGGCTAACACGCTCTTCAAAAACCAAGTTCAATCATGTTTGGGGGAAAAGCCTATAACCCATAAACTTGAAGTCTAATACCATCTAAAAGTGCTTGGATATGAACAAGGTTAGAAATCTAAGGCTAATACTCATTTAAATAGGGCTTGTCGAGTCAGGATCAATTTGTCCGAAAATCCAAGGCTAACACCCCCTCCAAAAACCAAGTTCAATCATGTTTGAGGGAAAAGCCTATAACCCATAAATTTGAAGTCTAATACAATCTAAAAGGGCTTGGATATGAACAAGGTTAGATATCTAAGGCTAATCCTCATTTAAATAGGGCTCGTCGAGTCAGGATCAATTTGTCCGAAAATCCAAGGCTAACACCCCCTCCAAAAACCAAGTTGAATCATGTTTGGGGGAAAAGGATATTACCCATAAATTTAAAGTCTAATACCATCTAAAAGTACTTGGATATGAACAAGGTTAGAAATCTAAGGCTAATACTCATTTAAATAGGGCTCGTCGAGTCAGGATCAATTTGTCCGAAAATCCAAGGCTAACACCCACTCCAAAAACCAAGTTCAATCATGTTTGGGGGAAAAGGATATTACCCATAAATTTGAAGTCTAATACCTACTTAAAGGGATTGTATATGAACAAGGTTAGAAATCTAAGGATAATACTCATTTAAATGGGGCTCGTCGAGTGAGGATCAATTTGTCCGAAAATCAAAGGCTAACACCCCTCCAAAAACCAAGTTCAATCATGTTTGGGGGAAAAGGATATTACCCATAAATTTGAAGTCTAATACCTACTAAAAGAGCTTGTATATGAACAAGGTTATAAATCTAAGGATAATACTCATTTAAATGGGGCTCGTCGAGTGAGGATCAATTTGTCCGAAAATCCAAGGCTAACACCCCCTCCAAAAACCAAGTTCAATCATGTTTGGGGGAAAAGGATATTACCCATAAATTTGAAGTCTAATACCTACTTAAAGGGATTGTATATGAACAAGGTTAGAAATCTAAGGATAATACTCATTTAAATGGGGCTCGTCGAGTGAGGATCAATTGGTCCGAAAATCAAAGGCTAACACCCCTCCAAAAACCAAGTTCAATCATGTTTGGGGGAAAAGGATATTACCCATAAATTTGAAGTCTAATACCTACTAAAAGGGCTTGTATATGAACAAGGTTATAAATCTAAGGATAATACTCATTTAAATGGGGCTCGTCGAGTGAGGATCAATTTGTCCGAAAATCAAAGGCTAACACCCCTCCAAAAACCAAGTTCAATCATGTTTGGGGGAAAAGCCTATAACCCATAAATTTGAAGTCTAATACCATCTAAAAGGGCTTGGATATGAACAAGGTTAGAAATCTAAGGCTAATAATCATTTAAATGGGGCTCGTCGAGTCAGGATCAATTTGTCCGAAAATCCAAGGCTAACACCGCCTCCAAAAACCAAGTTCAATCATGTTTGGGGGAAAAGGATATTACCCATAAATTTGAAGTCTAATACCATCTAAAAGTGCATGGATATGAACAAGGTTAGAAATCTAAGGCTAATATTCATTTAAATACGGCTCGTCGAATCAGGATCAATTTGTCCGAAAATCCAAGGCTAACACCCCCTCCAAAAACCAAGTTCAATCATGTTTGGGGGAAAAGTCTATAACCCATAAATTTGAAGTCTAATACCTACTAAAAGGGCTTTTATATGAACAAGGTTAGAAATCTAAGGATAATACTCATTTAAATCGGGCTCGTCGAGTCAGGATCAATTTGTCCGAAAATCCAAGGCTAACACGCTCTTCAAAAACCAAGTTCAATCATGTTTGGGGGAAAAGCCTATAACCCATAAACTTGAAGTATAATACCATCTAAAAGTGCTTGGATATGAACAAGGTTAGAAATCTAAGGCTAATACTCATTTAAATAGGGCTTGTCGAGTCAGGATCAAATTGTCCGAAAATCCAAGGCTAACACCCCCTCCAAACACCAAGTTCAATCATGTTTGAGGGAAAAGCCTATAACCCATAAATTTGAAGTCTAATACCATCTAAAATGGCTTGGATATGAACAAGGTTAGAAATATAAGTCTAATACTCATTTAAATAAGGCTCGTCGAGTCAGGATCAATTTGTCCGAAAATCCAAGGCTAACACCCCCTCCAAAAACCAAGTTCAATTATGTTTGGGGGAAAAGGATAATACCCATAAATTTGAAGTCTAATACCATCTAAAAGTGCTTGGATATAAACAAGGTTATAAATCTAAGGCTAATATTCATTTAAATACGGCTCGTCATGTCAGGATCAATTTGTCCGAAAATCCAAGGCTAACACCCCCTCCAAAAACCAAGTTCAATCATGTTTGGGGGAAAAAGATATTACCCATAAATTTGAAGTCTAATACCAACTGAAAGGGCTTGGATATGAACAAGTTTATAAATCTAAGGCTAATATTCATTTAAATACGGCTCGTCGAGTCAGGATCAATTTGTCCGAAAATCCAAGGCTAACACCCCCTCCAAAAACCAAGTTCAATCATGTTTGGGGGAAAAGGATATTACCCATAAATTTGAAGTCTAATACCATCTAAAAGTGCTTGGATATGAACAAGGTTAGAAATCTAAGGATAATACTCATTTAAATAGGGCTTGTCGAGTCAGGATCAATTTGTCCGAAAATCCAAGGCTAACACCTCCTCCAAAAACCAAGTTCAATCATGTTTGGGGGAAAAGCCTATAACCCATAAATTTGAAGTCTAATACAATCTAAAAGGGCTTGGATATGAACAAGGTTAGATATCTAAGGCTAATCCTCATTTAAATAGGGCTCGTCGAGTCAGGATCAATTTGTCCGAAAATCCAAGGCTAACACCCCCTCCAAAAACCAAGTTGAATCATGTTTGGGGGAAAAGGATATTACCCATAAATTTGAAGTCTAATACCATCTAAAAGTGCTTGGATATGAACAAGGTTAGAAATCTAAGGTTAATACTCATTTAAATAGGGCTCGTCGAGTCAGGATCAATTTGTCCGAAAATCCAAGGCTAACACCCCCTCCAAAAACCAAGTTGAATCATGTTTGGGGGAAAAGGATATTACCCATAAATTTGAAGTCTAATACCATCTAAAAGTACTTGGATATGAACAAGGTTAGAAATCTAAGGCTAATACTCATTTAAATAGGGCTTGTCGAGTCAGGATCAATTTGTCCGAAAATCCAAGGCTAACACCCCCTCCAAAAACCAAGTTTAATCATGTTTGAGGGAAAAGCCTATAACCCATAAATTTGAAGTCTAATACAATCTAAAAGGGCTTGGATATGAACAAGGTTAGATATCTAAGGCTAATCCTCATTTAAATAGGGCTCGTCGAGTCAGGATCAATTTGTCCGAAAATCCAAGGCTATCACCCCCTCCAAAAACCAAGTTGAATCATGTTTGGGGGAAAAGGATATTACCCATAAATTTGAAGTCTAATACCATCTAAAAGTACTTGGATATGAACAAGGTTAGAAATCTAAGGCTAATACTCATTTAAATAGGGCTCGTCGAGTCAGGATCAATTTGTCCGAAAATCCAAGGCTAACACCCACTCCAAAAACCAAGTTCAATCATGTTTGGGGGAAAAGCCTATAACCCATAAATTTGAAGTCTAATACCATATAAAAGGGCTTGGATATGAACAAGGTTAGAAATAAAAGTCTAATACTCTTTTAAATAGGGCTCGTCGAGTCAGGATCAATTTGTCCGAAAATCCAAGGCTAACACCCCCTCCAAAAACCAAGTTCAATCATGTTTGGGGGAAAAGGATATTACCCATAAATTTGAAGTCTAATACCTACTAAAAGGGCTTGTATATGAACAAGGTTAGAAATCTAAGGATAATACTCATTTAAATGGGGCTCGTCGAGTGAGGATCAATTTGTCCGAAAATCCAAGGCTAACACCCCTCCAAAAACCAAGTTCAATCATGTTTGGGGGAAAAGCCTATAACCCATAAATTTGAAGTGTAATACCATCTAAAAGGTCTTAGATATGAACAAGGTTAGAAATCTAAGGCTAATACTCATTTAAATGGGGCTCTTCGAGTCAGGATCAATTTGTCCGAAAATCCAAGGCTAACACCCCCTCCAAAAACCAAGTTCAATCATGTTTGGGGGAAAAGGATATTACCCATAAATTTGAAGTCTAATACCATCTAAAACTGCTTGGATATGAACAAGGTTAGAAATATAAGGCTAATATTCATTTAAATACAGCTCGTCGAGTCAGGATCAATTTGTCCGAAAATCCAAGGCTAACACCCCCTCCAAAAACCAAGTTCAATCATGTTTGGGGGAAAAGGATATTACCCATAAATTTGAAGTCTAATACCATCTAAAAGTGCTTGGATATGAACAAGGTTAGAAATCTAAGGCTAATACTCATTTAAATAGGGCTTGTCGAGTCAGGATCAATTGGTCCGAAAATCCAAGGCTAACACCCCCTCCAAAAACCAAGTTCAATCATGTTTGAGGGAAAAGCCTATAACCCATAAATTTGAAGTCTAATACAATCTAAAAGGGCTTGGATATGAAAAAGGTTCGAAATATAAGGCTAATATTCATTTAAATACGGCTCGTCGAGTCAGGATCAATTTGTCCGAAAATCCAAGGCTAACACCCCCTCCAAAAACCAAGTTCAATCATGTTTGGGGCAAAAGGATATTACCCATAAATTTGAAGTCTAATACCATCTAAAAGTGCTTGGATATGAACAAGGTTAGAATTCTAAGGTTAATACTCATTTAAATAGGGCTCGTCGAGTCAGGATCAATTTGTCCGAAAATCCAAGGCTAACACCCCCTCCAAAAACCAAGTTGAATCATGTTTGGGGGAAAAGGATATTACCCATAAATTTGAAGTCTAATACAATCTAAAAGGGCTTGGATATGAAAAAGGTTAGAAATATAAGGCTAATATTCATTTAAATACGGCTCGTCGAGTCAGGATCAATTTGTCCGAAAATCCAAGGCTAACACCCCCTCCAAAAACCAAGTTGAATCATGTTTGGGGGAAAAGGATATTACCCATAAATTTGAAGTCTAATACCATCTAAAAGTACTTGGATATGAACAAGGTTAGAAATCTAAGGCTAATACTCATTTAAATAGGGCTCGTCGAGTCAGGATCAATTTGTCCGAAAATCCAAGGCTAACACCCACTCCAAAAACCAAGTTCAATCATGTTTGGGGGAAAAGCCTATAACCCATAAATTTGAAGTCTAATACCATATAAAAGGGCTTGGATATGAACAAGGTTAGAAATAAAATTCTAATACTCTTTTAAATAGGGCTCGTCGAGTCAGGATCAATTTGTCCGAAAATCCAAGGCTAACACCCCCTCCAAAAACCAAGTTCAATCATGTTTGGGGGAAAAGGATATTACCCATAAATTTGAAGTCTAATAGCTACTAAAAGGGCTTGTATATGAACAAGGTTAGAAATCTAAGGATAATACTCATTTAAATGGGGCTCGTCGAGTGAGGATCAATTTGTCCGAAAATCCAAGGCTAACACCCCTCCAAAAACCAAGTTCAATCATGTTTGGGGGAAAAGCCTATAACCCATAAATTTGAAGTGTAATACCATCTAAAAGGGCTTAGATATGAACAAGGTTAGAAATCTAAGGCTAATACTCATTTAAATGGGGCTCTTCGAGTCAGGATCAATTTGTCCGAAAATCCAAGGCTAACACCCCCTCCAAAAACCAAGTTCAATCATGTTTGGGGGAAAAGGATATTACCCATAAATTTGAAGTCTAATACCATCTAAAACTGCTTGTATATGAACAAGGTTAGAAATATAAGGCTAATATTCATTTAAATACAGCTCGTCGAGTCAGGTTCAATTTGTCCGAAAATCCAAGGCTAACACCCCCTCCAAAAACCAAGTTCAATCATGTTTGGGGGAAAAGGATATTACCCATAAATTTGAAGTCTAATACCATCTAAAAGTGCTTGGATATGAACAAGGTTAGAAATCTAAGGCTAATACTCATTTAAATAGGGCTTGTCGAGTCAGGATCAATTTGTCCGAAAATCCAAGGCTAACACCCCCTCCAAAAACCAAGTTCAATCATGTTTGAGGGAAAAGCCTATAACCCATAAATTTGAAGTCTAATACAATCTAAAAGGGCTTGGATATGAAAAAGGTTAGAAATATAAGGCTAATATTCATTTAAATACGGCTCGTCGAGTCAGGATCAATTTGTCCGAAAATCTAAGGCTAACACCCCCTCCAAAAACCAAGTTCAATCATGTTTGGGGGAAATGGATATTACCCATAAATTTGAAGTCTAATACCATCTAAAAGTGCTTGGATATGAACAAGGTTAGAAATCTAAGGTTAATACTCATTTAAATAGGGCTCGTCGAGTCAGGATCAATTTGTCCGAAAATCCAAGGCTAACACCCCCTCCAAAAACCAAGTTGAATCATGTTTGGGGGAAAAGGATATTACCCATAAATTTGAAGTCTAATACAATCTAAAAGGGCTTGGATATGAAAAAGGTTAGAAATATAAGGCTAATATTCATTTAAATACGGCTCGTCGAGTCAGGATCAATTTGTCCGAAAATCCAAGGCTAACACCCCCTCCAAAAACCAAGTTCAATCATGTTTGGGGGAAAAGGATATTACCCATAAATTTGAAGTCTAATACCATCTAAAAGTGCTTGGATATGAACAAGGTTAGAAATCTAAGGTTAATACTCATTTAAATAGGGCTTGTCGAGTCAGGATCAATTTGTCCGAAAATCCAAGGCTAACACCCCCTCCAAAAACCAAGTTTAATCATGTTTGAGGGAAAAGCCTATAACCTATAAATTTGAAGTCTAATACAATCTAAAAGGGCTTGGATATGAACAAGGTTAGATATCTAAGGCTAATCCTCATTTAAATAGGGCTCGTCGAGTCAGGATCAATTTGTCCGAAAATCCAAGGCTATCACCCCCTCCAAAAACCAAGTTGAATCATGTTTGGGGGAAAAGGATATTACCCATAAATTTGAAGTCTAATACCATCTAAAAGTACTTGGATATGAACAAGGTTAGAAATCTAAGGCTAATACTCATTTAAATAGGGCTCGTCGAGTCAGGATCAATTTGTCCGAAAATCCAAGGCTAACACCCACTCCAAAAACCAAGTTCAATCATGTTTGGGGGAAAAGCCTATAACCCATAAATTTGAAGTCTAATACCATATAAAAGGGCTTGGATATGAACAAGGTTAGAAATAAAAGTCTAATACTCTTTTAAATAGGGCTCGTCGAGTCAGGATCAATTTGTCCGAAAATCCAAGGCTAACACCCCCTCCAAAAACCAAGTTCAATCATGTTTGGGGGAAAAGGATATTACCCATAAATTTGAAGTCTAATACCTACTAAAAGGGCTTGTATATGAACAAGGTTAGAAATCTAAGGATAATACTCATTTAAATGGGGCTCGTCGAGTGAGGATCAATTTGTCCGAAAATCCAAGTCTAACACCCCTCCAAAAACCAAGTTCAATCATGTTTGGGGGAAAAGCCTATAACCCATAAATTTGAAGTGTAATACCATCTAAAAGGGCTTAGATATGAACAAGGTTAGAAATATAAGGCTAATACTCATTTAAATGGGGCTCTTCGAGTCAGGATCAATTTGTCCGAAAATCCAAGGCTAACACCCCCTCCAAAAACCAAGTTGAATCATGTTTGGGGGAAAAGGATATTACCCATAAATTTGAAGTCTAATACAATCTAAAAGGGCTTGGATATGAAAAAGGTTAGAAATATAAGGCTAATATTTATTTAAATACGGCTCGTCGAGTCAGGATCAATTTGTCCGAAAATCCAAGGCTAACACCCCCTCCAAAAACCAAGTTGAATCATGTTTGGGGGAAAAGGATATTACCCATAAATTTGAAGTCTAATACAATCTAAAAGGGCTTGGATATGAAAAAGGTTAGAAATATAAGGCTAATATTCATTTAAATACGGCTCGTCGAGTCAGGATCAATTTGTCCGAAAATCCAAGGCTAACACCCCCTCCAAAAACCAAGTTCAATCATGTTTGCGGGAAAAGGATATTACCCATAAATTTGAAGTCTAATACCATCTAAAAGTGCTTGGATATGAACAAGGTTAGAAATCTAAGGTTAATACTCATTTAAATAGGGCTCGTCGAGTCAGGATCAATTTGTCCGAAAATCCAAGGCTAACACCCCCTCCAAAAACCAAGTTGAATCATGTTTGGGGGAAAAGGATATTACCCATAAATTTGAAGTCTAATACCATCTAAAAGTGCTTGGATATGAACAAGGTTAGAAATCTAAAGCTAATACTCATTTAAATAGGACTTGTCGAGTCAGGATCAATTTGTCCAAAAATCCAAGGCTAACACCCCCTCCAAAAACCAAGTTCAATCATGTTTGAGGGAAAAGCCTATAACCCATAAATTTGAAGTCTAATACAATCTAAAAGGGCTTGGATATGAACAAGGTTAGATATCTAAGGCTAATCCTCATTTAAATAGGGCTCGTCGAGTCAGGATCAATTTGTCCGAAAATCCAAGGCTAACACCCCCTCCAAAAACCAAGTTGAATCATGTTTGGGGGAAAAGGATATTACCCATAAATTTGAAGTCTAATACCATCTAAATGTACTTGGATATGAACAAGGTTAGAAATCTAAGGCTAATACTCATTTAAATAGGGCTCGTCAAGTCAGGATCAATTTGTCCGAAAATCCAAGGCTAACACCCCCTCCAAAAACCAAGTTGAATCATGTTTGGGGGAAAAGGATATTACCCATAAATTTGAAGTCTAATACAATCTAAAAGGGCTTGGATATGAAAAAGGTTAGAAATATAAGGCTAATATTCATTTAAATACGGCTCGTCGAGTCAGGATCAATTTGTCCGAAAATCCAAGGCTAACACCCCCACCAAAAACCAAGTTCAATCATGTTTGGGGGAAAAGGATATTACCCATAAATTTGAAGTCTAATACCATCTAAAAGTGCTTGGATATGAACAAGGTTAGAAATCTAAGGTTAATACTCATTTAAATAGGGCTCGTCGAGTCAGGATCAATTTGTCCGAAAATCCAAGGCTAACACCCCCTCCAAAAACCAAGTTGAATCATGTTTGGGGGAAAAGGATATTACCCATAAATTTGAAGTCTAATACAATCTAAAAGGGCTTGGATATGAAAAAGGTTAGAAATCTAAGGCTAATATTCATTTAAATACGGCTCGTCGAGTCAGGATCAATTTGTCCGAAAATCCAAGGCTAACACCCCCTCCAAAAACCAAGTTCAATCATGTTTGGGGGAAAAGGATATTACCCATAAATTTGAAGTCTAATACCATCTAAAAGTGCTTGGATATGAACAAGGTTATAAATCTAAGGTTAATACTCATTTAAATAGGGCTCGTCGAGTCAGGATCAATTTGTCCGAAAATCCAAGGCTAACACCCCCTCCAAAAACCAAGTTGAATCATGTTTGGGGGAAAAGGATATTACCCATAAATTTGAAGTCTAATACCATCTAAAAGTGCTTGGATATGAACAAGGTTAGAAATCTAAGGCTAATACTCATTTAAATAGGGCTTGTCGAGTCAGGATCAATTTGTCCAAAAATCCAAGGCTAACACCCCCTCCAAAAACCAAGTTCAATCATGTTTGAGGGAAAAGCCTATAACCCATAAATTTGAAGTCTAATACAATCTAAAAGGGCTTGGATATGAACAAGGTTAGATATCTAAGGCTAATCCTCATTTAAATAGGGCTCGTCGAGTCAGGATCAATTTGTCCGAAAATCCAAGGCTAACACCCCCTCCAAAAACCAAGTTGAATCATGTTTGGGGGAAAAGGATATTACCCATAAATTTGAAGTCTAATACCATCTAAATGTACTTGGATATGAACAAGGTTAGCAATCTAAGGCTAATACTCATTTAAATAGGGCTCGTCGAGTCAGGATCAATTTGTCCGAAAATCCAAGGCTAACACCCACTCCAAAAACCAAGTTCAATCATGTTTGGGGGAAAAGCCTATAACCCATAATGTTGAAGTGTAATACCATCTAAAAGTGCTTGGATATGAACAAGGTTAGAAATCTAAGGCTAATACTCATTTAAATAGGGCTCGTCGAGTCAGGATCAATTTGTCCGAAAATCCAAGGCTAACACCCCTCAAAGAACCAAGAACAATCATGTTTGGGGGAAAAGCCTATAAGCCATAAATTTGAAGTCTAATACCATGTAAAAGGGTTTGGATATGAACAAGGTTAGAAATCTAAGGCTAATACTCATTTAAATGGGGCTCGTCGAGTGAGGATCAATTTGTCCGAAAATCCAAGGCTAACACCCCCTCCAAAAACCAAGTTCAATCATGTTTGGGGGAAAAGGACATTACCCATAAATTTGAAGTCTAATACCTACTAAAAGGGCTTGTATATGAACAAGGTTAGAAATCTAAGGATAATACTCATTTAAATGGGGCTCGTCGAGTCAGGATCAATTTGTCCGAAAATCCAAGGCTAACACCCCTCCAAAAACCAAGTTCAATCATGTTTGGGGGAAAAGCCTATAACCCATAAATTTGAAGTGTAATACCATCTAAAAGGGCTTAGATATGAACAAGGTTAGAAATCTAAGGCTAATACTCATTTAAATGGGGCTCTTCGAGTCAGGATCAATTTGTCCGAAAATCCAAGGCTAACACCCCCTCCAAAAACCAAGTTCAATCATGTTTGGGGGAAAAGGATATTACCCATAAATTTGAAGTCTAATACCATCTAAAACTGCTTGGATATGAACAAGGTTAGAAATATAAGGCTAATATTCATTTAAATACGGCTCGTCGAGTCAGGATCAATTTGTCCGAAAATCCAAGGCTAACATCCCCTCCAAAAACCAAGTTCAATCATGTTTGGGGGAAAAGGATATTACCCATAAATTTGAAGTCTAATACCATCTAAAAGTGCTTGGATATGAACAAGGTTAGAAATCTAAGGTTAATACTCATTTAAATAGGGTTTGTCGAGTCAGGATCAATTTGTCCGAAAATCCAAGGCTAACACCCCTTCCAAAAACCAAGTTCAATCATGTTTGAGGGAAAAGCCTATAACCCATAAATTTGAAGTCTAATACAATCTAAAAGGGCTTGGATATGAAAAAGGTTAGAAATATAAGGCTAATATTCATTTAATTACGGCTCGTCGAGTCAGGATCAATTTGTCCGAAAATCCAAGGCTAACACGCTCTCCAAAAACCAAGTTCAATCATGTTTTGGGGAAAAGCCTATAACCCATAAACTTGAAGTCTAATACCATCTAAAAGTGCTTGGATATGAACAAGATTAGAATTCTAAGGCTAATACTCATTTAAATAGGGCTCTTCGAGTCAGGATCAATTTGTCCGAAATCCAAGGCTAACACCCCCTCCAAAAACCAAGTTCAATCATGTTTGAGGGAAAAGCCTATAACCCATAAATTTGAAGTCTAATACAATCTAAAAGGGCTTGGATATGAACAAGGTTAGATATCTAAGGCTAATCCTCATTTAAATAGGGCTCGTCGAGTCAGGATCAATTTGTCCGAAAATCCAAGGCTAACACCCCCTCCAAAAACCAAGTTGAATCATGTTTGGGGGAAAAGGATATTACCCATAAATTTGAAGTCTAATACCATCTAAATGTACTTGGATATGAACAAGGTTAGAAATCTAAGGCTAATACTCATTTAAATAGGGCTCGTCGAGTCAGGATCAATTTGTCCGAAAATCCAAGGCTAACACCCACTCCAAAAACCAAGTTCAATCATGTTTGGGGGAAAAGCCTATAACCCATAATGTTGAAGTGTAATACCATCTAAAAGTGCTTGGATATGAACAAGGTTAGAAATCTAAGGCTAATACTCATTTAAATAGGGCTCGTCGAGTCAGGATCAATTTGTCCGAAAATCCAAGGCTAACACCCCTCAAAGAACCAAATTCAATCATGTTTGGGGGAAAAGCCTATAAGCCATAAATTTGAAGTCTAATACCATGTAAAAGGGTTTGGATATGAACAAGGTTAGAAATCTAAGGCTAATACTCATTTAAATGGGGCTCGTCGAGTCAGGATCAATTTGTCCGAAAATCCAAGGCTAACACCCCTCCAAAAACCAAGTTCAATCATGTTTGGGGGAAAAGTCTATAACCCATAAATTTGAAGTCTAATACCATATAAAAGGGCTTGGATATGAACAAGGTTAGAAATAAAAGTCTAATACTCTTTTAAATAGGGCTCGTCGAGTCAGGATCAATTTGTCCGAAAATCCAAGGCTAACACCCCCTCCAAAAACCAAGTTCAATCATGTTTGGGGGAAAAGGATATTACCCATAAATTTGAAGTCTAATACCTACTAAAAGGGCTTGTATATGAACAAGGTTAGAAATCTAAGGATAATACTCATTTAAATGGGGCTCGTCGAGTCAGGATCAATTTGTCCGAAAATCCAAGGCTAACACCCCTCCAAAAACCAAGTTCAATCATGTTTGGGGGAAAAGCCTATAACCCATAAATTTGAAGTGTAATACCATCTAAAAGGGCTTAGATATGAACAAGGTTAGAAATCTAAGGCTAATACTCATTTAAATGGGGCTCTTCGAGTCAGGATCAATTTGTCCGAAAATCCAAGGCTAACACCCCCTCCAAAAACCAAGTTCAATCATGTTTGGGGGAAAAGGATATTACCCATAAATTTGAAGTCTAATACCATCTAAAACTGCTTGGATATGAACAAGGTTAGAAATATAAGGCTAATATTCATTTAAATACGGCTCGTCGAGTCAGGATCAATTTGTCCGAAAATCCAAGGCTAACATCCCCTCCAAAAACCAAGTTCAATCATGTTTGGGGGAAAAGGATATTACCCATAAATTTGAAGTCTAATACCATCTAAAAGTGCTTGGATATGAACAAGGTTAGAAATCTAAGGTTAATACTCATTTAAATAGGGTTTGTCGAGTCAGGATCAATTTGTCCGAAAATCCAAGGCTAACACCCCTTCCAAAAACCAAGTTCAATCATGTTTGAGGGAAAAGCCTATAACCCATAAATTTGAAGTCTAATACAATCTAAAAGGGCTTGGATATGAAAAAGGTTAGAAATATAAGGCTAATATTCATTTAATTACGGCTCGTCGAGTCAGGATCAATTTGTCCGAAAATCCAAGGCTAACACGCTCTCCAAAAACCAAGTTCAATCATGTTTTGGGGAAAAGCCTATAACCCATAAACTTGAAGTCTAATACCATCTAAAAGTGCTTGGATATGAACAAGATTAGAATTCTAAGGCTAATACTCATTTAAATAGGGCTCTTCGAGTCAGGATCAATTTGTCCGAAATCCAAGGCTAACACCCCTCCAAAAACCAAGTTCAATCATGTTTGGGGGAAAAGCCTATAACCCATAAATTTGAAGTCTAATACCATATAAAAGGGCTTGGATATGAACAAGGTTAGAAATCTAAGGCTAATACTCATTTAAATGGGGCTCGTCGAGTCAGGATCAATTTGTCCGAAAATCCAAGGCTAACACCCCTCCAAAAACCAAGTTCAATCATGTTTGGGGGAAAAGCCTATAACCCATAAATTTGAAGTCTAATACAATCTAAATGGGCTTGGATATGAACAAGGTTAGATATCTAAGGCTAATACTCATTTAAATAGGGCTCGTCGAGTCAGGATCAATTTGTCCGAAAATCCAAGGCTAACACCCCTCCAAAAACCAAGTTAAATCATGTTTGGGGGAAAAGCCTATAACCCATAAATTTGAAGTCTAATACAATCTAAAAGGGCTTGGATATGAAAAAGGTTAGAAATATAAGGCTAATATTCATTTAATTACGGCTCGTCGAGTCAGGATCAATTTGTCCGAAAATCCAAGGCTAGCACCCCTCCAAAAACCAAATTAAATCATGTTTGGGGGAAAAGCCTATAACCCATAAATTTGAAGTCTAATACCATCTAAAAGGGCTTGGATATGAACAAGGTTAGAAATCTAAGGCTAATACTCATTTAAATGGGGCTCGTTGAGTCAAGATCAATTTGTCCGAAAATCCAAGGCTAACACGCTCTCCAAAAACCAAGTTCAATCATGTTTGGGTGAAAAGCCTATAACCCATAAACTTGAAGTCTAATACCATCTAAAATTTCTTGGATATCAACAAGATTAGAAATCTAAGGCTAATACTCATTTAAATAGGGCTCTTCGTGTCAGGATCAATTTGTCTGAAATCCAAGGCTAACACCCCCTCCAAAAACCAAGTTCAATCATGTTTTGGGGAAAAGCCTATAACCCATAAACTTGAAGTCTAATACCATCTAAAAGTGCTTGGATATGAACAAGATTAGAATTCTAAGGCTAATACTCATTTAAATAGGGCTCTTCGTGTCAGGATCAATTTGTCTGAAATCCAAGGCTAACACCCCTCCAAAAACCAAGTTCAATCATGTTTGGGGGAAAAGCCTATAACCCATAAATTTGAAGTCTAATACGATATAAAAGGGCTTGGATATGAACAAGGTTAGAAATCTAAGGCTAATAATCATTTAAATCGGGCTCGTCGAGTCAGGATCAATCTGTCCGAAAATCCAAGGCTAACACGCCCTCCAAAAACCAAGTTCAATCATGTTTGGGGGAAAAGCCTATAACCCATAAATTTGAAGTCTAATACCATCTAAAAGGGCTTGGATATGAACAAGGTTAGAAATCTAAGGCTAATACTCATTTAAATGGGGCTCGTCGAGTCAGGATCAATTTGTCCGAAAATCCAAGGCTAACACCCCTTCCAAAAACGAAGTTCAATCATGTTTGGGGGAAAAGGATATTACCCATAAATTTGAAGTCTAACACCATCTAAAAGTGCTTGGATATGAAGAAGGTTAGAAATCTAAGGCTAATATTCATTGAAATACGGCTCCTCGAGTGAGGATCAATTTGTCCGAAAATCCAAGGCTAACACCCCCTCCAAAAGCCAAGTTCAATCATGTTTGGGGGAAAAGCCTATAACCCATAAATTTGAAGTATAATACAATCTAAATGGGCTTGGATATGAACAAGGTTAGATATCTAAGGCTAATACTCATTTAAATAGGGCTTGTCGAGTCAGGATCAATTTGTCCGAAAATCCAAGGCTAACACCCCCTCCAAAAACCAAGTTCAATCATGTTTGGGGGAAAAGGATATTACCCATGAATTTGAAGTCTAATACCATATAAAAGTGCTTGGATATGAACAAGGTTAGAAATCTATGACTAATATTCATTTAAATACAGCTCGTCGAGTCAGGATCAAGTTGTCCGAAAATCCAAGGCTAACACCCCCTCCAAAAACCAAGTTCAATCATGTTTGGGGGAAAAGGATATTACCCATAAATTTGAAGTCTAATACCATCTAAAAGGGCTTGTATATGAACAAGGTTAGAAATCTAAGGCTAATACTCATTTAAATGGGGCTCATCGAGTCAGGATCAATTTGTCCGAAAATCCAAGGCTAACACCCCCTCCAAAAGCCAAGTTCAATCATGTTTGGGGGAAAAGCCTATAACCCATAAATTTGAAGTATAATACAATCTAAATGGGCTTGGATATGAACAAGGTTAGATATCTAAGGCTAATACTCATTTAAATAGGGCTTGTCGAGTCAGGATCAATTTGTCCGAAAATCCAAGGCTAACACCCCCTCCAAAAACCAAGTTCTATCATGTTTGGGGGAAAAGGATATTACCCATGAATTTGAAGTCTAATACCATATAAAAGTGCTTGGATATGAACAAGGTTAGAAATCTATGACTAATATTCATTTAAATACAGCTCGTCGAGTCAGGATCAAGTTGTCCGAAAATCCAAGGCTAACACCCCCTCCAAAAACCAAGTTCAATCATGTTTGGGGGAAAAGGATATTACCCATAAATTTGAAGTCTAATACCATCTAAAAGGGCTTGTATATGAACAAGGTTAGAAATCTAAGGCTAATACTCATTTAAATGGGGCTCATCGAGTCAGGATCAATTTGTCCGAAAATCCAAGGCTAACACGCTCTCCAAAAACCAAGTTCAATCATGTTTGGGGGAAAAGCCTATAACCCATTAACTTGAAGTCTAATACCATCTAAAAGTGCTTGGATATGAACAAGATTAGAAATCTAAGGATAATACTCATTTAAATGGGGCTCGTCGAGTGAGGATCAATTTGTCCGAAAATCCAAGGCTAACACCCTTCCAAAAACCAAGTTAAATCATGTTTGGGGGAAAAGCCTATAACCCATAAATTTGAAGTCTAATACCATCTAAAAGGGCTTGGATATGAACAAGGTTAGAAATCTAAGGCTAATACTCATTTAAATGGGGCTCGTCGAGTCAGGATCAATTTGTCCGAAAATCCAAGGCTAACACGCTCTCCAAAAACCAAGTTCAATCATGTTTGGGGGGAAAGGATATTACCCATAAATTTGAAGTCTAATACCAACTGAAAGGGCTTGGATATGAACAAGGTTATAAATCTAAGGATAATACTCATTTAAATGGGGCTCGTCGAGTGAGGATCAATTTGTCCGAAAATCCAAGGCTAACACCCCTCCAAAAACCAAGTTCAATCATGTTTGGGGGAAAAGCCTATAACCCATAAATTTGAAGTCTAATACCATCTAAAAGGGCTTGGATATGAACAAGGTTAAAAATCTAAGGCTAATACTCATTTAAATGGGGCTCGTCGAGTCAGGATCAATTTGTCCGAAAATCCAAGGCTAACACGCTCTCCAAAAACCATGTTCAATCATGTTTGGGGGAAAAGCCTATAACCCATAAACTTGAAGTCTAATACCATCTAAAAGTTCTTGGATATGAACAAGATTAGAAATCTAAGGCTAATACTCATTTAAATAGGGCTCGTCGAGTCAGGATCAATTTGTCCGAAAATCCAAGGCTAACACCCCTCCAAAAACCAAGTTAAATCATGTTTGGGGGAAAAGCCTATAACCCATAAATTTGAAGTCTAATACCATCTAAAAGGGCTTGGATATGAACAAGGTTAGATATCTAAGGCTAATACTCATTTAAATAGGGCTTGTCGAGTCAGGATCAATTTGTCCGAAAATCCAAGGCTAACACCCCCTCCAAAAACCAAGTTCAATCATGTTTGGGGGAAAAGGATATTACCCATAAATTTGAAGTCTAATACCATATAAAAGTGCTTGGATATGAACAAGGTTAGAAATCTACGACTAATATTCATTTAAATACGGCTCGTCGAGTCAGGATCAAGTTGTCCGAAAATCAAAGGCTAACACCCCCTCCAAAAACCAAGTTCAATCATGTTTGGGGGAAAAGGATATTACCCATAAATTTGAAGTCTAATACCATCTAAAAGGGCTTGTATATGAACAAGGTTAGAAATCTAAGGCTAATACTCATTTAAATGGGGCTCATCGAGTCAGGATCAATTTGTCCGAAAATCCAAGGCTAACACGCTCTCCAAAAACCAAGTTCAATCATGTTTGGGGGAAAAGCCTATAACCCATTAACTTGAAGTCTAATACCATCTAAAAGTGCTTGGATATGAACAAGATTAGAAATCTAAGGATAATACTCATTTAAATGGGGCTCGTCGAGTGAGGATCAATTTGTCCGAAAATCCAAGGCTAACACCCCTCCAAAAACCAAGTTAAATCATGTTTGGGGGAAAAGCCTATAACCCATAAATTTGAAGTCTAATACCATCTAAAAGGGCTTGGATATGAACAAGGTTAGAAATCTAAGGCTAATACTCATTTAAATGGGGCTCGTCGAGTCAGGATCAATTTGTCCGAAAATCCAAGGCTAACACGCTCTCCAAAAACCAAGTTCAATCATGTTTGGGGGGAAAGGATATTACCCATAAATTTGAAGTCTAATACCAACTGAAAGGGCTTGGATATGAACAAGGTTAGAAATCTAAGGATAATACTCATTTAAATGGGGCTCGTCGAGTGAGGATCAATTTGTCCGAAAATCCAAGGCTAACACCCCTCCAAAAACCAAGTTCAATCATGTTTGGGGGAAAAGCCTATAACCCATAAATTTGAAGTCTAATACCATCTAAAAGGGCTTGGATATGAACAAGGTTAAAAATCTAAGGCTAATACTCATTTAAATGGGGCTCGTCGAGTCAGGATCAATTTGTCCGAAAATCCAAGGCTAACACGCTCTCCAAAAACCATGTTCAATCATGTTTGGGGGAAAAGCCTATAACCCATAAACTTGAAGTCTAATACCATCTAAAAGTTCTTGGATATGAACAAGATTAGAAATCTAAGGCTAATACTCATTTAAATAGGGCTCGTCGAGTCAGGATCAATTTGTCCGAAAATCCAAGGCTAACACCCCTCCAAAAACCAAGTTAAATCATGTTTGGGGGAAAAGCCTATAACCCATAAATTTGAAGTCTAATACCATCTAAAAGGGCTTGGATATGAACAAGGTTAGATATCTAAGGCTAATACTCATTTAAATAGGGCTTGTCGAGTCAGGATCAATTTGTCCGAAAATCCAAGGCTAACACCCCCTCCAAAAACCAAGTTCAATCATGTTTGGGGGAAAAGGATATTACCCATAAATTTGAAGTCTAATACCACATAAAAGTGCTTGGATATGAACAAGGTTAGAAATCTACGACTAATATTCATTTAAATACGGCTCGTCGAGTCAGGATCAAGTTGTCCGAAAATCCAAGGCTAACACCCCCTCCAAAAACCAAGTTCAATCATGTTTGGGGGAAAAGGATATTACCCATAAATTTGAAGTCTAATACCATCTAAAAGGGCTTGTATATGAACAAGGTTAGAAATCTAAGGCTAATACTCATTTAAATGGGGCTCATCGAGTCAGGATCAATTTGTCCGAAAATCCAAGGCTAACACGCTCTCCAAAAACCAAGTTCAATCATGTTTGGGGGAAAAGCCTATAACCCATTAACTTGAAGTCTAATACCATCTAAAAGTGCTTGGATATGAACAAGATTAGAAATCTAAGGATAATACTCATTTAAATGGGGCTCGTCGAGTGAGGATCAATTTGTCCGAAAATCCAAGGCTAACACCCCTCCAAAAACCAAGTTAAATCATGTTTGGGGGAAAAGCCTATAACCCATAAATTTGAAGTCTAATACCATCTAAAAGGGCTTGGATATGAACAAGGTTAGAAATCTAAGGCTAATACTCATTTAAATGGGGCTCGTCGAGTCAGGATCAATTTGTCCGAAAATCCAAGGCTAACACGCTCTCCAAAAACCAAGTTCAATCATGTTTGGGGGAAAAGGATATTACCCATAAATTTGAAGTCTAATACCATCTAAAAGTGCTTGGATATGAACAAGGTTAGAAATCTAAGGCTAATATTCATTGAAATACGACTCCTCGAGTGAGGATCAATTTGTCCGAAAATCCAAGGCTAACACCCCCTCCAAAAGCCAAGTTCAATCATGTTTGGGGGAAAAGCCTATAACCCATAAATTTGAAGTCTAATACAATCTAAATGGGCTTGGATATGAACAAGGTTAGATATCTAAGGCTAATACTCATTTAAATAGGGCTCGTCGAGTCAGGATCAATTTGTGCGAAAATCCAAGGCTAACACCCCCTCCAAAAACCAAGTTCAATCATGTTTGGGGGAAAAGGATATTACCCATAAATTTGAAGTCTAATACCATCTAAAAGGGCTTGTATATGAACAAGGTTAGAAATCTAAGGCTAATACTCATTTAAATGGGGCTCATCGAGTCAGGATCAATTTGTCCGAAAATCCAAGGCTAACACCCCCTCCAAAAGCCAAGTTCAATCATGTTTGGGGGAAAAGCCTATAACCCATAAATTTGAAGTATAATACAATCTAAATGGGCTTGGATATGAACAAGGTTAGATATCTAAGGCTAATACTCATTTAAATAGGGCTTGTCGAGTCAGGATCAATTTGTCCGAAAATCCAAGGCTAACACCCCCTCCAAAAACCAAGTTCAATCATGTTTGGGGGAAAAGGATATTACCCATGAATTTGAAGTCTAATACCATATAAAAGTGCTTGGATATGAACAAGGTTAGAAATCTATGACTAATATTCATTTAAATACGGCTCGTCGAGTCAGGATCAATTTGTCCGAAAATCCAAGGCTAACACCCCCACCAAAAACCAAGTTCAATCATGTTTGGGGGAAAAGGATATTACCCATAAATTTGAAGTCTAATACCAACTGAAAGGGCTTGGATATGAACAAGGTTAGAAATCTAAGGATAATACTCATTTAAATGGGGCTCGTCCAGTGAGGATCAATATGTCCGAAAATCCAAGGCTAACACCCCTCCAAAAGCCAAGTTCAATCATGTTTGGGGGAAAAGGCTATAACCCATAAATTTGAAGTCTAATACCATCTAAAAAGGCTTGGATATGAACAAGGTTAGAAATCTAAGGCTAATAGTAATTTAAATGGGGCTCGTCGAGTCAGGATCAATTTGTCCGAAAATCCAAGGCTAACACGCTCTCCAAAAACCAAGTTCAATCATGTTTGGGTGAAAAGCCTATAACCCATAAACTTGAAGTCTAATACCATCTAAAATTTCTTGGATATCAACAAGATTGGCAATCTAAGGCTAATACTAATTTAAATAGGGCTCATCGAGTCAGGATCAATTTGTCCGAAAATCCAAGGCTAACACCCCTCCAAAAACCAAGTTAAATCATGTTTGGGAGAAAAGCCTATAACCCATAAATTTGAAGTCTAATACCATCTAAAAGGGCTTGGATATGAACAAGGTTAGAAATCTAAGGCTAATACTCATTTAAATGGGGCTCGTCGAGTCAGGATCAATTTGTCCGAAAATCCAAGGCTAACACGCTCTCCAAAAACCAAGTTCAATCATGTTTGGGGGAAAATCCTATAACCCATAAACTTGAAGTCTAATACCATCTAAAAGTGCTTGGATATGAACAAGATTATAAATCTAAGGCTAATACCCATTTAAATAGGGCTCGTCGAGTCAGGATCAATTTGTCCGAAAATCCAAGGCTAACACCCCCTCCAAAAACGAAGTTCAATCATGTTTGGGGGAAAAGGATATTACCCATAAATTTGAAGTCTAATACCATCTAAACGTGCTTGGATATGAACAAGGTTAGAAATCTAAGGCTAATATTCATTGAAATACGGCTCCTCGAGTGAGGATCAATTTGTCCGAAAATCCAAGGCTAACACCCCCTCCAAAAGCCAAGTTCAATCATGTTTGGGGGAAAAGCGTATAACCCATAAATTTGAAGTCTAATACAATCTAAATGGGCTTGGATATGAACAAGGTTAGATATCTAAGGCTAATACTCATTTAAATAGGGCTCGTCGAGTCAGGATCAATTTGTCCGAAAATCCAAGGCTAACACCCCCTCCAAAAACCAAGTTGAATCATGTTTGGGGGAAAAGGATATTACCCATAAATTTGAAGTCTAATACCATCTAAAAGTGCTTGGATATGAACAAGGTTAGAAATCTAAGGCTAATACTCATTTAAATGGGGCTCGTCGAGTCAGGATCAATTTGTCTGAAAATCCAAGGCTAACACCCCCTCCAAAAACCAAGTTCAATCATGTTTGGGGGAAAAGGATATTACCCATAAATTTGAAGTCTAATACCATATAAAAGTGCTTGGATATGAACAAGGTTAGAAATCTACGACTAATATTCATTTAAATACGGCTCGTCGAGTCAGGATCAATTTGTCCGAAAATCCAAGGCTACCACCCCCTCCAAAAACCAAGTTCAATCATGTTTGGGGGAAAAGGATATTACCCATAAATTTGAAGTCTAATACCATATAAAAGTGCTTGGATATGAACAAGGTTAGAAATCTACGACTAATATTCATTTAAATACGGCTCGTCGAGTCAGGATCAATTTGTCCGAAAATCCAAGGCTACCACCCCCTCCAAAAACCAAGTTCAATCATGTTTGGGGGAAAAGGATATTACCCATAAACTTGAAGTCTAATACCAACTGAAAGGGCTTGGATATGAACAAGGTTAGAAATCTAAGGATAATACTCATTTAAATGGGGCTCGTCGAGTGAGGATCAATTTGTCTGAAAATCCAGGGCTAACACGCTCTCCAAAAACCAAGTTCAATCATGTTTGGGGGAAAAGCCTATAACCCATTAACTTGAAGTCTAATACCATCTAAAAGTGCTTGGATATGAACAAGATTAGAAATCTAAGGATAATACTCATTTAAATGGGGCTCGTCGAGTGAGGATCAATTTGTCCGAAAATCCAAGGCTAACACCCCTCCAAAAACCAAGTTAAATCATGTTTGGGGGAAAAGCCTATAACCCATAAATTTGAAGTCTAATACCATCTAAAAGGGCTTGGATATGAACAAGGTTAGAAATCTAAGTCTAATACTCATTTAAATGGGGCTCGTCGAGTCAGGATCAATTTGTCCGAAAATCCAAGGCTAACACGCTCTCCAAAAACCAAGTTCAATCATGTTTGGGGGAAAAGGATATTACCCATAAATTTGAAGTCTAATACCATCTAAAAGGGCTTGTATATGAACAAGGTTAGAAATCTAAGGCTAATACTCATTTAAATGGGGCTCATCGAGTCAGGATCAATTTGTCCGAAAATCCAAGGCTAACACGCTCTCCAAAAACCAAGTTCAATCATGTTTGGGGGAAAAGCCTATAACCCATTAACTTGAAGTCTAATACCATCTAAAAGTGCTTGGATATGAACAAGATTAGAAATCTAAGGATAATACTCATTTAAATGGGGCTCGTCGAGTGAGGATCAATTTGTCCGAAAATCCAAGGCTAACACCCCTCCAAAAACCAAGTTAAATCATGTTTGGGGGAAAAGCCTATAACCCATAAATTTGAAGTCTAATACCATCTAAAAGGGCTTGGATATGAACAAGGTTAGAAATCTAAGGCTAATACTCATTTAAATGGGGCTCGTCGAGTCAGGATCAATTTGTCCGAAAATCCAAGGCTAACACGCTCTCCAAAAACCAAGTTCAATCATGTTTGGGGGAAAAGGATATTACCCATAAATTTGAAGTCTAATACCATCTAAAAGTGCTTGGATATGAACAAGGTTAGAAATCTAAGGCTAATATTCATTGAAATACGACTCCTCGAGTGAGGATCAATTTGTCCGAAAATCCAAGGCTAACACCCCCTCCAAAAGCCAAGTTCAATCATGTTTGGGGGAAAAGCCTATAACCCATAAATTTGAAGTCTAATACAATCTAAATGGGCTTGGATATGAACAAGGTTAGATATCTAAGGCTAATACTCATTTAAATAGGGCTCGTCGAGTCAGGATCAATTTGTGCGAAAATCCAAGGCTAACACCCCCTCCAAAAACCAAGTTCAATCATGTTTGGGGGAAAAGGATATTACCCATAAATTTGAAGTCTAATACCATCTAAAAGGGCTTGTATATGAACAAGGTTAGAAATCTAAGGCTAATACTCATTTAAATGGGGCTCATCGAGTCAGGATCAATTTGTCCGAAAATCCAAGGCTAACACCCCCTCCAAAAGCCAAGTTCAATCATGTTTGGGGGAAAAGCCTATAACCCATAAATTTGAAGTATAATACAATCTAAATGGGCTTGGATATGAACAAGGTTAGATATCTAAGGCTAATACTCATTTAAATAGGGCTTGTCGAGTCAGGATCAATTTGTCCGAAAATCCAAGGCTAACACCCCCTCCAAAAACCAAGTTGAATCATGTTTGGGGGAAAAGGATATTACCCATGAATTTGAAGTCTAATACCATATAAAAGTGCTTGGATATGAACAAGGTTAGAAATCTATGACTAATATTCATTTAAATACGGCTCGTCGAGTCAGGATCAATTTGTCCGAAAATCCAAGGCTAACACCCCCACCAAAAACCAAGTTCAATCATGTTTGGGGGAAAAGGATATTACCCATAAATTTGAAGTCTAATACCAACTGAAAGGGCTTGGATATGAACAAGGTTAGAAATCTAAGGATAATACTCATTTAAATGGGGCTCGTCCAGTGAGGATCAATATGTCCGAAAATCCAAGGCTAACACCCCTCCAAAAGCCAAGTTCAATCATGTTTGGGGGAAAAGGCTATAACCCATAAATTTGAAGTCTAATACCATCTAAAAAGGCTTGGATATGAACAAGGTTAGAAATCTAAGGCTAATAGTAATTTAAATGGGGCTCGTCGAGTCAGGATCAATTTGTCCGAAAATCCAAGGCTAACACGCTCTCCAAAAACCAAGTTCAATCATGTTTGGGTGAAAAGCCTATAACCCATAAACTTGAAGTCTAATACCATCTAAAATTTCTTGGATATCAACAAGATTGGCAATCTAAGGCTAATACTAATTTAAATAGGGCTCATCGAGTCAGGATCAATTTGTCCGAAAATCCAAGGCTAACACCCCTCCAAAAACCAAGTTAAATCATGTTTGGGAGAAAAGCCTATAACCCATAAATTTGAAGTCTAATACCATCTAAAAGGGCTTGGATATGAACAAGGTTAGAAATCTAAGGCTAATACTCATTTAAATGGGGCTCGTCGAGTCAGGATCAATTTGTCCGAAAATCCAAGGCTAACACGCTCTCCAAAAACCAAGTTCAATCATGTTTGGGGGAAAATCCTATAACCCATAAACTTGAAGTCTAATACCATCTAAAAGTGCTTGGATATGAACAAGATTATAAATCTAAGGCTAATACCCATTTAAATAGGGCTCGTCGAGTCAGGATCAATTTGTCCGAAAATCCAAGGCTAACACCCCCTCCAAAAACGAAGTTCAATCATGTTTGGGGGAAAAGGATATTACCCATAAATTTGAAGTCTAATACCATCTAAACGTGCTTGGATATGAACAAGGTTAGAAATCTAAGGCTAATATTCATTGAAATACGGCTCCTCGAGTGAGGATCAATTTGTCCGAAAATCCAAGGCTAACACCCCCTCCAAAAGCCAAGTTCAATCATGTTTGGGGGAAAAGCGTATAACCCATAAATTTGAAGTCTAATACAATCTAAATGGGCTTGGATATGAACAAGGTTAGATATCTAAGGCTAATACTCATTTAAATAGGGCTCGTCGAGTCAGGATCAATTTGTCCGAAAATCCAAGGCTAACACCCCCTCCAAAAACCAAGTTGAATCATGTTTGGGGGAAAAGGATATTACCCATAAATTTGAAGTCTAATACCATCTAAAAGTGCTTGGATATGAACAAGGTTAGAAATCTAAGGCTAATACTCATTTAAATGGGGCTCGTCGAGTCAGGATCAATTTGTCTGAAAATCCAAGGCTAACACCCCCTCCAAAAACCAAGTTCAATCATGTTTGGGGGAAAAGGATATTACCCATAAATTTGAAGTCTAATACCATATAAAAGTGCTTGGATATGAACAAGGTTAGAAATCTACGACTAATATTCATTTAAATACGGCTCGTCGAGTCAGGATCAATTTGTCCGAAAATCCAAGGCTACCACCCCCTCCAAAAACCAAGTTCAATCATGTTTGGGGGAAAAGGATATTACCCATAAATTTGAAGTCTAATACCATATAAAAGTGCTTGGATATGAACAAGGTTAGAAATCTACGACTAATATTCATTTAAATACGGCTCGTCGAGTCAGGATCAATTTGTCCGAAAATCCAAGGCTACCACCCCCTCCAAAAACCAAGTTCAATCATGTTTGGGGGAAAAGGATATTACCCATAAACTTGAAGTCTAATACCAACTGAAAGGGCTTGGATATGAACAAGGTTAGAAATCTAAGGATAATACTCATTTAAATGGGGCTCGTCGAGTGAGGATCAATTTTTCTGAAAATCCAGGGCTAACACGCTCTCCAAAAACCAAGTTCAATCATGTTTGGGGGAAAAGCCTATAACCCATTAACTTGAAGTCTAATACCATCTAAAAGTGCTTGGATATGAACAAGATTAGAAATCTAAGGATAATACTCATTTAAATGGGGCTCGTCGAGTGAGGATCAATTTGTCCGAAAATCCAAGGCTAACACCCCTCCAAAAACCAAGTTAAATCATGTTTGGGGGAAAAGCCTATAACCCATAAATTTGAAGTCTAATACCATCTAAAAGGGCTTGGATATGAACAAGGTTAGAAATCTAAGTCTAATACTCATTTAAATGGGGCTCGTCGAGTCAGGATCAATTTGTCCGAAAATCCAAGGCTAACACGCTCTCCAAAAACCAAGTTCAATCATGTTTGGGGGAAAAGGATATTACCCATAAATTTGAAGTCTAATACCATCTAAAAGTGCTTGGATATGAACAAGGTTAGAAATCTAAGGCTAATATTCATTGAAATACGACTCCTCGAGTGAGGATCAATTTGTCCGAAAATCCAAGGCTAACACCCCCTCCAAAAGCCAAGTTCAATCATGTTTGGGGGAAAAGCCTATAACCCATAAATTTGAAGTCTAATACAATCTAAATGGGCTTGGATATGAACAAGGTTAGATATCTAAGGCTAATACTCATTTAAATAGGGCTCGTCGAGTCAGGATCAATTTGTGCGAAAATCCAAGGCTAACACCCCCTCCAAAAACCAAGTTCAATCATGTTTGGGGGAAAAGGATATTACCCATAAATTTGAAGTCTAATACCATATAAAAGTGCTTGGATATGAACAAAGTTAGAAATCTACGACTAATATTCATTTAAATACGGCTCGTCGAGTCAGGATCAATTTGTCCGAAAATCCAAGGCTAACACCCCCACCAAAAACCAAGTTCAATCATGTTTGGGGGAAAAGGATATTACCCATAAATTTGAAGTCTAATACCAACTGAAAGGGCTTGGATATGAACAAGGTTAGAAATCTAAGGATAATACTCATTTAAATGGGGCTCGTCCAGTGAGGATCAATATGTCCGAAAATCCAAGGCTAACACCCCTCCAAAAGCCAAGTTCAATCATGTTTGGGGGAAAAGCCTATAACCCATAAATTTGAAGTCTAATACCATCTAAAAGGGCTTGGATATGAACAAGGTTAGAAATCTAAGGCTAATACTAATTTAAATGGGGCTCGTCGAGTCAGGATCAATTTGTCCGAAAATCCAAGGCTAACACGCTCTCCAAAAACCAAGTTCAATCATGTTTGGGTGAAAAGCCTATAACCCATAAACTTGAAGTCTAATACCATCTAAAATTTCTTGGATATCAACAAGATTGGAAATCTAAGGCTAATACTCATTTAAATAGGGCTCATCGAGTCAGGATCAATTTGTCCGAAAATCCAAGGCTAACACCCCTCCAAAAACCAAGTTAAATCATGTTTGGGAGAAAAGCCTATAACCCATAAATTTGAAGTCTAATACCATCTAAAAGGGCTTGGATATGAACAAGGTTAGAAATCTAAGGCTAATACTCATTTAAATGGGGTTCGTCGAGTCAGGATCAATTTGTCCGAAAATCCAAGGCTAACACGCTCTCCAAAAACCAAGTTCAATCATGTTTGGGGGAAAATCCTATAACCCATAAACTTGAAGTCTAATACCATCTAAAAGTGCTTGGATATGAACAAGATTATAAATCTAAGGCTAATACCCATTTAAATAGGGCTCGTCGAGTCAGGATCAATTTGTCCGAAAATCCAAGGCTAACACCCCCTCCAAAAACGAAGTTCAATCATGTTTGGGGGAAAAGGATATTACCCATAAATTTGAAGTCTAATACCATCTAAACGTGCTTGGATATGAACAAGGTTAGAAATCTAAGGCTAATATTCATTGAAATACGGCTCCTCGAGTGAGGATCAATTTGTCCGAAAATCCAAGGCTAACACCCCCTCCAAAAGCCAAGTTCAATCATGTTTGGGGGAAAAGCGTATAACCCATAAATTTGAAGTCTAATACAATCTAAATGGGCTTGGATATGAACAAGGTTAGATATCTAAGGCTAATACTCATTTAAATAGGGCTCGTCGAGTCAGGATCAATTTGTCCGAAAATCCAAGGCTAACACCCCCTCCAAAAACCAAGTTGAATCATGTTTGGGGGAAAAGGATATTACCCATAAATTTGAAGTCTAATACCATCTAAAAGTGCTTGGATATGAACAAGGTTAGAAATCTAAGGCTAATACTCATTTAAATGGGGCTCGTCGAGTCAGGATCAATTTGTCTGAAAATCCAAGGCTAACACCCCCTCCAAAAACCAAGTTCAATCATGTTTGGGGGAAAAGGATATTACCCATAAATTTGAAGTCTAATACCATATAAAAGTGCTTGGATATGAACAAGGTTAGAAATCTACGACTAATATTCATTTAAATACGGCTCGTCGAGTCAGGATCAATTTGTCCGAAAATCCAAGGCTACCACCCCCTCCAAAAACCAAGTTCAATCATGTTTGGGGGAAAAGGATATTACCCATAAATTTGAAGTCTAATACCATCTAAAAGTGCTTGGATATGAACAAGGTTAGAAATCTAAGGCTAATACTCATTTAAATAGGGCTCGTCGAGTCAGGATCAATTTGTCCGAAAATCCAAGGCTAACACCCCTCCAAAAACCAAGTTCAATCATGTTTGGGGGTAAAGCCTATAACCCATAAATTTGAAGTCTAATACCATCTAAAAGGGCTTGGATATGAACAAGGTTAGAAATCTAAGGATAATACTCATTTAAATGGGGCTCGTCGAGTGAGGATCAATTTGTCCGAAAATCCAAGGCTAACACGCTCTCCAAAAACCAAGTTCAATCATGTTTGGGGGAAAAGCCTATAACCCATAAACTTGAAGTCTAATACCATCTAAAAGTGCTTGGATATGAACAAGATTAGAAATCTAAGGCTAATACTCATTTAAATAGGGCTCGTCGAGTCAGGATCAATTTGTCCGAAAATCCAAGGCTAACACCCCTCCAAAAACCAAGTTAAATCATGTTTGGGGGAAAAGCCTATAACCCATAAATTTGAAGTCTAATACCATCTAAAAGGGCTTCGATATGAACAAGGTTAGAAATCTAAGGCTAATACTCATTTAAATGGGGCTCGTCGAGTCAGGATCAATTTGTCCGAAAATCCAAGGCTAACACGCTCTCCAAAAACCAAGTTCAATCATGTTTGGGGGAAAAGCCTATAACCCATAAACTTGAAGTCTAATACCATCTAAAAGTGCTTGGATATGAACAAGATTAGAAATCTAAGGCTAATACCCATTTAAATAGGGCTCGTCGAGTCAGGATCAATTTGTCCGAAAATCCAAGGCTAACACCCCCTCCAAAAACGAAGTTCAATCATGTTTGGGGGAAAAGGATATTACCCATAAATTTGAAGTCTAATACCATCTAAAAGTGCTTGGATATGAACAAGGTTAGAAATCTAAGGCTAATATTCATTGAAATACGACTCCTCGAGTGAGGATCAATTTGTCCGAAAATCCAAGGCTAACACCCCCTCCAAAAGCCAAGTTCAATCATGTTTGGGGGAAAAGCCTATAACCCATAAATTTGAAGTCTAATACAATCTAAATGGGCTTGGATATGAACAAGGTTAGATATGTAAGGCTAATACTCATTTAAATAGGGCTCGTCGAGTCAGGATCAATTTGTCCGAAAATCCAAGGCTAACACCCCCTCCAAAAACCAAGTTGAATCATGTTTGGGGGAAAAGGATATTACCCATAAATTTGAAGTCTAATACCATCTAAAAGTGCTTGGATATGAACAAGGTTAGAAATCTAAGGCTAATACTCATTTAAATGGGGCTCGTCGAGTCAGGATCAATTTGTCCGAAAATCCAAGGCTAACACCCCCTCCAAAAACCAAGTTCAATCATGTTTGGGGGAAAAGGATATTACCCATAAATTTGAAGTCTAATACCATATAAAAGTGCTTGGATATGAACAAGGTTAGAAATCTACGACTAATATTCATTTAAATACGGCTCGTCATGTCAGGATCAATTTGTCCGAAAATCCAAGGCTAACACCCCCTCCAAAAACCAAGTTCAATCATGTTTGGGGGAAAAGGATATTACCCATAAATTTGAAGTCTAATACCATATAAAAGTGCTTGGATATGAACAAGGTTAGAAATCTACGACTAATATTCATTTAAATACGGCTCGTCGAGTCAGGATCAATTTGTCCGAAAATCCAAGGCTACTACCCCCTCCAAAAACCAAGTTCAATCATGCTTGGGGGAAAAGGATATTACCCATAAATTTGAAGTCTAATACCATATAAAAGTGCTTGGATATGAACAAGGTTAGAAATCTACGACTAATATTCATTTAAATACGGCTCGTCGAGTCAGGATCAATTTGTCCGAAAATCCAAGGCTACCACCCCCTCCAAAAACCAAGTTCAATCATGTTTGGGGGAAAAGGATATTACCCATAAACTTGAAGTCTAATACCAACTGAAAGGGCTTGGATATGAACAAGGTTAGAAATCTAAGGATAATACTCATTTAAATGGGGCTCGTCGAGTGAGGATCAATTTGTCCGAAAATCCAGGGCTAACGCCCCTCCAAAAACCAAGTTAAATCATGTTTGGGGGAAAAGCCTATAACCCATAAATTTGAAGTCTAATACCATCTAAAAGGGCTTGGATATGAACAAGGTTAGAAATCTAAGGCTAATACTCATTTAAATGGGGCTCGTCGAGTCAGGATCAATTTGTCCGAAAATCCAAGGCTAACACGCTCTCCAAAAACCAAGTTCAATCATGTTTGGGGGGAAAGGATATTACCCATAAATTTGAAGTCTAATACCAACTGAAAGGGCTTGGATATGAACAAGGTTAGAAATCTAACGATAATACTCATTTAAATGGGGCTTGTAGAGTGAGGATCAATTTGTCCGAAAATCCAAGGCTAACACCCCTCCAAACACCAAGTTCAATCATGTTTGGAGGAAAAGCCTATAACCTATAAATTTGAAGTCTAATACCATCTAAAAGGGCTTGGATATGAACAAGGTTAGAAATCTAAGGCTAATACTCATTTAAATGGGGCTCGTCGAGTTAGGATCAATTTGTCCGAAAATCCAAGGCTAAAACGCTCTGCAAAAACCAAGTTCAATCATGTTTGGGGGAAAAGCCTATAACCCATAAACTTGAAGTCTAATACCATCTAAAAGTTCTTGGATATGAACAAGATTAGAAATCTAAGGCTAATACTCATTTAAATAGGGCTCGTCGAGTCAGGATCAATTTGTCCGAAAATCCAAGGCTAACACCCCTCCAAAAACCAAGTTCAATCATGTTTGGGGGTAAAGCCTATAACCCATAAATTTGAAGTCTAATACCATCTAAAAGGGCTTGGATATGAACAAGGTTAGAAATCTAAGGATAATACTCATTTAAATGGGGCTCGTCGAGTGAGGATCAATTTGTCCGAAAATCCAAGGCTAACACGCTCTCCAAAAACCAAGTTCAATCATGTTTGGGGGAAAAGCCTATAACCCATAAACTTGAAGTCTAATACCATCTAAAAGTGCTTGGATATGAACAAGATTAGAAATCTAAGGCTAATACTCATTTAAATAGGGCTCGTCGAGTCAGGATCAATTTGTCCGAAAATCCAAGGCTAACACCCCTCCAAAAACCAAGTTAAATCATGTTTGGGGGAAAAGCCTATAACCCATAAATTTGAAGTCTAATACCATCTAAAAGGGCTTGGATATGAACAAGGTTAGAAATCTAAGGCTAATACTCATTTAAATGGGGCTCGTCGAGTCAGGATCAATTTGTCCGAAAATCCAAGGCTAACACGCTCTCCAAAAACCAAGTTCAATCATGTTTGGGGGAAAAGCCTATAACCCATAAACTTGAAGTCTAATACCATCTAAAAGTGCTTGGATATGAACAAGATTAGAAATCTAAGGCTAATACCCATTTAAATAGGGCTCGTCGAGTCAGGATCAATTTGTCCGAAAATCCAAGGCTAACACCCCCTCCAAAAACGAAGTTCAATCATGTTTGGGGGAAAAGGATATTACCCATAAATTTGAAGTCTAATACCATCTAAAAGTGCTTGGATATGAACAAGGTTAGAAATCTAAGGCTAATATTCATTGAAATACGACTCCTCGAGTGAGGATCAATTTGTCCGAAAATCCAAGGCTAACACCCCCTCCAAAAGCCAAGTTCAATCATGTTTGGGGGAAAAGCCTATAACCCATAAATTTGAAGTCTAATACAATCTAAATGGGCTTGGATATGAACAAGGTTAGATATGTAAGGCTAATACTCATTTAAATAGGGTTCGTCGAGTCAGGATCAATTTGTCCGAAAATCCAAGGCTAACACCCCCTCCAAAAACCAAGTTGAATCATGTTTGGGGGAAAAGGATATTACCCATAAATTTGAAGTCTAATACCATCTAAAAGTGCTTGGATATGAACAAGGTTAGAAATCTAAGGCTAATACTCATTTAAATGGGGCTCGTCGAGTCAGGATCAATTTGTCCGAAAATCCAAGGCTAACACCCCCTCCAAAAACCAAGTTCAATCATGTTTGGGGGAAAAGGATATTACCCATAAATTTGAAGTCTAATACCATATAAAAGTGCTTGGATATGAACAAGGTTAGAAATCTACGACTAATATTCATTTAAATACGGCTCGTCGAGTCAGGATCAATTTGTCTGAAAATCCAAGGCTACCACCCCCTCCAAAAACCAAGTTCAATCATGTTTGGGGGAAAAGGATATTACCCATAAATTTGAAGTCTAATACCAAATGAAAGGGCTTGGATATGAACAAGGTTAGAAATCTAAGGATAATACTCATTTAAATGGGGCTCGTCGAGTGAGGATCAATATGTCCGAAAATCCAAGGCTAACACCCCTCCAAAAACCAAGTTAAATCATGTTTGGGGGAAAAGCCTATAACCCATAAACTTGAAGTCTAATACCATCTAAAAGTGCTTGGATATGAACAAGATTAGAAATCTAAGGCTAATACTCATTTAAATAGGGCTCGTCGAGTCAGGATCAATTTGTCCGAAAATCCAAGGCTAACACCCCTCCAAAAACCAAGTTAAATCATGTTTGGGGGAAAAGCCTATAACCCATAAATTTGAAGTCTAATACCATCTAAAAGGGCTTGGATATGAACAAGGTTAGAAATCTAAGGCTAATACTCATTTAAATGGGGCTCGTCGAGTCAGGATCAATTTGTCCGAAAATCCAAGGCTAACACGCTCTCCAAAAACCAAGTTCAATCATGTTTGGGGGAAAAGCCTATAACCCATAAACTTGAAGTCTAATACCATCTAAAAGTGCTTGGATATGAACAAGATTAGAAATCTAAGGCTAATACCCATTTAAATAGGACTCGTCGAGTCAGGATCAATTTGTCCGAAAATCCAAGGCTAACACCCCCTCCAAAAACGAAGTTCAATCATGTTTGGGGGAAAAGGATATTACCCATAAATTTGAAGTCTAATACCATCTAAAAGTGCTTGGATATGAACAAGGTTAGAAATCTAAGGCTAATATTCATTGAAATACGACTCCTCGAGTGAGGATCAATTTGTCCGAAAATCCAAGGCTAACACCCCCTCCAAAAGCCATGTTCAATCATGTTTGGGGGAAAAGCCTATAACCCATAAATTTGAAGTCTAATACAATCTAAATGGGCTTGGATATGAACAAGGTTAGATATCTAAGGCTAATACTCATTTAAATAGGGCTCGTCGAGTCAGGATCAATTTGTCCGAAAATCCAAGGCTAACACCCCCTCCAAAAACCAAGTTGAATCATGTTTGGGGGAAAAGGATATTACCCATAAATTTGAAGTCTAATACCATCTAAAAGTGCTTGGATATGAACAAGGTTAGAAATCTAAGGCTAATACTCATTTAAATGGGGCTCGTCGAGTCAGGATCAATTTGTCTGAAAATCCAAGGCTAACACCCCCTCCAAAAACCAAGTTCAATCATGTTTGGGGGAAAAGGATATTACCCATAAATTTGAAGTCTAATACCATATAAAAGTGCTTGGATATGAACAAGGTTAGAAATCTACGACTAATATTCATTTAAATACGGCTCGTCGAGTCAGGATCAAATTGTCCGAAAATCCAAGGCTACCACCCCCTCCAAAAACCAAGTTCAATCATGTTTGGGGGAAAAGGATATTACCCATAAATTTGAAGTCTAATACCAAATGAAAGGGCTTGGATATGAACAAGGTTAGAAATCTAAGGATAATACTCATTTAAATGGGGCTCGTCGAGTGAGGATCAATATGTCCGAAAATCCAAGGCTAACACCCCTCCAAAAACCAAGTTAAATCATGTTTGGGGGAAAAACCTATAACCCATAAACTTGAAGTCTAATACCATCTAAAAGTGCTTGGATATGAACAAGATTAGAAATCTAAGGCTAATACTCATTTAAATAGGGCTCGTCGAGTCAGGATCAATTTGTCCGAAAATCCAAGGCTAACACCCCTCCAAAAACCAAGTTAAATCATGTTTGGGGGAAAAGCCTATAACCCATAAATTTGAAGTCTAATACCATCTAAAAGGGCTTGGATATGAACAAGGTTAGAAATCTAAGGCTAATACTCATTTAAATGGGGCTCGTCGAGTCAGGATCAATTTGTCCGAAAATCCAAGGCTAACACGCTCTCCAAAAACCAAGTTCAATCATGTTTGGGGGAAAAGCCTATAACCCATAAACTTGAAGTCTAATACCATCTAAAAGTGCTTGGATATGAACAAGATTAGAAATCTAAGGCTAATACCCATTTAAATAGGACTCGTCGAGTCAGGATCAATTTGTCCGAAAATCCAAGGCTAACACCCCCTCCAAAAACGAAGTTCAATCATGTTTGGGGGAAAAGGATATTACCCATAAATTTGAAGTCTAATACCATCTAAAAGTGCTTGGATATGAACAAGGTTAGAAATCTAAGGCTAATATTCATTGAAATACGACTCCTCGAGTGAGGATCAATTTGTCCGAAAATCCAAGGCTAACACCCCCTCCAAAAGCCAAGTTCAATCATGTTTGGGGGAAAAGCCTATAACCCATAAATTTGAAGTCTAATACAATCTAAATGGGCTTGGATATGAACAAGGTTAGATATCTAAGGCTAATACTCATTTAAATAGGGCTCGTCGAGTCAGGATCAATTTGTCCGAAAATCCAAGGCTAACACCCCCTCCAAAAACCAAGTTGAATCATGTTTGGGGGAAAAGGATATTACCCATAAATTTGAAGTCTAATACCATCTAAAAGTGCTTGGATATGAACAAGGTTAGAAATCTAAGGCTAATACTCATTTAAATGGGGCTCGTCGAGTCAGGATCAATTTGTCTGAAAATCCAAGGCTAACACCCCCTCCAAAAACCAAGTTCAATCATGTTTGGGGGAAAAGGATATTACCCATAAATTTGAAGTCTAATACCATATAAAAGTGCTTGGATATGAACAAGGTTAGAAATCTACGACTAATATTCATTTAAATACGGCTCGTCGAGTCAGGATCAAATTGTCCGAAAATCCAAGGCTACCACCCCCTCCAAAAACCAAGTTCAATCATGTTTGGGGGAAAAGGATATTACCCATAAATTTGAAGTCTAATACCATATAAAAGTGCTTGGATATGAACAAGGTTAGAAATCTACGACTAATATTCATTTAAATACGGCTCGTCGAGTCAGGATCAATTTGTCCGAAAATCCAAGGCTACCACCCCCTCCAAAAACCAAGTTCAATCATGTTTGGGGGAAAAGGATATTACCCATAAATTTGAAGTCTAATACCATATAAAAGTGCTTGGATATGAACAAGGTTAGAAATCTACGACTAATATTCATTTAAATACGGCTCGTCGAGTCAGGATCAATTTGTCCGAAAATCCAAGGCTACCACCCCCTCCAAAAACCAAGTTCAATCATGTTTGGGGGAAAAGGATATTACCCATAAACTTGAAGTCTAATACCAACTGAAAGGGCTTGGATATGAACAAGGTTAGAAATCTAAGGATAATACTCATTTAAATGGGGCTCGTCGAGTGAGGATCAATTTGTCCGAAAATCCAGGGCTAACGCCCCTCCAAAAACCAAGTTAAATCATGTTTGGGGGAAAAGCCAATAACCCATAAATTTGAAGTCTAATACCATCTAAAAGGGCTTGGATATGAACAAGGTTAGAAATCTAAGGCTAATACTCATTTAAATGGGGCTCGTCGAGTCAGGATCAATTTGTCCGAAAATCCAAGGCTAACACGCTCTCCAAAAACCAAGTTCAATCATGTTTGGGGGGAAAGGATATTACCCATAAATTTGAAGTCTAATACCAACTGAAAGGGCTTGGATATGAACAAGGTTAGAAATCTAACGATAATACTCATTTAAATGGGGCTTGTAGAGTGAGGATCAATTTGTCCGAAAATCCAAGGCTAACACCCCTCCAAACACCAAGTTCAATCATGTTTGGGGGAAAAGCCTATAACCTATAAATTTGAAGTCTAATACCATCTAAAAGGGCTTGGATATGAACAAGGTTAGAAATCTAAGGCTAATACTCATTTAAATGGGGCTCGTCGAGTCAGGATCAATTTGTCCGAAAATCCAAGGCTAACACGCTCTGCAAAAACCAAGTTCAATCATGTTTGGGGGAAAAGCCTATAACCCATAAACTTGAAGTCTAATACCATCTAAAAGTTCTTGGATATGAACAAGATTAGAAATCTAAGGCTAATACTCATTTAAATAGGGCTCGTCGAGTCAGGATCAATTTGTCCGAAAATCCAAGGCTAACACCCCTCCAAAAACCAAGTTCAATCATGTTTGGGGGTAAAGCCTATAACCCATAAATTTGAAGTCTAATACCATCTAAAAGGGCTTGGATATGAACAAGGTTAGAAATCTAAGGATAATACTCATTTAAATGGGGCTCGTCGAGTGAGGATCAATTTGTCCGAAAATCCAAGGCTAACACGCTCTCCAAAAACCAAGTTCAATCATGTTTGGGGGAAAAGCCTATAACCCATAAACTTGAAGTCTAATACCATCTAAAAGTGCTTGGATATGAACAAGATTAGAAATCTAAGGCTAATACTCATTTAAATAGGGCTCATCGAGTCAGGATCAATTTGTCCGAAAATCCAAGGCTAACACCCCTCCAAAAACCAAGTTAAATCATGTTTGGGGGAAAAGCCTATAAGCCATAAATTTGAAGTCTAATACCATCTAAAAGGGCTTGGATATGAACAAGGTTAGAAATCTAAGGCTAATACTCATTTAAATGGGGCTCGTCGAGTCAGGATCAATTTGTCCGAAAATCCAAGGCTAACACGCTCTCCAAAAACCAAGTTCAATCATGTTTGGGGGAAAAGCCTATAACCCATAAACTTGAAGTCTAATACCATCTAAAAGTGCTTGGATATGAACAAGATTAGAAATCTAAGGCTAATACCCATTTAAATAGGGCTTGTCGAGTCAGGATCAATTTGTCCGAAAATCCAAGGCTAACACCCCCTCCAAAAACGAAGTTCAATCATGTTTGGGGGAAAAGGATATTACCCATAAATTTGAAGTCTAATACCATCTGAAAGTGCTTGGATATGAACAAGGTTAGAAATCTAAGGCTAATATTCATTGAAATACGACTCCTCGAGTGAGGATCAATTTGTCCGAAAATCCAAGGCTAACACCCCCTCCAAAAGCCAAGTTCAATCATGTTTGGGGGAAAAGCCTATAACCCATAAATTTGAAGTCTAATACAATCTAAATGGGCTTGGATATGAACAAGGTTAGATATGTAAGGCTAATACTCATTTAAATAGGGCTCGTCGAGTCAGGATCAATTTGTCCGAAAATCCAAGGCTAACACCCCCTCCAAAAACCAAGTTGAATCATGTTTGGGGGAAAAGGATATTACCCATAAATTTGAAGTCTAATACCATCTAAAAGTGCTTGGATATGAACAAGGTTAGAAATCTAAGGCTAATACTCATTTAAATGGGGCTCGTCGAGTCAGGATCAATTTGTCCGAAAATCCAAGGCTAACACCCCCTCCAAAAACCAAGTTCAATCATGTTTGGGGGAAAAGGATATTACCCATAAATTTGAAGTCTAATACCATATAAAAGTGCTTGGATATGAACAAGGTTAGAAATCTACGACTAATATTCATTTAAATACGGCTCGTCGAGTCAGGATCAATTTGTCTGAAAATCCAAGGCTAACACCCCCTCCAAAAACCAAGTTCAATCATGTTTGGGGGAAAAGGATATTACCCATAAATTTGAAGTCTAATACCAAATGAAAGGGCTTGGATATGAACAAGGTTAGAAATCTAAGGATAATACTCATTTAAATGGGGCTCGTCGAGTGAGGATCAATATGTCCGAAAATCCAAGGCTAACACCCCTCCAAAAACCAAGTTAAATCATGTTTGGGGGAAAAGCCTATAACCCATAAACTTGAAGTCTAATACCATCTAAAAGTGCTTGGATATGAACAAGATTAGAAATCTAAGGCTAATACTCATTTAAATAGGGCTCGTCGAGTCAGGATCAATTTGTCCGAAAATCCAAGGCTAACACCCCTCCAAAAACCAAGTTAAATCATGTTTGGGGGAAAAGCCTATAACCCATAAATTTGAAGTCTAATACCATCTAAAAGGGCTTGGATATGAACAAGGTTAGAAATCTAAGGCTAATACTCATTTAAATGGGGCTCGTCGAGTCAGGATCAATTTGTCCGAAAATCCAAGGCTAACACGCTCTCCAAAAACCAAGTTCAATCATGTTTGGGGGAAAAGCCTATAACCCATAAACTTGAAGTCTAATACCATCTAAAAGTGCTTGGATATGAACAAGATTAGAAATCTAAGGCTAATACCCATTTAAATAGGGCTCGTCGAGTCAGGATCAATTTGTCCGAAAATCCAAGGCTAACACCCCCTCCAAAAACGAAGTTCAATCATGTTTGGGGGAAAAGGATATTACCCATAAATTTGAAGTCTAATACCATCTAAAAGTGCTTGGATATGAACAAGGTTAGAAATCTAAGGCTAATATTCATTGAAATACGACTCCTCGAGTGAGGATCAATTTGTCCGAAAATCCAAGGCTAACACCCCCTCCAAAAACGAAGTTCAATCATGTTTGGGGGAAAAGGATATTACCCATAAATTTGAAGTCTAATACCATCTAAAAGTGCTTGGATATGAACAAGGTTAGAAATCTAAGGCTAATATTCATTGAAATACGGCTCCTCGAGTGAGGATCAATTTGTCCGAAAATCCAAGGCTAACACCCCCTCCAAAAGCCAAGTTCAATCATGTTTGGGGGAAAAGCCTATAACCCATAAATTTTAAGTATAATACAATCTAAATGGGCTTGGATATGAACAAGGTTAGATATCTAAGGCTAATACTCATTTAAATAGGGCTTGTCGAGTCAGGATCAATTTGTCCGAAAATCCAAGGCTAACACCCCCTCCAAAAACCAAGTTGAATCATGTTTGGGGGAAAAGGATATTACCCATAAATTTGAAGTCTAATACCATCTAAAAGTGCTTGGATATGAATAAGGTTAGAAATATAAGGCTAATACTCATTTAAATGGGGCTCGTCGAGTCAGAATCAATTTGTCCGAAAATCCAAGGCTAACACCCCCTCCAAAAACCAAGTTGAATCATGTTTGGGGGAAAAGGATATTACCCATAAATTTGAAGTCTAATACCATCTAAAAGTGCTTGGATATGAACAAGGTTAGAAATCTAAGGCTAATACTCATTTAAATGGGGCTCGTCGAGTCAGGATCAATTTGTCCGAAAATCCAAGGCTAACACCCCCTCCAAAAACCAAGTTCAATCATGTTTGGGGGAAAAGGATATTACCCATAAATTTTAAGTCTAATACCATATAAAAGTGCTTGGATATGAACAAGGTTAGAAATCTACGACTAATATTTATTTAAATACGGCTCGTCGAGTCAGGATCAATTTGTCCGAAAATCCAAGGCTAACACCCCCTCCAAAAACCAAGTTGAATCATGTTTGGGGGAAAAGGATATTACCCATAAATTTGAAGTCTAATACCATCTAAAAGTGCTTGGATATGAACAAGGTTAGAAATCTAAGGCTAATACTCATTTAAATAGGGCTCGTCGAGTCAGGATCAATTTGTCCGAAAATCCAAGGCTAACACCCCCTCCAAAAACCAAGTTGAATCATGTTTGGGGGAAAAGGATATTACCCATAAATTTGAAGTCTAATACCATCTAAAAGTGCTTGGATATGAACAAGGTTAGAAATCTAAGGCTAATACTCATTTAAATGGGGCTCGTCGAGTCAGGATCAATTTGTCTGAAAATCCAAGGCTAACACCCCCTCCAAAAACCAAGTTCAATCATGTTTGGGGGAAAAGGATATTACCCATAAATTTGAAGTCTAATACCATCTAAAAGTTCTTGGATATGAACAAGGTTAGAAATCTAAGGCTAATACTCATTTAAATGGGGCTCGTCGAGTCAGGATCAATTTGTCCGAAAATCCAAGGCTACCACCCCCTCCAAAAACCAAGTTCAATCATGTTTGGGGGAAAAGGATATTACCCATAAATTTGAAGTCTAATACCATATAAAAGTGCTTGGATATGAACAAGGTTAGAAATCTACAACTAATATTCATTTAAATACGGCTCGTCGAGTCAGGATCAATTTGTCCGAAAATCCAAGGCTACCACCCCCTCCAAAAACCAAGTTCAATCATGTTTGGGGGAAAAGGATATTACCCATAAATTTGAAGTCTAATACCATATAAAAGTGCTTGGATATGAACAAGGTTAGAAATCTACGACTAATATTCATTTAAATACGGCTCGTCGAGTCAGGATCAATTTGTCCGAAAATCCAAGGCTACCACCCCCTCCAAAAACCAAGTTCAATCATGTTTGGGGGAAAAGGATATTACCCATAAACTTGAAGTCTAATACCAACTGAAAGGGCTTGGATATGAACAAGGTTAGAAATCTAAGGATAATACTCATTTAAATGGGGCTCGTCGAGTGAGGATCAATTTGTCCGAAAATCCAGGGCTAACGCCCCTCCAAAAACCAAGTTAAATCATGTTTGGGGGAAAAGCCAATAACCCATAAATTTGAAGTCTAATACCATCTAAAAGGGCTTGGATATGAACAAGGTTAGAAATCTAAGGCTAATACTCATTTAAATGGGGCTCGTCGAGTCAGGATCAATTTGTCCGAAAATCCAAGGCTAACACGCTCTCCAAAAACCAAGTTCAATCATGTTTGGGGGGAAAGGATATTACCCATAAATTTGAAGTCTAATACCAACTGAAAGGGCTTGGATATGAACAAGGTTAGAAATCTAACGATAATACTCATTTAAATGGGGCTTGTAGAGTGAGGATCAATTTGTCCGAAAATCCAAGGCTAACACCCCTCCAAACACCAGGTTCAATCATGTTTGGGGGAAAAGCCTATAACCTATAAATTTGAAGTCTAATACCATCTAAAAGGGCTTGGATATGAACAAGGTTAGAAATCTAAGGCTAATACTCATTTAAATGGGGCTCGTCGAGTCAGGATCAATTTGTCCGAAAATCCAAGGCTAACACGCTCTGCAAAAACCAAGTTCAATCATGTTTGGGGGAAAAGCCTATAACCCATAAACTTGAAGTCTAATACCATCTAAAAGTTCTTGGATATGAACAAGATTAGAAATCTAAGGCTAATACTCATTTAAATAGGGCTCGTCGAGTCAGGATCAATTTGTCCGAAAATCCAAGGCTAACACCCCTCCAAAAACCAAGTTCAATCATGTTTGGGGGTAAAGCCTATAACCCATAAATTTGAAGTCTAATACCATCTAAAAGGGCTTGGATATGAACAAGGTTAGAAATCTAAGGATAATACTCATTTAAATGGGGCTCGTCGAGTGAGGATCAATTTGTCCGAAAATCCAAGGCTAACACGCTCTCCAAAAACCAAGTTCAATCATGTTTGGGGGAAAAGCCTATAACCCATAAACTTGAAGTCTAATACCATCTAAAAGTGCTTGGATATGAACAAGATTAGAAATCTAAGGCTAATACTCATTTAAATAGGGCTCGTCGAGTCAGGATCAATTTGTCCGAAAATCCAAGGCTAACACCCCTCCAAAAACCAAGTTAAATCATGTTTGGGGGAAAAGCCTATAAGCCATAAATTTGAAGTCTAATACCATCTAAAAGGGCTTGGATATGAACAAGGTTAGAAATCTAAGGCTAATACTCATTTAAATGGGGCTCGTCGAGTAAGGATCAATTTGTCCGAAAATCCAAGGCTAACACGCTCTCCAAAAACCAAGTTCAATCATGTTTGGGGGAAAAGCCTATAACCCATAAACTTGAAGTCTAATACCATCTAAAAGTGCTTGGATATGAACAAGATTAGAAATCTAAGGCTAATACCCATTTAAATAGGGCTTGTCGAGTCAGGATCAATTTGTCCGAAAATCCAAGGCTAACACCCCCTCCAAAAACGAAGTTCAATCATGTTTGGGGGAAAAGGATATTACCCATAAATTTGAAGTCTAATACCATCTAAAAGTGCTTGGATATGAACAAGGTTAGAAATCTAAGGCTAATATTCATTGAAATACGACTCCTCGAGTGAGGATCAATTTGTCCGAAAATCCAAGGCTAACACCCCCTCCAAAAGCCAAGTTCAATCATGTTTGGGGGAAAAGCCTATAACCCATAAATTTGAAGTCTAATACAATCTAAATGGGCTTGGATATGAACAAGGTTAGATATGTAAGGCTAATACTCATTTAAATAGGGCTCGTCGAGTCAGGATCAATTTGTCCGAAAATCCAAGGCTAACACCCCCTCCAAAAACCAAGTTGAATCATGTTTGGGGGAAAAGGATATTACCCATAAATTTGAAGTCTAATACCATCTAAAAGTGCTTGGATATGAACAAGGTTAGAAATCTAAGGCTAATACTCATTTAAATGGGGCTCGTCGAGTCAGGATCAATTTGTCCGAAAATCCAAGGCTAACACCCCCTCCAAAAACCAAGTTCAATCATGTTTGGGGGAAAAGGATATTACCCATAAATTTGAAGTCTAATACCATATAAAAGTGCTTGGATATGAACAAGGTTAGAAATCTACGACTAATATTCATTTAAATACGGCTCGTCGAGTCAGGATCAATTTGTCTGAAAATCCAAGGCTACCACACCCTCCAAAAACCAAGTTCAATCATGTTTGGGGGAAAAGGATATTACCCATAATTTTGAAGTCTAATACCAAATGAAAGGACTTGGATATGAACAAGGTTAGAAATCTAAGGATAATACTCATTTAAATGGGGCTCGTCGAGTGAGGATCAATATGTCCGAAAATCCAAGGCTAACACCCCTCCAAAAACCAAGTTAAATCATGTTTGGGGGAAAAGCCTATAACCCATAAATTTGAAGTCTAATACCATCTAAAAGGGCTTGGATATGATTAAGGTTAGAAATCTAAGGCTAATACTCATTTAAATGGGGCTCGTCGAGTCAGGATCAATTTGTCCGAAAATCCAAGGCTAACACGCTCTCCAAAAACCAAGTTCAATCATGTTTGGGTGAAAAGCCTATAACCCATAAAATTGAAGTCTAATACTATCTAAAATTTCTTGGATATCAACAAGATTAGAAATCTAAGGCTAATACTCATTTAAATAGGGCTCATCGAGTCAGGATCAATTTGTCCGAAAATCCAAGGCTAACACCCCTCCAAAAACCAAGTTCAATCATGTTTGGGGGAAAAGCCTATAACCCATAAATTTGAAGTCTAATACCATCTAAAAGGGCTTGGATATGAACAAGGTTAGAAATCTAAGGCTAATACTAATTTAAATGGGGCTCGTCGAGTCAGGATCAATTTGTCCGAAAATCCAAGGCTAACACGCTCTCCAAAAACCAAGTTCAATCATGTTTGGGTGAAAAGCCTATAACCCATAAACTTGAAGTCTAATACCATCTAAAATTTCTTGGATATCAACAAGATTGGAAATCTAAGGCTAATACTCATTTAAATAGGGCTCATCGAGTCAGGATCAATTTGTCCGAAAATCCAAGGCTAACACCCCTCCAAAAACCAAGTTAAATCATGTTTGGGGGAAAAGCCTATAACCCATAAATTTGAAGTCTAATACCATCTAAAAGGGCTTGGATATGAACAAGGTTAGAAATCTAAGGCTAATACTCATTTAAATGGGGCTCGTCGAGTCAGGATCAATTTGTCCGAAAATCCAAGGCTAACACGCTCTCCAAAAACCAAGTTCAATCATGTTTGGGGGAAAACCCTATAACCCATAAACTTGAAGTCTAATACCATCTAAAAGTGCTTGGATATGAACAAGATTATAAATCTAAGGCTAATACCCATTTAAATAGGGCTCGTCGAGTGAGGATCAATTTGTCCGAAAATCCAAGGCTAACACCCCCTCCAAAAACGAAGTTCAATCATGTTTGGGGGAAAAGGATATTACCCATAAATTTGAAGTCTAATACCATCTAAACGTGCTTGGATATGAACAAGGTTAGAAATCTAAAGCTAATATTCATTGAAATACGGCTCCTCGAGTGAGGATCAATTTGTCCGAAAATCCAAGGCTAACACCCCCTCCAAAAGCCAAGTTCAATCATGTTTGGGGGAAAAGCGTATAACCCATAAATTTGAAGTCTAATACAATCTAAATGGGCTTGGATATGAACAAGGTTAGATATCTAAGGCTAATACTCATTTAAATAGGGCTCGTCGAGTCAGGATCAATTTGTCCGAAAATCCAAGGCTAACACCCCCTCCAAAAACCAAGTTGAATCATGTTTGGGGGAAAAGGATATTACCCATAAATTTGAAGTCTAATACCATCTAAAAGTGCTTGGATATGAACAAGGTTAGAAATCTAAGGCTAATACTCATTTAAATGGGGCTCGTCGAGTCAGGATCAATTTGTCTGAAAATCCAAGGCTAACACCCCCTCCAAAAACCAAGTTCAATCATGTTTGGGGGAAAAGGATATTACCCATAAATTTGAAGTCTAATACCATATAAAAGTGCTTGGATATGAACAAGGTTAGAAATCTACGACTAATATTCATTTAAATACGGCTCGTCGAGTCAGGATCAATTTGTCCGAAAATCCAAGGCTACCACCCCCTCCAAAAACCAAGTTCAATCATGTTTGGGGGAAAAGGATATTACCCATAAATTTGAAGTCTAATACCATATAAAAGTGCTTGGATATGAACAAGGTTAGAAATCTACGACTAATATTCATTTAAATACGGCTCGTCGAGTCAGGATCAATTTGTCCGAAAATCCAAGGCTACCACCCCCTCCAAAAACCAAGTTCAATCATGTTTGGGGGAAAAGGATATTACCCATAAACTTGAAGTCTAATACCAACTGAAAGGGCTTGGATATGAACAAGGTTAGAAATCTAAGGATAATACTCATTTAAATGGGGCTCGTCGAGTGAGGATCAATTTGTCCGAAAATCCAGGGCTAACGCCCCTCCAAAAACCAAGTTAAATCATGTTTGGGGGAAAAGCCTATAACCCATAAATTTGAAGTCTAATACCATCTAAAAGGGCTTGGATATGAACAAGGTTAGAAATCTAAGGCTAATACTCATTTAAATGGGGCTCGTCGAGTCAGGATCAATTTGTCCGAAAATCCAAGGCTAACACGCTCTCCAAAAACCAAGTTCAATCATGTTTGGGGGGAAAGGATATTACCCATAAATTTGAAGTCTAATACCAACTGAAAGGGCTTGGATATGAACAAGGTTAGAAATCTAACGATAATACTCATTTAAATGGGGCTTGTAGAGTGAGGATCAATTTGTCCGAAAATCCAAGGCTAACACCCCTCCAAACACCAAGTTCAATCATGTTTGGGGGAAAAGCCTATAACCTATAAATTTGAAGTCTAATACCATCTAAAAGGGCTTGGATATGAACAAGGTTAGAAATCTAAGGCTAATACTCATTTAAATGGGGCTCGTCGAGTCAGGATCAATTTGTCCGAAACTCCAAGGCTAACACCCCCTCCAAAAACCAAGTTCAATCATGTTTGGGGGAAAAGGATATTACCCATAAATTTGAAGTCTAATACAATCTAAAAGGGCTTGGATATGAACAAGGTTAGAAATATAAGGCTAATACTCATTTAAATGGGGCTCGTCAAGTCAGAATCAATTTGTCCGAAAATCCAAGGTTAACACCCCCTCCAAAAACCAAGTTGAATCATGTTTGGGGGAAAAGGATATTACCCATAAATTTGAAGTCTAATACCATCTAAAAGTTCTTGGATATGAACAAGGTTAGAAATCTAAGGCTAATACTCATTTAAATGGGGCTCGTCGAGTCAGGATCAATTTGTCCGAAAATCCAAGGCTAACACCCCCACCAAAAACCAAGTTCAATCATGTTTGGGGGAAAAGCCTATAACCCATAAATTTGAAGTCTAATACCATCTAAAAGGGCTTGGATATGAACAAGGTTAGAAATCTAAGGCTAATACTCATTTAAATGGGGCTCGTCGAGTCAGGATCAATTTGTCCGAAAATCCAAGGCTAACACCCCCACCAAAAACCAAGTTCAATCATGTTTGGGGGAAAAGCCTATAACCCATAAATTTGAAGTCTAATACCATCTAAAAGGGCTTGGATATGAACAAGGTTAGAAATCTAAGGCTAATACTCATTTAAATGGGGCTCGTCGAGTCAAGATCAATTTGTCCGAAAATCCAAGGCTAACACCCCCTCCAAAAACGAAGTTCAATCATGTTTGGGGGAAAAGGATATTACCCATAAATTTGAAGTCTAATACCATCTAAAAGTGCTTGGATATGAACAAGGTTAGAAATCTAAGGCTAATATTCATTGAAATACGGCTCCTCGAGTGAGGATCAATTTGTCCGAAAATCCAAGGCTAACACCCCCTCCAAAAGCCAAGTTCAATCATGTTTGGGGGAAAAGCCTATAACCCATAAATTTGAAGTCTAATACAATCTAAATGGGCTTGGATATGAACAAGGTTAGATATGTAAGGCTAATACTCATTTAAATAGGGCTCGTCGAGTCAGGATCAATTTGTCCGAAAATCCAAGGCTAACACCCCCTCCAAAAACCAAGTTGAATCATGTTTGGGGGAAAAGGATATTACCCATAAATTTGAAGTCTAATACCATCTAAAAGTGCTTGGATATGAACAAGGTTAGAAATCTAAGGCTAATACTCATTTAAATGGGGCTAGTCGAGTCAGGATCAATTTGTCCGAAAATCCAAGGCTAACACCCCCTCCAAAAACCAAGTTCAATCATGTTTGGGGGAAAAGGATATTACCCATAAATTTGAAGTCTAATACCATATAAAAGTGCTTGGATATGAACAAGGTTAGAAATCTACGACTAATATTCATTTAAATACGGCTCGTCGAGTCAGGATCAATTTGTCTGAAAATCCAAGGCTACCACACCCTCCAAAAACCAAGTTCAATCATGTTTGGGGGAAAAGGATATTACCCATAAATTTGAAGTCTAATACCAAATGAAAGGACTTGGATATGAACAAGGTTAGAAATCTAAGGATAATACTCATTTAAATGGGGCTCGTCGAGTGAGGATCAATATGTCCGAAAATCCAAGGCTAACACCCCTCCAAAAACCAAGTTAAATCATGTTTGGGGGAAAAGCCTATAACCCATAAATTTGAAGTCTAATACCATCTAAAAGGGCTTGGATATGATTAAGGTTAGAAATCTAAGGCTAATACTCATTTAAATGGGGCTCGTCGAGTCAGGATCAATTTGTCCGAAAATCCAAGGCTAACACGCTCTCCAAAAACCAAGTTCAATCATGTTTGGGTGAAAAGCCTATAACCCATAAAATTGAAGTCTAATACTATCTAAAATTTCTTGGATATCAACAAGATTAGAAATCTAAGGCTAATACTCATTTAAATAGGGCTCATCGAGTCAGGATCAATTTGTCCGAAAATCCAAGGCTAACACCCCTCCAAAAACCAAGTTCAATCATGTTTGGGGGAAAAGCCTATAACCCATAAATTTGAAGTCTAATACCATCTAAAAGGGCTTGGATATGAACAAGGTTAGAAATCTAAGGCTAATACTAATTTAAATGGGGCTCGTCGAGTCAGGATCAATTTGTCCGAAAATCCAAGGCTAACACGCTCTCCAAAAACCAAGTTCAATCATGTTTGGGTGAAAAGCCTATAACCCATAAACTTGAAGTCTAATACCATCTAAAATTTCTTGGATATCAACAAGATTGGAAATCTAAGGCTAATACTCATTTAAATAGGGCTCATCGAGTCAGGATCAATTTGTCCGAAAATCCAAGGCTAACACCCCTCCAAAAACCAAGTTAAATCATGTTTGGGGGAAAAGCCTATAACCCATAAATTTGAAGTCTAATACCATCTAAAAGGGCTTGGATATGAACAAGGTTAGAAATCTAAGGCTAATACTCATTTAAATGGGGCTCGTCGAGTCAGGATCAATTTGTCCGAAAATCCAAGGCTAACACGCTCTCCAAAAACCAAGTTCAATCATGTTTGGGGGAAAACCCTATAACCCATAAACTTGAAGTCTAATACCATCTAAAAGTGCTTGGATATGAACAAGATTATAAATCTAAGGCTAATACCCATTTAAATAGGGCTCGTCGAGTGAGGATCAATTTGTCCGAAAATCCAAGGCTAACACCCCCTCCAAAAACGAAGTTCAATCATGTTTGGGGGAAAAGGATATTACCCATAAATTTGAAGTCTAATACCATCTAAACATGCTTGGATATGAACAAGGTTAGAAATCTAAAGCTAATATTCATTGAAATACGGCTCCTCGAGTGAGGATCAATTTGTCCGAAAATCCAAGGCTAACACCCCCTCCAAAAGCCAAGTTCAATCATGTTTGGGGGAAAAGCGTATAACCCATAAATTTGAAGTCTAATACAATCTAAATGGGCTTGGATATGAACAAGGTTAGATATCTAAGGCTAATACTCATTTAAATAGGGCTCGTCGAGTCAGGATCAATTTGTCCGAAAATCCAAGGCTAACACCCCCTCCAAAAACCAAGTTGAATCATGTTTGGGGGAAAAGGATATTACCCATAAATTTGAAGTCTAATACCATCTAAAAGTGCTTGGATATGAACAAGGTTAGAAATCTAAGGCTAATACTCATTTAAATGGGGCTCGTCGAGTCAGGATCAATTTGTCTGAAAATCCAAGGCTAACACCCCCTCCAAAAACCAAGTTCAATCATGTTTGGGGGAAAAGGATATTACCCATAAATTTGAAGTCTAATACCATATAAAAGTGCTTGGATATGAACAAGGTTAGAAATCTACGACTAATATTCATTTAAATACGGCTCGTCGAGTCAGGATCAATTTGTCCGAAAATCCAAGGCTACCACCCCCTCCAAAAACCAAGTTCAATCATGTTTGGGGGAAAAGGATATTACCCATAAATTTGAAGTCTAATACCATATAAAAGTGCTTGGATATGAACAAGGTTAGAAATCTACGACTAATATTCATTTAAATACGGCTCGTCGAGTCAGGATCAATTTGTCCGAAAATCCAAGGCTACCACCCCCTCCAAAAACCAAGTTCAATCATGTTTGGGGGAAAAGGATATTACCCATAAACTTGAAGTCTAATACCAACTGAAAGGGCTTGGATATGAACAAGGTTAGAAATCTAAGGATAATACTCATTTAAATGGGGCTCGTCGAGTGAGGATCAATTTGTCCGAAAATCCAGGGCTAACGCCCCTCGAAAAACCAAGTTAAATCATGTTTGGGGGAAAAGCCTATAACCCATAAATTTGAAGTCTAATACCATCTAAAAGGGCTTGGATATGAACAAGGTTAGAAATCTAAGGCTAATACTCATTTAAATGGGGCTCGTCGAGTCAGGATCAATTTGTCCGAAAATCCAAGGCTAACACGCTCTCCAAAAACCAAGTTCAATCATGTTTGGGGGGAAAGGATATTACCCATAAATTTGAAGTCTAATACCAACTGAAAGGGCTTGGATATGAACAAGGTTAGAAATCTAACGATAATACTCATTTAAATGGGGCTTGTAGAGTGAGGATCAATTTGTCCGAAAATCCAAGGCTAACACCCCTCCAAACACCAAGTTCAATCATGTTTGGGGGAAAAGCCTATAACCTATAAATTTGAAGTCTAATACCATCTAAAAGGGCTTGGATATGAACAAGGTTAGAAATCTAAGGCTAATACTCATTTAAATGGGGCTCGTCGAGTCAGGATCAATTTGTCCGAAACTCCAAGGCTAACACCCCCTCCAAAAACCAAGTTCAATCATGTTTGGGGGAAAAGGATATTACCCATAAATTTGAAGTCTAATACAATCTAAAAGGGCTTGGATATGAACAAGGTTAGAAATATAAGGCTAATACTCATTTAAATGGGGCTCGTCGAGTCAGAATCAATTTGTCCGAAAATCCAAGGTTAACACCCCCTCCAAAAACCAAGTTGAATCATGTTTGGGGGAAAAGGATATTACCCATAAATTTGAAGTCTAATACCATCTAAAAGTTCTTGGATATGAACAAGGTTAGAAATCTAAGGCTAATACTCATTTAAATGGGGCTCGTCGAGTCAGGATCAATTTGTCCGAAAATCCAAGGCTAACACCCCCACCAAAAACCAAGTTCAATCATGTTTGGGGGAAAAGCCTATAACCCATAAATTTGAAGTCTAATACCATCTAAAAGGGCTTGGATATGAACAAGGTTAGAAATCTAAGGCTAATACTCATTTAAATGGGGCTCGTCGAGTCAGGATCAATTTGTCCGAAAATCCAAGGCTAACACCCCCACCAAAAACCAAGTTCAATCATGTTTGGGGGAAAAGCCTATAACCCATAAATTTGAAGTCTAATACCATCTAAAAGGGCTTGGATATGAACAAGGTTAGAAATCTAAGGCTAATACTCATTTAAATGGGGCTCGTCGAGTCAAGATCAATTTGTCCGAAAATCCAAGGCTAACACCCCCTCCAAAAACGAAGTTCAATCATGTTTGGGGGAAAAGGATATTACCCATAAATTTGAAGTCTAATACCATCTAAAAGTGCTTGGATATGAACAAGGTTAGAAATCTAAGGCTAATATTCATTGAAATACGGCTCCTCGAGTGAGGATCAATTTGTCCAAAAATCCAAGGCTAACACCCCCTCCAAAAGCCAAGTTCAATCATGTTTGGGGGAAAAGCCTATAACCCATAAACTTGAAGTCTAATACCAACTGAAAGGGCTTGGATATGAACAAGGTTAGAAATCTAACGATAATACTCATTTAAATGGGGCTTGTAGAGTGAGGATCAATTTGACCGAAAATCCAAGGCTAACACCCCTCCAAACACCAAGTTCAATCATGTTTGGGGGAAAAGCCTATAACCTATAAATTTGAAGTCTAATACCATCTAAAAGGGCTTGGATATGAACAAGGTTAGAAATCTAAGGCTAATACTCATTTAAATGGGGCTCGTCGAGTCAGGATCAATTTGTCCGAAACTCCAAGGCTAACACCCCCTCCAAAAACCAAGTTCAATCATGTTTGGGGGAAAAGGATATTACCCATAAATTTGAAGTCTAATACAATCTAAAAGGGCTTGGATATGAACAAGGTTAGAAATATAAGGCTAATACTCATTTAAATGGGGCTCGTCGAGTCAGAATCAATTTGTCCGAAAATCCAAGGTTAACACCCCCTCCAAAAACCAAGTTGAATCATGTTTGGGGGAAAAGGATATTACCCATAAATTTGAAGTCTAATACCATCTAAAAGTTCTTGGATATGAACAAGGTTAGAAATCTAAGGCTAATACTCATTTAAATGTGGCTCGTCGAGTCAGGATCAATTTGTCCGAAAATCCAAGGCTAACACCCCCACCAAAAACCAAGTTCAATCATGTTTGGGGGAAAAGCCTATAACCCATAAATTTGAAGTCTAATACCATCTAAAAGGGCTTGGATATGAACAAGGTTATAAATCTAAGGCTAATACTCATTTAAATGGGGCTCGTCGAGTCAAGATCAATTTGTCCGAAAATCCAAGGCTAACACCCCCTCCAAAAACGAAGTTCAATCATGTTTGGGGGAAAAGGATATTACCCATAAATTTGAAGTCTAATACCATCTAAAAGTGCTTGGATATGAACAAGGTTAGAAATCTAAGGCTAATACTCATTTAAATGGGGCTCGTCGAGTCAGGATCAATTTGTCCGAAAATCCAAGGCTAACACGCTCTCCAAAAACCAAGTTCAATCATGTTTGGGTGAAAAGCCTATAACCCATAAACTTGAAGTCTAATACCATGTAAAATTTCTTGCATATCAACAAGATTAGAAATCTAAGGCTAATACTCATTTAAATAGGGCTCATCGAGTCAGGATCAATTTGTCCGAAAATCCAAGGCTAACACCCCTCCAAAAACCAAGTTAAATCATGTTTGGGGGAAAAGCCTATAACCCATAAATTTGAAGTCTAATACCATCTAAAAGGGCTTGGATATGAACAAGGTTAGAAATCTAAGGCTAATACTCATTTAAATGGGGCTCGTCGAGTCAGGATCAATTTGTCCGAAAATCCAAGGCTAACACCCCCACCAAAAACCAAGTTCAATCATGTTTGGGGGAAAAGCCTATAACCAATAAATTTGAAGTCTAATACCATCTAAAAGGGCTTGGATATGAACAAGGTTAGAAATCTAAGGCTAATACTCATTTAAATGGGGCTCGTCGAGTCAAGATCAATTTGTCCGAAAATCCAAGGCTAACACCCCCTCTAAAAACGAAGTTCAATCATGTTTGGGGGAAAAGGATATTACCCATAAATTTGAAGTCTAATACCATCTAAAAGTGCTTGGATATGAACAAGGTTAGAAATCTAAGGCTAATATTCATTGAAATACGGCTCCTCGAGTGAGGATCAATTTGTCCGAAAATCCAAGGCTAACACCCCCTCCAAAAGCCAAGTTCAATCATGTTTGGGGGAAAAGCCTATAACCCATAAATTTGAAGTCTAATACCATCTAAAAGGGCTTGGATATGAACAAGGTTAGAAATATAAGGCTAATACTCATTTAAATGGGGCTCGTCGAGTCAGAATCAATTTGTCCGAAAATCCAAGGTTAACACCCCCTCAAAAAACCAAGTTGAATCATGTTTGGGGGAAAAGGATATTACCCATAAATTTGAAGTCTAATACCATCTAAAAGTTCTTGGATATGAACAAGGTTAGAAATCTAAGGCTAATACTCATTTAAATGGGGCTCGTCGAGTCAGGATCAATTTGTCCGAAAATCCAAGGCTAACACCCCCACCAAAAACCAAGTTCAATCATGTTTGGGGGAAAAGCCTATAACCCATAAATTTGAAGTCTAATACCATCTAAAAGGGCTTGGATATGAACGAGGTTAGAAATCTAAGGCTAATACTCATTTAAATGGGGCTCGTCGAGTCAAGATCAATTTGTCCGAAAATCCAAGGCTAACACCCCCTCCAAAAACGAAGTTCAATCATGTTTGGGGGAAAAGGATATTACCCATAAATTTGAAGTCTAATACCATCTAAAAGTGCTTGGATATGAACAAGGTTAGAAATCTAAGGCTAATACTCATTTAAATGGGGCTCATCGAGTCAGGATCAATTTGTCCGAAAATCCAAGGCTAACACGCTCTCCAAAAACCAAGTTCAATCATGTTTGGGTGAAAAGCCTATAACCCATAAACTTGAAGTCTAATACCATGTAAAATTTCTTGGATATCAACAAGATTAGAAATCTAAGGCTAATACTCATTTAAATAGGGCTCATCGAGTCAGGATCAATTTGTCCGAAAATCCAAGGCTAACACCCCTCCAAAAACCAAGTTAAATCATGTTTGGGGGAAAAGCCTATAACCCATAAATTTGAAGTCTAATACCATCTAAAAGGGCTTGGATATGAACAAGGTTAGAAATCTAAGGCTAATATTCATTGAAATACGGCTCCTCGAGTGAGGATCAATTTGTCCGAAAATCCAAGGCTAACACCCCCTCCAAAAGCCAAGTTCAATCATGTTTGGGGGAAAAGCCTATAACCCATAAATTTTAAGTATAATACAATCTAAATGGGCTTGGATATGAACAAGGTTAGATATCTAAGGCTAATACTCATTTAAATAGGGCTGGTCGAGTCAGGATCAATTTGTCCGAAAATCCAAGGCTAACACCCCCTCCAAAAACCAAGTTGAATCATGTTTGGGGGAAAAGGATATTACCCATAAATTTGAAGTCTAATACCATCTAAAAGTGCTTGGATATGAATAAGGTTAGAAATATAAGGCTAATACTCATTTAAATGGGGCTCGTCGAGTCAGAATCAATTTGTCCGAAAATCCAAGGCTAACACCCCCTCCAAAAACCAAGTTGAATCATGTTTGGGGGAAAAGGATATTACCCATAAATTTGAAGTCTAATACCATCTAAAAGTGCTTGGATATGAACAAGGTTAGAAATCTAAGGCTAATACTCATTTAAATGGGGCTCGTCGAGTCAGGATCAATTTGTCCGAAACTCCAAGGCTAACACCCCCTCCAAAAACCAAGTTCAATCATGTTTGGGGGAAAAGGATATTACCCATAAATTTTAAGTCTAATACCATATAAAAGTGCTTGGATATGAACAAGGTTAGAAATCTACGACTAATATTCATTTAAATACGGCTCATCGAGTCAGGATCAATTTGTCCGAAAATCCAAGGCTAACACCCCCTCCAAAAACCAAGTTCAATCATGTTTGGGGGAAAAGGATATTACCCATAAATTTGAAGTCTAATACCAACTGAAAGGTCTTGGATATGAACAAGGTTAGAAATCTAAGGATAATACTCATTTAAATGGGGCTCGTCGAGTGAAGATCAATTTGTCCGAAAATCCAAGGCTAACACCCCCTCCAAAAACGAAGTTCAATCATGTTTGGGGGAAAAGGATATTACCCATAAATTTGAAGTCTAATACCATGTAAAAGTGCTTGGATATGAACAAGGTTAGAAATCTAAGGCTAATATTCATTGAAATACGGCTCCTCGAGTGAGGATCAATATGTCCGAAAATCCAAGGCTAACACCCCCTCCAAAAGCCAAGTTCAATCATGTTTGGGGGAAAAGCCTATAACCCATAAATTTGAAGTCTAATACCATCTAAAAGGGCTTGGATATGAACAAGGTTAGAAATCTAAGGCTAATACTCATTTAAATGGGGCTCGTCGAGTCAGGATCAATTTGTCCGAAAATCCAAGGCTAACACGCTCTCCAAAAACCAAGTTCAATCATGTTTGGGTGAAAAGCCTATAACCCATAAACTTGAAGTCTAATACCATGTAAAATTTCTTGGATATCAACAAGATTAGAAATCTAAGGCTAATACTCATTTAAATAGGGCTCATCGAGTCAGGATCAATTTGTCCGAAAATCCAAGGCTAACACCCCTCCAAAAACCAAGTTAAATCATGTTTGGGGGAAAAGCCTATAACCCATAAATTTGAAGTCTAATACCATCTAAAAGGGCTTGGATATGAACAAGGTTAGAAATCTAAGGCTAATACTCATTTAAATGGGGCTTGTCGAGTCAGGATCAATTTGTCCGAAAATCCAAGGCTAACACGCTCTCCAAAAACCAAGTTCAATCATGTTTGGGGGAAAAGCCTATAACCCATAAACTTGAAGTCTAATACCATCTAAAAGTGCTTGGATATGAACAAGATTAGAAATCTAAGGCTAATACTCATTTAAATAGGGCTCGTCGAGTCAGGATCAATTTGTCAGAAAATCCAAGGCTAACACCCCTCCAAAAACCAAGTTCAATCATGTTTGGGGGTAAAGCCTATAACCCATAAATTTGAAGTCTAATACCATCTAAAAGGGCTTGGATATGAACAAGGTTAGAAATCTAAGGCTAATACTCATTTAAATGGGGCTCGTCGAGTCAGGATCAATTTGTCCGAAAATCCAAGGCTAACACCCCTTCCAAAAACGAAGTTCAATCATGTTTGGGGGAAAAGGATATTACCCATAAATTTGAAGTCTAATACCATCTAAAAGTGCTTGGATATGAACAAGGTTAGAAATCTAAGGCTAATATTCATTGAAATACGGCTCCTCGAGTGAGGATCAATTTGTCCGAAAATCCAAGGCTAACACCCCCTCCAAAAGCCAAGTTCAATCATGTTTGGGGGAAAAGCCTATAACCCATAAATTTTAAGTATAATACAATCTAAATGGGCTTGGATATGAACAAGGTTAGATATCTAAGGCTAATACTCATTTAAATAGGGCTTGTCGAGTCAGGATCAATTTGTCCGAAAATCCAAGGCTAACACCCCCTCCAAAAACCAAGTTGAATCATGTTTGGGGGAAAAGGATATTACCCATAAATTTGAAGTCTAATACCATCTAAAAGTGCTTGGATATGAATAAGGTTAGAAATATAAGGCTAATACTCATTTAAATGGGGCTCGTCGAGTCAGAATCAATTTGTCCGAAAATCCAAGGCTAACACCCCCTCCAAAAACCAAGTTGAATCATGTTTGGGGGAAAAGGATATTACCCATAAATTTGAAGTCTAATACCATCTAAAAGTGCTTGGATATGAACAAGGTTAGAAATCTAAGGCTAATACTCATTTAAATGGGGCTCGTCGAGTCAGGATCAATTTGTCCGAAAATCCAAGGCTAACACCCCCTCCAAAAACCAAGTTCAATCATGTTTGGGGGAAAAGGATATTACCCATAAATTTTAAGTCTAATACCATATAAAAGTGCTTGGATATGAACAAGGTTAGAAATCTACGACTAATATTTATTTAAATACGGCTCGTCGAGTCAGGATCAATTTGTCCGAAAATCCAAGGCTAACACCCCCTCCAAAAACCAAGTTCAATCATGTTTGGGGGAAAAGGATATTACCCATAAATTTGAAGTCTAATACCAACTGAAAGGTCTTGGATATGAACAAGGTTAGAAATCTAAGGATAATACTCATTTAAATGGGGCTCGTCGAGTGACGATCAATTTGTCCGAAAATCCAAGGCTAACACCCCCTCCAAAAACGAAGTTCAATCATGTTTGGGGGAAAAGGATATTACCCATAAATTTGAAGTCTAATACCATCTAAAAGTGCTTGGATATGAACAAGGTTAGAAATCTAAGGCTAATATTCATTGAAATACGGCTCCTCGAGTGAGGATCAATTTGTCCGAAAATCCAAGGCTAACACCCCCTCCAAAAGCCAAGTTCAATCATGTTTGGGGGAAAAGCCTATAACCCATAAATTTTAAGTATAATACAATCTAAATGGGCTTGGATATGAACAAGGTTAGATATCTAAGGCTAATACTCATTTAAATGGGGCTCGTCGAGTCAGGATCAATTTGTCCGAAAATCCAAGGCTAACACGCTCTCCAAAAACCAAGTTCAATCATGTTTGGGTGAAAAGCCTATAACCCATAAACTTGAAGTCTAATACCATGTAAAATTTCTTGGATATCAACAAGATTAGAAATCTAAGGCTAATACTCATTTAAATAGGGCTCATCGAGTCAGGATCAATTTGTCCGAAAATCCAAGGCTAACACCCCTCCAAAAACCAAGTTAAATCATGTTTGGGGGAAAAGCCTATAAACCATAAATTTGAAGTCTAATACCATCTAAAAGGGCTTGGATATGAACAAGGTTAGAAATCTAAGGCTAATACTCATTTAAATGGGGCTCGTCGAGTCAGGATCAATTTGTCCGAAAATCCAAGGCTAACACGCTCTCCAAAAACCAAGTTCAATCATGTTTGGGGGAAAAGCCTATAACCCATAAACTTGAAGTCTAATACCATCTAAAAGTGCTTGGATATGAACAAGATTAGAAATCTAAGGCTAATACTCATTTAAATAGGGCTCGTCGAGTCAGGATCAATTTGTCAGAAAATCCAAGGCTAACACCCCTCCAAAAACCAAGTTCAATCATGTTTGGGGGTAAAGCCTATAACCCATAAATTTGAAGTCTAATACCATCTAAAAGGGCTTGGATATGAACAAGGTTAGAAATCTAAGGCTAATACTCATTTAAATGGGGCTCGTCGAGTCAGGATCAATTTGTCCGAAAATCGAAGGCTAACACCCCCTCCAAAAACGAAGTTCAATCATGTTTGGGGGAAAAGGATATTACCCATAAATTTGAAGTCTAATACCATGTAAAAGTGCTTGGATATGAACAAGGTTAGAAATCTAAGGCTAATATTCATTGAAATACGGCTCCTCGAGTGAGGATCAATTTGTCCGAAAATCCAAGGCTAACACCCCCTCCAAAAGCCAAGTTCAATCATGTTTGGGGGAAAAGCCTATAACCCATAAATTTTAAGTATAATACAATCTAAATGGGCTTGGATATGAACAAGGTTAGATATCTAAGGCTAATACTCATTTAAATAGGGCTTGTCGAGTCAGGATCAATTTGTCCGAAAATCCAAGGCTAACACCCCCTCCAAAAACCAAGTTGAATCATGTTTGGGGGAAAAGGATATTACCCATAAATTTGAAGTCTAATACCATCTAAAAGTGCTTGGATATGAATAAGGTTAGAAATATAAGGCTAATACTCATTTAAATGGGGCTCATCGAGTCAGAATCAATTTGTCCGAAAATCCAAGGCTAACACCCCCTCCAAAAACCAAGTTGAATCATGTTTTTGGGGGAAAAGGATATTACCCATAAATTTGAAGTCTAATACCATCTAAAAGTGCTTGGATATGAACAAGGTTAGAAATCTAAGGCTAATACTCATTTAAATGGGGCTCGTCGAGTCAGGATCAATTTGTCCGAAAATCCAAGGCTAACACCCCCTCCAAAAACCAAGTTCAATCATGTTTGGGGGAAAAGGATATTACCCATAAATTTTAAGTCTAATACCATATAAAAGTGCTTGGATATGAACAAGGTTAGAAATCTACGACTAATATTCATTTAAATACGGCTCGTCGAGTCAGGATCAATTTGTCCGAAAATCCAAGGCTAACACCCCCTCCAAAAACCAAGTTCAATCATGTTTGGGGGAAAAGCCTATAACCCATAAATTTTAAGTATAATACAATCTAAATGGGCTTGGATATGAACAAGGTTAGATATCTAAGGCTAATACTCATTTAAATAGGGCTTGTCGAGTCAGGATCAATTTGTCCGAAAATCCAAGGCTAACACCCCCTCCAAAAACCAAGTTGAATCATGTTTGGGGGAAAAGGATATTACCCATAAATTTGAAGTCTAATACCATCTAAAAGTGCTTGGATATGAAGAAGGTTAGAAATATAAGGCTAATACTCATTTAAATGGGGCTTGTCGAGTCAGGATCAATTTGTCCGAAAATCCAAGGCTAACACCCCTCCAAAAACCAAGTTAAATCATGTTTGGGGGAAAAGCCTATAACCCATAAATTTGAAGTCTAATACCAACTGAAAGGGCTTGGATATGAACAAGGTTAGAAATCTAAGGCTAATACTCATTTAAATGGGGCTCGTCGAGTCAGGATCAATTTGTGCGAAAATCCAAGGCTAACACCCCATCCAAAAACCAAGTTCAATCATGTTTGGGGGAAAAGGCTATTACCCATAAATTTGAAGTCTAATACCATCTAAAAGGGCTTGGATATGGACAAGGTTATAAATCTAAGGCTAATACTCATTTAAATGGGGCTCGTCGAGTCAGGATCAATTTGTCCGAAAATCCAAGGCTAACACGCTCTCCAAAAACCAAGTTCAATCATGTTTGGGGGAAAAGCCTATAACCCATAAACTTGAAGTCTAATACCATCTAAAAGTGCTTGGATATGAACAATATTAGAAATCTAAGGCTAATACTCATTTAAATAGGGCTCGTCGAGTCAGGATCAATTTGTCCGAAAATCCAAGGCTAACACCCCTCCAAAAACCAAGTTCAATCATATTTGGGGGAAAAGCCTATAACCCATAAATTTGAAGTCTAATACCATCTAAAAGGGCTTGGATATGAACAAGGTTAGAAATATAAGGCTAATACTCATTTAAATGGGGCTCGTCGAGTCAGAATCAATTTGTCCGAAAATCCAAGGCTAACACCCCCTCCAAAAACCAAGTTGAATCATGTTTGGGGGAAAAGGATATTACCCGTAAATTTGAAGTCTAATACCATCTAAAAGTGCTTGGATATGAACAAGGTTAGAAATCTAAGGCTAATACTCATTTAAATGGGGCTCGTCGAGTCAGGATCAATTTGTCTGAAAATCCAAGGCTAACACGCTCTCCAAAAACCAAGTTCAATCATGTTTGGGGGAAAAGCCTATAACCCATAAACTTGAAGTCTAATACCATGTAAAAGTGCTTGGATATGAACAAGGTTAGAAATCTAAGGCTAATATTCATTGAAATACGGCTCCTCGAGTGAGGATCAATTTGTCCGAAAATCCAAGGCTAACACCCCCTCCAAAAGCCAAGTTCAATCATGTTTGGGGGAAAAGCCTATAACCCATAAATTTTAAGTATAATACAATCTAAATGGGCTTGGATATGAACAAGGTTAGATATCTAAGGCTAATACTCATTTAAATAGGGCTTGTCGAGTCAGGATCAATTTGTCCGAAAATCCAAGGCTAACACCCCCTCCAAAAACCAAGTTGAATCATGTTTGGGGGAAAAGGATATTACCCATAAATTTGAAGTCTAATACCATCTAAAAGTGCTTGGATATGAATAAGGTTAGAAATATAAGGCTAATACTCATTTAAATGGGGCTCATCGAGTCAGAATCAATTTGTCCGAAAATCCAAGGCTAACACCCCCTCCAAAAACCAAGTTGAATCATGTTTTTGGGGGAAAAGGATATTACCCATAAATTTGAAGTCTAATACCATCTAAAAGTGCTTGGATATGAACAAGGTTAGAAATCTAAGGCTAATACTCATTTAAATGGGGCTCGTCGAGTCAGGATCAATTTGTCCGAAAATCCAAGGCTAACACCCCCTCCAAAAACCAAGTTCAATCATGTTTGGGGGAAAAGGATATTACCCATAAATTTGAAGTCTAATACCAACTGAAAGGGCTTGGATATGAACAAGGTTAGAAATCTAAGGATAATACTCATTTAAATGGGGCTCGTCGAGTGAGGATCAATTTGTCCGAAAATCCAAGGCTAACACCCCTCCAAAAACCAAGTTAAATCATGTTTGGGGGAAAAGCCTATAACCCATAAATTTGAAGTCTAATACCATCTAAAAGGGCTTGGATATGAACAAGGTTAGAAATCTAAGGCTAATACTCATTTAAATGGGGCTCGTCGAGTCAGGATCAATTTGTGCGAAAATCCAAGGCTAACACCCCATCCAAAAACCAAGTTCAATCATGTTTGGGGGAAAAGGCTATTACCCATAAATTTGAAGTCTAATACCATCTAAAAGGGCTTGGATATGGACAAGGTTATAAATCTAAGGCTAATACTCATTTAAATGGGGCTCGTCGAGTCAGGATCAATTTGTCCGAAAATCCAAGGCTAACACGCTCTCCAAAAACCAAGTTCAATCATGTTTGGGGGAAAAGCCTATAACCCATAAACTTGAAGTCTAATACCATCTAAAAGTGCTTGGATATGAACAATATTAGAAATCTAAGGCTAATACTCATTTAAATAGGGCTCGTCGAGTCAGGATCAATTTGTCCGAAAATCCAAGGCTAACACCCCTCCAAAAACCAAGTTCAATCATATTTGGGGGAAAAGCCTATAACCCATAAATTTGAAGTCTAATACCATCTAAAAGGGCTTGGATATGAACAAGGTTAGATATATAAGGCTAATACTCATTTAAATGGGGCTCGTCGAGTCAGAATCAATTTGTCCGAAAATCCAAGGCTAACACCCCCTCCAAAAACCAAGTTGAATCATGTTTGGGGGAAAAGGATATTACCCGTAAATTTGAAGTCTAATACCATCTAAAAGTGCTTGGATATGAACAAGGTTAGAAATCTAAGGCTAATACTCATTTAAATGGGGCTCGTCGAGTCAGGATCAATTTGTCTGAAAATCCAAGGCTAACACGCTCTCCAAAAACCAAGTTCAATCATGTTTGGGGGAAAAGCCTATAACCCATAAACTTGAAGTCTAATACCATGTAAAAGTGCTTGGATATGAACAAGGTTAGAAATCTAAGGCTAATATTCATTGAAATACGGCTCCTCGAGTGAGGATCAATTTGTCCGAAAATCCAAGGCTAACACCCCCTCCAAAAGCCAAGTTCAATCATGTTTGGGGGAAAAGCCTATAACCCATAAATTTTAAGTATAATACAATCTAAATGGGCTTGGATATGAACAAGGTTAGATATCTAAGGCTAATACTCATTTAAATAGGGCTTGTCGAGTCAGGATCAATTTGTCCGAAAATCCAAGGCTAACACCCCCTCCAAAAACCAAGTTGAATCATGTTTGGGGGAAAAGGATATTACCCATAAATTTGAAGTCTAATACCATCTAAAAGTGCTTGGATATGAATAAGGTTAGAAATATAAGGCTAATACTCATTTAAATGGGGCTCATCGAGTCAGAATCAATTTGTCCGAAAATCCAAGGCTAACACCCCCTCCAAAAACCAAGTTGAATCATGTTTTTGGGGGAAAAGGATATTACCCATAAATTTGAAGTCTAATACCATCTAAAAGTGCTTGGATATGAACAAGGTTAGAAATCTAAGGCTAATACTCATTTAAATGGGGCTCGTCGAGTCAGGATCAATTTGTCCGAAAATCCAAGGCTAACACCCCCTCCAAAAACCAAGTTCAATCATGTTTGGGGGAAAAGGATATTACCCATAAATTTGAAGTCTAATACCAACTGAAAGGGCTTGGATATGAACAAGGTTAGAAATCTAAGGCTAATACTCATTTAAATGGGGCTCGTCGAGTCAGGATCAATTTGTGCGAAAATCCAAGGCTAACACCCCATCCAAAAACCAAGTTCAATCATGTTTGGGGGAAAAGGCTATTACCCATAAATTTGAAGTCTAATACCATCTAAAAGGGCTTGGATATGGACAAGGTTATAAATCTAAGGCTAATACTCATTTAAATGGGGCTCGTCGAGTCAGGATCAATTTGTCCGAAAATCCAAGGCTAACACGCTCTCCAAAAACCAAGTTCAATCATGTTTGGGGGAAAAGCCTATAACCCATAAACTTGAAGTCTAATACCATCTAAAAGTGCTTGGATATGAACAATATTAGAAATCTAAGGCTAATACTCATTTAAATAGGGCTCGTCGAGTCAGGATCAATTTGTCCGAAAATCCAAGGCTAACACCCCTCCAAAAACCAAGTTCAATCATATTTGGGGGAAAAGCCTATAACCCATAAATTTGAAGTCTAATACCATCTAAAAGGGCTTGGATATGAACAAGGTTAGAAATATAAGGCTAATACTCATTTAAATGGGGCTCGTCGAGTCAGAATCAATTTGTCCGAAAATCCAAGGCTAACACCCCCTCCAAAAACCAAGTTGAATCATGTTTGGGGGAAAAGGATATTACCCGTAAATTTGAAGTCTAATACCATCTAAAAGTGCTTGGATATGAACAAGGTTAGAAATCTAAGGCTAATACTCATTTAAATGGGCCACGTCGAGTCAGGATCAATTTGTCCGAAAATCCAAGGCTAACACCCCCTCTAAAAACCAAGTTCAATCATGTTTGGGGGAAAAGCCTATAACCCATAAATTTGAAGTCTAATACCATCTAAAAGGGCTTGGATATGAACAAGGTTAGAAATCTAAGGCTAATACTCATTTAAATAGGGCTCGTCGAGTCAGGATCAATTTGTCCGAAAATCCAAGGCTAACACCCCCTCCAAAAACCAAGTTCAATCATGTTTGGGGGAAAAGGATATTACCCATAAATTTCAAGTCTAATACCATCTAAAAGTGCTTGGATATGAACAAGGTTAGAAATCTAAGGCTAATACTCATTTAAATAGGGCTCGTCAAGTCACGATCAATTTGTCCGAAAATCCAAGGCTAACACCTCTCCAAAAACCAAGTTCAATCATGTTTGGGGGAAAAGGATAGTACCCATAAATTTGAAGTCTAATACCATCTAAAAGTGCTTGGATATGAACAAGATTAGAAATATAAGGCTAATACTCATTTAAATAGGGCTCGTCGAGTCAGGATCAATCAATTTGTCCGAAAATCCAAGGCTAACACCCCTCCAAAAACCAAGTTCAATCATGTTTGTGGGAAAAGCCTATAACCCATAAACTTGAAGTCTAATACCATCTAAAAGGGCTTGGATATGAACAAGGTTAGAAATCTAAGTCTAATACTCATTTAAATGGGGCTCGTCAAGTCAGGATCAATTTGTCCGAAAATCCAAGGCTAACACCCCCTCCAAAAACCAAGTTCAATCATGTTTGGGGGAAAAGGATATTACCCATAAATTTGAAGTCTAATACCATCTAAAAAATCTTGTATATGAACAAGGTTAGAAATCTAAGGCTAATACTCATTTAAATGGGGTTCGTCGAGTCACGATCAATTTGTCTGAAAATCCAAGGCTAACACCCCCTCCAAAAACCAAGTTCAATCATGTTTGGGGGAAAAGCCTATAACCCATAAATTTGAAGTCTAATACCATCTAAAAGGGCTTGGATATGAACAAGGTTAGAAATCTAACGCTAATACTCATTTAAATGGGGCTCGTCGAGTGAGGATCAATTTGTCCGAAAATCCAAGGCTAACACCCCTCCAAAAACCAAGTTCAATCATGTTTGGGGGAAAAGGATATTTCCCATAAATTTGAAGTCTAATACCAACTAAAAGGGCTTGAATATGAACAAGGTTAGAAATCTAAGGATAATACTCATTTAAATGGGGCTCGTCGAGTGAGGATCAATTTGTTCGAAAATCCAAGGCTAACACCCCTCCAAAAACCAAGTTCAATCATGTTTGGGGGAAAAGCCTATAACCCATAAATTTGAAGTCTAATACCTTCTAAAAGGGCTTGGATATGAACAAGGTTATAAATCTAAGGCTAATACTCATTTAAATGGGGCTCGTCGACTCAGGATCAATTTGTCCGAAAATCCAAGGCTAACACCCCTCCAAAACCCAAGTTCAATCATGTTTGGGGGAAAAGGATATTACCCATAAATTTGAAGTCTAATACCATCTAAAAGTGCTTGGATATGAACAAGGTTAGAAATATAAGGCTAATACTCATTTAAATAGGGCTCGTCGAATCAGGATCAATCAATTTGTCCGAAAATCCAAGGCTAACACGCCCTCCAAAAACCAAGTTCAATCATGTTTGGCGGAAAAGCCTATAGCCCATAAACTTGATGTCTAATACCATCTAAAAGTGCTTGGATATGAAAAATATTAGAAATCTAAGGCTAATACGCATTTAAATAGGGCTCGTCGAGTCAGGATCAATTTGTCCGAAAATCCAAGGCTAACACCCCCTCCAAAAACCAAGTTCAATCATGTTTGGGGGAAAAGCCTATAGCCCATAAACTTGAAGTCTAATACCATCTAAAAGTGCTTGGATATGAAAAATATTAGAAATCTAAGGATAATACTCATTTAAATGGGGCTCGTCGAGTCAGGATCAATTTGTCCGAAAATCCAAGGCTAACACCCCCTCCAAAAACCAAGTTCAATCATGTTTGGGGGAAAAGCCTATAGCCCATAAACTTGAAGTCTAATACCATCTAAAAGTGCTTGGATATGAAAAATATTAGAAATCTAAGGATAATACTCATTTAAATGGGGCTCGTCGAGTCAGGATCAATTTGTCCGAAAATCCAAGGCTAACACCCCCTCCAAAAACCAAGTTCAATCATGTTTGGGGGAAAAGCCTATAACCCATAAATTTGAAGTCTAATACCATATAAAAGCGCTTGGATATGAACAAGGTTAGAAATCTAAGTCTAATTCTCATTTAAATGGGGCTCGTCGAGTGAGGATCAATTTGTTCGAAAATCCAAGGCTAACACCCCTCCAAAAACCAAGTTCAATCATGTTTGGTGGAAAAGCCTATAACCCATAAATTTGAAGTCTAATACCATCTAAAAGGGCTTGTATATGAACAAGGTTAGATATCTAAGGCTAATACTCATTTAAATAGGGCTCGTCGAGTCAGGATTAATTTGTCCGAAAATCCAAGGCTAACACCCCCTCTAAAAACCAAGTTGAATCATGTTTGGGGGAAAAGGATATTACCCATAAATGTGAAGTCTAATACCATCTAAAAGTGCTTGGATATGAACAAGGTTAGAAATCTAAGGCTAATACTCATTTAAATAGGGCTCGTCGAGTCAGGATCAATTTGTCCGAAAATCCAAGGCTAACACCCCTCCAAAACCCAAGTTCAATCATGTTTGGGGGAAAAGGATATTACCCATAAATTTGAAGTCTAATACCATCTAAAAGTGCTTGGATATGAACAAGGTTAGAAATATAAGGCTAATATTCATTTAAATAGGGCTCGTCGAGTCAGGATCAATCAATTTGTCCGAAAATCCAAGGCTAACACGCCCTCCAAAAACCAAGTTCAATCATGTTTGGCGGAAAAGCCTATAGCCCATAAACATGATGTCTAATACCATCTAAAAGTGCTTGGATATGAAAAATATTAGAAATCTAAGGCTAATACGCATTTAAATAGGGCTCGTCGAGTCAGGATCAATTTGTCCGAAAATCCAAGGCTAACACCCCCTCCAAAAACCAAGTTCAATCATGTTTGGGGGAAAAGCCTATAGCCCATAAACTTGAAGTCTAATACCATCTAAAAGTGCTTGGATATGAAAAATATTAGAAATCTAAGGATAATACTCATTTAAATGGGGCTCGTCGAGTCAGGATCAATTTGTCCGAAAATCCAAGGCTAACACCCCCTCCAAAAACCAAGTTCAATCATGTTTGGGGGAAAAGCCTATAACCCATAAATTTGAAGTCTAATACCATATAAAAGCGCTTGGATATGAACAAGGTTAGAAATCTAAGTCTAATTCTCATTTAAATGGGGCTCGTCGAGTGAGGATCAATTTGTTCGAAAATCCAAGGCTAACACCCCTCCAAAAACCAAGTTCAATCATGTTTGGTGGAAAAGCCTATAACCCATAAATTTGAAGTCTAATACCATCTAAAAGGGCTTGTATATGAACAAGGTTAGATATCTAAGGCTAATACTCATTTAAATAGGGCTCGTCGAGTCAGGATTAATTTGTCCGAAAATCCAAGGCTAACAACCCCTCTAAAACCCAAGTTGAATCATGTTTGGGGGAAAAGGATATTACCCATAAATGTGAAGTCTAATACCATCTAAAAGTGCTTGGATATGAACAAGGTTAGAAATCTAAGGCTAATACTCATTTAAATAGGGCTCGTCGAGTCAGGATCAATTTGTCCGAAAATCCAAGGCTAACACCCCTCCAAAAACCAAGTTCAATCATGTTTGGGGGAAAAGCCTATAGCCCATAAATTTGAAGTCTAATACCATCTAAAAGGGCTTGGATATGAACAAGGTTAGAAGTCTAAGGCTAATACTCATTTAAATGGGCCACGTCGAGTCAGGATCAATTTGTCCGAAAATCCAAGGCTAACACCCCCTCTAAAAACCAAGTTCAATCATGTTTGGGGGAAAAGCCTATAACCCATAAATTTGAAGTCTAATACCATCTAAAAGGGCTTGGATATGAACAAGGTTAGAAATCTAAGGCTAATACTCATTTAAATAGGGCTCGTCGAGTCAGGATCAATTTGTCCGAAAATCCAAGGCTAACACCCCCTCCAAAAACCAAGTTCAATCATGTTTGGGGGAAAAGGATATTACCCATAAATTTCAAGTCTAATACCATCTAAAAGTGCTTGGATATGAACAAGGTTAGAAATCTAAGGCTAATACTCATTTAAATAGGGCTCGTCAAGTCACGATCAATTTGTCCGAAAATCCAAGGCTAACACCTCTCCAAAAACCAAGTTCAATCATGTTTGGGGGAAAAGGATAGTACCCATAAATTTGAAGTCTAATACCATCTAAAAGTGCTTGGATATGAACAAGATTAGAAATATAAGGCTAATACTCATTTAAATAGGGCTCGTCGAGTCAGGATCAATCAATTTGTCCGAAAATCCAAGGCTAACACCCCTCCAAAAACCAAGTTCAATCATGTTTGTGGGAAAAGCCTATAACCCATAAACTTGAAGTCTAATACCATCTAAAAGGGCTTGGATATGAACAAGGTTAGAAATCTAAGTCTAATACTCATTTAAATGGGGCTCGTCAAGTCAGGATCAATTTGTCCGAAAATCCAAGGCTAACACCCCCTCCAAAAACCAAGTTCAATCATGTTTGGGGGAAAAGGATATTACCCATAAATTTGAAGTCTAATACCATCTAAAAAATCTTGTATATGAACAAGGTTAGAAATCTAAGGCTAATACTCATTTAAATGGGGTTCGTCGAGTCACGATCAATTTGTCTGAAAATCCAAGGCTAACACCCCCTCCAAAAACCAAGTTCAATCATGTTTGGGGGAAAAGCCTATAACCCATAAATTTGAAGTCTAATACCATCTAAAAGGGCTTGGATATGAACAAGGTTAGAAATCTAACGCTAATACTCATTTAAATGGGGCTCGTCGAGTGAGGATCAATTTGTCCGAAAATCCAAGGCTAACACCCCTCCAAAAACCAAGTTCAATCATGTTTGGGGGAAAAGGATATTTCCCATAAATTTGAAGTCTAATACCAACTAAAAGGGCTTGAATATGAACAAGGTTAGAAATCTAAGGATAATACTCATTTAAATGGGGCTCGTCGAGTGAGGATCAATTTGTTCGAAAATCCAAGGCTAACACCCCTCCAAAAACCAAGTTCAATCATGTTTGGGGGAAAAGCCTATAACCCATAAATTTGAAGTCTAATACCTTCTAAAAGGGCTTGGATATGAACAAGGTTATAAATCTAAGGCTAATACTCATTTAAATGGGGCTCGTCGACTCAGGATCAATTTGTCCGAAAATCCAAGGCTAACACCCCTCCAAAACCCAAGTTCAATCATGTTTGGGGGAAAAGGATATTACCCATAAATTTGAAGTCTAATACCATCTAAAAGTGCTTGGATATGAACAAGGTTAGAAATATAAGGCTAATACTCATTTAAATAGGGCTCGTCGAATCAGGATCAATCAATTTGTCCGAAAATCCAAGGCTAACACGCCCTCCAAAAACCAAGTTCAATCATGTTTGGCGGAAAAGCCTATAGCCCATAAACTTGATGTCTAATACCATCTAAAAGTGCTTGGATATGAAAAATATTAGAAATCTAAGGCTAATACGCATTTAAATAGGGCTCGTCGAGTCAGGATCAATTTGTCCGAAAATCCAAGGCTAACACCCCCTCCAAAAACCAAGTTCAATCATGTTTGGGGGAAAAGCCTATAGCCCATAAACTTGAAGTCTAATACCATCTAAAAGTGCTTGGATATGAAAAATATTAGAAATCTAAGGATAATACTCATTTAAATGGGGCTCGTCGAGTCAGGATCAATTTGTCCGAAAATCCAAGGCTAACACCCCCTCCAAAAACCAAGTTCAATCATGTTTGGGGGAAAAGCCTATAGCCCATAAACTTGAAGTCTAATACCATCTAAAAGTGCTTGGATATGAAAAATATTAGAAATCTAAGGATAATACTCATTTAAATGGGGCTCGTCGAGTCAGGATCAATTTGTCCGAAAATCCAAGGCTAACACCCCCTCCAAAAACCAAGTTCAATCATGTTTGGGGGAAAAGCCTATAACCCATAAATTTGAAGTCTAATACCATATAAAAGCGCTTGGATATGAACAAGGTTAGAAATCTAAGTCTAATTCTCATTTAAATGGGGCTCGTCGAGTGAGGATCAATTTGTTCGAAAATCCAAGGCTAACACCCCTCCAAAAACCAAGTTCAATCATGTTTGGTGGAAAAGCCTATAACCCATAAATTTGAAGTCTAATACCATCTAAAAGGGCTTGCATATGAACAAGGTTAGATATCTAAGGCTAATACTCATTTAAATAGGGCTCGTCGAGTCAGGATTAATTTGTCCGAAAATCCAAGGCTAACACCCCCTCTAAAAACCAAGTTGAATCATGTTTGGGGGAAAAGGATATTACCCATAAATGTGAAGTCTAATACCATCTAAAAGTGCTTGGATATGAACAAGGTTAGAAATCTAAGGCTAATACTCATTTAAATAGGGCTCGTCGAGTCAGGATCAATTTGTCCGAAAATCCAAGGCTAACACCCCTCCAAAACCCAAGTTCAATCATGTTTGGGGGAAAAGGATATTACCCATAAATTTGAAGTCTAATACCATCTAAAAGTGCTTGGATATGAACAAGGTTAGAAATATAAGGCTAATACTCATTTAAATAGGGCTCGTCGAGTCAGGATCAATCAATTTGTCCGAAAATCCAAGGCTAACACGCCCTCCAAAAACCAAGTTCAATCATGTTTGGCGGAAAAGCCTATAGCCCATAAACATGATGTCTAATACCATCTAAAAGTGCTTGGATATGAAAAATATTAGAAATCTAAGGCTAATACGCATTTAAATAGGGCTCGTCGAGTCAGGATCAATTTGTCCGAAAATCCAAGGCTAACACCCCCTCCAAAAACCAAGTTCAATCATGTTTGGGGGAAAAGCCTATAGCCCATAAACTTGAAGTCTAATACCATCTAAAAGTGCTTGGATATGAAAAATATTAGAAATCTAAGGATAATACTCATTTAAATGGGGCTCGTCGAGTCAGGATCAATTTGTCCGAAAATCCAAGGCTAACACCCCCTCCAAAAACCAAGTTCAATCATGTTTGGGGGAAAAGCCTATAACCCATAAATTTGAAGTCTAATACCATATAAAAGCGCTTGGATATGAACAAGGTTAGAAATCTAAGTCTAATTCTCATTTAAATGGGGCTCGTCGAGTGAGGATCAATTTGTTCGAAAATCCAAGGCTAACACCCCTCCAAAAACCAAGTTCAATCATGTTTGGTGGAAAAGCCTATAACCCATAAATTTGAAGTCTAATACCATCTAAAAGGGCTTGTATATGAACAAGGTTAGATATCTAAGGCTAATACTCATTTAAATAGGGCTCGTCGAGTCAGGATTAATTTGTCCGAAAATCCAAGGCTAACAACCCCTCTAAAACCCAAGTTGAATCATGTTTGGGGGAAAAGGATATTACCCATAAATGTGAAGTCTAATACCATCTAAAAGTGCTTGGATATGAACAAGGTTAGAAATCTAAGGCTAATACTCATTTAAATAGGGCTCGTCGAGTCAGGATCAATTTGTCCGAAAATCCAAGGCTAACACCCCTCCAAAAACCAAGTTCAATCATGTTTGGGGGAAAAGCCTATAGCCCATAAATTTGAAGTCTAATACCATCTAAAAGGGCTTGGATATGAACAAGGTTAGAAGTCTAAGGCTAATACTCATTTAAATGGGCCACGTCGAGTCAGGATCAATTTGTCCGAAAATCCAAGGCTAACACCCCCTCTAAAAACCAAGTTCAATCATGTTTGGGGGAAAAGCCTATAACCCATAAATTTGAAGTCTAATACCATCTAAAAGGGCTTGGATATGAACAAGGTTAGAAATCTAAGGCTAATACTCATTTAAATAGGGCTCGTCGAGTCAGGATCAATTTGTCCGAAAATCCAAGGCTAACACCCCCTCCAAAAACCAAGTTCAATCATGTTTGGGGGAAAAGGATATTACCCATAAATTTCAAGTCTAATACCATCTAAAAGTGCTTGGATATGAACAAGGTTAGAAATCTAAGGCTAATACTCATTTAAATAGGGCTCGTCAAGTCACGATCAATTTGTCCGAAAATCCAAGGCTAACACCTCTCCAAAAACCAAGTTCAATCATGTTTGGGGGAAAAGGATAGTACCCATAAATTTGAAGTCTAATACCATCTAAAAGTGCTTGGATATGAACAAGATTAGAAATATAAGGCTAATACTCATTTAAATAGGGCTCGTCGAGTGAGGATCAATTTGTCCGAAAATCCAAGGCTAACACCCCTCCAAAAACCAAGTTCAATCATGTTTGGTGGAAAAGCCTATAACCCATAAATTTGAAGTCTAATACCATCTAAAAGGGCTTGTATATGAACAAGGTTAGATATCTAAGGCTAATACTCATTTAAATAGGGCTCGTCGAGTCAGGATTAATTTGTCCGAAAATCCAAGGCTAACAACCCCTCTAAAACCCAAGTTGAATCATGTTTGGGGGAAAAGGATATTACCCATAAATGTGAAGTCTAATACCATATAAAAGTGCTTGGATATGAACAAGGTTAGAAATCTAAGGCTAATACTCATTTAAATAGGGCTCGTCGAGTCAGGATCAATTTGTCCGAAAATCCAAGGCTAACACCCCTCCAAAAACCAAGTTCAATCATGTTTGGGGGAAAAGCCTATAGCCCATAAATTTGAAGTCTAATACCATCTAAAAGGGCTTGGATATGAACAAGGTTAGAAGTCTAAGGCTAATACTCATTTAAATGGGCCACGTCGAGTCAGGATCAATTTGTCCGAAAATCCAAGGCTAACACCCCCTCTAAAAACCAAGTTCAATCATGTTTGGGGGAAAAGCCTATAACCCATAAATTTGAAGTCTAATACCATCTAAAAGGGCTTGGATATGAACAAGGTTAGAAATCTAAGGCTAATACTCATTTAAATAGGGCTCGTCGAGTCAGGATCAATTTGTCCGAAAATCCAAGGCTAACACCCCCTCCAAAAACCAAGTTCAATCATGTTTGGGGGAAAAGGATATTACCCATAAATTTCAAGTCTAATACCATCTAAAAGTGCTTGGATATGAACAAGGTTAGAAATCTAAGGCTAATACTCATTTAAATAGGGCTCGTCAAGTCACGATCAATTTGTCCGAAAATCCAAGGCTAACACCTCTCCAAAAACCAAGTTCAATCATGTTTGGGGGAAAAGGATAGTACCCATAAATTTGAAGTCTAATACCATCTAAAAGTGCTTGGATATGAACAAGATTAGAAATATAAGGCTAATACTCATTTAAATAGGGCTCGTCGAGTCAGGATCAATCAATTTGTCCGAAAATCCAAGGCTAACACCCCTCCAAAAACCAAGTTCAATCATGTTTGTGGGAAAAGCCTATAACCCATAAACTTGAAGTCTAATACCATCTAAAAGGGCTTGGATATGAACAAGGTTAGAAATCTAAGTCTAATACTCATTTAAATGGGGCTCGTCAAGTCAGGATCAATTTGTCCGAAAATCCAAGGCTAACACCCCCTCCAAAAACCAAGTTCAATCATGTTTGGGGGAAAAGGATATTACCCATAAATTTGAAGTCTAATACCATCTAAAAAATCTTGTATATGAACAAGGTTAGAAATCTAAGGCTAATACTCATTTAAATGGGGTTCGTCGAGTCACGATCAATTTGTCTGAAAATCCAAGGCTAACACCCCCTCCAAAAACCAAGTTCAATCATGTTTGGGGGAAAAGCCTATAACCCATAAATTTGAAGTCTAATACCATCTAAAAGGGCTTGGATATGAACAAGGTTAGAAATCTAAGGCTAATACTCATTTAAATGGGGCTCGTCGAGTGAGGATCAATTTGTCCGAAAATCCAAGGCTAACACCCCTCCAAAAACCAAGTTCAATCATGTTTGGGGGAAAAGGATATTTCCCATAAATTTGAAGTCTAATACCAACTAAAAGGGCTTGAATATGAACAAGGTTAGAAATCTAAGGATAATACTCATTTAAATGGGGCTCGTCGAGTGAGGATCAATTTGTTCGAAAATCCAAGGCTAACACCCCTCCAAAAACCAAGTTCAATCATGTTTGGGGGAAAAGCCTATAACCCATAAATTTGAAGTCTAATACCTTCTAAAAGGGCTTGGATATGAACAAGGTTATAAATCTAAGGCTAATACTCATTTAAATGGGGCTCGTCGACTCAGGATCAATTTGTCCGAAAATCCAAGGCTAACACCCCTCCAAAACCCAAGTTCAATCATGTTTGGGGGAAAAGGATATTACCCATAAATTTGAAGTCTAATACCATCTAAAAGTGCTTGGATATGAACAAGGTTAGAAATATAAGGCTAATACTCATTTAAATAGGGCTCGTCGAATCAGGATCAATCAATTTGTCCGAAAATCCAAGGCTAACACGCCCTCCAAAAACCAAGTTCAATCATGTTTGGCGGAAAAGCCTATAGCCCATAAACTTGATGTCTAATACCATCTAAAAGTGCTTGGATATGAAAAATATTAGAAATCTAAGGCTAATACGCATTTAAATAGGGCTCGTCGAGTCAGGATCAATTTGTCCGAAAATCCAAGGCTAACACCCCCTCCAAAAACCAAGTTCAATCATGTTTGGGGGAAAAGCCTATAGCCCATAAACTTGAAGTCTAATACCATCTAAAAGTGCTTGGATATGAAAAATATTAGAAATCTAAGGATAATATTCATTTAAATGGGGCTCGTCGAGTCAGGATCAATTTGTCCGAAAATCCAAGGCTAACACCCCCTCCAAAAACCAAGTTCAACCATGTTTGGGGGAAAAGCCTATAACCCATAAATTTGAAGTCTAATACCATATAAAAGCACTTGGATATGAACAAGGTTAGAAATCTAAGTCTAATTCTCATTTAAATGGGGCTCGTCGAGTGAGGATCAATTTGTTCGAAAATCCAAGGCTAACACCCCTCCAAAAACCAAGTTCAATCATGTTTGGTGGAAAAGCCTATAACCCATAAATTTGAAGTCTAATACCATCTAATAGGGCTTGTATATGAACAAGGTTAGATATCTAAGGCTAATACTCATTTAAATAGGGCTCGTCGAGTCAGGATTAATTTGTCCGAAAATCCAAGGCTAACACCCCCTCTAAAAACCAAGTTGAATCATGTTTGGGGGAAAAGGATATTACCCATAAATGTGAAGTCTAATACCATCTAAAAGTGCTTGGATATGAACAAGGTTAGAAATCTAAGGATAATACTCATTTAAATGGGGCTCGTCGAGTCAGGATCAATTTGTCCGAAAATCCAAGGCTAACACCCCCTCCAAAAACCAAGTTCAATCATGTTTGGGGGAAAAGCCTATAGCCCATAAACTTGAAGTCTAATACCATCTAAAAGTGCTTGGATATGAAAAAGATTATAAATCTAAGGCTAATACTCATTTAAATAGGGCTCGTCGAGTCAGGATCAATTTGTCCGAAAATCCAAGGCTAACACCCCTCCAAAAACCAAGTTCAATCATGTTTGGGGGAAAAGCCTATAACCCATAAATTTGAAGTCTAATACCATCTAAAAGGGTTTGGATATGAACAAGGTTAGAAATCTAAGGATAATACTCATTTAAATGGGGCTCGTCGAGTCAGGATCAATTTGTCCGAAAATCCAAGGCTAACACCCCCTCCAAAAACCAAGTTCAATCATGTTTGGGGGAAAAGCCTATAACCCATAAATTTGAAGTCTAATACCATCTAAAAGGGCTTGTATATGAACAAGGTTAGATATCTAAGGCTAATACTCATTAAAATAGGGCTCGTCGAGTCAGGATCAATTTGTCCGAAAATCCAAGGCTAACACCCCCTCCAAAAACCAAGTTCAATCATGTTTGGGGGAAAAGGATATTACCCATAAATTTGAAGTCTAATACCATCTAAAAGTGCTTGGATATGAACAAGGTTATAAATCTAAGCCTAATACTCATTTAAATAGGGCTCGTCGAGTCAGGATCAATCAATTTGTCCGAAAATCCAAGGCTAACACCTCTCCAAAAACCAAGTTCAATCATGTTTGGGGGAAAAGGATATTACCCATAAATTTGAAGTCTAATACCATCTAAAAGTGCTTGGATATGAACAATATTAGAAATCTAAGGCTAATACTCATTTAAATAGGGCTCGTCGAGTCAGGATCAATCAATTTGTCCCAAAACCCAAGGCTAACACCCCTCCAAAAACCAAGTTCAATCATGTTTGGGGGAAAAGGATATTACCCATAAATTCGAAGTCTAATACCATCTAAAAGTGCTTGGATATGAACAAGATTAGAAATCTAAGGCTAATACTCATTTAAATAGGGCTCGTCGAGTCAGGATCAATCAATTTGTCCGAAAACCCAAGGCTAACACCCCTCCAAAACCCAAGTTCAATCATGTTTGGGGGAAAAGGATATTACCCATAAATTTGAAGTCTAATACCATCTAAAAGTGCTTGTATATGAAAAAGATTAGAAATATAAGGCTAATACTCATTTAAATAGGGCTCGTCGAGTCAGGATCAATTTGTCCAAAAATCCAAGGCTAACACCCCCTCCAAAAACCAAGTTCAATCATGTTTGGGGGAAAAGGATATTACCATAAAGTTGAAGTCTAATACCATCTAAAACTGCTTGGATATGAACAAGATTAGAAATCTCAGGCTAATACTCATTTAAATAGGGCTCGTCGAGTCAGGATCAATTTGTCCGAAAATCCAAGGCTAACACCCCCTCCAAAAACCAAGTTCAATCATGTTTGGGGGAAAAGGATATTACCCATAAATTTGAAGTCTAATACCATCTAAAAGTACTTGGATATGAACAAGGTTAGAAATCTAAGGCTAATACTCATTTAAATAGGGCTCGTCGAGTCAGGATCAATTTGTCCGAAAATCCAAGGCTAACACCTCTCCAAAAACCAAGTTCAATCATGTTTGGGGGAAAAGGATATTACCCATAAATTTGAAGTCTAATACCATCTAAAAGTGCTTGGATATGAACAAGATTAGAAATCTAAGGCTAATACTCATTTAAATAGGGCTCGTCGAGTCAGGATCAATCAATTTGTCCGAAAACCCAAGGTTAACACCCCTCCAAAACCCAAGTTCAATCATGTTTGGGGGAAAAGGATATTACCCATAAATTTGAAGTCTAATACCATCTAAAAGTACTTGGATATGAACAAGGTTAGAAATATAAGGCTAATACTCATTTAAATAGGGCTCGTCGAGTCAGGATCAATTTGTCCGAAAATCCAAGGCTAACACCTCTCCAAAAACCAAGTTCAATCATGTTTGGGGGAAAAGGATATGACCCATAAATTTGAAGTCTAATACCATCTAAAAGTGCTTGGATATGAACAAGATTAGAAATCTAAGGCTAATAGTCATTTAAATAGGGCTCGTCGAGTCAGGATCAATCAATTAGTCCGAAAATCCAAGGCTAACACCCCTCCAAAACCCAAGTTCAATCATGTTTGGGGGAAAAGGATATTACCCATAAATTTGAAGTCTAATACCATCTAAAAGTGCTTGGATATGAACAAGATTAGAAATCTAAGGCTAATACTCATTTAAATAGGGCTCGTCGAGTCAGGATCAATTTGTCCGAAAATCCAAGGCTAACACCCCTCCAAAAACCAAGTTCAATCATGTTTGGGGGAAAAGGATATTACCCATAAATTTGAAATCTAATACCATCTAAAAGTGCTTGGATATGAACAAGGTTAGAAATATAAGGCTAATACTCATTTAAATAGGGCTCGTCGAGTCAGGATCAATTTGTCCAAAAATCCAAGGCTAACACCTCTCCAAAAACCAAGTTCAATCATGTTTGGGGGAAAAGGATATTACCATAAATTTGAAGTCTAATACCTAAAACTGCTTGGATATGAACAAGATTAGAAATCTAAGGCTAATAGTCATTTAAATAGGGCTCGTCGATTCAGGATCAATCAATTAGTCCGAAAATCCAAGGCTAACACCCCTCCAAAACCCAAGTTCAATCATGTTTGGGGGAAAAGGATATTACCCATAAATTTGAAGTCTAATACCATCTAAAAGTGCTTGGATATGAACAAGATTAGAAATCTAAGGCTAATACTCATTTAAATAGGGCTCGTCGAGTCAGGATCAATCAATTTGTCCGAAAATCCAAGGCTAACACGCCCTCCAAAAACCAAGTTCAATCATGTTTGGCGGAAAAGCCTATAGCCCATAAACTTGAAATCTAATACCATCTAAAAGTGTTTGGATATGAAAAATATTAGAAATCTAAGGCTAATACTCATTTAAATAGGGCTCGTCGAGTCAGGATCAATTTGTCCGAAAATCCAAGGCTAACACCCCTCCAAAAACCAAGTTCAATCATGTTTGGGGGAAAAGGATATTACCCATAAATTTGAAATCTAATACCATCTAAAAGTGCTTGGATATGAACAAGGTTAGAAATATAAGGCTAATACTCATTTAAATAGGGCTCGTCGAGTCAGGATCAATTTGTCCAAAAATCCAAGGCTAACACCTCTCCAAAAACCAAGTTCAATCATGTTTGGGGGAAAAGGATATTACCATAAATTTGAAGTCTAATACCATCTAAAACTGCTTGGATATGAACAAGATTAGAAATCTAAGGCTAATAGTCATTTAAATAGGGCTCGTCGAGTCAGGATCAATCAATTAGTCCGAAAATCCAAGGCTAACACCCCTCCAAAACCCAAGTTCAATCATATTTGGGGGAAAAGGATATTACCCATAAATTTGAAGTCTAATACCATCTAAAAGTGCTTGGATATGAACAAGATTAGAAATCTAAGGCTAATACTCATTTAAATAGGGCTCGTCGAGTCAGGATCAATCAATTTGTCCGAAAATCCAAGGCTAACACGCCCTCCAAAAACCAAGTTCAATCATGTTTGGCGGAAAAGCCTATAGCCCATAAACTTGAAGTCTAATACCATCTAAAAGTGATTGGATATGAAAAATATTAGAAATCTAAGGCTAATACGTATTTAAATAGGGCTCGTCGAGTGAGGATCAATTTGTCCGAAAATCCAAGGCTAACACCCCTCCAAAAACCAAGTTCAATCATGTTTGGGGGAAAAGCCTATAACCCATAAATTTGAAGTCTAATACCATCTAAAAGGGCTTGGACATGAACAAGGTTAGAAATCTAAGGCTAATAGTCATTTAAATGGGGCTCGTCGAGTCAGGATCAATTTGTCCGAAAATCCAAGGCTAACACCCGTCCAAAAACCAAGTTCAATCATGTTTGGGGGAAAAGCCTATAACCCATAAATTTGAAGTCTAATACCATTTAAAAGGGCTTGGATTTGAACAAGGTTAGAAATCTAAGGCTAATAGTCATTTAAATGGGGCTCGTCGAGGCAGGATCAATTTGTCCGAAAATCCAAGGCTAACACGCCCTCCAAAAACCAAGTTCAATCATGTTTAGGGGAAAAGCCTATAGCCCATAAACTTGAAGTCTAATACCATCTAAAAGTGCTTGTATATGAAAAAGATTAGAAATATAAGGCTAATACTCATTTAAATAGGGCTCGTCGAGTCAGGATCAATTTGTCCGAAAATCCAAGGCTAACACCCCCTCCAAAAACCAAGTTCAATCATGTTTGGGGGAAAAGCCTATAACCCATAAATTTGAAGTCTAATACCATCTAAAAGGGCTTGGATATGAACAAGGTTAGATATCTAAGGCTAATACTCATTTAAATAGGGCTCGTCGAGTCAGGATCAATTTGTCCGAAAATCCAAGGCTAACACCCCCTCCAAAAACCAAGTTCAATCATGTTTGGGGGAAAAGGATATTACCCATAAATTTGAAGTCTAATACCATCTAAAAGTACTTGGATATGAACAAGGTTAGAAATCTAAGGCTAATACTCATTTAAATAGGGCTCGTCGAGTCAGGATCAATTTGTCCGAAAATCCAAGGCTATCACCTCTCCAAAAACCAAGTTCAATCATGTTTGGGGGAAAAGGATATTACCCATAAATTTGAAGTCTAATACCATCTAAAAGTGCTTGGATATGAACAAGATTAGAAATCTAAGGCTAATACTCATTTAAATAGGGCTCGTCGAGTCAGGATCAATCAATTTGTCCGAAAACCCAAGGCTAACACCCCTCCAAAACCCAAGTTCAATCATGTTTGGGGGAAAAGGATATTACCCATAAATTTGAAGTCTAATACCATCTAAAAGTGCTTGGATATGAACAAGGTTAGAAATATAAGGCTAATACTCATTTAAATAGGGCTCGTCGAGTCAGGATCAATTTGTCCGAAAATCCAAGGCTAACACCTCTCCAAAAACCAAGTTCAATCATGTTTGGGGGAAAAGGATATGACCTATAAATTTGAAGTCTAATACCATCTAAAAGTGCTTGGATATGAACAAGATTAGAAATCTAAGGCTAATACTCATTTAAATAGGGCTCGTCGAGTCAGGATCAATCAATTTGTCCGAAAATCCAAGGCTAACACGCCCTCCAAAAACCAAGTTCAATCATGTTTGGCGGAAAAGCCTATAGCCCATAAACTTGAAATCTAATACCATCTAAAAGTGTTTGGATATGAAAAATATTAGAAATCTAAGGCTAATACTCATTTAAATAGGGCTCGTCGAGTCAGGATCAATTTGTCCGAAAATCCAAGGCTAACACCCCTCCAAAAACCAAGTTCAATCATGTTTGGGGGAAAAGGATATTACCCATAAATTTGAAATCTAATACCATCTAAAAGTGCTTGGATATGAACAAGGTTAGAAATATAAGGCTAATACTCATTTAAATAGGGCTCGTCGAGTCAGGATCAATTTGTCCAAAAATCCAAGGCTAACACCTCTCCAAAAACCAAGTTCAATCATGTTTGGGGGAAAAGGATATTACCATAAATTTGAAGTCTAATACCATCTAAAACTGCTTGGATATGAACAAGATTAGAAATCTAAGGCTAATAGTCATTTAAATAGGGCTCGTCGAGTCAGGATCAATCAATTAGTCCGAAAATCCAAGGCTAACACCCCTCCAAAACCCAAGTTCAATCATGATTGGGGGAAAAGGATATTACCCATAAATTTGAAGTCTAATACCATCTAAAAGTGCTTGGATATGAACAAGATTAGAAATCTAAGGCTAATACTCATTTAAATAGGGCTCGTCGAGTCAGGATCAATCAATTTGTCCGAAAATCCAAGGCTAACACACCCTCCAAAAACCAAGTTCAATCATGTTTGGCGGAAAAGCCTATAGCCCATAAACTTGAAGTCTAATACCATCTAAAAGTGCTTGGATATGAAAAATATTAGAAATCTAAGGCTAATACGTATTTAAATAGGGCTCGTCGAGTGAGGATCAATTTGTCCGAAAATCCAAGGCTAACACCCCTCCAAAAACCAAGTTCAATCATGTTTGGGGGAAAAGCCTATAACCCATAAATTTGAAGTCTAATACCATCTAAAAGGGCTTGGACATGAACAAGGTTAGAAATCTAAGGCTAATAGTCATTTAAATGGGGCTCGTCGAGTCAGGATCAATTTGTCCGAAAATCCAAGGCTAACACCCCTCCAAAAACCAAGTTCAATCATGTTTGGGGGAAAAGCCTATAACCCATAAATTTGAAGTCTAATACCATCTAAAAGGGCTTGGATATGAACAAGGTTAGAAATCTAAGGCTAATAGTCATTTAAATGGGGCTCGTCGAGGCAGGATCAATTTGTCCGAAAATCCAAGGCTAACACGCCCTCCAAAAACCAAGTTCAATCATGTTTAGGGGAAAAGCCTATAGCCCATAAACTTGAAGTCTAATACCATCTAAAAGTGCTTGTATATGAAAAAGATTAGAAATATAAGGCTAATACTCATTTAAATAGGGCTCGTCGAGTCAGGATCAATTTGTCCGAAAATCCAAGGCTAACACCCCCTCCAAAAACCAAGTTCAATCATGTTTGGGGGAAAAGCCTATAACCCATAAATTTGAAGTCTAATACCATCTAAAAGGGCTTGGATATGAACAAGGTTAGATATCTAAGGCTAATACTCATTTAAATAGGGCTCGTCGAGTCAGGATCAATTTGTCCGAAAATCCAAGGCTAACACCCCCTCCAAAAACCAAGTCCAATCATGTTTGGGGGAAAAGGATATTACCCATAAATTTGAAGTCTAATACCATCTAAAATTACTTGGATATGAACAAGGTTAGAAATCTAAGGCTAATACTCATTTAAATAGGGCTCGTCGAGTCAGGATCAATCAATTTGTCCGAAAATCCAAGGCTAACACCCCTCCAAAACCCAAGTTCAATCATGTTTGGGGGAAAAGGATATTACCCATAAATTTGAAGTCTAATACCATCTAAAAGTGCTTGGATATGTACAAGATTAGAAATCTAAGGCTAATACTCATTTAAATAGGGCTCGTCGAGTCAGGAACAATCAATTTGTCCGAAAATCCAAGGCTAACACCCCTCCAAAACCCAAGTTCAATCATGTTTGGGGGAAAGCCTATAACCCATAAATTTGAAGTATAATACCATATAAAAGGGCTTGGATATGAACAAGGTTAGAAATCTAAGGCTAATACTCATTTAAATGGGGCTCGTCGAGTCAGGATCAATTTGTCCGAAAATCCAAGGCTAACACGCCCTCCAAAAACCAAGTCCAATCATGTTTGGCGGAAAAGCCTATAGCCCATAAACTTGAAGTCTAATACCATATAAAAGTGCTTGGATAGGAAAAAGATTAGAAATCTAAGGCTAATACTCATTTAAATAGGGCTCGTCGAGTGAGGATCAATTTGTCCGAAAATCCAAGGCTAACACCCCTCCAAAAACCAAGTTCAATCATGTTTGGGGGAAAAGCCTATAACCCATAAATTTGAAGTCTAATACCATCTAAAAGGGCTTGGATATGAACAAGGTTAGAAATCTAAGGCTAATAGTCATTTAAATGGGGCTCGTCGAGTCAGGATCAATTTGTCCGAAAATCCAAGGCTAACACCTCTCCAAAAACCAAGTTCAATCATGTTTGGGGGAAAAGGATATGACCCATAAATTTGAAGTCTAATACCATCTAAAAGTGCTTGGATATGAACAAGATTAGAAATCTAAGGCTAATACTCATTTAAATAGGGCTCGTCGAGTCAGGATCAATCAATTTGTCCGAAAATCCAAGGCTAACACGCCCTCCAAAAACTAAGTTCAATCATGTTTGGCGGAAAAGCCTATAGCCCATAAACTTGAAATCTAATACCATCTAAAAGTGTTTGGATATGAAAAATATTAGAAATCTAAGGCTAATACTCATTTAAATAGGGCTCGTCGAGTCAGGATCAATTTGTCCGAAAATCCAAGGCTAACACCCCTCCAAAAACCAAGTTCAATCATGTTTGGGGGAAAAGGATATTACCCATAAATTTGAAGTCTAATACCATCTAAAAGGGCTTGGATATGAACAAGGTTAGATATCTAAGGCTAATACTCATTTAAATAGGGCTCGTCGAGTCAGGATCAATTTGTCCGAAAATCCAAGGCTAACACCCCCTCCAAAAACCAAGTCCAATCATGTTTGGGGGAAAAGGATATTACCCATAAATTTGAAGTCTAATACCATCTAAAATTACTTGGATATGAACAAGGTTAGAAATCTAAGGCTAATACTCATTTAAATAGGGCTCGTCGAGTCAGGATCAATCAATTTGTCCGAAAATCCAAGGCTAACACCCCTCCAAAACCCAAGTTCAATCATGTTTGGGGGAAAAGGATATTACCCATAAATTTGAAGTCTAATACCATCTAAAAGTGCTTGGATATGTACAAGATTAGAAATCTAAGGCTAATACTCATTTAAATAGGGCTCGTCGAGTCAGGAACAATCAATTTGTCCGAAAATCCAAGGCTAACACCCCTCCAAAACCCAAGTTCAATCATGTTTGGGGGAAAGCCTATAACCCATAAATTTGAAGTATAATACCATATAAAAGGGCTTGGATATGAACAAGGTTAGAAATCTAAGGCTAATACTCATTTAAATGGGGCTCGTCGAGTCAGGATCAATTTGTCCGAAAATCCAAGGCTAACACGCCCTCCAAAAACCAAGTCCAATCATGTTTGGCGGAAAAGCCTATAGCCCATAAACTTGAAGTCTAATACCATATAAAAGTGCTTGGATAGGAAAAAGATTAGAAATCTAAGGCTAATACTCATTTAAATAGGGCTCGTCGAGTGAGGATCAATTTGTCCGAAAATCCAAGGCTAACACCCCTCCAAAAACCAAGTTCAATCATGTTTGGGGGAAAAGCCTATAACCCATAAATTTGAAGTCTAATACCATCTAAAAGGGCTTGGATATGAACAAGGTTAGAAATCTAAGGCTAATAGTCATTTAAATGGGGCTCGTCGAGTCAGGATCAATTTGTCCGAAAATCCAAGGCTAACACCTCTCCAAAAACCAAGTTCAATCATGTTTGGGGGAAAAGGATATGACCCATAAATTTGAAGTCTAATACCATCTAAAAGTGCTTGGATATGAACAAGATTAGAAATCTAAGGCTAATACTCATTTAAATAGGGCTCGTCGAGTCAGGATCAATCAATTTGTCCGAAAATCCAAGGCTAACACGCCCTCCAAAAACTAAGTTCAATCATGTTTGGCGGAAAAGCCTATAGCCCATAAACTTGAAATCTAATACCATCTAAAAGTGTTTGGATATGAAAAATATTAGAAATCTAAGGCTAATACTCATTTAAATAGGGCTCGTCGAGTCAGGATCAATTTGTCCGAAAATCCAAGGCTAACACCCCTCCAAAAACCAAGTTCAATCATGTTTGGGGGAAAAGGATATTACCCATAAATTTGAAATCTAATACCATCTAAAAGTGCTTGGATATGAACAAGGTTAGAAATATAAGGCTAATACTCATTTAAATAGGGCTCGTCGAGTCAGGATCAATTTGTCCAAAAATCCAAGGCTAACACCTCTCCAAAAACCAAGTTCAATCATGTTTGGGGGAAAAGGATATTACCATAAATTTGAAGTCTAATACCATCTAAAACTGCTTGGATATGAACAAGATTAGAAATATAAGGCTAATAGTCATTTAAATAGGGCTCGTCGAGTCAGGATCAATCAATTAGTCCGAAAATCCAAGGCTAACACCCCTCCAAAACCCAAGTTCAATCATGTTTGGGGGAAAAGGATATTACCCATAAATTTGAAGTCTAATACCATCTAAAAGTGCTTGGATATGAACAAGATTAGAAATCTAAGGCTAATACTCATTTAAATAGGGCTCGTCGAGTCAGGATCAATCAATTTGTCCGAAAATCCAAGGCTAACACGCCCTCCAAAAACCAAGTTCAATCATGTTTGGCGGAAAAGCCTATAGCCCATAAACTTGAAGTCTAATACCATCTAAAAGTGCTTGGATATGAAAAATATTAGAAATCTAAGGCTAATACGTATTTAAATAGGGCTCGTCGAGTGAGGATCAATTTGTCCGAAAATCCAAGGCTAACACCCCTCCAAAAACCAAGTTCAATCATGTTTGGGGGAAAAGCCTATAACCCATAAATTTGAAGTCTAATACCATCTAAAAGGGCTTGGACATGAACAAGGTTAGAAATCTAAGGCTAATAGTCATTTAAATGGGGCTCGTCGAGTCAGGATCAATTTGTCCGAAAATCCAAGGCTAACACCCCTCCAAAAACCAAGTTCAATCATGTTTGGGGGAAAAGCCTATAACCCATAAATTTGAAGTCTAATACCATCTAAAAGGGCTTGGATATGAACAAGGTTAGAAATCTAAGGCTAATAGTCATTTAAATGGGGCTCGTCGAGGCAGGATCAATTTGTCCGAAAATCCAAGGCTAACACGCCCTCCAAAAACCAAGTTCAATCATGTTTAGGGGAAAAGCCTATAGCCCATAAACTTGAAGTCTAATACCATCTAAAAGTGCTTGTATATGAAAAAGATTAGAAATATAAGGCTAATACTCATTTAAATAGGGCTCGTCGAGTCAGGATCAATTTGTCCGAAAATCCAAGGCTAACACCCCCTCCAAAAACCAAGTTCAATCATGTTTGGGGGAAAAGCCTATAACCCATAAATTTGAAGTCTAATACCATCTAAAAGAGCTTGGATATGAACAAGGTTAGATATCTAAGGCTAATACTCATTTAAATAGGGCTCGTCGAGTCAGGATCAATTTGTCCGAAAATCCAAGGCTAACACCCCCTCCAAAAACCAAGTCCAATCATGTTTGGGGGAAAAGGATATTACCCATAAATTTGAAGTCTAATACCATCTAAAAGTACTTGGATATGAACAAGGTTAGAAATCTAAGGCTAATACTCATTTAAATAGGGCTCGTCGAGTCAGGATCAATCAATTTGTCCGAAAATCCAAGGCTAACACCCCTCCAAAACCCAAGTTCAATCATGTTTGGGGGAAAAGGATATTACCCATAAATTTGAAGTCTAATACCATCTAAAAGTGCTTGGATATGTATAAGATTAGAAATCTAAGGCTAATACTCATTTAAATAGGGCTCGTCGAGTCAGGAACAATCAATTTGTCCGAAAATCCAAGGCTAACACCCCTCCAAAACCCAAGTTCAATCATGTTTGGGGGAAAGCCTATAACCCATAAATTTGAAGTATAATACCATATAAAAGGGCTTGGATATGAACAAGGTTAGAAATCTAAGGCTAATACTCATTTAAATGGGGCTCGTCGAGTCAGGATCAATTTGTCCGAAAATCCAAGGCTAACACGCCCTCCAAAAACCAAGTCCAATCATGTTTGGCGGAAAAGCCTATAGCCCATAAACTTGAAGTCTAATACCATATAAAATTGCTTGGATAGGAAAAAGATTAGAAATCTAAGGCTAATACTCATTTAAATAGGGCTCGTCGAGTGAGGATCAATTTGTCCGAAAATCCAAGGCTAACACCCCTCCAAAAACCAAGTTCAATCATGTTTGGGGGAAAAGCCTATAACCCATAAATTTGAAGTCTAATACCATCTAAAAGGGCTTGGATATGAACAAGGTTAGAAATCTAAGGCTAATAGTCATTTAAATGGGGCTCGTCGAGTCAGGATCAATTTGTCCGAAAATCCAAGGCTAACACCCCCTCCAAAAACCAAGTTCAATCATGTTTGGGGGAAAAGCCTATAACCCATAAATTTGAAGTCTAATACCATCTAAAAGGGCTTGGATATGAACAAGGTTAGATATCTAAGGCTAATACTCATTTAAATAGGGCCCGTCGAGTCAGGATCAATTTGTCCGAAAATCCAAGGCTAACACCCCCTCCAAAAACCAAGTTCAATCATGTTTGGGGGAAAAGGATATTACCCATAAATTTGAAGTCTAATACCATCTAAAAGGGCTTGGATATGAACAAGGTTAGAAATCTAAGGCTAATACTCATTTAAATAGGGCTCGTCGAGTCAGGAACAATCAATTTGTCCGAAAATCCAAGGCTAACACCTCTCCAAAAACCAAGTTCAATCATGTTTGGGGGAAAAGGATATTACCCATAAATTTGAAGTCTAATACCATCTAAAAGTGCTTGGATATGTACAAGATTAGAAATCTAAGGCTAATACTCATTTAAATAGGGCTCGTCGAGTCAGGATCAATCAATTTGTCCGAAAATCCAAGGCTAACACCCCTCCAAAACCCAAGTTCAATCATGTTTGGGGGAAAAGCCTATAACCCATAAATTTGAAGTCCAATACCATCTAAAAGGGCTTGGATATGAACAAGGTTAGAAATCTAAGGCTAATACTCATTTAAATGGGGATCGTCGAGTCAGGATCAATTTGTCCGAAAATCCAAGGCTAACACGCCCTCCAAAAACCAAGTTCAATCATGTTTGGGGGAAAAGACTATAACCCATAAATTTGAAGTATAATACCATATAAAAGGGCTTGGATATGAACAAGGTTAGAAATCTAAGTGTAATACTCATTTAAATGGGGCTCGTCGAGTCAGGATCAATTTGTCCGAAAATCCAAGGCTAACACGCCCTCCAAAAACCAAGTCCAATCATGTTTGGCGGAAAAGCCTATAGCCCATAAACTTGAAGTCTAATACCATCTAAAAGTGCTTGGATATGAAAAAGATTAGAAATCTAAGGCTAATACTCATTTAAATAGGGCTCATCGAGTGAGGATCAATTTGTCCGAAAATCCAAGGCTAACACCCCTCCAAAAACCAAGTTCAATCATGTTTGGGGGAAAAGCCTATAACCCATAAATTTGAAGTCTAATACCATCTAAAAGGGCTTGGATATGAACAAGGTTAGAAATCTAAGGCTAATAGTCATTTAAATGGGGCTCGTCGAGTCAGGATCAATTTGTCCGAAAATCCAAGGCTAACACCCCCTCCAAAAACCAAGTTCAATCATGTTTGGGGGAAAAGCCTATAACCCATAAATTTGAAGTCTAATACCATCTAAAAGGGCTTGGATATGAACTAGGTTAGATATCTAAGGCTAATACTCATTTAAATAGGGCTCGTCGAGTCAGGATCAATTTGTCCGAAAATCCAAGGCTAACACCCCCTCCAAAAACCAAGTTCAATCATGTTTGGGGGAAAAGCCTATAACCCATAAATTTGAAGTCTAATACCATCTAAAAGGGCTTGGATATGAACAAGGTTAGAAATCTAAGTCTAATACTCATTTAAATGGGGCTCGTCGAGTGAGTATCAATTTGTCCGAAAATCCAAGGCTAACACCTCTCCAAAAACCAAGTTCAATCATGTTTGGGGGAAAAGGATATTACCCATAAATTTGAAGTCTAATACCATCTAAAACTGCTTGGATATGTACAAGATTAGAAACCTAAGGCTAATACTCATTTAAATAGGGCTCGTCGAGTCAGGAACAATCAATTTGTCCGAAAATCCAAGGCTAACACCCCTCCAAAACCCAAGTTCAATCATGTTTGGGGGAAAAGCCTACAACCCATAAATTTGAAGTATAATACCATATAAAAGGGCTTGGATATGAACAAGGTTAGAAATCTAAGTGTAATACTCATTTAAATGGGGCTCGTCGAGTGAGGATCAATTTGTTCGAAAATCCAAGGCTAACACCCTTCCAAAAACCAAGTTCAATTATGTTTGGGGGAAAAGCCTATAACCCATAAATTTGAAGTCTAATACCATCTAAAAGGGCTTGGATATGAACAAGGTTAGATATCTAAGGCTAATACTCATTTTAATAGGGCTCGTCGAGTCAGGATCAATTTGTTCGAAAATCCAAGGCTAACACCCCCTCCAAAAACCAAGTCCAATCATGTTTGGGGGAAAAGCCTATAACCCATAAATTTGAAGTCTAATACCATCTAAAAGGGCTTGGATATGCACAAGGTTAGAAATCTAAGGCTAATAGTCATTTAAATAGGGCTCGTCGAGTCAGGATCAATCAATTTGTCCGAAAATCCAAGGCTAACACCCCTCCAAAACCCAAGTTCAATCATGTTTGGGGGAAAAGGATATTACCCATAAATTTGAAGTCTAATACCATCTAAAAGTGCTTGGATATGAACAAGGTTAGAAATCTAAGGCTAATACTCATTTAAATAGGGCTCGTCGAGTCAGGATCAATTTGTCCAAAAATCCAAGGCTAACACCCCTCCAAAACCCAAGTTCAATCATGTTTGGGGGAAAAGCCTACAACCCATAAATTTGAAGTATAATACCATATAAAAGGGCTTGGATATGAACAAGGTTAGAAATCTAAGTGTAATACTCATTTAAATGGGGCTCGTCGAGTGAGGATCAATTTGTCCGAAAATCCAAGGCTAACACCCTTCCAAAAACCAAGTTCAATTATGTTTGGGGGAAAAGCCTATAACCCATAAATTTGAAGTCTAATACCATCTAAAAGGGCTTGGATATGAACAAGGTTAGATATCTAAGGCAAATACTCATTTTAATAGGGCTCGTCGAGTCAGGATCAATTTGTCCGAAAATCCAAGGCTAACACGCCCTCCAAAAACCAAGTCCAATCATGTTTGGCGGAAAAGCCTATAGCCCATAAACTTGAAGTCTAATACCATCTAAAAGTGCTTGTATATGAAAAAGATTAGAAATATAAGGCTAATACTCATTTAAATAGGGCTCGTCGAGTCAGGATCAATTTGTCCGAAAATCCAAGGCTAACACCCCCTCCAAAAACCAAGTTCAATCATGTTTGGGGGAAAAGCCTATAACCCATAAATTTGAAGTCTAATACCATCTAAAAGGGCTTGGATATGAACAAGGTTAGATATCTAAGGCTAATACTCATTTAAATAGGGCTCGTCGAGTCAGGATCAATTTGTCCGAAAATCCAAGGCTAACACCCCCTCCAAAAACCAAGTCCAATCATGTTTGGGGGAAAAGGATATTACCCATAAATTTGAAGTCTAATACCATCTAAAAGTACTTGGATATGAACAAGGTTAGAAATCTAAGGCTAATACTCATTTAAATAGGGCTCGTCGAGTGAGGATCAATCAATTTGTCCGAAAATCCAAGGCTAACACCCCTCCAAAACCCAAGTTCAATCATGTTTGGGGGAAAAGGATATTACCCATAAATTTGAAGTCTAATACCATCTAAAAGTGCTTGGATATGTATAAGATTAGAAATCTAAGGCTAATACTCATTTAAATAGGGCTCGTCGAGTCAGGAACAATCAATTTGTCCGAAAATCCAAGGCTAACACCCCTCCAAAACCCAAGTTCAATCATGTTTGGGGGAAAGCCTATAACCCATAAATTTGAAGTATAATACCATATAAAAGGGCTTGGATATGAACAAGGTTAGAAATCTAAGGCTAATACTCATTTAAATGGGGCTCGTCGAGTCAGGATCAATTTGTCCAAAAATCCAAGGCTAACACGCCCTCCAAAAACCAAGTCCAATCATGTTTGGCGGAAAAGCCTATAGCCCATAAACTTGAAGTCTAATACCATATAAAATTGCTTGGATAGGAAAAAGATTAGAAATCTAAGGCTAATACTCATTTAAATAGGGCTCGTCGGGTGAGGATCAATTTGTCCGAAAATCCAAGGCTAACACCCCTCCAAAAACCAAGTTCAATCATGTTTGGGGGAAAAGCCTATAACCCATAAATTTGAAGTCTAATACCATCTAAAAGGGCTTGGATATGAACAAGGTTAGAAATCTAAGGCTAATAGTCATTTAAATGGGGCTCGTCGAGTCAGGATCAATTTGTCCGAAAATCCAAGGCTAACACCCCCTCCAAAAACCAAGTTCAATCATGTTTGGGGGAAAAGCCTATAACCCATAAATTTGAAGTCTAATACCATCTAAAAGGGCTTGGATATGAACAAGGTTAGATATCTAAGGCTAATACTCATTTAAATAGGGCCCGTCGAGTCAGGATCAATTTGTCCGAAAATCCAAGGCTAACACCCCCTCCAAAAACCAAGTTCAATCATGTTTGGGGGAAAAGGATATTACCCATAAATTTGAAGTCTAATACCATCTAAAAGGGCTTGGATATGAACAAGGTTAGAAATCTAAGGCTAATACTCATTTAAATAGGGCTCGTCGAGTCAGGAACAATCAATTTGTCCGAAAATCCAAGGCTAACACCTCTCCAAAAACCAAGTTCAATCATGTTTGGGGGAAAAGGATATTACCCATAAATTTGAAGTCTAATACCATCTAAAAGTGCTTGGATATGTACAAGATTAGAAATCTAAGGCTAATACTCATTTAAATAGGGCTCGTCGAGTCAGGATCAATCAATTTGTCCGAAAATCCAAGGCTAACACCCCTCCAAAACCCAAGTTCAATCATGTTTGGGGGAAAAGCCTATAACCCATAAATTTGAAGTCTAATACCATCTAAAAGGGCTTGGATATGAACAAGGTTAGAAATCTAAGGCTAATACTCATTTAAATGGGGATCGTCGAGTCAGGATCAATTTGTCCGAAAATCCAAGGCTAACACGCCCTCCAAAAACCAAGTTCAATCATGTTTGGGGGAAAAGACTATAACCCATAAATTTGAAGTATAATACCATATAAAAGGGCTTGGATATGAACAAGGTTAGAAATCTAAGTGTAATACTCATTTAAATGGGGCTCGTCGAGTGAGGATCAATTTGTTCGAAAATCCAAGGCTAACACCCCTCCAAAAACCAAGTTCAATTATGTTTGGGGGAAAAGCCTATAACCCATAAATTTGAAGTCTAATACCATCTAAAAGGGCTTGGATATGAACAAGGTTAGAAATCTAAGTCTAATACTCATTTAAATGGGGCTCGTCGAGTGAGTATCAATTTGTCCGAAAATCCAAGGCTAACACCCCTCCAAAAACCAAGTTAAATCATGTTTGGGGGAAAAGCCTATAACCCATAAATTTGAAGTATAATACCATCTAAAAGGGCTTGGATAAGAACAAGGTTAGAAATCTAAGGCTAATACTCATTTAAATGGGGCTCGTCGAGTGAGGATCAATTTGTCCGAAAATCCAAGGCTAACACCCCTCCAAAAACCAAGTTCAATCATGTTTGGGGGAAAAGCCTATAACCCATAAATTTGAAGTCTAATACCATCTAAAAGGGCTTGGATATGAACAAGGTTAGAAATCTAAGGCTAATAGTCATTTAAATGGGGCTCGTCGAGTCAGGATCAATTTGTCCGAAAATCCAAGGCTAACACCCCCTCCAAAAACCAAGTTCAATCATGTTTGGGGGAAAAGCCTATAACCCATAAATTTGAAGTCTAATACCATCTAAAAGGGCTTGGATATGAACTAGGTTAGATATCTAAGGCTAATACTCATTTAAATAGGGCTCGTCGAGTCAGGATCAATTTGTCCGAAAATCCAAGGCTAACACCCCCTCCAAAAACCAAGTTCAATCATGTTTGGGGGAAAAGCCTATAACCCATAAATTTGAAGTCTAATACCATCTAAAAGGGCTTGGATATGAACAAGGTTAGAAATCTAAGTCTAATACTCATTTAAATGGGGCTCGTCGAGTGAGTATCAATTTGTCCGAAAATCCAAGGCTAACACCTCTCCAAAAACCAAGTTCAATCATGTTTGGGGGAAAAGGATATTACCCATAAATTTGAAGTCTAATACCATCTAAAACTGCTTGGATATGTACAAGATTAGAAACCTAAGGCTAATACTCATTTAAATAGGGCTCGTCGAGTCAGGAACAATCAATTTGTCCGAAAATCCAAGGCTAACACCCCTCCAAAACCCAAGTTCAATCATGTTTGGGGGAAAAGCCTACAACCCATAAATTTGAAGTATAATACCATATAAAAGGGCTTGGATATGAACAAGGTTAGAAATCTAAGTGTAATACTCATTTAAATGGGGCTCGTCGAGTGAGGATCAATTTGTTCGAAAATCCAAGGCTAACACCCTTCCAAAAACCAAGTTCAATTATGTTTGGGGGAAAAGCCTATAACCCATAAATTTGAAGTCTAATACCATCTAAAAGGGCTTGGATATGAACAAGGTTAGATATCTAAGGCTAATACTCATTTTAATAGGGCTCGTCGAGTCAGGATCAATTTGTCCGAAAATCCAAGGCTAACACCTCTCCAAAAACCAAGTTCAATCATGTTTGGGGGAAAAGGATATGACCCATAAATTTGAAGTCTAATACCATCTAAAAGTGCTTGGATATGAACAAGATTAGAAATCTAAGGCTAATACTCATTTAAATAGGGCTCGTCGAGTCAGGATCAATCAATTTGTCCGAAAATCCAAGGCTAACACGCCCTCCAAAAACTAAGTTCAATCATGTTTGGCGGAAAAGCCTATAGCCCATAAACTTGAAATCTAATACCATCTAAAAGTGTTTGGATATGAAAAATATTAGAAATCTAAGGCTAATACTCATTTAAATAGGGCTCGTCGAGTCAGGATCAATTTGTCCGAAAATCCAAGGCTAACACCCCTCCAAAAACCAAGTTCAATCATGTTTGGGGGAAAAGGATATTACCCATAAATTTGAAATCTAATACCATCTAAAAGTGCTTGGATATGAACAAGGTTAGAAATATAAGGCTAATACTCATTTAAATAGGGCTCGTCGAGTCAGGATCAATTTGTCCAAAAATCCAAGGCTAACACCTCTCCAAAAACCAAGTTCAATCATGTTTGGGGGAAAAGGATATTACCATAAATTTGAAGTCTAATACCATCTAAAACTGCTTGGATATGAACAAGATTAGAAATATAAGGCTAATAGTCATTTAAATAGGGCTCGTCGAGTCAGGATCAATCAATTAGTCCGAAAATCCAAGGCTAACACCCCTCCAAAACCCAAGTTCAATCATGTTTGGGGGAAAAGGATATTACCCATAAATTTGAAGTCTAATACCATCTAAAAGTGCTTGGATATGAACAAGATTAGAAATCTAAGGCTAATACTCATTTAAATAGGGCTCGTCGAGTCAGGATCAATCAATTTGTCCGAAAATCCAAGGCTAACACGCCCTCCAAAAACCAAGTTCAATCATGTTTGGCGGAAAAGCCTATAGCCCATAAACTTGAAGTCTAATACCATCTAAAAGTGCTTGGATATGAAAAATATTAGAAATCTAAGGCTAATACGCATTTAAATAGGGCTCGTCGAGTGAGGATCAATTTGTCCGAAAATCCAAGGCTAACACCCCTCCAAAAACCAAGTTCAATCATGTTTGGGGGAAAAGCCTATAACCCATAAATTTGAAGTCTAATACCATCTAAAAGGGCTTGGACATGAACAAGGTTAGAAATCTAAGGCTAATAGTCATTTAAATGGGGCTCGTCGAGTCAGGATCAATTTGTCCGAAAATCCAAGGCTAACACCCCTCCAAAAACCAAGTTCAATCATGTTTGGGGGAAAAGCCTATAACCCATAAATTTGAAGTCTAATACCATCTAAAAGGGCTTGGATATGAACAAGGTTAGAAATCTAAGGCTAATAGTCATTTAAATGGGGCTCGTCGAGTCAGGATCAATTTGTCCGAAAATCCAAGGCTAACACGCCCTCCAAAAACCAAGTCCAATCATGTTTGGCGGAAAAGCCTATAGCCCATAAACTTGAAGTCTAATACCATCTAAAAGTGCTTGGATATGAAAAAGATTAGAAATCTAAGGCTAATACTCATTTAAATAGGGCTCGTCGAGTGAGGATCAATTTGTCCGAAAATCCAAGGCTAACACCCCTCCAAAAACCAAGTTCAATCATGTTTGGGGGAAAAGCCTATAACCCATAAATTTGAAGTCTAATACCATCTAAAAGGGCTTGGATATGAACAAGGTTAGAAATATAAGGCTAATAGTCATTTAAATGGGGCTCGTCGAGTCATGATCAATTTGTCCGAAAATCCAAGGCTAACACCCCCTCCAAAAACCAAGTTCAATCATGTTTGGGGGAAAAGCCTATAACCCATAAATTTGAAGTCTAATACCATCTAAAAGGGCTTGGATATGAACAAGGTTAGATATCTAAGGCTAATACTCATTTAAATAGGGCTCGTCGAGTCAGGATCAATTTGTCCGAAAATCCAAGGCTAACACCCCCTCCAAAAACCAAGTCCAATCATGTTTGGGGGAAAAGCCTATAACCCATAAATTTGAAGTGTAATACCACCTAAAAGGGCTTGGATATGAACAAGGTTAGAAATCTAAGGCTAATAGTCATTTAAATAGGGCTCGTCGAGTCAGGATCAATCAATTTGTCCGAAAATCCAAGGCTAACACCCCTCCAAAACCCAAGTTCAATCATGTTTGGGGGAAAAGGATATTACCCATAAATTTGAAGTCTAATACCATCTAAAAGTGCTTGGATATGAACAAGGTTAGAAATCTAAGGCTAATACTCATTTAAATAGGGCTCGTCGAGTCAGGATCAATTTGTCCAAAAATCCAAGGCTAACACCTCTCCAAAAACCAAGTTCAATCATGTTTGGGGGAAAAGGATATTACCCATAAATTTGAAGTCCAATACCATCTAAAAGTGCTTGGATATGAAAAATATTAGAAATCTAAGGCTAATACGCATTTAAATAGGGCTCGTCGAGTGAGGATCAATTTGTCCGAAAATCCAAGGCTAACACCCCTCCAAAAACCAAGTTCAATCATGTTTGGGGAAAAAGCCTATAACCCATAAATTTGAAGTCTAATACCATCTAAAAGGGCTTGGACATGAACAAGGTTAGAAATCTAAGGCTAATAGTCATTTAAATGGGGCTCGTCGAGTCAGGATCAATTTGTCCGAAAATCCAAGGCTAACACCCCTCCAAAAACCAAGTTGAATCATGTTTGGGGGAAAAGCCTATAACCCATAAATTTGAAGTCTAATACCATCTAAAAGGGCTTGGATATGAACAAGGTTAGAAATCTAAGGCTAATAGTCATTTAAATGGGGCTCGTCGAGGCAGGATCAATTTGTCCGAAAATCCAAGGCTAACACGCCCTCCAAAAACCAAGTTCAATCATGTTTAGGGGAAAAGCCTATAGCCCATAAACTTGAAGTCTAATACCATCTAAAAGTGCTTGGATATGAAAAATATTAGAAATATAAGGCTAATACTCATTTAAATAGGGCTCGTCGAGTCAGGATCAATTTGTCCGAAAATCCAAGGCTAACACCCCTCCAAAAACCAAGTTCAATCATGTTTGGGGGAAAAGCCTATAACCCATAAATTTGAAGTCTAATACCATCTAAAAGGGTTTGGATATGAACAAGGTTAGAAATCTAAGGATAATACTCATTTAAATGGGGCTCGTCGAGTCAGGATCAATTTGTCCGAAAATCCAAGGCTAACACTCCCTCCAAAAACCAAGTTCAATCATGTTCGGGGGAAAAGCCTATAACCCATAAATTTGAAGTCTAATACCATCTAAAAGGGCTTGGATATGAACAAGGTTAGATATCTAAGGCTAATACTCATTTAAATAGGGCTCGTCGAGTCAGGATGAATTTGTCCGAAAATCCAAGGCTAACACCCCCTCCAAAAACCAAGTTCAATCATGTTTGGGGGAAAAGGATATTACCCATAAATTTGAAGTCTAATACCATCTAAAAGTACTAGGATATGAACAAGGTTAGAAATCTAAGGCTAATACTCATTTAAATAGGGCTCGTCGAGTCAGGATCAATTTGTCCGAAAATCCAAGGCTAACACCTCTCCAAAAACCAAGTTCAATCATGTTTGGGGGAAAAGGATATTACCCATAAATTTGAAGTCTAATACCATCTAAAAGTGCTTGGATATGTACAAGATTAGAAATCTAAGGCTAATACTCATTTAAATAGGGCTCGTCGAGTCAGGAACAATCAATTTGTCCGAAAATCCAAGGCTAACACCCCTCCAAAACCCAAGTTCAATCATGTTTGGGGGAAAGCCTATAACCCATAAATTTGAAGTATAATACCATATAAAAGGGCTTGGATATGAACAAGGTTAGAAATCTAAGGCTAATACTCATTTAAATGGGGCTCGTCGAGTCAGGATCAATTTGTCCGAAAATCCAAGGCTAACACGCCCTCCAAAAACCAAGTCCAATCATGTTTGGCGGAAAAGCCTATAGCCCATAAACTTGAAGTCTAATACCATCTAAAAGTGCTTGGATAGGAAAAATATTAGAAATCTAAGGCTAATACTCATTTAAATAGGGCTCGTCGAGTGAGGATCAATTTGTCCGAAAATCCAAGGCTAACACCCCTCCAAAAACCAAGTTCAATCATGTTTGGGGGAAAAGCCTATAACCCATAAATTTGAAGTCTAATACCATCTAAAAGGGCTTGGATATGAACAAGGTTAGATATCTAAGGCTAATACTCATTTAAATAGGGCCCGTCGAGTCAGGATCAATTTGTCCGAAAATCCAAGGCTAACACCCCCTCCAAAAACCAAGTTCAATCATGTTTGGGGGGAAAGGATATTACCCATAAATTTGAAGTCTAATACCATCTAAAACTGCTTGGATATGTACAAGATTAGAAACCTAAGGCTAATACTCATTTAAATAGGGCTCGTCGAGTCAGGAACAATCAATTTGTCCGAAAATCCAAGGCTAACACCCCTCCAAAACGCAAGTTCAATCATGTTTGGGGGAAAAGCCTACAACCCATAAATTTGAAGTATAATACCATATAAAAGGGCTTGGATATGAACAAGGTTAGAAATCTTGGATATGAACAAGGTTAGAAATCTAAGTGTAATACTCATTTAAATGGGGCTCGTCGAGTGAGGATCAATTTGTTCGAAAATCCAAGGCTAACACCCCTCCAAAAACCAAGTTCAATTATGTTTGGGGGAAAAGCCTATAACCCATAAATTTGAAGTCTAATACCATCTAAAAGGTCTTGGATATGAACAAGGTTAGAAATCTAAGTCTAATACTCATTTAAATGGGGCTCGTCGAGTGAGTATCAATTTGTCCGAAAATCCAAGGCTAACACCCCTCCAAAAACCAAGTTAAATCATGTTTGGGGGAAAAGCCTATAACCCATAAATTTGAAGTCTAATACCATCTAAAAGGGCTTGGATAAGAACAAGGTTAGAAATCTAAGGCTAATACTCATTTAAATGGGGCTCGTCGAGTCAGGATCAATTTGTCCGAAAATCCAAGGCTAACACGCCCTCCAAAAACCAAGTCCAATCATGTTTGGCGGAAAAGCCTATAGCCCATAAACTTGAAGTCTAATACCATCTAAAAGTGCTTGGATATGAAAAATATTAGAAATCTAAGGCTAATACTCATTTAAATAGGGCTCGTCGAGTGAGGATCAATTTGTCCGAAAATCCAAGGCTAACACCCCTCCAAAAACCAAGTTCAATCATGTTTGGGGGAAAAGCCTATAACCCATAAATTTGAAGTCTAATACCATCTAAAAGGGCTTGGATATGAACAAGGTTAGAAATCTAAGGCTAATAGTCATTTAAATGGGGCTCGTCGAGTCAGGATCAATTTGTCCGAAAATCCAAGGCTAACACTCCCTCCAAAAACCAAGTTCAATCATGTTCGGGGGAAAAGCCTAGAACCCATAAATTTGAAGTCTAATACCATCTAAAAGGGCTTGGATATGAACAAGGTTAGATATCTAAGGCTAATACTCATTTAAATAGGGCTCGTCGAGTCAGGATCAATTTGTCCGAAAATCCAAGGCTAACACCCCCTCCAAAAACCAAGTTCAATCATGTTTGGGGGAAAAGGATATTACCCATAAATTTGAAGTCTAATACCATCTAAAAGTACTTGGATATGAACAAGGTTAGAAATCTAAGGCTAATACTCATTTAAATAGGGCTCGTCGAGTTAGGATCAATTTGTCCGAAAATCCAAGGCTAACACCTCTCCAAAAACCAAGTTCAATCATGTTTGGGGGAAAAGGATATTACCCATAAATTTGAAGTCTAATACCATCTAAAACTGCTTGGATATGTACAAGATTAGAAATCTAAGGCTAATACTCATTTAAATAGGGCTCGTCGAGTCAGGAACAATCAATTTGTCCGAAAATCCAAGGCTAACACCCCTCCAAAACCCAAGTTCAATCATGTTTGGGGGAAAGCCTATAACCCATAAATTTGAAGTATAATACCATATAAAAGGGCTTGGATATGAACAAGGTTAGAAATCTAAGGCTAATACTCATTTAAATGGGGCTCGTCGAGTCAGGATCAATTTGTCCGAAAATCCAAGGCTAACACGCCCTCCAAAAACCAAGTCCAATCATGTTTGGCGGAAAAGCCTATAGCCCATAAACTTGAAGTCTAATACCATCTAAAAGTGCTTGGATAGGAAAAATATTAGAAATCTAAGGCTAATACTCATTTAAATAGGGCTCGTCGAGTGAGGATCAATTTGTCCGAAAATCCAAGGCTAACACCCCTCCAAAAACCAAGTTCAATCATGTTTGGGGGAAAAGCCTATAACCCATAAATTTGAAGTCTAATACCATCTAAAAGGGCTTGGATATGAACAAGGTTAGATATCTAAGGCTAATACTCATTTAAATAGGGCCCGTCGAGTCAGGATCAATTTGTCCGAAAATCCAAGGCTAACACCCCCTCCAAAAACCAAGTTCAATCATGTTTGGGGGAAAAGGATATTACCCATAAATTTGAAGTCTAATACCATCTAAAACTGCTTGGATATGTACAAGATTAGAAACCTAAGGCTAATACTCATTTAAATAGGGCTCGTCGAGTCAGGAACAATCAATTTGTCCGAAAATCCAACGCTAACACCCCTCCAAAACGCAAGTTCAATCATGTTTGGGGGAAAAGCCTACAACCCATAAATTTGAAGTATAATACCATATAAAAGGGCTTGGATATGAACAAGGTTAGAAATCTAAGTGTAATACTCATTTAAATGGGGCTCGTCGAGTGAGGATCAATTTGTTCGAAAATCCAAGGCTAACACCCCTCCAAAAACCAAGTTCAATTATGTTTGGGGGAAAAGCCTATAACCCATAAATTTGAAGTCTAATACCATCTAAAAGGTCTTGGATATGAACAAGGTTAGAAATCTAAGTCTAATACTCATTTAAATGGGGCTCGTCGAGTGAGTATCAATTTGTCCGAAAATCCAAGGCTAACACCCCTCCAAAAACCAAGTTAAATCATGTTTGGGGGAAAAGCCTATAACCCATAAATTTGAAGTCTAATACCATCTAAAAGGGCTTGGATAAGAACAAGGTTAGAAATCTAAGGCTAATACTCATTTAAATGGGGCTCGTCGAGTCAGGATCAATTTGTCCGAAAATCCAAGGCTAACACGCCCTCCAAAAACCAAGTCCAATCATGTTTGGCGGAAAAGCCTATAGCCCATAAACTTGAAGTCTAATACCATCTAAAAGTGCTTGGATATGAAAAATATTAGAAATCTAAGGCTAATACTCATTTAAATAGGGCTCGTCGAGTGAGGATCAATTTGTCCGAAAATCCAAGGCTAACACCCCTCCAAAAACCAAGTTCAATCATGTTTGGGGGAAAAGCCTATAACCCATAAATTTGAAGTCTAATACCATCTAAAAGGGCTTGGATATGAACAAGGTTAGAAATCTAAGGCTAATAGTCATTTAAATGGGGCTCGTCGAGTCAGGATCAATTTGTCCGAAAATCCAAGGCTAACACCCCCTCCAAAAACCAAGTTCAATCATGTTTGGGGGAAAAGCCTATAACCCATAAATTTGAAGTCTAATGCCATCTAAAAGGGCTTGGATATGAACAAGGTTAGATATCTAAGGCTAATACTCATTTAAATAGGGCTCGTCGAGTCAGGATCAATTTGTCCGAAAATCCAAGGCTAACACCCCCTCCAAAAACCAAGTCCAATCATGTTTGGGGGAAAAGCCTATAACCCATAAATTTGAAGTCTAATACCATCTAAAAGGGCTTGGATATGAACAAGGTTAGAAATCTAAGGCTAATAGTCATTTAAATAGGGCTCGTCGAGTCAGGATCAATCAATTTGTCCAAAAATCCAAGGCTAACACCCCTCCAAAACCCAAGTTCAATCATGTTTGGGGGAAAAGGATATTACCCATAAATTTGAAGTCTAATACCATCTAAAAGTGCTTGGATATGAACAAGATTAGAAATCTAAGGCTAATACTCATTTAAATAGGGCTCGTCGAGTCAGGATCAATTTGTCCGAAAATCCAAGGCTAACACCCCTCCAAAAACCAAGTTCAATCATGTTTGGGGGAAAAGGATATTACCCATAAATTTGAGATCTAATACCATCTAAAAGTGCTTGGATATGAACAAGGTTAGAAATATAAGGCTAATACTCATTTAAATAGGGCTCGTCGAGTCAGGATCAATTTGTCCAAAAATCCAAGGCTAACACCTCTCCAAAAACCAAGTTCAATCATGTTTGGGGGAAAAGCCTATAACCCATAAATTTGAAGTCTAATACCATCTAAAAGTGCTTGGATAGGAAAAAGATTAGAAATCTAAGGCTAATACTCATTTAAATAGGGCTCGTCGAGTGAGGATCAATTTGTCCAAAAATCCAAGGCTAACACCCCTCCAAAAACCAAGTTCAATCATGTTTGGGGGAAAAGCCTATAACCCATAAATTTGAAGTCTAATACCATCTAAAAGGGCTTGTATATGAACAAGGTTAGAAATCTAAGGCTAATAGTCATTTAAATGGGGCTCGTCGAGTCAGGATCAATTTGTCCGAAAATCCAAGGCTAACACCCCCTCCAAAAACCAAGTTAAATCATGTTTGGGGGAAAAGCCTATAACCCATAAATTTGAAGTCTAATACCATCTAAAAGGGCTTGGATATGAACAAGGTTAGATATCTAAGGCTAATACTCATTTAAATAGGGCCCGTCGAGTCAGGATCAATTTGTCCGAAAATCCAAGGCTAACACCCCCTCCAAAAACCAAGTTCAATCATGTTTGGGGGAAAAGGATATTACCCATAAATTTGAAGTCTAATACCATCTAAAAGGGCTTGGATATGAACAAGGTTAGAAATCTAAGGCTAATACTCATTTAAATAGGGCTCGTCGAGTCAGGATCAATTTGTCCGAAAATCCAAGGCTAACACCTCTCCAAAAACCAAGTTCAATCATGTTTGGGGGAAAAGGATATTACCCATAAATTTGAAGTCTAATACCATCTAAAAGTGCTTGGATATGTACAAGATTAGAAATCTAAGGCTAATACTCATTTAAATAGGGCTCGTCGAGTCAGGATCAATCAATTTGTCCGAAAATCCAAGGCTAACACCCCTCCAAAACCCAAGTTCAATCATGTTTGGGGGAAAAGCCTATAACCCATAAATTTGAAGTATAATACCATACAAAAGTACTTGGATATGAACAAGGTTAGAAATCTAAGGATAATACTCATTTAAATAGGGCTCGTCGAGTCAGGATCAATTTGTCCGAAAATCCAAGGCTAACACCTCTCCAAAAACCAAGTTCAATCATGTTTGGGGGAAAAGGATATTACCCATAAATTTGAAGACTAATACCATCTAAAAGTGCTTGGATATGTACAAGATTAGAAATCTAAGGCTAATACTCATTTAAATAGGGCTCGTCGAGTCAGGATCAATCAATTTGTCCGAAAATCCAAGGCTAACACCCCTCCAAAACCCAAGTTCAATCATGTTTGGCGGAAAAGCTTATAACCCATAAATTTGAAGTATAATACCATATAAAAGGGCTTGGATATGAACAGGGTTAGAAATCTAAGTCTAATACTCATTTAAATGGGGCTCGTCGAGTGAGGATCAATTTGTTCGAAAATCCAAGGCTAACACCCCTCCAAAAACCAAGTTCAATCATGTTTGGGGGGAAAGCCTATAACCCATAAATTTGAAGTCTAATACAATCTAAAAGGGCTTGTATATGAACAAGGTTAGAAATCTAAGTCTAATACTCATTTAAATGGGGCTCGTCGAGTGAGTATCTTTTTGTCCGAAAATCCAAAGCTAACACCCCTCCAAAAACCAAGTTCAATCATGTTTGGGGGAAAAGCCTATAACCCATAAATTTGAAGTCTAATACCATCTAAAAGGGCTTGGATATGAACAAGGTTAGAAATCTAAGGCTAATACTCATTTAAATGGGGCTCGTCGAGTCAGGATCAATTTGTCCGAAAATCCAAGCCTAACACCCCTCCAAAAACCAAGTTCAATCATGTTTGGGGGAAAAGCCTATAACCCATAAATTTGAAGTCTAATACCATCTAAAAGGGCTTGTATATGAACAAGGTTAGAAATCTAAGGCTAATAGTCATTTAAATGGGGCTCGTCGAGTCAGGATCAATTTGTCCGAAAATCCAAGGCTAACACCCCCTCCAAAAACCAAGTTAAATCATGTTTGGGGGAAAAGCCTATAACCCATAAATTTGAAGTCTAATACCATCTAAAAGGGCTTGGATATGAACAAGGTTAGAAATCTAAGGCTAATACTCATTTAAATGGGGCTCGTCGAGTCAGGATCAATTTGTCCGAAAATCCAAGGCTAACACCCCCTCCAAAAACCAAGTTCAATCATGTTTGGGGGAAAAGCCTATAACCCATAAATTTGAAGTCTAATACCATCTAAAAGGGCTTGGATATGAACAAGGTTAGAAATCTAAGGCTAATACTCATTTAAATGGGGCTCGTCGAGTCAGGATCAATTTGTCCGAAAATCCAAGGCTAACACGCCCTCCAAAAACCAAGTCCAATCATGTTTGGCGGAAAAGCCTATAGCCCATAAACTTGAAGTCTAATACCATCTAAAAGTGCTTGGATAGGAAAAAGATTAGAAATCTAAGGCTAATACTCATTTAAATAGGGCTCGTCGAGTGAGGATCAATTTGTCCGAAAATCCAAGGCTAACACCCCTCCAAAAACCAAGTTCAATCATGTTTGGGGGAAAAGCCTATAACCCATAAATTTGAAGTCTAATACCATCTAAAAGGGCTTGGATATGAACAAGGTTAGATATCTAAGGCTAATACTCATTTAAATAGGGCCCGTCGAGTCAGGATCAATTTGTCCGAAAATCCAAGGCTAACACCCCCTCCAAAAACCAAGTTAAATCATGTTTGGGGGAAAAGCCTATAACCCATAAATTTGAAGTCTAATACCATCTAAAAGGGCTTGGATATGAACAAGGTTAGATATCTAAGGCTAATACTCATTTAAATAGGGCCCGTCGAGTCAGGATCAATTTGTCCGAAAATCCAAGGCTAACACCCCCTCCAAAAACCAAGTTCAATCATGTTTGGGGGAAAAGGATATTACCCATAAATTTGAAGTCTAATACCATCTAAAAGGGCTTGGATATGAACAAGGTTAGAAATCTAAGGCTAATACTCATTTAAATAGGGCTCGTCGAGTCAGGATCAATTTGTCCGAAAATCCAAGGCTAACACCTCTCCAAAAACCAAGTTCAATCATGTTTGGGGGAAAAGGATATTACCCATAAATTTGAAGTCTAATACCATCTAAAAGTGCTTGGATATGTACAAGATTAGAAATCTAAGGCTAATACTCATTTAAATAGGGCTCGTCGAGTCAGGATCAATCAATTTGTCCGAAAATCCAAGGCTAACACCCCTCCAAAACCCAAGTTCAATCATGTTTGGGGGAAAAGCCTATAACCCATAAATTTGAAGTATAATACCATACAAAAGTACTTGGATATGAACAAGGTTAGAAATCTAAGGATAATACTCATTTAAATAGGGCTCGTCGAGTCAGGATCAATTTGTCCGAAAATCCAAGGCTAACACCTCTCCAAAAACCAAGTTCAATCATGTTTGGGGGAAAAGGATATTACCCATAAATTTGAAGACTAATACCATCTAAAAGTGCTTGGATATGTACAAGATTAGAAATCTAAGGCTAATACTCATTTAAATAGGGCTCGTCGAGTCAGGATCAATCAATTTGTCCGAAAATCCAAGGCTAACACCCCTCCAAAACCCAAGTTCAATCATGTTTGGCGGAAAAGCTTATAACCCATAAATTTGAAGTATAATACCATATAAAAGGGCTTGGATATGAACAAGGTTAGAAATCTAAGTCTAATACTCATTTAAATGGGGCTCGTCGAGTGAGGATCAATTTGTTCGAAAATCCAAGGCTAACACCCCTCCAAAAACCAAGTTCAATCATGTTTGGGGGGAAAGCCTATAACCCATAAATTTGAAGTCTAATACAATCTAAAAGGGCTTGTATATGAACAAGGTTAGAAATCTAAGTCTAATACTCATTTAAATGGGGCTCGTCGAGTGAGTATCTTTTTGTCCGAAAATCCAAAGCTAACACCCCTCCAAAAACCAAGTTCAATCATGTTTGGGGGAAAAGCCTATAACCCATAAATTTGAAGTCTAATACCATCTAAAAGGGCTTGGATATGAACAAGGTTAGAAATCTAAGGCTAATACTCATTTAAATGGGGCTCGTCGAGTCAGGATCAATTTGTCCGAAAATCCAAGCCTAACACCCCTCCAAAAACCAAGTTCAATCATGTTTGGGGGAAAAGCCTATAACCCATAAATTTGAAGTCTAATACCATCTAAAAGGGCTTGTATATGAACAAGGTTAGAAATCTAAGGCTAATAGTCATTTAAATGGGGCTCGTCGAGTCAGGATCAATTTGTCCGAAAATCCAAGGCTAACACCCCCTCCAAAAACCAAGTTAAATCATGTTTGGGGGAAAAGCCTATAACCCATAAATTTGAAGTCTAATACCATCTAAAAGGGCTTGGATATGAACAAGGTTAGAAATCTAAGGCTAATACTCATTTAAATGGGGCTCGTCGAGTCAGGATCAATTTGTCCGAAAATCCAAGGCTAACACCCCCTCCAAAAACCAAGTTCAATCATGTTTGGGGGAAAAGCCTATAACCCATAAATTTGAAGTCTAATACCATCTAAAAGGGCTTGGATATGAACAAGGTTAGAAATCTAAGGCTAATACTCATTTAAATGGGGCTCGTCGAGTCAGGATCAATTTGTCCGAAAATCCAAGGCTAACACGCCCTCCAAAAACCAAGTCCAATCATGTTTGGCGGAAAAGCCTATAGCCCATAAACTTGAAGTCTAATACCATCTAAAAGTGCTTGGATAGGAAAAATATTAGAAATCTAAGGCTAATACTCATTTAAATAGGGCTCGTCGAGTGAGGATCAATTTGTCCGAAAATCCAAGGCTAACACCCCTCCAAAAACCAAGTTCAATCATGTTTGGGGGAAAAGCCTATAACCCATAAATTTGAAGTCTAATACCATCTAAAAGGGCTTGGATATGAACAAGGTTAGATATCTAAGGCTAATACTCATTTAAATAGGGCCCGTCGAGTCAGGATCAATTTGTCCGAAAATCCAAGGCTAACACCCCCTCCAAAAACCAAGTTCAATCATGTTTGGGGGAAAAGGATATTACCCATAAATTTGAAGTCTAATACCATCTAAAACTGCTTGGATATGTACAAGATTAGAAACCTAAGGCTAATACTCATTTAAATAGGGCTCGTCGAGTCAGGAACAATCAATTTGTCCGAAAATCCAACGCTAACACCCCTCCAAAACGCAAGTTCAATCATGTTTGGGGGAAAAGCCTACAACCCATAAATTTGAAGTATAATACCATATAAAAGGGCTTGGATATGAACAAGGTTAGAAATCTAAGTGTAATACTCATTTAAATGGGGCTCGTCGAGTGAGGATCAATTTGTTCGAAAATCCAAGGCTAACACCCCTCCAAAAACCAAGTTCAATTATGTTTGGGGGAAAAGCCTATAACCCATAAATTTGAAGTCTAATACCATCTAAAAGGTCTTGGATATGAACAAGGTTAGAAATCTAAGTCTAATACTCATTTAAATGGGGCTCGTCGAGTGAGTATCAATTTGTCCGAAAATCCAAGGCTAACACCCCTCCAAAAACCAAGTTAAATCATGTTTGGGGGAAAAGCCTATAACCCATAAATTTGAAGTCTAATACCATCTAAAAGGGCTTGGATAAGAACAAGGTTAGAAATCTAAGGCTAATACTCATTTAAATGGGGCTCGTCGAGTCAGGATCAATTTGTCCGAAAATCCAAGGCTAACACGCCCTCCAAAAACCAAGTCCAATCATGTTTGGCGGAAAAGCCTATAGCCCATAAACTTGAAGTCTAATACCATCTAAAAGTGCTTGGATATGAAAAATATTAGAAATCTAAGGCTAATACTCATTTAAATAGGGCTCGTCGAGTGAGGATCAATTTGTCCGAAAATCCAAGGCTAACACCCCTCCAAAAACCAAGTTCAATCATGTTTGGGGGAAAAGCCTATAACCCATAAATTTGAAGTCTAATACCATCTAAAAGGGCTTGGATATGAACAAGGTTAGAAATCTAAGGCTAATAGTCATTTAAATGGGGCTCGTCGAGTCAGGATCAATTTGTCCGAAAATCCAAGGCTAACACCCCCTCCAAAAACCAAGTTCAATCATGTTTGGGGGAAAAGCCTATAACCCATAAATTTGAAGTCTAATGCCATCTAAAAGGGCTTGGATATGAACAAGGTTAGATATCTAAGGCTAATACTCATTTAAATAGGGCTCGTCGAGTCAGGATCAATTTGTCCGAAAATCCAAGGCTAACACCCCCTCCAAAAACCAAGTCCAATCATGTTTGGGGGAAAAGCCTATAACCCATAAATTTGAAGTCTAATACCATCTAAAAGGGCTTGGATATGAACAAGGTTAGAAATCTAAGGCTAATAGTCATTTAAATAGGGCTCGTCGAGTCAGGATCAATCAATTTGTCCAAAAATCCAAGGCTAACACCCCTCCAAAACCCAAGTTCAATCATGTTTGGGGGAAAAGGATATTACCCATAAATTTGAAGTCTAATACCATCTAAAAGTGCTTGGATATGAACAAGATTAGAAATCTAAGGCTAATACTCATTTAAATAGGGCTCGTCGAGTCAGGATCAATTTGTCCGAAAATCCAAGGCTAACACCCCTCCAAAAACCAAGTTCAATCATGTTTGGGGGAAAAGGATATTACCCATAAATTTGAGATCTAATACCATCTAAAAGTGCTTGGATATGAACAAGGTTAGAAATATAAGGCTAATACTCATTTAAATAGGGCTCGTCGAGTCAGGATCAATTTGTCCAAAAATCCAAGGCTAACACCTCTCCAAAAACCAAGTTCAATCATGTTTGGGGGAAAAGCCTATAACCCATAAATTTGAAGTCTAATACCATCTAAAAGTGCTTGGATAGGAAAAAGATTAGAAATCTAAGGCTAATACTCATTTAAATAGGGCTCGTCGAGTGAGGATCAATTTGTCCAAAAATCCAAGGCTAACACCCCTCCAAAAACCAAGTTCAATCATGTTTGGGGGAAAAGCCTATAACCCATAAATTTGAAGTCTAATACCATCTAAAAGGGCTTGTATATGAACAAGGTTAGAAATCTAAGGCTAATAGTCATTTAAATGGGGCTCGTCGAGTCAGGATCAATTTGTCCGAAAATCCAAGGCTAACACCCCCTCCAAAAACCAAGTTAAATCATGTTTGGGGGAAAAGCCTATAACCCATAAATTTGAAGTCTAATACCATCTAAAAGGGCTTGGATATGAACAAGGTTAGATATCTAAGGCTAATACTCATTTAAATAGGGCCCGTCGAGTCAGGATCAATTTGTCCGAAAATCCAAGGCTAACACCCCCTCCAAAAACCAAGTTCAATCATGTTTGGGGGAAAAGGATATTACCCATAAATTTGAAGTCTAATACCATCTAAAAGGGCTTGGATATGAACAAGGTTAGAAATCTAAGGCTAATACTCATTTAAATAGGGCTCGTCGAGTCAGGATCAATTTGTCCGAAAATCCAAGGCTAACACCTCTCCAAAAACCAAGTTCAATCATGTTTGGGGGAAAAGGATATTACCCATAAATTTGAAGTCTAATACCATCTAAAAGTGCTTGGATATGTACAAGATTAGAAATCTAAGGCTAATACTCATTTAAATAGGGCTCGTCGAGTCAGGATCAATCAATTTGTCCGAAAATCCAAGGCTAACACCCCTCCAAAACCCAAGTTCAATCATGTTTGGGGGAAAAGCCTATAACCCATAAATTTGAAGTATAATACCATACAAAAGTACTTGGATATGAACAAGGTTAGAAATCTAAGGATAATACTCATTTAAATAGGGCTCGTCGAGTCAGGATCAATTTGTCCGAAAATCCAAGGCTAACACCTCTCCAAAAACCAAGTTCAATCATGTTTGGGGGAAAAGGATATTACCCATAAATTTGAAGACTAATACCATCTAAAAGTGCTTGGATATGTACAAGATTAGAAATCTAAGGCTAATACTCATTTAAATAGGGCTCGTCGAGTCAGGATCAATCAATTTGTCCGAAAATCCAAGGCTAACACCCCTCCAAAACCCAAGTTCAATCATGTTTGGCGGAAAAGCTTATAACCCATAAATTTGAAGTATAATACCATATAAAAGGGCTTGGATATGAACAAGGTTAGAAATCTAAGTCTAATACTCATTTAAATGGGGCTCGTCGAGTGAGGATCAATTTGTTCGAAAATCCAAGGCTAACACCCCTCCAAAAACCAAGTTCAATCATGTTTGGGGGGAAAGCCTATAACCCATAAATTTGAAGTCTAATACAATCTAAAAGGGCTTGTATATGAACAAGGTTAGAAATCTAAGTCTAATACTCATTTAAATGGGGCTCGTCGAGTGAGTATCTTTTTGTCCGAAAATCCAAAGCTAACACCCCTCCAAAAACCAAGTTCAATCATGTTTGGGGGAAAAGCCTATAACCCATAAATTTGAAGTCTAATACCATCTAAAAGGGCTTGGATATGAACAAGGTTAGAAATCTAAGGCTAATACTCATTTAAATGGGGCTCGTCGAGTCAGGATCAATTTGTCCGAAAATCCAAGCCTAACACCCCTCCAAAAACCAAGTTCAATCATGTTTGGGGGAAAAGCCTATAACCCATAAATTTGAAGTCTAATACCATCTAAAAGGGCTTGTATATGAACAAGGTTAGAAATCTAAGGCTAATAGTCATTTAAATGGGGCTCGTCGAGTCAGGATCAATTTGTCCGAAAATCCAAGGCTAACACCCCCTCCAAAAACCAAGTTAAATCATGTTTGGGGGAAAAGCCTATAACCCATAAATTTGAAGTCTAATACCATCTAAAAGGGCTTGGATATGAACAAGGTTAGAAATCTAAGGCTAATACTCATTTAAATGGGGCTCGTCGAGTCAGGATCAATTTGTCCGAAAATCCAAGGCTAACACCCCCTCCAAAAACCAAGTTCAATCATGTTTGGGGGAAAAGCCTATAACCCATAAATTTGAAGTCTAATACCATCTAAAAGGGCTTGGATATGAACAAGGTTAGAAATCTAAGGCTAATACTCATTTAAATGGGGCTCGTCGAGTCAGGATCAATTTGTCCGAAAATCCAAGGCTAACACGCCCTCCAAAAACCAAGTCCAATCATGTTTGGCGGAAAAGCCTATAGCCCATAAACTTGAAGTCTAATACCATCTAAAAGTGCTTGGATAGGAAAAAGATTAGAAATCTAAGGCTAATACTCATTTAAATAGGGCTCGTCGAGTGAGGATCAATTTGTCCGAAAATCCAAGGCTAACACCCCTCCAAAAACCAAGTTCAATCATGTTTGGGGGAAAAGCCTATAACCCATAAATTTGAAGTCTAATACCATCTAAAAGGGCTTGTATATGAACAAGGTTAGAAATCTAAGGCTAATAGTCATTTAAATGGGGCTCGTCGAGTCAGGATCAATTTGTCCGAAAATCCAAGGCTAACACCCCCTCCAAAAACCAAGTTCAATCATGTTTGGGGGAAAAGGATATTACCCATAAATTTGAAGTCTAATACCATCTAAAAGGGCTTGGATATGAACAAGGTTAGAAATCTAAGGCTAATACTCATTTAAATAGGGCTCGTCGAGTCAGGATCAATTTGTCCGAAAATCCAAGGCTAACACCTCTCCAAAAACCAAGTTCAATCATGTTTGGGGGAAAAGGTTATTACCCATAAATTTGAAGTCTAATACCATCTAAAAGTGCTTGGATATGTACAAGATTAGAAATCTAAGGCTAATACTCATTTAAATAGGGCTCGTCGAGTCAGGATCAATCAATTTGTCCGAAAATCCAAGGCTAACACCCCTCCAAAACCCAAGTTCAATCATGTTTGGGGGAAAAGCCTATAACCCATAAATTTGAAGTATAATACCATATAAAAGTACTTGGATATGAACAAGGTTAGAAATCTAAGGATAATACTCATTTAAATAGGGCTCGTCGAGTCAGGATCAATTTGTCCGAAAATCCAAGGCTAACACCTCTCCAAAAACCAAGTTCAATCATGTTTGGGGGAAAAGGATATTACCCATAAATTTGAAGACTAATACCATCTAAAAGTGCTTGGATATGTACAAGATTAGAAATCTAAGGCTAATACTCATTTAAATAGGGCTCGTCGAGTCAGGATCAATCAATTTGTCCGAAAATCCAAGGCTAACACCCCTCCAAAACCCAAGTTCAATCATGTTTGGCGGAAAAGCTTATAACCCATAAATTTGAAGTATAATACCATCTAAAAGTGCTTGGATATGTACAAGATTAGAAATCTAAGGCTAATACTCATTTAAATAGGGCTCGTCGAGTCAGGATCAATCAATTTGTCCGAAAATCCAAGGCTAACACCCCTCCAAAACCCAAGTTCAATCATGTTTGGGGGAAAAGCCTATAACCCATAAATTTGAAGTATAATACCATATAAAAGTACTTGGATATGAACAAGGTTAGAAATCTAAGGATAATACTCATTTAAATAGGGCTCGTCGAGTCAGGATCAATTTGTCCGAAAATCCAAGGCTAACACCTCTCCAAAAACCAAGTTCAATCATGTTTGGGGGAAAAGGATATTACCCATAAATTTGAAGACTAATACCATCTAAAAGTGCTTGGATATGTACAAGATTAGAAATCTAAGGCTAATACTCATTTAAATAGGGCTCGTCGAGTCAGGATCAATCAATTTGTCCGAAAATCCAAGGCTAACACCCCTCCAAAACCCAAGTTCAATCATGTTTGGCGGAAAAGCTTATAACCCATAAATTTGAAGTATAATACCATATAAAAGGGCTTGGATATGAACAAGGTTAGAAATCTAAGTCTAATACTCATTTAAATGGGGTCGTCGAGTGAGGATCAATTTGTTCGAAAATCCAAGGCTAACACCCCTCCAAAAAGCAAGTTCAATCATGTTTGGGGGAAAAGCCTATAACCCATAAATTTGAAGTCTAATACCATCTAAAAGGGCTTGGATATGAACAAGGTTAGAAATCTAAGGCTAATACTCATTTAAATGGGGCTCGTCGAGTCAGGATCAATTTGTCCGAAAATCCAAGGCTAACACCCCCTCCAAAAACCAAGTTCAATCATGTTTGGGGGAAAAGCCTATAACCCATAAATTTGAAGTCTAATACCATCTAAAAGGGCTTGGATATGAACAAGGTTAGAAATCTAAGGCTAATACTCATTTAAATGGGGCTCGTCGAGTCAGGATCAATTTGTCCGAAAATCCAAGGCTAACACCCCCTCCAAAAACCAAGTTCAATCATGTTTGGGGGAAAAGCCTATAACCCATAAATTTGAAGTCTAATACCATCTAAAAGGGCTTGGATATGAACAAGGTTAGAAATCTAAGGCTAATACTCATTTAAATGGGGCTCGTCGAGTCAGGATCAATTTGTCTGAAAATCCAAGGCTAACACCCCTCCAAAAACCAAGTTCAATCATGTTTGGGGGAAAAGGATATTACCCATAAATTTGAAGTCTAATACCAACTAAAAGGGCTTGGATATGAACAAGGTTAGAAATCTAAGGATAATACTCATTTAAATGGGGCTCGTCGAGTGAGGATCAATTTGTTCGAAAATCCAAGGCTAACACCCCTCCAAAAACCAAGTTGAATCATGTTTGGGGGAAAAGCCTATAACCCATAAATTTGAAGTCTAATACCTTCTAAAAGGGCTTGGATATGAACAAGATTAGAAATCTAAGGCTAATACTCATTTAAATGGGGCTCGTCGAGTCAGGATCAATTTGTCCGAAAATCCAAGGCTAACACCCCCTCCAAAAACCAAGTTCAATCATGTTTGGGGGAAAAGCCTATAACCCATAAATTTGAAGTCTAATACCATCTAAAAGGGCTTCGATATGAACAAGGTTAGAAATCTAAGGCTAATACTCATTTAAATAGGGCTCATCCAGTCAGGATCAATTTGTCCGAAAATCCAAGGCTAACACCCCCTCCAAAAACCAAGTTCAATCATGTTTGGGGGAAAAGACTATAACCCATAATTTTGAAGTCTAATACCATCTAAAAGGGCTTGGATATGAAGAAGGTTAGAAATATAAGGCTAATAATCATTTAAATGGGGCTCGTCGAGTCAGGATCAATTTGTCCGAAAATCCAAGGCTAACCCGCCCTGCAAAAACCAAGTTCAATCATGTTTGGGGGAAAAGCCTATAACCCAAAAATTTGAAGTATAATACCATCTAAAAGGGCTTGGATATGAACAAGGTTAGAAATCTAAGGCTAATACTCATTTAAATAGGGCTCGTCGAGTCAGGATCAATTTGTCCGAAAATCCAAGGCTAACACCCCTCTAAAAACCAAGTTCAATCATGTTTGGGGGAAAAGCCTATAACCCATAAATTTGAAGTATAATACCATCTAAAAGGGCTTGGATATGAACAAGGTTAGAAATCTAAGGCTAATACTCATTTAAATGGGGATCGTCGAGTCAGGATCAATTTGTCCGAAAATCCAAGGCTAACACGCCCTCCAAAAACCAAGTTCAATCATGTTTGGGGGAAAAGCCTATAACCCATAAATTTGAAGTCTAATACCATGTAAAAGGGCTTCAATATGAACAAGGTTAGAAATCTAAGGCTAATACTCATTTAAATGGGGCTCGTCCAGTCAGGATCAATTTGTCCGAAAATCCAAGGCTAACACGCCCTCCAAAAACCAAGTTCAATCATGTTTGGGGGAAAAGCCTATAACCCATAAATTTGAAGTATAATACCATCTAAAAGGGCTTGGATATGAACAAGGTTAGAAATCTAAGGCTAATACTCATTTAAATGGGAATCGTCGAGTCAGGATCAATTTGTCCGAAAATCCAAGGCTAACACGCCCTCCAAAAACCAAGTTCAATCATGTTTGGGGGAAAAGCCTATAACCCATAAATTTGAAGTCTAATACCATCTAAAAGTCCTTGGATATGAACAAGGTTAGAAATCTAAGGCTAATACTCATTTAAATGGGGCTCGTCGAGTCAGGATCAATTTGTCCGAAAATCCAAGGCTAACACGCCCTCCAAAAACCAAGTTCAATCATGTTTGGAAGAAAAGCCTATAACCCATAAATTTGAAGTATAATACCATCTAAAAGGGCTTGGATATGAACAAGGTTAGAAATCTAAGGCTAATACTCATTTAAATGGGGATCGTCGAGTCAGGATCAATTTGTCCGAAAATCCAAGGCTAACACGCCCTCCAAAAACCAAGTTCAATCATGTTTGGGGGAAAAGCCTATAGCCCATAAACTTGAAGTCTAATACCATTTAAAAGTTCTTGGATATGAACAAGGTTAGAAATCTAAGGATAATACTCATTTAAATGGGGCTCGTCGAGTCAGGATCAATTTGTCCGAAAATCCAAGGCTAACACTCCCTCCAAAAACCAAGTTCAATCATGTTCGGGGGAAAAGCCTATAACCCATAAATTTGAAGTCTAATACCATCTAAAAGGGCTTGGATATGAACAAGGTTAGATATCTAAGGCTAATACTCATTTAAATAGGGCTCGTCAAGTCAGGATCAATTTGTCCGAAAATCCAAGGCTAACACCCCCTCCAAAAACCAAGTTCAATCATGTTTGGGGGAAATGGATATTACCCATAAATTTGAAGTCTAATACCATCTAAAAGTACTTGGATATGAACAAGGTTAGAAATCTAAGGCTAATACTCATTTAAATAGGGCTCGTCGAGCCAGGATCAATTTGTCCGAAAATCCAAGGCTAACACCCCCTCCAAAAACCAAGTTCAATCATGTTTGGGGGAAAAGGATATTACCCATAAATTTGAAGTCTAATACCATCTAAAAGTGCTTGGATAGGAAAAAGATTAGAAATCTAAGGCTAATACTCATTTAAATGGGGATCGTCGAGTCAGGATCAATTTGTCTGAAAATCCAAGGCTAACACGCCCTCCGAAAACCAAGTTCAATCATGTTTGGGGGAAAAGCCTATAACCCATAAATTTGAAGTCTAATACCATGTAAAAGGGCTTCCATATGAACAAGGTTAGAAATCTAAGGCTAATACTCATTTAAATGGGGCTCGTCCAGTCAGGATCAATTTGTCCGAAAATCCAAGGCTAACACGCCCTCCAAAAACCAAGTTCAATCATGTTTGGGGGAAAAGCCTATAACCCATAAATTTGAAGTATAATACCATCTAAAAGGGCTTGGATATGAACAAGGTTAGAAATCTAAGGTTAATACTCATTTAAATGGGGATCGTCGAGTCAGGATCAATTTGTCCGAAAATCCAAGGCTAACACGCCCTCCAAAAACCAAGTTCAATCATGTTTGGGGGAAAAGCCTATAACCCATAAATTTGAAGTCTAATACCATCTAAAAGTCCTTGGATATGAACAAGGTTAGAAATCTAAGGCTAATACTCATTTAAATGGGGATCGTCGAGTCAGGATCAATTTGTCCGAAAATCCAAGGCTAACACGCCCTCCAAAAACCAAGTTCAATCATGTTTGGGGGAAAAGCCTATAACCCATAAATTTGAAGTCTAATACCATGTAAAAGGGCTTCAATATGAACAAGGTTAGAAATCTAAGGCTAATACTCATTTAAATGGGGCTCGTCCAGTCAGGATCAATTTGTCCGAAAATCCAAGGCTAACACGCCCTCCAAAAACCAAGTTCAATCATGTTTGGGGGAAAAGCCTATAACCCATAAATTTGAAGTATAATACCATCTAAAAGGGCTTGGATATGAACAAGGTTAGAAATCTAAGGCTAATACTCATTTAAATGGGGATCGTCGAGTCAGGATCAATTTGTCCGAAAATCCAAGGCTAACACGCCCTCCAAAAACCAAGTTCAATCATGTTTAGGGGAAAAGCCTATAACCCATAAATTTGAAGTCTAATACCATCTAAAAGTCCTTGGATATGAACAAGGTTAGAAATCTAAGGCTAATACTCATTTAAATGGGGCTCGTCGAGTCAGGATCAATTTGTCCGAAAATCCAAGGCTAACACGCCCTCCAAAAACCAAGTTCAATCATGTTTGGAAGAAAAGCCTATAACCCATAAATTTGAAGTATAATACCATCTAAAAGGGCTTGGATATGAACAAGGTTAGAAATCTAAGGCTAATACTCATTTAAATGGGGATCGTCGAGTCAGGATCAATTTGTCCGAAAATCCAAGGCTAACACGCCCTCCAAAAACCAAGTTCAATCATGTTTGGGGGAAAAGCCTATAGCCCATAAACTTGAAGTCTAATACCATTTAAAAGTTCTTGGATATGAACAAGGTTAGAAATCTAAGGATAATACTCATTTAAATGGGGCTCGTCGAGTCAGGATCAATTTGTCCGAAAATCCAAGGCTAACACTCCCTCCAAAAACCAAGTTCAATCATGTTCGGGGGAAAAGCCTATAACCCATAAATTTGAAGTCTAATACCATCTAAAAGGGCTTGGATATGAACAAGGTTAGATATCTAAGGCTAATACTCATTTAAATAGGGCTCGTCAAGTCAGGATCAATTTGTCCGAAAATCCAAGGCTAACACCCCCTCCAAAAACCAAGTTCAATCATGTTTGGGGGAAAAGGATATTACCCATAAATTTGAAGTCTAATACCATCTAAAAGTACTTGGATATGAACAAGGTTAGAAATCTAAGGCTAATACTCTTTTAAATAGGGCTCGTCGAGTCAGGATCAATTTGTCCGAAAATCCAAGGCTAACACCCCCTCCAAAAACCAAGTTCAATCATGTTTGGGGGAAAAGGATATTACCCATAAACTTGAAGTCTAATACCATCTAAAAGTGCTTGGATAGGAAAAAGATTAGAAATCTAAGGCTAATACTCATTTAAATAGGGCTCGTCGAGTGAGGATCAATTTGTCCGAAAATCCAAGGCTAACACCCCTCCAAAAACCAAGTTCAATCATGTTTGGGGGAAAAGCCTATAACCCATAAATTTGAAGTCTAATACCATCTAAAAGGGCTTGTATATGAACAAGGTTAGAAATCTAAGGCTAATAGTCATTTAAATGGGGCTCGTCGAGTCAGGATCAATTTGTCCGAAAATCCAAGGCTAACACCCCCTCCAAAAACCAAGTTAAATCATGTTTGGGGGAAAAGCCTATAACCCATAAATTTGAAGTCTAATACCATCTAAAAGGGCTTGGATATGAACAAGGTTAGATATCTAAGGCTAATACTCATTTAAATAGGGCCCGTCAAGTCAGGATCAATTTGTCCGAAAATCCAAGGCTAACACCTCTCCAAAAACCAAGTTCAATCATGTTTGGGGGAAAAGGATATTACCCATAAATTTGAAGTCTAATACCATCTAAAAGTGCTTGGATATGTACAAGATTAGAAATCTAAGGCTAATACTCATTTAAATAGGGCTCGTCGAGTCAGGATCAATCAATTTGTTCGAAAATCCAAGGCTAACACCCCTCCAAAACCCAAGTTCAATCATGTTTGGGGGAAAAGCCTATAACCCATAAATTTGAAGTATAATACCATATAAAAGTACATGGATATGAACAAGGTTAGAAATCTAAGGATAATACTCATTTAAATAGGGCTCGTCGAGTCAGGATCAATTTGTCCGAAAATCCAAGGCTAACACCCCTCTAAAAACCAAGTTCAATCATGTTTGGGGGAAAAGCCTATAACCCATAAATTTGAAGTATAATACCATCTAAAAGGGCTTGGATATGTACAAGATTAGAAATCTAAGGCTAATACTCATTTAAATAGGGCTCGTCGAGTCAGGATCAATCAATTTGTCCGAAAATCCAAGGCTAACACCCCTCCAAAACCCAAGTTCAATCATGTTTGGCGGAAAAGCCTATAACCCATAAATTTGAAGTATAATACCATATAAAAGGGCTTGGATATGAACAAGGTTAGAAATCTAAGTCTAATACTCATTTAAATGGGGCTCGTCGAGTCAGGATCAATTTGTCCGAAAATCCAAGGCTAACACCCCTCCAAAAACCAAGTTCAATCATGTTTGGGGGAAAAGCCTATAACCCATAAATTTGAAGTCTAATACCATCTAAAAGTCCTTGGATATGAACAAGGTTAGAAATCTAAGTCTAATACTCATTTAAATGGGGCTCGTCGAGTCAGGATCAATTTGTCCGAAAATCCAAGGCTAACACGCCCTCCAAAAACCAAGTTCAATCATGTTTGGGGGAAAAGCCTATAACCCATAAATTTGAAGTATAATACCATCTAAAAGGGCTTGGATATGAACAAGGTTAGAAATCTAAGGCTAATACTCATTTAAATAGGGCTCGTCGAGTCAGGATCAATTTGTCCGAAAATCCAAGGCTAACACGCCCTCCAAAAACCAAGTTCAATCATGTTTGGGGGAAAAGCCTATAACCCATAAATTTGAAGTATAATACCATCTTAAAGGGCTTGGATATGAACAAGGTTAGAAATCTAAGGCTAATACTCATTTAAATGGGGATCGTCGAGTCAGGATCAATTTGTCCGAAAATCCAAGGCTAACACGCCCTCCAAAAACCAAGTTCAATCATGTTTGGGGGAAAAGCCTATAACCCATAAATTTGAAGTCTAATACCATCTAAAAGTCCTTGGATATGAACAAGGTTAGAAATCTAAGGCTAATACTCATTTAAATGGGGCTCGTCGAGTCAGGATCAATTTGTCCGAAAATCCAAGGCTAACACGCCCTCCAAAAACCAAGTTCAATCATGTTTGGGGGAAAAGCCTATAACCCATAAATTTGAAGTATAATACCATCTAAAAGGGCTTGGATATGAACAAGGTTAAAAATCTAAGGCTAATACTCATTTAAATGGGGCTCGTCGAGTCAGGATCAATTTGTCCGAAAATCCAAGGCTAACCCGCCCTGCAAAAACCAAGTTCAATCATGTTTGGGGGAAAAGCCTATAACCCATAAATTTGAAGTCTAATACCATCTAAAAGTGCTTGGATATGAACAAGATTACAAATATAAGGTTAATACTCATTTAAATAGGGCTCGTCGAGTCAGGCTCAATTTGTTTGAAAATCCAAGGCTAACACCCCTCCAAAAACCAAGTTCAATCATGTTTGGGGGAAAAGCCTATAACCCATAAATTTGAAGTCTAATACCATCTAAAAGGGCTTGGATATGAACAAGGTTAGAAGTCTAAGGCTAATACTCATTTAAATGGGGATCGTCGAGTCAGGATCAATTTGTCCGAAAATCCAAGGCTAACACGCCCTCCAAAAACCAAGTTCAATCATGTTTGGGGGAAAAGCCTATAACCCATAAATTTGAAGTCTAATACCATCTAAAAGTCCTTGGATATGAACAAGGTTAGAAATCTAAGGCTAATACTCATTTAAATGGGGCTCGTCGAGTCAGGATCAATTTGTCCGAAAATCCAAGGCTAACACGCCCTGCAAAAACCAAGTTCAATCATGTTTGGGGGAAAAGCCTATAACCCATAAATTTGAAGTCTAATACCATCTAAAAGTCCTTGGATATGAACAAGGTTAGAAATCTAAGGCTAATACTCATTTAAATGGGGATCGTCGAGTCAGGATCAATTTGTCCGAAAATCCAAGGCTAACACGCCCTCCAAAAACCAAGTTCAATCATGTTTGGGGGAAAAGCCTATAACCCATAAATTTGAAGTATAATACCATCTAAAAGGGCTTGGATATGAACAAGGTTAGAAATCTAAGGCTAATACTCATTTAAATAGGGCTCGTCGAGTCAGGATCAATTTGTCCGAAAATCCAAGGCTAACACGCCCTCCAAAAACCAAGTTCAATCATGTTTGGGGGAAAAGCCTATAACCCATAAATTTGAAGTATAATACCATCTAAAAAGGCTTGGATATGAACAAGGTTAGAAATCTAAGGCTAATACTCATTTAAATGGGGATCGTCGAGTCAGGATCAATTTGTCCGAAAATCCAAGGCTAACACGCCCTCCAAAAACCAAGTTCAATCATGTTTGGGGGAAAAGCCTATAACCCATAAATTTGAAGTCTAATACCATCTAAAAGTCCTTGGATATGAACAAGGTTAGAAATCTAAGGCTAATACTCATTTAAATGGGGCTCGTCGAGTCAGGCTCAATTTGTTTGAAAATCCAAGGCTAACACCCCTCCAAAAACCAAGTTCAATCATGTTTGGGGGAAAAGCCTATAACCCATAAATTTGAAGTCTAATACCATCTAAAAGGGCTTGGATATGAACAAGGTTAGAAATCTAAGGCTAATACTCATTTAAATGGGGATCGTCGAGTCAGGATCAATTTGTCCGAAAATCCAAGGCTAACACGCCCTCCAAAAACCAAGTTCAATCATATCTGGGGGAAAAGCCTATAACCCATAAATTTGAAGTCTAATACCATGTAAAAGGGCTTCGATATGAACAAGGTTAGAAATCTAAGGCTAATACTCATTTAAATGGGGCTCGTCCAGTCAGTATCAATTTGTCCGAAAATCCAAGGCTAACACCCCCTCCAAAAACCAAGTTCAATCATGTTTGGGGGAAAAGCCTATAACCCATAAATTTGAATTCTAATACCATCGAAAAGTCCTTGGATATGAACAAGGTTAGAAATCTAAGGCTAATACTCATTTAAATGGGGCTCGTCGAGTCAGGATCAATTTGTCCGAAAATCCAAGGCTAACACGCCCTGCAAAAACCAAGTTCAATCATGTTTGGGGGAAAAGCCTATAACCCATAAATTTGAAGTCTAATACCATCTAAAAGTCCTTGGATATGAACAAGGTTAGAAATCTAAGGCTAATACTCATTTAAATGGGGCTCGTCGAGTCAGGATCAATTTGTCCGAAAATCCAAGGCTAACACGCCCTCCAAAAACCAAGTTCAATCATGTTTGGGGGAAAAGCCTATAACCCATAAATTTGAAGTATAATACTATCTAAAAGGGCTTGGATATGAACAAGGTTAGAAATCTAAGGCTAATACTCATTTAAATAGGGCTCGTCGAGTCAGGATCAATTTGTCCGAAAATCCAAGGCTAACACGCCCTCCAAAAACCAAGTTCAATCATGTTTGGGGGAAAAGCCTATAACCCATAAATTTGAAGTATAATACCATCTAAAAGGGCTTGGATATGAACAAGGTTAGAAATCTAAGGCTAATACTCATTTAAATGGGGATCGTCGAGTCAGGATCAATTTGTCCGAAAATCCAAGGCTAACACGCCCTCCAAAAACCAAGTTCAATCATGTCTGGGGGAAAAGCCTATAACCCATAAATTTGAAGTCTAATACCATGTAAAAGGGCTTCGATATGAACAAGGTTAGAAATCTAAGGCTAATACTCATTTAAATAGGGCTCGTCCAGTCAGTATCAATTTGTCCGAAAATCCAAGGCTAACACCCCCTCCAAAAACCAAGTTCAATCATGTTTGGGGGAAAAGACTATAACCCATAAATTTGAAGTCTAATACCATCTAAAAGGGCTTGGATATGAAGAAGGTTAGAAATCTAAGGCTAATACTCATTTAAATGGGGCTCGTCGAGTCAGGATCAATTTGTCCGAAAATCCAAGGCTAACACGCCCTGCAAAAACCAAGTTCAATCATGTTTGGGGGAAAAGCCTATAACCCATAAATTTGAAGTCTAATACCATCTAAAAGGGCTTGGATATGAACAAGTTTAGAAATATAAGGTTAATACTCATTTAAATAGGGCTCGTCGAGTCAGGCTCAATTTGTTTGAAAATCCAAGGCTAACACCCCTCCAAAAACCAAGTTCAATCATGTTTGGGGGAAAAGCCTATAACCCATAAATTTGAAGTATAATACCATCTAAAAGGGCTTGGATATGAACAAGGTTAGAAATCTAAGGCTAATACTCATTTAAATGGGGATCGTCGAGTCAGGATCAATTTGTCCGAAAATCCAAGGCTAACACGCCCTCCAAAAACCAAGTTCAATCATGTTTGGGGGAAAAGCCTATAACCCATAAATTTGAAGTCTAATACCATGTAAAAGGTCTTCGATATGAACAAGGTTAGAAATCTAAGGCTAATACTCATTTAAATGGGGCTCGTCCAGTCAGGATCAATTTGTCCGAAAATCCAAGGCTAACACCCCTCCAAAAACCAAGTTCAATCATGTTTGGGGGAAAAGACTATAACCCATAAATTTGAAGTCTAATACAATCTAAAAGTGCTTGGATATGAACAAGATTAGAAATATAAGGTTAATACTAATTTAAATAGGGCTCGTCGAGTCAGGCTCAATTTGTTTGAAAATCCAAGGCTAACACCCCTCCAAAAACCAAGTTCAATCATGTTTGGGGGAAAAGCCTATAACCCATAAATTTGAAGTATAATACCATCTAAAAGGGCTTGGATATGAACAAGGTTAGAAATCTAAGGCTAATACTCATTTAAATGGGGATCGTCGAGTCAGGATCAATTTGTCCGAAAATCCAAGGCTAACACGCCCTCCAAAAACCAAGTTCAATCATGTTTGGGGGAAAAGCCTATAACCCATAAATTTGAAGTCTAATACCATCTAAAAGGGCTTGGATATGAACAAGGTTAGATATATAAGGATAATACTCATTTAAATGGGGCTCGTCGAGTGAGGATCAATTTGTTCGAAAATCCAAGGCTAACACCCCTCCAAAAACCAAGTTGAATCATGTTTGGGGGAAAAGCCTATAACCCATAAATTTGAAGTCTAATACCTTCTAAAAGGGCTTGGATATGAACAAGATTAGAAATCTAAGGCTAATACTCATTTAAATAGGGCTCGTCGAGTCAGGATCAATTTGTCCGAAAATCCAAGGCTAACACGCCCTGCAAAAACCAAGTTCAATCATGTTTGGGGTAAAAGCCTATAACCCATAAATTTGAAGTATAATACCATCTAAAAGGGCTTGGATATGAACAAGGTTAGAAATCTAAGGCTAATACTTATTTAAATAGGGCTCATCGAGTCAGGATCAATTTGTCCGAAAATCCAAGGCTAACACGCCCTGCAAAAACCAAGTTCAATCATGTTTGGGGGAAAAGCCTATAACTCATAAATTTGAAGTATAATACCATCTAAAAGGGCTTGGATATGAACAAGGTTAGAAATCTAAGGCTAATACTCATTTAAATGGGGATCGTCGAGTCAGGATCAATTTGTCCGAAAATCCAAGGCTAACACGCCCTCCAAAAACCAAGTTCAATCATGTTTGGGGGAAAAGCCTATAACCCATAAATTTGAAGTCTAATACCATGTAAAAGGGCTTCGATATGAACAAGGTTAGAAATCTAAGGCTAATACTCATTTAAATGGGGCTCGTCCAGTCAGGATCAATTTGTCCGAAAATCCAAGGCTAACACGCCCTGCAAAAACCAAGTTCAATCATGTTTGGGGGAAAAGCCTATAACCCATAAATTTGAAGTCTAATACCATCTAAAAGTGCTTGGATATGAACAAGATTAGAAATATAAGGTTAATACTCATTTAAATAGGGCTCGTCGAGTCAGGCTCAATTTGTTTGAAAATCCAAGGCTAACACGCCCTCCAAAAACCAAGTTCAATCATGTTTGGGGGAAAAGCCTATAACCCATAAATTTGAAGTCTAATACCATGTAAAAGGGCTTCGATATGAACAAGGTTAGAAATCTAAGGCTAATACTCATTTAAATGGGGCTCGTCCAGTCAATATCAATTTGTCCGAAAATCCAAGGCTAACACCCCCTCCAAAAACCAAGTTCAATCATGTTTGGGGGAAAAGACTATAACCCATAAATTTGAAGTCTAATACCATCTAAAAGGGCTTGGATATGAAGAAGGTTAGAAATCTAAGGCTAATACTCATTTAAATGGGGCTCGTCGAGTCAGGATCAATTTGTCCGAAAATCCAAGGCTAACACGCCCTGCTAAAACCAAGTTCAATCATGTTTGGGGGAAAAGCCTATAACCCATAAATTTGAAGTCTAATACCATCTAAAAGGGCTTGGATATGAACACGTTTAGAAATATAAGGTTAATACTCATTTAAATAGGGCTCGTCGAGTCAGGCTCAATTTGTTTGAAAATCCAAGGCTAACACCCCTCCAAAAACCAAGTTCAATCATGTTTGGGGGAAAAGCCTATAACCCATAAATTTGAAGTATAATACCATCTAAAAGGGCTTGGATATGAACAAGGTTAGAAATCTAAGGCTAATACTCATTTAAATGGGGATCGTCGAGTCAGGATCAATTTGTCCGAAAATCCAAGGCTAACACGCCCTCCAAAAACCAAGTTCAATCATGTTTGGGGGAAAAGCCTATAACCCATAAATTTGAAGTCTAATACCATGTAAAAGGTCTTCGATATGAACAAGGTTAGAAATCTAAGGCTAATACTCATTTAAATAGGGCTCGTCGAGTCAGGATCAATTTGTCCGAAAATCCAAGGCTAACACGCCCTGCAAAAACCAAGTTCAATCATGTTTGGGGTAAAAGCCTATAACCCATAAATTTGAAGTCTAATACCATCTAAAAGTCCTTGGATATGAACAAGATTATAAATATAAGGTTAATACTCATTTAAATAGGGCTCGTCGAGTCAGGCTCAATTTGTTTGAAAATCCAAGGCTAACACCCCTCCAAAAACCAAGTTCAATCATGTTTGGGGGAAAAGCCTATAACCCATAAATTTGAAGTCTAATACCATCTAAAAGGGCTTGGATATGAACAAGGTTAGAAATCTAAGGCTAATACTCATTTAAATGGGGATCGTCGAGTCAGGATCAATTTGTCCGAAAATCCAAGGCTAACACGCCCTCCAAAAACCAAGTTCAATCATATCTGGGGGAAAAGCCTATAACCCATAAATTTGAAGTCTAATACCATGTAAAAGGGCTTCGATATGAACAAGGTTAGAAATCTAAGGCTAATAGTCATTTAAATGGGGCTCGTCCAGTCAGTATCAATTTGTCCGAAAATCCAAGGCTAACACCCCCTCCAAAAACCAAGTTCAATCATGTTTGAGGGAAAAGACTATAACCCATAAATTTGAAGTCTAATACCATCTAAAAGGGCTTGGATATGAAGAAGGTTAGAAATCTAAGGCTAATACTCATTTAAATGGGGCTCGTCGAGTCAGGATCAATTTGTCCAAAAATCCAAGGCTAACACACCCTGCAAAAACCAAGTTCAATCATGTTTGGGGGAAAAGCCTATAACCCATAAATTTGAAGTCTAATACCATCTAAAAGTGCTTGGATATGAACAAGATTAGAAATATAAGGTTAATACTCATTTAAATAGGGCTCGTCGAGTCAGGCTCAATTTGTTTGAAAATCCAAGGCTAACACCCCTCCAAAAACCAAGTTCAATCATGTTTGGGGGAAAAGCCTATAACCCATAAATTTGAAGTATAATACCATCTAAAAGGGCTTGGATATGAACAAGGTTAGAAATCTAAGGCTAATACTCATTTAAATGGGGATCGTCGAGTCAGGATCAATTTGTCCGAAAATCCAAGGCTAACACGCCCTCCAAAAACCAAGTTCAATCATGTTTGGGGGAAAAGCCTATAACCCATAAATTTGAAGTCTAATACCATGTAAAAGGGCTTCGATATGAACAAGGTTAGAAATCTAAGGCTAATACTCATTTAAATGGGGCTCGTCCAGTCAGGATCAATTTGTCCGAAAATCCAAGGCTAACACCCCCTCCAAAAACCAAGTTCAATCATGTTTGGGGGAAAAGCCTATAACCCATAAATTTGTAGTCTAATACCATCTAAAGGGCTTCGATATGAACAGGGTTAGAAATCTAAGGCTAATACTCATTTAAATTGGGCTCGTCCAGTCAGGATCAATTTGTCCGAAAATCCAAGGCTAACACCCCCTCCAAAAACCAAGTTCAATCATGTTTGGGGGAAAAGACTATAACCCATAAATTTGAAGTCTAATACCATCTAAAAGGGCTTGGATATGAAGAAGGTTAGAAATCTAAGGCTAATACTCATTTAAATGGGGCTCGTCGAGTCAGGATCAATTTGTCTGAAAATCCAAGGCTAACATGCCCTGCAAAAACCAAGTTCAATCATGTTTGGGGGAAAAGCCTATAACCCATAAATTTGAAGTATAATACCATCTAAAAGGGCTTGGATATGAACAAGGTTACAAATCTAAGGCTAATACTCATTTAAATGGGGATCGTCGAGTCAGGATCAATTTGTCCGAAAATCCAAGGCTAACACGCCCTCCAAAAACCAAGTTCAATCATGTTTGGGGGAAAAGCCTATAACCCATAAATTTGAAGTCTAATACCATGTAAAAGGGCTTCGATATGAACAAGGTTAGAAATCTAAGGCTAATACTCATTTAAATGGGGCTCGTCCAGTCAGGATCAATTTGTCCGAAAATCCAAGGCTAACACCCCCTCCAAAAACCAAGTTCAATCATGTTTGGGGGAAAAGCCTATAACCCATAAACTTGTAGTCTAATACCATCTAAAGGGCTTCGATATGAACAAGGTTAGAAATCTAAGGCTAATACTCATTTAAATGGGGCTCGTCCAGTCAGGATCAATTTGTCCGAAAATCCAAGGCTAACACCCCCTCCAAAAACCAAGTTCAATCATGTTTGGGGGAAAAGACTATAACCCATAAATTTGAAGTCTAATACCATCTAAAAGGGCTTGGATATGAAGAAGGTTAGAAATCTAAGGCTAATACTCATTTAAATGGGGCTCGTCGAGTCAGGATCAATTTGTCTGAAAATCCAAGGCTAACATGCCCTGCAAAAACCAAGTTCAATCATGTTTGGGGGAAAAGCCTATAACCCATAAATTTGAAGTATAATACCATCTAAAAGGGCTTGGATATGAACAAGGTTACAAATCTAAGGCTAATACTCATTTAAATGGGGATCGTCGAGTCAGGATCAATTTGTCCGAAAATCCAAGGCTAACACGCCCTCCAAAAACCAAGTTCAATCATGTTTGGGGGAAAAGCCTATAACCCATAAATTTGAAGTCTAATACCATGTAAAAGGGCTTCGATATGAACAAGGTTAGAAATCTAAGGCTAATACTCATTTAAATGGGGCTCGTCCAGTCAGGATCAATTTGTCCGAAAATCCAAGGCTAACACCCCCTCCAAAAACCAAGTTCAATCATGTTTGGGGGAAAAGCCTATAACCCATAAACTTGTAGTCTAATACCATCTAAAGGGCTTCGATATGAACAAGGTTAGAAATCTAAGGCTAATACTCATTTAAATGGGGCTCGTCCAGTCAGGATCAATTTGTCCGAAAATCCAAGGCTAACACCCCCTCCAAAAACCAAGTTCAATCATGTTTGGGGGAAAAGACTATAACCCATAAATTTGAAGTCTAATACCATCTAAACGGGCTTGGATATGAAGAAGGTTAGAAATCTAAGGCTAATACTCATTTAAATGGGGCTCGTCGAGTCAGGATCAATTTGTCCGAAAATCCAAGGCTAACACGCCCTGCAAAAACCAAGTTCAATCATGTTTGGGGGAAAAGCCTATAACCCATAAATTTGAATACCATCTAAAAGGGCTTGTATATGAACAAGGTTAGAAATCTAAGGCTAATACTCATTTAAATGGGGATCGTCGAGTCAGGATCAATTTGTCCGAAAATCCAAGGCTAACACGCCCTCCAAAAACCAAGTTCAATCATGTTTGGGGGAAAAGCCTATAACCCATAAATTTGAAGTCTAATACCATCTAAAAGTGCTTGGATATGAACAAGATTAGAAATATAAGGTTAATACTCATTTAAATAGGGCTCGTCGAGTCAGGCTCAATTTGTTTGAAAATCCAAGGCTAACACGCCCTCCAAAAACCAAGTTCAATCATGTTTGGGGGAAAAGCCTATAACCCATAAATTTGAAGTCTAATACCATGTAAAAGGGCTTCGATATGAACAAGGTTAGAAATCTAAGGCTAATACTCATTTAAATGGGGCTCGTCCAGTCAATATCAATTTGTCCGAAAATCCAAGGCTAACACCCCCTCCAAAAACCAAGTTCAATCATGTTTGGGGGAAAAGACTATAACCCATAAATTTGAAGTCTAATACCATCTAAAAGGGCTTGGATATGAAGAAGGTTAGAAATCTAAGGCTAATACTCATTTAAATGGGGCTCGTCGAGTCAGGATCAATTTGTCCGAAAATCCAAGGCTAACACGCCCTGCAAAAACCAAGTTCAATCATGTTTGGGGGAAAAGCCTATAACCCATAAATTTGAAGTCTAATACCATCTAAAAGGGCTTGGATATGAACACGTTTAGAAATATAAGGTTAATACTCATTTAAATAGGGCTCGTCGAGTCAGGATCAATTTGTCTGAAAATCCAAGGCTAACACCCCTCCAAAAACCAAGTTCAATCATGTTTGGGGGAAAAGCCTATAACCCATAAATTTGAAGTATAATACCATCTAAAAGGGCTTGGATATGAACAAGGTTAGAAATCTAAGGCTAATACTCATTTAAATGGGGATCGTCGAGTCAGGATCAATTTGTCCGAAAATCCAAGGCTAACACGCCCTCCAAAAACCAAGTTCAATCATGTTTGGGGGAAAAGCCTATAACCCATAAATTTGAAGTCTAATACCATGTAAAAGGTCTTCGATATGAACAAGGTTAGAAATCTAAGGCTAATACTCATTTAAATAGGGCTCGTCGAGTCAGGATCAATTTGTCCGAAAATCCAAGGCTAACACGCCCTGCAAAAACCAAGTTCAATCATGTTTGGGGTAAAAGCCTATAACCCATAAATTTGAAGTCTAATACCATCTAAAAGTCCTTGGATATGAACAAGATTATAAATATAAGGTTAATACTCATTTAAATAGGGCTCGTCGAGTCAGGCTCAATTTGTTTGAAAATCCAAGGCTAACACCCCTCCAAAAACCAAGTTCAATCATGTTTGGGGGAAAAGCCTATAACCCATAAATTTGAAGTCTAATACCATCTAAAAGGGCTTGGATATGAACAAGGTTAGAAATCTAAGGCTAATACTCATTTAAATGGGGATCGTCGAGTCAGGATCAATTTGTCCGAAAATCCAAGGCTAACACGCCCTCCAAAAACCAAGTTCAATCATATCTGGGGGAAAAGCCTATAACCCATAAATTTGAAGTCTAATACCATGTAAAAGGGCTTCGATATGAACAAGGTTAGAAATCTAAGGCTAATAGTCATTTAAATGGGGCTCGTCCAGTCAGTATCAATTTGTCCGAAAATCCAAGGCTAACACCCCCTCCAAAAACCAAGTTCAATCATGTTTGAGGGAAAAGACTATAACCCATAAATTTGAAGTCTAATACCATCTAAAAGGGCTTGGATATGAAGAAGGTTAGAAATCTAAGGCTAATACTCATTTAAATGGGGCTCGTCGAGTCAGGATCAATTTGTCCAAAAATCCAAGGCTAACACACCCTGCAAAAACCAAGTTCAATCATGTTTGGGGGAAAAGCCTATAACCCATAAATTTGAAGTCTAATACCATCTAAAAGTGCTTGGATATGAACAAGATTAGAAATATAAGGTTAATACTCATTTAAATAGGGCTCGTCGAGTCAGGCTCAATTTGTTTGAAAATCCAAGGCTAACACCCCTCCAAAAACCAAGTTCAATCATGTTTGGGGGAAAAGCCTATAACCCATATATTTGAAGTATAATACCATCTAAAAGGGCTTGGATATGAACAAGGTTAGAAATCTAAGGCTAATACTCATTTAAATGGGGATCGTCGAGTCAGGATCAATTTGTCCGAAAATCCAAGGCTAACACGCCCTCCAAAAACCAAGTTCAATCATGTTTGGGGGAAAAGCCTATAACCCATAAATTTGAAGTCTAATACCATGTAAAAGGGCTTCGATATGAACAAGGTTAGAAATCTAAGGCTAATACTCATTTAAATGGGGCTCGTCCAGTCAGGATCAATTTGTCCGAAAATCCAAGGCTAACACCCCCTCCAAAAACCAAGTTCAATCATGTTTGGGGGAAAAGCCTATAACCCATAAATTTGTAGTCTAATACCATCTAAAGGGCTTCGATATGAACAGGGTTAGAAATCTAAGGCTAATACTCATTTAAATTGGGCTCGTCCAGTCAGGATCAATTTGTCCGAAAATCCAAGGCTAACACCCCCTCCAAAAACCAAGTTCAATCATGTTTGGGGGAAAAGACTATAACCCATAAATTTGAAGTCTAATACCATCTAAAAGGGCTTGGATATGAAGAAGGTTAGAAATCTAAGGCTAATACTCATTTAAATGGGGCTCGTCGAGTCAGGATCAATTTGTCTGAAAATCCAAGGCTAACATGCCCTGCAAAAACCAAGTTCAATCATGTTTGGGGGAAAAGCCTATAACCCATAAATTTGAAGTATAATACCATCTAAAAGGGCTTGGATATGAACAAGGTTAGAAATCTAAGGCTAATACTCATTTAAATGGGGATCGTCGAGTCAGGATCAATTTGTCCGAAAATCCAAGGCTAACACGCCCTCCAAAAACCAAGTTCAATCATGTTTGGGGGAAAAGCCTATAACCCATAAATTTGAAGTCTAATACCATGTAAAAGGGCTTCGATATGAACAAGGTTAGAAATCTAAGGCTAATACTCATTTAAATGGGGCTCGTCCAGTCAGGATCAATTTGTCCGAAAATCCAAGGCTAACACCCCCTCCAAAAACCAAGTTCAATCATGTTTGGGGGAAAAGCCTATAACCCATAAACTTGTAGTCTAATACCATCTAAAGGGCTTCGATATGAACAAGGTTAGAAATCTAAGGCTAATACTCATTTAAATGGGGCTCGTCCAGTCAGGATCAATTTGTCCGAAAATCCAAGGCTAACACCCCCTCCAAAAACCAAGTTCAATCATGTTTGGGGGAAAAGACTATAACCCATAAATTTGAAGTCTAATACCATCTAAAAGGGCTTGGATATGAAGAAGGTTAGAAATCTAAGGCTAATACTCATTTAAATGGGGCTCGTCGAGTCAGGATCAATTTGTCCGAAAATCCAAGGCTAACACGCCCTGCAAAAACCAAGTTCAATCATGTTTGGGGGAAAAGCCTATAACCCATAAATTTTAAGTATAATACCATCTAAAAGGGCTTGTATATGAACAAGGTTAGAAATCTAAGGCTAATACTCATTTAAATGGGGATCGTCGAGTCAGGATCAATTTGTCCGAAAATCCAAGGCTAACACGCCCTCCAAAAACCAAGTTCAATCATGTTTGGGGGAAAAGCCTATAACCCATAAATTTGAAGTCTAATACCATGTAAAAGGGCTTCGATATGAACAAGGTTAGAAATCTAAGGCTAATACTCATTTAAATGGGGCTCGTCCAGTCAGTATCAATTTGTCCGAAAATCCAAGGCTAACACCCCCTCCAAAAACCAAGTTCAATCATGTTTGGGGGAAAAGATTATAACCCATAAATTTGAAGTCTAATACCATCTAAAAGGGCTTGGATATGAAGAAGGTTAGAAATCTAAGGCTAATACTCATTTAAATGGGGCTCGTCGAGTCAGGATCAATTTGTCCGAAAATCCAAGGCTAACACGCCCTGCAAAAACCAAGTTCAATCATGTTTGGGGGAAAAGCCTATAACCCATAAATTTGAAGTCTAATACCATCTAAAAGTGCTTGGATATGAACAAGATTAGAAATATAAGGTTAATACTCATTTAAATAGGGCTCGTCAAGTCAGGCTCAATTTGTTTGAAAATCCAAGGCTAACACCCCTCCAAAAACCAAGTTCAATCATGTTTGGGGGAAAAGCCTATAACCCATAAATTTGAAGTATAATACCATCTAAAAGGGCTTGGATATGAACAAGGTTAGAAATCTAAGGCTAATACTCATTTAAATGGGGATCGTCGAGTCAGGATCAATTTGTCCGAAAATCCAAGGCTAACACGCCCTCCAAAAACCAAGTTCAATCATGTTTGGGGGAAAAGCCTATAACCCATAAATTTGAAGTCTAATACCATCTAAAAGGGCTTGGATATGAACAAGGTTAGATATATAAGGATAATACTCATTGAAATGGGGCTCGTCGAGTGAGGATCAATTTGTTCGAAAATCCAAGGCTAACACCCCTCCAAAAACCAAGTTGAATCATGTTTGGGGGAAAAGCCTATAACCCATAAATTTGAAGTCTAATACCTTCTAAAAGGGCTTGGATATGAACAAGATTAGAAATCTAAGGCTAATACTCATTTAAATAGGGCTCGTCGAGTCAGGATCAATTTGTCAGAAAATCCAAGGCTAACACGCCCTGCAAAAACCAAGTTCAATCATGTTTGGGGTAAAAGCCTATAACCCATAAATTTGAAGTCTAATACCATCTAAAAGTCCTTGGATATGAACAAGATTATAAATATAAGGTTAATACTCATTTAAATAGGGCTCGTCGAGTCAGGCTCAATTTGTTTGAAAATCCAAGGCTAACACCCCTCCAAAAACCAAGTTCAATCATGTTTGGGGGAAAAGCCTATAACCCATAAATTTGAAGTATAATACCATCTAAAAGGGCTTGGATATGAACAAGGTTAGAAATCTAAGGCTAATACTCATTTAAATGGGGATCGTCGAGTCAGGATCAATTTGTCCAAAAATCCAAGGCTAACACGCCCTCCAAAAACCAAGTTCAATCATGTTTGGGGGAAAAGCCTATAACCCATAAATTTGAAGTCTAATACCATGTAAAAGGGCTTCGATATGAACAAGGTTAAAAATCTAAGGCTAATACTCATTTAAATGGGGCTCGTCCAGTCAGGATCAATTTGTCCGAAAATCCAAGGCTAACACCCCCTCCAAAAACCAAGTTCAATCATGTTTGGGGGAAAAGCCTATAACCCATAAATTTGTAGTCTAATACCATCTAAAGGGCTTCGATATGAACAAGGTTAGAAATCTAAGGCTAATACTCATTTAAATGGGGCTCGTCCAGTCAGGATCAATTTGTCCGAAAATCCAAGGCTAACACCCCCTCCAAAAACCAAGTTCAATCATGTTTGGGGGAAAAGACTATAACCCATAAATTTGAAGTCTAATACCATCTAAAAGTGCTTGGATATGAACAAGATTAGAAATATAAGGTTAATACTAATTTAAATAGGGCTCGTCGAGTCAGGCTCAATTTGTTTGAAAATCCAAGGCTAACACCCCTCCAAAAACCAAGTTCAATCATGTTTGGGGGAAAAGCCTATAACCCATAAATTTGAAGTATAATACCATCTAAAAGGGCTTGGATATGAACAAGGTTAGAAATCTAAGGCTAATACTCATTTAAATGGGGATCGTCGAGTCAGGATCAATTTGTCCGAAAATCCAAGGCTAACACGCCCTCCAAAAACCAAGTTCAATCATGTTTGGGGGAAAAGCCTATAACCCATAAATTTGAAGTCTAATACCATCTAAAAGGGCTTGGATATGAACAAGGTTAGATATATAAGGATAATACTCATTTAAATGGGGCTCGTCGAGTGAGGATCAATTTGTTCGAAAATCCAAGGCTAACACCCCTCCAAAAACCAAGTTGAATCATGTTTGGGGGAAAAGCCTATAACCCATAAATTTGAAGTCTAATACCTTCTAAAAGGGCTTGGATATGAACAAGATTAGAAATCTAAGGCTAATACTCATTTAAATAGGGCTCGTCGAGTCAGGATCAATTTGTCCGAAAATCCAAGGCTAACACGCCCTGCAAAAACCAAGTTCAATCATGTTTGGGGTAAAAGCCTATAACCCATAAATTTGAAGACTAATACCATCTAAAAGTCCTTGGATATGAACAAGATTATAAATATAAGGTTAATACTCATTTAAATAGGGCTCGTCGAGTCAGGCTCAATTTGTTTGAAAATCCAAGGCTAACACCCCTCCAAAAACCAAGTTCAATCATGTTTGGGGGAAAAGCCTATAACCCATAAATTTGAAGTCTAATACCATCTAAAAGGGCTTGGATATGAACAAGGTTATAAATCTAAGGCTAATACTCATTTAAATGGGGATCGTCGAGTCAGGATCAATTTGTCCGAAAATCCAAGGCTAACACGCCCTCCAAAAACCAAGTTCAATCATATCTGGGGGAAAAGTCTATAACCCATAAATTTGAAGTCTAATACCATGTAAAAGGGCTTCGATATGAACAAGGTTAGAATTCTAAGCCTAATACTCATTTAAATGGGGCTCGTCCAGTCAGTATCAATTTGTCCGAAAATCCAAGGCTAACACCCCCTCCAAAAACCAAGTTCAATCATGTTTGGGGGAAAAGCCTATAACCCATAAATTTGTAGTCTAATACCATCTAAAGGGCTTCGATATGAACAAGGTTAGAAATCTAAGGCTAATACTCATTTAAATGGGGCTCGTCCAGTCAGGATCAATTTGTCCGAAAATCCAAGGCTAACACCCCCTCCAAAAACCAAGTTCAATCATGTTTGGGGGAAAAGACTATAACCCATAAATTTGAAGTCTAATACCATCTAAAAGTGCTTGGATATGAACAAGATGAGAAATATAAGGTTAATACTAATTTAAATAGGGCTCGTCGAGTCAGGCTCAATTTGTTTGAAAATCCAAGGCTAACACCCCTCCAAAAACCAAGTTCAATCATGTTTGGGGGAAAAGCCTATAACCCATAAATTTGAAGTATAATACCATCTAAAAGGGCTTGGATATGAACAAGGTTAGAAATCTAAGGCTAATACTCATTTAAATGGGGATCGTCGAGTCAGGATCAATTTGTCCGAAAATCCAAGGCTAACACGCCCTCCAAAAACCAAGTTCAATCATGTTTGGGGGAAAAGCCTATAACCCATAAATTTGAAGTCTAATACCATCTAAAAGGGCTTGGATATGAACAAGGTTAGATATATAAGGATAATTCTCATTTAAATGGGGCTCGTCGAGTGAGGATCAATTTGTTCGAAAATCCAAGGCTAACACCCCTCCAAAAACCAAGTTGAATCATGTTTGGGGGAAAAGCCTATAACCCATAAATTTGAAGTCTAATACCTTCTAAAAGGGCTTGGATATGAACAAGATTAGAAATCTAAGGCTAATACTCATTTAAATAGGGCTCGTCGAGTCAGGATCAATTTGTCCGAAAATCCAAGGCTAACACGCCCTGCAAAAACCAAGTTCAATCATGTTTGGGGTAAAAGCCTATAACCCATAAATTTGAAGTCTAATACCATCTAAAAGTCCTTGGATATGAACAAGATTATAAATATAAGGTTAATACTCATTTAAATAGGGCTCGTCGAGTCAGGCTCAATTTGTTTGAAAATCCAAGGCTAACACCCCTCCAAAAACCAAGTTCAATCATGTTTGGGGGAAAAGCCTATAACCCATAAATTTGAAGTCTAATACCATCTAAAAGGGCTTGGATATGAACAAGGTTATAAATCTAAGGCTAATACTCATTTAAATGGGGATCGTCGAGTCAGGATCAATTTGTCCGAAAATCCAAGGCTAACACGCCCTCCAAAAACCAAGTTCAATCATATCTGGGGGAAAAGCCTATAACCCATAAATTTGAAGTCTAATACCATGTAAAAGGGCTTCGATATGAACAAGGTTAGAAATCTAAGGCTAATACTCATTTAAATGGGGCTCGTCCAGTCAGTATCAATTTGTCCGAAAATCCAAGGCTAACACCCCCTCCAAAAACCAAGTTCAATCATGTTTGGGGGAAAAGACTATAACCCATAAATTTGAAGTCTAATACCATCTAAAAGGGCTTGGATATGAAGAAGGTTAGAAATCTAAGGCTAATACTCATTTAAATGGGGCTCGTCGAGTCAGGATCAATTTGTCCGAAAATCAAAGGCTAACACGCCCTGCAAAAACCAAGTTCAATCATGTTTGGGGGAAAAGCCTATAACCCATAAATTTGAAGTCTAATACCATCTAAAAGTGCTTGGATATGAACAAGATTAGAAATATAAGGTTAATACTCATTTAAATAGGGCTCGTCAAGTCAGGCTCAATTTGTTTGAAAATCCAAGGCTAACACCCCTCCAAAAACCAAGTTCAATCATGTTTGGGGGAAAAGCCTATAACCCATAAATTTGAAGTATAATACCATCTAAAAGGGCTTGGATATGAACAAGGTTAGAAATCTAAGGCTAATACTCATTTAAATGGGGATCGTCAAGTCAGGATCAATTTGTCCGAAAATCCAAGGCTAACACGCCCTCCAAAAACCAAGTTCAATCATGTTTGGGGGAAAAGCCTATAACCCATAAATTTGAAGTCTAATACCATCTAAAAGGGCTTGGATATGAACAAGGTTAGATATATAAGGATAATACTCATTTAAATGGGGCTCGTCGAGTGAGGATCAATTTGTTCGAAAATCCAAGGCTAACACCCCTCCAAAAACCAAGTTGAATCATGTTTGGGGGAAAAGCCTATAACCCATAAATTTGAAGTCTAATACCTTCTAAAAGGGCTTGGATATGAACAAGATTAGAAATCTAAGGCTAATACTCATTTAAATAGGGCTCGTCGAGTCAGGATCAATTTGTCCGAAAATCCAAGGCTAACACGCCCTGCAAAAACCAAGTTCAATCATGTTTGGGGTAAAAGCCTATAACCCATAAATTTGAAGACTAATACCATCTAAAAGTCCTTGGATATGAACAAGATTATAAATATAAGGTTAATACTCATTTAAATAGGGCTCGTCGAGTCAGGCTCAATTTGTTTGAAAATCCAAGGCTAACACCCCTCCAAAAACCAAGTTCAATCATGTTTGGGGGAAAAGCCTATAACCCATAAATTTGAAGTCTAATACCATCTAAAAGGGCTTGGATATGAACAAGGTTATAAATCTAAGGCTAATACTCATTTAAATGGGGATCGTCGAGTCAGGATCAATTTGTCCGAAAATCCAAGGCTAACACGCCCTCCAAAAACCAAGTTCAATCATATCTGGGGGAAAAGTCTATAACCCATAAATTTGAAGTCTAATACCATGTAAAAGGGCTTCGATATGAACAAGGTTAGAATTCTAAGCCTAATACTCATTTAAATGGGGCTCGTCCAGTCAGTATCAATTTGTCCGAAAATCCAAGGCTAACACCCCCTCCAAAAACCAAGTTCAATCATGTTTGGGGGAAAAGCCTATAACCCATAAATTTGTAGTCTAATACCATCTAAAGGGCTTCGATATGAACAAGGTTAGAAATCTAAGGCTAATACTCATTTAAATGGGGCTCGTCCAGTCAGGATCAATTTGTCCGAAAATCCAAGGCTAACACCCCCTCCAAAAACCAAGTTCAATCATGTTTGGGGGAAAAGACTATAACCCATAAATTTGAAGTCTAATACCATCTAAAAGTGCTTGGATATGAACAAGATGAGAAATATAAGGTTAATACTAATTTAAATAGGGCTCGTCGAGTCAGGCTCAATTTGTTTGAAAATCCAAGGCTAACACCCCTCCAAAAACCAAGTTCAATCATGTTTGGGGGAAAAGCCTATAACCCATAAATTTGAAGTATAATACCATCTAAAAGGGCTTGGATATGAACAAGGTTAGAAATCTAAGGCTAATACTCATTTAAATGGGGATCGTCGAGTCAGGATCAATTTGTCCGAAAATCCAAGGCTAACACGCCCTCCAAAAACCAAGTTCAATCATGTTTGGGGAAAAAGCCTATAACCCATAAATTTGAAGTCTAATACCATCTAAAAGGGCTTGGATATGAACAAGGTTAGATATATAAGGATAATACTCATTTAAATGGGGCTCGTCGAGTGAGGATCAATTTGTTCGAAAATCCAAGGCTAACACCCCTCCAAAAACCAAGTTGAATCATGTTTGGGGGAAAAGCCTATAACCCATAAATTTGAAGTCTAATACCTTCTAAAAGGGCTTGGATATGAACAAGATTAGAAATCTAAGGCTAATACTCATTTAAATAGGGCTCGTCGAGTCAGGATCAATTTGTCCGAAAATCCAAGGCTAACACGCCCTGCAAAAACCAAGTTCAATCATGTTTGGGGTAAAAGCCTATAACCCATAAATTTGAAGTCTAATACCATATAAAAGTCCTTGGATATGAACAAGATTATAAATATAAGGTTAATACTCATTTAAATAGGGCTCGTCGAGTCAGGCTCAATTTGTTTGAAAATCCAAGGCTAACACCCCTCCAAAAACCAAGTTCAATCATGTTTGGGGGAAAAGCCTATAACCCATAAATTTGAAGTCTAATACCATCTAAAAGGGCTTGGATATGAACAAGGTTATAAATCTAAGCCTAATACTCATTTAAATGGGGATCGTCGAGTCAGGATCAATTTGTCCGAAAATCCAAGGCTAACACCCCTCCAAAAACCAAGTTAAATCATGTTTGGTGGAAAAGCCTATAACCCATAAATTTGAAGTCTAATACCAACTGAAAGGGCTTGGATATGAACAAGGTTAGAAATCTAAGGATAATACTCATTTAAATGGGGCTCGTCGAGTGAGGATCAATTTGTCCGAAAATCCAAGGCTAACACCCCTCCAAAAACAAAGTTCAATCATGTTTGGGGGAAAAGCCTATAACCCATAAATTTCAAGTCTAATACCATCTAAAAGGGCTTCGATATGAACATGGTTAGTAATCTAAGGCTAATACTCATTTAAATGGGGCTCGTCCAGTCAGGATCAATTTGTCCGAAAATCCAAGGCTAACACCCCCTCCAAAAACCAAGTTCAATCATGTTTGGGGGAAAAGACTATAACCCATAAATTTGAAGTCTAATACCATCTAAAAGTGCTTGGATATGAACAAGATTAGAAATATAAGGTTAATACTAATTTAAATAGGGCTCGTCGAGTCAGGCTCAATTTGTTTGAAAATCCAAGGCTAACACCCCTCCAAAAACCAAGTTCAATCATGTTTGGGGGAAAAGCCTATAACCCATAAATTTGAAGTATAATACCATCTAAAAGGGCTTGGATATGAACAAGGTTAGAAATCTAAGGCTAATACTCATTTAAATGGGGATCGTCGAGTCAGGATCAATTTGTCCGAAAATCCAAGGCTAACACGCCCTCCAAAAACCAAGTTCAATCATGTTTGGGGGAAAAGCCTATAACCCATAAATTTGAAGTCTAATACCATCTAAAAGGGCTTGGATATGAACAAGGTTAGATATATAAGGATAATACTCATTTAAATGGGGCTCGTCGAGTGAGGATCAATTTGTTCGAAAATCCAAGGCTAACACCCCTCCAAAAACCAAGTTGAATCATGTTTGGGGGAAAAGCCTATAACCCATAAATTTGAAGTCTAATACCTTCTAAAAGGGCTTGGATATGAACAAGATTAGAAATCTAAGGCTAATACTCATTTAAATAGGGCTCGTCGAGTCAGGATCAATTTGTCCGAAAATCCAAGGCTAACACGCCCTGCAAAAACCAAGTTCAATCATGTTTGGGGTAAAAGCCTATAACCCATAAATTTGAAGTCTAATACCATCTAAAAGTCCTTGGATATGAACAAGATTATAAATATAAGGTTAATACTCATTTAAATAGGGCTCGTCGAGTCAGGCTCAATTTGTTTGAAAATCCAAGGCTAACACCCCTCCAAAAACCAAGTTCAATCATGTTTGGGGGAAAAGCCTATAACCCATAAATTTGAAGTCTAATACCATCTAAAAGGGCTTGGATATGAACAAGGTTATAAATCTAAGGCTAATACTCATTTAAATGGGGATCGTCGAGTCAGGATCAATTTGTCCGAAAATCCAAGGCTAACACGCCCTCAAAAAACCAAGTTCAATCATATCTGGGGGAAAAGTCTATAACCCATAAATTTGAAGTCTAATACCATGTAAAAGGGCTTCGATATGAACAAGGTTAGAATTCTAAGCCTAATACTCATTTAAATGGGGCTCGTCCAGTCAGTATCAATTTGTCCGAAAATCCAAGGCTAACACCCCCTCCAAAAACCAAGTTCAATCATGTTTGGGGGAAAAGACTATAACCCATAAATTTGAAGTCTAATACCATCTAAAAGGGCTTGGATATGAAGAAGGTTAGAAATCTAAGGCTAATACTCATTTAAATGGGGCTCGTCGAGTCAGGATCAATTTGTCCGAAAATCCAAGGCTAACACGCCCTGCAAAAACCAAGTTCAATCATGTTTGGGGGAAAAGCCTATAACCCATAAATTTGAAGTCTAATACCATCTAAAAGTGCTTGGATATGAACAAGATTAGAAATATAAGGTTAATACTCATTTAAATAGGGCTCGTCGAGTCAGGCTCAATTTGTTTGAAAATCCAAGGCTAACACCCCTCCAAAAACCAAGTTCAATCATGTTTGGGGGAAAAGCCTATAACCCATAAATTTGAGGTATAATACCATCTAAAAGGGCTTGGATATGAACAAGGTTAGAAATCTAAGGCTAATACTCATTTAAATGGGGATCGTCGAGTCAGGATCAATTTGTCTGAAAATCCAAGGCTAACACCCCTCCAAAAACCAAGTTCAATCATGTTTGGGGGAAAAGCCTATAACCCATAAATTTGAAGTCTAATACCATCTAAAAGGGCTTGGATATGAACAAGGTTAGATATATAAGGATAATACTCATTTAAATGGGGCTCGTCGAGTGAGGATCAATTTGTTCGAAAATCCAAGGCTAACACCCCTCCAAAAACCAAGTTGAATCATGTTTGGGGGAAAAGCCTATAACCCATAAATTTGAAGTCTAATACCTTCTAAATGGGCTTGGATATGAACAAGATTATAAATCTAAGGCTAATACTCATTTAAATAGGGCTCGTCGAGTCAGGATCAATTTGTCCGAAAATCCAAGGCTAACACGCCATGCAAAAACCAAGTTCAATCATGTTTGGGGTAAAAGCCTATAACCCATAAATTTGAAGTCTAATACCATCTAAAAGTCCTTGGATATGAACAAGATTAGAAATATAAGGTTAATACTCATTTAAATAGGGCTCGTCGAGTCAGGCTCAATTTGTTTGAAAATCCAAGGCTAACACCCCTCCAAAAACCAAGTTCAATCATGTTTGGGGGAAAAGCCTATAACCCATAAATTTGAATTCTAATACCATCTAAAAGGGCTTGGATATGAACAAGGTTAGAAATCTAAGCTAATACTCATTTAAATGGGGATCGTCGAGTCAGGATCAATTTGTCCGAAAATCCAAGGCTAACACGCCCTCCAAAAACCAAGTTCAATCATATCTGGGGGAAAAGCCTATAACCCATAAATTTGAAGTCTAATACCATCTAAAAGGGCTTGGATATGAACAAGGTTAGAAATCTAAGGCTAATACTCATTTAAATGGGGCTCGTCGAGTGAGGATCAATTTGTCCGAAAATCCAAGGCTAACACCCCTCCAAAAACAAAGTTCAATCATGTTTGGGGGAAAAGCCTATAACCCATAAATTTGAGGTATAATACCATCTAAAAGGGCTTGGATATGAACAAGGTTAGAAATCTAAGGCTAATACTCATTTAAATGGGGATCGTCGAGTCAGGATCAATTTGTCTGAAAATCCAAGGCTAACACCCCTCCAAAAACCAAGTTCAATCATGTTTGGGGGAAAAGCCTATAACCCATAAATTTGAAGTCTAATACCATCTAAAAGGGCTTGGATATGAACAAGGTTAGATATATAAGGATAATACTCATTTAAATGGGGCTCGTCGAGTGAGGATCAATTTGTTCGAAAATCCAAGGCTAACACCCCTCCAAAAACCAAGTTGAATCATGTTTGGGGGAAAAGCCTATAACCCATAAATTTGAAGTCTAATACCTTCTAAATGGGCTTGGATATGAACAAGATTATAAATCTAAGGCTAATACTCATTTAAATAGGGCTCGTCGAGTCAGGATCAATTTGTCCGAAAATCCAAGGCTAACACGCCATGCAAAAACCAAGTTCAATCATGTTTGGGTAAAAGCCTATAACCCATAAATTTGAAGTCTAATACCATCTAAAAGTCCTTGGATATGAACAAGATTAGAAATATAAGGTTAATACTCATTTAAATAGGGCTCGTCGAGTCAGGCTCAATTTGTTTGAAAATCCAAGGCTAACACCCCTCCAAAAACCAAGTTCAATCATGTTTGGGGGAAAAGCCTATAACCCATAAATTTGAATTCTAATACCATCTAAAAGGGCTTGGATATGAACAAGGTTAGAAATCTAAGGCTAATACTCATTTAAATGGGGATCGTCGAGTCAGGATCAATTTGTCCGAAAATCCAAGGCTAACACGCCCTCCAAAAACCAAGTTCAATCATATCTGGGGGAAAAGCCTATAACCCATAAATTTGAAGTCTAATACCATCTAAAAGGGCTTGGATATGAACAAGGTTAGAAATCTAAGGCTAATACTCATTTAAATGGGGCTCGTTGAGTCAGGATCAATTTGTCCAAAAATCCAAGGCTAACACCCCCTCCAAAAACCAAGTTCAACCATGTTTGTGGGAAAAGCCTATAACCCATAAATTTGAAGTCTAATACCATCTAAAAGGGCTTGGATATGAACAAGGTTAGATATCTAAGGCTAATACTCATTTAAATAGGGCTCGTCGAGTCAGGATCAATTTGTCCGAAAATCCAAGGCTAACACCCCCTCCAAAAACCAAGTTCAATCATGTTTGGGGGAAAAGCCTATAACCCATAAATTTGAAGTCTAATACCATCTAAAAGGGCTTGGATATGAACCAGGTTAGAAATCTAAGGCTAATACTCATTTAAATGGGGCTCGTCGAGTCAGGATCAATTTGTCCGAAAATCCAAGGCTAACACCCCCTCCAAAAACCAAGTTCAATCATGTTTGCGGGAAAAGCCTATAACCCATAAATTTGAAGTCTAATACCATCTAAAAGGGCTTGGATATGAACAAGGTTATATATCTAAGGCTAATACTTATTTAAATAGGGCTCGTCGAGTCAGGATCAATTTGTCCGAAAATCCAAGGCTAACACCCCCTCCAAAAACCAAGTTCAATCATGTTTGGGGGAAAAGCCTATAACCCATAAATTTGAAGTCTAATACCATCTAAAAGGGATTGGATATGAACAAGGTTAGAAATCTAAGGCTAATAATCATTTAAATGGGGCTCGTCGAGTCAGGATCAAATTGTCCGAAAATCCAAGGCTAACACCCCCTACAAAAACCAAGTTCAATCATGTTTGCGAGAAAAGCCTATAACCCATAAATTTGAAGTCTAATACCATCTAAAAGGGCTTGGATATGAACAAGGTTAGATAGCTAAGGCTAATACTCATTTAAATAGGGCTCGTCGAGTCAGGATCAATTTGTCCGAAAATCCAAGGCTAACACCCCCTCCAAAAACCAAGTTCAATCATGTTTGGGGGAAAAGGATATTACCTATAAATTTGAAGTCTAATACCATCTAAAAGTGCTTGTATATGAACAAGGTTAGAAATCTAAGGCTAATAGTCATTTAAATAGGGCTCGTCGAGTCAGGATCAATTTGTCCGAAAATCCAAGGCTAACACCCCCTCCAAAAACCAAGTTCAATCCTGTTTGGGGGAAAAGGATATTACCCATAAATTTTAAGTCTAATACCAACTAAAACAGATTGTATATGAACAAGGTTAGAAATGTAAGGATAATACTCATTTAAATGGGGCTCGTTGAGTGAGGATCAATTTGTCCGAAAATCCAAGGCTAACACCCCTCCAAAAAGCAAGTTCAATCATGTTTGGGGGATAAGCCTATAACCCATATATTTGAAGTCTAATACCATCTAAAAGGGCTTGGATATGAACAAGGTTAGAAATGTAAGGCTAATACTCATTTAAATAGGGCTCGTCGAGTCAGGATCAATTTGTCCGAAAATCCAAGGCTAACACCCCTCCAAAAACCAAGTTCAATCATGTTTGGGGGAAAAGCCTATAACCCATAAATTTGAAGTCTAATACCAACTAAAAGGGCTTGGATATGAACAAGGTTAGAAATCTAAGGGTAATACTCATTTAAATGGGGCTCGTCGAGTGAGGATCAATTTGTCCGAAAATCCAAGGCTAACACCCCTCCTAAAACCAAGTTCAATCATGTTTGGGGGAAAAGGATATTACCCATAAATTTTCAGTCTAATACCAACTAAAACAGATTGGATATGAACAAGGTTAGAAATGTAAGGATAATACTCATTCGAATGGGGCTCGTCGAGTCAGGATCAATTTGTCCGAAAATCCAAGGCTAACACGCCCTCCAAAAACCAAGTTCCATCATGTTTGGGGGAAAAGCCTATAACCCATAAATTCGAAGTATAATACCACATAAAAGGGCTTGGATATGAACAAGGTTAGAAATCTAAGGCTACTACTCATTTAAATGGGGCTCGTCGAGTCAGGATCAATTTGTCCGAAAATCCAAGGCTAACACGCCCTCCAAAAACCAAGTTCAATCATGTTTGCGGGAAAAGCCTATAACCCATAAACTTGAAGTCTAATACCATCTAAAAGGGCTTGGATATGAACAAGGTTAGATATCTAAGGCTAATACTCATTTAAATAGGGCTCGTCGAGTCAGGATCAATTTGTCCGAAAATCCAAGGCTAACACCCCCTCCAAAAACCAAGTTCAATCATGTTTGGGGGAAAAGGATATTACCTATAAATTTGAAGTCTAATACCATCTAAAAGTGCTTGGATATGAACAAGGTTATAAATCTAAGGCTAATACTCATTTAAATAGGGCTCGTCGAGTCAGGATCAATTTGTCCGAAAATCCAAGGCTAACACCCCCTCCAAAAACCAAGTTCAATCATGTTTGGGGGAAAAGGATATTACCCATTAATTTTAAGTCTAATACCAACTAAAACAGATTGGATATGAACAAGGTTAGAAATGTAAGGATAATACTCATTTAAATGGGGCTCGTTGAGTGAGGATCAATTTGTCCGAAAATCCAAGGCTAACACCCCTCCAAAAACCAAGTTCAATCATGTTTGGGGGAAAAGCCTATAACCCATATATTTGAAGTCTAATACCATCTAAAAGGGCTTGGATATGAACAAGGTTAGAAATGTAAGGCTAATACTCATTTAAATAGGGCTCGTCGAGTCAGGATCAATTTGTCCGAAAATCCAAGGCTAACACCCCTCCAAAAACCAAGTTCAATCATGTTTGGGGGAAAAGCCTATAACCCATAAATTTGAAGTCTAATACCATCTAAAAGGGTTTGGATATGAACAAGGTTAGAAATCTAAGGCTAATACTCATTTAAATGGGGCTCGTCGAGTCAGGATCAATTTGTCCGAAAATCCAAGGCTAACACGCCCTCCAAAAACCAAGTTCAATCATGTTTGGGGGAAAAGCCTATAGCCCATAAACTTGTAGTCTAATACCATCTAAAAGTTCTTGGATATGAAAAAGATTAGAAATCTAAGGCTAATACTCATTTAAATAGGGCTCGTCGAGTCAGGATCAATTTGTCCGAAAATCCAAGGCTAACACCCCTCCAAAAACCAAGTTCAATCATGTTTGGGGGAAAAGCCTATAACCCATAAATTTGAAGTCTAATACCATCTAAAAGGGCTTGGATATGAACAAGGTTAGAAATCTAAGGCTAATACTCATTTAAATGGGGATCGTCGAGTCAGGATCAATTTGTCCGAAAATCCAAGGCTAACACCCCTCCAAAAACCAAGTTCAATCATGTTTGGGGGAAAAGGATATTACCCATAAATTTGAAGTCTAATACTAACTAAAAGGGCTTGGATATGAACAAGGTTAGAAATCTAAGGATAATACTCATTTAAATGGGGCTCGTCGAGTGAGGATCAATTTGTTCGAAAATCCAAGGCTAACACCCCTCCTAAAACCAAGTTCAATCATGTTTGGGGGAAAAGCCTATAACCCATAAATTTGAAGTCTAATACCTTCTAAAAGGGCTTGGATATGAACAAGATTAGAAATCTGAGGCTAATACTCTTTTAAATGGGGCTCGTCGAGTCAGGATCAATTTGTCCGAAAATTCAAGGCTAACACCCCCTCCAAAAACCAAGTTCAATCATGTTTGGGGGAAAAGCCTATAACCCATAAATTTGAAGTCTAATACCATCTAAAAGGGCTTCGATATGAACAAGGTTAGAAATCTAAGGCTAATACTCATTTAAATGGGGCTCGTCAAGTCAGGATCAATTTGTCCGAAAATCCAAGGCTAACACCCCCTCCAAAAACCAAGTTCAATCATGTTTGGGGGAAAAGACTATAACCCATAAATTTGAAGTCTAATTCCATATAAAAGGGCTTGGATATGAAGAAGGTTAGAAATCTAAGGCTAATACTCATTTAAATGGGGCTCGTCGAGTCAGGATCAATTTGTCCGAAAATCCAAAGCTAACACGCCCTCCAAAAACCTAGTTCAATCATGTTTGGGGGAAAAGCCTATAACCCATAAATTTGAAGTCTAATACCATCTAAAAGTGCTTGTATATGAACAAGATTAGAAATATAAGGCTAATACTCATTCGAATGGGGCTCGTCGAGTCAGGATCAATTTGTCCGAAAATCCAAGGCTAACACCCCCTCCAAAAACCAAGTTCAATCATGTTTGGGGGAAAAGGATATTACCCATAAATTTGAAGTCTAATACCATCTAAAAGGGCTTGGATATGAACAAGGTTAGAAATCTAAGGCTAATACTCATTTAAATGGGGCTCGTCGAGTCAGGATCAATTTGTCTGAAAATCCAAGGCTAACACGCCCTCCAAAAACCAAGTTCAATCATGTTTGGGGGAAAAGCCTATAGCCCATAAACTTGAAGTCTAATACCATCGAAAAGTTCTTGGATATGAAAAAGATTAGAAATCTAAGGCTAATACTCATTTAAATAGGGCTCATCGAGTCAGGATCAATTTGTCCGAAAATCCAAGGCTAACACCCCTCCAAAAACCAAGTTCAATCATGGTTGGGGGAAATGCCTATAACCCATAAATTCGAAGTCTAATACCATCTAAAAGGGCTTGGATATGAACAAGGTTAGAAATCTAAGGCTAATATTCATTTAAATGGGGCTCGTCGAGTCAGGATCAATTTGTCCGAAAATCTAAGGCTAACACCCCCTCCAAAAACCAAGTTCAATAATGTTTGGGGGAAAAGCCTATAACCCATAAATTTGAAGTCTAATACCATCTAAAAGGGCTTCGATATGAAAAAGGTTAGAAATCTAAGGCTAATACTCATTTAAATGGGGCTCATCAAGTCAGGATCAATTTGTCCGAAAATCCAAGGCTAACACCCCCTCCAAAAACCAAGTTCAATCATGTTTGGGGGAAAATCCTATAACCCATAAATTTGAATTCTAATACCATATAAAAGGGCTTGGATATGAACAAGGTTATATATCTAAGGCTAATACTCATTTAAATAGGGCTCGTCTAGTCAGGATCAATTTGTCCGAAAATCCAAGGCTAACACCCCCTCCAAAAACCAAGTTCAATCATGTTTGGGGGAAAAGCCTATAGCCCATAAACTTGAAGTATAATACCAACTAAAACAGATTGGATATGAACAAGGTTAGAAATGTAAGGATAATACTCATTTAAATAGGGCTCGTCGAGTTAGGATCAATTTGTCCGAAAATCCAAGGCTAACACCCCCTCCAAAAACCAAGTTCAATCATGTTTGGGGGAAAAGGATATTACCTATAAATTTTAAGTCTAATACCATCTAAAAGGGCTTGGATATGAACAAGGTTAGAAATCTAACTCTAATACTCATTTAAAGGGGCTCGTCGAGTCAGGATCAATTTGTCCGAAAATCCAAGGCTAACACGCCCTCCAAAAACCAAGTTCAATCATGTTTGGGGGAAAAGCCTATAGCCCATAAACTTGTAGTCTAATACCATCGAAAAGTTCTTGGATATGAACAAGGTTAGAAATCTAAGGCTAATACTCATTTAAATAGGGCTCGTCGAGTCAGGATCAATTTGTCCGAAAATCCAAGGCTAACACCCCTCCAAAAACCAAGTTCAATCATGGTTGGGGGAAAAGCCTATAACCCATAAATTCGAAATCTAATACCATCTAAAAGGGCTTGGATATGAACAAGGTTAGAAATCTAAGGCTAATACTCATTTAAATGGGGCTCGTCGAGTCAGGATCAATTTGTCCGAAAATCCAAGGCTAACACCCCCTCCAAAAACCAAGTTCAATAATGTTTGGGGGAAAAGCCTATAACCCATAAATTTGAAGTCTAATACCATCTAAAAGGGCTTCGATATGAAAAAGGTTAGAAATCTAAGGCTAATACTCATTTAAATGGGGCTCGTCAAGACAGGATCAATTTGTCCGAAAATCCAAGGCTAACACCCCCTCCAAAAACCAAGTTCAATCATGTTTGGGGGAAAAGACTATAACCCATAAATTTGAAGTCTAATACAATCTAAAAGGGCTTGGATATGAACAAGGTTAGATATCTAAGGCTAATACTCATTTAAATAGGGCTCGTCGAGTCAGGATCAATTTGTCCGAAAATCCAAGGCTAACACGCCCTCCAAAAACCAAGTTCAATCATGTTTGGGGGAAAAGCCTATAACCCATAAACTTGAAGTCTAATACCATCTAAAAGTGCTTGTATATGAACAAGATTAGAAATATAAGGCTAATACTCATTCGAATGGGGCTCGTCGAGTCAGGATCAATTTGTCCAAAAATCCAAGTCTAACACCCCCTCCAAAAACCAAGTTCAATCATGTTTGGGGGAAAAGGATATTACCCATAAATTTTAAGTCTAATACCATCTAAAAGGGCTTGGATATGAACAAGGTTAGAAATCTAAGGCTAATACTCATTTAAAGGGGCTCGTCGAGTCAGGATCAATTTGTCCGAAAATCCAAGGCTAACACGCCCTCCAAAAACCAAGTTCAATCATGTTTGGGGGAAAAGCCTATAGCCCATAAACTTGAAGTCTAATACCATCGAAAAGTTCTTGGATATGAACAAGGTTAGAAATCTAAGGCTAATACTCATTTAAATAGGGCTCGTCGAGTCAGGATCAATTTGTCCGAAAATCCAAGGCTAACACCCCTCCAAAAACCAAGTTCAATCATGTGTTGGGGGAAAAGCCTATAACCCATAAATTCGAAGTATAATACCATATAAAAGGGCTTGGATATGAACAAGGTTAGAAATCTAAGGCTAATACTCATTTAAATGGGGCTCGTCGAGTCAGGATCAATTTGTCCGAAAATCCAAGGCTAACACCCCCTCCAAAAACCAAGTTCAATAATGTTTGGGGGAAAAGCCTATAACCCATAAATTTGAAGTCTAATACCATCTAAAAGGGCTTCGATATGAAAAAGGTTAGAAATCTAAGGCTAATACTCATTTAAATGGGGCTCGTCAAGACAGGATCAATTTGTCCGAAAATCCAAGGCTAACACCCCCTCCAAAAACCAAGTTCAATCATGTTTGGGGGAAAAGACTATAACCCATAAATTTGAAGTCTAATACAATCTAAAAGGGCTTGGATATGAACAAGGTTAGATATCTAAGGCTAATACTCATTTAAATAGGGCTCGTCGAGTCAGGATCAATTTGTCCGAAAATCCAAGGCTAACACGCCCTCCAAAAACCAAGTTCAATCATGTTTGGGGGAAAAGCCTATAACCCATAAACTTGAAGTCTAATACCATCTAAAAGTGCTTGTATATGAACAAGATTAGAAATATAAGGCTAATACTCATTCGAATGGGGCTCGTCGAGTCAGGATCAATTTGTCCAAAAATCCAAGTCTAACACCCCCTCCAAAAACCAAGTTCAATCATGTTTGGGGGAAAAGGATATTACCCATAAATTTTAAGTCTAATACCATCTAAAAGGGCTTGGATATGAACAAGGTTAGAAATCTAAGGCTAATACTCATTTAAAGGGGCTCGTCGAGTCAGGATCAATTTGTCCGAAAATCCAAGGCTAACACGCCCTCCAAAAACCAAGTTCAATCATGTTTGGGGGAAAAGCCTATAGCCCATAAACTTGAAGTCTAATACCATCGAAAAGTTCTTGGATATGAACAAGGTTAGAAATCTAAGGCTAATACTCATTTAAATAGGGCTCGTCGAGTCAGGATCAATTTGTCCGAAAATCCAAGGCTAACACCCCTCCAAAAACCAAGTTCAATCATGTGTTGGGGGAAAAGCCTATAACCCATAAATTCGAAGTATAATACCATATAAAAGGGCTTGGATATGAACAAGGTTAGAAATCTAAGGCTAATACTCATTTAAATGGGGCTCGTCGAGTCAGGATCAATTTGTCCGAAAATCCAAGGCTAACACCCCCTCCAAAAACCAAGTTCAATAATGTTTGGGGGAAAAGCCTATAACCCATAAATTTGAAGTCTAATACCATCTAAAAGGGCTTCGATATGAAAAAGGTTAGAAATCTAAGGCTAATACTCATTTAAATGGGGCTCGTCAAGACAGGATCAATTTGTCCGAAAATCCAAGGCTAACACCCCCTCCAAAAACCAAGTTCAATCATGTTTGGGGGAAAAGACTATAACCCATAAATTTGAAGTCTAATACAATCTAAAAGGGCTTGGATATGAACAAGGTTAGATATCTAAGGCTAATACTCATTTAAATAGGGCTCGTCGAGTCAGGATCAATTTGTCCGAAAATCCAAGGCTAACACGCCCTCCAAAAACCAAGTTCAATCATGTTTGGGGGAAAAGCCTATAACCCATAAACTTGAAGTCTAATACCATCTAAAAGTGCTTGTATATGAACAAGATTAGAAATATAAGGCTAATACTCATTCGAATGGGGCTCGTCGAGTCAGGATCAATTTGTCCAAAAATCCAAGTCTAACACCCCCTCCAAAAACCAAGTTCAATCATGTTTGGGGGAAAAGGATATTACCCATAAATTTTAAGTCTAATACCATCTAAAAGGGCTTGGATATGAACAAGGTTAGAAATCTAAGGCTAATACTCATTTAAAGGGGCTCGTCGAGTCAGGATCAATTTGTCCGAAAATCCAAGGCTAACACGCCCTCCAAAAACCAAGTTCAATCATGTTTGGGGGAAAAGCCTATAGCCCATAAACTTGAAGTCTAATACCATCGAAAAGTTCTTGGATATGAACAAGGTTAGAAATCTAAGGCTAATACTCATTTAAATAGGGCTCGTCGAGTCAGGATCAATTTGTCCGAAAATCCAAGGCTAACACCCCTCCAAAAACCAAGTTCAATCATGTGTTGGGGGAAAAGCCTATAACCCATAAATTCGAAGTATAATACCATATAAAAGGGCTTGGATATGAACAAGGTTAGAAATCTAAGGCTAATACTCATTTAAATGGGGCTCGTCGAGTCAGGATCAATTTGTCCGAAAATCCAAGGCTAACACCCCCTCCAAAAACCAAGTTCAATCATGTTTGGGGGAAAAGCCTATAACCCATAAATTTGAAGTCTAATATCATCTAAAAGGGCTTGGATATGAACAAGGTTAGATATCTAAGGCTAATACTCATTTAAATAGGGCTCGTCGAGTCAGGATCAATTTGTCCGAAAATCCAAGGCTAACACCCCCTCCAAAAACCAAGTTCAATCATGTTTGGGGGAAAAGGATATTACCCATAAATTTGAAGTCTAATACCATCTAAAAGTGCTTGGATATGAACAAGGTTAGAAATCTAAGGCTAATACTCATTTAAATAGGGCTCGTCGAGTTAGGATCAATTTGTCCGAAAATCCAAGGCTAACACCCCCTCCAAAAACCAAGTTCAATCATGTTTGGGGGAAAAGCCTATAACCCATAAATTTTAAGTCTAATACCATCTAAAAGTGCGTGTATATGAACAAGATTAGAAATATAAGGCTAATACTCATTCGAATGGGGCTCGTCGAGTCAGGATCAATTTGTCCGAAAATCCAAGGCTAACACCCTCTCCAAAAACCAAGTTCAATCATGTTTGGGGGAAAAGGATATTACCCATAAATTTTAAGTCTAATACCATCTAAAAGGGCTTGGATATGAACAAGGTTAGAAATCTAAGGCTAATACTCATTTAAATGGGGCTCGTCGAGTCAGGATCAATTTGTCCGAAAATCCAAGGCTAACACGCCCTCCAAAAACCAAGTTCAATCATGTTTGGGGGAAAAGCCTATAGCCCATAAACTTGAAGTCTAATACCATCGAAAAGTTCTTGGATATGAACAAGGTTAGAAATCTAAGGCTAATACTCATTTAAATAGGGCTCGTCGAGTCAGGATCAATTTGTCCGAAAATCCAAGGCTAACACCCCTCCAAAAACCAAGTTCAATCATGTTTGGGGGAAAAGCCTATAACCCATAAATTCGAAGTATAATACCATATAAAAGGGCTTGGATATGAACAAGGTTAGAAATCTAAGGCTAATACTCATTTAAATGGGGCTCGTCGAGTCAGGATCAATTTGTCCGAAAATCCAAGGCTAACACCCCCTCCAAAAACCAAGTTCAATCATGTTTGGGGGAAAAGCCTATAACCCATAAATTTGAAGTCTAATACCATCTAAAAGGGCTTGGATATGAACAAGGTTAGATATCTAAGGCTAATACTCATTTAAATAGGGCTCGTCGAGTCAGGATCAATTTGTCCGAAAATCCAAGGCTAACACCCCCTCCAAAAACCAAGTTCAATCATGTTTGGGGGAAAAGGATATTACCCATAAATTTGAAGTCTAATACCATCTAAAAGTGCTTGGATATGAACAAGGTTAGAAATCTAAGGCTAATACTCATTTAAATAGGGCTCGTCGAGTTAGGATCAATTTGTCCGAAAATCCAAGGCTAACACCCCCTCCAAAAACCAAGTTCAATCATGTTTGGGGGAAAAGGATATTACCCATAAATTTTAAGTCTAATACCAACTAAAACAGATTGGATATGAACAAGGTTAGAAATGTAAGGATAATACTCATTTAAATGGGGCTCGTTGAGTGAGGATCAATTTGTCCGAAAATCCAAGGCTAACACCCCTCCAAAAACCAAGTTCAATCATGTTAGGGGGAAAAGCCTATAACCCATATATTTGAAGTCTAATACCATCTAAAAGGGCTTGGATATGAACAAGGTTAGAAATCTAAGGCTAATACTCATTTAAATGGGGCTCGTCGAGTCAGGATCAATTTGTCCGAAAATCCAAGGCTAACACCCCCTCCAAAAACCAAGTTCAATCATGTTTGGGGGAAAAGCCTATAACCCATAAATTTGAAGTCTAATACCATATAAAAGGGCTTGGATATGAACAAGGTTAGATATCTAAGGCTAATACTCATTTAAATAGGGCTCGTCGAGTCAGGATCAATTTGTCCGAAAATCCAAGGCTAACACCCCCTCCAAAAACCAAGTTCAATCATGTTTGGGGGAAAAGGATATTACCCATAAATTTGAAGTCTAATACCATCTAAAAGTGCTTGGATATGAAAAAGGTTAGATATCTAAGGCTAATACTCATTTAAATAGGGCTCGTCGAGTCAGGATCAATTTGTCCGAAAATCCAAGGCTAACACGCCCTCCAAAAACCAAGTTCAATCATGTTTGGGGGAAAAGCCTATGACCCATAAATTTGAAGTCTAATACCATCTAAAAGTGCGTGTATATGAACAAGATTAGAAATATAAGGCTAATACTCATTCGAATGGGGCTCGTCGAGTCAGGATCAATTTGTCCGAAAATCCAAGGCTAACACCCCCTCCAAAAACCAAGTTCAATCATGTTTGGGGGAAAAGGATATTACCCATAAATTTTAAGTCTAATACCATCTAAAAGGGCTTGGATATGAACAAGGTTAGAAATCTAAGGCTAATACTCATTTAAATGGGGCTCGTCGAGTCAGGATCAATTTGTCCGAAAATCCAAGGCTAACATGCCCTCCAAAAACCAAGTTCAATCATGTTTGGGGGAAAAGCCTATAGCCCATAAACTTGAAGTCTAATACCATCGAAAAGTTCTTGGATATGAACAAGGTTATAAATCTAAGGCTAATACTCATTTAAATAGGGCTCGTCGAGTCAGGATCAATTTGTCCGAAAATCCAAGGCTAACACCCCTCCAAAAACCAAGTTCAATCATGTTTGGGGGAAAAGCCTATAACCCATAAATTCGAAGTATAATACCATATAAAAGGGCTTGGATATGAACAAGGTTAGAAATCTAAGGCTAATACTCATTTAAATGGGGCTCGTCGAGTCAGGATCAATTTGTCCGAAAATCCAAGGCTAACACCCCCTCCAAAAACCAAGTTCAATCATGTTTGGGGGAAAAGCCTATAACCCATAAATTTGAAGTCTAATACCATCTAAAAGGGCTTGGATATGAACAAGGTTAGATATCTAAGGCTAATACTCATTTAAATAGGGCTCGTCGAGTCAGGATCAATATGTCCGAAAATTCAAGGCTAACACCCCCTCCAAAAACCAAGTTCAATCATGTTTGGGGGAAAAGGATATTACCCATAAATTTGAAGTCTAATACCATCTAAAAGTGCTTGGATATGAAAAAGGTTAGAAACCTAAGGCTAATACTCATTTAAATGGGGCTCGTCAAGTCAGGATCAATTTGTCCGAAAATCCAAGGCTAACACCCCCTCCAAAAACCAAGTTCAATCATGTTTGGGGGAAAAGACTATAACCCATAAATTTGAAGTCTAATACCATCTAAAAGGGCTTGGATATGAACAAGGTTAGATATCTAAGGCTAATACTCATTTAAATAGGGCTCGTCGAGTCAGGATCAATTTGTCCGAAAATCCAAGGCTAACACGCCCTCCAAAAACCAAGTTCAATCATGTTTGGGGGAAAAGCCTATAACCCATAAATTTGAAGTCTAATACCATCTAAAAGTGCGTGTATATGAACAAGATTAGAAATATAAGGCTAATACTCATTCGAATGGGGCTCGTCGAGTCAGGATCAATTTGTCCGAAAATCCAAGGCTAACACCCCCTCCAAAAACCAAGTTCAATCATGTTTGGGGGAAAAGGATATTACCCATAAATTTTAAGTCTAATACCATCTAAAAGGGCTTGGATATGAACAAGGTTAGAAATCTAAGGCTAATACTCATTTAAATGGGGCTCGTCGAGTCAGGATCAATTTGTCCGAAAATCCAAGGCTAACACGCCCTCCAAAAACCAAGTTCAATCATGTTTGGGGGAAAAGCCTATAGCCCATAAACTTGAAGTCTAATACCATCGAAAAGTTCTTGGATATGAACAAGGTTATAAATCTAAGGCTAATACTCATTTAAATAGGGCTCGTCGAGTCAGGATCAATTTGTCCGAAAATCCAAGGCTAACACCCCTCCAAAAACCAAGTTCAATCATGTTTGGGGGAAAAGCCTATAACCCATAAATTCGAAGTATAATACCATATAAAAGGGCTTGGATATGAACAAGGTTAGAAATCTAAGGCTAATACTCATTTAAATGGGGCTCGTCGAGTCAGGATCAATTTGTCCGAAAATCCAAGGCTAACACCCCCTCCAAAAACCAAGTTCAATCATGTTTGGGGGAAAAGCCTATAACCCATAAATTTGAAGTCTAATACCATCTAAAAGGGCTTGGATATGAACAAGGTTAGATATCTAAGGCTAATACTCATTTAAATAGGGCTCGTCGAGTCAGGATCAATTTGTCCGAAAATCCAAGGCTAACACCCCCTCCAAAAACCAAGTTCAATCATGTTTGGGGGAAAAGGATATTACCCATAAATTTGAAGTCTAATACCATCTAAAAGTGCTTGGATATGAAAAAGGTTAGAAACCTAAGGCTAATACTCATTTAAATGGGGCTCGTCAAGTCAGGATCAATTTGTCCGAAAATCCAAGGCTAACACCCCCTCCAAAAACCAAGTTCAATCATGTTTGGGGGAAAAGACTATAACCCATAAATTTGAAGTCTAATACCATCTAAAAGGGCTTGGATATGAACAAGGTTAGATATCTAAGGCTAATACTCATTTAAATAGGGCTCGTCGAGTCAGGATCAATTTGTCCGAAAATCCAAGGCTAACACGCCCTCCAAAAACCAAGTTCAATCATGTTTGGGGGAAAAGCCTATAACCCATAAATTTGAAGTCTAATACCATCTAAAAGTGCGTGTATATGAACAAGATTAGAAATATAAGGCTAATACTCATTCGAATGGGGCTCGTCGAGTCAGGATCAATTTGTCCGAAAATCCAAGGCTAACACCCCCTCCAAAAACCAAGTTCAATCATGTTTGGGGGAAAAGGATATTACCCATAAATTTTAAGTCTAATACCATCTAAAAGGGCTTGGATATGAACAAGGTTAGAAATCTAAGGCTAATACTCATTTAAATGGGGCTCGTCGAGTCAGGATCAATTTGTCCGAAAATCCAAGGCTAACACGCCCTCCAAAAACCAAGTTCAATCATGTTTGGGGGAAAAGCCTATAGCCCATAAACTTGAAGTCTAATACCATCGAAAAGTTCTTGGATATGAACAAGGTTATAAATCTAAGGCTAATACTCATTTAAATAGGGCTCGTCGAGTCAGGATCAATTTGTCCGAAAATCCAAGGCTAACACCCCTCCAAAAACCAAGTTCAATCATGTTTGGGGGAAAAGCCTATAACCCATAAATTCGAAGTATAATACCATATAAAAGGGCTTGGATATGAACAAGGTTAGAAATCTAAGGCTAATACTCATTTAAATGGGGCTCGTCGAGTCAGGATCAATTTGTCCGAAAATCCAAGGCTAACACCCCCTCCAAAAACCAAGTTCAATCATGTTTGGGGGAAAAGCCTATAACCCATAAATTTGAAGTCTAATACCATCTAAAAGGGCTTGGATATGAACAAGGTTAGATATCTAAGGCTAATACTCATTTAAATAGGGCTCGTCGAGTCAGGATCAATTTGTCCGAAAATCCAAGGCTAACACCCCCTCCAAAAACCAAGTTCAATCATGTTTGGGGGAAAAGGATATTACCCATAAATTTGAAGTCTAATACCATCTAAAAGTGCTTGGATATGAACAAGGTTAGAAATCTAAGGCTAATACTCATTTAAATAGGGCTCGTCGAGTTAGGATCAATTTGTCCGAAAATCCAAGGCTAACACCCCCTCCAAAAACCAAGTTCAATCATGTTTGGGGGAAAAGGATATTACCCATAAATTTTAAGTCTAATATTAACTAAAACAGATTGGATATGAACAAGGTTAGAAATGTAAGGATTATACTCATTTAAATGGGGCTCTGATGTGACCATATTATTTGATAATTTCATCCATATTTACATAGTGTTTAGCATATGTTTTGTGTATAAAATGCCTTGATATTCTTTCTTTTATGTTTTGAAGGCATTTTTGGATGAAAGATGCAAAAAGGAGTAAATTGGAGGTAATTGGCAGATTTGACGTTCAGTCGATGTTTTGTGCAGAGCGTGAGTTCTAGAGATCGAAATGAAGTGATTCCAGTGGAATTGAAAAGCTAACATCCATACCTTTCTGGAAATGTAATGCAAGAAAAATAAAAGGAGAAAGATCATGGAAATCGCATCCTGCAAAGTCAAATCTCGCATTCTGCCAATGTCGACCGTTTTCCATTCGAGCTTCAATATCTCAAGCTACAGAAGTCCGATTGATGTAAACTAAATTGGAGTGGATTCAGGACTCAAAGACCTATAAACGCTCATGGAATTATGGTTGGAAATTATGTGAAAAGAAAGAAGAAGTGATGCTTGATGAAAAGATGGGCAAAGTTGCCAAAAACAAGAAAAGAACAAAAGAAAAACAAAAAAAAAAGAAGAAAAGAACAAGAAAAGAAGAAAAGAAAAGAAAAAAAAAGAAATAGAAAAGAGCTTGAAATTGAAAGAAGCTAAGCATTGGTGCTTGAAGATTGAAAATTGATGTGTTTTGATGGAATGTCTTGGTTGAAATATTTTTTTTCAGAATGCTCTACTTTCTTTGGTTTGAACCTTTTCTTCTACTCTCTTTTACCTCACCTTAACCTTAGCCCCATTACAACCGGAAAATAAGACCTTTTGATTCATGCATTGTTTGTAATATTTTAGTAATGGAGATGAGATTGAAGAGCAAGCTTATGGTAGAACATCTTCATTGATTGAATTTGAGAGATTTAAACACATAAGCCCTAAACACATGAGTGTTGGAGTGTATATCAATGAGAGGACCTATCACTTTGGCATGGCATAGATTTCTTTTAAAATCCCGAAGAGTAATTGAGTTTTGAAGTTTGCATGTAAACAAATTCATGAAGATTTATGTTCTTTATCCTTCTCGATTGTATTCTTATTTATAATGCTTGAATTCTTGAATATTGATGGGAGATTAAGAGATTCGTCATGGTTATTTTTTTATTTTTTTATTAAAATTTGTTTTTTTTACCTATCCTTTCTCGAGGACGAGCAAGAGCTAAGTGTGGGGGTATTTGATGTGACCATATTATTTGATAATTTCATCCATATTTACATAGTGTTTAGCATATGTTTTGTGTATAAAATGCCTTGATATTCTTTGTTTTATGTTTTGAAGGCATTTTTGGATGAAAGATGCAAAAAGGAGTAAATTGGAGGTAATTGGCAGATTTGACGTTCAGTCGATGTTTTGTGCAGAGCGTGAGTTCTAGAGATCGAAATGAAGTGATTCCAGTGGAATTGAAAAGCTAACATCCATACCTTTCTGGAAATGTAATGCAAGAAAAATAAAAGGAGAAAGATCATGGAAATCGCATCCTGCAAAGTCAAATCTCGCATTCTGCCAATGTCGACCTTTTTCCATTCCAGCTTCAATATCTCAAGCTACAGAAGTCCGATTGATGTAAACTAAATTGGAGTGGATTCAGGACTCAAAGACCTATAAACGCTCCAAATTTCAGCTCAAAACGATGTCATATGAAGGAGATATGAATTTTACAAGGGACAACTAAATTCTGCCAACTTAAGGAAGGACTATTTGGTAAAATAGACATTAGGGTTTCTAAGCATATATAAAGGAGAAGAGGAGCAAGGAAGTGGCGGCTAGCACAAAAGAAAACACAAAATCTTCCTCCTCCAAACCCTAAATCATGTGTTCTTTCATCTTTTTATTTAGTTGTTCAATAAACATGCAAGGCTAGACTCTTTTGCTTGGTTGCAAGGACACGGAAACCTTCAGATTTCAAGAACTGTGAGATCTATTTTTACCTCAATTTTTCAGTTTATATGATGAATATGTTTGTTCTCCTATGCTTATTTTCCTATGATTGTTTATTTAATTGCTAAGAGCGGACTCGAAGTTATTATTGTAGACAATTAATTGCTAAGTTTGATATCAAAACCGGAGTTGTGGTATATGAACTTATGAAGCAACTAAGTTAATAATTGTAGCGGATCTATGTTATTAATCTTAGGGAGAACATTCAATCGAACTAAACATATATTGCGGACAATTATGTTTCTTAATCGATCAATTTATCTAGATTTTAATGCTGCCATTGAATCAAATTACTAGTGCGGACACTGTGGTTGTTTGATGGTTAGGGTAAGTTATACGGCGGATCCGTTAACGAACCAATTTTAAGAAGAGATAAATATTCAGAATATAAATTGATGTGTCGTTTCCATGATCAGTTCTTATTTCTGTAGGTGGATGTTGATTTGCTACCAAGGTTTGTTTTATTGATAAATTTTAGTTTTATATATTTTTCGCTTAGTTTGCTTTAGCCTAGCCTAGACAACTTCCAACCCCCCCCCCAATTGCATAACATATAGCACGAAAATCTGAACTAAATCGTCCTCGTGGGATCGACCCCTTGCTTGCTCTATACTATCTTGTTTGATTTGTTTTAAGCTAGGGTAATTAATTTGTGCGACCACGACATCGCAACAAATTTTGGCGCCGTTGCCGGGGACGTGATTTTAGTTGATTCTTGTGTTCTTGTGTTGTGCTGTGATTTATTCTACTTGCTGTTATTTTTATTTATTCTGAAAAAAAAGAAAAAAAAAGAAAAAGAAAAAAGAAAAAAAAAAAACTTATTTGTGTTTGCAGCGGTACTGTTCAAAACAAATATTTTGGTGGAATTAGGTATTGGTCTTTTGTTTTCTGAAGGAAAACGACATTCTGAGAAGAACTAGTGAACATAGGTCACTAGCCCGACCCTACTGAGGCCCAATTCCATCGTTTTCTAAGGTTTCTGGACACTTTTAGTTTTCTAGCATAGGATACTATTGTCTATTACGTTGTTTTCAATCTCTTGCGTGCTTGGTTTCTTTTGAGTTTTCTTTGCGATTTATGCCTGTAACCCTTTCTGCTAATCAAAGTCATCAAGTGCAGGTTGATCTCGAAATAGAAAACACTTTACGCAGGTTACGAAAGGAAGCTCGCGTCAACATCATGGCTGGTGTACGACAACAAACACTCAAGGAGCTTGCTGCTCCTAACATGGAAAACCAACCATTGTGCATAAACATAGAGAGTAATGTGAACTTTGAACTCAAATCTGGTTTTATACATTTGCTGCCAACATTCAATGGTCTTGCAGGAGAAAATCCTCACACTCATCTCAAGGAGTTCCACATGGTTTGTGTTGGCATGAAACCGAATGGAGTTGAAGAGGAACAAGTTAAGTTGAAAGCTTTTCCTTTCTCTTTAAAAGGGGCAGCGAAGGCATGGTTTTTTTCTATTCTCCCAGGTTCCATTAACACTTGGAATGGCATGAAGAAGATCTTCCTTGAAAAATATTTCCCAGCATCTCGAGTTGCCAACATAAGAAAAGAAATATGTGGGATTCGGCAATCTCATGGAGAAACACTCGCCGAGTACTGGGAAAGATTTGAGCTATTGTGCATTCAATGCCCTCATCATCAAATACCCAATCAGCTGCTCATTCAATATTTCTATGAAGGATTGATGCCTACTGACCGTAGTATCATTGATGCTGCAAGTGGAGGCGCATTGGTGGATAAGACACCCGAGGCTGCACGCCAATTGATCTCAAACATGGCAGCCAACTCAAAACAGTTTGGCACCCGTGGAGACTTCTCAAACAAACGAGTGAATGAGGTAAGTATTTCTAACCTTGAGAATAAAGTTAATGATCTTACTTCTCTTGTGCGTTCTTTTGCTTGTGGAAATGTACAGCCGGTAAAAGTTTGTAGCATATGCTCACTACAAGGACATGCTTCGAATATGTGCCCAACAATGCAAGAAGATTATATGGGGCAAGCTAATGCGGTTGATGGAACATTCTATGGACAACCCCAATGCAATCAAGGCAGACAGTTCCATTCCCATGGATTTCAACCACAGCCCCAACAAAATTATCAAGCAAGACAGCCCCCTCCGTTCACCAACTCCAATGTTATGGGGACATCATCCAATGATGATCTTCGTGAGATGATGAAAACTTTGGCTTCTAATACTGTTACCTTGCAACAAAATGTCATGTCTTTTCAACAGGAAACAAGGTCAAGTATTCACAACTTGGAAAAGCAAATGGGGCAAGTAGCTTCAAGTGTAGGGAAATTGGAAGCACAAATAAATGGAAAGTTGCCCTCCCAAGCATTGAATCCAAAAGAGAATGTTAGTGCTATCATGCTGCGAAGTGGAAAAGAACTTGAAGAGAAAACGTTGAAACAAATTGAAATGGAGGAGGAAGAAGAGATAGAAACTGAATTGAGTACAAAGAAAGAACATCCTCCTCCTCCACAAACAGAAACAAAGACCAACACTCCAAAGGTAACTTTTCACTCAATTAATTCTAGTTTTAAAACAAATCCACCCTTTCCTGTGAGTTCTTCTAGGTCAAAGAAAGAAGACAAAGAAAAAGAGATCTTATAGGTTTTCAAGAAAGTGGAACTTAACATTCCTTTGCTTGATGCTATCAAGCAAATTCCCAAATATGCAAAATTCTTGAAGGAGTTGTGTACTACCAAGAGAGCTTTCAAATTGAAAGGTCATGAAACAGTAAGTATGGGTGAAGTTGTATCTGTCGTTGTTCAAAAGAATCTGCCTTTGAAACAAAAAGACCCAGGTGCGTTTACTATCCCATGTGTTATTGGTAATGCTAGTTTTAAAAGGGCTCTATGCGATTTAGGTGCATCCATTAGTGTCATGCCTAAACATATTTATGATTCTCTTAGTTTGGAGCCTTTGAATAAAACCAGCATTGTAATACAACTTGCGGATCGTAGTTTTGTTTACCCACTTGGTGTGATAGAAGATGTCCTAGTCAAGATTGATAACTTGCTAATTCCATGTGACTTTTATATTCTTGATATGGAGCATAATTCTTGTGATTCCAGTACTCCTATATTGTTTGGGAGACCGTTCTTAAAAACTGCCAATACAAAGATTGATTGTGGTAAGGATACTTTGTCTATGGAGGTCGGAGATGAAAAGATTGAATTTAATTTTCATGATGCAATGAAATATCCTTATAGCAATGTTTATTCTATCACATGTTATGACAAAGTTGATAAGTGTGTGCAACAAGTTTGTGATTTTAATTATGTGGATGGATTAAGCGTAGCTTTGAGTTGTGGTTATGATTTTACCCAATTGGAGGAGATGGAGAGGCACACATGTGCTCCCCAAAATTTGCACAAAGTAGCATTTGCTTTGCAAGCTTTGCAAACCGTTCCCCATGTTGAAATTACAGGTTTAGAAACCAATAAAGTATTGAAGGTCAATGGGCATCGATTGAAACCTTTCTATGAAAGTTGGACATCAGAAATCACCGCTTCTATAAAGAATGAGCATGCCATGCCACATGTCGAGCCAATGACAGAAAACACAAGCGCTTACTGGGAGGCAACCCAACACAAAAAAAAAATTAGATTTGCCTTCTTTTTCCCTTATCTTTTATTTTTCGCATTTTATTTCATTTTTGTCATTCTCCTGTATTCCTTTTCTTTTATTTCAACATTGAGGACAATGTTGTGTTTTAAGTGTGGGGGTATTGGGAGAATTTTAGTTTTCTTTCTTGTTCTAAAAAAAAGAAAAATATTGTTTGGTTTTTTTTTTAACTCCCATTGGTTTTTGAGAATATGAGTATTATGTATGAGAATTAAGTGAGATAGATGAATATATAAATCAAATGAATGAGTGTGCATGCAAGTTTTAATGTTTAATTGGTTTAGGGATTGACTCTGAAAATATGTCATGTTGACTTTATAGTGTTATACCAATGTAAGCTTTTGAGCCTTCAACATTATATTCTTTGATTGTGCGTTCTTTCAATGATATGTATCTCTAGAACTTGCTTCATATCTTGTTGAGATTACATTCACATTACATGGATGCATGAAGATGATAAAGGCATTAGGAATTTTAACCGCTTGAGCCAAAAAGCCAACCTAAAGCATATTATCTTTAGTGAGCCCCTTTTGAGCTTGTTTATCTTTTCTTTGTTTTACCCATGTATAAGCCTTAAACTTTTTATATTTTTTCCTCTTTTCCCCTGACCAAGGATTAGTAGAGCATATACTTGTGATATCTCATGGAATTATGGTTGGAAATTATGTGAAAAGAAAGAAGAAGTGATGCTTGATGAAAAGATGGGCAAAGTTGCCAAAAACAAGAAAAGAACAAAAGAAAAACAAAAAAAAAAGAAGAAAAGAACAAGAAAAGAAGAAAAGAAAAGAAAAAAAAGAAATAGAAAAGAGCTTGAAATTGAAAGAAGCTAAGCATTGGTGCTTGAAGATTGAAAATTGATGTGTTTTGATGGAATGTCTTGGTTGAAATATTTTTTTTCAGAATGCTCTACTTTCTTTGGTTTGAACCTTTTCTTCTACTCTCTTTTACCTCACCTTAACCTTAGCCCCATTACAACCGGAAAATAAGACCTTTTGATTCATGCATTGTTTGTAATATTTTAGTAATGGAGATGAGATTGAAGAGCAAGCTTATGGTAGAACATCTTCATTGATTGAATTTGAGAGATTTAAACACATAAGCCCTAAACACATGAGTGTTGGAGTGTATATCAATGAGAGGACCTATCACTTTGGCATGGCATAGATTTCTTTTAAAATCCCGAAGAGTAATTGAGTTTTGAAGTTTGCATGTAAACAAATTCATGAAGATTTATGTTCTTTATCCTTCTCGATTGTATTCTTATTTATAATGCTTGAATTCTTGAATATTGATGGGAGATTAAGAGATTCGTCATGGTTATTTTTTTATTTTTTTATTAAAATTTGTTTTTTTTACCTATCCTTTCTCGAGGACGAGCAAGAGCTAAGTGTGGGGGTATTTGATGTGACCATATTATTTGATAATTTCATCCATATTTACATAGTGTTTAGCATATGTTTTGTGTATAAAATGCCTTGATATTCTTTGTTTTATGTTTTGAAGGCATTTTTGGATGAAAGATGCAAAAAGGAGTAAATTGGAGGTAATTGGCAGATTTGACGTTCAGTCGATGTTTTGTGCAGAGCGTGAGTTCTAGAGATCGAAATGAAGTGATTCCAGTGGAATTGAAAAGCTAACATCCATACCTTTCTGGAAATGTAATGCAAGAAAAATAAAAGGAGAAAGATCATGGAAATCGCATCCTGCAAAGTCAAATCTCGCATTCTGCCAATGTCGACCTTTTTCCATTCCAGCTTCAATATCTAAAGCTACAGAAGTCCGATTGATGTAAACTAAATTGGAGTGGATTCAGGACTCAAAGACCTATAAACGCTCCAAATTTCAGCTCAAAACGATGTCATATGAAGGAGATATGAATTTTACAAGGGACAACTAAATTCTGCCAACTTAAGGAAGGACTATTTGGTAAAATAGACATTAGGGTTTCTAAGCATATATAAAGGAGAAGAGGAGCAAGGAAGTGGCGGCTAGCACAAAAGAAAACACAAAATCTTCCTCCTCCAAACCCTAAATCATGTGTTCTTTCATCTTTTTATTTAGTTGTTCAATAAACATGCAAGGCTAGACTCTTTTGCTTGGTTGCAAGGACACGGAAACCTTCAGATTTCAAGAACTGTGAGATCTATTTTTACCTCAATTTTTCAGTTTATATGATGAATATGTTTGTTCTCCTATGCTTATTTTCCTATGATTGTTTATTTAATTGCTAAGAGCGGACTCGAAGTTATTATTGTAGACAATTAATTGCTAAGTTTGATATCAAAACCGGAGTTGTGGTATATGAACTTATGAAGCAACTAAGTTAATAATTGTAGCGGATCTATGTTATTAATCTTAGGGAGAACATTCAATCGAACTAAACATATATTGCGGACAATTATGTTTCTTAATCGATCAATTTATCTAGATTTTAATGCTGCCATTGAATCAAATTACTAGTGCGGACACTGTGGTTGTTTGATGGTTAGGGTAAGTTATACGGCGGATCCGTTAACGAACTAATTTTAAGAAGAGATAAATATTCAGAATATAAATTGATGTGTCGTTTCCATGATCAGTTCTTATTTCTGTAGGTGGATGTTGATTTGCTACCAAGGTTTGTTTTATTGATAAATTTTAGTTTTATATATTTTTCGCTTAGTTTGCTTTAGCCTAGCCTAGACAACTTCCAACCCCCCCCCCCCCCCAATTGCATAACATATAGCACGAAAATCTGAACTAAATCGTCCTCGTGGGATCGACCCCTTGCTTGCTCTATACTATCTTGTTTGATTTGTTTTAAGCTAGGGTAATTAATTTGTGCGACCACGACATCGCAACAGGCTCGTTGAGTGAGGATCAATTTGTCCGAAAATCCAAGGCTAACACCCCTCCAAAAACCAAGTTCAATCATGTTTGGGGGAAAAGCCTATAACCCATATATTTGAAGTCTAATACCATATGAACAAGGTTAGAAATTTAAGGCTAATACTCATTTAAATAGGGCTCGTCGAGTCAGGATCAATTTGTCCGAAAATCCAAGGCTAACACCCCTCCAAAAACCAAGTTCAATCATGTTTGGGGGAAAAGCCTATAACCCATAAATTTGAAGTCTAATACCATCTAAAAGGGATTGGATATGAACAAGGTTAGAAATCTAAGGCTAATACTCATTTAAATGGGGCTCGTCGAGTCAGGATCAATTTGTCCGAAAATCCAAGGCTAACACCCCCTCCAAAAACCAAGTTCAATCATGTTTGGGGGAAAAGCCTATAACCCATAAATTTGAAGTCTAATACCATATAAAAGGGCTTGGATATGAACAAGGTTAGATATCTAAGGCTAATACTCATTTAAATAGGGCTCGTCGAGTCAGGATCAATTTGTCCGAAAATCCAAGGCTAACACCCCCTCCAAAAACCAAGTTCAATCATGTTTGGGGGAAAAGGATATTACCCATAAATTTGAAGTCTAATACCATCTAAAAGTGCTTGGATATGAACAAGGTTAGAAATCTAAGGCTAATACTCATTTAAATAGGGCTCGTCGAGTTAGGATCAATTTGTCCGAAAATCCAAGGCTAACACCCCCTCCAAAAACCAAGTTCAATCATGTTTGGGGGAAAAGGATATTACCCATAAATTTTAAGTCTAATACCAACTAAAACAGATTGGATATGAACAAGGTTAGAAATGTAAGGATAATACTCATTTAAATGGGGCTCGTTGAGTGAGGATCAATTTGTCCGAAAATCCAAGGCTAACACCCCTCCAAAAACCAAGTTCAATCATGTTTGGGGGAAAAGCCTATAACCCATATATTTGAAGTCTAATACCATCTAAAAGGGCTTGGATATGAAGAAGGTTAGAAATGTAAGGCTAATACTCATTTAAATAGGGCTCGTCGAGTCAGTATCAATTTGTCCGAAAATCCAAGGCTAACACCCCTCCAAAAACCAAGTTCAATCATGTTTGGGGGAAAAGCCTCTAACCCATAAATTTGAAGTCTAATACCATCTAAAAGGGCTTGGATATGAACAAGGTTAGAAATCTAAGGCTAATACTCATTTAAATGGGGCTCGTCGAGTCAGGATCAATTTGTCCGAAAATCCAAGGCTAACACCCCCTCCAAAAACCAAGTTCAATCATGTTTGGGGGAAAAGCCTATAACCCATAAATTTGAAGTCTAATACCATCTAAAAGGGCTTGGATACGAACAAGGTTAGATATCTAAGGCTAATACTCATTTAAATAGGGCTCGTCGAGTCAGGATCAATTTGTCCGAAAATCCAAGGCTAACACCCCCTCCAAAAACCAAGTTCAATCATGTTTGGGGGAAAAGGATATTACCCATAAATTTGAAGTCTAATACCATCTAAAAGTTCTTGGATATGAACAAGGTTAGAAATCTAAGGCTAATACTCATTTAAATAGGGCTCGTCGAGTGAGGATCAATTTGTCCGAAAATCCAAGGCTAACACCCCCTCCAAAAACCAAGTTCAATCATGTTTGGGGGAAAAGGATATTACCCATAAATTTTAGGTGTAATACCAACTAAAACAGATTGGATATGAACAAGGTTAGAAATGTAAGGATAATACTCATTTAAATGGGGCTCGTTGAGTGAGGATCAATTTGTCCGAAAATCCAAGGCTAACACCCCTCCAAAAACCAAGTTCAATCATGTTTGGGGGAAAAGCCTATAACCCATATATTTGAAGTCTAATACCATCTAAAAGGGCTTGGATATGAACAAGGTTAGAAATGTAAGGCTAATACTCATTTAAATGGGGCTCGTCGAGTCAGGATCAATTTGTCCGAAAATCCAAGGCTAACACCCCCTCCAAAAACCAAGTTCAATCATGTTTGGGGGAAAAGCCTATAACCCATATATTTGAAGTCTAATACCATCTAAAAGGGCTTGGATACGAACAAGGTTAGATATCTAAGGCTAATACTCATTTAAATAGGGCTCGTCGAGTCAGGATCAATTTGTCCGAAAATCCAAGGCTAACACCCCCTCCAAAAACCAAGTTCAATCATGTTTGGGGGAAAAGCCTATAGCCCATAAACTTGAAGTCTAATACCATCGAAAAGTTCTTGGATATGAACAAGGTTAGAAATCTAAGGCTAATACTCATTTAAATAGGGCTTGTCGAGTCAGGATCAATTTGTCCGAAAATCCAAGGCTAACACCCCTCCAAAAACCAAGTTCAATCATGTTTGGGGGAAAAGCCTATAACCCATAAATTCGAAGTATAATACCATATAAAAGGGCTTGGATATGAACAAGGTTAGAAATCTAAGGCTAATACTCATTTAAATGGGGCTCGTCGAGTCAGGATCAATTTGTCCGAAAATCCAAGGCTAACACCCCCTCCAAAAACCAAGTTCAATCATGTTTGGGGGAAAAGCCTATAACCCATAAATTTGAAGTCTAATACCATATAAAAGGGCTTGGATATGAACAAGGTTAGATATCTAAGGCTAATACTCATTTAAATAGGGCTCGTCGAGTCAGGATCAATTTGTCCGAAAATCCAAGGCTAACACCCCCTCCAAAAACCAAGTTCAATCATGTTTGGGGGAAAAGGATATTACCCATAAATTTGAAGTCTAATACCATCTAAAAGGGCTTGGATACGAACAAGGTTAGATATCTAAGGCTAATACTCATTTAAATAGGGCTCGTCGAGTCAGGATCAATTTGCCCGAAAATCCAAGGCTAACACCCCCTCCAAAAACCAAGTTCAATCATGTTTGGGGGAAAAGCCTATAGCCCATAAACTTGAAGTATAATACCAACTAAAACAGATTGGATATGAACAAGGTTAGAAATGTAAGGATAATACTCATTTAAATGGGGCTCGTTGAGTGAGGATCAATTTGTCCGAAAATTCAAGGCTAACACCCCTCCAAAAACCAAGTTCAATCATGTTTGGGGGAAAAGCCTATAACCCATATATTTGAAGTCTAATACCATCTAAAAGGGCTTGGATATGAACAAAGTTAGAAATGTAAGGCTAATACTCATTTAAATAGGGCTCGTCGAGTCAGGATCAATTTGTCCGAAAATCCAAGGCTAACACCCCTCCAAAAACCAAGTTCAATCATGTTTGGGGGAAAAGCCTATAACCCATAAATTTGAAGTCTAATACCATCTAAAAGGGCTTGGATATGAACAAGGTTAGAAATCTAAGCCTAATACTCATTTAAATGGGGCTCGTCGAGTCAGGATCAATTTGTCCGAAAATCCAAGGCTAACACCCCCTCCAAAAACCAAGTTCAATCATGTTTGGGGGAAAAGCCTATAACCCATAAATTTGAAGTCTAATACCATCTAAAAGGGCTTGGATACGAACAAGGTTAGATATCTAAGGCTAATACTCATTTAAATAGGGCTCGTCGAGTCAGGATCAATTTGTCCGAAAATCCAAGGCTAACACCCCCTCCAAAAACCAAGTTCAATCATGTTTGGGGGAAAAGGATATTACCCATAAATTTGAAGTCTAATACCATCTAAAAGTGCTTGGATATGAACAAGGTTATAAATCTAAGGCTAATACTCATTTAAATAGGGCTCGTCGAGTGAGGATCAATTTGTCCGAAAATCCAAGGCTAACACCCCCTCCAAAAACCAAGTTCAATCATGTTTGGGGGAAAAGGATATTACCCATAAATTTTAGGTGTAATACCAACTAAAACAGATTGGATATGAACAAGGTTAGAAATGTAAGAATAATACTCATTTAAATGGGGCTCGTTGAGTGAGGATCAATTTGTCCGAAAATCCAAGGCTAACACCCCTCCAAAAACCAAGTTCAATCATGTTTGGGGGAAAAGCCTATAACCCATATATTTGAAGTCTAATACCATCTAAAAGGGCTTGGATATGAACAAGGTTAGAAATCTAAGGCTAATACTCATTTAAATGGGGCTCGTCGAGTCAGGATCAATTTGTCCGAAAATCCAAGGCTAACACCCCCTCCAAAAACCAAGTTCAATCATGTTTGGGGGAAAAGCCTATAACCCATAAATTTGAAGTCTAATACCATCTAAAAGGGCTTCGATATGAACAAGGTTAGAAATCTAAGGCTAATACTCATTTAAATGGGGCTCGTCGAGTCAGGATCAATTTGTCCGAAAATCCAAGGCTAACACCCCCTCCAAAAACCAAGTTCAATCATGTTTGGGGGAAAAGCCTATAACCCATAAATTTGAAGTCTAATACCATATAAAAGGGCTTGGATATGAACAAGGTTAGATATCTAAGGCTAATACTCATTTAAATAGGGCTCGTCGAGTCAGGATCAATTTGTCCGAAAATCCAAGGCTAACACCCCCTCCAAAAACCAAGTTCAATCATGTTTGGGGGAAAAGCCTATAACCCATAAATTTGAAGTCTAATACCATATAAAAGGGCTTGGATATGAACAAGGTTAGATATCTAAGGCTAATACTCATTTAAATAGGGCTCATCGAGTCAGGATCAATTTGTCCGAAAATCCAAGGCTAACACCCCCTCCAAAAACCAAGTTCAATCATGTTTGGGGGAAAAGGATATTACCCATAAATTTGAAGTCTAATACCATCTAAAAGGGCTTGGATACGAACAAGGTTAGATATCTAAGGCTAATACTCATTTAAATAGGGCTCGTCGAGTCAGGATCAATTTGTCCGAAAATCCAAGGCTAACACCCCCTCCAAAAACCAAGTTCAATCATGTTTGGGGGAAAAGCCTATAGCCCATAAACTTGAAGTCTAATACCAACTAAAACAGATTGGATATGAACAAGGTTAGAAATGTAAGGATAATACTCATTTAAATGGGGCTCGTTGAGTGAGGACCAATTTGTCCGAAAATCCAAGGCTAATACCCCTCCAAAAACCAAGTTCAATCATGTTTGGGGGAAAAGCCTATAACCCATATATTTGAAGTCTAATACCATCTAAAAGGGCTTGGATATGAACAAGGTTAGAAATGTAAGGCTAATACTCATTTAAATAGGGCTCGTCGAGTCAGGATCAATTTGTCCGAAAATCCAAGGCTAACACCCCTCCAAAAACCAAGTTCAATCATGTTTGGGGGAAAAGCCTATAACCCATAAATTTGAAGTCTAATACCATCTAAAAGGGCTTGGATATGAACAAGGTTAGAAATCTAAGGCTAATACTCATTTAAATGGGGCTCGTCGAGTCAGGATCAATTTGTCCGAAAATCCAAGCCTACCACCCCCTCCAAAAACCAAGTTCAATCATGTTTGGGGGAAAAGCCTACAACCCATAAATTTGAAGTCTAATACCATCTAAAAGGGCTTGGATACGAACAAGGTTAGATATCTAAGGCTAATACTCATTTAAATAGGGCTCGTCGAGTCAGGATCAATTTGTCCGAAAATCCAAGGCTAACACCCCCTCCAAAAACCAAGTTCAATCATGTTTGGGGGAAAAGCCTACAACCCATAAATTTGAAGTCTAATACCATCTAAAAGGGCTTGGATATGAACAAGGTTAGAAATCTAAGGCTAATACTCATTTAAATGGGGCTCGTCGAGTCAGGATCAATTTGTCCGAAAATCCAAGGCTAACACCCCCTCCAAAAACCAAGTTCAATCATGTTTGGGGGAAAAGCCTATAACCCATAAATTTGAAGTCTAATACCATCTAAAAGGGCTTGGATATGAACAAGGTTAGAAAGCTAAGGCTAATACTCATTTAAATAGGGCTCGTCGAGTGAGGATCAATTTGTCCGAAAATCCAAGGCTAACACCCCCTCCAAAAACCAAGTTCAATCATGTTTGGGGGAAAAGGATATTACCCATAAATTTGAAGTCTAATACCATCTAAAAGGGCTTGGATACGAACAAGGTTAGATATCTAAGGCTAATACTCATTTAAATAGGGCTCGTCGAGTCAGGATCAATTTGTCCGAAAATCCAAGGCTAACACCCCCTCCAAAAACCAAGTTCAATCATGTTTGGGGGAAAAGCCTATAGCCCATAAACTTGAAGTATAATACCAACTAAAACAGATTGGATATGAACAAGGTTAGAAATGTAAGGATAATACTCATTTAAATGGGGCTCGTTGAGTGAGGATCAATTTGTCCGAAAATCCAAGGCTAACACCCCTCCAAAAACCAAGTTCAATCATGTGTGGGGGAAAAGCCTATAACCCATATATTTGAAGTCTAATACCATCTAAAAGGGCTTGGATATGAACAAAGTTAGAAATGTAAGGCTAATACTCATTTAAATAGGGCTCGTCGAGTCAGGATCAATTTGTCCGAAAATCCAAGGCTAACACCCCTCCAAAAACCAAGTTCAATCATGTTTGGGGGAAAAGCCTATAACCCATAAATTTGAAGTCTAATACCATCTAAAAGGGCTTGGATATGAACAAGGTTAGAAATCTAAGCCTAATACTCATTTAAATAGGGCTCGTCGAGTCAGGATCAATTTGTCCGAAAATCCAAGGCTAACACCCCCTCCAAAAACCAAGTTCAATCATGTTTGGGGGAAAAGGATATTACCCATAAATTTGAAGTCTAATACCATCTAAAAGGGCTTGGATACGAACAAGGTTAGATATCTAAGGCTAATACTCATTTAAATAGGGCTCGTCGAGTCAGGATCAATTTGTCCGAAAATCCAAGGCTAACACCCCCTCCAAAAACCAAGTTCAATCATGTTTGGGGGAAAAGCCTATAGCCCATAAACTTGAAGTCTAATACCAACTAAAAAAGATTGGATATGAACAAGGTTAGAAATGTAAGGATAATACTCATTTAAATGGGGCTCGTTGAGTGAGGATCAATTTGTCCGAAAATCCAAGGCTAATACCCCTCCAAAAACCAAGTTCAATCATGTTTGGGGGAAAAGCCTATAACCCATATATTTGAAGTCTAATACCATCTAAAAGGGCTTGGATATGAACAAGGTTAGAAATGTAAGGCTAATACTCATTTAAATAGGGCTCGTCGAGTCAGGATCAATTTGTCCGAAAATCCAAGGCTAACACCCCTCCAAAAACCAAGTTCAATCATGTTTGGGGGAAAAGCCTATAACCCATAAATTTGAAGTCTAATACCATCTAAAAGGGCTTGGATATGAACAAGGTTAGAAATCTAAGGCTAATACTCATTTAAATGGGGCTCGTCGAGTCAGGATCAATTTGTCCGAAAATCCAAGCCTACCACCCCCTCCAAAAACCAAGTTCAATCATGTTTGGGGGAAAAGCCTACAACCCATAAATTTGAAGTCTAATACCATCTAAAAGGGCTTGGATACGAACAAGGTTAGATATCTAAGGCTAATACTCATTTAAATAGGGCTCGTCGAGTCAGGATCAATTTGTCCGAAAATCCAAGGCTAACACCCCCTCCAAAAACCAAGTTCAATCATGTTTGGGGGAAAAGCCTATAGCCCATAAACTTGAAGTATAATACCAACTAAAACAGATTGGATATGAACAAGGTTAGAAATGTAAGGATAATACTCATTTAAATGGGGCTCGTTGAGTGAGGATCAATTTGTCCGAAAATCCAAGGCTAACACCCCTCCAAAAACCAAGTTCAATCATGTTTGGGGGAAAAGCCTATAACCCATATATTTGAAGTCTAATACCATCTAAAAGGGCTTGGATATGAACAAAGTTAGAAATGTAAGGCTAATACTCATTTAAATAGGGCTCGTCGAGTCAGGATCAATTTGTCCGAAAATCCAAGGCTAACACCCCTCCAAAAACCAAGTTCAATCATGTTTGGGGGAAAAGCCTATAACCCATAAATTTGAAGTCTAATACCATCTAAAAGGGCTTGGATATGAACAAGGTTAGAAATCTAAGGCTAATACTCATTTAAATGGGGCTCGTCGAGTCAGGATCAATTTGTCCGAAAATCCAAGGCTAACACCCCCTCCAAAAACCAAGTTCAATCATGTTTGGGGGAAAAGCCTATAACCCATAAATTTGAAGTCTAATACCATCTAAAAGGGCTTGGATATGAACAAGGTTAGAAATCTAAGGCTAATACTCATTTAAATGGGGCTCGTCGAGTGAGGATCAATTTGTCCGAAAATCCAAGGCTAACACCCCCTCCAAAAACCAAGTTCAATCATGTTTGGGGGAAAAGGATATTACCCATAAATTTGAAGTCTAATACCATCTAAAAGGGCTTGGATACGAACAAGGTTAGATATCTAAGGCTAATACTCATTTAAATAGGGCTCGTCGAGTCAGGATCAATTTGTCCGAAAATCCAAGGCTAACACCCCCTCCAAAAACCAAGTTCAATCATGTTTGGGGGAAAAGCCTATAGCCCATAAACTTGAAGTATAATACCAACTAAAACAGATTGGATATGAACAAGGTTAGAAATGTAAGGATAATACTCATTTAAATGGGGCTCGTTGAGTGAGGATCAATTTGTCCGAAAATCCAAGGCTAACACCCCTCCAAAAACCAAGTTCAATCATGTGTGGGGGAAAAGCCTATAACCCATATATTTGAAGTCTAATACCATCTAAAAGGGCTTGGATATGAACAAAGTTAGAAATGTAAGGCTAATACTCATTTAAATAGGGCTCGTCGAGTCAGGATCAATTTGTCCGAAAATCCAAGGCTAACACCCCTCCAAAAACCAAGTTCAATCATGTTTGGGGGAAAAGCCTATAACCCATAAATTTGAAGTCTAATACCATCTAAAAGGGCTTGGATATGAACAAGGTTAGAAATCTAAGCCTAATACTCATTTAAATAGGGCTCGTCGAGTCAGGATCAATTTGTCCGAAAATCCAAGGCTAACACCCCCTCCAAAAACCAAGTTCAATCATGTTTGGGGGAAAAGGATATTACCCATAAATTTGAAGTCTAATACCATCTAAAAGGGCTTGGATACGAACAAGGTTAGATATCTAAGGCTAATACTCATTTAAATAGGGCTCGTCGAGTCAGGATCAATTTGTCCGAAAATCCAAGGCTAACACCCCCTCCAAAAACCAAGTTCAATCATGTTTGGGGGAAAAGCCTATAGCCCATAAACTTGAAGTCTAATACCAACTAAAACAGATTGGATATGAACAAGGTTAGAAATGTAAGGATAATACTCATTTAAATGGGGCTCGTTGAGTGAGGATCAATTTGTCCGAAAATCCAAGGCTAATACCCCTCCAAAAACCAAGTTCAATCATGTTTGGGGGAAAAGCCTATAACCCATATATTTGAAGTCTAATACCATCTAAAAGGGCTTGGATATGAACAAGGTTAGAAATGTAAGGCTAATACTCATTTAAATAGGGCTCGTCGAGTCAGGATCAATTTGTCCGAAAATCCAAGGCTAACACCCCTCCAAAAACCAAGTTCAATCATGTTTGGGGGAAAAGCCTATAACCCATAAATTTGAAGTCTAATACCATCTAAAAGGGCTTGGATATGAACAAGGTTAGAAATCTAAGGCTAATACTCATTTAAATGGGGCTCGTCGAGTCAGGATCAATTTGTCCGAAAATCCAAGCCTACCACCCCCTCCAAAAACCAAGTTCAATCATGTTTGGGGGAAAAGCCTACAACCCATAAATTTGAAGTCTAATACCATCTAAAAGGGCTTGGATACGAACAAGGTTAGATATCTAAGGCTAATACTCATTTAAATAGGGCTCGTCGAGTCAGGATCAATTTGTCCGAAAATCCAAGGCTAACACCCCCTCCAAAAACCAAGTTCAATCATGTTTGGGGGAAAAGGATATTACCCATAAATTTGAAGTCTAATACCATCTAAAAGTGCTTGGATATGAACAAGGTTATAAATCTAAGGCTAATACTCATTTAAATAGGGCTCGTCGAGTGAGGATCAATTTGTCCGAAAATCCAAGGCTAACACCCCCTCCAAAAACCAAGTTCAATCATGTTTGGGGGAAAAGGATATTACCCATAAATTTGAAGTCTAATACCATCTAAAAGGGCTTGGATACGAACAAGGTTAGATATCTAAGGCTAATACTCATTTAAATAGGGCTCGTCGAGTCAGGATCAATTTGTCCGAAAATCCAAGGCTAACACCTCCTCCAAAAACCAAGTTCAATCATGTTTGGGGGAAAAGCCTATAGCCCATAAACTTGAAGTATAATACCAACTAAAACAGATTGGATATGAACAAGGTTAGAAATGTAAGGATAATACTCATTTAAATGGGGCTCGTTGAGTGAGGATCAATTTGTCCGAAAATCCAAGGCTAACACCCCTCCAAAAACCAAGTTCAATCATGTGTGGGGGAAAAGCCTATAACCCATATATTTGAAGTCTAATACCATCTAAAAGGGCTTGGATATGAACAAAGTTAGAAATGTAAGGCTAATACTCATTTAAATAGGGCTCGTCGAGTCAGGATCAATTTGTCCGAAAATCCAAGGCTAACACCCCTCCAAAAACCAAGTTCAATCATGTTTGGGGGAAAAGCCTATAACCCATAAATTTGAAGTCTAATACCATCTAAAAGGGCTTGGATATGAACAAGGTTAGAAATCTAAGGCTAATACTCATTTAAATGGGGCTCGTCGAGTCAGGATCAATTTGTCCGAAAATCCAAGGCTAACACCCCCTCCAAAAACCAAGTTCAATCATGTTTGGGGGAAAAGCCTATAACCCATAAATTTGAAGTCTAATACCATATAAAAGGGCTTGGATATGAACAAGGTTAGATATCTAAGGCTAATACTCATTTAAATAGGGCTCGTCGAGTCAGGATCAATTTGTCCGAAAATCCAAGGCTAACACCCCCTCCAAAAACCAAGTTCAATCATGTTTGGGGGAAAAGGATATTACCCATAAATTTGAAGTCTAATACCATCTAAAAGGGCTTGGATACGAACAAGGTTAGATATCTAAGGCTAATACTCATTTAAATAGGGCTCGTCGAGTCAGGATCAATTTGTCCGAAAATCCAAGGCTAACACCCCCTCCAAAAACGAAGTTCAATCATGTTTGGGGGAAAAGCCTATAGCCCATAAACTTGAAGTCTAATACCAACTAAAACAGATTGGATATGAACAAGGTTAGAAATGTAAGGATAATACTCATTTAAATGGGGCTCGTTGAGTGAGGATCAATTTGTCCGAAAATCCAAGGCTAACACCCCTCCAAAAACCAAGTTCAATCATGTTTGGGGGAAAAGCCTATAACCCATATATTTGAAGTCTAATACCATCTAAAAGGGCTTGGATATGAACAAGGTTAGAAATTTAAGGCTAATACTCATTTAAATAGGGCTCGTCGAGTCAGGATCAATTTGTCCGAAAATCCAAGGCTAACACCCCTCCAAAAACCAAGTTCAATCATGTTTGGGGGAAAAGCCTATAACCCATAAATTTGAAGTCTAATACCATCTAAAAGGGCTTGGATATTAACAAGGTTAGAAATCTAAGGCTAATACTCATTTAAATGGGGCTCGTCGAGTCAGGATCAATTTGTCCGAAAATCCAAGCCTACCACCCCCTCAAAAAACCAAGTTCAATCATGTTTGGGGGAAAAGCCTACAACCCATAAATTTGAAGTCTAATACCATCTAAAAGGGCTTGGATACGAACAAGGTTAGATATCTAAGGCTAATACTCATTTAAATAGGGCTCGTCGAGTCAGGATCAATTTGTCCGAAAATCCAAGGCTAACACCCCCTCCAAAAACCAAGTTCAATCATGTTTGGGGGAAAAGGATATTACCCATAAATTTGAAGTCTAATACCATCTAAAAGTGCTTGGATATGAACAAGGTTATAAATCTAAGGCTAATACTCATTTAAATAGGGCTCGTCGAGTGAGGATCAATTTGTCCGAAAATCCAAGGCTAACACCCCCTCCAAAAACCAAGTTCAATCATGTTTGGGGGAAAAGGATATTACCCATAAAGTTGAAGTCTAATACCATCTAAAAGGGCTTGGATACAAACAAGGTTAGATATCTAAGGCTAATACTCATTTAAATAGGGCTCGTCGAGTCAGGATCAATTTGTCCGAAAATCCAAGGCTAACACCCCCTCCAAAAACCAAGTTCAATCATGTTTGGGGGAAAAGCCTATAGCCCATAAACTTGAAGTATAATACCAACTAAAACAGATTGGATATGAACAAGGTTAGAAATGTAAGGATAATACTCATTTAAATGGGGCTCGTTGAGTGAGGATCAATTTGTCCGAAAATCCAAGGCTAACACCCCTCCAAAAACCAAGTTCAATCATGTTTGGGGGAAAAGCCTATAACCCATATATTTGAAGTCTAATACCATCTAAAAGGGCTTGGATATGAACAAAGTTAGAAATGTAAGGCTAATACTCATTTAAATAGGGCTCGTCGAGTCAGGATCAATTTGTCCGAAAATCCAAGGCTAACACCCCTCCAAAAACCAAGTTCAATCATGTTTGGGGGAAAAGCCTATAACCCATAAATTTGAAGTCTAATACCATCTAAAAGGGCTTGGATATGAACAAGGTTAGAAATCTAAGGCTAATACTCATTTAAATGGGGCTCGTCGAGTCAGGATCAATTTGTCCGAAAATCCAAGGCTAACACCCCCTCCAAAAACCAAGTTCAATCATGTTTGGGGGAAAAGCCTATAACCCATAAATTTGAAGTCTAATACCATCTAAAAGGGCTTGGATACGAACAAGGTTAGATATCTAAGGCTAATACTCATTTAAATAGGGCTCGTCGAGTCAGGATCAATTTGTCCGAAAATCCAAGGCTAACACCCCCTCCAAAAACCAAGTTCAATCATGTTTGGGGGAAAAGGATATTACCCATAAATTTGAAGTCTAATACCATCTAAAAGTGCTTGGATATGAACAAGGTTATAAATCTAAGGCTAATACTCATTTAAATAGGGCTCGTCGAGTGAGGATCAATTTGTCCGAAAATCCAAGGCTAACACCCCCTCCAAAAACCAAGTTCAATCATGTTTGGGGGAAAAGGATATTACCCATAAATTTTAGGTGTAATACCAACTAAAACAGATTGGATATGAACAAGGTTAGAAATGTAAGAATAATACTCATTTAAATGGGGCTCGTTGAGTGAGGATCAATTTGTCCGAAAATCCAAGGCTAACACCCCTCCAAAAACCAAGTTCAATCATGTTTGGGGGAAAAGCCTATAACCCATATATTTGAAGTCTAATACCATCTAAAAGGGCTTGGATATGAACAAGGTTAGAAATCTAAGGCTAATACTCATTTAAATGGGGCTCGTCGAGTCAGGATCAATTTGTCCGAAAATCCAAGGCTAACACCCCCTCCAAAAACCAAGTTCAATCATGTTTGGGGGAAAAGCCTATAACCCATAAATTTGAAGTCTAATACCATCTAAAAGGGCTTGGATACGAACAAGGTTAGATATCTAAGGCTAATACTCATTTAAATAGGGCTCGTCGAGTCAGGATCAATTTGTCCGAAAATCCAAGGCTAACACCCCCTCCAAAAACCAAGTTCAATCATGTTTGGGGGAAAAGGATATTACCCATAAATTTGAAGTCTAATACCATCTAAAAGTGCTTGGATATGAACAAGGTTATAAATCTAAGGCTAATACTCATTTAAATAGGGCTCGTCGAGTGAGGATCAATTTGTCCGAAAATCCAAGGCTAACACCCCCTCCAAAAACCAAGTTCAATCATGTTTGGGGGAAAAGGATATTACCCATAAAGTTGAAGTCTAATACCATCTAAAAGGGCTTGGATACGAACAAGGTTAGATATCTAAGGCTAATACTCATTTAAATAGGGCTCGTCGAGTCAGGATCAATTTGTCCGAAAATCCAAGGCTAACACCCCCTCCAAAAACCAAGTTCAATCATGTTTGGGGGAAAAGCCTATAGCCCATAAACTTGAAGTATAATACCAACTAAAACAGATTGGATATGAACAAGGTTAGAAATGTAAGGATAATACTCATTTAAATGGGGCTCGTTGAGTGAGGATCAATTTGTCCGAAAATCCAAGGCTAACACCCCTCCAAAAACCAAGTTCAATCATGTTTGGGGGAAAAGCCTATAACCCATATATTTGAAGTCTAATACCATCTAAAAGGGCTTGGATATGAACAAAGTTAGAAATGTAAGGCTAATACTCATTTAAATAGGGCTCGTCGAGTCAGGATCAATTTGTCCGAAAATCCAAGGCTAACACCCCTCCAAAAACCAAGTTCAATCATGTTTGGGGGAAAAGCCTATAACCCATAAATTTGAAGTCTAATACCATCTAAAAGGGCTTGGATATGAACAAGGTTAGAAATCTAAGGCTAATACTCATTTAAATGGGGCTCGTCGAGTCAGGATCAATTTGTCCGAAAATCCAAGGCTAACACCCCCTCCAAAAACCAAGTTCAATCATGTTTGGGGGAAAAGCCTATAACCCATAAATTTGAAGTCTAATACCATCTAAAAGGGCTTGGATACGAACAAGGTTAGATATCTAAGGCTAATACTCATTTAAATAGGGCTCGTCGAGTCAGGATCAATTTGTCCGAAAATCCAAGGCTAACACCCCCTCCAAAAACCAAGTTCAATCATGTTTGGGGGAAAAGGATATTACCCATAAATTTGAAGTCTAATACCATCTAAAAGTGCTTGGATATGAACAAGGTTATAAATCTAAGGCTAATACTCATTTAAATAGGGCTCGTCGAGTGAGGATCAATTTGTCCGAAAATCCAAGGCTAACACCCCCTCCAAAAACCAAGTTCAATCATGTTTGGGGGAAAAGGATATTACCCATAAATTTTAGGTGTAATACCAACTAAAACAGATTGGATATGAACAAGGTTAGAAATGTAAGAATAATACTCATTTAAATGGGGCTCGTTGAGTGAGGATCAATTTGTCCGAAAATCCAAGGCTAACACCCCTCCAAAAACCAAGTTCAATCATGTTTGGGGGAAAAGCCTATAACCCATATATTTGAAGTCTAATACCATCTAAAAGGGCTTGGATATGAACAAGGTTAGAAATCTAAGGCTAATACTCATTTAAATGGGGCTCGTCGAGTCAGGATCAATTTGTCCGAAAATCCAAGGCTAACACCCCCTCCAAAAACCAAGTTCAATCATGTTTGGGGGAAAAGCCTATAACCCATAAATTTGAAGTCTAATACCATCTAAAAGGGCTTGGATACGAACAAGGTTAGATATCTAAGGCTAATACTCATTTAAATAGGGCTCGTCGAGTCAGGATCAATTTGTCCGAAAATCCAAGGCTAACACCCCCTCCAAAAACCAAGTTCAATCATGTTTGGGGGAAAAGCCTATAGCCCATAAACTTGAAGTCTAATACCATCGAAAAGTTCTTGGATATGAACAAGGTTAGAAATCTAAGGCTAATACTCATTTAAATAGGGCTCGTCGAGTCAGGATCAATTTGTCCGAAAATCCAAGGCTAACACCCCTCCAAAAACCAAGTTCAATCATGTTTGGGGGAAAAGCCTATAACCCATAAATTCGAAGTATAATACCATATAAAAGGGCTTGGATATGAACAAGGTTAGAAATCTAAGGCTAATACTCATTTAAATGGGGCTCGTCGAGTCAGGATCAATTTGTCCGAAAATCCAAGGCTAACACCCCCTCCAAAAACCAAGTTCAATCATGTTTGGGGGAAAAGCCTATAACCCATAAATTTGAAGTCTAATACCATATAAAAGGGCTTGGATATGAACAAGGTTAGATATCTAAGGCTAATACTCATTTAAATAGGGCTCGTCGAGTCAGGATCAATTTGTCCGAAAATCCAAGGCTAACACCCCCTCCAAAAACCAAGTTCAATCATGTTTGGGGGAAAAGGATATTACCCATAAATTTGAAGTCTAATACCATAAAAAAGGGCTTGGATACGAACAAGGTTAGATATCTAAGGCTAATACTCATTTAAATAGGGCTAGTCGAGTCAGGATCAATTTGTCCGAAAATCCAAGGCTAACACCCCCTCCAAAAACCAAGTTCAATCATGTTTGGGGGAAAAGCCTATAGCCCATAAACTTGAAGTATAATACCAACTAAAACAGATTGGATATGAACAAGGTTAGAAATGTAAGGATAATACTCATTTAAATGGGGCTCGTTGAGTGAGGATCAATTTGTCCGAAAATCCAAGGCTAACACCCCTCCAAAAACCAAGTTCAATCATGTTTGGGGGAAAAGCCTATAACCCATATATTTGAAGTCTAATACCATCTAAAAGGGCTTGGATATGAACAAAGTTAGAAATGTAAGGCTAATACTCATTTAAATAGGGCTCGTCGAGTCAGGATCAATTTGTCCGAAAATCCAAGGCTAACACCCCTCCAAAAACCAAGTTCAATCATGTTTGGGGGAAAAGCCTATAACCCATATATTTGAAGTCTAATACCATATAAAAGGGCTTGGATATGAACAAGGTTAGAAATCTAAGGCTAATACTCATTTAAATGGGGCTCGTCGAGTCAGGATCAATTTGTCCGAAAATCCAAGGCTAACACCCCTTCCAAAAACCAAGTTCAATCATGTTTGGGGGAAAAGCCTATAACCCATAAATTTGAAGTCTAATACCATATAAAAAGGCTTGGATATGAACAAGGTTAGATATCTAAGGCTAATACTCATTTAAATAGGGCTCGTCGAGTCAGGATCAATTTGTCCGAAAATCCAAGGCTAACACCCCCTCCAAAAACCAAGTTCAATCATGTTTGGGGGAAAAGCCTATAGCCCATAAACTTGAAGTATAATACCAACTAAAACAGATTGGATATGAACAAGGTTAGAAATGTAAGGATAATACTCATTTAAATGGGGCTCGTTGAGTGAGGATCAATTTGTCCGAAAATCCAAGGCTAACACCCCTCCAAAAACCAAGTTCAATCATGTTTGGGGGAAAAGCCTATAACCCATATATTTGAAGTCTAATACCATCTAAAAGGGCTTGGATATGAACAAGGTTATAAATGTAAGGCTAATACTCATTTAAATAGGGCTCGTCGAGTCAGGATCAATTTGTCCGAAAATCCAAGGCTAACACCCCTCCAAAAACCAAGTTCAATCATGTTTGGGGGAAAAGCCTATAACCCATAAATTTGAAGTCTAATACCATCTAAAAGGGCTTGGATATGAACAAGGTTAGAAATCTAAGGCTAATACTCATTTAAATGGGGCTCGTCGAGTCAGGATCAATTTGTCCGAAAATCCAAGGCTAACACCCCCTCCAAAAACCAAGTTCAATCATGTTTGGGGGAAAAGCCTATAACCCATAAATTTAAAGTCTAATACCATCTAAAAGGGCTTGGATACGAACAAGGTTAGATATCTAAGGCTAATACTCATTGAAATAGGGCTCGTCGAGTCAGGATCAATTTGTCCGAAAATCCAAGGCTAACACCCCCTCCAAAAACCAAGTTCAATCATGTTTGGGGGAAAAGGATATTACCCATAAATTTTAGGTGTAATACCAACTAAAACAGATTGGATATGAACAAGGTTAGAAATGTAAGGATAATACTCATTTAAATGGGGCTCGTTGAGTGAGGATCAATTTGTCCGAAAATCCAAGGCTAACACCCCTCCAAAAACCAAGTTCAATCATGTTTGGGGTAAAAGCCTATAACCCATATATTTGAAGTCTAATACCATCTAAAAGGGCTTGGATATGAACAAGGTTAGAAATGTAAGGCTAATACTCATTTAAATGGGGCTCGTTGAGTGAGGATCAATTTGTCCGAAAATCCAAGGCTAACACCCCTCCAAAAACCAAGTTCAATCATGTTTGGGGGAAAAGCCTATAACCCATATATTTGAAGTCTAATACCATCTAAAAGGGCTTGGATATGAACAAGGTTAGAAATGTAAGGCTAATACTCATTTAAATAGGGCTCGTCGAGTCAGGATCAATTTGTCCGAAAATCCAAGCCTAACACCCCTCCAAAAACCAAGTTCAATCATGTTTGGGGGAAAAGCCTATAACCCATAAATTTGAAGTCTAATACCATCTAAAAGGGCTTGGATATGAACAAGGTTAGAAATCTAAGGCTAATACTCATTTAAATGGGGCTCGTCGAGTCAGGATCAATTTGTCCGAAAATCCAAGGCTTACACCCCCTCCAAAAACCAAGTTCAATCATGTTTGGGGGAAAAGCCTATAACCCATAAATTTGAAGTCTAATACCATCTAAAAGGGCTTGGATATGAACAAGGTTAGATATCTAAGGCTAATACTCATTTAAATAGGGCTCGTCGAGTCAGGATCAATTTGTCCGAAAATCCAAGGCTAACACCCCCTCCAAAAACCAAGTTCAATCATGTTTGGGGGAAAAGGATATTACCCATAAATTTGAAGTCTAATACCATCTAAAAGTGCTTGGATATGACCAAGGTTAGAAATCTAAGGCTAATACTCATTTAAATAGGGCTCGTCGAGTCAGGATCAATTTGTCCGAAAATCCAAGGCTAACACCCCCTCCAAAAACCAAGTTCAATCATGTTTGGGGGAAAAGGATATTACCCATAAATTTGAAGTCTAATACCATAAAAAAGGGCTTGGATACGAACAAGGTTAGATATCTAAGGCTAATACTCATTTAAATAGGGCTCGTCGAGTCAGGATCAATTTGTCCGAAAATCCAAGGCTAACACCCCCTCCAAAAACCAAGTTCAATCATGTTTGGGGGAAAAGGATATTACCCATAAATTTGAAGTCTAATACCATCTAAAAGTGCTTGGATATGACCAAGGTTAGAAATCTAAGGCTAATACTCATTTAAATGGGGCTCGTCGAGTCAGGATCAATTTGTCCGAAAATCCAAGGCTAACACCCCTCCAAAAACCAAGTTCAATCATGTTTGGGGGAAAAGCCTATCACCCATAAATTTGAAGTCTAATACCATATAAAAGGGCTTGGATATGAACAAGCTTAGATATCTAAGGCTAATACTCATTTAAATAGGGCTCGTCGAGTCAGGATCAATTTGTCCGAAAATCCAAGGCTAACACCCCCTCCAAAAACCAAGTTCAATCATGTTTGGGGGAAAAGGATATTACCCATAAATTTGAAGTCTAATACCATAAAAAAGGGCTTGGATACGAACAAGGTTAGATATCTAAGGCTAATACTCATTTAAATAGGGCTCGTCGAGTCAGGATCAATTTGTCCGAAAATCCAAGGCTAACACCCCCTCCAAAAACCAAGTTCAATCATGTTTGGGGGAAAAGCCTATAGCCCATAAACTTGAAGTATAATACCAACTAAAACAGATTGGATATGAACAAGGTTAGAAATGTAAGGATAATACTCATTTAAATGGGGCTCGTTGAGTGAGGATCAATTTGTCCGAAAATCCAAGGCTAACACCCCTCCAAAAACCAAGTTCAATCATGTTTGGGGGAAAAGCCTATAACCCATATATTTGAAGTCTAATACCATCTAAAAGGGCTTGGATATGAACAAAGTTAGAAATGTAAGGCTAATACTCATTTAAATAGGGCTCGTCGAGTCAGGATCAATTTGTCCGAAAATCCAAGGCTAACACCCCTCCAAAAACCAAGTTCAATCATGTTTGGGGGAAAAGCCTATAACCCATATATTTGAAGTCTAATACCATATAAAAGGGCTTGGATATGAACAAGGTTAGAAATCTAAGGCTAATACTCATTTAAATGGGGCTCGTCGAGTCAGGATCAATTTGTCCGAAAATCCAAGGCTAACACCCCCTCCAAAAACCAAGTTCAATCATGTTTGGGGGAAAAGCCTATAACCCATAAATTTGAAGTCTAATACCATATAAAAGGGCTTGGATATGAACAAGGTTAGATATCTAAGGCTAATACTCATTTAAATAGGGCTCGTCGAGTCAGGATCAATTTGTCCGAAAATCCAAGGCTAACACCCCCTCCAAAAACCAAGTTCAATCATGTTTGGGGGAAAAGCCTATAGCCCATAAACTTGAAGTATAATACCAACTAAAACAGATTGGATATGAACAAGGTTAGAAATGTAAGGATAATACTCATTTAAATGGGGCTCGTTGAGTGAGGATCAATTTGTCCGAAAATCCAAGGCTAACACCCCTCCCAAAACCAAGTTCAATCATGTTTGGGGGAAAAGCCTATAACCCATATATTTGAAGTCTAATACCATCTAAAAGGGCTTGGATATGAACAAGGTTATAAATGTAAGGCTAATACTCATTTAAATAGGGCTCGTCGAGTCAGGATCAATTTGTCCGAAAATCCAAGGCTAACACCCCTCCAAAAACCAAGTTCAATCATGTTTGGGGGAAAAGCCTATAACCCATAAATTTGAAGTCTAATACCATCTAAAAGGGCTTGGATATGAACAAGGTTAGAAATCTAAGGCTAATACTCATTTAAATGGGGCTCGTCGAGTCAGGATCAATTTGTCCGAAAATCCAAGGCTAACACCCCCTCCAAAAACCAAGTTCAATCATGTTTGGGGGAAAAGCCTATAACCCATAAATTTGAAGTCTAATACCATCTAAAAGGGCTTGGATACGAACAAGGTTAGATATCTAAGGCTAATACTCATTGAAATAGGGCTCGTCGAGTCAGGATCAATTTGTCCGAAAATCCAAGGCTAACACCCCCTCCAAAAACCAAGTTCAATCATGTTTGGGGGAAAAGGATATTACCCATAAATTTTAGGTGTAATACCAACTAAAACAGATTGGATATGAACAAGGTTAGAAATGTAAGGATAATACTCATTTAAATGGGGCTCGTTGAGTGAGGATCAATTTGTCCGAAAATCCAAGGCTAACACCCCTCCAAAAACCAAGTTCAATCATGTTTGGGGGAAAAGCCTATAACCCATATATTTGAAGTCTAATACCATCTAAAAGGGCTTGGATATGAACAAGGTTAGAAATGTAAGGCTAATACTCATTTAAATGGGGCTCGTTGAGGGAGGATCAATTTGTCCGAAAATCCAAGGCTAACACCCCTCCAAAAACCAAGTTCAATCATGTTTGGGGGAAAAGCCTATAACCCATATATTTGAAGTCTAATACCATTTAAAAGGGCTTGGATATGAACAAGGTTAGAAATGTAAGGCTAATACTCATTTAAATAGGGCTCGTCGAGTCAGGATCAATTTGTCCGAAAATCCAAGGCTAACACCCCTCCAAAAACCAAGTTCAATCATGTTTGGGGGAAAAGCCTATAACCCATAAATTTGAAGTCTAATACCATCTAAAAGGGCTTGGATATGAACAAGGTTAGAAATCTAAGGCTAATACTCATTTAAATGGGGCTCGTCGAGTCAGGATCAATTTGTCCGAAAATCCAAGGCTTACACCCCCTCCAAAAACCAAGTTCAATCATGTTTGGGGGAAAAGCCTATAACCCATAAATTTGAAGTCTAATACCATCTAAAAGGGCTTGGATACGAACAAGGTTAGATATGTAAGGCTAATACTCATTTAAATAGGGCTCGTCGAGTCAGGATCAATTTGTCCGAAAATCCAAGGCTAACACCCCCTCCAAAAACCAAGTTCAATCATGTTTGGGGGAAAAGGATATTACCCATAAATTTGAAGTCTAATACCATCTAAAAGTGCTTGGATATGACCAAGGTTAGAAATCTAAGGCTAATACTCATTTAAATAGGGCTCGTCGAGTCAGGATCAATTTGTCCGAAAATCCAAGGCTAACACCCCCTCCAAAAACCAAGTTCAATCATGTTTGGGGGAAAAGGATATTACCCATAAATTTGAAGTCTAATACCATCTAAAAGTGCTTGGATATGAACAAGGTTAGAAATCTAAGGCTAATACTCATTTAAATAGGGCTCGTCGATTTAGGATCAATTTGTCCGAAAATCCAAGGCTAACACCCCCTCCAAAAACCAAGTTCAATCATGTTTGGGGGAAAAGGATATTACCCATAAATTTGAAGTCTTATACCATCTAACCCCCTCCAAAAACCAAGTTCAATCATGTTTGGGGGAAAAGCCTATAACCCATAAATTTGAAGTCTAATACCATCTAAAAGGGCTTGGATATGAACAAGGTTAGAAATCTAAGGCTAATACTCATTTAAATGGGGCTCGTTGAGTCAGTATCAATTTGTACGAAAATCCAAGGCTAACACCCCCTCCAAAAACCAAGTTCAATCATGTTTGGGGGAAAAGGATATTACCCATAAATTTTAAGTCTAATACCAACTAAAACAGATTGGATATGAACAAGGTTAGAACTCTAAGGACAATACTCATTTAAATGGGGCTCGTCGAGTGAGGATCAATTTGTCCAAAAATCCAAGGCTAACACCCCTCCAAAAACCAAGTTCAATCATGTTTGGGGGAAAAGCCTATAACCCATAAATTTGAAGTCTAATACCATCTACAAGGACTTGGATATGAACAAGGTTAGAAATATAAGGCTAATACTCATTTAAATGGGGCTCGTCAAGTCAGGATCAATTTGTCCGAAAATCCAAGGCTAACACCCCCTCCAAAAACCAAGTTCAATCATGTTTGGGGGAAAAGCCTATAACCCATAAATTTGAAGTCTAATACCATCTAAAAGGGCTTGGATATGAACAAGGTTAGAAATCTAAGGATAATACTCATTTAAATGGGGCTCGTCGAGTCAGTATCAATTTGTCCGAAAATCCAAGGCTAACACGCCCTCCAAAAACCAAGTTCAATCATGTTTGGGGGAAAAGCCTATAACCCATAAATTTGAAGTCTAATACCATCTAAAAGTGCATGGATATGAACAAGATTAGAAATCTAAGGCTAGTACTCAGTTAAATAGGGCTCGTCGAGTCAGGATCAATTTGTCCGAAAATCCAAGGCTAACACCCCCTCCAAAAACCAAGTTCAATCATGTTTGGGGGAAAAGCCTATAACCCATAAATTTGAAGTCTAATACCATCTAAAAGGTCTTGGATATGAAAAAGGTTAGATATCTAAGGCTAATACTCATTTAAATAGGGCTCGTCAAGTCAGGATCAATTTGTCCGAAAATCCTAGGATAACACCCCCTCCAAAAACCAAGTTCAATCATGTTTGGGGGAAAAGGATATTACCCATAAATTTGAAGTCTAATACCATATAAAAGGGCTTGGATATGAACAAGGTTAGAAATCTAAGGCTAATACTCATTTAAATGGGGCTCGTCGAGTCAGGATCAATTTGTCCGAAAATCCAAGGCAAACACCCATCCAAAAACAAAGTTCAATCATGTTTGGGGGAAAAGCCTATAACTCATAAATTTGAAGTCTAATACCATCTAAAAGGGCTTGGATATGAAAAAGGTTAGAAATCTAAGGCTTATACTCATTTAAATGGGGCTCGTCGAGTCAGGATCAATTTGTCCGAAAATCCAAGGCTAACACCCCCTCAAAAAACCAAGTTCAATCATGTTTGGGGGAAAAGCCTATAACCCATAAATTTGAAGTCTAATACCATCTAAAAGGGCTTGGATATGAAAAAGGTTAGAAATCTAAGGCTTATACTCATTTAAATGGGGCTCGTCGAGTCAGGATCAATTTGTCCGAAAATCCAAGGCTAACACCCCCTCAAAAAACCAAGTTCAATCATGTTTGGGGGAAAAGGATATTACCCATAAATTTGCAGTCTAATACCATCTAAAAGTTATTGGATATGAACAAGATTAGAAATCTAAGGCTAATACTCATTTAAATAGGGCTCGTCGAGTCAGGATCAATTTGTCCGAAAATCCAAGGCTAACACCCCTCCAAAAACCAAGTTCAATCATGTTTGGGGGAATAGCCTATAACCCATAAATTTGAAGTCTAATACCATCTAAAAGGACTTGGATATGAACAAGGTTAGAAATCTAAGGCTAGTACTCATTTAAATGGGGCTCGTCAAGTCAGGATCAATTTGTCCGAAAATCCAAGGCTAACACCCCTCCAAAAACCAAGTTCAATCATGTTTGGGGGAAAAGCCTATCACCCATAAATTTGAAGTCTAATACCATCTAAAAGGGCTTGGATATGAACAAGGTTAGAAATCTAAGGCTAATACTCATTTAAATGGGGCTCGTCGAGTCAGGATCAATTTGTCCGAAAATCCAAGGCTAACACCCACTCCAAAAACCAAGTTCAATCATGCTTGGGGGAAAAGCCTATAACCCATAAATTTGAAGTCTAATACCATCTAAAAGGGCTTGTATATGAACAAGGTTAGAAATGTAAGGCTAATACTCATTTAAATGGGGCTCGTCGAGTCAGGATCAATTTGTCCGAAAATCCAAGGCTAACACCCCCTCCAAAAACCAAGTTCAATCATGCTTGGGGGAAAAGCCTATAACCCATAAATTTGAAGTCTAATACCATCTAAAAGTGCTTGGATATGAACATGATTAGAAATCTAAGGCTAATAATAATTTTAATAGGTCTCCTCGAGCCAGGATCAATTTGTCCGAAAATCCAAGGCTAACACCCCCTCCAAAAACCAAGTTCAATCATGTTTGGGGGAAAAGGATATAACCCATAAATTTGAAGTCTAATACCATCTAAAAGGGCTTGGATATGAACAAGGTTAGAAATGTAAGTCTAATAGTCATTTAAATAGGGCTCGTCGAGTCAGGATCAATTTGTCCGAAAATCCAAGGCTTACACCCCCTCCAAAAACCAAGTTCAATCATGTTTGGGGGAAAAGCCTATAACCCATAAATTTGAAGTCTAATACCATGTAAAAGGGCTTGGATATGAACAAGGTTATAAATGTAAGGCTAATACTCATTTAAATGGGGCTCCTCGAGTCAGGATCAATTTGTCCGAAAATCTAAGGCTAACACGCCCTCCAAAAACCAAGTTCAATCATGTTTGGGGGAAAAGCCTATAACCAATAAATTTGAAGTCTAATACCATCTAAAAGTGCTTGGATATGAACAAGATTAGAAATATAAGGCTAATACTAATTTTAATAGGGCTCGTCGAGCCAGGATCAATTTGTCCAAAAATCCAAGGATAACACCCCCTCCAAAAACCAAGTTCAATCATGTTTGGGGGAAAAGCCTATAACCCATAAATTTGAAGTCTAATACCATCTTAAAGGGATTGGATATGAACAAGGTTAGAAATATAAGGCTAATACTCATTTAAATAGGGCTCGTCGAGTCAGGATCAATTTGTCCGAAAATCCAAGGCTAACACCCCCTCCAAAAACCAAGTTCAATCAAGTTTGGGGGAAAAGGATATTACCCATAAATTTGAAGTCTAATACCATATAAAAGTTCTTGGATATGAACAAGATTATAAATCTAAGGCTAATACTCATTTAAATAGGGCTTGTCGAGTCAGGATCAATTTGTCCGAAAATCCAAGGCTAACACCCCTCCAAAAACCAAGTTCAATCATGTTTGGGGGAATAGCCTATAACCCATAAATTTGAAGTCTAATACCATCTAAAAGGACTTGGATATGAACAAGGTTAGAGATCTAAGGCTAATACTCATTTAAATGGGGCTCGTCGAGTCAGGATCAATTTGTCCGAAAATCCAAGGCTAACACCCCTCCAAAAACCAAGTTCAATCATGTTTGGGGGAAAAGCCTATAACCCATAAATTTGAAGTCTAATACCATCTAAAAGGGCTTGGATATGAACAAGGTTAGAAATCAAAGGCTAATACTCATTTAAATGGGGCTCATCGAGTCAGGATCAATTTGTCCGAAAATCCAAGGCTAACACCCACTCCAAAAACCAAGTTTAATCATGCTTGGGGGAAAAGCCTATAACCCATAAATTTGAAGTCTAATACCATCTAAAAGGGCTTGGATATGAAAAAGGTTAGAAATCTAAGGCTAATACTCATTTAAATGGGGCTCGTCGAGTCAGGATCAATTTGTCCGAAAATCCAAGGCTATAACCTTGTTCATGCTTGGGGGAAAAGCCTATAACCCATAAATTTGAAGTCTAATACCATCTAAAAGGGCTTGGATATGAACAAGGTTAGAAATCTAAGGCTAATACTCATTTAAATGGGGCTCGTCGAGTAAGGATCAATTTGTCTGAAAATCTAAGGCTAACACGCCCTCCAAAAACCAAGTTCAATCATGTTTGGGGGAAAAGCCAATAACCCATAAATTTGAAGTCTCATACCATCTAAAAGTGCTTGGATATGAACATGATTAGAAATCTAAGGCTAATACAAATTTTAATAGGGCTCCTCGAGCCAGGATCAATTTGTCCGAAAATCCAAGGCTAACACCCCCTCCAAAAACCAAGTTCAATCATGTTTGGGGGAAAAGGATATAACCCATAAATTTGAAGTCTAATACCATCTAAAAGGGCTTGGATATGAACAAGGTTAGAAATGTAAGTCTAATACTCATTTAAATAGGGCTCGTCGAGTAAGGATCAATTTGTCCGAAAATCCAAGGCTAACACCCCCTCCAAAAACCAAGTTCAATCATGTTTGGGGGAAAAGCCTATAACCCATAAATTTGAAGTCTAATACCATGTTAAAGGGCTTGGATATGAACAAGGTTATAAATGTAAGGCTAATACTCATTTAAATGGGGCTCCTCGAGTCAGGATCAATTTGTCCGAAAATCTAAGGCTAACACGCCCTCCAAAAACCAAGTTCAATCATGTTTGGGGGAAAAGCCTATAACCAATAAATTTGAAGTCTAATACCATCTAAAAGTGCTTGGATATGAACAAGATTAGAAATATAAGGCTAATACTAATTTTAATAGGGCTCGTCGAGCCAGGATCAATTTGTCCGAAAATCCAAGGCTAACACCCCCTCCAAAAACCAAGTTCAATCATGTTTGGGGGAAAAGCCTATAACCCATAAATTTGAAGTCTAATACCATCTAAAAGTTCTTGGATATGAACAAGATTAGAAATCTAAGGCTAATACTCATTTAAATAGGGCTTGTCGAGTCAGGATCAATTTGTCCGAAAATCCAAGGCTAACACCCCTCCAAAAACCAAGTTCAATCATGTTTGGGGGAAAAGCCTATAACCCATAAATTTGAAGTCTAATACCATCTAAAAGGACTTGGATATGAACAAGGTTAGAAATCTAAGGCTAATACTCATTTAAATGGGGCTCGTCCAGTCAGGATCAATTTGTCCGAAAATCCAAGGCTAACACCCCCTCCAAAAACCAAGTTCAGTCATGTTTGGGGGAAAAGCCTATAACCCATAAATTTGAAGTCTAATACCATCTAAAAGGGCTTGGATATGAACAAGGTTAGAAATTTAAGGCTAATACTCATTTAAATGGGGCTCGTCGAGTCAGGATCAATTTGTCCGAAAATCCAAGGCTAACACCCCCTCCAAAAACCAAGTTCAATCATGTTTGGGGGAAAAGCCTATAACCCATAAATTTGAAGTCTAATACCATCTAAAAGGGCTTGGATATGAACAAGGTTAGAAATCTAAGGCTAATACTCATTTAAATGGGGCTCGTCGAGTCAGGATCAATTTGTCCGAAAATCCAAGGCTAACACCCACTCCAAAAACCAAGTTTAATCATGCTTGGGGGAAAAGCCTATAACCCATAAATTTGAAGTCTAATACCATCTAAAAGGGCTTGGATATGAACAAGGTTAGAAATCTAAGGCTAATACTCATTTAAATGAGGCTCGTCGAGTCAGGATCAATTTGTCCGAAAATCCAAGGCTAACACCCCCTCCAAAAACCAAGTTCAATCATGTTTGGGGGAAAAGCTTATAACCCATAAATTTGAAGTCTAATACCATCTAAAAGGGCTTGGATATGAACAAGGTTAGAAATCTAAGGCTAATACTAATTTTAACACCCCCTCCAAAAACCGAGTTCAATCATGTTTGGGGGAAAAGCCTATAACCCATAAATTTGAAGTCTAATACCATATCAAAGGGCTTGGATATGAACAAGGTTAGAAATCTAAGGCTAATACTAATTTTAATAGGGCTCCTCGAGCCAGGATCAATTTGTCCGAAAATCCAAGGCTAACACCCCCTCCAAAAACCAAGTTCAATCATGTTTGGGGGAAAAGGATATAACCCATAAATTTGAAGTCTAATACCATCTAAAAGGGCTTGGATATGAATAAGGTTAGAAATGTAAGTCTAATACTCATTTAAATAGGGCTCGTCGAGTCAGGATCAATTTGTCCGAAAATCCAAGGCTAACACCCCCTCCAAAAACCAAGTTCAATCATGTTTGGGGGAAAAGCCTATAACCCATAAATTTTAAGTCTAATACCATGTTAAAGGGCTTGGATATGAAAAAGGTTATAAATGTAAGGCTAATACTCATTTAAATGGGGCTCCTCGAGTCAGGATCAATTTGTCCGAAAATCTAAGGCTAACACGCCCTCCAAAAACCAAGTTCAATCATGTTTGGGGGAAAAGCCTATAACCAATAAATTTGAAGTCTAATACCATCTAAAAGTGCTTGGATATGAACAAGATTAGAAATATAAGGCTAATACTAATTTTAATAGGGCTCGTCGAGCAAGGATCAATTTGTCCGAAAATCCAAGGCTAACACCCCCTCCAAAAACCAAGTTCAATCATGTTTGGGGGAAAAGCCTATAACCCATAAATTTGAAGTCTAATACCATCTTAAAGGGCTTGGATATGAACAAGGTTAGAAATATAAGGCTAATACTCATTTAAATAGGGCTCGTCGAGTCAGGATCAATTTGTCCGAAAATCCAAGGCTAACACCCCCTCCAAAAACCAAGTTCAATCAAGTTTGGGGGAAAAGGATATTACCCATAAATTTGAAGTCTAATACCATCTAAAAGTTCTTGGATATGAACAAGATTAGAAATCTAAGGCTAATACTCATTTAAATAGGGCTTGTCGAGTCAGGATCAATTTGTCCGAAAATCCAAGGCTAACACCCCTCCAAAAACCAAGTTCAATCATGTTTGGGGGAAAAGCCTATAACCCATAAATTTGAAGTCTAATACCATCTAAAAGGACTTGGATATGAACAAGGTTAGAAATCTAAGGCTAATACTCATTTAAATAGGGCTTGTCGAGTCAGGATCAATTTGTCCGAAAATCCAAGGCTAACACCCCTCCAAAAACCAAGTTCAATCATGTTTGGGGGAAAAGCCTATAACCCATAAATTTGAAGTCTAATACCATCTAAAAGGACTTGGATATGAACAAGGTTAGAAATCTAAGGCTAATACTCATTTAAATGGGGCTCGTCCAGTCAGGATCAATTTGTCCGAAAAATCCAAGGCTAACACCCCCTCCAAAAACCAAGTTCAGTCATGTTTGGGGGAAAAGCCTATAACCCATAAATTTGAAGTCTAATACCATCTAAAAGGGCTTGGATATGAACAAGGTTAGAAATCTAAGGCTAATACTCATTTAAATGGGGCTCATCGAGTCAGGATCAATTTGTCCGAAAATCCAAGGCTAACACCCCCTCCAAAAACCAAGTTCAATCATGTTTGGGGGAAAAGCTTATAACCCATAAATTTGAAGTCTAATACCATCTAAAAGGGCTTGGATATGAACAAGGTTAGAAATGTAAGGCTAATACTCATTTAAATGGGGCTCGTCGAGTAAGGATCAATTTGTCCGAAAATCTAAGGCTAACACGCCCTCCAAAAACCAAGTTCAATCATGTTTGGGGGAAAAGCCTATAACCCATAAATTTGAAGTCTAATACCATCTAAAAGTGCTTGGATATGAACATGATTAGAAATCTAAGGCTAATACTAATTTTAATAGGACTCCTCGAGCCAGGATCAATTTGTCCGAAAATCCAAGGCTAACACCCCCTCCAAAAACCAAGTTCAATCATGTTTGGGGGAAAAGGATATAACCCATAAATTTGAAGTCTAATACCATCTAAAAGGGTTTGGATATGAACAAGGTTAGAAATGTAAGTCTAATACTCATTTAAATAGGGCTCGTCGAGTCAGGATCAATTTGTCCGAAAATCCAAGGCTAACACCCCCTCCAAAAACCAAGTTCAATCATGTTTGGGGGAAAAGCCTATAACCCATAAATTTGAAGTCTAATACCATGTTAAAGGGCTTGGATATGAACAAGGTTATAAATGTAAGGCTAATACTCATTTAAATGGGGCTCCTCGAGTCAGGATCAATTTGTCCGAAAATCTAAGGCTAACACGCCCTCCAAAAACCAAGTTCAATCATGTTTGGGGGAAAAGCCTATAACCAAAAAATTTGAAGTCTAATACCATCTAAAAGTGCTTGGATATGAACAAGATTAGAAATATAAGGCTAATACTAATTTTAATAGGGCTCGTCGAGCCAGGATCAATTTGTCCGAAAATTCAAGGCTAACACCCCCTCCAAAAACCAAGTTCAATCATGTTTGGGGGAAAAGCCTATAACCCATAAATTTGAAGTCTAATACCATCTAAAAGGGCTTGGATATGAACAAGGTTAGAAATGTAAGTCTAATACTCATTTAAATAGGGCTCGTCGAGTCAGGATCAATTTGTCCGAAAATCCAAGGCTAACACCCCCTCCAAAAACCAAGTTCAATCATGTTTGGGGGAAAAGCCTATAACCCATAAATTTTAAGTCTAATACCATGTTAAAGGGCTTGGATATGAAAAAGGTTATAAATGTAAGGCTAATACTCATTTAAATGGGGCTCCTCGAGTCAGGATCAATTTGTCCGAAAATCTAAGGCTAACACGCCCTCCAAAAACCAAGTTCAATCATGTTTGGGGGAAAAGCCTATAACCAATAAATTTGAAGTCTAATACCATCTAAAAGTGCTTGGATATGAACAAGATTATAAATATAAGGCTAATACTAATTTTAATAGGGCTCGTCGAGCCAGGATCAATTTGTCCGAAAATCCAAGGCTAACACCCCCTCCAAAAACCAAGTTCAATCATGTTTGGGGGAAAAGCCTATAACCCATAAATTTGAAGTCTAATACCATCTTAAAGGGCTTGGATATGAACAAGGTTAGAAATATAAGGCTAATACTCATTTAAATAGGGCTCGTCGAGTCAGGATCAATTTGTCCGAAAATCCAAGGCTAACACCCCCTCCAAAAACCAAGTTCAATCAAGTTTGGGGGAAAAGGATATTACCCATAAATTTGAAGTCTAATACCATCTAAAAGTTCTTGGATATGAACAAGGTTAGAAATCTAAGGCTAATACTCATTTAAATAGGGCTCGTCGAGTCAGGATCAATTTGTCCGAAAATCCAAGGCTAACACCCCTCCAAAAACCAAGTTCAGTCATGTTTGGGGGAAAAGCCTATAACCCATAAATTTGAAGTCTAATACCATCTAAAAGGACTTGGATATGAACAAGGTTAGAAATCTAAGGCTAATACTCATTTAAATGGGGCTCGTCCAGTCAGGATCAATTTGTCCGAAAATCCAAGGCTAACACCCCCTCCAAAAACCAAGTTCAGTCATGTTTGGGGGAAAAGCCTATAACCCATAAATTTGAAGTCTAATACCATCTAAAAGGGCTTGGATATGAACAAGGTTAGAAATGTAAGTCTAATACTCATTTAAATAGGGCTCGTCGAGTCAGGATCAATTTGTCCGAAAATCCAAGGCTAACACCCCCTCCAAAAACCAAGTTCAATCATGTTTGGGGGAAAAGCCTATAACCCATAAATTTTAAGTCTAATACCATGTTAAAGGGCTTGGATATGAAAAAGGTTATAAATGTAAGGCTAATACTCATTTAAATGGGGCTCCTCGAGTCAGGATCAATTTGTCCGAAAATCTAAGGCTAACACGCCCTCCAAAAACCAAGTTCAATCATGTTTGGGGGAAAAGCCTATAACCAATAAATTTGAAGTCTAATACCATCTAAAAGTGCTTGGATATGAACAAGATTAGAAATATAAGGCTAATACTAATTTTAATAGGGCTCGTCGAGCCAGGATCAATTTGTCCGAAAATCCAAGGCTAACACCCCCTCCAAAAACCAAGTTCAATCATGTTTGGGGGAAAAGCCTATAACCCATAAATTTGAAGTCTAATACCATCTTAAAGGGCTTGGATATGAACAAGGTTAGAAATATAAGGCTAATACTCATTTAAATAGGGCTCGTCGAGTCAGGATCAATTTGTCCGAAAATCCAAGGCTAACACCCCCTCCAAAAACCAAGTTCAATCAAGTTTGGGGGAAAAGGATATTACCCATAAATTTGAAGTCTAATACCATCTAAAAGTTCTTGGATATGAACAAGATTAGAAATCTAAGGCTAATACTCATTTAAATAGGGCTTGTCGAGTCAGGATCAATTTGTCCGAAAATCCAAGGCTAACACCCCTCCAAAAACCAAGTTCAATCATGTTTGGGGGAAAAGCCTATAACCCATAAATTTGAAGTCTAATACCATCTAAAAGGACTTGGATATGAACAAGGTTAGAAATCTAAGGCTAATACTCATTTAAATGGGGCTCGTCCAGTCAGGATCAATTTGTCCGAAAATCCAAGGCTAACACCCCCTCCAAAAACCAAGTTCAGTCATGTTTGGGGGAAAAGCCTATAACCCATAAATTTGAAGTCTAATACCATCTAAAAGGGCTTGGATATGAACAAGGTTAGAAATGTAAGGCTAATACTCATTTAAATGGGGCTCGTCGAGTCAGGATCAATTTGTCCGAAAATCCAAGGCTAACACCCCCTCCAAAAACCAAGTTCAATCATGTTTGGGGGAAAAGCTTATAACCCATAAATTTGAAGTCTAATACCATCTAAAAGGGCTTGGATATGAACAAGGTTAGAAATCTAAGGCTAATACTCATTTAAATGGGGCTCGTCGACTAAGGATCAATTTGTCCGAAAATCTAAGGCTAACACGCCCTCCAAAAACCAAGTTCAATCATGTTTGGGGGAAAAGCCTATAACCCATAAATTTGAAGTCTAATACCATCTAAAAGGGCTTGGATATGAACAAGGTTAGAAATCTAAGGCTAATACTCATTTAAATGGGGCTCATCGAGTCAGGATCAATTTGTCCGAAAATCCAAGGCTAACACCCCCTCCAAAAACCAAGTTCAATCATGTTTGGGGGAAAAGCTTATAACCCATAAATTTGAAGTCTAATACCATCTAAAAGGGCTTGGATATGAACAAGGTTAGAAATGTAAGGCTAATACTCATTTAAATGGGGCTCGTCGAGTAAGGATCAATTTGTCCGAAAATCTAAGGCTAACACGCCCTCCAAAAACCAAGTTCAATCATGTTTGGGGGAAAAGCCTATAACCCATAAATTTGAAGTCTAATACCATCTAAAAGTGCTTGGATATGAACATGATTAGAAATCTAAGGCTAATACTAATTTTAATAGGACTCCTCGAGCCAGGATCAATTTGTCCGAAAATCCAAGGCTAACACCCCCTCCAAAAACCAAGTTCAATCATGTTTGGGGGAAAAGGATATAACCCATAAATTTGAAGTCTAATACCATCTAAAAGGGCTTGGATATGAACAAGGTTAGAAATCTAAGGCTAATACTCATTTAAATGGGGCTCGTCGACTAAGGATCAATTTGTCCGAAAATCTAAGGCTAACACGCCCTCCAAAAACCAAGTTCAATCATGTTTGGGGGAAAAGCCTATAACCCATAAATTTGAAGTCTAATACCATCTAAAAGGGCTTGGATATGAACAAGGTTAGAAATCTAAGGCTAATACTCATTTAAATGGGGCTCATCGAGTCAGGATCAATTTGTCCGAAAATCCAAGGCTAACACCCCCTCCAAAAACCAAGTTCAATCATGTTTGGGGGAAAAGCTTATAACCCATAAATTTGAAGTCTAATACCATCTAAAAGGGCTTGGATATGAACAAGGTTAGAAATGTAAGGCTAATACTCATTTAAATGGGGCTCGTCGAGTCAGGATCAATTTGTCCGAAAATCCAAGGCTAACACCCCCTCCAAAAACCAAGTTCAATCATGTTTGGGGGAAAAGGATATAACCCATAAATTTGAAGTCTAATACCATCTAAAAGGGTTTGGATATGAACAAGGTTAGAAATGTAAGTCTAATACTCATTTAAATAGGGCTCGTCGAGTCAGGATCAATTTGTCCGAAAATCCAAGGCTAACACCCCCTCCAAAAACCAAGTTCAATCATGTTTGGGGGAAAAGCCTATAACCCATAAATTTGAAGTCTAATACCATGTTAAAGGGCTTGGATATGAACAAGGTTATAAATGTAAGGCTAATACTCATTTAAATGGGGCTCCTCGAGTCAGGATCAATTTGTCCGAAAATCTAAGGCTAACACGCCCTCCAAAAACCAAGTTCAATCATGTTTGGGGGAAAAGCCTATAACCAAAAAATTTGAAGTCTAATACCATCTAAAAGTGCTTGGATATGAACAAGATTAGAAATATAAGGCTAATACTAATTTTAATAGGGCTCGTCGAGCCAGGATCAATTTGTCCGAAAATTCAAGGCTAACACCCCCTCCAAAAACCAAGTTCAATCATGTTTGGGGGAAAAGCCTATAACCCATAAATTTGAAGTCTAATACCATCTAAAAGGGCTTGGATATGAACAAGGTTAGAAATGTAAGTCTAATACTCATTTAAATAGGGCTCGTCGAGTCAGGATCAATTTGTCCGAAAATCCAAGGCTAACACCCCCTCCAAAAACCAAGTTCAATCATGTTTGGGGGAAAAGCCTATAACCCATAAATTTTAAGTCTAATACCATGTTAAAGGGCTTGGATATGAAAAAGGTTATAAATGTAAGGCTAATACTCATTTAAATGGGGCTCCTCGAGTCAGGATCAATTTGTCCGAAAATCTAAGGCTAACACGCCCTCCAAAAACCAAGTTCAATCATGTTTGGGGGAAAAGCCTATAACCAATAAATTTGAAGTCTAATACCATCTAAAAGTGCTTGGATATGAACAAGATTAGAAATATAAGGCTAATACTAATTTTAATAGGGCTCGTCGAGCCAGGATCAATTTGTCCGAAAATCCAAGGCTAACACCCCCTCCAAAAACCAAGTTCAATCATGTTTGGGGGAAAAGCCTATAACCCATAAATTTGAAGTCTAATACCATCTTAAAGGGCTTGGATATGAACAAGGTTAGAAATATAAGGCTAATACTCATTTAAATAGGGCTCGTCGAGTCAGGATCAATTTGTCCGAAAATCCAAGGCTAACACCCCCTCCAAAAACCAAGTTCAATCAAGTTTGGGGGAAAAGGATATTACCCATAAATTTGAAGTCTAATACCATCTAAAAGTTCTTGGATATGAACAAGATTAGAAATCTAAGGCTAATACTCATTTAAATAGGGCTTGTCGAGTCAGGATCAATTTGTCCGAAAATCCAAGGCTAACACCCCTCCAAAAACCAAGTTCAATCATGTTTGGGGGAAAAGCCTATAACCCATAAATTTGAAGTCTAATACCATCTAAAAGGACTTGGATATGAACAAGGTTAGAAATCTAAGGCTAATACTCATTTAAATGGGGCTCGTCCAGTCAGGATCAATTTGTCCGAAAATCCAAGGCTAACACCCCCTCCAAAAACCAAGTTCAGTCATGTTTGGGGGAAAAGCCTATAACCCATAAATTTGAAGTCTAATACCATCTAAAAGGGCTTGGATATGAACAAGGTTAGAAATGTAAGTCTAATACTCATTTAAATAGGGCTCGTCGAGTCAGGATCAATTTGTCCGAAAATCCAAGGCTAACACCCCCTCCAAAAACCAAGTTCAATCATGTTTGGGGGAAAAGCCTATAACCCATAAATTTTAAGTCTAATACCATGTTAAAGGGCTTGGATATGAAAAAGGTTATAAATGTAAGGCTAATACTCATTTAAATGGGGCTCCTCGAGTCAGGATCAATTTGTCCGAAAATCTAAGGCTAACACGCCCTCCAAAAACCAAGTTCAATCATGTTTGGGGGAAAAGCCTATAACCAATAAATTTGAAGTCTAATACCATCTAAAAGTGCTTGGATATGAACAAGATTAGAAATATAAGGCTAATACTAATTTTAATAGGGCTCGTCGAGCCAGGATCAATTTGTCCGAAAATCCAAGGCTAACACCCCCTCCAAAAACCAAGTTCAATCATGTTTGGGGGAAAAGCCTATAACCCATAAATTTGAAGTCTAATACCATCTTAAAGGGCTTGGATATGAACAAGGTTAGAAATATAAGGCTAATACTCATTTAAATAGGGCTCGTCGAGTCAGGATCAATTTGTCCGAAAATCCAAGGCTAACACCCCCTCCAAAAACCAAGTTCAATCAAGTTTGGGGGAAAAGGATATTACCCATAAATTTGAAGTCTAATACCATCTAAAAGTTCTTGGATATGAACAAGATTAGAAATCTAAGGCTAATACTCATTTAAATAGGGCTTGTCGAGTCAGGATCAATTTGTCCGAAAATCCAAGGCTAACACCCCTCCAAAAACCAAGTTTAATCATGTTTGGGGGAAAAGCCTATAACCCATAAATTTGAAGTCTAATACCATCTAAAAGGACTTGGATATGAACAAGGTTAGAAATCTAAGGCTAATACTCATTTAAATGGGGCTCGTCCAGTCAGGATCAATTTGTCCGAAAATCCAAGGCTAACACCCCCTCCAAAAACCAAGTTCAGTCATGTTTGGGGGAAAAGCCTATAACCCATAAATTTGAAGTCTAATACCATCTAAAAGGGCTTGGATATGAACAAGGTTAGAAATTTAAGGCTAATACTCATTTAAATGGGGCTCGTCGAGTCAGGATCAATTTGTCCGAAAATCCAAGGCTAACACCCCCTCCAAAAACCAAGTTCAATCAAGTTTGGGGGAAAAGGATATTACCCATAAATTTGAAGTCTAATACCATCTAAAAGTTCTTGGATATGAACAAGATTAGAAATCTAAGGCTAATACTCATTTAAATAGGGCTTGTCGAGTCAGGATCAATTTGTCCGAAAATCCAAGGCTAACACCCCTCCAAAAACCAAGTTCAATCATGTTTGGGGGAAAAGCCTATAACCCATAAATTTGAAGTCTAATACCATCTAAAAGGACTTGGATATGAACAAGGTTAGAAATCTAAGGCTAATACTCATTTAAATGGGGCTCGTCCAGTCAGGATCAATTTGTCCGAAAATCCAAGGCTAACACCCCCTCCAAAAACCAAGTTCAATCATGTTTGGGGGAAAAGGATATAACCCATAAATTTGAAGTCTAATACCATCTAAAAGGGTTTGGATATGAACAAGGTTAGAAATGTAAGTCTAATACTCATTTAAATAGGGCTCGTCGAGTCAGGATCAATTTGTCCGAAAATCCAAGGCTAACACCCCCTCCAAAAACCAAGTTCAATCATGTTTGGGGGAAAAGCCTATAACCCATAAATTTGAAGTCTAATACCATGTTAAAGGGCTTGGATATGAACAAGGTTATAAATGTAAGGCTAATACTCATTTAAATGGGGCTCCTCGAGTCAGGATCAATTTGTCCGAAAATCTAAGGCTAACACGCCCTCCAAAAACCAAGTTCAATCATGTTTGGGGGAAAAGCCTATAACCAAAAAATTTGAAGTCTAATACCATCTAAAAGTGCTTGGATATGAACAAGATTAGAAATATAAGGCTAATACTAATTTTAATAGGGCTCGTCGAGCCAGGATCAATTTGTCCGAAAATTCAAGGCTAACACCCCCTCCAAAAACCAAGTTCAATCATGTTTGGGGGAAAAGCCTATAACCCATAAATTTGAAGTCTAATACCATCTAAAAGGGCTTGGATATGAACAAGGTTAGAAATGTAAGTCTAATACTCATTTAAATAGGGCTCGTCGAGTCAGGATCAATTTGTCCGAAAATCCAAGGCTAACACCCCCTCCAAAAACCAAGTTCAATCATGTTTGGGGGAAAAGCCTATAACCCATAAATTTTAAGTCTAATACCATGTTAAAGGGCTTGGATATGAAAAAGGTTATAAATGTAAGGCTAATACTCATTTAAATGGGGCTCCTCGAGTCAGGATCAATTTGTCCGAAAATCTAAGGCTAACACGCCCTCCAAAAACCAAGTTCAATCATGTTTGGGGGAAAAGCCTATAACCAATAAATTTGAAGTCTAATACCATCTAAAAGTGCTTGGATATGAACAAGATTAGAAATATAAGGCTAATACTAATTTTAATAGGGCTCGTCGAGCCAGGATCAATTTGTCCGAAAATCCAAGGCTAACACCCCCTCCAAAAACCAAGTTCAATCATGTTTGGGGGAAAAGCCTATAACCCATAAATTTGAAGTCTAATACCATCTTAAAGGGCTTGGATATGAACAAGGTTAGAAATATAAGGCTAATACTCATTTAAATAGGGCTCGTCGAGTCAGGATCAATTTGTCCGAAAATCCAAGGCTAACACCCCCTCCAAAAACCAAGTTCAATCAAGTTTGGGGGAAAAGGATATTACCCATAAATTTGAAGTCTAATACCATCTAAAAGTTCTTGGATATGAACAAGATTAGAAATCTAAGGCTAATACTCATTTAAATAGGGCTTGTCGAGTCAGGATCAATTTGTCCGAAAATCCAAGGCTAACACCCCTCCAAAAACCAAGTTCAATCATGTTTGGGGGAAAAGCCTATAACCCATAAATTTGAAGTCTAATACCATCTAAAAGGACTTGGATATGAACAAGGTTAGAAATCTAAGGCTAATACTCATTTAAATGGGGCTCGTCCAGTCAGGATCAATTTGTCCGAAAATCCAAGGCTAACACCCCCTCCAAAAACCAAGTTCAGTCATGTTTGGGGGAAAAGCCTATAACCCATAAATTTGAAGTCTAATACCATCTAAAAGGGCTTGGATATGAACAAGGTTAGAAATGTAAGTCTAATACTCATTTAAATAGGGCTCGTCGAGTCAGGATCAATTTGTCCGAAAATCCAAGGCTAACACCCCCTCCAAAAACCAAGTTCAATCATGTTTGGGGGAAAAGCCTATAACCCATAAATTTTAAGTCTAATACCATGTTAAAGGGCTTGGATATGAAAAAGGTTATAAATGTAAGGCTAATACTCATTTAAATGGGGCTCCTCGAGTCAGGATCAATTTGTCCGAAAATCTAAGGCTAACACGCCCTCCAAAAACCAAGTTCAATCATGTTTGGGGGAAAAGCCTATAACCAATAAATTTGAAGTCTAATACCATCTAAAAGTGCTTGGATATGAACAAGATTAGAAATATAAGGCTAATACTAATTTTAATAGGGCTCGTCGAGCCAGGATCAATTTGTCCGAAAATCCAAGGCTAACACCCCCTCCAAAAACCAAGTTCAATCATGTTTGGGGGAAAAGCCTATAACCCATAAATTTGAAGTCTAATACCATCTTAAAGGGCTTGGATATGAACAAGGTTAGAAATATAAGGCTAATACTCATTTAAATAGGGCTCGTCGAGTCAGGATCAATTTGTCCGAAAATCCAAGGCTAACACCCCCTCCAAAAACCAAGTTCAATCAAGTTTGGGGAAAAAGGATATTACCCATAAATTTGAAGTCTAATACCATCTAAAAGTTCTTGGATATGAACAAGATTAGAAATCTAAGGCTAATACTCATTTAAATAGGGCTTGTCGAGTCAGGATCAATTTGTCCGAAAATCCAAGGCTAACACCCCTCCAAAAACCAAGTTCAATCATGTTTGGGGGAAAAGCCTATAACCCATAAATTTGAAGTCTAATACCATCTAAAAGGACTTGGATATGAACAAGGTTAGAAATCTAAGGCTAATACTCATTTAAATGGGGCTCGTCCAGTCAGGATCAATTTGTCCGAAAATCCAAGGCTAACACCCCCTCCAAAAACCAAGTTCAGTCATGTTTGGGGGAAAAGCCTATAACCCATAAATTTGAAGTCTAATACCATCTAAAAGGGCTTGGATATGAACAAGGTTAGAAATTTAAGGCTAATACTCATTTAAATGGGGCTCGTCGAGTCAGGATCAATTTGTCCGAAAATCCAAGGCTAACACCCCCTCCAAAAACCAAGTTCAATCAAGTTTGGGGGAAAAGGATATTACCCATAAATTTGAAGTCTAATACCATCTAAAAGTTCTTGGATATGAACAAGATTAGAAATCTAAGGCTAATACTCATTTAAATAGGGCTTGTCGAGTCAGGATCAATTTGTCCGAAAATCCAAGGCTAACACCCCTCCAAAAACCAAGTTCAATCATGTTTGGGGGAAAAGCCTATAACCCATAAATTTGAAGTCTAATACCATCTAAAAGGACTTGGATATGAACAAGGTTAGAAATCTAAGGCTAATACTCATTTAAATGGGGCTCGTCCAGTCAGGATCAATTTGTCCGAAAATCCAAGGCTAACACCCCCTCCAAAAACCAAGTTCAGTCATGTTTGGGGGAAAAGCCTATAACCCATAAATTTGAAGTCTAATACCATCTAAAAGGGCTTGGATATGAACAAGGTTAGAAATGTAAGTCTAATACTAATTTAAATAGGGCTCGTCGAGTCAGGATCAATTTGTCCGAAAATCCAAGGCTAACACCCCCTCCAAAAACCAAGTTCAATCATGTTTGGGGGAAAAGCCTATAACCCATAAATTTTAAGTCTAATACCATGTTAAAGGGCTTGGATATGAAAAAGGTTATAAATGTAAGGCTAATACTCATTTAAATGGGGCTCCTCGAGTCAGGATCAATTTGTCCGAAAATCTAAGGCTAACACGCCCTCCAAAAACCAAGTTCAATCATGTTTGGGGGAAAAGCCTATAACCAATAAATTTGAAGTCTAATACCATCTAAAAGTGCTTGGATATGAACAAGATTAGAAATATAAGGCTAATACTAATTTTAATAGGGCTCGTCGAGCCAGGATCAATTTGTCCGAAAATCCAAGGCTAACACCCCCTCCAAAAACCAAGTTCAATCATGTTTGGGGGAAAAGCCTATAACCCATAAATTTGAAGTCTAATACCATCTTAAAGGGCTTGGATATGAACAAGGTTAGAAATATAAGGCTAATACTCATTTAAATAGGGCTCGTCGAGTCAGGATCAATTTGTCCGAAAATCCAAGGCTAACACCCCCTCCAAAAACCAAGTTCAATCAAGTTTGGGGGAAAAGGATATTACCCATAAATTTGAAGTCTAATACCATCTAAAAGTTCTTGGATATGAACAAGATTAGAAATCTAAGGCTAATACTCATTTAAATAGGGCTTGTCGAGTCAGGATCAATTTGTCCGAAAATCCAAGGCTAACACCCCTCCAAAAACCAAGTTCAATCATGTTTGGGGGAAAAGCCTATAACCCATAAATTTGAAGTCTAATACCATCTAAAAGGACTTGGATATGAACAAGGTTAGAAATCTAAGGCTAATACTCATTTAAATGGGGCTCGTCCAGTCAGGATCAATTTGTCCGAAAATCCAAGGCTAACACCCCCTCCAAAAACCAAGTTCAGTCATGTTTGGGGGAAAAGCCTATAACCCATAAATTTGAAGTCTAATACCATCTAAAAGGGCTTGGATATGAACAAGGTTAGAAATTTAAGGCTAATACTCATTTAAATGGGGCTCGTCGAGTCAGGATCAATTTGTCCGAAAATCCAAGGCTAACACCCCCTCCAAAAACCAAGTTCAATCATGTTTGGGGGAAAAGCCTATAACCCATAAATTTGAAGTCTAATACCATCTAAAAGGGCTTGGATATGAACAAGGTTAGAAATCTAAGGCTAATACTCATTTAAATGGGGCTCGTCGAGTCAGGATCAATTTGTCCGAAAATCCAAGGCTAACACCCACTCCAAAAACCAAGTTTAATCATGCTTGGGGGAAAAGCCTATAACCCATAAATTTGAAGTCTAATACCATATAAAAGGGCTTGGATATGAACAAGGTTAGAAATCTAAGGCTAATACTCATTTAAATGAGGCTCGTCGAGTCAGGATCAATTTGTCCGAAAATCCAAGGCTAACACCCCCTCCAAAAACCAAGTTCAATCATGTTTGGGGGAAAAGCCTATAACCCATAAATTTGAAGTCTAATACCATCTTAAAGGGCTTGGATATGAACAAGGTTAGAAATATAAGGCTAATACTCATTTAAATAGGGCTCGTCGAGTCAGGATCAATTTGTCCGAAAATCCAAGGCTAACACCCCCTCCAAAAACCAAGTTCAATCAAGTTTGGGGGAAAAGGATATTACCCATAAATTTGAAGTCTAATACCATCTAAAAGTTCTTGGATATGAACAAGATTAGAAATCTAAGGCTAATACTCATTTAAATAGGGCTTGTCGAGTCAGGATCAATTTGTCCGAAAATCCAAGGCTAACACCCCTCCAAAAACCAAGTTCAATCATGTGTGGGGGAAAAGCCTATAACCCATAAATTTGAAGTCTAATACCATCTAAAAGGACTTGGATATGAACAAGGTTAGAAATCTAAGGCTAATACTCATTTAAATGGGGCTCGTCCAGTCAGGATCAATTTGTCCGAAAATCCAAGGCTAACACCCCCTCCAAAAACCAAGTTCAGTCATGTTTGGGGGAAAAGCCTATAACCCATAAATTTGAAGTCTAATACCATCTAAAAGGGCTTGGATATGAACAAGGTTAGAAATTTAAGGCTAATACTCATTTAAATGGGGCTCGTCGAGTCAGGATCAATTTGTCCGAAAATCCAAGGCTAACACCCCCTCCAAAAACCAAGTTCAATCATGTTTGGGGGAAAAGCCTATAACCCATAAATTTGAAGTCTAATACCATCTAAAAGGGCTTGGATATGAACAAGGTTAGAAATCTAAGGCTAATACTCATTTAAATGGGGCTCGTCGAGTCAGGATCAATTTGTCCGAAAATCCAAGGCTAACACCCACTCCAAAAACCAAGTTTAATCATGCTTGGGGGAAAAGCCTATAACCCATAAATTTGAAGTCTAATACCATCTAAAAGGGCTTGGATATGAACAAGGTTAGAAATCTAAGGCTAATACTCATTTAAATGAGGCTCGTCGAGTCAGGATCAATTTGTCCGAAAATCCAAGGCTAACACCCCCTCCAAAAACCAAGTTCAATCATGTTTGGAGGAAAAGCTTATAACCCATAAATTTGAAGTCTAATACCATCTAAAAGGGCTTGGATATGAACAAGGTTAGAAATCTAAGGCTAATACTAATTTTAACACCCCCTCCAAAAACCGAGTTCAATCATGTTTGGGGGAAAAGCCTATAACCCATAAATTTGAAGTCTAATACCATATAAAAGGGCTTGGATATGAACAAGGTTAGAAATCTAAGGCTAATACTAATTTTAATAGGGCTCCTCGAGCCAGGATCAATTTGTCCGAAAATCCAAGGCTAACACCCCCTCCAAAAACCAAGTTCAATCATGTTTGGGGGAAAAGGATATAACCCATAAATTTGAAGTCTAATACCATCTAAAAGGGCTTGGATATGAACAAGGTTAGAAATGTAAGTCTAATACTCATTTAAATAGGGCTCGTCGAGTCAGGATCAATTTGTCCGAAAATCCAAGGCTAACACCCCCTCCAAAAACCAAGTTCAATCATGTTTGGGGGAAAAGCCTATAACCCATAAATTTTAAGTCTAATACCATGTTAAAGGGCTTGGATATGAAAAAGGTTATAAATGTAAGGCTAATACTCATTTAAATGGGGCTCCTCGAGTCAGGATCAATTTGTCCGAAAATCTAAGGCTAACACGCCCTCCAAAAACCAAGTTCAATCATGTTTGGGGGAAAAGCCTATAACCAATAAATTTGAAGTCTAATACCATCTAAAAGTGCTTGGATATGAACAAGATTAGAAATATAAGGCTAATACTAATTTTAATAGGGCTCGTCGAGCCAGGATCAATTTGTCCGAAAATCCAAGGCTAACACCCCCTCCAAAAACCAAGTTCAATCATGTTTGGGGGAAAAGGATATAACCCATAAATTTGAAGTCTAATACCATCTAAAAGGGTTTGGATATGAACAAGGTTAGAAATGTAAGTCTAATACTCATTTAAATAGGGCTCGTCGAGTCAGGATCAATTTGTCCGAAAATCCAAGGCTAACACCCCCTCCAAAAACCAAGTTCAATCATGTTTGGGGGAAAAGCCTATAACCCATAAATTTGAAGTCTAATACCATGTTAAAGGGCTTGGATATGAACAAGGTTATAAATGTAAGGCTAATACTCATTTAAATGGGGCTCCTCGAGTCAGGATCAATTTGTCCGAAAATCTAAGGCTAACACGCCCTCCAAAAACCAAGTTCAATCATGTTTGGGGGAAAAGCCTATAACCAATAAATTTGAAGTCTAATACCATCTAAAAGTACTTGGATATGAACAAGATTAGAAATATAAGGCTAATACTAATTTTAATAGGGCTCGTCGAGCCAGGATCAATTTGTCCGAAAATTCAAGGCTAACACCCCCTCCAAAAACCAAGTTCAATCATGTTTGGGGGAAAAGCCTATAACCCATAAATTTGAAGTCTAATACCATCTAAAAGGGCTTGGATATGAACAAGGTTAGAAATGTAAATCTAATACTCATTTAAATAGGGCTCGTCGAGTCAGGATCAATTTGTCCGAAAATCCAAGGCTAACACCCCCTCCAAAAACCAAGTTCAATCATGTTTGGGGGAAAAGCCTATAACCCATAAATTTTAAGTCTAATACCATGTTAAAGGGCTTGGATATGAAAAAGGTTATAAATGTAAGGCTAATACTCATTTAAATGGGGCTCCTCGAGTCAGGATCAATTTGTCCGAAAATCGAAGGCTAACACGCCCTCCAAAAACCAAGTTCAATCATGTTTGGGGGAAAAGCCTATAACCAATAAATTTGAAGTCTAATACCATCTAAAAGTGCTTGGATATGAACAAGATTAGAAATATAAGGCTAATACTAATTTTAATAGGGCTCGTCGAGCCAGGATCAATTTGTCCGAAAATCCAAGGCTAACACCCCCTCCAAAAACCAAGTTCAATCATGTTTGGGGGAAAAGCCTATAACCCATAAATTTGAAGTCTAATACCATCTTAAAGGGCTTGGATATGAACAAGGTTAGAAATATAAGGCTAATACTCATTTAAATAGGGCTCGTCGAGTCAGGATCAATTTGTCCGAAAATCCAAGGCTAACACCCCCTCCAAAAACCAAGTTCAATCAAGTTTGGGGGAAAAGGATATTACCCATAAATTTGAAGTCTAATACCATCTAAAAGTTCTTGGATATGAACAAGATTAGAAATCTAAGGCTAATACTCATTTAAATAGGGCTTGTCGAGTCAGGATCAATTTGTCCGAAAATCCAAGGCTAACACCCCTCCAAAAACCAAGTTCAATCATGTTTGGGGGAAAAGCCTATAACCCATAAATTTGAAGTCTAATACCATCTAAAAGGACTTGGATATGAACAAGGTTAGAAATCTAAGGCTAATACTCATTTAAATGGGGCTCGTCCAGTCAGGATCAATTTGTCCGAAAATCCAAGGCTAACACCCCCTCCAAAAACCAAGTTCAGTCATGTTTGGGGGAAAAGCTTATAACCCATAAATTTGAAGTCTAATACCATCTAAAAGGGCTTGGATATGAACAAGTTTAGAAATGTAAGGCTAATACTCATTTAAATGGGGCTCGTCGAGTAAGGATCAATTTGTCCGAAAATCTAAGGCTAACACCCCCTCCAAAAACCAAGTTCAATCATGTTTGGGGGAAAAGCCTATAACCCATAAATTTGAAGTCTAATACCATGTTAAAGGGCTTGGATATGAACAAGGTTATAAATGTAAGGCTAATACTCATTTAAATGGGGCTCGTCGAGTCAGGATCAATTTGTCCGAAAATCTAAGGCTAACACGCCCTCCAAAAACCAAGTTCAATCATGTTTGGGGGAAAAGCCTATAACCAATAAATTTGAAGTCTAATACCATCTAAAAGTGCTTGGATATGAACAAGATTAGAAATATAAGGCTAATACTAATTTTAATAGGGCTCGTCGAGCCAGGATCAATTTGTCCGAAAATCCAAGGCTAACACCCCCTCCAAAAACCAAGTTCAATCATGTTTGGGGGAAAAGGATATAACCCATAAATTTGAAGTCTAATACCATCTAAAAGGGTTTGGATATGAACAAGGTTAGAAATGTAAGTCTAATACTCATTTAAATAGGGCTCGTCGAGTCAGGATCAATTTGTCCGAAAATCCAAGGCTAACACCCCCTCCAAAAACCAAGTTCAATCATGTTTGGGGGAAAAGCCTATAACCCATAAATTTGAAGTCTAATACCATGTTAAAGGGCTTGGATATGAACAAGGTTATAAATGTAAGGCTAATACTCATTTAAATGGGGCTCCTCGAGTCAGGATCAATTTGTCCGAAAATCTAAGGCTAACACGCCCTCCAAAAACCAAGTTCAATCATGTTTGGGGGAAAAGCCTATAACCAATAAATTTGAAGTCTAATACCATCTAAAAGTACTTGGATATGAACAAGATTAGAAATATAAGGCTAATACTAATTTTAATAGGGCTCGTCGAGCCAGGATCAATTTGTCCGAAAATTCAAGGCTAACACCCCCTCCAAAAACCAAGTTCAATCATGTTTGGGGGAAAAGCCTATAACCCATAAATTTGAAGTCTAATACCATCTAAAAGGGCTTGGATATGAACAAGGTTAGAAATGTAAGTCTAATACTCATTTAAATAGGGCTCGTCGAGTCAGGATCAATTTGTCCGAAAATCCAAGGCTAACACCCCCTCCAAAAACCAAGTTCAATCATGTTTGGGGGAAAAGCCTATAACCCATAAATTTTAAGTCTAATACCATGTTAAAGGGCTTGGATATGAAAAAGGTTATAAATGTAAGGCTAATACTCATTTAAATGGGGCTCCTCGAGTCAGGATCAATTTGTCCGAAAATCGAAGGCTAACACGCCCTCCAAAAACCAAGTTCAATCATGTTTGGGGGAAAAGCCTATAACCAATAAATTTGAAGTCTAATACCATCTAAAAGTGCTTGGATATGAACAAGATTAGAAATATAAGGCTAATACTAATTTTAATAGGGCTCGTCGAGCCAGGATCAATTTGTCCGAAAATCCAAGGCTAACACCCCCTCCAAAAACCAAGTTCAATCATGTTTGGGGGAAAAGCCTATAACCCATAAATTTGAAGTCTAATACCATCTTAAAGGGCTTGGATATGAACAAGGTTAGAAATATAAGGCTAATACTCATTTAAATAGGGCTCGTCGAGTCAGGATCAATTTGTCCGAAAATCCAAGGCTAACACCCCCTCCAAAAACCAAGTTCAATCAAGTTTGGGGGAAAAGGATATTACCCATAAATTTGAAGTCTAATACCATCTAAAAGTTCTTGGATATGAACAAGATTAGAAATCTAAGGCTAATACTCATTTAAATAGGGCTTGTCGAGTCAGGATCAATTTGTCCGAAAATCCAAGGCTAACACCCCTCCAAAAACCAAGTTCAATCATGTTTGGGGGAAAAGCCTATAACCCATAAATTTGAAGTCTAATACCATCTAAAAGGACTTGGATATGAACAAGGTTAGAAATCTAAGGCTAATACTCATTTAAATGGGGCTCGTCCAGTCAGGATCAATTTGTCCGAAAATCCAAGGCTAACACCCCCTCCAAAAACCAAGTTCAGTCATGTTTGGGGGAAAAGCCTATAACCCATAAATTTGAAGTCTAATACCATCTAAAAGGGCTTGGATATGAACAAGGTTAGAAATGTAAGGCTAATACTCATTTAAATGGGGCTCGTCGAGTCAGGATCAATTTGTCCGAAAATCCAAGGCTAACACACCCTCCAAAAACCAAGTTCAATCATGTTTGGGGGAAAAGCTTATAACCCATAAATTTGAAGTCTAATACCATCTAAAAGGGCTTGGATATGAACAAGGTTAGAAATGTAAGGCTAATACTCATTTAAATGGGGCTCGTCGACTAAGGATCAATTTGTCCGAAAATCTAAGGCTAACACGCCCTCCAAAAACCAAGTTCAATCATGTTTGGGGGAAAAGCCTATAACCCATAAATTTGAAGTCTAATACCATCTAAAAGGGCTTGGATATGAACAAGGTTAGAAATCTAAGGCTAATACTCATTTAAATGGGGCTCGTCGAGTCAGGATCAATTTGTCCGAAAATCCAAGGCTAACACCCCCTCCAAAAACCAAGTTCAATCATGTTTGGGGGAAAAGCTTATAACCCATAAATTTGAAGTCTAATACCATCTAAAAGGGCTTGGATATGAACAAGTTTAGAAATGTAAGGCTAATACTCATTTAAATGGGGCTCGTCGAGTAAGGATCAATTTGTCCGAAAATCTAAGGCTAACACCCCCTCCAAAAACCAAGTTCAATCATGTTTGGGGGAAAAGCCTATAACCCATAAATTTGAAGTCTAATACCATGTTAAAGGGCTTGGATATGAACAAGGTTATAAATGTAAGGCTAATACTCATTTAAATGGGGCTCGTCGAGTCAGGATCAATTTGTCCGAAAATCTAAGGCTAACACGCCCTCCAAAAACCAAGTTCAATCATGTTTGGGGGAAAAGCCTATAACCAATAAATTTGAAGTCTAATACCATCTAAAAGTGCTTGGATATGAACAAGATTAGAAATATAAGGCTAATACTAATTTTAATAGGGCTCGTCGAGCCAGGATCAATTTGTCCGAAAATTCAAGGCTAACACCCCCTCCAAAAACCAAGTTCAATCATGTTTGGGGGAAAAGCCTATAACCCATAAATTTGAAGTCTAATACCATCTTAAAGGGCTTGGATATGAACAAGGTTAGAAATATAAGGCTAATACTCATTTAAATAGGACTCATCGAGTCAGGATCAATTTGTCCGAAAATCCAAGGCTAACACCCCCTCCAAAAACCAAGTTCAATCAAGTTTGGGGGAAAAGGATATTACCCATAAATTTGAAGTCTAATACCATCTAAAAGTTCTTGGATATGAACAAGATTAGAAATCTAAGGCTAATACTCATTTAAATAGGGCTCGTCGAGTCAGGATCAATTTGTCCGAAAATCCAAGGCTAACACCCCTCCAAAAACCAAGTTCAATCATGTTTGGGGGAAAAGCCTATAACCCATAAATTTGAAGTCTAATACCATCTAAAAGGACTTGGATATGAACAAGGTTAGAAATCTAAGGCTAATACTCATTTAAATGGGGCTCGTCCAGTCAGGATCAATTTGTCCGAAAATCCAAGGCTAACACCCCCTCCAAAAACCAAGTTCAGTCATGTTTGGGGGAAAAGCCTATAACCCATAAATTTGAAGTCTAATACCATCTAAAAGGGCTTGGATATGAACAAGGTTAGAAAGCTAAGGCTAATACTCATTTAAATGGGGCTCGTCGAGTCAGGATCAATTTGTCCGAAAATCCAAGGCTAACACCCCCTCCAAAAACCAAGTTCAATCATGTTTGGGGGAAAAGCCTATAACCCATAAATTTGAAGTCTAATACCATCTAAAAGGGCTTGGATATGAACAAGGTTAGAAATCTAAGGCTAATACTCATTTAAATGGGGCTCGTCGAGTCAGGATCAATTTGTCCGAAAATCCAAGGCTAACACCCCCTCCAAAAACCAAGTTCAATCATGTTTGGGGGAAAAGCTTATAACCCATAAATTTGAAGTCTAATACCATCTAAAAGGGCTTGGATATGAACAAGGTTAGAAATGTAAGGCTAATACTCATTTAAATGGGGCTCGTCGACTAAGGATCAATTTGTCCGAAAATCTAAGGCTAACACGCCCTCCAAAAACCAAGTTCAATCATGTTTGGGGGAAAAGCCTATAACCCATAAATTTGAAGTCTAATACCATCTAAAAGGGCTTGGATATGAACAAGGTTAGAAATCTAAGGCTAATACTCATTTAAATGGGGCTCGTCGAGTCAGGATCAATTTGTCCGAAAATCCAAGGCTAACACCCCCTCCAAAAACCAAGTTCAATCATGTTTGGGGGAAAAGCTTATAACCCATAAATTTGAAGTCTAATACCATCTAAAAGGGCTTGGATATGAACAAGGTTAGAAATTTAAGGCTAATACTCATTTAAATGGGGCTCGTCGAGTAAGGATCAATTTGTCCGAAAATCTAAGGCTAACACCCCCTCCAAAAACCAAGTTCAATCATGTTTGGGGGAAAAGCCTATAACCCATAAATTTGAAGTCTAATACCATGTTAAAGGGCTTGGATATGAACAAGGTTATAAATGTAAGTTTAATACTCATTTAAATGGGGCTCGTCGAGTCAGGATCAATTTGTCCGAAAATCTAAGGCTAACACGCCCTCCAAAAACCAAGTTCAATCATGTTTGGGGGAAAAGCCTATAACCAATAAATTTGAAGTCTAATACCATCTAAAAGTGCTTGGATATGAACAAGATTAGAAATATAAGGCTAATACTAATTTTAATAGGGCTCGTCGAGCCAGGATCAATTTGTCCGAAAATTCAAGGCTAACACCCCCTCCAAAAACCAAGTTCAATCATGTTTGGGGGAAAAGCCTATAACCCATAAATTTGAAGTCTAATACCATCTTAAAGGGCTTGGATATGAACAAGGTTAGAAATATAAGGCTAATACTCATTTAAATAGGGCTCGTCGAGTCAGGATCAATTTGTCCGAAAATCCAAGGCTAACACCCCCTCCAAAAACCAAGTTCAATCAAGTTTGGGGGAAAAGGATATTACCCATAAATTTGAAGTCTAATACCATCTAAAAGTTCTTGGATATGAACAAGATTAGAAATCTAAGGCTAATACTCATTTAAATAGGGCTCGTCGAGTCAGGATCAATTTGTCCGAAAATCCAAGGCTAACACCCCTCCAAAAACCAAGTTCAATCATGTTTGGGGGAAAAGCCTATAACCCATAAATTTGAAGTCTAATACCATCTAAAAGGACTTGGATATGAACAAGGTTAGAAATCTAAGGCTAATACTCATTTAAATGGGGCTCGTCCAGTCAGGATCAATTTGTCCGAAAATCCAAGGCTAACACCCCCTCCAAAAACCAAGTTCAGTCATGTTTGGGGGAAAAGCCTATAACCCATAAATTTGAATTCTAATACCATCTAAAAGGGCTTGGATATGAACAAGGTTAGAAATGTAAGGCTAATACTCATTTAAATGGGGCTCGTCGAGTCATGATCAATTTGTCCGAAAATCCAAGGCTAACACCCCCTCCAAAAACCAAGTTCAATCATGTTTGGGGGAAAAGCCTATAACCCATAAATTTGAAGTCTAATACCATCTAAAAGGGCTTGGATATGAACAAGGTTAGAAATCTAAGGCTAATACTCATTTAAATGGGGCTCGTCGAGTCAGGGTCAATTTGTCCGAAAATCCAAGGCTAACACCCACTCCAAAAACCAAGTTGAATCATGCTTGGGGGAAAAGCCTATAACCCATAAATTTGAAGTCTAATACCATCTAAAAGGGCTTGGATATGAACAAGGTTAGAAATCTAAGGCTAATACTCATTTAAATGGGGCTCGTCGAGTCAGGATCAATTTGTCCGAAAATCCAAGGCTAACACCCCCTCCAAAAACCAAGTTCAATCATGTTTGGGGGAAAAGCTTATAACCCATAAATTTGAAGTCTAATACCATCTAAAAGGGCTTGGATATGAACAAGGTTAGAAATGTAAGGCTAATACTCATTTAAATGGGGCTCGTCGAGTAAGGATCAATTTGTCCGAAAATCTAAGGCTAACACGCCCTCCAAAAACCAAGTTCAATCATGTTTGGGGGAAAAGCCTATAACCCATAAATTTGAAGTCTAATACCATCTAAAAGTGCTTGGATATGAACATGATTAGAAATATAAGGCTAATACTAATTTTAATAGGACTCCTCGAGCCAGGATCAATTTGTCCGAAAATCCAAGGCTAACACCCCCTCCAAAAACCAAGTTCACTCATGTTTGGGGGAAAAGGATATAACCCATAAATTTGAAGTCTAATACCATCTAAAAGGGCTTGGATATGAACAAGGTTAGAAATGTAAGTCTAATACTCATTTAAATAGGGCTCGTCGAGTCAGGATCAATTTGTCCGAAAATCCAAGGCTAACACCCCCTCCAAAAACCAAGTTCAATCAAGTTTGGGGGAAAAGGATATTACCCATAAATTTGAAGTCTAATACCATCTAAAAGTTCTTGGATATGAACAAGATTAGAAATCTAAGGCTAATACTCATTTAAATAGGGCTTGTCGAGTCAGGATCAATTTGTCCGAAAATCCAAGGCTAACACCCCTCCAAAAACCAAGTTCAATCATGTTTGGGGGAAAAGCCTATAACCCATAAATTTGAAGTCTAATACCATCTAAAAGGACTTGGATATGAACAAGGTTAGAAATCTAAGGCTAATACTAATTTAAATGGGGCTCGTCCAGTCAGGATCAATTTGTTCGAAAATCCAAGGCTAACACCCCCTCCAAAAACCAAGTTCAGTCATGTTTGGGGGAAAAGCCTATAACCCATAAATTTGAAGTCTAATACCATCTAAAAGTGCTTGTATATGAAAAAGGTTAGAAATCTAAGGCTAATACTCATTTAAATGGGGCTCGTCGAGTCAGGATCAATTTGTCCGAAAATCCAAGGCTAACACCCCCTCCAAAAACCAAGTTCAATCATGTTTGGGGGAAAAGCCTATAACCCATAAATTTGAAGTCTAATACCATCTAAAAGGTCTTGGATATGAAAAAGGTTAGATATCTAAGGCTAATACTCATTTAAATAGGGCTCGTCGAGTCAGGATCAATTTGTCCGAAAATCCTAGGCTAACACCCCCTTCAAAAACCATGTTCAATCATGTTTGGGGGAAAAGGATATTACCCATAAATTTGAAGTCTAATACCATCTAAAAGGGCTTGGATATGAACAAGGTTAGAAATCTAAGGCTAATACTCATTTAAATGGGGCTCGTCGAGTCAGGATCAATTTGTCCGAAAATCGAAGGCAAACACCCATCCAAAAACCAAGTTCAATCATGTTTGGGGGAAAAGCCTATAACTCATAAATTTGAAGTCTAATACCATCTAAAAGGGCTTGGATATGAACAAGGTTAGAAATGTAAGGCTAATACTCATTTAAATGGGGCTCGTCGAGTAAGGATCAATTTGTCCGAAAATCTAAGGCTAACACGCCCTCCAAAAACCAAGTTCAATCATGTTTGGGGGAAAAGCCTATAACCAATAAATTTGAAGTCTAATACCATCTAAAAGGTCTTGGATATGAAAAAGGTTAGATATCTAAGGCTAATACTCATTTAAATAGGGCTCGTCGAGTCAGGATCAATTTGTCCGAAAATCCTAGGCTAACACCCCCTCCAAAAACCAAGTTCAATCATGTTTGGGGGAAAAGGATATTACCCATAAATTTGAAGTCTAATACCATCTAAAAGGGCTTGGATATGAACAAGTTTAGAAATCTAAGGCTAATACTCATTTAAATGGGGTTCGTCGAGTCAGGATCAATTTGTCCGAAAATCCAAGGCTAACACCCCCTCCAAAAACCAAGTTCAATCATGTTTGGGGGAAAAGCTTATAACCCATAAATTTGAAGTCTAATACCATCTAAAAGGGCTTGGATATGAACAAGGTTAGAAATGTAAGGCTAATACTCATTTAAATGGGGCTCGTCGAGTAAGGATCAATTTGTCCGAAAATCTAAGGCTAACACGCCCTCCAAAAACCAAGTTCAATCATGTTTGGGGGAAAAGCCTATAACCCATAAATTTGAAGTCTAATACCATCTAAAAGTGCTTGGATATGAACATGATTAGAAATATAAGGCTAATACTAATTTTAATAGGACTCCTCGAGCCAGGATCAATTTGTCCGAAAATCCAAGGCTAACACCCCCTCCAAAAACCAAGTTCACTCATGTTTGGGGGAAAAGGATATAACCCATAAATTTGAAGTCTAATACCATCTAAAAGGGCTTGGATATGAACAAGGTTAGAAATGTAAGTCTAATACTCATTTAAATAGGGCTCGTCGAGTCAGGATCAATTTGTCCGAAAATCCAAGGCTAACACCCCCTCCAAAAACCAAGTTCAATCAAGTTTGGGGGAAAAGGATATTACCCATAAATTTGAAGTCTAATACCATCTAAAAGTTCTTGGATATGAACAAGATTAGAAATCTAAGGCTAATACTCATTTAAATAGGGCTTGTCGAGTCAGGATCAATTTGTCCGAAAATCCAAGGCTAACACCCCTCCAAAAACCAAGTTCAATCATGTTTGGGGGAAAAGCCTATAACCCATAAATTTGAAGTCTAATACCATCTAAAAGGACTTGGATATGAACAAGGTTAGAAATCTAAGGCTAATACTAATTTAAATGGGGCTCGTCCAGTCAGGATCAATTTGTTCGAAAATCCAAGGCTAACACCCCCTCCAAAAACCAAGTTCAGTCATGTTTGGGGGAAAAGCCTATAACCCATAAATTTGAAGTCTAATACCATCTAAAAGTGCTTGTATATGAAAAAGGTTAGAAATCTAAGGCTAATACTCATTTAAATGGGGCTCGTCGAGTCAGGATCAATTTGTCCGAAAATCCAAGGCTAACACCCCCTCCAAAAACCAAGTTCAATCATGTTTGGGGGAAAAGCCTATAACCCATAAATTTGAAGTCTAATACCATCTAAAAGGTCTTGGATATGAAAAAGGTTAGATATCTAAGGCTAATACTCATTTAAATAGGGCTCGTCGAGTCAGGATCAATTTGTCCGAAAATCCTAGGCTAACACCCCCTTCAAAAACCATGTTCAATCATGTTTGGGGGAAAAGGATATTACCCATAAATTTGAAGTCTAATACCATCTAAAAGGGCTTGGATATGAACAAGGTTAGAAATCTAAGGCTAATACTCATTTAAATGGGGCTCGTCGAGTCAGGATCAATTTGTCCGAAAATCGAAGGCAAACACCCATCCAAAAACCAAGTTCAATCATGTTTGGGGGAAAAGCCTATAACTCATAAATTTGAAGTCTAATACCATCTAAAAGGGCTTGGATATGAACAAGGTTAGAAATGTAAGGCTAATACTCATTTAAATGGGGCTCGTCGAGTAAGGATCAATTTGTCCGAAAATCTAAGGCTAACACGCCCTCCAAAAACCAAGTTCAATCATGTTTGGGGGAAAAGCCTATAACCAATAAATTTGAAGTCTAATACCATCTAAAAGGTCTTGGATATGAAAAAGGTTAGATATCTAAGGCTAATACTCATTTAAATAGGGCTCGTCGAGTCAGGATCAATTTGTCCGAAAATCCTAGGCTAACACCCCCTCCAAAAACCAAGTTCAATCATGTTTGGGGGAAAAGGATATTACCCATAAATTTGAAGTCTAATACCATCTAAAAGGGCTTGGATATGAACAAGTTTAGAAATCTAAGGCTAATACTCATTTAAATGGGGTTCGTCGAGTCAGGATCAATTTGTCCGAAAATCCAAGGCTAACACCCCCTCCAAAAACCAAGTTCAATCATGTTTGGGGGAAAAGCCTATAACCCATAAATTTGAAGTCTAATACCATCTAAAAGGGCTTGGATATGAACAAGGTTAGATATCTAAGGCTAATACTCATTTAAATAGGGCTCATCGAGTCAGGATCAATTTGTCCGAAAATCCAAGGCTAACACCCCCTCCAAAACCCAAGTTCAATCATGTTTAGGAGAAAAGGATATTACCCATAAATTTGAAGTCTAATACCATCTAAAAGAGCTTGGATATGAACAAGGTTAGAAATGTAATGCTAATACTCATTTAAATGGGGCTGGTCGAGTCAGGATCAATTTGTCCGAAAATCCAAGGCTAACACGCCCTCCAAAAACCAAGTTCAATCATGTTTGGGGGGAAATCCTATAACCCATAAATTTGAAGTCTAATACCATCTAAAAGGGCTTGGATATGAAAAAGGTTAGAAATCTAAGGCTAATACTCATTTAAATGGGGCTCGTCGAGTCAGGATCAATTTGTCCGAAAATCCAAGGCTAACACCCCCTCCAAAAACCAAGTTCAATCATGTTTGGGGGAAAAGGATATTACCCATAAATTTTAAGTCTAATACCAACTAAAACAGATTGGATATGAACAAGGTTAGAAATCTAAGGATAATAATCATTTAAATGGGGCTCGTTGAGTGAGGATCAATTTGTCCGAAAATCCAAGGCTAACACCCCTCCAAAAACCAAGTTCAATCATGTTTGGGGGAAAAGCCTATAACCCATATATTTGAATTCTAATACCATCTAAAAGGGCTTGGATATGAACAAGGTTAGAAATCTAAGGCTAATACTCATTTAAATGGGGCTCGTCGAGTCAGGATCAATTTGTCCGAAAATCCAAGGCTAACACCCCCTCCAAAAACCAAATTCAATCATGTTTGGGGGAAAAGCCTATAACCCATAAATTTGAAGTCTAATACCATCTAAAAGGGCTTGGATATGAACAAGGTTAGATATCTAAGGCTAATACTCATTTAAATAGGGCTCGTCGAGTCAGGATCAATTTGTCCGAAAATCCAAGGCTAACACCCCCTCCAAAAACCAAGTTCAATCATGTTTGGGGGAAAAGGATATTACCCATAAATTTGAAGTCTAATACCATCTAAAAGTGCTTGGATATGAACAAGGTTAGAAATCTAAGGCTAATACTCATTTAAATAGGGCTCGTCGATTCAGGATCAATTTGTCCGAAAATCCAAGGTTAACACCCCCTCCAAAAACCAAGTTCAATCATGTTTGGGGGAAAAGGATATTACCCATAAATTTGAAGTCTTATACCATCTAACCCCCTCCAAAAACCAAGTTCAATCATGTTTGGGGGAAAAGCCTATAACCCATAAATTTGAAGTCTAATACCATCTAAAATTGCATGGATATGAACAAGATTAGAAATCTAAGGCTAGTACTCAGTTAAATAGGGCTCGTCGAGTCAGGATCAATTTGTCCGAAAATCCAAGGCTAACACCCCCTCCAAAAACCAAGTTCAATCATGTTTGGGGGAAAAGGATATTACCCATAAATTTGAAGTCTAATACCATCTAAAAGGGCTTGGATATGAACAAGGTTAGAAATCTAAGGCTAATACTCATTTAAATGGGGCTCGTCGAGTCAGGATCAATTTGTCCGAAAATCCAAGGCAAACACCCATCCAAAAACCAAGTTCAATCATGTTTGGGGGAAAAGCCTATAACTCATAAATTTGAAGTCTAATACCATCTAAAAGGGCTTGGATATGAACAAGTTTAGAAATCTAAGGCTAATACTCATTTAAATGGGGATCGTCGAGTCAGGATCAATTTGTCCGAAAATCCAAGGCTAACACCCCCTCCAAAAACCAAGTTCAATCATGTTTGGGGGAAAAGCCTATAACCCATAAATTTGAAGTCTAATACCATCTAAAAGGGCTTGGATATGAACAAGGTTAGATATCTAAGGCTAATACTCATTTAAATAGGGCTCATCGAGTCAGGATCAATTTGTCCGAAAATCCAAGGCTAACACCCCTTCCAAAAACCAAGTTCAATCATGTTTGGGGGAAAAGGATATTACCCATAAATTTTAAGTCTAATACCAACTAAAACAGATTGGATATGAACAAGGTTAGAAATCTAAGGATAATACTCATTTAAATGGGGCTCGTTGAGTGAGGATCAATTTGTCCGAAAATCCAAGGCTAACACCCCTCCAAAAACCAAGTTCAATCATGTTTGGGGGAAAAGCCTATAACCCATAAATTTGAAGTCTAATACCATCTAAAAGTGCTTGGATATGAACATGATTAGAAATCTAAGGCTAATACTAATTTTAATAGGGCTCCTCGAGCCAGGATCAATTTGTCCGAAAATCCAAGGCTAACACCCCCTCCAAAAACCAAGTTCAATCATGTTTGTGGGAAAAGGATATAACCCATAAATTTGAAGTCTAATACCATCTAAAAGGGCTTGGATATGAACAAGGTTAGAAATCTAAGGCTAATACTCATTTAAATGGGGCTCGTCGAGTCAGGATCAATTTGTCCGAAAATCCAAGGCAAACACCCATCCAAAAACCAAGTTCAATCATGTTTGGGGGAAAAGCCTATAACTCATAAATTTGAAGTCTAATACCATCTAAAAGGGCTTGGATATGAACAAGTTTAGAAATCTAAGGCTAATACTCATTTAAATGGGGATCGTCGAGTCAGGATCAATTTGTCCGAAAATCCAAGGCTAACACCCCCTCCAAAAACCAAGTTCAATCATGTTTGGGGGAAAAGCCTATAACCCATAAATTTGAAGTCTAATACCATCTAAAAGGGCTTGGATATGAACAAGGTTAGATATCTAAGGCTAATACTCATTTAAATAGGGCTCATCGAGTCAGGATCAATTTGTCCGAAAATCCAAGGCTAACACCCCCTCCAAAAACCAAGTTCAATCATGTTTGGGGGAAAAGGATATTACCCATAAATTTTAAGTCTAATACCAACTAAAACAGATTGGATATGAACAAGGTTAGAAATCTAAGGATAATACTCATTTAAATGGGGCTCGTTGAGTGAGGATCAATTTGTCCGAAAATCCAAGGCTAACACCCCTCCAAAAACCAAGTTCAATCATGTTTGGGGGAAAAGCCTATAACCCATATATTTGAATTCTAATACCATCTAAAAGGGCTTGGATATGAACAAGGTTAGAAATCTAAGGCTAATACTCATTGAAATGGGGCTCGTCGAGTCAGGATCAATTTGTCCGAAAATCCAAGACTAACACCCCCTCCAAAAACCAAGTTCAATCATGTTTGGGGGAAAAGCCTATAACCCATAAATTTGAAGTCTAATACCATCTTAAAGGGCTTGGATATGAACAAGGTTAGAAATATAAGGCTAATACTCATTTAAATAGGGCTCGTCGAGTCAGGATCAATTTGTCCGAAAATCCAAGGCTAACACGCCCTCCAAAAACCAAGTTCAATCATGTTTGGGGGAAAAGCCTATAACCCATAAATTTGAAGTCTAATACCATCTAAAAGTGCTTGGATATGAACATGATTAGAAATCTAAGGCTAATACTAATTTTAATAGGGCTCCTCGAGCCAGGATCAATTTGTCCGAAAATCCAAGGCTAACACCCCCTCCAAAAACCAAGTTCAATCATGTTTGTGGGAAAAGGATATAACCCATAAATTTGAAGTCTAATACCATCTAAAAGGGCTTGGATATGAACAAGGTTAGAAATGTAAGTCTAATACTCATTTAAATAGGGCTCGTCGAGTCAGGATCAATTTGTCTGAAAATCCAAGGCTAACACCCCCTCCAAAAACCAAGTTCAATCATGTTTGGGGGAAAAGCCTATAACCCATAAATTTGAAGTCTTATACCATCTAAAAGTGCTTGGATATGAACATGATTAGAAATCTAAGGCTAATACTCATTTAAATGGGGCTCGTCAAGTCAGGATCAATTTATACGAAAATCCAAGGCTAACACGCCCTCCAAAAACCAAGTTCAATCATGTTTGGGGGAAAATCCTATAACCCATAAATTTGAAGTCTAATACCATCTAAAAGTGCTTGGATATGAACATGATTAGAAATCTAAGGGTAATACTCATTTAAATAGGGCCCGTCGAGTCAGGATCAATTTGTCCGAAAATCCAAGGCTAACACCCCCTCCAAAAACCAAGTTCAATCATGTTTGGGGGAAAAGCCTATAACCCATAAATTTGAAGTCTAATACCATCTAAAAGGGCTTGGATATGAACAAGGTTAGATATCTAAGGCTAATACTCATTTAAATAGGGCTCATCGAGTCAGGATCAATTTGTCCGAAAATCCAAGGCTAACACCCCCTCCAAAAACCAAGTTCAATCATGTTTGGGGGAAAAGGATATTACCCATAAATTTTAAGTCTAATACCAACTAAAACAGATTGGATATGAACAAGGTTAGAAATCTAAGGATAATACTCATTTAAATGGGGCTCGTTGAGTGAGGATCAATTTGTCCGAAAATCCAAGGCTAACACCCCTCCAAAAACCAAGTTCAATCATGTTTGGGGGAAAAGCCTATAACCCATATATTTGAATTCTAATACCATCTAAAAGGGCTTGGATATGAACAAGGTTAGAAATCTAAGGCTAATACTCATTGAAATGGGGCTCGTCGAGTCAGGATCAATTTGTCCGAAAATCCAAGGCTAACACCCCCTCCAAAAACCAAGTTCAATCATGTTTGGGGGAAAAGCCTATAACCCATAAATTTGAAGTCTAATACCATCTTAAAGGGCTTGGATATGAACAAGGTTAGAAATATAAGGCTAATACTCATTTAAATAGGGCTCGTCGAGTCAGGATCAATTTGTCCGAAAATCCAAGGCTAACACGCCCTCCAAAAACCAAGTTCAATCATGTTTGGGGGAAAAGCCTATAACCCATAAATTTGAAGTCTAATACCATCTATAAGTGCTTGTATATGAACATGATTAGAAATCTAAGGCTAATACTAATTTTAATAGGGCTCCTCGAGCCAGGATCAATTTGTCCGAAAATCCAAGGCTAACACCCCCTCCAAAAACCAAGTTCAATCATGTTTGTGGGAAAAGGATATAACCCATAAATTTGAAGTCTAATACCATCTAAAAGGACTTGGATATGAACAAGGTTAGAAATGTAAGTCTAATACTCATTTAAATAGGGCTCGTCGAGTCAGGATCAATTTGTCTGAAAATCCAAGGCTAACACGCCCTCCAAAAACCAAGTTCAATCATGTTTGGGGGAAAAGCCTATAACCCATAAATTTGAAGTCTTATACCATCTAAAAGTGCTTGGATATGAACATGATTAGAAATCTAAGGCTAATACTCATTTAAATGGGGCTCGTCAAGTCAGGATCAATTTATACGAAAATCCAAGGCTAACACGCCCTCCAAAAACCAAGTTCAATCATGTTTGGGGGAAAATCCTATAACCCATAAATTTGAAGTCTAATACCATCTAAAAGTGCTTGGATATGAACATGATTAGAAATCTAAGGGTAATACTCATTTAAATAGGGCCCGTCGAGTCAGGATCAATTTGTCCGAAAATCCAAGGCTAACACCCCCTCCAAAAACCAAGTTCAATCATGTTTGTGGGAAAAGGATATAACCCATAAATTTGAAGTCTAATACCATCTAAAAGGGCTTGGATATGAACAAGGTTAGAAATGTAAGTCTAATACTCATTTAAATAGGGCTCGTCGAGTCAGGATCAATTTGTCTGAAAATCCAAGGCTAACACCCCCTCCAAAAACCAAGTTCAATCATGTTTGGGGGAAAAGCCTATAACCCATAAATTTGAAGTCTTATACCATCTAAAAGTGCTTGGATATGAACATGATTAGAAATCTAAGGCTAATACTCATTTAAATGGGGCTCGTCAAGTCAGGATCAATTTATACGAAAATCCAAGGCTAACACGCCCTCCAAAAACCAAGTTCAATCATGTTTGGGGGAAAATCCTATAACCCATAAATTTGAAGTCTAATACCATCTAAAAGTGCTTGGATATGAACATGATTAGAAATCTAAGGGTAATACTCATTTAAATAGGGCCCGTCGAGTCAGGATCAATTTGTCCGAAAATCCAAGGCTAACACCCCCTCCAAAAACCAAGTTCAATCATGTTTGGGGGAATAGCCTATAACCCTTAAATTTGAAGTCTAATACCATCTAAAAGGGCTTGGATATGAAAAAGGTTAGAAATATAAGGCTAATACTCATTTAAATAGGGCTCGTCGAGTCAGGATCAATTTGTCCGAAAATCCAAGGCTAACACCCCCTCCAAAAACCAAGTTCAATCAAGTTTGGGGGAAAAGGATATTACCCATAAATTTGAAGTCTAATACCATCTAAAAGTTCTTGGATATGAACAAGATTAGAAATCTAAGGCTAATACTCATTTAAATAGGGCTTGTCGAGTCAGGATCAATTTGTCCGAAAATCCAAGGCTAACACCCCCTCCAAAAACCAAGTTCAATCATGTTTGGGGGAAAAGGATATTACCCATAAATTTGAAGTCTAATACCATCTAAAAGTGCTTGTATATGAAAAAGGTTAGAAATGTAAGGCTAATACTCATTTAAATAGGGCTCGTTGAGTCAGGATCAATTTGTCCGAAAATCCAAGGCTAACACCCCCTCCAAAAACCAAGTTCAATCAAGTTTGGGGGAAAAGGATATTACCCATAAATTTGAAGTCTAATACCATCTAAAAGTTCTTGGATATGAACAAGATTAGAAATCTAAGGCTAATACTCATTTAAATAGGGCTTGTCGAGTCAGGATCAATTTGTCCGAAAATCCAAGGCTAACACCCCCTCCAAAAACCAAGTTCAATCATGTTTGGGGGAAAAGGATATTACCCATAAATTTGAAGTCTAATACCATCTAAAAGTGCTTGTATATGAAAAAGGTTAGAAATGTAAGGCTAATACTCATTTAAATAGGGCTCGTTGAGTCAGGATCAATTTGTCCGAAAATCCAAGGCTAACACCCCCTCCAAAAACCAAGTTCAATCATGTTTGGGGGAAAAGGATATTACCCATAAATTTGAAGTCTAATACCATCTAAAAGTGCTTGGATATGAACAAGGTTAGAAATCTAAGGCTAATACTCATTTAAATGGGGCTCGTCGAGTCAGGATCAATTTGTCCGAAAATCCAAGGCTAACACCCCCTCCAAAAACCAAGTTGAATCATGTTTGGGGGAAAAGGATATTACCCATAAATTTGAAGTCTAATACCATCTAAAAGTGCTTGGATATGAACAAGGTTAGAAATCTAAGGCTAATACTCATTTAAATGGGGCTCGTCGAGTCAGGATCAATTTGTCCGAAAATCCAAGGCTAACACCCCCTCCAAAAACAAAGTTCAATCATGTTTGGGGGAAAAGGATATTAGCCATAAATTTGAAGTCTATTACCATCTAAAAGTGCTTGGATATGAACAAGGTTAGAAATCTAAGGCTAATATTCATTTAAATACAGCTCGTCGAGTCAGGATCAATTTGTCCGAAAATCCAAGGCTAACACCCCCTCCAAAAACCAAGTTCAATCATGTTTGGGGGAAAAGCCTATAACCCATAAATTTGAAGTCTAAAACCATCTAAAAGTGCTTGTATATGAACAAAATTATAAATCTAAGGCTAATACTCATTTAAATAGGTCTCGTCGAGTCAGGATCAATTTGTCCGAAAATCCAAGGCTAACACCCCCTCCAAAAACCAAGTTCAATCATGTTTGGGGGAAAAGGATATAACCCATAAATTTGAAGTCTAATACCATCTAAAAGGGCTTGGATATGAACAAGGTTAGAAATGTAAGTCTAATACTCATTTAAATAGGGCTCGTCGAGTCAGGATCAATTTGTCTGAAAATCTAAGGCTAACACCCCCTCCAAAAACCAAGTTCAATCATGTTTGGGGGAAAAGCCTATAACCCATAAATTTGAAGTCTTATACCATCTAAAAGTGCTTGGATATGAACATGATTAGAAATCTAAGGCTAATACTCATTTAAATGGGGCTCGTCAAGTCAGGATCAATTTATACGAAAATCCAAGGCTAACACGCCCTCCAAAAACCAAGTTCAATCATGTTTGGGGGAAAATCCTATAACCCATAAATTTGAAGTCTAATACCATCTAAAAGTGCTTGGATATGAACATGATTAGAAATCTAAGGGTAATACTCATTTAAATAGGGCCCGTCGAGTCAGGATCAATTTGTCCGAAAATCCAAGGCTAACACCCCCTCCAAAAACCAAGTTCAATCATGTTTGGGGGAATAGCCTATAACCCTTAAATTTGAAGTCTAATACCATCTAAAAGGGCTTGGATATGAAAAAGGTTAGAAATATAAGGCTAATACTCATTTAAATAGGGCTCGTCGAGTCAGGATCAATTTGTCCGAAAATCCAAGGCTAACACCCCCTCCAAAAACCAAGTTGAATCATGTTTGGGGGAAAAGGATATTACCCATAAATTTGAAGTCTAATACCATCTAAAAGTTCTTGGATATGAACAAGATTAGAAATCTAAGGCTAATACTCATTTAAATAGGGCTTGTCGAGTCAGGATCAATTTGTCCGAAAATCCAAGGCTAACACCCCCTCCAAAAACCAAGTTCAATCATGTTTGGGGGAAAAGGATATTACCCATAAATTTGAAGTCTAATACCATATAAAAGTGCTTGTATATGAAAAAGGTTAGAAATGTAAGGCTAATACTCATTTAAATAGGGCTCGTTGAGTCAGGATCAATTTGTCCGAAAATCCAAGGCTAACACCCCCTCCAAAAACCAAGTTCAATCATGTTTGGGGGAAAAGGATATTACCCATAAATTTGAAGTCTAATACCATCTAAAAGTGCTTGGATATGAACAAGGTTAGAAATCTAAGGCTAATACTCATTTAAATGGGGCTCGTCGAGTCAGGATCAATTTGTCCGAAAATCCAAGGCTAACACCCCCTCCAAAAACCAAGTTGAATCATGTTTGGGGGAAAAGGATATTACCCATAAATTTGAAGTCTAATACCATCTAAAAGGGCTTGGATATGAACAAGGTTAGAAATGTAAGTCTAATACTCATTTAAATAGGGCTCGTCGAGTCAGGATCAATTTGTCTGAAAATCCAAGGCTAACACCCCCTCCAAAAACCAAGTTCAATCATGTTTGGGGGAAAAGCCTATAACCCATAAATTTGAAGTCTTATACCATCTAAAAGTGCTTGGATATGAACATGATTAGAAATCTAAGGCTAATACTCATTTAAATGGGGCTCGTCAAGGCAGGATCAATTTATACGAAAATCCAAGGCTAACACGCCCTCCAAAAACCAAGTTCAATCATGTTTGGGGGAAAATCCTATAACCCATAAATTTGAAGTCTAATACCATCTAAAAGTGCTTGGATATGAACATGATTAGAAATCTAAGGGTAATACTCATTTAAATAGGGCCCGTCGAGTCAGGATCAATTTGTCCGAAAATCCAAGGCTAACACCCCCTCCAAAAACCAAGTTCAATCATGTTTGGGGGAATAGCCTATAACCCTTAAATTTGAAGTCTAATACCATCTAAAAGGGCTTGGATATGAAAAAGGTTAGAAATATAAGGCTAATACTCATTTAAATAGGGCTCGTCGAGTCAGGATCAATTTGTCCGAAAATCCAAGGCTAACACCCCCTCCAAAAACCAAGTTGAATCATGTTTGGGGGAAAAGGATATTACCCATAAATTTGAAGTCTAATACCATCTAAAAGTTCTTGGATATGAACAAGATTAGAAATCTAAGGCTAATACTCATTTAAATAGGGCTTGTCGAGTCAGGATCAATTTGTCCGAAAATCCAAGGCTAACACCCCCTCCAAAAACCAAGTTCAATCATGTTTGGGGGAAAAGGATATTACCCATAAATTTGAAGTCTAATACCATCTAAAAGTGCTTGTATATGAAAAAGGTTAGAAATGTAAGGCTAATACTCATTTAAATAGGGCTCGTTGAGTCAGGATCAATTTGTCCGAAAATCCAAGGCTAACACCCCCTCCAAAAACCAAGTTCAATCATGTTTGGGGGAAAAGGATATTACCCATAAATTTGAAGTCTAATACCATCTAAAAGTGCTTGGATATGAACAAGGTTAGAAATCTAAGGCTAATACTCATTTAAATGGGGCTCGTCGAGTCAGGATCAATTTGTCCGAAAATCCAAGGCTAACACCCCCTCCAAAAACCAAGTTGAATCATGTTTGGGGGAAAAGGATATTACCCATAAATTTGAAGTCTAATACCATCTAAAAGTGCTTGGATATGAACAAGGTTAGAAATCTAAGGCTAATACTCATTTAAATGGGGCTCGTCGAGTCAGGATCAATTTATCCGAAAATCCAAGGCTAACACCCCCTCCAAAAACAAAGTTCAATCATGTTTGGGGGAAAAGGATATTAGCCATAAATTTGAAGTCTATTACCATCTAAAAGTGCTTGGATATGAACAAGGTTAGAAATCTAAGGCTAATACTAATTTTAATAGGGCTCCTCGAGCCAGGATCAATTTGTCCGAAAATCCAAGGCTAACACCCCCTCCAAAAACCAAGTTCAATCATGTTTGTGGGAAAAGGATATAACCCATAAATTTGAAGTCTAATACCATCTAAAAGGACTTGGATATGAACAAGGTTAGAAATGTAAGTCTAATACTCATTTAAATAGGGCTCGTCGAGTCAGGATCAATTTGTCTGAAAATCCAAGGCTAACACGCCCTCCAAAAACCAAGTTCAATCATGTTTGGGGGAAAAGCCTATAACCCATAAATTTGAAGTCTTATACCATCTAAAAGTGCTTGGATATGAACATGATTAGAAATCTAAGGCTAATACTCATTTAAATGGGGCTCGTCAAGTCAGGATCAATTTATACGAAAATCCAAGGCTAACACCCCCTCCAAAAACCAAGTTCAATCATGTTTGGGGGAAAAGGATATTACCCATAAATTTGAAGTCTAATACCATCTAAAAGTGCTTGGATATGAACATGATTAGAAATCTAAGGGTAATACTCATTTAAATAGGGCCCGTCGAGTCAGGATCAATTTGTCCGAAAATCCAAGGCTAACACCCCCTCCAAAAACCAAGTTCAATCATGTTTGTGGGAAAAGGATATAACCCATAAATTTGAAGTCTAATACCATCTAAAAGGGCTTGGATATGAACAAGGTTAGAAATGTAAGTCTAATACTCATTTAAATAGGGCTCGTCGAGTCAGGATCAATTTGTCTGAAAATCCAAGGCTAACACCCCCTCCAAAAACCAAGTTCAATCATGTTTGGGGGAAAAGCCTATAACCCATAAATTTGAAGTCTTATACCATCTAAAAGTGCTTGGATATGAACATGATTAGAAATCTAAGGCTAATACTCATTTAAATGGGGCTCGTCAAGTCAGGATCAATTTATACGAAAATCCAAGGCTAACACGCCCTCCAAAAACCAAGTTCAATCATGTTTGGGGGAAAATCCTATAACCCATAAATTTGAAGTCTAATACCATCTAAAAGTGCTTGGATATGAACATGATTAGAAATCTAAGGGTAATACTCATTTAAATAGGGCCCGTCGAGTCAGGATCAATTTGTCCGAAAATCCAAGGCTAACACCCCCTCCAAAAACCAAGTTCAATCATGTTTGGGGGAATAGCCTATAACCCTTAAATTTGAAGTCTAATACCATCTAAAAGGGCTTGGATATGAAAAAGGTTAGAAATATAAGGCTAATACTCATTTAAATAGGGCTCGTCGAGTCAGGATCAATTTGTCCGAAAATCCAAGGCTAACACCCCCTCCAAAAACCAAGTTGAATCATGTTTGGGGGAAAAGGATATTACCCATAAATTTGAAGTCTAATACCATCTAAAAGTTCTTGGATATGAACAAGATTAGAAATCTAAGGCTAATACTCATTTAAATAGGGCTTGTCGAGTCAGGATCAATTTGTCCGAAAATCCAAGGCTAACACCCCCTCCAAAAACCAAGTTCAATCATGTTTGGGGGAAAAGGATATTACCCATAAATTTGAAGTCTAATACCATCTAAAAGTGCTTGTATATGAAAAAGGTTAGAAATGTAAGGCTAATACTCATTTAAATAGGGCTCGTTGAGTCAGGATCAATTTGTCCGAAAATCCAAGGCTAACACCCCCTCCAAAAACCAAGTTCAATCATGTTTGGGGGAAAAGGATATTACCCATAAATTTGAAGTCTAATACCATCTAAAAGTGCTTGGATATGAACAAGGTTAGAAATCTAAGGCTAATACTCATTTAAATGGGGCTCGTCGAGTCAGGATCAATTTGTCCGAAAATCCAAGGCTAACACCCCCTCCAAAAACCAAGTTGAATCATGTTTGGGGGAAAAGGATATTACCCATAAATTTGAAGTCTAATACCATCTAAAAGTGCTTGGATATGAACAAGGTTAGAAATATAAGGCTAATACTCATTTAAATGGGGCTCGTCGAGTCAGGATCAATTTGTCCGAAAATCCAAGGCTAACACCCCCTCCAAAAACAAAGTTCAATCATGTTTGGGGGAAAAGGATATTAGCCATAAATTTGAAGTCTATTACCATCTAAAAGTGCTTGGATATGAACAAGGTTAGAAATCTAAGGCTAATATTCATTTAAATACAGCTCGTCGAGTCAGGATCAATTTGTCCGAAAATCCAAGGCTAACACCCCCTCCAAAAACCAAGTTCAATCATGTTTGGGGGAAAAGCCTATAACCCATAAATTTGAAGTCTAAAACCATCTAAAAGTGCTTGTATATGAACAAAATTATAAATCTAAGGCTAATACTCATTTAAATAGGGCTCGTCGAGTCAGGATCAATTTGTCCGAAAATCCAAGGCTAACACCCCCTCCAAAAACCAAGTTCAATCATGTTTGGGGGAAAAGGATATTACCCATAAATTTGAAGTCTAATACCATCTAAAACTGCTTGTATATGAAAAAGGTTAGAAATCTAAGGCTAATACTCATTTAAATGGGGCTCGTCGAGTCAGGATCAATTTGTCCGAAAATCCAAGGCTAACACCCCCTCCAAAAACCAAGTTCAATCATGTTTCGGGGAAAAGCCTATAACCCATAAATTTGAAGTCTAATACCATCTAAAAGTGCTTGTATATGAACAAGATTAGAAATCTAAGGCTAATACTCATTTAAATAGGGCTCGTTGAGTCAGGATCAATTTGTCCGAAAATCCAAGGCTAACACCCCCTCCAAAAACCAAGTTCAATCATGTTTGGGGGAAAAGGATATTACCCATAAATTTGAAGTCTAATACCATCTAAAAGTGCTTGTATATGAACAAGGTTAGAAATCTAAGGCTAATACTCATTTAAATGGGGTTCGTCGAGTCAGGATCAATTTGTCCGAAAATCCAAGGCTAACACCCCCTCCAAAAACCAAGTTCAATCATGTTTGGGGGAAAAGCGTATAAACCATAAATTTGAAGTCTAATACCGTCTAAAAGGGCTTGGATATGAACAAGGTTAGAAATGTAAGGCTAATACTCATTTAAATGGGGCTCGTCGAGTCAGGATCAATTTGTCCGAAAATCCAAGGCTAACACCCCCTCCAAAAACCAAGTTCAATCATGTTTCGGGGAAAAGCCTATAACCCATAAATTTGAAGTCTAATACAATCTAAAAGGGTTTGGATATGAACAAGGTTAGAAATGTAATGCTAATACTCATTTACATGGGGCTCGTCGAGTTATGATCAATTTGTCCGAAAATCCAAGGCTAACACCCCCTCCAAAAACCAAGTTCAATCATGTTTGGGGGAAAAGCCTATAAACCATAAATTTGAAGTCTAATACCATCTAAAAGGGCTTTTATATGAACAAGGTTAGAAATGTAAGGCTAATACTCATTTAAATAGGGCTCGTCGAGTCAGGATCAATTTGTCCGAAAATCCAAGGCTAACACCCCCTCCAAAAACCAAGTTCAATCATGTTTGGGGGAAAAGCCTATAACCCATAAATTTGAAGTCTAATACCATCTAAAAGTGCTTGTATATGAACAAGATTAGAAATCTAAGGCTAATACTCATTTAAATAGGGCTCGTGGAGTCAGCATCAATTTGTCCGAAAATCCAAGGCTAACACCCCCTCCAAAAACCAAGTTCAATCATGTTTGGGGGAAAAGCCTATAACCCATAAATTTGAAGTCTAATACCATCTAAAAGTGCTTGTATATGAACAAGATTAGAAATCTAAGGCTAATACTCATTTAAATAGGGCTCGTTGAGTCAGGATCAATTTGTCCAAAAATCCAAGGCTAACACCCCCTCCAAAAACCAAGTTCAATCATGTTTGGGGGAAAAGGATATTACCCATAAATTTGAAGTCTAATACCATCTAAAAGTGCTTGTATATGAACAAGGTTAGAAATCTAAGGCTAATACTCATTTAAATGGGGTTCGTCGAGTCAGGATCAATTTGTCCGAAAATCCAAGGCTAACACCCCCTCCAAAAACCAAGTTCAATCATGTTTGGGGGAAAAGCGTATAAACCATAAATTTGAAGTCTAATACCGTCTAAAAGGGCTTGGATATGAACAAGGTTAGAAATGTAAGGCTAATACTCATTTAAATGGGGCTCGTCGAGTCAGGATCAATTTGTCCGAAAATCCAAGGCTAACACCCCCTCCAAAAACCAAGTTCAATCATGTTTCGGGGAAAAGCCTATAACCCATAAATTTGAAGTCTAATACAATCTAAAAGGGTTTGGATATGAACAAGGTTAGAAATGTAATGCTAATACTCATTTACATGGGGCTCGTCGAGTTATGATCAATTTGTCCGAAAATCCAAGGCTAACACCCCCTCCAAAAACCAAGTTCAATCATGTTTGGGGGAAAAGCCTATAAACCATAAATTTGAAGTCTAATACCATCTAAAAGGGCTTTTATATGAACAAGGTTAGAAATTTAAGGCTAATACTCATTTAAATAGGGCTCGTCGAGTCAGGATCAATTTGTCCGAAAATCCAAGGCTAACACCCCCTCCAAAAACCAAGTTCAATCATGTTTGGGGGAAAAGCCTATAACCCATAAATTTGAAGTCTAATACCATCTAAAAGTGCTTGTATATGAACAAGATTAGAAATCTAAGGCTAATACTCATTTAAATAGGGCTCGTGGAGTCAGAATCAATTTGTCCGAAAATCCAAGGCTAACACCCCCTCCAAAAACCAAGTTCAATCATGTTTGGGGGAAAAGCCTATAACCCATAAATTTGAAGTCTAATACCATCTAAAAGTGCTTGTATATGAACAAGATTAGAAATCTAAGGCTAATACTCATTTAAATAGGGCTAGTGGAGTCAGAATCAATTTGTCCGAAAATCCAAGGCTAACACCCCCTCCAAAAACCAAGTTCAATCATGTTTCGGGGAAAAGCCTATAACCCATAAATTTGAAGTCTAATACCATCTAAAAGTGCTTGTATATGAACAAGATTAGAAATCTAAGGCTAATACTCATTTAAATAGGGCTCGTTGAGTCAGGATCAATTTGTCCGAAAATCCAAGGCTAACACCCCCTCCAAAAACCAAGTTCAATCATGTTTGGGGGAAAAGGATATTACCCATAAATTTGAAGTCTAATACCATCTAAAAGTGCTTGTATATGAAAAAGGTTAGAAATCTAAGGCTAATACTCATTTAAATGGGGTTCGTCGAGTCAGGATCAATTTGTCCGAAAATCCAAGGCTAACACCCCCTCCAAAAACCAAGTTCAATCATGTTTGGGGGAAAAGCGTATAAACCATAAATTTGAAGTCTAATACCGTCTAAAAGGGCTTGGATATGAACAAGGTTAGAAATGTAAGGCTAATACTCATTTAAATGGGGCTCGTCGAGTCAGGATCAATTTGTCCGAAAATCCAAGGCTAACACCCCCTCCAAAAACCAAGTTCAATCATGTTTCGGGGAAAAGCCTATAACCCATAAATTTGAAGTCTAATACAATCTAAAAGGGTTTGGATATGAACAAGGTTAGAAATGTAATGCTAATACTCATTTACATGGGGCTCGTCGAGTTATGATCAATTTGTCCGAAAATCCAAGGCTAACACCCCCTCCAAAAACCAAGTTCAATCATGTTTGGGGGAAAAGGATATTCCCCATAAATTTGAAGTCTAATACCATCTAAAAGTGCTTGTATATGAACAAGGTTAGAAATCTAAGGCTAATACTCATTTAAATGGGGTTCGTCGAGTCAGGATCAATTTGTCCGAAAATCCAAGTTTAACACCCCCTCCAAAAACCAAGTTCAATCATGTTTGGGGGATAAGCCTATAAACCATAAATTTGAAGCCTAATACCATCTAAAAGGGTTTGGATATGAACAAGGTTAGAAATGTAATGCTAATACTCATTTACATGGGGCTCGTCGAGTCATGATCAATTTGTCCGAAAATCCAAGGCTAACACGCCCTCCAAAAACCAAGTTCAATCATGTTTGGGGGAAAAGCCTATAACCCATAAATTTGAAGTCGTATACCATCTAAAAGTGCTTGGATATGAACATGATTAGAAATCTAAGGCTAATACTCATTTAAATGGGGCTCGTCAAGTCAGGATCAATTTGTCCGAAAATCCAAGGCTAAGACCCCCTCCAAAAACCAAGTTCAATCATGTTTGGGGGAAAAGCCTATAACCCATAAATTTAAAGTCTAATACCATCTAAAAGGGCTTGGATATGACCAAGTTTAGAAATGTAAGGCTAATACTCATTTAAATGGGGCTCGTCGAGTCAGGATCAATTTGTCCGAAAATCCAAGGCTAACACCCCCTCTAAAAACCAAGTTCAATCATATTTGGGGAAAAAGCCTATAACACATAAATTTGAAGTCTAATACCATCTAAAAGGGCTTGGATATGAACAAGGTTAGAAATGTAAGGCTAATACTCATTTAAATGGGGCTCGTCGAGTCAGGATCAATTTGTCCGAAAATCCAAGGCTAACACCCCTTCCAAAAACCAAGTTCAATCATGTTTCGGGGAAAAGCCTATAACCCATAAATTTGAAGTCTAATACCATCTAAAAGGGCTTGGATATGAAAAAGGTTAGAAATGTAATGCTAATACTCATTTACATGGGGCTCGTCGAGTCATATTCAATTTGTCCGAAAATCCAAGGCTAACACGCCCTCCAAAAACCAAGTTCAATCATGTTTGGGGGAAAAGCTTATAACCCATAAATTTGAAGTCGTATACCATCTAAAACTGCTTGGATATGAACATGATTAGAAATCTAAGGCTAATACTCATTTAAATAGGGCTTGTCGAGTCAGGATCAATTTGTCCGAAAATCCAAGGCTAACACCCCTCCAAAAACCAAGTTCAATCATGTTTGGGGGAAAAGCCTATAACCCATAAATTTGAAGTCTAATACCATCTAAAAGGACTTGGATATGAACAAGGTTAGAAATCTAAGGCTAATACTCATTTAAATAGGGCCCGTCGAGTCAGGATCAATTTGTCCGAAAATCCAAGGCTAACACCCCCTCCAAAAACCAAGTTCAATCATGTTTGGGGGAATAGCCTATAACCCATAAATTTGAAGTCTAATACCATCTAAAAGGGCTTGGATATGAAAAAGGTTAGAAATATAAGGCTAATACTCATTTAAATAGGGCTCGTCGAGTCAGGATCAATTTGTCCGAAAATCCAAGGCTAACACCCCCTCCAAAAACCAAGTTCAATCAAGTTTGGGGGAAAAGGATATTACCCATAAATTTGAAGTCTAATACCATCTAAAAGTTCTTGGATATGAACAAGATTAGAAATCTAAGGCTAATACTCATTTAAATAGGGCTTGTCGAGTCAGGATCAATTTGTCCGAAAATCCAAGGCTAACACCCCCTCCAAAAACCAAGTTCAATCATGTTTGGGGGAAAAGGATATTACCCATAAATTTGAAGTCTAATACCATCTAAAAGTGCTTGTATATGAAAAAGGTTAGAAATCTAAGGCTAATACTCATTTAAATGGGGCTCGTCGAGTCAGGATCAATTTGTCCGAAAATCCAAGGCTAACACCCCCTCCAAAAACCAAGTTGAATCATGTTTGGGGGAAAAGGATATTACCCATAAATTTGAAGTCTAATACCATCTAAAAGTGCTTGGATATGAACAAGGTTAGAAATCTAAGGCTAATACTCATTTAAATGGGGATCGTCGAGTCAGGATCAATTTGTCCGAAAATCCAAGGCTAACACCCCCTCCAAAAACAAAGTTCAATCATGTTTGGGGGAAAAGGATATTAGCCATAAATTTGAAGTCTAATACCATCTAAAAGTGCTTGGATATGAACAAGGTTAGAAATCTAAGGCTAATATTCATTTAAATACAGCTCGTCGAGTCAGGATCAATTTGTCCGAAAATCCAAGGCTAACACCCCCTCCAAAAACCAAGTTCAATCATGTTTGGGGGAAAAGCCTATAACCCATAAATTTGAAGTCTAAAACCATCTAAAAGTGCTTGTATATGAACAACATTATAAATCTAAGGCTAATACTCATTTAAATAGGGCTCGTCGAGTCAGGATCAATTTGTCCGAAAATCCAAGGCTAACACCCCCTCCAAAAACCAAGTTCAATCATGTTTGGGGGAAAAGGATATTACCCATAAATTTGAAGTCTAATACCATCTAAAAGTGCTTGTATATGAAAAAGGTTAGAAATCTAAGGCTAATACTCATTTAAATGGGGCTCGTCGAGTCAGGATCAATTTGTCCGAAAATCCAAGGCTAACACCCCCTCCAAAAACCAAGTTCAATCATGTTTGGGGGAAAAGCGTATAAACCATAAATTTGAAGTCTAATACCGTCTAAAAGGGCTTGGATATGAACAAGGTTAGAAATGTAAGGCTAATACTCATTTAAATGGGGCTCGTCGAGTCAGGATCAATTTGTCCGAAAATCCAAGGCTAACACCCCCTCCAAAAACCAAGTTCAATCATGTTTCGGGGAAAAGCCTATAACCCATAAATTTGAAGTCTAATACAATCTAAAAGGGTTTGGATATGAACAAGGTTAGAAATGTAATGCTAATACTCATTTACATGGGGCTCGTCGAGTTATGATCAATTTGTCCGAAAATCCAAGGCTAACACGCCCTCCAAAAACCAAGTTCAATCATGTTTGGGGGAAAAGCCTATAACCCATAAATTTGATGTCTTATACCATCTAAAAGTGCTTGGATATGAACATGATTAGAAATATAAGGCTAATACTCATTTAAATGGGGCTCGTCAAGTCAGGATCAATTTATCCGAAAATCCAAGGCTAACACGCCCTCCAAAAACCAAGTTCAATCATGTTTGGGGGAAAATCCTATAACCCATAAATTTGAAGTCTAATACCATCTAAAAGTGCTTGGATATGAACATGATTAGAAATCTAAGGGTAATACTCATTTAAATAGGGCCCGTCGAGTCAGGATCAATTTGTCCGAAAATCCAAGGCTAACACCCCCTCCAAAAACCAAGTTCAATCATATTTGGGGGAATAGCCTATAACCCATAAATTTGAAGTCTAATACCATCTAAAAGTGCTTGTATATGAACAACATTATAAATCTAAGGCTAATACTCATTTAAATAGGGCTCGTCGAGTCAGGATCAATTTGTCCGAAAATCCAAGGCTAACACCCCCTCCAAAAACCAAGTTCAATCAAGTTTGGGGGAAAAGGATATTACCCATAAATTTGAAGTCTAATACCATCTAAAAGTTCTTGGATATGAACAAGATTAGAAATCTAAGGCTAATACTCATTTAAATAGGGCTTGTCGAGTCAGGATCAATTTGTCCGAAAATCCAAGGCTAACACCCCCTCCAAAAACCAAGTTCAATCATGTTTGGGGGAAAAGGATATTACCCATAAATTTGAAGTCTAATACCATCTAAAAGTGCTTGTATATGAAAAAGGTTAGAAATCTAAGGCTAATACTCATTTAAATGGGGCTCGTCGAGTCAGGATCAATTTGTCCGAAAATCCAAGGCTAACACCCCCTCCAAAAACCAAGTTGAATCATGTTTGGGGGAAAAGGATATTACCCATAAATTTGAAGTCTAATACCATCTAAAAGTGCTTGGATATGAACAAGGTTAGAAATCTAAGGCTAATATTCATTTAAATACAGCTCGTCGAGTCAGGATCAATTTGTCCGAAAATCCAAGGCTAACACCCCCTCCAAAAACCAAGTTCAATCATGTTTGGGGGAAAAGCCTATAACCCATAAATTTGAAGTCTAAAACCATCTAAAAGTGCTTGTATATGAACAAAATTATAAATCTAAGGCTAATACTCATTTAAATAGGGCTCGTCGAGTCAGGATCAATTTGTCCGAAAATCCAAGGCTAACACCCCCTCCAAAAACCAAGTTCAATCATGTTTGGGGGAAAAGGATATTACCCATAAATTTGAAGTCTAATAACATCTAAAACTGCTTGTATATGAAAAAGGTTAGAAATCTAAGGCTAATACTCATTTAAATGGGGCTCGTCGAGTCAGGATCAATTTGTCCGAAAATCCAAGGCTAACACCCCCTCCAAAAACCAAGTTCAATCATGTTTCGGGGAAAAGCCTATAACCCATAAATTTGAAGTCTAATACCATCTAAAAGTGCTTGTATATGAACAAGATTAGAAATCTAAGGCTAATACTCATTTAAATAGGGCTCGTTGAGTCAGGATCAATTTGTCCGAAAATCCAAGGCTAACACCCCCTCCAAAAACCAAGTTCAATCATGTTTGGGGGAAAAGGATATTACCCATAAATTTGAAGTCTAATACCATCTAAAAGTGCTTGTATATGAACAAGGTTAGAAATCTAAGGCTAATACTCATTTAAATGGGGTTCGTCGAGTCAGGATCAATTTGTCCGAAAATCCAAGGCTAACACCCCCTCCAAAAACCAAGTTCAATCATGTTTGGGGGAAAAGCGTATAAACCATAAATTTGAAGTCTAATACCGTCTAAAAGGGCTTGGATATGAACAAGGTTAGAAATGTAAGGCTAATACTCATTTAAATGGGGCTCGTCGAGTCAGGATCAATTTGTCCGAAAATCCAAGGCTAACACCCCCTCCAAAAACCAAGTTCAATCATGTTTCGGGGAAAAGCCTATAACCCATAAATTTGAAGTCTAATACAATCTAAAAGGGTTTGGATATGAACAAGGTTAGAAATGTAATGCTAATACTCATTTACATGGGGCTCGTCGAGTTATGATCAATTTGTCCGAAAATCCAAGGCTAACACCCCCTCCAAAAACCAAGTTCAATCATGTTTGGGGGAAAAGCCTATAAACCATAAATTTGAAGTCTAATACCATCTAAAAGGGCTTTTATATGAACAAGGTTAGAAATGTAAGGCTAATACTCATTTAAATAGGGCTCGTCGAGTCAGGATCAATTTGTCCGAAAATCCAAGGCTAACACCCCCTCCAAAAACCAAGTTCAATCATGTTTGGGGGAAAAGCCTATAACCCATAAATTTGAAGTCTAATACCATCTAAAAGTGCTTGTATATGAACAAGATTAGAAATCTAAGGCTAATACTCATTTAAATAGGGCTCGTTGAGTCAGGATCAATTTGTCCGAAAATCCAAGGCTAACACCCCCTCCAAAAACCAAGTTCAATCATGTTTGGGGGAAAAGGATATTACCTATAAATTTGAAGTCTAATACCATCTAAAAGTGCTTGTATATGAACAAGGTTAGAAATCTAAGGCTAATACTCATTTAAATGGGGTTCGTCGAGTCAGGATCAATTTGTCCGAAAATCCAAGGCTAACACCCCCTCCAAAAACCAAGTTCAATCATGTTTGGGGGAAAAGCGTATAAACCATAAATTTGAAGTCTAATACCGTCTAAAAGGGCTTGGATATGAACAAGGTTAGAAATGTAAGGCTAATACTCATTTAAATGGGGCTCGTCGAGTCAGGATCAATTTGTCCGAAAATCCAAGGCTAACACCCCCTCCAAAAACCAAGTTCAATCATGTTTCGGGGAAAAGCCTATAACCCATAAATTTGAAGTCTAATACAATCTAAAAGGGTTTGGATATGAACAAGGTTAGAAATGTAATGCTAATACTCATTTACATGGGGCTCGTCGAGTTATGATCAATTTGTCCGAAAATCCAAGGCTAACACCCCCTCCAAAAACCAAGTTCAATCATGTTTGGGGGAAAAGCCTATAAACCATAAATTTGAAGTCTAATACCATCTAAAAGGGCTTTTATATGAACAAGGTTAGAAATGTAAGGCTAATACTCATTTAAATAGGGCTCGTCGAGTCAGGATCAATTTGTCCGAAAATCCAAGGCTAACACCCCCTCCAAAAACCAAGTTCAATCATGTTTGGGGGAAAAGCCTATAACCCATAAATTTGAAGTCTAATACCATCTAAAAGTGCTTGTATATGAACAAGATTAGAAATCTAAGGCTAATACTCATTTAAATAGGGCTCGTTGAGTCAGGATCAATTTGTCCGAAAATCCAAGGCTAACACCCCCTCCAAAAACCAAGTTCAATCATGTTTGGGGGAAAAGGATATTACCCATAAATTTGAAGTCTAATACCATCTAAAAGTGCTTGTATATGAACAAGGTTAGAAATCTAAGGCTAATACTCATTTAAATGGGGTTCGTCGAGTCAGGATCAATTTGTCCGAAAATCCAAGGCTAACACCCCCTCCAAAAACCAAGTTCAATCATGTTTGGGGGAAAAGCGTATAAACCATAAATTTGAAGTCTAATACCGTCTAAAAGGGCTTGGATATGAACAAGGTTAGAAATGTAAGGCTAATACTCATTTAAATGGGGCTCGTCGAGTCAGGATCAATTTGTCCGAAAATCCAAGGCTAACACCCCCTCCAAAAACCAAGTTCAATCATGTTTCGGGGAAAAGCCTATAACCCATAAATTTGAAGTCTAATACAATCTAAAAGGGTTTGGATATGAACAAGGTTAGAAATGTAATGCTAATACTCATTTACATGGGGCTCGTCGAGTTATGATCAATTTGTCCGAAAATCCAAGGCTAACACCCCCTCCAAAAACCAAGTTCAATCATGTTTGGGGGAAAAGCCTATAAACCATAAATTTGAAGTCTAATACCATCTAAAAGGGCTTTTATATGAACAAGGTTAGAAATGTAAGGCTAATACTCATTTAAATAGGGCTCGTCGAGTCAGGATCAATTTGTCCGAAAATCCAAGGCTAACACCCCCTCCAAAAACCAAGTTCAATCATGTTTGGGGGAAAAGCCTATAACCCATAAATTTGAAGTCTAATACCATCTAAAAGTGCTTGTATATGAACAAGATTAGAAATCTAAGGCTAATACTCATTTAAATAGGGCTCGTGGAGTCAGAATCAATTTGTCCGAAAATCCAAGGCTAACACCCCCTCCAAAAACCAAGTTCAATCATGTTTGGGGGAAAAGGATATTACCCATAAATTTGAAGTCTAATACCATCTAAAAGTGCTTGTATATGAAAAAGGTTAGAAATCTAAGGCTAATACTCATTTAAATGGGGCTCGTCGAGTCAGGATCAATTTGTCCGAAAATCCAAGGCTAACACCCTCTCCAAAAACCAAGTTGAATCATGTTTGGGGGAAAAGGATATTACCCATAAATTTGAAGTCTAATACCATCTAAAAGTGCTTGTATATGAACAAAATTATAAATCTAAGGCTAATACTCATTTAAATAGGGCTCGTCGAGTCAGGATCAATTTGTCCGAAAATCCAAGGCTAACACCCCCTCCAAAAACCAAGTTCAATCATGTTTGGGGGAAAAGGATATTACCCATAAATTTGAAGTCTAATACCATCTAAAACTGCTTGTATATGAAAAAGGTTAGAAATCTAAGGCTAATAATCATTTAAATGGGGCTCGTCGAGTCAGGATCAATTTGTCCGAAAATCCAAGGCTAACACCCCCTCCAAAAACCAAGTTCAATCATGTTTCGGGGAAAAGCCTATAACCCATAAATTTGAAGTCTAATACCATCTAAAAGTGCTTGTATATGAACAAGATTAGAAATCTAAGGCTAATACTCATTTAAATAGGGCTCGTTGAGTCAGGATCAATTTGTCCGAAAATCCAAGGCTAACACCCCCTCCAAAAACCAAGTTCAATCATGTTTGGGGGAAAAGGATATTACCCATAAATTTGAAGTCTAATACCATCTAAAAGTGCTTGTATATGAACAAGGTTAGAAATCTAAGGCTAATACTCATTTAAATGGGGTTCGTCGAGTCAGGATCAATTTGTCCGAAAATCCAAGGCTAACACCCCCTCCAAAAACCAAGTTCAATCATGTTTGGGGGAAAAGCGTATAAACCATAAATTTGAAGTCTAATACCGTCTAAAAGGGCTTGGATATGAACAAGGTTAGAAATGTAAGGCTAATACTCATTTAAATGGGGCTCGTCGAGTCAGGATCAATTTGTCCGAAAATCCAAGGCTAACACCCCCTCCAAAAACCAAGTTCAATCATGTTTCGGGGAAAAGCCTATAACCCATAAATTTGAAGTCTAATACAATCTAAAAGGGTTTGGATATGAACAAGGTTAGAAATGTAATGCTAATACTCATTTACATGGGGCTCGTCGAGTTATGATCAATTTGTCCGAAAATCCAAGGCTAACACCCCCTCCAAAAACCAAGTTCAATCATGTTTGGGGGAAAAGGATATTCCCCATAAATTTGAAGTCTAATACCATCTAAAAGTGCTTGTATATGAACAAGGTTAGAAATCTAAGGCTAATACTCATTTAAATGGGGTTCGTCGAGTCAGGATCAATTTGTCCGAAAATCCAAGTTTAACACCCCCTCCAAAAACCAAGTTCAATCATGTTTGGGGGATAAGCCTATAAACCATAAATTTGAAGCCTAATACCATTTAAAAGGGTTTGGATATGAACAAGGTTAGAAATGTAATGCTAATACTCATTTACATGGGGCTCGTGGAGTCATGATCAATTTGTCCGAAAATCCAAGGCTAACACGCCCTCCAAAAACCAAGTTCAATCATGTTTGGGGGAAAAGCCTATAACCCATAAATTTGAAGTCGTATACCATCTAAAAGTGCTTGGATATGAACATGATTAGAAATCTAAGGCTAATACTCATTTAAATGGGGCTCGTCAAGTCAGGATCAATTTGTCCGAAAATCCAAGGCTAAGACCCCCTCCAAAAACCAAGTTCAATCATGTTTGGGGGAAAAGCCTATAACCCATAAATTTAAAGTCTAATACCATCTAAAAGGGCTTGGATATGACCAAGTTTAGAAATGTAAGGCTAATACTCATTTAAATGGGGCTCGTCGAGTCAGGATCAATTTGTCCGAAAATCCAAGGCTAACACCCCCTCTAAAAACCAAGTTCAATCATATTTGGGGAAAAAGCCTATAACACATAAATTTGAAGTCTAATACCATCTAAAAGGGCTTGGATATGAACAAGGTTAGAAATGTAAGGCTAATACTCATTTAAATGGGGCTCGTCGAGTCAGGATCAATTTGTCCGAAAATCCAAGGCTAACACCCCCTCCAAAAACCAAGTTCAATCATGTTTCGGGGAAAAGCCTATAACCCATAAATTTGAAGTCTAATACCATCTAAAAGGGCTTGGATATGAAAAAGGTTAGAAATGTAATGCTAATACTCATTTACATGGGGCTCGTCGAGTCATATTCAATTTGTCCGAAAATCCAAGGCTAACACGCCCTCCAAAAACCAAGTTCAATCATGTTTGGGGGAAAAGCTTATAACCCATAAATTTGAAGTCGTATACCATCTAAAACTGCTTGGATATGAACATGATTAGAAATCTAAGGCTAATACTCATTTAAATAGGGCTTGTCTAGTCAGGATCAATTTGTCCGAAAATCCAAGGCTAACACCCCTCCAAAAACCAAGTTCAATCATGTTTGGGGGAAAAGCCTATAACCCATAAATTTGAAGTCTAATACCATCTAAAAGGACTTGGATATGAACAAGGTTAGAAATCTAAGGCTAATACTCATTTAAATAGGGCCCGTCGAGTCAGGATCAATTTGTCCGAAAATCCAAGGCTAACACCCCCTCCAAAAACCAAGTTCAATCATGTTTGGGGGAATAGCCTATAACCCATAAATTTGAAGTCTAATACCATCTAAAAGGGCTTGGATATGAAAAAGGTTAGAAATATAAGGCTAATACTCATTTAAATAGGGCTCGTCGAGTCAGGATCAATTTGTCCGAAAATCCAAGGCTAACACCCCCTCCAAAAACCAAGTTCAATCAAGTTTGGGGGAAAAGGATATTACCCATAAATTTGAAGTCTAATACCATCTAAAAGTTCTTGGATATGAACAAGATTAGAAATCTAAGGCTAATACTCATTTAAATAGGGCTTGTCGAGTCAGGATCAATTTGTCCGAAAATCCAAGGCTAACACCCCCTCCAAAAACCAAGTTCAATCATGTTTGGGGGAAAAGGATATTACCCATAAATTTGAAGTCTAATACCATCTAAAAGTGCTTGTATATGAAAAAGGTTAGAAATCTAAGGCTAATACTCATTTAAATGGGGCTCGTCGAGTCAGGATCAATTTGTCCGAAAATCCAAGGCTAACACCCCCTCCAAAAACCAAGTTGAATCATGTTTGGGGGAAAAGGATATTACCCATAAATTTGAAGTCTAATACCATCTAAAAGTGCTTGGATATGAACAAGGTTAGAAATCTAAGGCTAATACTCATTTAAATGGGGCTCGTCGAGTCAGGATCAATTTGTCCGAAAATCCAAGGCTAACACCCCCTCCAAAAACAAAGTTCAATCATGTTTGGGGGAAAAGGATATTAGCCATAAATTTGAAGTCTAATACCATCTAAAAGTGCTTGGATATGAACAAGGTTAGAAATCTAAGGCTAATATTCATTTAAATACAGCTCGTCGAGTCAGGATCAATTTGTCCGAAAATCCAAGGCTAACACCCCCTCCAAAAACCAAGTTCAATCATGTTTGGGGGAAAAGCCTATAACCCATAAATTTGAAGTCTAAAACCATCTAAAAGTGCTTGTATATGAACAACATTATAAATCTAAGGCTAATACTCATTTAAATAGGGCTCGTCGAGTCAGGATCAATTTGTCCGAAAATCCAAGGCTAACACCCCCTCCAAAAACCAAGTTCAATCATGTTTGGGGGAAAAGGATATTACCCATAAATTTGAAGTCTAATACCATCTAAAAGTGCTTGTATATGAAAAAGGTTAGAAATCTAAGGCTAATACTCATTTAAATGGGGCTCGTCGAGTCAGGATCAATTTGTCCGAAAATCCAAGGCTAACACCCCCTCCAAAAACCAAGTTCAATCATGTTTGGGGGAAAAGCGTATAAACCATAAATTTGAAGTCTAATACCGTCTAAAAGGGCTTGGATATGAACAAGGTTAGAAATGTAAGGCTAATACTCATTTAAATGGGGCTCGTCGAGTCAGGATCAATTTGTCCGAAAATCCAAGGCTAACACCCCCTCCAAAAACCAAGTTCAATCATGTTTCGGGGAAAAGCCTATAACCCATAAATTTGAAGTCTAATACAATCTAAAAGGGTTTGGATATGAACAAGGTTAGAAATGTAATGCTAATACTCATTTACATGGGGCTCGTCGAGTTATGATCAATTTGTCCGAAAATCCAAGGCTAACACGCCCTCCAAAAACCAAGTTCAATCATGTTTGGGGGAAAAGCCTATAACCCATAAATTTGAAGTCTTATACCATCTAAAAGTGCTTGGATATGAACATGATTAGAAATCTAAGGCTAATACTCATTTAAATGGGGCTCGTCAAGTCAGGATCAATTTATCCGAAAATCCAAGGCTAACACGCCCTCCAAAAACCAAGTTCAATCATGTTTGGGGGAAAATCCTATAACCCATAAATTTGAAGTCTAATACCATCTAAAAGTGCTTGGATATGAACATGATTAGAAATCTAAGGGTAATACTCATTTAAATAGGGCCCGTCGAGTCAGGATCAATTTGTCCGAAAATCCAAGGCTAACACCCCCTCCAAAAACCAAGTTCAATCATATTTGGGGGAATAGCCTATAACCCATAAATTTGAAGTCTAATACCATCTAAAAGGGCTTGGATATGAACAAGGTTAGAAATGTAAGGCTAATACTCATTTAAATATGGCTCGTCGAGTCAGGATCAATTTGTCCGAAAATCCAAGGCTAACACGCCCTCCAAAAACCAAGTCCAATCATGTTTGGGGGAAAAGCCTATAAACCATAAATTTGAAGTCTAATACCATCTAAAAGGGCTTTTATATGAACAAGGTTAGAAATGTAAGGCTAATACTCATTCAAATAGGGCTCGTCGAGTCAGGATCAATTTGTCCGAAAATCCAAGGCTAACACCCCCTCCAAAAACCAAGTTCAATCATGTTTGGGGGAAAAGCCTATAACCCATAAATTTGAAGTCTAATACCATCTAAAAGTGCTTGTATATGAACAAGATTAGAAATCTAAGGCTAATACTCATTTAAATAGGGCTCGTGGAGTCAGAATCAATTTGTCCGAAAATCCAAGGCTAACACCCCCTCCAAAAACCAAGTTCAATCATGTTTGGGGGAAAAGGATATTCCCCATAAATTTGAAGTCTAATACCATCTAAAAGTGCTTGTATATGAACAAGGTTAGAAATCTAAGGCTAATACTCATTTAAATGGGGTTCGTCGAGTCAGGATCAATTTGTCCGAAAATCCAAGGCTAACACCCCCTCCAAAAACCAAGTTCAATCATGTTTGGGGGAAAAGCCTATAAACCATAAATTTGAAGCCTAATACCATCTAAAAGGGTTTGGATATGAACAAGGTTAGAAATGTAATGCTAATACTCATTTACATGGGGCTCATCGAGTCATGATCAATTTGTCCGAAAATCCAAGGCTAACACGCCCTCCAAAAACCAAGTTCAATCATGTTTGGGGGAAAAGCCTATAACCCATAAATTTGAAGTCGTATACCATCTAAAAGTGCTTGGATATGAACATGATTAGAAATCTAAGGCTAATACTCATTTAAATGGGGCTCGTCAAGTCAGGATCAATTTGTCCGAAAATCCAAGGCTAAGACCCCCTCCAAAAACCAAGTTCAATCATGTTTGGGGGAAAAGCCTATAACCCATAAATTTAAAGTCTAATACCATCTAAAAGGGCTTGGATATGACCAAGTTTAGAAATGTAAGGCTAATACACATTTAAATGGGGCTCGTCGAGTCAGGATCAATTTGTCCGAAAATCCAAGGCTAACACCCCCTCTAAAAACCAAGTTCAATCATATTTGGGGAAAAAGCCTATAACACATAAATTTGAAGTCTAATACCATCTAAAAGGGCTTGGATATGAACAAGGTTAGAAATGTAAGGCTAATACTCATTTAAATGGGGCTCGTCGAGTCAGGATCAATTTGTCCGAAAATCCAAGGCTAACACCCCCTCCAAAAACCAAGTTCAATCATGTTTCGGGGAAAAGCCTATAACCCATAAATTTGAAGTCTAATACCATCTAAAAGGGCTTGGATATGAAAAAGGTTAGAAATGTAATGCTAATACTCATTTACATGGGGCTCGTCGAGTCATATTCAATTTGTCCGAAAATCCAAGGCTAACACGCCCTCCAAAAACCAAGTTCAATCATGTTTGGGGGAAAAGCCTATAACCCATAAATTTGAAGTCGTATACCATCTAAAAGTGCTTGGATATGAACATGATTAGAAATCTAAGGCTAATACTCATTTAAATAGGGCTTGTCGAGTCAGGATCAATTTGTCCGAAAATCCAAGGCTAACACCCCTCCAAAAACCAAGTTCAATCATGTTTGGGGGAAAAGCCTATAACCCATAAATTTGAAGTCTAATACCATCTAAAAGGACTTGGATATGAACAAGGTTAGAAATCTAAGGCTAATACTCATTTAAATAGAGCCCGTCGAGTCAGGATCAATTTGTCCGAAAATCCAAGGCTAACACCCCCTCCAAAAACCAAGTTCAATCATGTTTGGGGGAATAGCCTATAACCCATAAATTTGAAGTCTAATACCATCTAAAAGGGCTTGGATATGAAAAAGGTTAGAAATATAAGGCTAATACTCATTTAAATAGGGCTCGTCGAGTCACGATCAATTTGTCCGAAAATCCAAGGCTAACACCCCCTCCAAAAACCAAGTTCAATCAAGTTTGGGGGAAAAGGATATTACCCATAAATTTGAAGTCTAATACCATCTAAAAGTTCTTGGATATGAACAAGATTAGAAATCTAAGGCTAATACTCATTTAAATAGGGCTTGTCGAGTCAGGATCAATTTGTCCGAAAATCCAAGGCTAACACCCCCTCCAAAAACCAAGTTCAATCATGTTTGGGGGAAAAGGATATTACCCATAAATTTGAAGTCTAATACCATCTAAAAGTGCTTGTATATGAAAAAGGTTAGAAATCTAAGGCTAATACTCATTTAAATGGGGCTCGTCGAGTCAGGATCAATTTGTCCGAAAATCCAAGGCTAACACCCCCTCCAAAAACCAAGTTGAATCATGTTTGGGGGAAAAGGATATTACCCATAAATTTGAAGTCTAATACCATCTAAAAGTGCTTGGATATGAACAAGGTTAGAAATCTAAAGCTAATACTCATTTAAATGGGGCTCGTCGAGTCAGGATCAATTTGTCCGAAAATCCAAGGCTAACACCCCCTCCAAAAACAAAGTTCAATCATGTTTGGGGGAAAAGGATATTAGCCATAAATTTGAAGTCTAATACCATCTAAAAGTGCTTGGATATGAACAAGGTTAGAAATCTAAGGCTAATATTCATTTAAATACAGCTCGTCGAGTCAGGATCAATTTGTCCGAAAATCCAAGGCTAACACCCCCTCCAAAAACCAAGTTCAATCATGTTTGGGGGAAAAGCCTATAACCCATAAATTTGAAGTCTAAAACCATCTAAAAGTGCTTGTATATGAACAACATTATAAATCTAAGGCTAATACTCATTTAAATAGGGCTCGTCGAGTCAGGATCAATTTGTCCGAAAATCCAAGGCTAACACCCCCTCCAAAAACCAAGTTCAATCATGTTTGGGGGAAAAGGATATTACCCATAAATTTGAAGTCTAATACCATCTAAAAGTGCTTGTATATGAAAAAGGTCAGAAATCTAAGGCTAATACTCATTTAAATGGGGCTCGTCGAGTCAGGATCAATTTGTCCGAAAATCCAAGGCTAACACCCCCTCCAAAAACCAAGTTCAATCATGTTTCGGGGAAAAGCCTATAACCCATAAATTTGAAGTCTAATACCATCTAAAAGGGCTTGGATATGAAAAAGGTTAGAAATGTAATGCTAATACTCATTTACATGGGGCTCGTCGAGTCATATTCAATTTGTCCGAAAATCCAAGGCTAACACGCCCTCCAAAAACCAAGTTCAATCATGTTTGGGGGAAAAGCCTATAACCCATAAATTTGAAGTCGTATACCATTTAAAAGTGCTTGGATATGAACATGATTAGAAATCTAAGGCTAATACTCATTTAAATAGGGCTTGTCGAGTCAGGATCAATTTGTCCGAAAATCCAAGGCTAACACCCCTCCAAAAACCAAGTTCAATCATGTTTGGGGGAAAAGCCTATAACCCATAAATTTGAAGTCTAATACCATCTAAAAGGACTTGGATATGAACAAGGTTAGAAATCTAAGGCTAATACTCATTTAAATAGAGCCCGTCGAGTCAGGATCAATTTGTCCGAAAATCCAAGGCTAACACCCCCTCCAAAAACCAAGTTCAATCATGTTTGGGGGAATAGCCTATAACCCATAAATTTGAAGTCTAATACCATCTAAAAGGGCTTGGATATGAAAAAGGTTAGAAATATAAGGCTAATACTCATTTAAATAGGGCTCGTCGAGTCACGATCAATTTGTCCGAAAATCCAAGGCTAACACCCCCTCCAAAAACCAAGTTCAATCAAGTTTGGGGGAAAAGGATATTACCCATAAATTTGAAGTCTAATACCATCTAAAAGTTCTTGGATATGAACAAGATTAGAAATCTAAGGCTAATACTCATTTAAATAGGGCTTGTCGAGTCAGGATCAATTTGTCCGAAAATCCAAGGCTAACACCCCCTCCAAAAACCAAGTTCAATCATGTTTGGGGGAAAAGGATATTACCCATAAATTTGAAGTCTAATACCATCTAAAAGTGCTTGTATATGAAAAAGGTTAGAAATCTAAGGCTAATACTCATTTAAATGGGGCTCGTCGAGTCAGGATCAATTTGTCCGAAAATCCAAGGCTAACACCCCCTCCAAAAACCAAGTTGAATCATGTTTGGGGGAAAAGGATATTACCCATAAATTTGAAGTCTAATACCATCTAAAAGTGCTTGGATATGAACAAGGTTAGAAATCTAAAGCTAATACTCATTTAAATGGGGCTCGTCGAGTCAGGATCAATTTGTCCGAAAATCCAAGGCTAACACCCCCTCCAAAAACAAAGTTCAATCATGTTTGGGGGAAAAGGATATTAGCCATAAATTTGAAGTCTAATACCATCTAAAAGTGCTTGGATATGAACAAGGTTAGAAATCTAAGGCTAATATTCATTTAAATACAGCTCGTCGAGTCAGGATCAATTTGTCCGAAAATCCAAGGCTAACACCCCCTCCAAAAACCAAGTTCAATCATGTTTGGGGGAAAAGCCTATAACCCATAAATTTGAAGTCTAAAACCATCTAAAAGTGCTTGTATATGAACAACATTATAAATCTAAGGCTAATACTCATTTAAATAGGGCTCGTCGAGTCAGGATCAATTTGTCCGAAAATCCAAGGCTAACACCCCCTCCAAAAACCAAGTTCAATCATGTTTGGGGGAAAAGGATATTACCCATAAATTTGAAGTCTAATACCATCTAAAAGTGCTTGTATATGAAAAAGGTCAGAAATCTAAGGCTAATACTCATTTAAATGGGGCTCGTCGAGTCAGGATCAATTTGTCCGAAAATCCAAGGCTAACACCCCCTCCAAAAACCAAGTTCAATCATGTTTCGGGGAAAAGCCTATAACCCATAAATTTGAAGTCTAATACCATCTAAAAGTGCTTGTATATGAACAAGATTAGAAATCTAAGGCTAATACTCATTTAAATAGGGCTCGTTGAGTCAGGATCAATTTGTCCGAAAATCCAAGGCTAACACCCCCTCCAAAAACCAAGTTCAATCATGTTTGGGGGAAAAGGATATTACCCATAAATTTGAAGTCTAATACCATCTAAAAGTGCTTGTATATGAACAAGGTTAGAAATCTAAGGCTAATACTCATTTAAATGGGGTTCGTCGAGTCAGGATCAATTTGTCCGAAAATCCAAGGCTAACACCCCCTCCAAAAACCAAGTTCAATCATGTTTGGGGGAAAAGCGTATAAACCATAAATTTGAAGTCTAATACCGTCTAAAAGGGCTTGGATATGAACAAGGTTAGAAATGTAAGGCTAATACTCATTTAAATGGGGCTCGTCGAGTCAGGATCAATTTGTCCGAAAATCCAAGGCTAACACCCCCTCCAAAAACCAAGTTCAATCATGTTTCGGGGAAAAGCCTATAACCCATAAATTTGAAGTCTAATACAATCTAAAAGGGTTTGGATATGAACAAGGTTAGAAATGTAATGCTAATACTCATTTACATGGGGCTCGTCGAGTTATGATCAATTTGTCCGAAAATCCAAGGCTAACACGCCCTCCAAAAACCAAGTTCAATCATGTTTGGGGGAAAAGCCTATAACCCATAAATTTGAAGTCTTATACCATCTAAAAGTGCTTGGATATGAACATGATTAGAAATCTAAGGCTAATACTCATTTAAATGGGGCTCGTCAAGTCAGGATCAATTTATCCGAAAATCCAAGGCTAACACGCCCTCCAAAAACCAAGTTCAATCATGTTTGGGGGAAAATCCTATAACCCATAAATTTGAAGTCTAATACCATCTAAAAGTGCTTGGATATGAACATGATTAGAAATCTAAGGGTAATACTCATTTAAATAGGGCCCGTCGAGTCAGGATCAATTTGTCCGAAAATCCAAGGCTAACACCCCCTCCAAAAACCAAGTTCAATCATATTTGGGGGAATAGCCTATAACCCATAAATTTGAAGTCTAATACCATCTAAAAGGGCTTGGATATGAACAAGGTTAGAAATGTAAGGCTAATACTCATTTAAATATGGCTCGTCGAGTCAGGATCAATTTGTCCGAAAATCCAAGGCTAACACGCCCTCCAAAAACCAAGTCCAATCATGTTTGGGGGAAAAGCCTATAAACCATAAATTTGAAGTCTAATACCATCTAAAAGGGCTTTTATATGAACAAGGTTAGAAATGTAAGGCTAATACTCATTTAAATAGGGCTCGTCGAGTCAGGATCAATTTGTCCGAAAATCCAAGGCTAACACGCCCTCCAAAAACCAAGTCCAATCATGTTTGGGGGAAAAGCCTATAAACCATAAATTTGAAGTCTAATACCATCTAAAAGGGCTTTTATATGAACAAGATTAGAAATCTAAGGCTAATACTCATTTAAATAGGGCTCGTTGAGTCAGGATCAATTTGTCCGAAAATCCAAGGCTAACACCCCCTCCAAAAACCAAGTTCAATCATGTTTGGGGGAAAAGGATATTACCCATAAATTTGAAGTCTAATACCATCTAAAAGTGCTTGTATATGAACAAGGTTAGAAATCTAAGGCTAATACTCATTTAAATGGGGTTCGTCGAGTCAGGATCAATTTGTCCGAAAATCCAAGGCTAACACCCCCTCCAAAAACCAAGTTCAATCATGTTTGGGGGAAAAGCGTATAAACCATAAATTTGAAGTCTAATACCGTCTAAAAGGGCTTGGATATGAACAAGGTTAGAAATGTAAGGCTAATACTCATTTAAATGGGGCTCGTCGAGTCAGGATCAATTTGTCCGAAAATCCAAGGCTAACACCCCCTCCAAAAACCAAGTTCAATCATGTTTGGGGGAAAAGGATATTCCCCATAAATTTGAAGTCTAATACCATCTAAAAGTGCTTGTATATGAACAAGGTTAGAAATCTAAGGCTAATACTCATTTAAATGGGGTTCGTCGAGTCAGGATCAATTTGTCCGAAAATCCAAGGCTAACACCCCCTCCAAAAACCAAGTTCAATCATGTTTGGGGGAAAAGCCTATAAACCATAAATTTGAAGCCTAATACCATCTAAAAGGGTTTGGATATGAACAAGGTTAGAAATGTAATGCTAATACTCATTTACATGGGGCTCGTCGAGTCATGATCAATTTGTCCGAAAATCCAAGGCTAACACGCCCTCCAAAAACCAAGTTCAATCATGTTTGGGGGAAAAGCCTATAACCCATAAATTTGAAGTCGTATACCATCTAAAAGTGCTTGGATATGAACATGATTAGAAATCTAAGGCTAATACTCATTTAAATGGGGCTCGTCAAGTCAGGATGAATTTGTCCGAAAATCCAAGGCTAAGACCCCCTCCAAAAACCAAGTTCAATCATGTTTGGGGGAAAAGCCTATAACCCATAAATTTAAAGTCTAATACCATCTAAAAGGGCTTGGATATGACCAAGTTTAGAAATGTAAGGCTAATACTCATTTAAATGGGGCTCGTCGAGTCAGGATCAATTTGTCCGAAAATCCAAGGCTAACACCCCCTCTAAAAACCAAGTTCAATCATATTTGGGGAAAAAGCCTATAACACATAAATTTGAAGTCTAATACCATCTAAAAGGGCTTGGATATGAACAAGGTTAGAAATGTAAGGCTAATACTCATTTAAATGGGGCTCGTCGAGTCAGGATCAATTTGTCCGAAAATCCAAGGCTAACACCCCCTCCAAAAACCAAGTTCAATCATGTTTCGGGGAAAAGCCTATAACCCATAAATTTGAAGTCTAATACCATCTAAAAGGGTTTGGATATGAACAAGGTTAGAAATGTAATGCTAATACTCATTTACATGGGGCTCGTCGAGTCATATTCAATTTGTCCGAAAATCCAAGGCTAACACGCCCTCCAAAAACCAAGTTCAATCATGTTTGGGGGAAAAGCCTATAACCCATAAATTTGAAGTCGTATACCATCTAAAAGTGCTTGGATATGAACATGATTAGAAATCTAAGGCTAATACTCATTTAAATGGGGCTCGTCAAGTCAGGATCAATTTGTCCGAAAATCCAAGGCTAAGACCCCCTCCAAAAACCAAGTTCAATCATGTTTGGGGGAAAAGCCTATAACCCTTAAATTTAAAGTCTAATACCATCTAAAAGGGCTTGGATATGACCAAGTTTAGAAATGTAAGGCTAATACTCATTTAAATGGGGCTCGTCGAGTCAGGATCAATTTGTCCGAAAATCCAAGGCTAACACCCCCTCTAAAAACCAAGTTCAATCATGTTTGGGGGAAAAGCCTATAACACATAAATTTGAAGTCTAATACCATCTAAAAGGGCTTGGATATGAACAAGGTTAGAAATGTAAGGATAATACTCATTTAAATGGGGCTCGTCGAGTCAGGATCAATTTGTCCGAAAATCCAAGCCTAACACGCCCTCTAAAAACCAAGTTCAATCATGTTTGGGGGAAAAGCCTATAACCCATAAATTTGAAGTCTAATACCATCTAAAAGTGCTTGGATATGAACATGATTAGAAATCTAAGGGTAATACTCATTTAAATAGGGCCCGTCGAGTCAGGATCAATTTGTCCGAAAATCCAAGGCTAACACCCCCTCCAAAAACCAAGTTCAATCATATTTGGGGGAATAGCCTATAACCCATAAATTTGAAGTCTAATACCATCTAAAAGGGCTTGGATATGAACAAGGTTAGAAATGTAAGGCTAATACTCATTTAAATATGGCTCGTCGAGTCAGGATCAATTTGTCCGAAAATCCAAGGCTAACACGCCCTCCAAAAACCAAGTCCAATCATGTTTGGGGGAAAAGCCTATAAACCATAAATTTGAAGTCTAATACCATCTAAAAGGGCTTTTATATGAACAAGGTTAGAAATGTAAGGCTAATACTCATTTAAATAGGGCTCGTCGAGTCAGGATCAATTTGTCCGAAAATCCAAGGCTAACACCCCCTCCAAAAACCAAGTTCAATCATGTTTGGGGGAAAAGCCTATAACCCATAAATTTGAAGTCTAATACCATCTAAAAGTGCTTGTATATGAACAAGATTAGAAATCTAAGGCTAATACTCATTTAAATAGGGCTCGTGGAGTCAGAATCAATTTGTCCGAAAATCCAAGGCTAACACCCCCTCCAAAAACCAAGTTCAATCATGTTTGGGGGAAAAGGATATTCCCCATAAATTTGAAGTCTAATACCATCTAAAAGTGCTTGTATATGAACAAGGTTAGAAATCTAAGGCTAATACTCATTTAAATGGGGTTCGTCGAGTCAGGATCAATTTGTCCGAAAATCCAAGGCTAACACCCCCTCCAAAAACCAAGTTCAATCATGTTTGGGGGAAAAGCCTATAAACCATAAATTTGAAGCCTAATACCATCTAAAAGGGTTTGGATATGAACAAGGTTAGAAATGTAATGCTAATACTCATTTACATGGGGCTCGTCGAGTCATGATCAATTTGTCCGAAAATCCAAGGCTAACACGCCCTCCAAAAACCAAGTTCAATCATGTTTGGGGGAAAAGCCTATAACCCATAAATTTGAAGTCGTATACCATCTAAAAGTGCTTGGATATGAACATGATTAGAAATCTAAGGCTAATACTCATTTAAATGGGGCTCGTCAAGTCAGGATCAATTTGTCCGAAAATCCAAGGCTAAGACCCCCTCCAAAAACCAAGTTCAATCATGTTTGGGGGAAAAGCCTATAACCCTTAAATTTAAAGTCTAATACCATCTAAAAGGGCTTGGATATGACCAAGTTTAGAAATGTAAGGCTAATACTCATTTAAATGGGGCTCGTCGAGTCAGGATCAATTTGTCCGAAAATCCAAGGCTAACACCCCCTCTAAAAACCAAGTTCAATCATGTTTGGGGGAAAAGCCTATAACACATAAATTTGAAGTCTAATACCATCTAAAAGGGCTTGGATATGAACAAGGTTAGAAATGTAAGGATAATACTCATTTAAATGGGGCTCGTCGAGTCAGGATCAATTTGTCCGAAAATCCAAGCCTAACACGCCCTCCAAAAACCAAGTTCAATCATGTTTGGGGGAAAAGCCTATAACCCATAAATTTGAAGTCTAATACCATCTAAAAGTGCTTGGATATGAACATGATTAGAAATCTAAGGCTAATACTCATTTAAATAGGGCTCGTCGAGTCAGGATCAATTTGTCCGAAAATCCAAGGCTAACACCCCCTCCAAAAACCAAGTTCAATCATGTTTCGGGGAAAAGCCTATAACCCATAAATTTGAAGTCTAATACCATCTAAAAGGGTTTGGATATGAACAAGGTTAGAAATGTAATGCTAATACTCATTTACATGGGGCTCGTCGAGTCATATTCAATTTGTCCGAAAATCCAAGGCTAACACGCCCTCCAAAAACCAAGTTCAATCATGTTTGGGGGAAAAGCCTATAACCGATAAATTTGAAGTCTTATACCATCTAAAAGTGCTTGGATATGAACATGATTAGAAATCTAAGGCTAATACTCATTTAAATGGGGCTCGTCAAGTCAGGATCAATTTATCCGAAAATCCAAGGCTAACACGCCCTCCAAAAACCAAGTTCAATCATGTTTGGGGGAAAATCCTATAACCCATAAATTTGAAGTCTAATACCATCTAAAAGTGCTTGTATATGAACAAGATTAGAAATCTAAGGCTAATACTCATTTAAATAGGGCTCGTTGAGTCAGGATCAATTTGTCCGAAAATCCAAGGCTAACACCCCCTCCAAAAACCAAGTTCAATCATGTTTGGGGGAAAAGGATATTACCCATAAATTTGAAGTCTAATACCATCTAAAAGTGCTTGTATATGAACAAGGTTAGAAATCTAAGGCTAATACTCATTTAAATGGGGTTCGTCGAGTCAGGATCAATTTGTCCGAAAATCCAAGGCTAACACCCCCTCCAAAAACCAAGTTCAATCATGTTTGGGGGAAAAGCCTATAACCCATAAATTTGAAGTCTAATACAATCTAAAAGGGTTTGGATATGAACAAGGTTAGAAATGTAATGCTAATACTCATTTACATGGGGCTCGTCGAGTCATATTCAATTTGTCCGAAAATCCAAGGCTAACACCCCCTCCAAAAACCAAGTTCAATCATGTTTGTGGGAAAAGCCTATAACCCATAAATTTGAAGTCTAATACCATCTAAAAGTGCTTGTATATGAACAAGATTAGAAATCTAAGGCTAATACTCATTTAAATAGGGCTCGTGGAGTCAGAATCAATTTGTCCGAAAATCCAAGGCTAACACCCCCTCCAAAAACCAAGTTCAATCATGTTTGTGGGAAAAGGATATTACCCATAAATTTGAAGTCTAATACCATCTAAAAGTGCTTGTATATGAAAAAGGTCAGAAATCTAAGGCTAATACTCATTTAAATGGGGCTCGTCGAGTCAGGATCAATTTGTCCGAAAATCCAAGGCTAACACCCCCTCCAAAAACCAAGTTCAATCATGTTTCGGGGAAAAGCCTATAACCCATAAATTTGAAGTCTAATACCATCTAAAAGTGCTTGTATATGAACAAGATTAGAAATCTAAGGCTAATACTCATTTAAATAGGGCTCGTTGAGTCAGGATCAATTTGTCCGAAAATCCAAGGCTAACACCCCCTCCAAAAACCAAGTTCAATCATGTTTGGGGGAAAAGGATATTACCCATAAATTTGAAGTCTAATACCATCTAAAAGTGCTTGTATATGAACAAGGTTAGAAATCTAAGGCTAATACTCATTTAAATGGGGTTCGTCGAGTCAGGATCAATTTGTCCGAAAATCCAAGGCTAACACCCCCTCCAAAAACCAAGTTCAATCATGTTTGGGGGAAAAGCGTATAAACCATAAATTTGAAGTCTAATACCGTCTAAAAGGTCTTGGATATGAACAAGGTTAGAAATGTAAGGCTAATACTCATTTAAATGGGGCTCGTCGAGTCAGGATCAATTTGTCCGAAAATCCAAGGCTAACACCCCCTCCAAAAACCAAGTTCAATCATGTTTCGGGGAAAAGCCTATAACCCATAAATTTGAAGTCTAATACAATCTAAAAGGGTTTGGATATGAACAAGGTTAGAAATGTAATGCTAATACTCATTTACATGGGGCTCGTCGAGTCATATTCAATTTGTCCGAAAATCCAAGGCTAACACGCCCTCCAAAAACCAAGTTCAATCATGTTTGGGGGAAAAGCCTATAACACATAAATTTGAAGTCTAATACCATCTAAAAGGGCTTGGATATGAACAAGGTTAGAAATGTAAGGCTAATACTCATTTAAATGGGGCTCGTCGAGTCAGGATCAATTTGTCCGAAAATCCAAGGCTAACACCCCCTCCAAAAACCAAGTTCAATCATGTTTCGGGGAAAAGCCTATAACCCATAAATTTGAAGTCTAATACCATCTAAAAGGGTTTGGATATGAACAAGGTTAGAAATGTAATGCTAATACTCATTTACATGGGGCTCGTCGAGTCATATTCAATTTGTCCGAAAATCCAAGGCTAACACGCCCTCCAAAAACCAAGTTCAATCATGTTTGGGGGAAAAGCCTATAACCGATAAATTTGAAGTCTTATACCATCTAAAAGTGCTTGCATATGAACATGATTAGAAATCTAAGGCTAATACTCATTTAAATGGGGCTCGTCAAGTCAGGATCAATTTATCCGAAAATCCAAGGCTAACACGCCCTCCAAAAACCAAGTTCAATCATGTTTGGGGGAAAATCCTATAACCCATAAATTTGAAGTCTAATACCATCTAAAAGTGCTTGGATATGAACATGATTAGAAATCTAAGGGTAATACTCATTTAAATAGGGCCCGTCGAGTCAGGATCAATTTGTCCGAAAATCCAAGGCTAACACCCCCTCCAAAAACCAAGTTCAATCATATTTGGGGGAATAGCCTATAACCCATAAATTTGAAGTCTAATACCATCTAAAAGGGCTTGGATATGAACAAGGTTAGAAATCTAAGGCTAATACTCATTTAAATAGGGCTCGTCGAGTCAGGATCAATTTGTCCGAAAATCCAAGGCTAACACCCCCTCCAAAAACCAAGTTCAATCATGTTTGGGGGAAAAGGATATTACCCATAAATTTGAAGTCTAATACCATCTAAAAGTGCTTGTATATGAAAAAGGTCAGAAATCTAAGGCTAATACTCATTTAAATGGGGCTCGTCGAGTCAGGATCAATTTGTCCGAAAATCCAAGGCTAACACCCCCTCCAAAAACCAAGTTCAATCATGTTTCGGGGAAAAGCCTATAACCCATAAATTTGAAGTCTAATACCATCTAAAAGTGCTTGTATATGAACAAGATTAGAAATCTAAGGCTAATACTCATTTAAATAGGGCTCGTTGAGTCAGGATCAATTTGTCCGAAAATCCAAGGCTAACACCCCCTCCAAAAACCAAGTTCAATCATGTTTGGGGGAAAAGGATATTACCCATAAATTTGAAGTCTAATACCATCTAAAAGTGCTTGTATATGAACAAGGTTAGAAATCTAAGGCTAATACTCATTTAAATGGGGTTCGTCGAGTCAGGATCAATTTGTCCGAAAATCCAAGGCTAACACCCCCTCCAAAAACCAAGTTCAATCATGTTTGGGGGAAAAGCGTATAAACCATAAATTTGAAGTCTAATACCGTCTAAAAGGTCTTGGATATGAACAAGGTTAGAAATGTAAGGCTAATACTCATTTAAATGGGGCTCGTCGAGTCAGGATCAATTTGTCCGAAAATCCAAGGCTAACACCCCCTCCAAAAACCAAGTTCAATCATGTTTCGGGGAAAAGCCTATAACCCATAAATTTGAAGTCTAATACAATCTAAAAGGGTTTGGATATGAACAAGGTTAGAAATGTAATGCTAATACTCATTTACATGGGGCTCGTCGAGTTATGATCAATTTGTCCGAAAATCCAAGGCTAACACGCCCTCCAAAAACCAAGTTCAATCATGTTTGGGGGAAAAGCCTATAACCCATAAATTTGAAGTCTTATACCATCTAAAAGTGCTTGGATATGAACATGATTAGAAATCTAAGGCTAATACTCATTTAAATGGGGCTCGTCAAGTCAGGATCAATTTATCCGAAAATCCAAGGCTAACACGCCCTCCAAAAACCAAGTTCAATCATGTTTGGGGGAAAATCCTATAACCCATAAATTTGAAGTCTAATACCATCTAAAAGTGCTTGGATATGAACATGATTAGAAATCTAAGGGTAATACTCATTTAAATAGGGCCCGTCGAGTCAGGATCAATTTGTCCGAAAATCCAAGGCTAACACCCCCTCCAAAAACCAAGTTCAATCATATTTGGGGGAATAGCCTATAACCCATAAATTTGAAGTCTAATACCATCTAAAAGGGCTTGGATATGAACAAGGTTAGAAATCTAAGGCTAATACTCATTTAAATGGGGTTCGTCGAGTCAGGATCAATTTGTCCGAAAATCCAAGGCTAACACCCCCTCCAAAAACCAAGTTCAATCATGTTTGGGGGAAAAGCGTATAAACCATAAATTTGAAGTCTAATACCGTCTAAAAGGTCTTGGATATGAACAAGGTTAGAAATGTAAGGCTAATACTCATTTAAATGGGGCTCGTCGAGTCAGGATCAATTTGTCCGAAAATCCAAGGCTAACACCCCCTCCAAAAACCAAGTTCAATCATGTTTCGGGGAAAAGCCTATAACCCATAAATTTGAAGTCTAATACAATCTAAAAGGGTTTGGATATGAACAAGGTTAGAAATGTAATGCTAATACTCATTTACATGGGGCTCGTCGAGTTATGATCAATTTGTCCGAAAATCCAAGGCTAACACGCCCTCCAAAAACCAAGTTCAATCATGTTTGGGGGAAAAGCCTATAACCCATAAATTTGAAGTCTTATACCATCTAAAAGTGCTTGGATATGAACATGATTAGAAATCTAAGGCTAATACTCATTTAAATGGGGCTCGTCAAGTCAGGATCAATTTATCCGAAAATCCAAGGCTAACACGCCCTCCAAAAACCAAGTTCAATCATGTTTGGGGGAAAATCCTATAACCCATAAATTTGAAGTCTAATACCATCTAAAAGTGCTTGGATATGAACATGATTAGAAATCTAAGGGTAATACTCATTTAAATAGGGCCCGTCGAGTCAGGATCAATTTGTCCGAAAATCCAAGGCTAACACCCCCTCCAAAAACCAAGTTCAATCATATTTGGGGGAATAGCCTATAACCCATAAATTTGAAGTCTAATACCATCTAAAAGGGCTTGGATATGAACAAGGTTAGAAATCTAAGGCTAATACTCATTTAAATAGGGCTCGTCGAGTCAGGATCAATTTGTCCGAAAATCCAAGGCTAACACCCCCTCCAAAAACCAAGTTCAATCATGTTTGGGGGAAAAGGATATTACCCATAAATTTGAAGTCTAATACCATCTAAAAGTGATTGTATATGAAAAAGGTCAGAAATCTAAGGCTAATACTCATTTAAATGGGGCTCGTCGAGTCAGGATCAATTTGTCCGAAAATCCAAGGCTAACACCCCCTCCAAAAACCAAGTTCAATCATGTTTCGGGGAAAAGCCTATAACCCATAAATTTGAAGTCTAATACCATCTAAAAGTGCTTGTATATGAACAAGATTAGAAATCTAAGGCTAATACTCATTTAAATAGGGCTCGTTGAGTCAGGATCAATTTGTCCGAAAATCCAAGGCTAACACCCCCTCCAAAAACCAAGTTCAATCATGTTTGGGGGAAAAGGATATTACCCATAAATTTGAAGTCTAATACCATCTAAAAGTGCTTGTATATGAACAAGGTTAGAAATCTAAGGCTAATACTCATTTAAATGGGGTTCGTCGAGTCAGGATCAATTTGTCCGAAAATCCAAGGCTAACACCCCCTCCAAAAACCAAGTTCAATCATGTTTGGGGGAAAAGCGTATAAACCATAAATTTGAAGTCTAATACCGTCTAAAAGGGCTTGTATATGAACAAGGTTAGAAATGTAAGGCTAATACTCATTTAAATGGGGCTCGTCGAGTCAGGATCAATTTGTCCGAAAATCCAAGGCTAACACCCCCTCCAAAAACCAAGTTCAATCATGTTTCGGGGAAAAGCCTATAACCCATAAATTTGAAGTCTAATACAATCTAAAAGGGTTTGGATATGAACAAGGTTAGAAATGTAATGCTAATACTCATTTACATGGGGCTCGTCGAGTTATGATCAATTTGTCCGAAAATCCAAGGCTAACACGCCCTCCAAAAACCAAGTTCAATCATGTTTGGGGGAAAAGCCTATAACCCATAAATTTGAAGTCTTATACCATCTAAAAGTGCTTGGATATGAACATGATTAGAAATCTAAGGCTAATACTCATTTAAATGGGGCTCGTCAAGTCAGGATCAATTTATCCGAAAATCCAAGGCTAACACGCGCTCCAAAAACCAAGTTCAATCATGTTTGGGGGAAAATCCTATAACCCATAAATTTGAAGTCTAATACCATCTAAAAGTGCTTGGATATGAACATGATTAGAAATCTAAGGGTAATACTCATTTAAATAGGGCCCGTCGAGTCAGGATCAATTTGTCCGAAAATCCAAGGCTAACACCCCCTCCAAAAACCAAGTTCAATCATATTTGGGGGAATAGCCTATAACCCATAAATTTGAAGTCTAATACCATCTAAAAGGGCTTGGATATGAACAAGGTTAGAAATCTAAGGCTAATACTCATTTAAATAGGGCTCGTCGAGTCAGGATCAATTTGTCCGAAAATCCAAGGCTAACACCCCCTCCAAAAACCAAGTTCAATCAAGTTTGGGGGAAAAGGATATTACCCATAAATTTGAAGTCTAATACCATCTAAAAGTTCTTGGATATGAACAAGATTAGAAATCTAAGGCTAATACTCATTTAAATAGGGCTTGTCGAGTCAGGATCAATTTGTCCGAAAATCCAAGGCTAACACCCCCTCCAAAAACCAAGTTCAATCATGTTTCGGGGAAAAGCCTATAACCCATAAATTTGAAGTCTAATACCATCTAAAAGTGCTTGTATATGAACAAGATTAGAAATCTAAGGCTAATACTCATTTAAATGGGGCTCGTCAAGTCAGGATCAATTTGTCCGAAAATCCAAGGCTAAGACCCCCTCCAAAAACCAAGTTCAATCATGTTTGGGGGAAAAGCCTATAACCCTTAAATTTAAAGTCTAATACCATCTAAAAGGGCTTGGATATGACCAAGTTTAGAAATGTAAGGCTAATACTCATTTAAATGCGGCTCGTCGAGTCAGGATCAATTTGTCCGAAAATCCAAGGCTAACACCCCCTCTAAAAACCAAGTTCAATCATGTTTGGGGGAAAAGCCTATAACACATAAATTTGAAGTCTAATACCATCTAAAAGGGCTTGGATATGAACAAGGTTAGAAATGTAAGGATAATACTCATTTAAATGGGGCTCGTCGAGTCAGGATCAATTTGTCCGAAAATCCAAGCCTAACACGCCCTCCAAAAACCAAGTTCAATCATGTTTGGGGGAAAAGCCTATAACCCATAAATTTGAAGTCTAATACCATCTAAAAGTGCTTGGATATGAACATGATTAGAAATCTAAGGCTAATACTCATTTAAATAGGGCTCGTCGAGTCAGGATCAATTTGTCCGAAAATCCAAGGCTAACACGCCCTCCAAAAACCAAGTTCAATCATGTTTGGGGGAAAAGCCTATAACCGATAAATTTGAAGTCTTATACCATCTAAAAGTGCTTGGATATGAACATGATTAGAAATCTAAGGCTAATACTCATTTAAATGGGGCTCGTCAAGTCAGGATCAATTTATCCAAAAATCCAAGGCTAACACGCCCTCCAAAAACCAAGTTCAATCATGTTTGGGGGAAAATCCTATAACCCATAAATTTGAAGTCTAATACCATCTAAAAGTGCTTGGATATGAACATGATTAGAAATCTAAGGGTAATACTCATTTAAATAGGGCCCGTCGAGTCAGGATCAATTTGTCCGAAAATCCAAGGCTAACACCCCCTCCAAAAACCAAGTTCAATCATATTTGGGGGAATAGCCTATAACCCATAAATTTGAAGTCTAATACCATCTAAAAGGGCTTGGATATGAACAAGGTTAGAAATCTAAGGCTAATACTCATTTAAATAGGGCTCGTCGAGTCAGGATCAATTTGTCCGAAAATCCAAGGCTAACACCCCCTCCAAAAACCAAGTTCAATCATGTTTGGGGGAAAAGCCTATAACCCATAAATTTGAAGTCTAATACCATCTAAAAGGGCTTGGATATGACCAAGTTTAGAAATGTAAGGCTAATACTCATTTAAATGGGGCTCGTCGAGTCAGGATCAATTTGTCCGAAAATCCAAGGCTAACACGCCCTCCAAAAACCAAGTTCAATCATGTTTGGGGGAAAAGCCTATAACCCATAAATTTGAAGTCTTATACCATCTAAAAGGGCTTGGATATGAACAAGGTTAGAAATATAAGGCTAATACTCATTTAAATGGGGCTCGTCGAGTCAGGATCATATTGTCCGAAAATCCAAGGCTAAAACCCCCTCCAAAAACCAAGTTCAATCATGTTTGGGGGAAAAGCCTATAAACCATAAATTTGAAGCCTAATACCATCTAAAAGGGTTTGGATATGAACAAGGTTAGAAATGTAATGCTAATACTCATTTACATGGGGCTCGTCGAGTCATGATCAATTTGTCCGAAAATCCAAGGCTAACACGCCCTCCAAAAACCAAGTTCAATCATGTTTGGGGGAAAAGCCTATAACCCATAAATTTGAAGTCGTATACCATCTAAAAGTGCTTGGATATGAACATGATTAGAAATCTAAGGCTAATACTCATTTAAATGGGGCTCGTCAAGTCAGGATCAATTTGTCCGAAAATCCAAGGCTAAGACCCCCTCCAAAAACCAAGTTCAATCATGTTTGGGGGAAAAGCCTATAACCCATAAATTTAAAGTCTAATACCATCTAAAAGGGCTTGGATATGACCAAGTTTAGAAATGTAAGGCTAATACTCATTTAAATGGGGCTCGTCGAGTCAGGATCAATTTGTCCGAAAATCCAAGGCTAACACCCCCTCTAAAAACCAAGTTCAATCATATTTGGGGAAAAAACCTATAACACATAAATTTGAAGTCTAATACCATCTAAAAGGGCTTGGATATGAACAAGGTTAGAAATGTAAGGCTAATACTCATTTAAATGGGGCTCGTCGAGTCAGGATCAATTTGTTCGAAAATCCAAGGCTAACACCCCCTCCAAAAACCAAGTTCAATCATGTTTCGGGGAAAAGCCTATAACCCATAAATTTGAAGTCTAATACCATCTAAAAGGGTTTGGATATGAACAAGGTTAGAAATGTAATGCTAATACTCATTTACATGGGGCTCGTCGAGTCATATTCAATTTGTCCGAAAATCCAAGGCTAACACGCCCTCCAAAAACCAAGTTCAATCATGTTTGGGGGAAAAACCTATAACCCATAAATTTGAAGTCGTATACCATCTAAAAGTGCTTGGATATGAACATGATTAGAAATCTAAGGCTAATACTCATTTAAATGGGGCTCGTCAAGTCAGGATCAATTTGTCCGAAAATCCAAGGCTAAGACCCCCTCCAAAAACCAAGTTCAATCATGTTTGGGGGAAAAGCCTATAACCCTTAAATTTAAAGTCTAATACCATCTAAAAGGGCTTGGATATGACCAAGTTTAGAAATGTAAGGCTAATACTCATTTAAATGGGGCTCGTCGAGTCAGGATCAATTTGTCCGAAAATCCAAGGCTAACACCCCCTCCAAAAACCAAGTTCAATCATGTTTGGGGGAAAAGCCTATAACACATAAATTTGAAGTCTAATACCATCTAAAAGGGCTTGGATATGAACAAGGTTAGAAATGCAAGGATAATACTCATTTAAATGGGGCTCGTCGAGTCAGGATCAATTTGTCCGAAAATCCAAGCCTAACACGCCCTCCAAAAACCAAGTTCAATCATGTTTGGGGGAAAAGCCTATAACCCATAAATTTGAAGTCTAACACCATCTAAAAGTGCTTGGATATGAACATGATTAGAAATCTAAGGCTAATACTCATTTAAATAGGGCTCGTCGAGTCAGGATCAATTTGTCCGAAAATCCAAGGCTAACACCCCCTCCAAAAACCAAGTTCAATCATGTTTGGGGGAATAGCCTATAACCCATAAATTTGAAGTCTAATACCATCTAAAAGGGATTGGATATGAACAAGGTTAGAAATGTAAGGCTAATACTCATTTAAATAGGGCTCGTCGAGTCAGGATCAATTTGTCCGAAAATCCAAGGCTAACACCCCCTCCAAAAACCAAGTTCAATCATGTTTGGGGGAAAAGCCTATAACCCATAAATTTGAAGTCTAATACCATCTAAAAGGGATTGGATATGAACAAGTTTAGAAATGTAAGGCTAATACTCATTTAAATAGGGCTCGTCGAGTCAGGATCAATTTGTCCGAAAATCCAAGGCTAACACCCCCTCCAAAAACCAAGTTCAATCATGTTTGGGGGAAAAGCCTATAACCCATAAATTTGAAGTCTAATACCATCTAAAAGGGCTTGGATATGAACAAGGTTAGAAATATAACTCTAATACTCATTTAAATAAGGCTCGTCGAGTCAGGATCAATTTGTCCGAAAATCCAAGGCTAACACCCCCTCCAAAAACCAAGTTCAATCATGTTTCGGGGAAAAGCCTATAACCCATAAATTTGAAGTCTAATACCATCTAAAAGGGTTTGGATATGAACAAGGTTAGAAATGTAAGGCTAATACTCTTTTACATGGGGCTCGTCGAGTTATGATCAATTTGTCCGAAAATCCAAGGCTAACACGCCCTCCAAAAACCAAGTTCAATCATGTTTGGGGGAAAAGCATATAACCCATAAATTTGAAGTCTAATACCATCTAAAAGGGTTTGTATATGAACAAGGTTAGAAATGTAAGGCTAATACTCATTTACATGGGGCTCATCGAGTCATGATCAATTTGTCCGAAAATCCAAGGCTAACACGCCCTCCAAAAACCAAGTTCAATCATGTTTGGGGGAAAAGCCTATAACCCATAAATTTGAAGTCTAATACCATCTAAAAGTGCTTGGATATGAACATGATTAGAAATCTAAGGCTAATACTCATTTAAATGGGGCTCGTCAAGTCAGGATCAATTTGTCCGAAAATCCAAGGCTAACACCCCCTCCAAAAACCAAGTTCAATCATGTTTGGGGGAAAATCCTATAACCCATAAATTTGAAGTCTAATACCATCTAAAAGGGCTTGGATATGACCAAGTTTAGAAATGTAAGGCTAATACTCATTTAAATGGGGCTCGTCGAGTCAGGATCAATTTGTCCGAAAATCCAAGGCTAACACCCCCTCCAAAAACTAAGTTCAATCATGTTTGGGGGAAAAGCCTATAACACATAAATTTGAAGTCTAATACCATCTAAAAGGGCTTGGATATGACCAAGTTTAGAAATGTAAGGCTAATACTCATTTAAATGGGGCTCGTCGAGTCAGGATCAATTTGTCCGAAAATCCAAGGCTAACACCCCCTCCAAAAACCAAGTTCAATCATGTTTGGGGGAAAAGGATATTACCCATAAATTTGAAGTCTAATACCATCTAAAAGGGCTTGGATATGAACAAGGTTAGAAATGTAAGGCTAATACTCATTTAAATGGGGCTCGTCGAGTCAGGATCAATTTGTCCGAAAATCCAAGGCTAACACCCCCTCCAAAAACCAAGTTCAATCATGTTTCGGGGAAAAGCCTATAACCCATAAATTTGAAGTCTAATACCATCTAAAAGGGTTTGGATATGAACAAGGTTAGAAATGTAAGGCTAATACTCATTTACATGGGGCTCGTCGAGTCATGATCAATTTGTCTGAAAATCCAAGGCTAACACGCCCTCCAAAAACCAAGTTCAATCATGTTTGGGGGAAAAGCCTATAACCCATAAATTTGAAGTCTAATACCATCTAAAAGTGCTTGGATATGAACATGATTAGAAATCTAAGGCTAATACTCATTTAAATGGGGCTCGTCAAGTCAGGATCAATTTGTCCGAAAATCCAAGGCTAACACCCCCTCCAAAAACCAAGTTCAATCATGTTTGGGGGAAAAGCCTATAACCCATAAATTTGAAGTCTAATACCATCTAAAAGGGCTTGGATATGACCAAGTTTAGAAATGTAAGGCTAATACTCATTTAAATGGGGCTCGTCGAGTCAGGATCAATTTGTCCGAAAATCCAAGGCTAACACCCCCTCCAAACACCAAGTTCAATCATGTTTGGGGGAAAAGCCTATAACACATAAATTTGAAGTCTAATACCATCTAAAAGGGCTTGGATATGACCAAGTTTAGAAATGTAAGGCTAATACTCATTTAAATGGGGCTCGTCGAGTCAGGATCAATTTGTCCGAAAATCAAAGGCTAACACCCCCTCCAAAAACCAAGTTCAATCATGTTTGGGGGAATAGCCTATAACCCATAAATTTGAAGTCTAATACCATCTAAAAGGGCTTGGATATGAACAAGGTTAGAAATGTAAGGCTAATACTCATTTAAATTGGGCTCGTCGAGTCAGGATCAATTTGTCCGAAAATCCAAGGCTAACACCCCCTCCAAAAACCAAGTTCAATCATGTTTGGGGGAAAAGGATATAACCCATAAATTTGAAGTCTAATACCATCTAAAAGGGCTTGGATATGAACAAGGATAGAAATGTAAGTCTAATACTCATTTAAATAGGGCTCGTCGAGTCAGGATCAATTTGTCCGAAAATCCAAGGCTAACACCCCCTCCAAAAACCAAGTTCAATCATGTTTGGGGGAAAAGCCTATAACCCATAAATTTGAAGTCTAATACCATGTAAAAGGGCTTGAATATGAACAAGGTTATAAATGTAAGGCTAATACTCATTTAAATGGGGCTTGTCGAGTCAGGATCAATTTGTCCGAAAATCCAAGGCTAACACCCCCTCCAAAAACCAAGTTCAATAATGTTTGGGGGAATAGCCTATAACCCATAAATTTGAAGTCTAATACCATCTAAAAGGGCTTGGATATGAACAAGGTTAGAAATGTAAGGCTAATACTCATTTAAATAGGGCTCGTCGAGTCATGATCAATTTGTCCGAAAATCCAAGGCTAACACCCCCTCCAAAAACTAAGTTCAATCATGTTTGGGGGAAAAGCCTATAACACATAAATTTGAAGTCTAATACCATCTAAAAGGGCTTGGATATGACCAAGTTTAGAAATGTAAGGCTAATACTCATTTAAATGGGGCTCGTCGAGTCAGGATCAATTTGTCCGAAAATCCAAGGCTAACACCCCCTCCAAAAACCAAGTTCAATCATGTTTGGGGGAAAAGGATATTACCCATAAATTTGAAGTCTAATACCATCTAAAAGGGCTTGGATATGAACAAGGTTAGAAATGTAAGGCTAATACTCATTTAAATGGGGCTCGTCGAGTCAGGATCAATTTGTCCGAAAATCCAAGGCTAACACCCCCTCCAAAAACCAAGTTCAATCATGTTTCGGGGAAAAGCCTATAACCCATAAATTTGAAGTCTAATACCATCTAAAAGGGTTTGGATATGAACAAGGTTAGAAATGTAAGGCTAATACTCATTTACATGGGGCTCGTCGAGTCATGATCAATTTGTCTGAAAATCCAAGGCTAACACGCCCTCCAAAAACCAAGTTCAATCATGTTTGGGGGAAAAGCCTATAACCCATAAATTTGAAGTCTAATACCATCTAAAAGTGCTTGGATATGAACATGATTAGAAATCTAAGGCTAATACTCATTTAAATGGGGCTCGTCAAGTCAGGATCAATTTGTCCGAAAATCCAAGGCTAACACCCCCTCCAAAAACCAAGTTCAATCATGTTTGGGGGAAAAGCCTATAACCCATAAATTTGAAGTCTAATACCATCTAAAAGGGCTTGGATATGACCAAGTTTAGAAATGTAAGGCTAATACTCATTTAAATGGGGCTCGTCGAGTCAGGATCAATTTGTCCGAAAATCCAAGGCTAACACCCCCTCCAAACACCAAGTTCAATCATGTTTGGGGGAAAAGCCTATAACACATAAATTTGAAGTCTAATACCATCTAAAAGGGCTTGGATATGACCAAGTTTAGAAATGTAAGGCTAATACTCATTTAAATGGGGCTCGTCGAGTCAGGATCAATTTGTCCGAAAATCAAAGGCTAACACCCCCTCCAAAAACCAAGTTCAATCATGTTTGGGGGAATAGCCTATAACCCATAAATTTGAAGTCTAATACCATCTAAAAGGGCTTGGATATGAACAAGGTTAGAAATGTAAGGCTAATACTCATTTAAATTGGGCTCGTCGAGTCAGGATCAATTTGTCCGAAAATCCAAGGCTAACACCCCCTCCAAAAACCAAGTTCAATCATGTTTGGGGGAAAAGGATATAACCCATAAATTTGAAGTCTAATACCATCTAAAAGGGCTTGGATATGAACAAGGATAGAAATGTAAGTCTAATACTCATTTAAATAGGGCTCGTCGAGTCAGGATCAATTTGTCCGAAAATCCAAGGCTAACACCCCCTCCAAAAACCAAGTTCAATCATGTTTGGGGGAAAAGCCTATAACCCATAAATTTGAAGTCTAATACCATGTAAAAGGGCTTGAATATGAACAAGGTTATAAATGTAAGGCTAATACTCATTTAAATGGGGCTTGTCGAGTCAGGATCAATTTGTCCGAAAATCCAAGGCTAACACCCCCTCCAAAAACCAAGTTCAATAATGTTTGGGGGAATAGCCTATAACCCATAAATTTGAAGTCTAATACCATCTAAAAGGGCTTGGATATGAACAAGGTTAGAAATGTAAGGCTAATACTCATTTAAATAGGGCTCGTCGAGTCATGATCAATTTGTCCGAAAATCCAAGGCTAACACCCCCTCCAAAAACTAAGTTCAATCATGTTTGGGGGAAAAGCCTATAACACATAAATTTGAAGTCTAATACCATCTAAAAGGGCTTGGATATGACCAAGTTTAGAAATGTAAGGCTAATACTCATTTAAATGGGGCTCGTCGAGTCAGGATCAATTTGTCCGAAAATCCAAGGCTAACACCCCCTCCAAAAACCAAGTTCAATCATGTTTGGGGGAAAAGGATATTACCCATAAATTTGAAGTCTAATACCATCTAAAAGGGCTTGGATATGAACAAGGTTAGAAATGTAAGGCTAATACTCATTTAAATGGGGCTCGTCGAGTCAGGATCAATTTGTCCGAAAATCCAAGGCTAACACCCCCTCCAAAAACCAAGTTCAATCATGTTTCGGGGAAAAGCCTATAACCCATAAATTTGAAGTCTAATACCATCTAAAAGGGTTTGGATATGAACAAGGTTAGAAATGTAAGGCTAATACTCATTTACATGGGGCTCGTCGAGTCATGATCAATTTGTCTGAAAATCCAAGGCTAACACGCCCTCCAAAAACCAAGTTCAATCATGTTTGGGGGAAAAGCCTATAACCCATAAATTTGAAGTCTAATACCATCTAAAAGTGCTTGGATATGAACATGATTAGAAATCTAAGGCTAATACTCATTTAAATGGGGCTCGTCAAGTCAGGATCAATTTGTCCGAAAATCCAAGGCTAACACCCCCTCCAAAAACCAAGTTCAATCATGTTTGGGGGAAAAGCCTATAACCCATAAATTTGAAGTCTAATACCATCTAAAAGGGCTTGGATATGACCAAGTTTAGAAATGTAAGGCTAATACTCATTTAAATGGGGCTCGTCGAGTCAGGATCAATTTGTCCGAAAATCCAAGGCTAACACCCCCTCCAAAAACCAAGTTCAATCATGTTTGGGGGAAAAGGATATTACCCATAAATTTGAAGTCTAATACCATCTAAAAGGGCTTGGATATGAACAAGGTTAGAAATGTAAGGCTAATACTCATTTAAATGGGGCTCGTCGAGTCAGGATCAATTTGTCCGAAAATCCAAGGCTAACACCCCCTCCAAAAACCAAGTTCAATCATGTTTCGGGGAAAAGCCTATAACCCATAAATTTGAAGTCTAATACCATCTAAAAGGGTTTGGATATGAACAAGGTTAGAAATGTAAGGCTAATACTCATTTACATGGGGCTCGTCGAGTCATGATCAATTTGTCTGAAAATCCAAGGCTAACACGCCCTCCAAAAACCAAGTTCAATCATGTTTGGGGGAAAAGCCTATAACCCATAAATTTGAAGTCTAATACCATCTAAAAGTGCTTGGATATGAACATGATTAGAAATCTAAGGCTAATACTCATTTAAATGGGGCTCGTCAAGTCAGGATCAATTTGTCCGAAAATCCAAGGCTAACACCCCCTCCAAAAACCAAGTTCAATCATGTTTGGGGGAAAAGCCTATAACCCATAAATTTGAAGTCTAATACCATCTAAAAGGGCTTGGATATGACCAAGTTTAGAAATGTAAGGCTAATACTCATTTAAATGGGGCTCGTCGAGTCAGGATCAATTTGTCCGAAAATCCAAGGCTAACACCCCCTCCAAACACCAAGTTCAATCATGTTTGGGGGAAAAGCCTATAACACATAAATTTGAAGTCTAATACCATCTAAAAGGGCTTGGATATGACCAAGTTTAGAAATGTAAGGCTAATACTCATTTAAATGGGGCTCGTCGAGTCAGGATCAATTTGTCCGAAAATCAAAGGCTAACACCCCCTCCAAAAACCAAGTTCAATCATGTTTGGGGGAATAGCCTATAACCCATAAATTTGAAGTCTAATACCATCTAAAAGGGCTTGGATATGAACAAGGTTAGAAATGTAAGGCTAATACTCATTTAAATTGGGCTCGTCGAGTCAGGATCAATTTGTCCGAAAATCCAAGGCTAACACCCCCTCCAAAAACCAAGTTCAATCATGTTTGGGGGAAAAGGATATAACCCATAAATTTGAAGTCTAATACCATCTAAAAGGGCTTGGATATGAACAAGGATAGAAATGTAAGTCTAATACTCATTTAAATAGGGCTCGTCGAGTCAGGATCAATTTGTCCGAAAATCCAAGGCTAACACCCCCTCCAAAAACCAAGTTCAATCATGTTTGGGGGAAAAGCCTATAACCCATAAATTTGAAGTCTAATACCATGTAAAAGGGCTTGAATATGAACAAGGTTATAAATGTAAGGCTAATACTCATTTAAATGGGGCTCGTCGAGTCAGGATCAATTTGTCCGAAAATCCAAGGCTAACACCCCCTCCAAAAACCAAGTTCAATAATGTTTGGGGGAATAGCCTATAACCCATAAATTTGAAGTCTAATACCATCTAAAAGGGCTTGGATATGAACAAGGTTAGAAATGTAAGGCTAATACTCATTTAAATGGGGCTCGTCGAGTCAGGATCAATTTGTCTGGAAATCAAAGGCTAACACCCCCTCCAAAAACCAAGTTCAATCATGTTTGGGGGAAAAGCCTATAACCCATAAATTTGAAGTCTAATACCATCTAAAAGGGCTTGGATATGAACAAGGATAGAAATGTAAGTCTAATACTCATTTAAATAGGGCTCGTCGAGTCAGGATCAATTTGTCCGAAAATCCAAGGCTAACACCCCCTCCAAAAACCAAGTTCAATCATGTTTGGGGGAAAAGCCTATAACCCATAAATTTGAAGTCTAATACCATGTAAAAGGGCTTGGATATGAACAAGGTTATAAATGTAAGGCTAATACTCATTTAAATGGGGCTCGTCGAGTCAGGATCAATTTGTCCGAAAATCCAAGGCTAACACCCCCTCCAAAAACCAAGTTCAATCATGTTTGGGGGAATAGCCTATAACCCATAAATTTGAAGTCTAATACCATCTAAAAGGGCTTGGATATGAACAAGGTTAGAAATATAACTCTAATACTCATTTAAATAAGGCTCGTCGAGTCAGGATCAATTTGTCCGAAAATCCAAGGCTAACACCCCCACCAAAAACCAAGTTCAATCATGTTTGGGAGAAAAGCCTATAACCCATAAATTTGAAGTCTAATACCATCTAAAAGTGCTTGTATATGAGCAAGATTAGAAATCTAAGGCTAATACTCATTTAAATAGGGCTCGTCGAGTCAGGATCAATTTGTCCGAAAATCCAAGGCTAACACCCCCTCCAAAAACCAAGTTCAATCATGTTTGGGGGAAAAGCCTATAACCCATAAATTTGAAGTCTAATACCATCTAAAAGGGCTTGGATATGACCAAGTTTAGAAATGTAAGGCTAATACTCATTTAAATGGGGCTCGTCGAGTCAGGATCAATTTGTCCGAAAATCCAAGGCTAACACCCCCTCCAAACACCAAGTTCAATCATGTTTGGGGGAAAAGCCTATAACACATAAATTTGAAGTCTAATACCATCTAAAAGGGCTTGGATATGACCAAGTTTAGAAATGTAAGGCTAATACTCATTTAAATGGGGCTCGTCGAGTCAGGATCAATTTGTCTGGAAATCAAAGGCTAACACCCCCTCCAAAAACCAAGTTCAATCATGTTTGGGGGAAAAGCCTATAACCCATAAATTTGAAGTCTAATACCATCTAAAAGGGCTTGGATATGACCAAGTTTAGAAATGTAAGGCTAATACTCATTTAAATGGGGCTCGTCGAGTCAGGATCAATTTGTCTGAAAATCCTAGGCTAACACGCTCTCCAAAAACCAAGTTCATTCATGTTTGGGGGAAAAGCCTATAACCCATAAACTTGAAGTCTAATACCATCTAAAAGTGCTTGGATATGAACAAGATTAGAAATCTAAGGCTAATACTCATTTAAATGGGGCTCGTCCAGTCAGGATCAATTTGTTTGAAAATCCAAGGCTAACACCCCCTCCAAAAACCAAGTTCAATCATGTTTGGGGGAAAAGCCTATAACCCATAAATTTGAAGTCTAATACCATGTAAAAGGGCTTGGATATGAACAAGGTTAGAAATGTAAGGCTAATACTCAGTTAAATGGGGCTCGTCGAGTCAGGATCAATTTGTCCGAAAATCCAAGGCTAACACGCCCTCCAAAAACCAAGTTCAATCATGTTTGGGGGAAAAGCCTATAACCCATAAATTTGAAGTCTTATACCATCTAAAAGGGCTTGGATATGAACAAGGTTAGAAATATAAGGCTAATACTCATTTAAATGGGGCTCGTCGAGTCAGGATCATATTGTCCGAAAATCCAAGGCTAACACCCCCTCCAAAAACCAAGTTCAATCATGTTTGGGGAAAAAGCCTATAACCCATAAATTTGAAGTCTAATACCATCTAAAAGTGCTTGTATATGAACAAGATTAGAAATCTAAGGCTAATACTCATTTAAATAGGGCTCGTCGAGTCAGGATCAATTTGTCCGAAAATCCAAGGCTAACACCCCCTCCAAAAACCAAGTTCAATGATGTTTGGGGGAAAAGGATATTACCCATAAATTTGAAGTCTAATACCATCTAAAAGTGCTTGTATATGAAAAAGGTTGGAAATCTAAGGCTAATACTCATATAAATGGGGCTCGTCGAGTCAGGATCAATTTGTCCGAAAATCCAAGGCTAACACCCCCACCAAAAACCAAGTTCAATCATGTTTGGGAGAAAAGCCTATAACCCATAAATTTGAAGTCTAATACCATCTAAAAGTGCTTGTATATGAGCAAGATTAGAAATCTAAGGCTAATACTCATTTAAATAGGGCTCGTCGAGTCAGGATCAATTTGTCCGAAAATCCAAGGCTAACACCCCCTCCAAAAACCAAGTTCAATCATGTTTGGGGGAAAAGCCTATAACCCATAAATTTGAAGTCTAATACCATCTAAAAGGGCTTGGATATGACCAAGTTTAGAAATGTAAGGCTAATACTCATTTAAATGGGGCTCGTCGAGTCAGGATCAATTTGTCCGAAAATCCAAGGCTAACACCCCCTCCAAACACCAAGTTCAATCATGTTTGGGGGAAAAGCCTATAACACATAAATTTGAAGTCTAATACCATCTAAAAGGGCTTGGATATGACCAAGTTTAGAAATGTAAGGCTAATACTCATTTAAATGGGGCTCGTCGAGTCAGGATCAATTTGTCTGGAAATCAAAGGCTAACACCCCCTCCAAAAACCAAGTTCAATCATGTTTGGGGGAAAAGCCTATAACCCATAAATTTGAAGTCTAATACCATCTAAAAGGGCTTGGATATGACCAAGTTTAGAAATGTAAGGCTAATACTCATTTAAATGGGGCTCGTCGAGTCAGGATCAATTTGTCCGAAAATCCAAGGCTAACACCCCCTCCAAAAACCAAGTTCAATCATGTTTGGGGGAATAGCCTATAACCCATAAATTTGAAGTCTAATACCATCTAAAAGGGCTTGGATATGAACAAGGTTAGAAATGTAAGGCTAATACTCATTTAAATTGGGCTCGTCCAGTCAGGATCAATTTGTTTGAAAATCCAAGGCTAACACCCCCTCCAAAAACCAAGTTCAATCATGTTTGGGGGAAAAGCCTATAACCCATAAATTTGAAGTCTAATACCATGTAAAAGGGCTTGGATATGAACAAGGTTAGAAATGTAAGGCTAATACTCAGTTAAATGGGGCTCGTCGAGTCAGGATCAATTTGTCCGAAAATCCAAGGCTAACACGCCCTCCAAAAACCAAGTTCAATCATGTTTGGGGGAAAAGCCTATAACCCATAAATTTGAAGTCTTATACCATCTAAAAGGGCTTGGATATGAACAAGGTTAGAAATATAAGGCTAATACTCATTTAAATGGGGCTCGTCGAGTCAGGATCATATTGTCCGAAAATCCAAGGCTAACACCCCCTCCAAAAACCAAGTTCAATCATGTTTGGGGAAAAAGCCTATAACCCATAAATTTGAAGTCTAATACCATCTAAAAGTGCTTGTATATGAACAAGATTAGAAATCTAAGGCTAATACTCATTTAAATAGGGCTCGTCGAGTCAGGATCAATTTGTCCGAAAATCCAAGGCTAACACCCCCTCCAAAAACCAAGTTCAATGATGTTTGGGGGAAAAGGATATTACCCATAAATTTGAAGTCTAATACCATCTAAAAGTGCTTGTATATGAAAAAGGTTGGAAATCTAAGGCTAATACTCATATAAATGGGGCTCGTCGAGTCAGGATCAATTTGTCCGAAAATCCAAGGCTAACACCCCCACCAAAAACCAAGTTCAATCATGTTTGGGAGAAAAGCCTATAACCCATAAATTTGAAGTCTAATACCATCTAAAAGTGCTTGTATATGAGCAAGATTAGAAATCTAAGGCTAATACTCATTTAAATAGGGCTCGTCGAGTCAGGATCAATTTGTCCGAAAATCCAAGGCTAACACCCCCTCCAAAAACCAAGTTCAATCATGTTTGGGGGAAAAGCCTATAACCCATAAATTTGAAGTCTAATACCATCTAAAAGGGCTTGGATATGAACAAGGATAGAAATGTAAGTCTAATACTCATTTAAATAGGGCTCGTCGAGTCAGGATCAATTTGTCCGAAAATCCAAGGCTAACACCCCCTCCAAAAACCAAGTTCAATCATGTTTGGGGGAAAAGCCTATAACCCATAAATTTGAAGTCTAATACCATGTAAAAGGGCTTGGATATGAACAAGGTTATAAATGTAAGGCTAATACTCATTTAAATGGGGCTCGTCGAGTCAGGATCAATTTGTCCGAAAATCCAAGGCTAACACCCCCTCCAAAAACCAAGTTCAATCATGTTTGGGGGAATAGCCTATAACCCATAAATTTGAAGTCTAATACCATCTAAAAGGGCTTGGATATGAACAAGGTTAGAAATATAACTCTAATACTCATTTAAATAAGGCTCGTCGAGTCAGGATCAATTTGTCCGAAAATCCAAGGCTAACACCCCCACCAAAAACCAAGTTCAATCATGTTTGGGAGAAAAGCCTATAACCCATAAATTTGAAGTCTAATACCATCTAAAAGTGCTTGTATATGAGCAAGATTAGAAATCTAAGGCTAATACTCATTTAAATAGGGCTCGTCGAGTCAGGATCAATTTGTCCGAAAATCCAAGGCTAACACCCCCTCCAAAAACCAAGTTCAATCATGTTTGGGGGAAAAGCCTATAACCCATAAATTTGAAGTCTAATACCATCTAAAAGGGCTTGGATATGACCAAGTTTAGAAATGTAAGGCTAATACTCATTTAAATGGGGCTCGTCGAGTCAGGATCAATTTGTCCGAAAATCCAAGGCTAACACCCCCTCCAAACACCAAGTTCAATCATGTTTGGGGGAAAAGCCTATAACACATAAATTTGAAGTCTAATACCATCTAAAAGGGCTTGGATATGACCAAGTTTAGAAATGTAAGGCTAATACTCATTTAAATGGGGCTCGTCGAGTCAGGATCAATTTGTCTGGAAATCAAAGGCTAACACCCCCTCCAAAAACCAAGTTCAATCATGTTTGGGGGAAAAGCCTATAACCCATAAATTTGAAGTCTAATACCATCTAAAAGGGCTTGGATATGACCAAGTTTAGAAATGTAAGGCTAATACTCATTTAAATGGGGCTCGTCGAGTCAGGATCAATTTGTCTGAAAATCCTAGGCTAACACGCTCTCCAAAAACCAAGTTCATTCATGTTTGGGGGAAAAGCCTATAACCCATAAACTTGAAGTCTAATACCATCTAAAAGTGCTTGGATATGAACAAGATTAGAAATCTAAGGCTAATACTCATTTAAATGGGGCTCGTCCAGTCAGGATCAATTTGTTTGAAAATCCAAGGCTAACACCCCCTCCAAAAACCAAGTTCAATCATGTTTGGGGGAAAAGCCTATAACCCATAAATTTGAAGTCTAATACCATGTAAAAGGGCTTGGATATGAACAAGGTTAGAAATGTAAGGCTAATACTCAGTTAAATGGGGCTCGTCGAGTCAGGATCAATTTGTCCGAAAATCCAAGGCTAACACGCCCTCCAAAAACCAAGTTCAATCATGTTTGGGGGAAAAGCCTATAACCCATAAATTTGAAGTCTTATACCATCTAAAAGGGCTTGGATATGAACAAGGTTAGAAATATAAGGCTAATACTCATTTAAATGGGGCTCGTCGAGTCAGGATCATATTGTCCGAAAATCCAAGGCTAACACCCCCTCCAAAAACCAAGTTCAATCATGTTTGGGGAAAAAGCCTATAACCCATAAATTTGAAGTCTAATACCATCTAAAAGTGCTTGTATATGAACAAGATTAGAAATCTAAGGCTAATACTCATTTAAATAGGGCTCGTCGAGTCAGGATCAATTTGTCCGAAAATCCAAGGCTAACACCCCCTCCAAAAACCAAGTTCAATGATGTTTGGGGGAAAAGGATATTACCCATAAATTTGAAGTCTAATACCATCTAAAAGTGCTTGTATATGAAAAAGGTTGGAAATCTAAGGCTAATACTCATATAAATGGGGCTCGTCGAGTCAGGATCAATTTGTCCGAAAATCCAAGGCTAACACCCCCACCAAAAACCAAGTTCAATCATGTTTGGGAGAAAAGCCTATAACCCATAAATTTGAAGTCTAATACCATCTAAAAGTGCTTGTATATGAGCAAGATTAGAAATCTAAGGCTAATACTCATTTAAATAGGGCTCGTCGAGTCAGGATCAATTTGTCCGAAAATCCAAGGCTAACACCCCCTCCAAAAACCAAGTTCAATCATGTTTGGGGGAAAAGCCTATAACCCATAAATTTGAAGTCTAATACCATCTAAAAGGGCTTGGATATGACCAAGTTTAGAAATGTAAGGCTAATACTCATTTAAATGGGGCTCGTCGAGTCAGGATCAATTTGTCCGAAAATCCAAGGCTAACACCCCCTCCAAACACCAAGTTCAATCATGTTTGGGGGAAAAGCCTATAACACATAAATTTGAAGTCTAATACCATCTAAAAGGGCTTGGATATGACCAAGTTTAGAAATGTAAGGCTAATACTCATTTAAATGGGGCTCGTCGAGTCAGGATCAATTTGTCTGGAAATCAAAGGCTAACACCCCCTCCAAAAACCAAGTTCAATCATGTTTGGGGGAAAAGCCTATAACCCATAAATTTGAAGTCTAATACCATCTAAAAGGGCTTGGATATGACCAAGTTTAGAAATGTAAGGCTAATACTCATTTAAATGGGGCTCGTCGAGTCAGGATCAATTTGTCCGAAAATCCAAGGCTAACACCCCCTCCAAAAACCAAGTTCAATCATGTTTGGGGGAATAGCCTATAACCCATAAATTTGAAGTCTAATACCATCTAAAAGGGCTTGGATATGAACAAGGTTAGAAATGTAAGGCTAATACTCATTTAAATTGGGCTCGTCGAGTCAGGATCAATTTGTCCGAAAATCCAAGGCTAACACCCCCTCCAAAAACCAAGTTCAATCATGTTTGGGGGAAAAGGATATAACCCATAAATTTGAAGTCTAATACCATCTAAAAGGGCTTGGATATGAACAAGGATAGAAATGTAAGTCTAATACTCATTTAAATAGGGCTCGTCGAGTCAGGATCAATTTGTCCGAAAATCCAAGGCTAACACCCCCTCCAAAAACCAAGTTCAATCATGTTTGGGGGAAAAGCCTATAACCCATAAATTTGAAGTCTAATACCATGTAAAAGGGCTTGGATATGAACAAGGTTATAAATGTAAGGCTAATACTCATTTAAATGGGGCTCGTCGAGTCAGGATCAATTTGTCCGAAAATCCAAGGCTAACACCCCCTCCAAAAACCAAGTTCAATCATGTTTGGGGGAATAGCCTATAACCCATAAATTTGAAGTCTAATACCATCTAAAAGGGCTTGGATATGAACAAGGTTAGAAATATAACTCTAATACTCATTTAAATAAGGCTCGTCGAGTCAGGATCAATTTGTCCGAAAATCCAAGGCTAACACCCCCTCCAAAAACCAAGTTCAATCATGTTTGGGGGAAAAGGATATTACCCATAAATTTGAAGTCTAATACCATCTAAAAGGGCTTGGATATGAACAAGGTTAGAAATGTAAGGCTAATACTCATTTAAATGGGGCTCGTCGAGTCAGGATCAATTTGTCCGAAAATCCAAGGCTAACACCCCCTCCAAAAACCAAGTTCAATCATGTTTGGGGGAAAAGCCTATAACCCATAAATTTGAAGTCTAATACCATGTAAAAGGGCTTGGATATGAACAAGGTTAGAAATGTAAGGCTAATACTCAGTTAAATGGGGCTCGTCGAGTCAGGATCAATTTGTCCGAAAATCCAAGGCTAACACGCCCTCCAAAAACCAAGTTCAATCATGTTTGGGGGAAAAGCCTATAACCCATAAATTTGAAGTCTTATACCATCTAAAAGGGCTTGGATATGAACAAGGTTAGAAATATAAGGCTAATACTCGTTTAAATGGGGCTCGTCGAGTCAGGATCAATTTGTCCGAAAATCCAAGGCTAACACCCCCTCCAAAAACCAAGTTCAATCATGTTTGGGGAAAAAGCCTATAACCCATAAATTTGAAGTCTAATACCATCTAAAAGTGCTTGTATATGAACAAGATTAGAAATCTAAGGCTAATACTCATTTAAATAGGGCTCGTCGAGTCAGGATCAATTTGTCCGAAAATCCAAGGCTAACACCCCCTCCAAAAACCAAGTTCAATGATGTTTGGGGGAAAAGGATATTACCCATAAATTTGAAGTCTAATACCATCTAAAAGTGCTTGTATATGAAAAAGGTTAGAAATCTAAGGCTAATACTCATATAAATGGGGCTCGTCGAGTCAGGATCAATTTGTCCGAAAATCCAAGGCTAACACCCCCACCAAAAACCAAGTTCAATCATGTTTGCGAGAAAAGCCTATAACCCATAAATTTGAAGTCTAATACCATCTAAAAGTGCTTGTATATGAACAAGATTAGAAATATAAGGCTAATACTCATTTAAATAGGGCTCGTCGAGTCAGGATCAATTTGTCCGAAAATCCAAGGCTAACACTCCCTCCAAAAACCAAGTTCAATCATGTTTGGGGGAAAAGCCTATAACCCATAAATTTGAAGTCTAATACCATCTAAAAGGGCTTGGATATGACCAAGTTTAGAAATGTAAGGCTAATACCCATTTAAATGGGGCTCGTCGAGTCAGGATCAATTTGTGCGAAAATCCAAGGCTCACACCCCCTCCAAAAACCAAGTTCAATCATGTTTGGGGGAAAAGGATATTACCCATAAATTTGAAGTCTAATACCATCTAAAAGTGGTTGTATATGAAAAAGGTTAGAAATCTAAGGCTAATACTCATTTAAATGGGCTTCGTCGAGTCAGGATCAATTTGTCCGAAAATCCAAGGCTAACACCCCCTCCAAAAACCAAGTTCAATCATGTTTGGGGGAAAAACCTATAAACCATAAATTTGAAGTCTAATACCATCTAAAAGGGCTTGGATATGAACAAGGTTAGAAATGTAATGCTAATACTCATTTACATGGGGCTCGTCGAGTCATGATCAATTTGTCCGAAAATCCAAGGCTAACACGCCCTCCAAAAACCAAGTTCAATCATGTTTGGGGGAAAAGCCTATAACCCATAAATTTGAAGTCTAATACCATGTAAAAGGGCTTGGATATGAACAAGGTTATAAATGTAAGGCTAATACTCATTTAAATGGGGCTCGTCGAGTCAGGATCAATTTGTCCGAAAATCCAAGGCTAACACCCCCTCCAAAAACCAAGTTCAATCATGTTTGGGGGAATAGCCTATAACCCATAAATTTGAAGTCTAATACCATCTAAAAGGGCTTGGATATGAACAAGGTTAGAAATATAACTCTAATACTCATTTAAATAAGGCTCGTCGAGTCAGGATCAATTTGTCCGAAAATCCAAGGCTAACACCCCCTCCAAAAACCAAGTTCAATCATGTTTGGGGGAAAAGGATATTACCCATAAATTTGAAGTCTAATACCATCTAAAAGGGCTTGGATATGAACAAGGTTAGAAATGTAAGGCTAATACTCATTTAAATGGGGCTCGTCGAGTCAGGATCAATTTGTCCGAAAATCCAAGGCTAACACCCCCTCCAAAAACCAAGTTCAATCATGTTTGGGGGAAAAGCCTATAACCCATAAATTTGAAGTCTAATACCATGTAAAAGGGCTTGGATATGAACAAGGTTAGAAATGTAAGGCTAATACTCAGTTAAATGGGGCTCGTCGAGTCAGGATCAATTTGTCCGAAAATCCAAGGCTAACACGCCCTCCAAAAACCAAGTTCAATCATGTTTGGGGGAAAAGCCTATAACCCATAAATTTGAAGTCTTATACCATCTAAAAGGGCTTGGATATGAACAAGGTTAGAAATATAAGGCTAATACTCGTTTAAATGGGGCTCGTCGAGTCAGGATCAATTTGTCCGAAAATCCAAGGCTAACACCCCCTCCAAAAACCAAGTTCAATCATGTTTGGGGAAAAAGCCTATAACCCATAAATTTGAAGTCTAATACCATCTAAAAGTGCTTGTATATGAACAAGATTAGAAATCTAAGGCTAATACTCATTTAAATAGGGCTCGTCGAGTCAGGATCAATTTGTCCGAAAATCCAAGGCTAACACCCCCTCCAAAAACCAAGTTCAATGATGTTTGGGGGAAAAGGATATTACCCATAAATTTGAAGTCTAATACCATCTAAAAGTGCTTGTATATGAAAAAGGTTAGAAATCTAAGGCTAATACTCATATAAATGGGGCTCGTCGAGTCAGGATCAATTTGTCCGAAAATCCAAGGCTAACACCCCCACCAAAAACCAAGTTCAATCATGTTTGCGAGAAAAGCCTATAACCCATAAATTTGAAGTCTAATACCATCTAAAAGTGCTTGTATATGAACAAGATTAGAAATATAAGGCTAATACTCATTTAAATAGGGCTCGTCGAGTCAGGATCAATTTGTCCGAAAATCCAAGGCTAACACTCCCTCCAAAAACCAAGTTCAATCATGTTTGGGGGAAAAGCCTATAACCCATAAATTTGAAGTCTAATACCATCTAAAAGGGCTTGGATATGACCAAGTTTAGAAATGTAAGGCTAATACCCATTTAAATGGGGCTCGTCGAGTCAGGATCAATTTGTGCGAAAATCCAAGGCTCACACCCCCTCCAAAAACCAAGTTCAATCATGTTTGGGGGAAAAGGATATTACCCATAAATTTGAAGTCTAATACCATCTAAAAGTGGTTGTATATGAAAAAGGTTAGAAATCTAAGGCTAATACTCATTTAAATGGGCTTCGTCGAGTCAGGATCAATTTGTCCGAAAATCCAAGGCTAACACCCCCTCCAAAAACCAAGTTCAATCATGTTTGGGGGAAAAACCTATAAACCATAAATTTGAAGTCTAATACCATCTAAAAGGGCTTGGATATGAACAAGGTTAGAAATGTAATGCTAATACTCATTTACATGGGGCTCGTCGAGTCATGATCAATTTGTCCGAAAATCCAAGGCTAACACGCCCTCCAAAAACCAAGTTCAATCATGTTTGGGGGAAAAGCCTATAACCCATAAATTTGAAGTCTAATACCATGTAAAAGGGCTTGGATATGAACAAGGTTATAAATGTAAGGCTAATACTCATTTAAATGGGGCTCGTCGAGTCAGGATCAATTTGTCCGAAAATCCAAGGCTAACACCCCCTCCAAAAACCAAGTTCAATCATGTTTGGGGGAATAGCCTATAACCCATAAATTTGAAGTCTAATACCATCTAAAAGGGCTTGGATATGAACAAGGTTAGAAATATAACTCTAATACTCATTTAAATAAGGCTCGTCGAGTCAGGATCAATTTGTCCGAAAATCCAAGGCTAACACCCCCACCAAAAACCAAGTTCAATCATGTTTGGGAGAAAAGCCTATAACCCATAAATTTGAAGTCTAATACCATCTAAAAGTGCTTGTATATGAGCAAGATTAGAAATCTAAGGCTAATACTCATTTAAATAGGGCTCGTCGAGTCAGGATCAATTTGTCCGAAAATCCAAGGCTAACACCCCCTCCAAAAACCAAGTTCAATCATGTTTGGGGGAAAAGCCTATAACCCATAAATTTGAAGTCTAATACCATCTAAAAGGGCTTGGATATGACCAAGTTTAGAAATGTAAGGCTAATACTCATTTAAATGGGGCTCGTCGAGTCAGGATCAATTTGTCCGAAAATCCAAGGCTAACACCCCCTCCAAACACCAAGTTCAATCATGTTTGGGGGAAAAGCCTATAACACATAAATTTGAAGTCTAATACCATCTAAAAGGGCTTGGATATGACCAAGTTTAGAAATGTAAGGCTAATACTCATTTAAATGGGGCTCGTCGAGTCAGGATCAATTTGTCTGGAAATCAAAGGCTAACACCCCCTCCAAAAACCAAGTTCAATCATGTTTGGGGGAAAAGCCTATAACCCATAAATTTGAAGTCTAATACCATCTAAAAGGGCTTGGATATGACCAAGTTTAGAAATGTAAGGCTAATACTCATTTAAATGGGGCTCGTCGAGTCAGGATCAATTTGTCTGAAAATCCTAGGCTAACACGCTCTCCAAAAACCAAGTTCATTCATGTTTGGGGGAAAAGCCTATAACCCATAAACTTGAAGTCTAATACCATCTAAAAGTGCTTGGATATGAACAAGATTAGAAATCTAAGGCTAATACTCATTTAAATGGGGCTCGTCCAGTCAGGATCAATTTGTTTGAAAATCCAAGGCTAACACCCCCTCCAAAAACCAAGTTCAATCATGTTTGGGGGAAAAGCCTATAACCCATAAATTTGAAGTCTAATACCATGTAAAAGGGCTTGGATATGAACAAGGTTAGAAATGTAAGGCTAATACTCAGTTAAATGGGGCTCGTCGAGTCAGGATCAATTTGTCCGAAAATCCAAGGCTAACACGCCCTCCAAAAACCAAGTTCAATCATGTTTGGGGGAAAAGCCTATAACCCATAAATTTGAAGTCTTATACCATCTAAAAGGGCTTGGATATGAACAAGGTTAGAAATATAAGGCTAATACTCATTTAAATGGGGCTCGTCGAGTCAGGATCATATTGTCCGAAAATCCAAGGCTAACACCCCCTCCAAAAACCAAGTTCAATCATGTTTGGGGAAAAAGCCTATAACCCATAAATTTGAAGTCTAATACCATCTAAAAGTGCTTGTATATGAACAAGATTAGAAATCTAAGGCTAATACTCATTTAAATAGGGCTCGTCGAGTCAGGATCAATTTGTCCGAAAATCCAAGGCTAACACCCCCTCCAAAAACCAAGTTCAATGATGTTTGGGGGAAAAGGATATTACCCATAAATTTGAAGTCTAATACCATCTAAAAGTGCTTGTATATGAAAAAGGTTAGAAATCTAAGGCTAATACTCATATAAATGGGGCTCGTCGAGTCAGGATCAATTTGTCCGAAAATCCAAGGCTAACACCCCCACCAAAAACCAAGTTCAATCATGTTTGGGAGAAAAGCCTATAACCCATAAATTTGAAGTCTAATACCATCTAAAAGTGCTTGTATATGAGCAAGATTAGAAATCTAAGGCTAATACTCATTTAAATAGGGCTCGTCGAGTCAGGATCAATTTGTCCGAAAATCCAAGGCTAACACCCCCTCCAAAAACCAAGTTCAATCATGTTTGGGGGAAAAGCCTATAACCCATAAATTTGAAGTCTAATACCATCTAAAAGGGCTTGGATATGACCAAGTTTAGAAATGTAAGGCTAATACTCATTTAAATGGGGCTCGTCGAGTCAGGATCAATTTGTCCGAAAATCCAAGGCTAACACCCCCTCCAAACACCAAGTTCAATCATGTTTGGGGGAAAAGCCTATAACACATAAATTTGAAGTCTAATACCATCTAAAAGGGCTTGGATATGACCAAGTTTAGAAATGTAAGGCTAATACTCATTTAAATGGGGCTCGTCGAGTCAGGATCAATTTGTCTGGAAATCAAAGGCTAACACCCCCTCCAAAAACCAAGTTCAATCATGTTTGGGGGAAAAGCCTATAACCCATAAATTTGAAGTCTAATACCATCTAAAAGGGCTTGGATATGACCAAGTTTAGAAATGTAAGGCTAATACTCATTTAAATGGGGCTCGTCGAGTCAGGATCAATTTGTCCGAAAATCCAAGGCTAACACCCCCTCCAAAAACCAAGTTCAATCATGTTTGGGGGAATAGCCTATAACCCATAAATTTGAAGTCTAATACCATCTAAAAGGGCTTGGATATGAACAAGGTTAGAAATGTAAGGCTAATACTCATTTAAATTGGGCTCGTCGAGTCAGGATCAATTTGTCCGAAAATCCAAGGCTAACACCCCCTCCAAAAACCAAGTTCAATCATGTTTGGGGGAAAAGGATATAACCCATAAATTTGAAGTCTAATACCATCTAAAAGGGCTTGGATATGAACAAGGATAGAAATGTAAGTCTAATACTCATTTAAATAGGGCTCGTCGAGTCAGGATCAATTTGTCCGAAAATCCAAGGCTAACACCCCCTCCAAAAACCAAGTTCAATCATGTTTGGGGGAAAAGCCTATAACCCATAAATTTGAAGTCTAATACCATGTAAAAGGGCTTGGATATGAACAAGGTTATAAATGTAAGGCTAATACTCATTTAAATGGGGCTCGTCGAGTCAGGATCAATTTGTCCGAAAATCCAAGGCTAACACCCCCTCCAAAAACCAAGTTCAATCATGTTTGGGGGAATAGCCTATAACCCATAAATTTGAAGTCTAATACCATCTAAAAGGGCTTGGATATGAACAAGGTTAGAAATATAACTCTAATACTCATTTAAATAAGGCTCGTCGAGTCAGGATCAATTTGTCCGAAAATCCAAGGCTAACACCCCCTCCAAAAACCAAGTTCAATCATGTTTGGGGGAAAAGGATATTACCCATAAATTTGAAGTCTAATACCATCTAAAAGGGCTTGGATATGAACAAGGTTAGAAATGTAAGGCTAATACTCATTTAAATGGGGCTCGTCGAGTCAGGATCAATTTGTCCGAAAATCCAAGGCTAACACCCCCTCCAAAAACCAAGTTCAATCATGTTTGGGGGAAAAGCCTATAACCCATAAATTTGAAGTCTAATACCATGTAAAAGGGCTTGGATATGAACAAGGTTAGAAATGTAAGGCTAATACTCAGTTAAATGGGGCTCGTCGAGTCAGGATCAATTTGTCCGAAAATCCAAGGCTAACACGCCCTCCAAAAACCAAGTTCAATCATGTTTGGGGGAAAAGCCTATAACCCATAAATTTGAAGTCTTATACCATCTAAAAGGGCTTGGATATGAACAAGGTTAGAAATATAAGGCTAATACTCGTTTAAATGGGGCTCGTCGAGTCAGGATCAATTTGTCCGAAAATCCAAGGCTAACACCCCCTCCAAAAACCAAGTTCAATCATGTTTGGGGAAAAAGCCTATAACCCATAAATTTGAAGTCTAATACCATCTAAAAGTGCTTGTATATGAACAAGATTAGAAATCTAAGGCTAATACTCATTTAAATAGGGCTCGTCGAGTCAGGATCAATTTGTCCGAAAATCCAAGGCTAACACCCCCTCCAAAAACCAAGTTCAATGATGTTTGGGGGAAAAGGATATTACCCATAAATTTGAAGTCTAATACCATCTAAAAGTGCTTGTATATGAAAAAGGTTAGAAATCTAAGGCTAATACTCATATAAATGGGGCTCGTCGAGTCAGGATCAATTTGTCCGAAAATCCAAGGCTAACACCCCCACCAAAAACCAAGTTCAATCATGTTTGCGAGAAAAGCCTATAACCCATAAATTTGAAGTCTAATACCATCTAAAAGTGCTTGTATATGAACAAGATTAGAAATATAAGGCTAATACTCATTTAAATAGGGCTCGTCGAGTCAGGATCAATTTGTCCGAAAATCCAAGGCTAACACTCCCTCCAAAAACCAAGTTCAATCATGTTTGGGGGAAAAGCCTATAACCCATAAATTTGAAGTCTAATACCATCTAAAAGGGCTTGGATATGACCAAGTTTAGAAATGTAAGGCTAATACCCATTTAAATGGGGCTCGTCGAGTCAGGATCAATTTGTGCGAAAATCCAAGGCTCACACCCCCTCCAAAAACCAAGTTCAATCATGTTTGGGGGAAAAGGATATTACCCATAAATTTGAAGTCTAATACCATCTAAAAGTGGTTGTATATGAAAAAGGTTAGAAATCTAAGGCTAATACTCATTTAAATGGGCTTCGTCGAGTCAGGATCAATTTGTCCGAAAATCCAAGGCTAACACCCCCTCCAAAAACCAAGTTCAATCATGTTTGGGGGAAAAACCTATAAACCATAAATTTGAAGTCTAATACCATCTAAAAGGGCTTGGATATGAACAAGGTTAGAAATGTAATGCTAATACTCATTTACATGGGGCTCGTCGAGTCATGATCAATTTGTCCGAAAATCCAAGGCTAACACGCCCTCCAAAAACCAAGTTCAATCATGTTTGGGGGAAAAGCCTATAACCCATAAATTTGAAGTCTAAAACCATCTAAAAGTGCTTGTATATGAACAAAATTAGAAATCTAAGGCTAATACTCATTTAAATGGGGCTCGTCGAGTCAGGATCAATTTGTCCGAAAATCCAAGGCTAACACCCCCTCCAAAAACCAAGTTCAATCATGTTTGGGGGAATAGCCTATAACCCATAAATTTGAAGTCTAATACCATCTAAAAGGGCTTGGATATGAACAAGGTTAGAAATATAACTCTAATACTCATTTAAATAAGGCTCGTCGAGTCAGGATCAATTTGTCCGAAAATCCAAGGCTAACACCCCCTCCAAAAACCAAGTTCAATCATGTTTGGGGGAAAAGGATATTACCCATAAATTTGAAGTCTAATACCATCTAAAAGGGCTTGGATATGAACAAGGTTAGAAATGTAAGGCTAATACTCATTTAAATGGGGCTCGTCGAGTCAGGATCAATTTGTCCGAAAATCCAAGGCTAACACCCCCTCCAAAAACCAAGTTCAATCATGTTTGGGGGAAAAGCCTATAACCCATAAATTTGAAGTCTAATACCATGTAAAAGGGCTTGGATATGAACAAGGTTAGAAATGTAAGGCTAATACTCAGTTAAATGGGGCTCGTCGAGTCAGGATCAATTTGTCCGAAAATCCAAGGCTAACACGCCCTCCAAAAACCAAGTTCAATCATGTTTGGGGGAAAAGCCTATAACCCATAAATTTGAAGTCTTATACCATCTAAAAGGGCTTGGATATGAACAAGGTTAGAAATATAAGGCTAATACTCGTTTAAATGGGGCTCGTCGAGTCAGGATCAATTTGTCCGAAAATCCAAGGCTAACACCCCCTCCAAAAACCAAGTTCAATCATGTTTGGGGAAAAAGCCTATAACCCATAAATTTGAAGTCTAATACCATCTAAAAGTGCTTGTATATGAACAAGATTAGAAATCTAAGGCTAATACTCATTTAAATAGGGCTCGTCGAGTCAGGATCAATTTGTCCGAAAATCCAAGGCTAACACCCCCTCCAAAAACCAAGTTCAATGATGTTTGGGGGAAAAGGATATTACCCATAAATTTGAAGTCTAATACCATCTAAAAGTGCTTGTATATGAAAAAGGTTAGAAATCTAAGGCTAATACTCATATAAATGGGGCTCGTCGAGTCAGGATCAATTTGTCCGAAAATCCAAGGCTAACACCCCCACCAAAAACCAAGTTCAATCATGTTTGCGAGAAAAGCCTATAACCCATAAATTTGAAGTCTAATACCATCTAAAAGTGCTTGTATATGAACAAGATTAGAAATATAAGGCTAATACTCATTTAAATAGGGCTCGTCGAGTCAGGATCAATTTGTCCGAAAATCCAAGGCTAACACTCCCTCCAAAAACCAAGTTCAATCATGTTTGGGGGAAAAGCCTATAACCCATAAATTTGAAGTCTAATACCATCTAAAAGGGCTTGGATATGACCAAGTTTAGAAATGTAAGGCTAATACCCATTTAAATGGGGCTCGTCGAGTCAGGATCAATTTGTGCGAAAATCCAAGGCTCACACCCCCTCCAAAAACCAAGTTCAATCATGTTTGGGGGAAAAGGATATTACCCATAAATTTGAAGTCTAATACCATCTAAAAGTGGTTGTATATGAAAAAGGTTAGAAATCTAAGGCTAATACTCATTTAAATGGGCTTCGTCGAGTCAGGATCAATTTGTCCGAAAATCCAAGGCTAACACCCCCTCCAAAAACCAAGTTCAATCATGTTTGGGGGAAAAACCTATAAACCATAAATTTGAAGTCTAATACCATCTAAAAGGGCTTGGATATGAACAAGGTTAGAAATGTAATGCTAATACTCATTTACATGGGGCTCGTCGAGTCATGATCAATTTGTCCGAAAATCCAAGGCTAACACGCCCTCCAAAAACCAAGTTCAATCATGTTTGGGGGAAAAGCCTATAACCCATAAATTTGAAGTCTAAAACCATCTAAAAGTGCTTGTATATGAACAAAATTAGAAATCTAAGGCTAATACTCATTTAAATAGGGCTCGTCGAGTCAGGATCAATTTGTCCGAAAATCCAAGGCTAACACCCCCTCCAAAAACCAAGTTCAATCATGTTTGGGGGAAAAGGATATTACCCATAAATTTGAAGTCTAATACCATCTAAAAGTGCTTGTATATGAAAAAGGTTAGAAATCTAAGGCTAATACTCATATAAATGGGGCTCGTCGAGTCAGGATCAATTTGTCCGAAAATCCAAGGCTAACACCCCCTCCAAAAACCAAGTTCAATCATGTTTGGGGGAAAAGCCTATAACCCATAAATTTGAAGTCTAATACCATCTAAAAGTGCTTGTATATGAACAAGATTAGAAATCTAAGGCTAATACTCATTTAAATAGGGCTCGTTGAGTCAGGATCAATTTGTCCGAAAATCCAAGGCTAACACCTCCTCCAAAAACCAAGTTCAATCATGTTTGGGGGAAAAGGATATTACCCATAAATTTGAAGTCTAATACCATCTAAAAGTGCTTTTATATGAACAAGGTTAGAAATCTAAGGCTAATACTCATTTAAATGGGCTTCATCGAGTCAGGATCAATTTGTCCGAAAATCCAAGGCTAACACCCCCTCCAAAAACCAAGTTCAATCATGTTTGGGGGAAAAGCCTATAAACCATAAATTTGAAGTCTAATACCATCTAAAAGGGCTTGGATATGAACAAGGTTAGAAATGTAAGGCTAATACTCATTTAAATGGGGCTCGTCGAGTCAGGATCAATTTGTCCGAAAATCCAAGGCTAACACCCCCTCCAAAAACCAAGTTCAATCATGTTTGGGGGAAAAGCCTATAACCCATAAATTTGAAGTCTAATACCATATAAAAGGGTTTGGATATGAACAAGGTTAGAAATGTAATGCTAATACTCATTTACATGGGGCTCGTCGAGTCATGATCAATTTGTCCGAAAATCCAAGGTTAACACGCCCTCCAAAAACCAAGTTCAATCATGTTTGGGGGAAAAGCCTATAACCCATAAATTTGAAGTCTAATACCATCTAAAAGTGCTTGTATATGAACAAGATTAGAAATCTAAGGCTAATACTCATTTAAATAGGGCTCGTTGAGTCAGGATCAATTTGTCCGAAAATCCAAGGCTAACACCTCCTCCAAAAACCAAGTTCAATCATGTTTGGGGGAAAAGGATATTACCCATAAATTTGAAGTCTAATACCATCTAAAAGTGCTTTTATATGAACAAGGTTAGAAATCTAAGGCTAATACTCATTTAAATGGGCTTCGTCGAGTCAGGATCAATTTGTCCGAAAATCCAAGGCTAACACCCCCTCCAAAAACCAAGTTCAATCATATTTGGGGGAAAAGCCTATAAACCATAAATTTGAAGTCTAATACCATCTAAAAGGGCTTGGATATGAACAAGGTTAGAAATGTAAGGCTAATACTCATTTAAATGGGGCTCGTCGAGTCAGGATCAATTTGTCCGAAAATCCAAGGCTAACACCCCCTCCAAAAACCAAGTTCAATCATGTTTGGGGGAAAAGCCTATAACCCATAAATTTGAAGTCTAATACCATCTAAAAGGGTTTGGATATGAACAAGGTTAGAAATGTAATGCTAATACTCATTTACATGGGGCTCGTCGAGTCATGATCAATTTGTCCGAAAATCCAAGGCTAACACGCCCTCCAAAAACCAAGTTCAATCATGTTTGGGGGAAAAGCCTATAACCCATAAATTTGAAGTCTAATACCATCTAAAAGGGCTTGGATATGACCAAGTTTAGAAATTTAAGGCTAATACTCATTTAAATGGGGCTCGTCGAGTCAGGATCAATTTGTCCGAAAATCCAAGGCTAACACCCCCACCAAAAACCAAGTTCAATCATGTTTGGGGGAATAGCCTATAACCCATAAATTTGAAGTCTACTACCATCTAAAAGGGCTTGGATATGAACAAGGTTAGAAATGTAAGGCTAATACTCATTTAAATAGGGCTCGTTGAGTCAGGATCAATTTGTCCGAAAATCCAAGGCTAACACCCCCTCCAAAAACCAAGTTCAATCATGTTTGGGGAAAAAGCCTATAACCCATAAATTTGAAGTCTAATACCATCTAAAAGGGCTTGGATATGACCAAGTTTAGAAATTTAAGGCTAATACTCATTTAAATGGGGCTCGTCGAGTCAGGATCAATTTGTCCGAAAATCCAAGGCTAACACCCCCACCAAAAACCAAGTTCAATCATGTTTGGGGGAATAGCCTATAACCCATAAATTTGAAGTCTAATACCATCTAAAAGGGCTTGGATATGAACAAGGTTAGAAATGTAAGGCTAATACTCATTTAAATAGGGCTCGTTGAGTCAGGATCAATTTGTCCGAAAATCCAAGGCTAACACCCCCTCCAAAAACCAAGTTCAATCATGTTTGGGGAAAAAGCCTATAACCCATAAATTTGAAGTCTAATACCATCTAAAAGTGCTTGTATATGAACAAGATTAGAAATCTAAGGCTAATACTCATTTAAATAGGGCTCGTTGAGTCAGGATCAATTTGTCCGAAAATCCAAGGCTAACACCCCCTCCAAAAACCAAGTTCAATCATGTTTGGGGGAAAAGCCTATAACCCATAAATTTGAAGTCTAATACCATCTAAAAGGGCTTGGATATGAACAAGGTTAGAAATATAAGTCTAATACTCATTTAAATAGGGCTCGTCGAGTCATGATCAATTTGTCCGAAAATCCAAGGCTAACACCCCCTCCAAAAACCAAGATCAATCATGTTTGGGGGAATAGCCTATAACCCATAAATTTGAAGTCTAATACCATCTAAAAGGGCTTGGATATGAAAAAGGTTAGAAATCTAAGGCTAATACTCATTTAAATGGGGCTCGTCGAGTCAGGATCAATTTGTCCGAAAATCCAAGGCTAACACCCCCTCCAAAAACCAAGTTCAATCATGTTTGGGGGAAAAGCCTATAACCCATAAATTTGAAGTCTAATACCATCTAAAAGTGCTTGTATATGAACAAGATTAGAAATCTATGGCTAATACTCATTTAAATAGAGCTCGTTGAGTCAGGATCAATTTGTCCGAAAATCCAAGGCTAACACCCCCTCCAAAAACCAAGTTCAATCATGTTTGGGGGAAAAGGATATTACCCATAAATTTGAAGTCTAATACCATCTAAAAGTGCTTGTATATGAAAAAGGTTAGAAATCTAAGGCTAATACTCATTTAAATGGGCTTCGTCGAGTCAGGATCAATTTGTCCGAAAATCCAAGGCTAACACCCCCTCCAAAAACCAAATTCAATCATGTTTGGGGGAAAAGCCTATAAACCATAAATTTGAAGTCTAATACCATCTAAAAGGGCTTGGATATGAACAAGGTTAGAAATGTAAGGCTAATACTCATTTAAATGGGGCTCGTCGAGTCAGGATCAATTTGTCCGAAAATCCAAGGCTAACACCCCCACCAAAAACCAAGTTCAATCATGTTTGGGGGAATAGCCTATAACCCATAAATTTGAAGTCTAATACCATCTAAAAGGGCTTGGATATGAACAAGGTTATAAATGTAAGGCTAATACTCATTTAAATACGGCTCGTTGAGTCAGGATCAATTTGTCCGAAAATCCAAGGCTAACACCCCCTCCAAAAACCAAGTTCAATCATGTTTGGGGAAAAAGCCTATAACCCATAAATTTGAAGTCTAATACCATCTAAAAGGGCTTGGATATGACCAAGTTTAGAAATTTAAGGCTAATACTCATTTAAATGGGGCTCGTCGAGTCAGGATCAATTTGTCCGAAAATCCAAGGCTAACACCCCCACCAAAAACCAAGTTCAATCATGTTTGGGGGAATAGCCTATAACCCATAAATTTGAAGTCTAATACCATCTAAAAGGGCTTGGATATGAACAAGGTTAGAAATGTAAGGCTAATACTCATTTAAATAGGGCTCGTTGAGTCAGGATCAATTTGTCCGAAAATCCAAGGCTAACACCCCCTCCAAAAACCAAGTTCAATCATGTTTGGGGGAAAAGGATATTACCCATAAATTTGAAGTCTAATACCATCTAAAAGTGCTTGTATATGAACAAGATTAGAAATCTAAGGCTAATACTCATTTAAATAGGGCTCGTTGAGTCAGGATCAATTTGTCCGAAAATCCAAGGCTAATACCCCCTCCAAAAACCAAGTTCAATCATGTTTGGGGGAAAAGCCTATAACCCATAAATTTGAAGTCTAATACCATCTAAAAGGGCTTGGATATGAACAAGGTTAGAAATATAAGTCTAATACTCATTTAAATAGGGCTCGTCGAGTCATGATCAATTTGTCCGAAAATCCAAGGCTAACACCCCCTCCAAAAACCAAGTTCAATCATGTTTGGGGGAATAGCCTATAACCCATAAATTTGAAGTCTAATACCATCTAAAAGGGCTTGGATATGAAAAAGGTTAGAAATCTAAGGCTAATACTCATTTAAATGGGGCTCGTCGAGTCAGGATCAATTTGTCCGAAAATCCAAGGCTAACACCCCCTCCAAAAACCAAGTTCAATCATGTTTGGGGGAAAAGCCTATAACCCATAAATTTGAAGTCTAATACCATCTAAAAGTGCTTGTATATGAACAAGATTAGAAATGTAATTCTAATACTCATTTACATGGGGCTCGTCGAGTCATGATCAATTTGTCCGAAAATCCAAGGCTAACACGCCCTCCAAAAACCAAGTTCAATCATGTTTGGGGGAAAAGCCTATAACCCATAAATTTGAAGTCTAATACCATCTAAAAGGGCTTGGATATGACCAAGTTTAGAAATTTAAGGCTAATACTCATTTAAATGGGGCTCGTCGAGTCAGGATCAATTTGTCCGAAAATCCAAGGCTAACACCCCCACCAAAAACCAAGTTCAATCATGTTTGGGGGAATAGCCTATAACCCATAAATTTGAAGTCTAATACCATCTAAAAGGGCTTGGATATGAACAAGGTTAGAAATGTAAGGCTAATACTCATTTAAATAGGGCTCGTCGAGTCAGGATCAATTTGTCCGAAAATCCAAGGCTAACACCCCCTCCAAAAACCAAGTTCAATCATGTTTGGGGGAAAAGCCTATAAACCATAAATTTGAAGTCTAATACCATCTAAAAGGGCTTGGATATGAACAAGGTTAGAAATGTAAGGCTAATACTCATTTAAATGGGGCTCGTCGAGTCAGGATCAATTTGTCCGAAAATCCAAGGCTAACACCCCCTCCAAAAACCAAGTTCAATCATGTTTGGGGGAAAAGCCTATAACCCATAAATTTGAAGTCTAATACCATCTAAAAGGGCTTGGATATGAACAAGGTTAGAAATATAAGTCTAATACTCATTTAAATAGGGCTCGTCGAGTCATGATCAATTTGTCCGAAAATCCAAGGCTAACACCCCCTCCAAAAACCAAGTTCAATCATGTTTGGGGGAATAGCCTATAACCCATAAATTTGAAGTCTAATACCATCTAAAAGGGCTTGGATATTAACAAGGTTAGAAATGTAAGGCTAATACTCATTTAAATAGGGCTCGTTGAGTCAGGATCAATTTGTCCGAAAATCCAAGGCTAACACCCCCTCCAAAAACCAAGTTCAATCATGTTTGGGGGAAAAGTCTATAACCCATAAATTTGAAATCTAATACCATCTAAAAGGGCTTGGATATGAACAAGGTTAGAAATATAACTCTAATACTCATTTAAATAAGGCTCGTCGAGTCAGGATCAATTTGTCCGAAAATCCAAGGCTAACACCCCCTCCAAAAACCAAGTTCAATCATGTTTGGGGGAAAAGGATATTACCCATAAATTTGAAGTCTAATACCATCTAAAAGTGCTTGGATATGAACAAGGTTAGAAATGTAAGGCTAATACTCATTTAAATGGGGCTCGTCGAGTCAGGATCAATTTTTCCGAAAATCCAAGGCTAACACCCCCTCCAAAAACCAAGTTCAATCATGTTTGGGGGAAAAGCCTATAACCCATAAATTTGAAGTCTAATACCATCTAAAAGTGCTTGTATATGAACAAGATTAGAAATCTAAGGCTAATACTCATTTAAATAGGGCTCGTCGAATCAGGATCAATTTGTCCGAAAATCCAAGGCTAACACGCCCTCCAAAAACCAAGTTCAATCATGTTTGGGGGAAAAGCCTATAACCCATAAATTTGAAGTCTTATACCATGTAAAAGGGCTTGGATATGAACAAGGTTAGAAATATAAGGCTAATACTCATTTAAATGGGGCTCGTCGAGTCAAGATCAATTTGTCCGAAAATCCAAGGCTAACACCCCCTCCAAAAACCAAGTTCAATCATGTTTGGGGAAAAAGCCTATAACCCATAAATTTGAAGTCTAATACCATCTAAAAGTGCTTGTATATGAACAAGATTAGAAATCTAAGGCTAATACTCATTTAAATAGGGCTCGTTGAGTCAGGATCAATTTGTCCGAAAATCCAAGGCTAACACCCCCTCCAAAAACCAAGTTCAATCATGTTTGGGGGAAAAGCCTATAACCCATAAATTTGAAGTCTAATACCATCTAAAAGTGCTTGTATATGAACAAGATTAGAAATCTAAGGCTAATACTCATTTAAATAGGGCTCGTTGAGTCAGGATCAATTTGTCCGAAAATCCAAGGCTAACACCCCCTCCAAAAACCAAGTTCAATCATGTTTGGGGGAAAAGCCTATAACCCATAAATTTGAAGTCTAATACCATCTAAAAGGGCTTGGATATGAACAAGGTTAGAAATATAAGTCTAATACTCATTTAAATAGGGCTCGTCGAGTCATGATCAATTTGTCCGAAAATCCAAGGCTAACACGCCCTCCAAAAACCAAGTTCAATCATGTTTGGGGGAAAAGCCTATAACCAATAAATTTGAAGTCTATTACCATCTAAAAGTGCTTGGATATGAACAAGATTAGAAATATAAGGCTAATACTCATTTAAATAGGGCTCGTCGAATCAGGATCAATTTGTCCGAAAATCCAAGGCTAACACCCCCTCCAAAAACCAAGTTCAATCATGTTTGGGGGAAAAGCCTATAACCCATAAATTTGAAGTCTAATACCATCTAAAAGGGCTTGGATATGAACAAGGTTAGAAATGTAAGGCTAATACTCATTTAAATGGGGCTCGTCGAGTCAGGATCAATTTGTATGAAAATCCAAGCCTAACACGCCCTCCAAAAACCAAGTTCAATCATGTTTGGGGGAAAAGCCTATAACCCATAAATTTGAAGTCTAATACCATCTAAAAGGGCTTTGATATGACCAAGTTTAGAAATGTAAGGCTAATACTCATTTAAATGGGGCTCGTCGAGTCAGGATCAATTTGTCCGAAAATCCAAGGCTAACACCCCCTCCAAAAACTAAGTTCAATCATGTTTGGGGGAAAATCCTATAACACATAAATTTGAAGTCTAATACCATCTAAAAGGGCTTGGATATGACCAATTTTAAAAATGTAAGACTAATACTCATTTAAATGGGGCTCGTCGAGTCAGGATCAATTTGTCCGAAAATCCAAGGCTAACACCCCCTCCAAAAACCAAGTTCAATCATGTTTGGGGGAAAAGCCTATAACCCATAAATTTGAAGTCTAATACCATCTAAAAGGGCTTGGATATGAACAAGGTTAGAAATATAACTCTAATACTCATTTAAATAGGGCTCGTCGAGTCAGGATCAATTTGTCCGAAAATCCAAGGCTAACACGCACTCCAAAAACCAAGTTCAATCATGTTTGGGGGAAAAGCCTATAACCAATAAATTTGAAGTCTAATACCATCTAAAAGTGCTTGGATATGAACAAGCTTAGAAATATAAGGCTAATACTCATTTAAATGGGTCTCGTCGAGTCAAGATCAATTTGTCCGAAAATCCAAGGCTAACACCCCCTCCAAAAACCAAGTTCAATCATGTTTGGGGAAAAAGCCTATAACCCATAAATTTGAAGTCTAATACCATCTAAAAGTGCTTGTATATGAACAAGATTAGAAATCTAAGGCTAATACTCATTTAAATAGGGCTCGTTGAGTCAGGATCAATTTGTCCGAAAATCCAAGGCTAACACCCCCTCCAAAAACCAAGTTCAATCATGTTTGGGGGAAAAGCCTATAACCCATAAATTTGAAGTCTAATACCATCTAAAAGGGCTTGGATATAAACAAGGTTAGAAAAATAAGGCTAATACTCATTTAAATAGGGCTCGTCGAGTCAGGATCAATTTGTCCGAAAATCCAAGGCTAACACCCCCTCCAAAAACAAAGTTCAATCATGTTAGGGGGAAAAGCCTATAACCCATAAATTTGAAGTCTAATACAATCTAAAAGGGATTGGATATGAACAAGGTTAGAAATCTAAGGATAATACTCATTTAAATGGGGCTCGTTGAGTGCGGATCAATTTGTCCGAAAATCCAAGGCTAACACCCCTCCAAAAACCAAGTTCAATAATGTTTGGGGGAAAAGCCTATAACCCATAAATTTGAAGTCTAATACCATCTAAAAGTGCTTGTATATGAACAAAATTAGAAATCTAAGGCTAATACTCATTTATATAGGGCTCGTCGAGTCAGGATCAATTTGTCCGAAAATCCAAGGCTAACACCCCCTCCAAAAACCAAGTTCAATCATGTTTGGGGGAAAAGCCTATAACCCATAAATTTCAAGTCTAATACCATCTAAAAGTGCTTGTATATGAACAAAATTAGAAATCTAACGCTAATACTCATTTAAATAGGGCTCTTCGAGTCAGGATCAATTTGTCCGAAAATCCAAGGCTAACACCCCCTCCAAAAACCAAGTTCAATCATGTTTGGGGAAAAAGCCTGTAACCCATAAATTTGAAGTCTAATACCATCTAAAAGTGCTTGTATATGAACAAGATTAGAAATCTAAGGCTAATACTCATTTAAATAGGGCTAGTGGAGTCAGGATCAATTTGTCCGAAAATCCAAGGCTAACACCCCCTCCAAAAACCAAGTTCAATGATGTTTGGGGGAAAAGGATATTACCCATAAATTTGAAGTCTAATACCATCTAAAAGTGCTTGTATATGAACAAGGTTAGAAATCTAAGGATAATACCCAAGGCTAACACCCCCTCCAAAAACCAAGTTCAATCATGTTTGGGGGAAAAGCCTATAAACCATAAATTTGAAGTCTAATACCATCTAAAAGGGCTTGGATATGAACAAGGTTAGAAATATAACTCTAATACTCATTTAAATAGGGCTCGTCGAGTCAGGATCAATTTGTCCGAAAATCCAAGGCTAACACCCCCTCCAAAAACCAAGTTCAATCATGTTTGGGGGAAAAGCCTATAAACCATAAATTTGAAGTCTAATACCAACTAAAAGGGATTGGATATGAACAAGGTTATAAATCTAAGGATAATACTCATTTAAATGGGGCTCGTTGAGTGAGGATCAATTTGTCCGAAAATCCAAGGCTAACACCCCTCCAAAAACCAAGTTCAATCATGTTTGGGGGAAAAGCCTATAACCCATAAATTTCAAGTCTAATACCATCTAAAAGTGCTTGTATATGAACAAAATTAGAAATCTAACGCTAATACTCATTTAAATAGGGCTCGTCGAGTCAGGATCAATTTGTCCGAAAATCCAAGGCTAACACCCCCTCCAAAAACCAAGTTCAATCATGTTTGTGGGAAAAGCCTATAACCCATAAATTTGAAGTCTAATAACATCTAAAAGGGCTTGGATATGAACAAGGTTATAAATATAAGTCTAATACTCATTTAAATAGGGCTCGTCGAGTCAGGATCAATTTGTCCGAAAATCCAAGGCTAACACCCCCTCCAAAAACCAAGTTCAATCATGTTTGGGGGAAAAGCCTATAACCCATAAATTTGAAGTCTAATAACATCTAAAAGGGCTTGGATATGAACAAGGTTAGAAATATAAGTCTAATACTCATTTAAATAGGGCTCGTCGAGTCAGGATCAATTTGTCCGAAAATCCAAGGCTAACACCCCTTCCGAAAACCAAGTTCAATCATGTTTGGGGGAAAAGCCTATAACCCATAAATTTGACGTCTAATACCATGTAAAAGGGCTTGGATATGAACAAGGTTAGAAGTCTAAAGATAATACTCATTTAAATGGGGCTCCTCGAGTCAGGATCAATTTGTCCGAAAATCCAAGGCTAACACGCCCTCTAAAAACAAAGTTCAATCATGTTTGGGGGAAAATCCTATAACCAATAAATTTGAAGTCTAATACCATCTAAAAGTGCTTGGATATGAAAAAGATTAGAAATATAAGGCTAATACTAATTTTAATAGGGCTCGTCGAGCCAGGATCAATTTGTCCGAAAATCCAAGGCTAACACCCCCTCCAAAAACCAAGTTCAATCATGTTTGGGGGAAAAGCCTATAACCCATAAATTTGAAGTCTAATACCATCTAAAAGGGCTTGGATATGAACAAGGTTAGAAATATAAGTCTAATACTCATTTAAATAGGGCTCATCGAGTCAAGATCAATTTGTCCGAAAATCAAAGGCTAACACCCCCTCCAAAAACCAAGCTCAATCATGTTTGGGGGAAAAGGATATTACGCATAAATTTCAAGTCTAATACCAACTAAAAGGGATTGGATATGAACAAGGTTAGAAATCTAACGATAATACTCATTTAAATGGGGCTCGTCGAGTGAGGATCAATTTGTCCGAAAATCCAAGGCTAACACCCCCTCCAAAAACCAAGTTCAATCATGTTTGGGGGAAAAGCCTATAACCCATAAATTTGAAGTCTAATACCATCTAAAAGGGCTTGGATATGAACAAGGTTAGAAATATAAGTCTAATACTCATTTAAATAGGGCTCCTCGAGTCAAGATCAATTTGTCCGAAAATCAAAGGCTAACACCCCCTCCAAAAACCAAGCTCAATCATGTTTGGGGGAAAAGGATATTACGCATAAATTTCAAGTCTAATACCAACTAAAAGGGATTGGATATGAACAAGGTTAGAAATCTAACGATAATACTCATTTAAATGGGGCTCGTCGAGTCAGGATGAATTTGTCCGAAAATCCAAGGCTAACACCCCCTCCAAAAACCAAGTTCAATCATGTTTGGGGGAAAAGCCTATAACCCATAAATTTGAAGTCTAATACCATCTAAAAGGGCTTGGATATGAACAAGGTTAGAAATATAAGTCTAATACTCATTTAAATAGGGCTCGTCGAGTCATGATCAATTTGTCCGAAAATCCAAGGCTAACACCCCCTCCAAAAACCAAGTTCAATCATGTTTGGGGGAAAAGGATATTACCCATAAATTTGAAGTCTAATACCAACTAAAAGGGATTGGATATGAACAAGGTTAGAAATCTAAAGATAATACTCATTTAAATGGGGCTCGTCGAGTGAGGAATAATTTGTCCGAAAATCCAAGGCTAACACCCCTCCAAAAACCAAGTTCAATCATGTTTGGGGGAAAAGCCAATAACCCATAAATTTGAAGTCTAATACCATCTAAAAGTGCTTGTATATGAACAAGGTTAGAAATCTAAGGCTAATACTCATTTGAATGGGGTTCGTCGAGTCAGGATCAATTTGTCCGAAAATCCAAGGCTAACACCCCCTCCAAAAACCAAGTTCAATCATGTTTGGGGGAAAAGCCTATAAACCATAAATTTGAAGTCTAATACCATCTAAAAGGTCTTGGATATGAACAAGGTTATAATTGTAAGGCTAATACTCATTTAAATGGGGCTCGTCGAGGCAGGATCAATTTGTCCGAAAATCCAAGGCTAACACCCCCTCCAAAAACCAAGTTCAATCATGTTTGGGGGAAAAGGATATTACCCATAAATTTGAAGTCTAATACCAACTAAAAGGGATTGGATATGAACAAGGTTAGAAGTCTAAAGATAATACTCATTTAAATGGGGCTCGTCGAGTGAGGATCAATTTGTCCGAAAATCCAAGGCTAACACCCCTCCAAAAACCAAGTTCAATCATGTTTGGGAGAAAAGCCTATAACCCATAAATTTGAAGTATAATACCATCTAAAAGGGCTTGGATATGAACAAGGTTAGAAATCTAAGGCTAATACTCATTTAAATGGGGCTCGTCGAGTCAGGATCAATTTGTCCGAAAATCCAAGGCTAACACCCCCTCCAAAAACCAAGTTCAATCATGTTTGGGGGAAAAGGATATTACCCATAAATTTGAAGTCTAATACCAACTAAAAGGGATTGGATATGAACAAGGTTAGAAGTCTAAAGATAATACTCATTTAAATGGGGCTCGTCGAGTGAGGATCAATTTGTCCGAAAATCCAAGGCTAACACCCCTCCAAAAACCAAGTTCAATCATGTTTGGGAGAAAAGCCTATAACCCATAAATTTGAAGTCTAATACCATCTAAAAGGTCTTGGATATGAACAAGGTTAGAATTGTAAGGCTAATACTCATTTAAATGGGGCTCGTCGAGGCAGGATCAATTTGTCCGAAAATCCAAGGCTAACACCCCCTCCAAAAACCAAGTTCAATCATGTTTGGGGGAAAAGGATATTACCCATAAATTTGAAGTCTAATACCAACTAAAAGGGATTGGATATGAACAAGGTTAGAAGTCTAAAGATAATACTCATTTAAATGGGGCTCGTCGAGTGAGGATCAATTTGTCCGAAAATCCAAGGCTAACACCCCTCCAAAAACCAAGTTCAATCATGTTTGGGAGAAAAGCCTATAACCCATAAATTTGAAGTATAATACCATCTAAAAGGGCTTGGATATGAACAAGGTTAGAAATCTAAGGCTAATACTCATTTAAATGGGGCTCGTCGAGTCAGGATCAATTTGTCCGAAAATCCAAGGCTAACACCCCCTCCAAAAACCAAGTTCAATCATGTTTGGGGGAAAAGGATATTACCCATAAATTTGAAGTCTAATACCAACTAAAAGGGATTGGATATGAACAAGGTTAGAAGTCTAAAGATAATACTCATTTAAATGGGGCTCGTCGAGTGAGGATCAATTTGTCCGAAAATCCAAGGCTAACACCCCTCCAAAAACCAAGTTCAATCATGTTTGGGAGAAAAGCCTATAACCCATAAATTTGAAGTATAATACCATCTAAAAGGGCTTGGATATGAACAAGGTTAGAAATCTAAGGCTAATACTCATTTAAATGGGGCTCGTCGAGTCAGGATCAATTTGTCCGAAAATCCAAGGCTAACACCCCCTCCAAAAACCAAGTTCAATCATGTTTGGGGGAAAAGCCTATAACCCATAAATTTGAAGTCTAATACCATCTAAAAGGGCTTGGATATGACCAAGTTTAGAAATATAAGGCTAATACTTATTTAAATGGGGCTCGTCGAGTCAGGATCAATTTGTCCGAAAATCCAAGGCTAACACCCCCTCCAAAAACCAAGTTCAATCATGTTTGGGGGAAAAGCCTATAACACATAAATTTGAAGTCTAATACCATCTAAAAGGGCTTGGATATGAACAAGGTTAGAAATGTAAGGCTAATACTCATTTAAATGGGGCTCGTCGAGTCAGGATCAATTTGTCCGAAAATCCAAGGCTAACATCCCCTCCAAAAACCAAGTTCAATCATGTTTGGGGGAAAAGCCTATAACCCATAAATTTGAAGTCTAATACAATCTAAAAGGGCTTGGATATGAACAAGATTAGAAATATAAGTCTAATACTCATTTGAATGGGGTTCGTCGAGTCAGGATCAATTTGTCCGAAAATCCAAGGCTAACACCCCCTCCAAAAACCAAGTTCAATCATGTTTGGGGAAAAAGCCTATAACCCATAAATTTGAAGTCTAATACCATCTAAAAGTGCTTGTATATGAACAAGATTAGAAATCTAAGGCTAATACTCATTTAAATAGGGCTCGTTGAGTCAGGATAAATTTGTCCGAAAATCCAAGGCTAACACCCCCTCCAAAAACCAAGTTCAATGATGTTTGGGGGAAAAGGATATTACCCATAAATTTGAAGTCTAATACCATCTAAAAGTGCTTGTATATGAACAAGGTTAGAAATCTAAGGCTAATAGTCATTTGAATGGGGTTCGTCGAGTCAGTATCAATTTGTCCGAAAATCCAAGGCTAACACCCCCTCCAAAAACCAAGTTCAATCATGTTTGGGGGAAAATCCTATAAACCGTAAATTTGAAGTCTAATACCATCTAAAAGGGCTTGGATATGAACAAGGTTAGAATTGTAAGGCTAATACTCATTTAAATGGGGCTCGTCGAGGCAGGATCAATTTGTCCGAAAATCCAAGGCTAACACCCCCTCCAAAAACCAAGTTCAATCATGTTTGGGGGAAAAGGATATTACCCATAAATTTGAAGTCTAATACCAACTAAAAGGGATTGGATATGAACAAGGTTAGAAATCTAAAGATAATACTCATTTAAATGGGGCTCGTCGAGTGAGGATCAATTTGTCCGAAAATCCAAGGATAACACCCCTCCAAAAACCAAGTTCAATCATTTTTGGGGGAAAAGGCTATAACCCATAAATTTGAAGTCTAATACCATCTAAAAGTGCTTGGATATGAACATGATTAGACATCTCAGGCTAATACTCATTTAAATAGGGCTCGTCGAGTCAGGATCAATTTGTCCGAAAATCCAAGGCTAACACCCCCTCCAAAAACCAAGTTCAATCATGTTTGTGGGAAAAGCTTATAACCCATAAATTTGAAGTCTAATACCATCTAAAAGGGCTTGGATATGAACAAGGTTAGAAATGTAAGGCTAATACTCATTTAAATAGGGCTCGTCGAGTCAGGATCAATTTGTCCGAAAATCCAAGGCTAACACCCCCTCCAAAAACCAAGTTCAATCATGTTTGGGGGAAAAGCCTATAACCCATAAATTTGAAGTCTAATACCATCTAAAAGTGCTTGGATATGAACAAGATTAGAAATATAATGCTAATACTCATTTAAATAGGGCTCGTCGAGTCAGGATCAATTTGTCCGAAAATCCAAGGCTAACACCCCCTCCAAAAACCAAGTTCAATCATGTTTGGGGGAAAAGCCTATAACCCATAAATTTGAAGTCTAATACCATCTAAAAGGGCTTGGATATGAACAAGGTTAGAAATATAACTCTAATACTCATTTAAATAGGGCTCGTCGAGTCAGGATCAATTTGTCCGAAAATCCAAGGCTAACACCCCCTCCAAAAACCAAGTTCAATCATGTTTGGGGGAAAAGCCTATAACCCATAAATTTGAAGTCTAATACCATATAAAAGTGCTTGGATATGAACATGATTACAAATCTAAGGCTAATACTCATTTAAATAGGGCTCGTCGAGTCAGGATCAATTTGTCCGAAAATCCAAGGCTAACACCCCCTCCAAAAACCAAGTTCAATCATGTTTGGGGGAAAAGCCTATAACCCATAAATTTGAAGTCTAATACCATCTAAAAGGGCTTGGATATGAACAAGGTTAGAAATATAACTCTAATACTCATTTAAATAGGGCTCGTCGAGTCAGGATCAATTTGTCCGAAAATCCAAGGCTAACACCCCCTCCAAAAACCAAGTTCAATCATGTTTGGGGGAAAAGCCTATAACCCATAAATTTGAAGTCTAATACCATATAAAAGTGCTTGGATATGAACATGATTACAAATCTAAGGCTAATACTCATTTAAATAGGGCTCGTCGAGTCAGGATCAATTTGTCCGAAAATCCAAGGCTAACACCCCCTCCAAAAACCAAGTTCAATCATGTTTGGGGGAAAAGCCTATAACCCATAAATTTGAAGTCTAATACCATCTAAAAGGGCTTGGATATGAACAAGGTTAGAAATTTAAGGCTAATACTCATTTAAATGGGGCTCGTCGAGTCAGGATCAATTTGTCCGAAAATCCAAGGCTAACACGCCCTCCAAAAACCAAGTTCAATCATGTTTGGGGGAAAAGCCTATAACCCATAAATTTGAAGTCTAATACCATCTAAAAGGGCTTGGATATGAACAAGGTTAGAAATCTAAGGCTAATACTCATTTAAATGGGGCTCGTCGAGTGAGGATCAATTTGTCCGAAAATCCAAGCCTAACACGCCCTCCAAAAACCAAGTTCAATCATGTTTGGGGGAAAAGCCTATAACCCATAAATTTGAAGTCTAATACTATCTAAAAGTGCTTGGATATGAACATGTTTAGACATCTAAGGCTAATACTCATTTAAATAGGGCTCGTCGAGTCAGGATCAATTTGTCCGAAAATCCAAGGCTAACACCCCCTCCAAAAACCAAGTTCAATCATGTTTGGGGGAAAAGCTTATAACCCATAAATTTGAAGTATAATACCATCTAAAAGGGCTTGGATATGAACAAGGTATGAAATCTAAGGCTAATACTCATTTAAATGGGGCTCGTCGAGTCAGGATCAATTTGTCCGAAAATCCAAGGCTAACACCCCCTCCAAAAACCAAGTTCAATCATGTTTGGGGGAAAAGCCTATAACCCATAAATTTGAAGTCTAATACCATATAAAAGGGCTTGGATATGACCAAGTTAAAAAAATATAAGGCTAATACTCATTTAAATGGGGCTCGTCGAGTCAGGATCAATTTGTCCGAAAATCCAAGGCTAACACCCCCTCCAAAAACCAAGTTCAATCATGTTTGGGGGAAAAGCCTATAACACATAAATTTGAAGTCTAATACCATCTAAAAGGGCTTGGATATGAAAAAGGTTAGAAATGTAAGGCTAATACTCATTTAAATGGGGCTCGTCGAGTCAGGATCAATTTGTCCGAAAATCCAAGGCTAACATCCCCTCCAAAAACCAAGTTCAATCATGTTTGGGGGAAAAGCCTATAACCCATAAATTTGAAGTCTAATACCATCTAAAAGGGCTTGGATATGAACAAGATGAGAAATATAAGTCTAATACTCATTTGAATGGGGTTCGTCGAGTCAGGATCAATTTGTCCGAAAATCCAAGGCTAACACCCCCTCCAAAAACCAAGTTCAATCATGTTTGGGGAAAAAGCCTATAACCCATAAATTTGAAGTCTAATACCATCTAAAAGTGCTTTTATATGAACAAGATTAGAAATCTAAGGCTAATACTCATTTAAATAGGGCTCGTTGAGTCAGGATAAATTTGTCCGAAAATCCAAGGCTAACACCCCCTCCAAAAACCAAGTTCAATGATGTTTGGGGGAAAAGGATATTACCCATAAATTTGAAGTCTAATACCATCTAAAAGTGCTTGTATATGAACAAGGTTAGAAATCTAAGGCTAATAGTCATTTGAATGGGGTTCGTCGAGTCAGGATCAATTTGTCCGAAAATCCAAGGCTAACACCCCCTCCAAAAACCAAGTTCAATCATGTTTGGGGGAAAAGCCTATAAACCATAAATTTGAAGTCTAATACCATCTAAAAGGGCTTGGATATGAACAAGGTTAGAATTGTAAGGCTAATACTCATTTAAATGGGGCTCGTCGAGGCAGGATCAATTTGTCCGAAAATCCAAGGCTAACACCCCCTCCAAAAACCAAGTTCAATCATGTTTGGGGGAAAAGGATATTACCCATAAATTTGAAGTCTAATACCAACTAAAAGGGATTGGATATGAACAAGGTTAGAAATCTAAATATAATACTCATTTAAATGGGGCTCGTCGAGTGAGGATCAATTTGTCCGAAAATCCAAGGATAACACCCCTCCAAAAACCAAGTTCAATCATTTTTGGGGGAAAAGCCTATAACCCATAAATTTGAAGTATAATACCATCTAAAAGGGCTTGGATATGAACAAGGTTAGAAATCTAAGGCTAATACTCATTTAAATGGGGCTCGTCGAGTGAGGATCAATTTGTCCGAAAATCCAAGGATAACACCCCTCCAAAAACCAAGTTCAATCATTTTTGGGGGAAAAGGCTATAACCCATAAATTTGAAGTCTAATACCATCTAAAAGTGCTTGGATATGAACATGATTAGACATCTCAGGCTAATACTCATTTAAATAGGGCTCGTCGAGTCAGGATCAATTTGTCCGAAAATCCAAGGCTAACACCCCCTCCAAAAACCAAGTTCAATCATGTTTGGGGGAAAAGCCTATAACACATAAATTTGAAGTCTAATACCATCTAAAAGCGCTTGGATATGAACAAGGTTATAAATCTAAGGCTAATACTCATTTAAATAGGGCTCGTCGAGTCAGGATCAATATGTCCAAAAATCCAAGGCTAACACCCCTCCAAAAACCAAGTTCAATCATGTTTGGGGGAAAAGCCTATAACCCATAAATTTGAAGCCTAATACCATCTAAAAGGACTTGGATATGAACAAGGTTAGAAATCTAAGGCTAATACTCATTTAAATGGGGCTCGTCAAGTCAGGATCAATTTGTCCGAAAATCCAAGGCTAACACCCCCTCCAAAAACCAAGTTCAATCATGTTTGGGGGAAAAGTCTATAACCCATAAATTTGAAGTCTAATACCATCTAAAAGGGCTTGGATATGAACAAGGTTATAAATCTAAGGCTAATACTCATTTAAATGGGGCTCGTCGAGTCAGGATCAATTTGTCCGAAAATCCAAGGCTAACACCCCCTCCAAAAACCAAGTTCAATCATGTTTGGGGGAAAAGGATATTACCCATCAATTTGAAGTCTAATACCATCTAAAAGGGCTTGGATATGAACAAGGTTAGATATCTAAGGCTAATACTGATTCGAATAGGGCTCGTCGAGTCAGGATCAATTTGTCCGAAAATCCAAGGCTAACACCCCCTCCAAAAACCAAGTTCAATCATGTTTAGGGGAAAAGGATATTACCCATAAATTTGAAGTCTAATACCATCTAAAAGGGCTTGGATATGAACAAGGTTAGAAATGTAAGGCTAATACTCATTTAAATGGGGCTAGTCGAGTCAGGATCAATTTGTCCGAAAATCCAAGTCTAACACCCCCTCCAAAAACCAAGTTCAATCATGTTTGGGGGAAAAGCATATAACCTATAAATTTGAAGTCTAATATCATCTAAAAGGGCTTGGATATGAACAAGGTTAGTAATATAAGGCTAATACGCATTTAAATAGGGCTCGTCGAGTCGGATCAATTTGTCCGAAAATCCAAGGCTAACACCCCCTCCAATAACCAAGTTCAATAATGTATGGGGGAAAAGGATATCACCCATAAATATGAAGTCTAATACCATCTAAAAGTGCTTCCATATGAACAAGATTACAAATCTAAGGATAATACTCATTTAAATAGGGCTCGTCGAGTCCGGATCAATTTGTCCGAAAATCCAAGGCTAACACCCCCTCCAAAAACCATGTTCAATCATGTTTGGGGGAAAACGATATTACCCATAAATTTGAAGTCTAATACCATCTAAAAGTGCTTGGATATGAACAAGATTAGAAATCTAAGGCTAATACCCACTTAAATAGGGCTCGTCGAGTCAGGATCAATTTGTCCGAAAATCCAAGGCTAACACCCCCTCCAATAACCAAGTTCAATCATGTTTGGGGGAAAAGGATATTACCCATAAATTTGAAGTCTAATACCATCTAAAAGTGCTTCGATATGAACAAGGTTACAAATCTAAGGCTAATACTCATTTAAATAGGGCTCGTCGAGTCAGGATCAATTTGTCCGAAAATCCAAGGCTAACACCCCCTCTAAAAACCATGTTCAATCATGTTTGGGGGAAAAGGATATTACCCATAAATTTGAAGTCTAATACCATCTAAAAGTGCTTGGATATGAACAAGATTAGAAATCTAAGGCTAATACTCACTTAAATAGGGCTCGTCGAGTCAGGATCAATTTGTCCGAAAATCCAAGGCTAACACCCCCTCCAAAAACCATGTTCAATCATGTTTGGGGGAAAAGGATATTACCCATAAATTTGAAGTCTAATACCATCTAAAAGTGCTTGGATATGAACAAGATTAGAAATCTAAGGCTAATACTCACTTAAATAGGGCTCGTCGAGTCAGGATCAATTTGTCCGAAAATCCAAGGCTAACACCCCCTCCAATAACCAAGTTCAATCATGTTTGGGGGAAAAGGATATTACCCATAAATTTGAAGTCTAATACCATCTAAAAGTTCTTGGATATGAACAAGGTTAGAAATCTAAGGCTAATACTCATTTAAATAGGGCTCGTCCAGTCAGGATCAATTTGTCCGAAAATCCAAGGCTAACACCCCCTCCAAAAACCAAGTTCAATCATGTTTGGGGGAAAAGGATATTACCCATAAATTTGAAGTCTAATACCATCTAAAAGTGCTTGGATATGAACAAGGTTAGAAATCTAAGGCTAATACTCATTTAAATAGGGCTCGTCGAGTCAGGATCAATTTGTCCGAAAATCCAAGGCTAACACCCCCTCCAAAAACCAAGTTCAATCATGTTTGGGGGAAAAGGATATTACCCATAAATTTGAAGTCTAATACCATCTAAAAGTGCTTGGATATGAACAAGGTTAGAAATCTAAGGCTAATACTCATTTAAATAGGGCTCGTCGAGTCAGGATCAATTTGTCCGAAAATCCAAGGCTAACACCCCCTCCAAAAACCAAGTTCAATCATGTTTGGGGGAAAAGGATATTACCCATAAATTTGAAGTCTAATACCATCTAAAAGTGCTTGGATATGAACAAGGTTAGAAATCTAAGGCTAATACTCATTTAAATAGGGCTCGTCGAGTCAGGATCAATTTGTCCGAAAATCCAAGGCTAACACCCCCTCCAAAAACCAAGTTCAATCATGTTTGGGGGAAAACCTATAACCCATAAATTTGAAGTCTAATACCATCTAAAAGGGCTTGGATATGAACAAGGTTAGAAATATAAGGCTAATACTCATTTAAATAGGGCTCGTCGAGTCATGATCAATTTGTCCGAAAATCCAAGGCTAACACCCCCTCCAAAAACCAAGTTCAATCATGTTTGGGGGAAAACCTATAACCCATAAATTTGAAGTCTAATAACATCTAAAAGGGCTTGGATATGAACAAGGTTAGAAATATAAGTCTAATACTCATTGAAATAGGGCTCGTCGAGTCAGGATCAATTTGTCCGAAAATCCAAGGCTAACACCCCCTCCAAAAACCAAGTTCAGTCATGTATGGGGGAAAAGCCTATAACCCATAAATTTGAAGGCTAATACCATCTAAAAGGGCTTGGATATGAACAAGGTTAGAAATATAAGGCTAATACTCATTTAAATAGGGCTCGTCGCGTCAGGATCAATTTGTCCGAAAATCCAAGGCTAACACCCCCTCCAAAAACCAAGTTCAATCATGTTTGGGGGAAAAGCCTATAACCTATAAATTTGAAGTCTAATATCATCTAAAAGGGCTTGGATATGAACAAGGTTAGTAATATAAGGCTAATACTCATTTAAATAGGGCTCGTCGAGTCAGGATCAATTTGTCCGAAAATCCAAGGCTAACACCCCCTCCAATAACCAAGTTCAATCATGTTTGGGGGAAAAGGATATTACCCATAAATTTGAAGTCTAATACCATCTAAAAGTGCTTCGATATGAACAAGGTTACAAATCTAAGGCTAATACTCATTTAAATAGGGCTCGTCGAGTCAGGATCAATTTGTCCGAAAATCCAAGGCTAACACCCCCTCCAAAAACCATGTTCAAAAATGTTTGGGGGAAAAGGATATTACCCATAAATTTGAAGTCTAATACCATCTAAAAGTGCTTGGATATGAACAAGATTAGAAATCTAAGGCTAATACTCACTTAAATAGGGCTCGTCGAGTCAGGATCAATTTGTCCGAAAATCCAAGGCTAACACCCCCTCCAATAACCAAGTTCAATCATGTTTGGGGGAAAAGGATATTACCCATAAATTTGAAGTCTAATACCATCTAAAAGTTCTTGGATATGAACAAGGTTAGAAATCTAAGGCTAATACTCATTTAAATAGGGCTCGTCGAGTCAGGATCAATTTGTCCGAAAATCCAAGGCTAACACCCCCTCCAAAAACCAAGTTCAATCATGTTTGGGGGAAAAGGATATTACCCATAAATTTGAAGTCTAATACCATCTAAAAGTGCTTGGATATGAACAAGGTTAGAAATCTAAGGCTAATACTCATTTAAATAGGGCTCGTCGAGTCAGGATCAATTTGTCCGAAAATCCAAGGCTAACACCCCCTCCAAAAACCAAGTTCAATCATGTTTGGGGGAAAAGGATATTACCCATAAATTTGAAGTCTAATACCATCTAAAAGTGCTTGGATATGAACAAGGTTAGAAATCTAAGGCTAATACTCATTTAAATAGGGCTCGTCGAGTCAGGATCAATTTGTCCGAAAATCCAAGGCTAACACCCCCTCCAAAAACCAAGTTCAATCATGTTTGGGGGAAAAGGATATTACCCATAAATTTGAAGTCTAATACCATCTAAAAGTGCTTGGATATGAACAACGTTAGAAATCTAAGGCTAATACTCATTTAAATAGGGCTCGTCGAGTCAGGATCAATTTGTCCGAAAATCCAAGGCTAACACCCCCTCCAAAAACCAAGTTCAATCATGTTTGGGGGAAAACCTATAACCCATAAATTTGAAGTCTAATACCATCTAAAAGGGCTTGGATATGAACAAGGTTAGAAATATAAGGCTAATACTCATTTAAATAGGGCTCGTCGAGTCATGATCAATTTGTCCGAAAATCCAAGGCTAACACCCCCTCCAAAAACCAAGTTCAATCATGTTTGGGGGAAAACCTATAACCCATAAATTTGAAGTCTAATAACATCTAAAAGGGCTTGGATATGAACAAGGTTAGAAATATAAGTCTAATACTCATTGAAATAGGGCTCGTCGAGTCAGGATCAATTTGTCCGAAAATCCAAGGCTAACACCCCCTCCAAAAACCAAGTTCAGTCATGTATGGGGGAAAAGCCTATAACCCATAAATTTGAAGGCTAATACCATCTAAAAGGGCTTGGATATGAACAAGGTTAGAAATATAAGGCTAATACTCATTTAAATAGGGCTCGTCGCGTCAGGATCAATTTGTCCGAAAATCCAAGGCTAACACCCCCTCCAAAAACCAAGTTCAATCATGTTTGGGGGAAAAGCCTATAACCTATAAATTTGAAGTCTAATATCATCTAAAAGGGCTTGGATATGAACAAGGTTAGTAATATAAGGCTAATACTCATTTAAATAGGGCTCGTCGAGTCAGGATCAATTTGTCCGAAAATCCAAGGCTAACACCCCCTCCAATAACCAAGTTCAATCATGTTTGGGGGAAAAGCCTATAACCCATAAATTTGAAGTCTAATACCATATAAAAGGGCTTGGATATTAACAAGGTTAGAAATCTAAGGCTCATACTCATTTAAATGGGGCCCGTCAAGTCAGGATCAATTTGTCCGAAAATCCAAGGCTAACACCCCCTCCAAAAACCAAGTTCAATCATGTTTGGGGGAAAAGCCTATAACCCATAAATTTGAAGTCTAATACCATCTAAAAGTGCTTGGATATGAACAAGGTTAGAAATATAAGGCTAATACTCATTTAAATGGGGCTCGTCGAGTCAGGATCAATTTGTCTGAAAATCCAAGGCTAACACCCCTCCAAAAACCAAGTTCAATCATGTTTGGGGGAAAAGCCTATAACCCATAAATTTGAAGTCTAATACCATATAAAAGGGCTTGGATATTAACAAGGTTAGAAATCTAAGGCTCATACTCATTTAAATGGGGCCCGTCAAGTCAGGATCAATTTGTCCGAAAATCCAAGGCTAACACCCCCTCCAAAAACCATGTTCAATCATGTTTGGGGGAAAAGGATATTACCCATAAATTTGAAGTCTAATACCATCTAAAAGTGCTTGGATATGAACAAGATTAGAAATCTAAGGCTAATACTCACTTAAATAGGGCTCGTCGAGTCAGGATCAATTTGTCCGAAAATCCAAGGCTAACACCCCCTCCAATAACCAAGTTCAATCATGTTTGGGGGAAAAGGATATTACCCATAAATTTGAAGTCTAATACCATCTAAAAGTTCTTGGATATGAACAAGGTTAGAAATCTAAGGCTAATACTCATTTAAATAGGGCTCGTCGAGTCAGGATCAATTTGTCCGAAAATCCAAGGCTAACACCCCCTCCAAAAACCAAGTTCAATCATGTTTGGGGGAAAAGGATATTACCCATAAATTTGAAGTCTAATACCATCTAAAAGTGCTTGGATATGAACAAGGTTAGAAATCTAAGGCTAATACTCATTTAAATAGGGCTCGTCGAGTCAGGATCAATTTGTCCGAAAATCCAAGGCTAACACCCCCTCCAAAAACCAAGTTCAATCATGTTTGGGGGAAAAACCTATAACCCATAAATTTGAAATCTAATACCATCTAAAAGTGCTTGGATATGAACAAGGTTAGAAATCTAAGGCTAATACTCATTTAAATAGGGCTCGTCGAGTCAGGATCAAATTGTCCGAAAATCCAAGGCTAACACCCCCTCCAAAAACCAAGTTCAATCATGTTTGGGGGAAAAGCCTATAACCTATAAATTTTAAGTCTAATACCATCTAAAAGTGCTTGGATATGAACAAGTTTAGAAATCTAAGGCTAATACTCATTTAAATGGGGCTCGTCGAGTGAGGATCAATTTGTCCGAAAATCCAAGGCTAACACCCCTCCAAAAACCAAGTTCAATCATGTTTGGGGTAAAAGCCTATAACCCATAAATTTGAAGTCTAATACCATATAAAAGGGCTTGGATATGAACAAGGTTAAAAATCTAAGGCTAATACTCATTGAAATGGGGCTGGTCGAGTCAGGATCAATTTGTCCGAAAATCCAAGGCTAATACGCCCTCCAAAAACCAAGTTCAATCATGTTTGGGGGAAAGCCTATAACCCATAAATTTGAAGTCTAATACCATCTAAAAGTGCTTGGATATGAACAATATTAGAAATCTAAGGCTAATACTCATTTAAATAGGGCTCGTCGAGTGAGGATCAATTTGTCCGAAAATCCAAGCCTAACACCCCCTCCAAAAACCAAGTTCAATCATGTTTGGGGGAAAAGGATATTAGCCATAAATTTGAAGTCTAATACCATCTAAAAGTGCTTGGATAAGAACAAGGTTAGAAATCTAAGGCTAATATTCATTTAAATACGGCTCGTCGAGTCAGGATCAATTTGTCCGAAAATCCAAGGCTAACACCCCCTCCAAAAACCAAGTTCAATCATGTTTGGGGGAAAAGGATATTACCCATAAATTTGAAGTCTAATTCCAACTAAAATGGCTTGGATATCAACAAGGTTAGAAATCTAAGGATAATACTCATTTAAATGGGGCTCGTCGAGTGAGGATCAATTTGTCCGAAAATCCAAGGCTAACACCCCTCCAAAAACCAAGTTCAATCATGTTTGGGGTAAAAGCCTATAACCCATAAATTTGAAGTCTAATACCATATAAAAGGGCTTGGATATGAACAAGGTTAGAAATCTAAGGCTAATACTCATTTAAATGGGGCTGGTCGAGTCACGATCAATTTGTCCGAAAATCCAAGGCTAACACCCCTCCAAAAACCAAGTTCAATCATGTTTGGGGGAAAAGGATATTACCCATAAATTTGAAGTCTAATACCAAATAAAAGGGCTTGGATATGAACAATGTTAGAAATCTAAGGATAATACTCATTTAAATGGGTCCCGTCGAGTGAGGATCAATTTGTCCGAAATTCCAAGGCTAACACCCCTCCAAACACCAAGTTCAATCATGTTTGGGGGAAAAACCTATAACCCATAAATTTGAAGTCTAATACCATCTAAAAGGGGTTGGATATGAACAAGGTTAGAAATCTAAGGCTAACACGCATTTAAATGGGGCTCGTCGAGTCAGGATCAAATTGTCCGAAAATCCAAGGCTAACACCCCTCCAAAAACCAAGTTCAATCATGTTTGGGGGAAAAACCTATAACCCATAAATTTGAAGTCTAATACCATCTAAAAGGGCTTGGATATGGACAATGTTAGAAATCTAAGGCTAACACTCATTTAAATGGGGCTGGTCGAGTCAGGATCAAATTGTCCGAAAATCCAAGGCTAACACGCCCTCCAAAAACCAAGTTCAATCATGTTTGGGGGAAAAGCCTATAACCTATAAATTTTAAGTCTAATACCATCTAAAAGTGCTTGGATATGAACAAGTTTAGAAATCTAAGGCTAATACTCATTTAAATGGGGCTCGTCGAGTGAGGATCAATTTGTCCGAAAATCCAAGGCTAACACCCCTCCAAAAACCAAGTTCAATCATGTTTGGGGTAAAAGCCTATAACCCATAAATTTGAAGTCTAATACCATATAAAAGGGCTTGGATATGAACAAGGTTAAAAATCTAAGGCTAATACTCATTGAAATGGGGCTGGTCGAGTCAGGATCAATTTGTCCGAAAATCCAAGGCTAATACGCCCTCCAAAAACCAAGTTCAATCATGTTTGGGGGAAAGCCTATAACCCATAAATTTGAAGTCTAATACCATCTAAAAGTGCTTGGATATGAACAATATTAGAAATCTAAGGCTAATACTCATTTAAATAGGGCTCGTCGAGTGAGGATCAATTTGTCCGAAAATCCAAGCCTAACACCCCCTCCAAAAACCAAGTTCAATCATGTTTGGGGGAAAAGGATATTAGCCATAAATTTGAAGTCTAATACCATCTAAAAGTGCTTGGATAAGAACAAGGTTAGAAATCTAAGGCTAATATTCATTTAAATACGGCTCGTCGAGTCAGGATCAATTTGTCCGAAAATCCAAGGCTAACACCCCCTCCAAAAACCAAGTTCAATCATGTTTGGGGGAAAAGGATATTACCCATAAATTTGAAGTCTAATACCATCTAAAAGGGCTTGGATATGAACAAGGTTAGAAATGTAAGGCTAATACTCATTTAAATGGGGCTAGTCGAGTCAGGATCAATTTGTCCGAAAATCCAAGGCTAACACGCCCTCCAAAAACCAAGTTCAATCATGTTTGGGGGAAAAGCCTATAACCCATAAATTTGAAGTCTAATACCATCTAAAAGGGCTTGGATATGAACAAGGTTAGAAATCTAAGGCTAATACTCATTTAAATGGGGCTCGTCAAGTCAGGATCAATATGTCCAAAAATCCAAGGCTAACACCCCTCCAAAAACCAAGTTCAATCATGTTTGGGGGAAAAGCCTATAACCCATAAATTTGAAGCCTAATACCATCTAAAAGGACTTGGATATGAACAAGGTTAGAAATCTAAGGCTAATACTCATTTAAATGGGGCTCGTCAAGTCAGGATCAATTTGTCCGAAAATCCAAGGCTAACACCCCCTCCAAAAACCAAGTTCAATCATGTTTGGGGGAAAAGTCTATAACCCATAAATTTGAAGTCTAATACCATCTAAAAGGGCTTGGATATGAACAAGGTTATAAATCTAAGGCTAATACTCATTTAAATGGGGCTCGTCGAGTCAGGATCAATTTGTCCGAAAATCCAAGGCTAACACCCCCTCCAAAAACCAAGTTCAATCATGTTTGGGGGAAAAGCCTATAACCCATAAATTTGAAGTCTAATACCATCTAAAAGGGCTTGGATACGAACAAGGTTAGATATCTAAGGCTAATACTCATTTAAATAGGGCTCGTCGAGTCAGGATCAATTTGTCCAAAAATCCAAGGCTAACACCCCTCCAAAAACCAAGTTCAATCATGTTTGGGGGAAAAGCCTATAACCCATAAATTTGAAGTCTAATACCATCTAAAAGGACTTGGATATGAACAAGGTTAGAAATCTAAGGCTAATACTCATTTAAATGGGGCTTGTCAAGTCAGGATCAATTTGTCCGAAAATCCAAGTCTAACACCCCCTCCAAAAACCAAGTTCAATCATGTTTGGGGGAAAAACCTATAACCCATAAATTTGAAGTCTAATACCATCTAAAAGGGCTTGGATATGAACAAGGTTAGAAATCTAAGGCTAATACTAATTTAAATGGGGCTCGTCGAGTCAGGATCAAATTGTCCGAAAATCCAAGGCTAACACGCCCTCCAAAAACCAAGTTCAATCATGTTTGGGGGAAAAGCCTATAACCCATAAATTTGAAGTCTAATACCATCTAAAAGTGCTTGGATATGAAAAAGGTTAGAAATCTAAGGCTAATATTCATTTAAATACGGCTTGTCGAGTCAGGATCAATTTGTCCGAAAATCCAATACCAACACCCCCTCCAAAAACCAAGTTCAATCATGTTTGGGGGAAAAGGATATTACCCATAAATTTGAAGTCTAATACCAAATAAAAGGGCTTGGATATGAACAAGTTTGTAAATCTAAGGATAATACTCATTTAAATGGGGCTTGTTGAGTGAGGATCAATTTGTCCAAAAATCCAAGGCTAACACCCCTCCAAAAACCAAGTTCAATCATGTTTGGGGGAAAAGCCTATAACCCATAAATTTGAAGTCTAATACCATCTAAAAGTGCTTGGATATGAACAAGGTTAGAAATATAAGGCTAATACTCATTTAAATGGGGCTCGTCGAGTCAGGATCAATTTGTCTGAAAATCCAAGGCTAACACCCCTCCAAAAACCAAGTTCAATCATGTTTGGGGGAAAAGCCTATAACCCATAAATTTGAAGTCTAATACCATATAAAAGGGCTTGGATATTAACAAGGTTAGAAATCTAAGGCTCATACTCATTTAAATGGGGCCCGTCAAGTCAGGATCATTTTGTCCGAAAATCCAAGGCTAACACGCCCTCCAAAAACCAAGTTCAATCATGTTTGGGGAAAAGCCTATAACCCATAAATTTTAAGTCTAATACCATCTAAAAGTGATTGGATATGAACAAGATTAGAAATCTAAGGCTAATACTCATTTAAATGGGGCTCGTCGAGTGAGGATCAATTTGTCCGAAAATCCAAGGCTAACACCCCTCCAAAAACCAAGTTCAATCATGTTTGGGGTAAAAGCCTATAACCCATAAATTTGAAGTCTAATACCATATAAAAGGGCTTGGATATGAACAAGGTTAGAAATCTAAGGCTAATACTCATTTAAATGGGGCTGGTCGAGTCACGATCAATTTGTCCGAAAATCCAAGGCTAACACCCCTCCAAAAACCAAGTTCAATCATGTTTGGGGGAAAAGGATATTACCCATAAATTTGAAGTCTAATACCAAATAAAAGGGCTTGGATATGAACAATGTTAGAAATCTAAGGATAATACTCATTTAAATGGGTCCCGTCGAGTGAGGATCAATTTGTCCGAAATTCCAAGGCTAACACCCCTCCAAACACCAAGTTCAATCATGTTTGGGGGAAAAACCTATAACCCATAAATTTGAAGTCTAATACCATCTAAAAGGGGTTGGATATGAACAAGGTTAGAAATCTAAGGCTAACACGCATTTAAATGGGGCTCGTCGAGTCAGGATCAAATTGTCCGAAAATCCAAGGCTAACACCCCTCCAAAAACCAAGTTCAATCATGTTTGGGGGAAAAACCTATAACCCATAAATTTGAAGTCTAATACCATCTAAAAGGGCTTGGATATGGACAATGTTAGAAATCTAAGGCTAACACTCATTTAAATGGGGCTGGTCGAGTCAGGATCAAATTGTCCGAAAATCCAAGGCTAACACGCCCTCCAAAAACCAAGTTCAATCATGTTTGGGGGAAAAGCCTATAACCTATAAATTTTAAGTCTAATACCATCTAAAAGTGCTTGGATATGAACAAGTTTAGAAATCTAAGGCTAATACTCATTTAAATGGGGCTCGTCGAGTGAGGATCAATTTGTCCGAAAATCCAAGGCTAACACCCCTCCAAAAACCAAGTTCAATCATGTTTGGGGTAAAAGCCTATAACCCATAAATTTGAAGTCTAATACCATATAAAAGGGCTTGGATATGAACAAGGTTAAAAATCTAAGGCTAATACTCATTGAAATGGGGCTGGTCGAGTCAGGATCAATTTGTCCGAAAATCCAAGGCTAATACGCCCTCCAAAAACCAAGTTCAATCATGTTTGGGGGAAAGCCTATAACCCATAAATTTGAAGTCTAATACCATCTAAAAGTGCTTGGATATGAACAATATTAGAAATCTAAGGCTAATACTCATTTAAATAGGGCTCGTCGAGTGAGGATCAATTTGTCCGAAAATCCAAGCCTAACACCCCCTCCAAAAACCAAGTTCAATCATGTTTGGGGGAAAAGGATATTAGCCATAAATTTGAAGTCTAATACCATCTAAAAGTGCTTGGATAAGAACAAGGTTAGAAATCTAAGGCTAATATTCATTTAAATACGGCTCGTCGAGTCAGGATCAATTTGTCCGAAAATCCAAGGCTAACACCCCCTCCAAAAACCAAGTTCAATCATGTTTGGGGGAAAAACCTATAACCCATAAATTTGAAGTCTAATACCATCTAAAAGGGGTTGGATATGAACAAGGTTAGAAATCTAAGGCTAACACGCATTTAAATGGGGCTCGTCGAGTCAGGATCAAATTGTCCGAAAATCCAAGGCTAACACCCCTCCAAAAACCAAGTTCAATCATGTTTGGGGGAAAAACCTATAACCCATAAATTTGAAGTCTAATACCATCTAAAAGGGCTTGGATATGGACAATGTTAGAAATCTAAGGCTAACACTCATTTAAATGGGGCTGGTCGAGTCAGGATCAAATTGTCCGAAAATCCAAGGCTAACACGCCCTCCAAAAACCAAGTTCAATCATGTTTGGGGGAAAAGCCTATAACCTATAAATTTTAAGTCTAATACCATCTAAAAGTGCTTGGATATGAACAAGTTTAGAAATCTAAGGCTAATACTCATTTAAATGGGGCTCGTCGAGTGAGGATCAATTTGTCCGAAAATCCAAGGCTAACACCCCTCCAAAAACCAAGTTCAATCATGTTTGGGGTAAAAGCCTATAACCCATAAATTTGAAGTCTAATACCATATAAAAGGGCTTGGATATGAACAAGGTTAAAAATCTAAGGCTAATACTCATTGAAATGGGGCTGGTCGAGTCAGGATCAATTTGTCCGAAAATCCAAGGCTAATACGCCCTCCAAAAACCAAGTTCAATCATGTTTGGGGGAAAGCCTATAACCCATAAATTTGAAGTCTAATACCATCTAAAAGTGCTTGGATATGAACAATATTAGAAATCTAAGGCTAATACTCATTTAAATAGGGCTCGTCGAGTGAGGATCAATTTGTCCGAAAATCCAAGCCTAACACCCCCTCCAAAAACCAAGTTCAATCATGTTTGGGGGAAAAGGATATTAGCCATAAATTTGAAGTCTAATACCATCTAAAAGTGCTTGGATAAGAACAAGGTTAGAAATCTAAGGCTAATATTCATTTAAATACGGCTCGTCGAGTCAGGATCAATTTGTCCGAAAATCCAAGGCTAACACCCCCTCCAAAAACCAAGTTCAATCATGTTTGGGGGAAAAGGATATTACCCATAAATTTGAAGTCTAATTCCAACTAAAATGGCTTGGATATCAACAAGGTTAGAAATCTAAGGATAATACTCATTTAAATGGGGCTCGTCGAGTGAGGATCAATTTGTCCGAAAATCCAAGGCTAACACCCCTCCAAAAACCAAGTTCAATCATGTTTGGGGGAAAAACCTATAACCCATAAATTTGAAGTCTAATACCATCTAAAAGGGCTTGGATATGAACAAGGTTAGAAATCTAAGGCTAATACTCATTTAAATGGGGCTCGTCGAGTCAGGATCAAATTGTCCGAAAATCCAAGGCTAACACGCCCTCCAAAAACCAAGTTCAATCATGTTTGGGGGAAAAGCCTATAACCCATAAATTTTAAGTCTAATACCATCTAAAAGTGCTTGGATATGAACAAGATTAGAAATCTAAGGCAAATACTCATTTAAATGGGGCTCGTCGAGTGAGGATCAATTTGTCCGAAAATCCAAGGTTAACACCCCTCCAAAAACCAAGTTCAATCATGTTTGGGGGAAAAACCTATAACCCATAAATTTGAAGTCTAATACCATCTAAAAGTGCTTGGATATGAACAAGATTAGAAATCTAAGGCTAATACTCATTTAAATGGGGCTCGTCGAGTCAGGATCAATTTGTCCGAAAATCCAAGGCTAACACCCCTCCAAAAACCAAGTTCAATCATGTTTGGGGGAAAAGGATATTACCCATAAAATTGAAGTCTAATACCAACTAAAAGGGATTGGATATGAACAATGTTAGAAATCTAAGGATAATACTCATTTAAATGGGTCTCGTCGAGTGAGGATTAATTTGTCCGAAAATCCAAGGCTAACACCCCTCCAAAAACCAAGTTCAATCATGTTTGGGGGAAAAACCTATAACCCATAAATTTGAACTCTAATACCATCCAAAAGGGCTTGGATATGAACAAGGTTAGAAATCTAAGGCTAATACTAATTTAAATGGGGCTCGTCGAGTCAGGATCAAATTGTCCGAAAATCCAAGGCTAACACGCCCTCCGAAAACCAAGTTCAATCATGTTTGGGGGAAAAGCCTATAACCCATAAATTTGAAGTCTAATACCATCTAAAAGTGGTTGGATATGAAAAAGGTTAGAAATCTAAGGCTAATATTCATTTAAATACGGCTTGTCGAGTCAGGATCAATTTGTCCGAAAATCCAACACCAACACCCCCTCCAAAAACCAAGTTCAATCATGTTTGGGGGAAAAGGATATTACCCATAAATTTGAAGTCTAATACCAAATAAAAGGGCTTGGATATGAACAAGTTTGTAAATCTAAGGATAATACTCATTTAAATGGGGCTTGTTGAGTGAGGATCAATTTGTCCAAAAATCCAAGGCTAACACCCCTCCAAAAACCAAGTTCAATCATGTTTGGGGGAAAAGCCTATAACCCATAAATTTGAAGTCTAATACCATCTAAAAGTGCTTGGATATGAACAAGGTTAGAAATATAAGGCTAATACTCATTTAAATGGGGCTCGTCGAGTCAGGATCAATTTGTCCGAAAATCCAAGGCTAACACCCCTCCAAAAACCAAGTTCAATCATGTTTGGGGGAAAAACCTATAACCCATAAATTTGAAGTCTAATACCATCTAAAAGTGCTTGGATATGAACAAGATTAGAAATCTAAGGCTAATACTCATTTAAATGGGGCTCGTCGAGTCAGGATCAATTTGTCCGAAAATCCAAGGCTAACACCCCTCCAAAAACCAAGTTCAATCATGTTTGGGGGAAAAGGATATTACCCATAAAATTGAAGTCTAATACCAACTAAAAGGGATTGGATATGAACAATGTTAGAAATCTAAGGATAATACTCATTTAAATGGGTCTCGTCGAGTGAGGATTAATTTGTCCGAAAATCCAAGGCTAACACCCCTCCAAAAACCAAGTTCAATCATGTTTGGGGGAAAAACCTATAACCCATAAATTTGAAGTCTAATACCATCTAAAAGTGCTTGGATATGAACAATATTAGAAATCTAAGGCTAATACTCATTTAAATAGGGCTCGTCGAGTGAGGATCAATTTGTCCGAAAATCCAAGCCTAACACCCTCTCCAAAAACCAAGTTCAATCATGTTTGGGGGAAAAGGATATTAGCCATAAATTTGAAGTCTAATACCATCTAAAAGTGCTTGGATAAGAACAAGGTTAGAAATTTAAGGCTAATATTCATTTAAATACGGCTCGTCGAGTCAGGATCAATTTGTCCGAAAATCCAAGGCTAACACCCCCTCCAAAAACCAAGTTCAATCATGTTTGGGGGAAAAGGATATTACCCATAAATTTGAAGTCTAATTCCAACTAAAAGGGCTTGGATATCAACAAGGTTAGAAATCTAAGGATAATACTCATTTAAATGGGGCTCGTCGAGTGAGGATCAATTTGTCCGAAAATCCAAGGCTAACACCCCTCCAAAAACCAAGTTCAATCATGTTTGGGGGAAAAACCTATAACCCATAAATTTGAAGTCTAATACCATCTAAAAGGGCTTGGATATGAACAAGGTTAGAAATCTAAGGCTAATACTCATTTAAATGGGGCTCGTCGAGTCAGGATCAAATTGTCCGAAAATCCAAGGCTAACACGCCCTCCAAAAACCAAGTTCAATCATGTTTGGGGGAAAAGCCTATAACCCATAAATTTTAAGTCTAATACCATCTAAAAGTGCTTGGATATGAACAAGATTAGAAATCTAAGGCAAATACTCATTTAAATGGGGCTCGTCGAGTGAGGATCAATTTGTCCGAAAATCCAAGGCTAACACCCCTCCAAAAACCAAGTTCAATCATGTTTGGGGGAAAAACCTATAACCCATAAATTTGAAGTCTAATACCATCTAAAAGTGCTTGGATATGAACAAGATTAGAAATCTAAGGCTAATACTCATTTAAATGGGGCTCGTCGAGTCAGGATCAATTTGTCCGAAAATCCAAGGCTAACACCCCTCCAAAAACCAAGTTCAATCATGTTTGGGGGAAAAGGATATTACCCATAAAATTGAAGTCTAATACCAACTGAAAGGGATTGGATATGAACAATGTTAGAAATCTAAGGATAATACTCATTTAAATGGGTCTCGTCGAGTGAGGATTAATTTGTCCGAAAATCCAAGGCTAACACCCCTCCAAAAACCAAGTTCAATCATGTTTGGGGGAAAAACCTATAACCCATAAATTTGAACTCTAATACCATCTAAAAGGGCTTGGATATGAACAAGGTTAGAAATCTTAGGCTAATACTAATTTAAATGGGGCTCGTCGAATCAGGATCAAATTGTCCGAAAATCCAAGGCTAACACGCCCTCCAAAAACCAAGTTCAATCATGTTTGGGGGAAAAGCCTATAACCCATAAATTTGAAGTCTAATACCATCTAAAAGTGCTTGGATATGAAAAATGTTAGAAATCTAAGGCTAATATTCATTTAAATACGGCTTGTCGAGTCAGGATCAATTTGTCCGAAAATCCAACACCAACACCCCCTCCAAAAACCAAGTTCAATCATGTTTGGGGGAAAAGGATATTACCCATAAATTTGAAGTCTAATACCAAATAAAAGGGCTTGGATATAAACAAGTTTGTAAATCTAAGGATAATACACATTTAAATGGGGCTTGTTGAGTGAGGATCAATTTGTCCAAAAATCCAAGGCTAACACCCCTCCAAAAACCAAGTTCAATCATGTTTGGGGGAAAAGCCTATAACCCATAAATTTGAAGTCTAATACCATCTAAAAGTGCTTGGATATGAACAAGGTTAGAAATATAAGGCTAATACTCATTTAAATGGGGCTCGTCGAGTCAGGATCAATTTGTCCGAAAATCCAAGGCTAACACCCCTCCAAAAACCAAGTTCAATCATGTTTGGGGGAAAAACCTATAACCCATAAATTTGAAGTCTAATACCATCTAAAAGTGCTTGGATATGAACAAGATTAGAAATCTAAGGCTAATACTCATTTAAATGGGGCTCGTCGAGTCAGGATCAATTTGTCCGAAAATCCAAGGCTAACACCCCTCCAAAAACCAAGTTCAATCATGTTTGGGGGAAAAGGATATTACCCATAAAATTGAAGTCTAATACCAACTAAAAGGGATTGGATATGAACAATGTTAGAAATCTAAGGATAATACTCATTTAAATGGGTCTCGTCGAGTGAGGATTAATTTGTCCGAAAATCCAAGGCTAACACCCCTCCAAAAACCAAGTTCAATCATGTTTGGGGGAAAAACCTATAACCCATAAATTTGAAGTCTAATACCATCTAAAAGTGCTTGGATATGAACAATATTAGAAATCTAAGGCTAATACTCATTTAAATAGGGCTCGTCGAGTGAGGATCAATTTGTCCGAAAATCCAAGCCTAACACCCCCTCCAAAAACCAAGTTCAATCATGTTTGGGGGAAAAGGATATTAGCCATAAATTTGAAGTGTAATACCATCTAAAAGTGCTTGGATAAGAAAAAGGTTAGAAATCTAAGGCTAATATTCATTTAAATACGGCTCGTCGAGTCAGGATCAATTTGTCCGAAAATCCAAGGCTAACACCCCCTCCAAAAACCAAGTTCAATCATGTTTGGGGGAAAAGGATATTACCCATAAATTTGAAGTCTAATTCCAACTAAAAGGGCTTGGATATCAACAAGGTTAGAAATCTAAGGATAATACTCATTTAAATGGGGCTCGTCGAGTCAGGATCAATTTGTCCGAAAATCCAAGGCTAACACCCCTCCAAAAACCAAGTTCAATCATGTTTGGGGGAAAAACCTATAACCCATAAATTTGAAGTCTAATACCATCTAAAAGGGCTTGGATATGAACAAGGTTAGAAATCTAAGGCTAATACTCATTTAAATGGGGCTCGTCGAGTCAGGATCAAATTGTCCGAAAATCCAAGGCTAACACGCCCTCCAAAAACCAAGTTCAATCATGTTTGGGGGAAAAGCCTATAACCCATAAATTTTAAGTCTAATACCATCTAAAAGTGCTTGGATATGAACAAGATTAGAAATCTAAGGCAAATACTCATTTAAATGGGGCTCGTCGAGTGAGGATCAATTTGTCCGAAAATCCAAGGCTAACACCCCTCCAAAAACCAAGTTCAATCATGTTTGGGGGAAAAACCTATAACCCATAAATTTGAAGTCTAATACCATCTAAAAGTGCTTGGATATGAACAAGATTATAAATCTAAGGCTAATACTCATTTAAATGGGGCTCGTCGAGTCAGGATCAATTTGTCCGAAAATCAAAGGCTAACACCCCTCCAAAAACCAAGTTCAATCATGTTTGGGGGAAAAGGATATTACCCATAAAATTGAAGTCTAATACCAACTAAAAGGGATTGGATATGAACAATGTTAGAAATCTAAGGATAATACTCATTTAAATGGGTCTCGTCGAGTGAGGATTAATTTGTCCGAAAATCCAAGGCTAACACCCCTCCAAAAACCAAGTTCAATCATGTTTGGGGGAAAAACCTATAACCCATAAATTTGAAGTCTAATACCATATAAAAGGGCTTGGATATGAACAAGGTTAGAAATCTAAGGCTAATACTAATTTAAATGGGGCTCGTCGAGTCAGGATCAAATTGTCCGAAAATCCAAGGCTAACACGCCCTCCAAAAACCAAGTTCAATCATGTTTGGGGGAAAAGCCTATAACCCATAAAATTTGAAGTCTAATACCATCTAAAAGGGCTTGGATATTAACAAGGTTAGAAATCTAAGGCTAATACTCATTTAAATGGGGCTCGTCGAGTCAGGATCAATTTGTCCGAAAATCCAAGGCTAACACCCCCTCCAAAAACCAAGTTCAATCATGTTTGGGGGAAAAGGATATTACCCATAAATTTGAAGTCTAATACCAAATAAAAGGGCTTGGATATGAACAAGTTTGTAAATCTAAGGATAATACTCATTTAAATGGGGCTTGTTGAGTGAGGATCAATTTGTCCAAAAATCCAAGGCTAACACCCCTCCAAAAACCAAGTTCAATCATGTTTGGGGGAAAAGCCTATAACCCATAAATTTGAAGTCTAATACCATCTAAAAGTGCTTGGATATGAACAAGGTTAGAAATCTTAGGCTAATACTCATTTAAATGGGGCTCGTCGAGTCAGGATCAATTTGTCCGAAAATCCAAGGCTAACACCCCTCCAAAAACCAAGTTAAATCATGTTTGGGGGAAAAGGATATTACCCATAAAATTGAAGTCTAATACCAACTAAAAGGGATTGGATATGAACAATGTTAGAAATCTAAGGATAATACTCATTTAAATGGGTCTCGTCGAGTGAGGATTAATTTGTCCGAAAATCCAAGGCTAACACCCCTCCAAAAACCAAGTTCAATCATGTTTGGGGGAAAAACCTATAACCCATAAATTTGAAGTCTAATACCATCTAAAAGTGCTTGGATATGAACAATATTAGAAATCTAAGGCTAATACTCATTTAAATAGGGCTCGTCGAGTGAGGATCAATTTGACCGAAAATCCAAGCCTAACACCCCCTCCAAAAACCAAGTTCAATCATGTTTGGGGGAAAAGGATATTAGCCATAAATTTGAAGTCTAATACCATCTAAAAGTGCTTGGATAAGAACAAGGTTAGAAATCTAAGGCTAATATTCATTTAAATACGGCTCGTCGAGTCAGGATCAATTTGTCCGAAAATCCAAGGCTAACACCCCCTCCAAAAACCAAGTTCAATCATGTTTGGGGGAAAAGGATATTACCCATAAATTTGAAGTCTAATTCCAACTAAAAGGGCTTGGATATCAACAAGGTTAGAAATCTAAGGATAATACTCATTTAAATGGGGCTCGTCGAGTGAGGATCAATTTGTCCGAAAATCCAAGGCTAACACCCCTCCAAAAACCAAGTTCAATCATGTTTGGGGGAAAAACCTATAACCCATAAATTTTAAGTCTAATACCATCTAAAAGTGCTTGGATTTGAACAAGATTAGAAATCTAAGGCAAATACTCATTTAAATGGGGCTCGTCGAGTGAGGATCAATTTGTCCGAAAATCCAAGGCTAACACCCCTCCAAAAACCAAGTTCAATCATGTTTGGGGGAAAAACCTATAACCCATAAATTTGAAGTCTAATACCATCTAAAAGTGCTTGGATATGAAAAAGGTTAGAAATCTAAGGCTAATATTCATTTAAATACGGCTTGTCGAGTCAGGATCAATTTGTCCGAAAATCCAACACCAACACCCCCTCCAAAAACCAAGTTCAATCATGTTTGGGGGAAAAGGATATTACCCATAAATTTGAAGTCTAATACCAAATAAAAGGGCTTGGATATGAACAAGTTTGTAAATTTAAGGATAATACTCATTTAAATGGGGCTTGTTGAGTGAGGATCAATTTGTCCAAAAATCCAAGGCTAACACGCCCTCCAAAAACCAAGTTCAATCATGTTTGGGGGAAAAGCCTATAACCCATAAATTTTAAGTCTAATACCATCTAAAAGTGCTTGGATTTGAACAAGGTTAGAAATCTAAGGCTACTATTCATTTAAATACGGCTCGTCGAGTCAGGATCAATTTGTCCGAAAATCCAAGGCTAACACCCCACCAAAAACCAAGTTCAATCATGTTTGGGGGAAAAGCCTATAACCCACAAATTTGAAGTCTAATACCATATAAAAGGGCTTGGATATGAACAAGGTTAGAAATCTAAGGCTAATACTAATTTAAATGGGGCTCGTCGAGTCAGGTTCAAATTGTCCGAAAATCCAAGGCTAACACGCCCTCCAAAAACCAAGTTCAATCATGTTTGGGGGAAAAGCCTATAACCCATAAATTTGAAGTCTAATACCATCTAAAAGTGCTTGGATATGAAAAAGGTTAGAAATCTAAGGCTAATATTCATTTAAATACGGCTTGTCGAGTCAGGATCAATTTGTCCGAAAATCCAACACCAACACCCCCTCCAAAAACCAAGTTCAATCATGTTTGGGGGAAAAGGATATTACCCATAAATTTGAAGTCTAATACCAAATAAAAGGGCTTGGATATGAACTAGTTTGTAAATCTAAGGATAATACTCATTTAAATGGGGCTTGTTGAGTGAGGATCAATTTGTCCAAAAATCCAAGGCTAACACCCCTCCAAAAACCAAGTTCAATCATGTTTGGGGGAAAAGCCTATAACCCATAAATTTGAAGTCTAATACCATCTAAAAGTGCTTGGATATGAACAAGCTTAGAAATCTAAGGCTAATACTCATTTAAATGGGGCTCGTCGAGTCAGGATCAATTTGTCCGAAAATCCAAGGCTAACACCCCTCCAAAAACCAAGTTCAATCATGTTTGGGGGAAAAACCTATAACCCATAAATTTGAAGTCTAATACCATCTAAAAGGGCTTGGATATGAACAAGGTTAGAAATCTAAGGCTAATACTCATTTAAATGGGGCTCGTAGAGTCAGGATCAAATTGTCCGAAAATCCAAGGCTAACACGCCCTCCAAAAACCAAGTTCAATCATGTTTGGGGGAAACGCCTAATTTGAAGTCTAATACCATCTAAAAGGGATTCGATATGAACAAGGTTAGAAATCTAAGGCTACTATTCATTTAAATACGGCTCGTCGAGTCAGGATCAATTTGTCCGAAAATCCAAGGCTAACACCCCACCAAAAACCAAGTTCAATCATGTTTGGGGGAAAAGCCTATAACCCACAAATTTGAAGTCTAATACCATATAAAAGGGCTTGGATATGAACAAGGTTAGAAATCTAAGGCTAATACTAATTTAAATGGGGCTCGTCGAGTCAGGATCAAATTGTCCGAAAATCCAAGGCTAACACGCCCTCCAAAAACCAAGTTCAATCATGTTTGGGGGAAAAGCCTATAACCCATAAATTTGAAGTCTAATACCATCTAAAAGTGCTTGGATATGAAAAAGGTTAGAAATCTAAGGCTAATATTCATTTAAATACGGCTTGTCGAGTCAGGATCAATTTGTCCGAAAATCCAACACCAACACCCCCTCCAAAAACCAAGTTCAATCATGTTTGGGGGAAAAGGATATTACCCATAAATTTGAAGTCTAATACCAAATAAAAGGGCTTGGATATGAACAAGTTTGTAAATCTAAGGATAATACTCATTTAAATGGGGCTTGTTGAGTGAGGATCAATTTGTCCAAAAATCCAAGGCTAACACCCCTCCAAAAACCAAGTTCAATCATGTTTGGGGGAAAAGCCTATAACCCATAAATTTGAAGTCTAATACCATCTAAAAGTGCTTGGATATGAACAAGGTTAGAAATCTAAGGCTAATACTCATTTAAATGGGGCTCGTCGAGTCAGGATCAATTTGTCCGAAAATCCAAGGCTAACACCCCTCCAAAAACCAAGTTCAATCATGTTTGGGGGAAAAACCTATAACCCATAAATTTGAAGTCTAATACCATCTAAAAGTGCTTGGATATGAACAAGATTAGAAATCTAAGGCTAATAGTCATTTAAATGGGGCTCGTCGAGTCAGGATCAATTTGTCCGAAAATCCAAGGCTAACACCCCTCCAAAAACCAAGTTCAATCATGTTTGGGGGAAAAGGATATTACCCATAAAATTGAAGTCTAATACCATCTAAAAGGGATTGGATATGAACAATGTTAGAAATCTAAGGATAATACTCATTTAAATGGGTCTCGTCGAGTGAGGATTAATTTGTCCGAAAATCCAAGGCTAACACCCCTCCAAAAACCAAGTTCAATCATGTTTGGGGGAAAAACCTATAACCCATAAATTTGAAGTCTAATACCATCTAAAAGTGCTTGGATATGAACAATATTAGAAATCTAAGGCTAATACTCATTTAAATAGGGCTCGTCGAGTGAGGATCAATTTGTCCGAAAATCCAAGCCTAACACCCCCTCCAAAAACCAAGTTCAATCATGTTTGGGGGAAAAGGATATTAGCCATAAATTTGAAGTCTAATACCATCTAAAAGTGCTTGGATAAGAACAAGGTTAGAAATCTAAGGCTAATATTCATTTAAATACGGCTCGTCGAGTCAGGATCAATTTGTCCGAAAATCCAAGGCTAACACCCCCTCCAAAAACCAAGTTCAATCATGTTTGGGGGAAAAGGATATTACCCATAAATTTGAAGTCTAATTCCAACTAAAAGGGCTTGGATATCAACAAGGTTAGAAATCTAAGGATAATACTCATTTAAATGGGGCTCGTCGAGTGAGGATCAATTTGTCCGAAAATCCAAGGCTAACACCCCTCCAAAAACCAAGTTCAATCATGTTTGGGGGAAAAACCTATAACCCATAAATTTGAAGTCTAATACCATCTAAAAGGGCTTGGATATGAACAAGGTTAGAAATCTAAGGCTAATACTCATTTAAATGGGGCTCGTCGAGTCAGGATCAAATTGTCCGAAAATCCAAGGCTAACACGCCCTCCAAAAACCAAGTTCAATCATGTTTGGGGGAAAAGCCTATAACCCATAAATTTTAAGTCTAATACCATCTAAAAGTGCTTGGATATGAACAAGATTAGAAATCTAAGGCAAATACTCATTTAAATGGGGCTCGTCGAGTGAGGATCAATTTGTCCGAAAATCCAAGGCTAACACCCCTCCAAAAACCAAGTTCAATCATGTTTGGGGGAAAAACCTATAACCCATAAATTTGAAGTCTAATACCATCTAAAAGTGCTTGGATATGAACAAGATTAGAAATCTAAGGCTAATACTCATTTAAATGGGGCTCGTCGAGTCAGGATCAATTTGTCCGAAAATCCAAGGCTAACACCCCTCCAAAAACCAAGTTCAATCATGTTTGGGGGAAAAGGATATTACCCATAAAATTGAAGTCTAATACCAACTAAAAGGGATTGGATATGAACAATGTTAGAAATCTAAGGATAATACTCATTTAAATGGGTCTCGTCGAGTGAGGATTAATTTGTCCGAAAATCCAAGTCTAACACCCCTCCAAAAACCAAGTTCAATCATGTTTGGGGGAAAAACCTATAACCCATAAATTTGAAGTCTAATACCATCTAAAAGGGCTTGGATATGAACAAGGTTAGAAATCTAAGGCTAATACTAATTTAAATGGGGCTCGTCGAGTCAGGATCAAATTGTCCGAAAATCCAAGGCTAACACGCCCTCCAAAAACCAAGTTCAATCATGTTTGGGGGAAAAGCCTATAACCCATAAATTTGAAGTCTAATACCATCTAAAAGTGCTTGGATATGAAAAAGGTTAGAAATCTAAGGCTAATATTCATTTAAATACGGCTTGTCGAGTCAGGATCAATTTGTCCGAAAATCCAACACCAACACCCCCTCCAAAAACCAAGTTCAATCATGTTTGGGGGAAAAGGATATTACCCATAAATTTGAAGTCTAATACCAAAAAAAAGGGCTTGGATATGAACAAGTTTGTAAATCTAAGGATAATACTCATTTAAATGGGGCTTGTTGAGTGAGGATCAATTTGTCCAAAAATCCAAGGCTAACACCCCTCCAAAAACCAAGTTCAATCATGTTTGGGGGAAAAGCCTATAACCCATAAATTTGAAGTCTAATACCATCTAAAAGTGCTTGGATATGAACAAGGTTAGAAATCTAAGGCTAATACTCATTTAAATGGGGCTCGTCGAGTCAGGATCAATTTGTCCGAAAATCCAAGGCTAACACCCCTCCAAAAACCAAGTTCAATCATGTTTGGGGGAAAAACCTATAACCCATAAATTTGAAGTCTAATACCATCTAAAAGGGCTTGGATATGAACAAGGTTAGAAATCTAAGGCTAATACTCATTTAAATGGGGCTCGTCGAGTCAGGATCAAATTGTCCGAAAATCCAAGGCTAACACGCCCTCCAAAAACCAAGTTCAATCATGTTTGGGGGAAAAGCCTATAACCCATAAATTTGAAGTCTAATACCATCTAAAAGTGCTTGGATATGAAAAAGGTTAGAAATCTAAGGCTAATATTCATTTAAATACGGCTCGTCGAGTCAGGATCAATTTGTCCGAAAATCCAAGGCTAACACCCCCTCCAAAAACCAAGTTCAATCATGTTTGGGGGAAAAGGATATTACCCATAAATTTGAAGTCTAATTCCAACTAAAAGGGCTTGGATATCAACAAGGTTAGAAATCTAAGGATAATACTCATTTAAATGGGGCTCGTCGAGTGAGGATCAATTTGTCCGAAAATCCAAGGCTAACACCCCTCCAAAAACCAAGTTCAATCATGTTTGGGGGAAAAACCTATAACCCATAAATTTGAAGTCTAATACCATCTAAAAGGGCTTGGATATGAACAAGGTTAGAAATCTAAGGCTAATACTCATTTAAATGGGGCTCGTCGAGTCAGGATCAAATTGTCCGAAAATCCAAGGCTAACACGCCCTCCAAAAACCAAGTTCAATCATGTTTGGGGGAAAAGCCTATAACCCATAAATTTTAAGTCTAATACCATCTAAAAGTGCTTGGATATGAACAAGATTAGAAATCTAAGGCAAATACTCATTTAAATGGGGCTCGTCGAGTGAGGATCAATTTGTCCGAAAATCCAAGGCTAACACCCCTCCAAAAACCAAGTTCAATCATGTTTGGGGGAAAAACCTATAACCCATAAATTTGAAGTCTAATACCATCTAAAAGTGCTTGGATATGAACAAGATTAGAAATCTAAGGCTAATACTCATTTAAATGGGGCTCGTCGAGTCAGGATCAATTTGTCCGAAAATCCAAGGCTAACACCCCTCCAAAAACCAAGTTCAATCATGTTTGGGGGAAAAGGATATTACCCATAAAATTGAAGTCTAATACCAACTAAAAGGGATTGGATATGAACAATGTTAGAAATCTAAGGATAATACTCATTTAAATGGGTCTCGTCGAGTGAGGATTAATTTGTCCGAAAATCCAAGTCTAACACCCCTCCAAAAACCAAGTTCAATCATGTTTGGGGGAAAAACCTATAACCCATAAATTTGAAGTCTAATACCATCTAAAAGGGCTTGGATATGAACAAGGTTAGAAATCTAAGGCTAATACTAATTTAAATGGGGCTCGTCGAGTCAGGATCAAATTGTCCGAAAATCCAAGGCTAACACGCCCTCCAAAAACCAAGTTCAATCATGTTTGGGGGAAAAGCCTATAACCCATAAATTTGAAGTCTAATACCATCTAAAAGTGCTTGGATATGAAAAAGGTTAGAAATCTAAGGCTAATATTCATTTAAATACGGCTTGTCGAGTCAGGATCAATTTGTCCGAAAATCCAACACCAACACCCCCTCCAAAAACCAAGTTCAATCATGTTTGGGGGAAAAGGATATTACCCATAAATTTGAAGTCTTATACCAAAAAAAAGGGCTTGGATATGAACAAGTTTGTAAATCTAAGGATAATACTCATTTAAATGGGGCTTGTTGAGTGAGGATCAATTTGTCCAAAAATCCAAGGCTAACACCCCTCCAAAAACCAAGTTCAATCATGTTTGGGGGAAAAGCCTATAACCCATAAATTTGAAGTCTAATACCATCTAAAAATGCTTGGATATGAACAAGGTTAGAAATCTAAGGCTAATACTCATTTAAATGGGGCTCGTCGAGTCAGGATCAATTTGTCCGAAAATCCAAGGCTAACACCCCTCCAAAAACCAAGTTCAATCATGTTTGGGGGAAAAACCTATAACCCATAAATTTGAAGTCTAATACCATCTAAAAGGGCTTGGATATGAACAAGGTTAGAAATCTAAGGCTAATACTCATTTAAATGGGGCTCGTCGAGTCAGGATCAAATTGTCCGAAAATCCAAGGCTAACACGCCCTCCAAAAACCAAGTTCAATCATGTTTGGGGGAAAAGCCTATAACCCATAAATTTGAAGTCTAATACCATCTAAAAGTGCTTGGATATGAAAAAGGTTAGAAATCTAAGGCTAATATTCATTTAAATACGGCTCGTCGAGTCAGGATCAATTTGTCCGAAAATCCAAGGCTAACACCCCCTCCAAAAACCAAGTTCAATCATGTTTGGGGGAAAAGGATATTACCCATAAATTTGAAGTCTAATTCCAACTAAAAGGGCTTGGATATCAACAAGGTTAGAAATCTAAGGATAATACTCATTTAAATGGGGCTCGTCGAGTGAGGATCAATTTGTCCGAAAATCCAAGGCTAACACCCCTCCAAAAACCAAGTTCAATCATGTTTGGGGGAAAAACCTATAACCCATAAATTTGAAGTCTAATACCATCTAAAAGGGCTTGGATATGAACAAGGTTAGAAATCTAAGGCTAATACTCATTTAAATGGGGCTCGTCGAGTCAGGATCAAATTGTCCGAAAATCCAAGGCTAACACGCCCTCCAAAAACCAAGTGCAATCATGTTTGGGGGAAAAGCCTATAACCCATAAATTTTAAGTCTAATACCATCTAAAAGTGCTTGGATATGAACAAGATTAGAAATCTAAGGCAAATACTCATTTAAATGGGGCTCGTCGAGTGAGGATCAATTTGTCCGAAAATCCAAGGCTAACACCCCTCCAAAAACCAAGTTCAATCATGTTTGGGGGAAAAACCTATAACCCATAAATTTGAAGTCTAATACCATCTAAAAGTGCTTGGATATGAACAAGATTAGAAATCTAAGGCTAATACTCATTTAAATGGGGCTCGTCGAGTCAGGATCAATTTGTCCGAAAATCCAAGGCTAACACCCCTCCAAAAACCAAGTTCAATCATGTTTGGGGGAAAAGGATATTACCCATAAAATTGAAGTCTAATACCAACTAAAAGGGATTGGATATGAACAATGTTAGAAATCTAAGGATAATACTCATTTAAATGGGTCTCGTCGAGTGAGGATTAATTTGTCCGAAAATCCAAGTCTAACACCCCTCCAAAAACCAAGTTCAATCATGTTTGGGGGAAAAACCTATAACCCATAAATTTGAAGTCTAATACCATCTAAAAGGGCTTGGATATGAACAAGGTTAGAAATCTAAGGCTAATACTAATTTAAATGGGGCTCGTCGAGTCAGGATCAAATTGTCCGAAAATCCAAGGCTAACACGCCCTCCAAAAACCAAGTTCAATCATGTTTGGGGGAAAATCCTATAACCCATAAATTTGAAGTCTAATACCATCTAAAAGTGCTTGGATATGAAAAAGGTTAGAAATCTAAGGCTAATATTCATTTAAATACGGCTTGTCGAGTCAGGATCAATTTGTACGAAAATCCAACACCAACACCCCCTCCAAAAACCAAGTTCAATCATGTTTGGGGGAAAAGGATATTACCCATAAATTTGAAGTCTAATACCAAATAAAAGGGCTTGGATATGAACAAGTTTGTAAATCTAAGGATAATACTCATTTAAATGGGGCTTGTTGAGTGAGGATCAATTTGTCCAAAAATCCAAGGCTAACACCCCTCCAAAAACCAAGTTCAATCATGTTTGGGGGAAAAGCCTATAACCCATAAATTTGAAGTCTAATACCATCTAAAAGTGCTTGGATATGAACAAGGTTAGAAATCTAAGGCTAATACTCATTTAAATGGGGCTCGTCGAGTCAGGATCAAATTGTCCGAAAATCCAAGGCTAACACGCCCTCCAAAAACCAAGTTCAATCATGTTTGGGGGAAACGCCTAATTTGAAGTCTAATACCATCTAAAAGGGATTCGATATGAACAAGGTTAGAAATCTAAGGCTACTATTCATTTAAATACGGCTCGTCGAGTCAGGATCAATTTGTCCGAAAATCCAAGGCTAACACCCCACCAAAAACCAAGTTCAATCATGTTTGGGGGAAAAGCCTATAACCCACAAATTTGAAGTCTAATACCATATAAAAGGGCTTGGATATGAACAAGGTTAGAAATCTAAGGCTAATAGTCATTTAAATGGGGCTCGTCGAGTCAGGATCAATTTGTCCGAAAATACAAGGCTAACACCCCCTCCAAAAACCAAATTCAATCATGTTTGGGGGAAAAGGATATTACCCATAAATTTGAAATCTAATACCATCTAAAAGTGCTTGTATATGAACAAGGTTAAAAATCTAAGGCTAATACTCATTTAAATAGGGCTCGTCGAGTCAGGATCAGTGTGTCCGAAAATCCAACGCTAACACCCCCTCCAAAAACCAAGTTCAATCATGTTTGGGGGAAAAGCATATTACCCATAAATTAGAAGTCTAATACCATATAAAAGTGCTTGGATATGAACAAGATTAGAAATCTAAGGGTAATACTCTTTTAAATACGGCTCGTCGAGTCAGGATCAATTTGTCCGAAAATCCAAGGCTAACACCCCTCCAAACACCAAGTTCAATCATGTTTGGGGGAAAAGCCTATAACCCATAAATTTGAAGTCTAATACCAACTAAAAGGGCTTAGATATGAACAATGTTAGAAATCTAAGGATAATACTCATTTAAATGGGGCTCGTCGAGTGAGGATCAATTTGTCCGAAAATCCAAGGCTAACACCCCTCCAAAAACCAAGTTCAATCATGTTCGGGGGAAAAGCCTATAACCCATAAATTTGAAGTCTAATACCATCTAAAAGGGCTTGGATATGAACAAGGTTATAAATCTAAGGCTAATACTCATTTAAATGGGGCTCGTCGAGTCAGGATCAATTTGTCCGAAAATCCAAGGCTAACACCCCTCCAAAAACCAAGTTCAATCATGTTTGGGGGAAAAACCTATAACCCATAAATTTGAAGTCTAATACCATCTAAAAGTGCTTGGATATGAACAAGATTAGAAATCTAAGGCTAATAGTCATTTAAATGGGGCTCGTCGAGTCAGGATCAATTTGTCCGAAAATCCAAGGCTAACACCCCTCCAAAAACCAAGTTCAATCATGTTTGGGGGAAAAGGATATTACCCATAAAATTGAAGTCTAATACCAACTAAAAGGGATTGGATATGAACAATGTTAGAAATCTAAGGATAATACTCATTTAAATGGGTCTCGTCGAGTGAGGATTAATTTGTCCGAAAATCCAAGGCTAACACCCCTCCAAAAACCAAGTTCAATCATGTTTGGGGGAAAAACCTATAACCCATAAATTTGAAGTCTAATACCATCTAAAAGTGCTTGGATATGAACAAGATTAGAAATCTAAGGCTAATAGTCATTTAAATGGGGCTCGTCGAGTCAGGATCAATTTGTCCGAAAATCCAAGGCTAACACCCCTCCAAAAACCAAGTTCAATCATGTTTGGGGGAAAAGGATATTACCCATAAAATTGAAGTCTAATACCAACTAAAAGGGATTGGATATGAAAAATGTTAGAAATCTAAGGATAATACTCATTTAAATGGGTCTCGTCGAGTGAGGATTAATTTGTCCGAAAATCCAAGGCTAACACCCCTCCAAAAACCAAGTTCAATCATGTTTGGGGGAAAAACCTATAACCCATAAATTTGAAGTCTAATACCATCTAAAAGTGCTTGGATATGAACAATATTAGAAATCTAAGGCTAATACTCATTTAAATAGGGCTCGTCGAGTGAGGATCAATTTGTCCGAAAATCCAAGCCTAACACCCCCTCCAAAAACCAAGTTCAATCATGTTTGGGGGAAAAGGATATTAGCCATAAATTTGAAGTCTAATACCATCTAAAAGTGCTTGGATAAGAACAAGGTTAGAAATCTAAGGCTAATATTCATTTAAATACGGCTCGTCGAGTCAGGATCAATTTGTCCGAAAATCCAAGGCTAACACCCCCTCCAAAAACCAAGTTCAATCATGTTTGGGGGAAAAGGATATTACCCATAAATTTGAAGTCTAATTCCAACTAAAAGGGCTTGGATATCAACAAGGTTAGAAATCTAAGGATAATACTCATTTAAATGGGGCTCGTCGAGTGAGGATCAATTTGTCCGAAAATCCAAGGCTAACACCCCTCCAAAAACCAAGTTCAATCATGTTTGGGGGAAAAACCTATAACCCATAAATTTGAAGTCTAATACCATCTAAAAGGGCTTGGATATGAACAAGGTTAGAAATCTAAGGCTAATACTCATTTAAATGGGGCTCGTCGAGTCAGGATCAAATTGTCCGAAAATCCAAGGCTAACACGCCCTCCAAAAACCAAGTTCAATCATGTTTGGGGGAAAAGCCTATAACCCATAAATTTTAAGTCTAATACCATCTAAAAGTGCTTGGATATGAACAAGATTAGAAATCTAAGGCAAATACTCATTTAAATGGGGCTCGTCGAGTGAGGATCAATTTGTCCGAAAATCCAAGGCTAACACCCCTCCAAAAACCAAGTTCAATCATGTTTGGGGGAAAAACCTATAACCCATAAATTTGAAGTCTAATACCATCTAAAAGGGCTTGGATATGAACAAGGTTAGAAATCTAAGGCTAATACTCATTTAAATGGGGCTCGTCGAGTCAGGATCAAATTGTCCGAAAATCCAAGGCTAACACGCCCTCCAAAAACCAAGTTCAATCATGTTTGGGGGAAAAGCCTATAACCCATAAATTTGAAGTCTAATACCATCTAAAAGTGCTTGGATATGAAAAAGGTTAGAAATCTAAGGCTAATATTCATTTAAATACGGCTCGTCGAGTCAGGATCAATTTGTCCGAAAATCCAAGGCTAACACCCCCTCCAAAAACCAAGTTCAATCATGTTTGGGGGAAAAGGATATTACCCATAAATTTGAAGTCTAATTCCAACTAAAAGGGCTTGGATATCAACAAGGTTAGAAATCTAAGGATAATACTCATTTAAATGGGGCTCGTCGAGTGAGGATCAATTTGTCCGAAAATCCAAGGCTAACACCCCTCCAAAAACCAAGTTCAATCATGTTTGGGGGAAAAACCTATAACCCATAAATTTGAAGTCTAATACCATCTAAAAGGGCTTGGATATGAACAAGGTTAGAAATCTAAGGCTAATACTCATTTAAATGGGGCTCGTCGAGTCAGGATCAAATTGTCCGAAAATCCAAGGCTAACACGCCCTCCAAAAACCAAGTTCAATCATGTTTGGGGGAAAAGCCTATAACCCATAAATTTTAAGTCTAATACCATCTAAAAGTGCTTGGATATGAACAAGATTAGAAATCTAAGGCAAATACTCATTTAAATGGGGCTCGTCGAGTGAGGATCAATTTGTCCGAAAATCCAAGGCTAACACCCCTCCAAAAACCAAGTTCAATCATGTTTGGGGGAAAAACCTATAACCCATAAATTTGAAGTCTAATACCATCTAAAAGTGCTTGGATATGAACAAGATTAGAAATCTAAGGCTAATACTCATTTAAATGGGGCTCGTCGAGTCAGGATCAATTTGTCCGAAAATCCAAGGCTAACACCCCTCCAAAAACCAAGTTCAATCATGTTTGGGGGAAAAGGATATTACCCATAAAATTGAAGTCTAATACCAACTAAAAGGGATTGGATATGAACAATGTTAGAAATCTAAGGATAATACTCATTTAAATGGGTCTCGTCGAGTGAGGATTAATTTGTCCGAAAATCCAAGTCTAACACCCCTCCAAAAACCAAGTTCAATCATGTTTGGGGGAAAAACCTATAACCCATAAATTTGAAGTCTAATACCATCTAAAAGGGCTTGGATATGAACAAGGTTAGAAATCTAAGGCTAATACTAATTTAAATGGGGCTCGTCGAGTCAGGATCAAATTGTCCGAAAATCCAAGGCTAACACGCCCTCCAAAAACCAAGTTCAATCATGTTTGGGGGAAAAGCCTATAACCCATAAATTTGAAGTCTAATACCATCTAAAAGTGCTTGCATATGAAAAAGGTTAGAAATCTAAGGCTAATATTCATTTAAATACGGCTTGTCGAGTCAGGATCAATTTGTACGAAAATCCAACACCAACACCCCCTCCAAAAACCAAGTTCAATCATGTTTGGGGGAAAAGGATATTACCCATAAATTTGAAGTCTAATACCAAATAAAAGGGCTTGGATATGAACAAGTTTGTAAATCTAAGGATAATACTCATTTAAATGGGGCTTGTTGAGTGAGGATCAATTTGTCCAAAAATCCAAGGCTAACACCCCTCCAAAAACCAAGTTCAATCATGTTTGGGGGAAAAGCCTATAACCCATAAATTTGAAGTCTAATACCATCTAAAACTGCTTGGATATGAACAAGGTTAGAAATCTAAGGCTAATACTCATTTAAATGGGGCTCGTCGAGTCAGGATCAAATTGTCCGAAAATCCAAGGCTAACACGCCCTCCAAAAACCAAGTTCAATCATGTTTGGGGGAAACGCCTAATTTGAAGTCTAATACCATCTAAAAGGGATTCGATATGAACAAGGTTAGAAATCTAAGGCTACTATTCATTTAAATACGGCTCGTCGAGTCAGGATCAATTTGTCCGAAAATCCAAGGCTAACACCCCACCAAAAACCAAGTTCAATCATGTTTGGGGGAAAAGCCTATAACCCACAAATTTGAAGTCTAATACCATATAAAAGGGCTTGGATATGAACAAGGTTAGAAATCTAAGGCTAATAGTCATTTAAATGGGGCTCGTCGAGTCAGGATCAATTTGTCCGAAAATCCAAGGCTAACACCCCCTCCAAAAACCAAATTCAATCATGTTTGGGGGAAAAGGATATTACCCATAAATTTGAAATCTAATACCATCTAAAAGTGCTTGTATATGAACAAGGTTAAAAATCTAAGGCTAATACTCATTTAAATAGGGCTCGTCGAGTCAGGATCAGTGTGTCCGAAAATCCAACGCTAACACCCCCTCCAAAAACCAAGTTCAATCATGTTTGGGGGAAAAGCATATTACCCATAAATTAGAAGTCTAATACCATATAAAAGTGCTTGGATATGAACAAGATTAGAAATCTAAGGGTAATACTCTTTTAAATACGGCTCGTCGAGTCAGGATCAATTTGTCCGAAAATCCAAGGCTAACACCCCTCCAAACACCAAGTTCAATCATGTTTGGGGGAAAAGCCTATAACCCATAAATTTGAAGTCTAATACCAGCTAAAAGGGCTTAGATATGAACAATGTTAGAAATCTAAGGATAATACTCATTTAAATGGGGCTCGTCGAGTGAGGATCAATTTGTCCGAAAATCCAAGGCTAACACCCCTCCAAAAACCAAGTTCAATCATGTTCGGGGGAAAAGCCTATAACCCATAAATTTGAAGTCTAATACCATCTAAAAGGGCTTGGATATGAACAAGGTTATAAATCTAAGGCTAATACTCATTTAAATGGGGCTCGTCGAGTCAGGATCAATTTGTCCGAAAATCCAAGGCTAACACGCCCTCCAAAAACCAAGTTCAATCATGTTTGGGGGAAAAGCCTATAACCCATAAATATGAAGTCTAATACCATCTAAAAGTGCTTGGATATGAACAAGATTAGAAATCTAAGGCTAATACTCATTTAAATAGGGCTCATCGAGTCAGGATCAATTTGTCCGAAAATCCAAGGCTAACACCCCTCCAAAACCAAGTTCAATCATGTTTGGGGGAAAAGCCTATAACCCATAAATTTGAAGTCTAATACCATCTAAAAGTGCTTGGATATGAACAAGGTTAGAAATCTAAGGCTAATACTCATTTAAATGGGGCTCGTCGAGTCAGGATCAATTTGTCCGAAAATCCAAGGCTAACACCCCTCCAAAAACCAAGTTCAATCATGTTTGGGGGAAAAGCCTATAACCCATAAATTTGAAGTCTAATACCATATAAAAGGGCTTGGATATTAACAAGGTTAGAAATCTAAGGCTCATACTCATTTAAATGGGGCCCGTCCAGTCAGGATCAATTTGTCTGAAAATCCAAGGCTAACACGCCCTCCAAAAACCAAGTTCAATCATGTTTGGGGGAAAAGCCTATAACCCATAAATTTTAAGTCTAATACCATCTAAAAGTGCTTGGATATGAACAAGATTAGAAATCTAAGGCTAATACTCATTTAAATGGGGCTCGTCGAGTGAGGATCAATTTGTCCGAAAATCCAAGGCTAACACCCCTCCAAAAACCAAGTTCAATCATGTTTGGGGTAAAAGCCTATAACCCATAAATTTGAAGTCTAATACCATATAAAAGGGCTTGGATATTAACAAGGTTAGAAATCTAAGGCTCATACTCATTTAAATGGGGCCCGTCAAGTCAGGATCAATTTGTCCGAAAATCCAAGGCTAACACGCCCTCCAAAAACCAAGTTCAATCATGTTTGGGGGAAAAGCCTATAACCCATAAATTTGAAGTCTAATACCATATAAAAGGGCTTGGATATGAACAAGGTTAGAAATATAAGGCTAATACTCATTTAAATGGGGCTCGTCGAGTCAGGATCAATTTGTCCGAAAATCCAAGGCTAACACCCCTCCAAAAACCAAGTTCAATCATGTTTGGGGGAAAAGCCTATAACCCATAAATTTGAAGTCTAATACCATATAAAAGGGCTTGGATATTAACAAGGTTAGAAATCTAAGGCTCATACTCATTTAAACGGGGCCCGTCAAGTCAGGATCAATTTGTCCGAAAATCCAAGGCTAACACGCCCTCCAAAAACCAAGTTCAGTCATGTTTGGGGGAAAAGCCTATAACCCATAAATTTTAAGTCTAATACCATCTAAAAGTGCTTGGATATGAACAAGATTAGAAATCTAAGGCTAATACTCATTTAAATGGGGCTCGTCGAGTGAGGATCAATTTGTCCGAAAATCCAAGGCTAACACCCCTCCAAAAACCAAGTTCAATCAAGTTTGGGGTAAAAGCCTATAACCCATAAATTTGAAGTCTAATACCATATAAAAGGGCTTGGATATGAACAAGGTTAGAAATATAAGGCTAATACTCATTTAAATGGGGCTTGTCGAGTCAGGATCAATTTGTCCGAAAATCCAAGGCTAACACCCCTCCAAAAACCAAGTTCAATCATGTTTGGGGGAAAAGGATATTACCCATAAATTTGAAGTCTAATACCAACTAAAAGGGCTTGGATATGAACAATGTTAGAAATCTAAGGATAATACTCATTTAAATGGGTCTCGTCGAGTGAGGATCAATTTGTCCGAAAATCCAAGGCTAACACCTCTCCAAAAACCAAGTTCAATCATGTTTGGGGGAAAAACCTATAACCCATAAATTTGAAGTCTAATACCATCTAAAAGGGCTTGGATATGAACAAGGTTAGAAATCTAAGGCTAACACTCATTTAAATGGGGCTCGTCGAGTCAGGATCAAATTGTCCGAAAATCCAAGGCTAACACCCCTCCAAAAACCAAGTTCAATCATGTTTGGGGGAAAAACCTATAACCAATAAATTTGAAGTCTAATACCATCTAAAAGGGCTTGGATATGAACAAGGTTAGAAATCTAAGGCTAATACTCATTTAAATGGGGCTTGTCGAGTCAGGATCAATTTGTCCGAAAATCCAAGGCTAACACCCCTCCAAAAACCAAGTTCAATCATGTTTGGGGGAAAAGGATATTACCCATAAATTTGAAGTCTAATATCAACTAAAAGGGCTTGGATATGAACAATGTTAGAAATCTAAGGATAATACTCATTTAAATGGGTCTCGTCGAGTGAGGATCAATTTGTCCGAAAATCCAAGGCTAACACCTCTCCAAAAACCAAGTTCAATCATGTTTGGGGGAAAAACCTATAACCCATAAATTTGAAGTCTAATACCATCTAAAAGGGCTTGGATATGAACAAGGTTAGAAATCTAAGGCTAACACTCATTTAAATGGGGCTCGTCGAGTCAGGATCAAATTGTCCGAAAATCCAAGGCTAACACCCCTCCAAAAACCAAGTTCAATCATGTTTGGGGGAAAAACCTATAACCAATAAATTTGAAGTCTAATACCATCTAAAAGGGCTTGGATATGAACAAGGTTAGAAATCTAAGGCTAACACTCATTTAAATGGGGCTCGTCAGGTCAGGATCAAATTGTCCGAAAATCCAAGGCTAACACGCCCTCCAAAAACCAAGTTCAATCATGTTTGGGGGAAAAGCCTATAACCTATAAATTTTAAGTCTAATACCATCTAAAAGTTCTTGGATATGAACAAGGTTAGAAATCTAAGGCTAATACTCATTTAAATTGGCTCGTCGAGTGAGGATCAATTTGTCCGAAAATCCAAGGCTAACACCCCTCCAAAAACCAAGTTCAATCATGTTTGGGGTAAAAGCCTATAACCCATAAATTTGAAGTCTAATACCATATAAAAGGGCTTGGATATGAACAAGGTTAGAAATCTAAGGCTAATACTCATTGAAATGGGGCTGGTCGAGTCAGGATCAATTTGTCCGAAAATCTAAGGCTAATACGCCCTCCAAAAACCAAGTTCAATCATGTTTGGGGGAAAGCCTATAACCCATAAATTTGAAGTCTAATACCATCTAAAAGTGCTTGGATATGAACAATATTAGAAATCTAAGGCTAATACTCATTTAAATAGGGCTCGTCGAGTGAGGATCAATTTGTCCGAAAATCCAAGGCTAACACCCCTCCAAAACCAAGTTCAATCATGTTTGGGGGAAAAGCCTATAACCCATAAATTTGAAGTCTAATACCATCTAAAAGGGCTTGGATATGAAAAAGGTTAGAAATCTAAGGCTAATACTCATTTAAATGGGGCTCGTCGAGTTAGGATCAATTTGTCCGAAAATCCAAGCCTAACACCCCCTCCAAAAACCAAGTTCAATCATGTTTGGGCGAAAAGGATATTAGCCATAAATTTGAAGTCTAATACCATCTAAAAGTGCTTGGATAAGAACAAGGTTATAAATCTAAGGCTAATATTCATTTAAATACGGCTCGTCGAGTCAGGATCAATTTGTCCGAAAATCCAAGGCTAACACCCCCTCCAAAAACCAAGTTCAATCATGTTTGGGGGAAAAGGATATTACCCATAAATTTGAAGTCTAATTCCAACTAAAAGGGCTTGGATATCAACAAGGTTAGAAATCTAAGGATAATACTCATTTAAATGTGGCTCGTCGAGTGAGGATCAATTTGTCCGAAAATCCAAGGCTAACACCACTCCAAAAACCAAGTTCAATCATGTTTGGGGGAAAAACCTATAACCTATAAATTTGAAGTCTAATACCATCTAAAAGGGCTTGGATATGAACAAGGTTAGAAATCTAAGGCTAATACTCATTTAAATGGGGCTCGTCGAGTCAGGATCAAATTGTCCGAAAATCCAAGGCTAACACGCCCTCCAAAAACCAAGTTCAATCATGTTTGGGGGAAAAGGATATTACCCATAAGTTTGAAGTCTAATACCAACTAAAAGGGCTTGGATATGAACAAGGTTAGAAATCTAAGGATAATACTCATTTAAATGGGGCTCGTCGAGTGAGGATCAATTTGTCCGAAAATCCAAGGCTAACACCCCTCCAAAAACCAAGTTCAATCATGTTTGGGGGAAAACCCTATAACCCATAAATTTGAAGTCTAATACCATCTAAAAGGGCTTGGATATGAACAAGGTTACAAATCTAAGGCTAATACTCATTTAAATGGGCCTCGTCGAGTCAGGATCAAATTGTCCGAAAATCCAAGGCTAACACGCCCTCCAAAAACCAAGTTCAATCATGTTTGGGGGAAAAGCCTATAACCCATAAATTTTAAGTCTAATACCATCTAAAAGTGATTGGATATGAACAAGATTAGAAATCTAAGGATAATACTCATTTAAATGGGGCTCGTCGAGTGAGGATCAATTTGTCCGAAAATCCAAGGCTAACACGCCCTCCAAAAACCAAGTTCAATCATGTTTGGGGGAAAAGCCTATAACCCATAAATTTGAAGTCTAATACCATCTAAAAGTGCTTGGATATGAAAAAGGTTAGAAATATAAGGCTAATATTCATTTAAATACGGCTTGTCGAGTCAGGATCAATTTGTCCGAAAATCCAACGCCAACACCCCCTCCAAAAACCAAGTTCAATCATGTTTGGGGGAAAAGGATATTACCCATAAATTTGAAGTCTAATACCAAATAAAAGGGCTTGGATATGAACAAGTTTGTAAATCTAAGGATAATACTCATTTAAATGGGCTTGTTGAGTGAGGATCAATTTGTCCAAAAATCCAAGGCTAACACCCCTCCAAAAACCAAGTTCAATCATGTTTGGGGGAAAAGCCTATAACCCATAAATTTGAAGTCTAATACCATCTAAAAGTGCTTGGATATGAACAAGATTAGAAATCTAAGGCTAATACTTATTTAAATGGGGCTCGTCGAGTCAGGATCAATTTGTCCGAAAATCCAAGACTAACACCCCTCCAAAAACCAAGTTCAATCATGTTTGGGGGAAAAGCCTATAACCCATAAATTTGAAGTCTAATACCATATAAAAGGGCTTGGATATTAACAAGGTTAGAAATCTAAGGCTCATACTCATTTAAATGGGGCCCGTCAAGTCAGGATCAATTTGTCTGAAAATCCAAGGCTAACACGCCCTCCAAAAACCAAGTTCAATCATGTTTGGGGGAAAAGCCTATAACCCATAAATTTTAAGTCTAATACCATCTAAAAGTGCTTGGATATGAACAAGATTAGAAATCTAAGGCTACTACTCATTTAAATGGGGCTCGTCGAGTGAGGATCAATTTGTCCGAAAATCCAAGGCTAACACCCCTCCAAAAACCAAGTTCAATCATGTTTGGGGTAAAAGCCTATAACCTATAAATTTGAAGTGTAATACCATATAAAAGGGCTTGGATATTAACAAGGTTAGAAATCTAAGGCTCATACTCATTTAAATGGGGCCCGTCAAGTAAGGATCAATTTGTCTGAAAATCCAAGGCTAACACGCCCTCCAAAAACCAAGTTCAATCATGTTTGGGGGAAAAGCCTATAACCCATAAATTTTAAGTCTAATACCATCTAAAAGTGCTTGGATATGAACAAGATTAGAAATCTAAGGCTAATACTCATTTAAATGGGGCTCGTCGAGTGAGGATCAATTTGTCCGAAAATCCAAGGCTAACACCCCTCCAAAAACCAAGTTCAATCATGTTTGGGGTAAAAGCCTATAACCCATAAATTTGAAGTCTAATACCATATAAAAGGGATTGGATATGAACAAGGTTAGAAATCTAAGGCTAATACTCATTTAAATGGGGCTTGTCGAGTCAGGATCAATTTGTCCGAAAATCCAAGGCTAACACGCCCTCCAAAAACCAAGTTCAATCATGTTTGGGGGAAAAGCCTATAACCCATAAATTTTAAGTCTAATACCATCTAAAAGTGCTTGGATATGAACAAGGTTAGAAATCTAAGGCTAACACTCATTTAAATGGGGCTCGTCGAGTCAGGATCAAATTGTCCGAAAATCCAAGGCTAACACCCCTCCAAAAACCAAGTTCAATCATGTTTGGGGGAAAAACCTATAACCCATAAATTTGAAGTCTAATACCATCTAAAAGGGCTTGGATATGAACAAGGTTAGAAATCTAAGGCTAACACTCATTTAAATGGGGCTCGTAGAGTCAGGATCAAATTGTCCGAAAATCCAAGGCTAACACGCCCTCCAAAAACCAAGTTCAATCATGTTTGGGGGAAAAGGATATTAGCCATAAATTTGAAGTCTAATACCATCTAAAAGTGCTTGGATAAGAACAAGGTTAGAAATCTAAGGCTAATATTCATTTAAATACGGCTCGTCGAGTCAGGATCAATTTGTCCGAAAATCCAAGGCTAACACCCCTCCAAAACCAAGTTCAATCATGTTTGGGGGAAAAGCCTATAACCCATAAATTTGAAGTCTAATACCATCTAAAAGGGCTTGGATATGAAAAATGTTAGAAATCTAAGGCTAATACTCATTTAAATGGGGCTCGTCTAGTTAGGATCAATTTGTCCGAAAATCCAAGGCTAACACCCCCTCCAAAAACCAAGTTCAATCATGTTTGGGGGAAAAACCTATAACCCATAAATTTGAACTCTAATACCATCCAAAAGGGCTTGGATATGAACAAGGTTAGAAATCTAAGGATAATACTCATTTAAATGGGGCTCGTCGAGTGAGGATCAATTTGTCCGAAAATCCAAGGCTAACACCCCCTCCAAAAACCAAGTTCAATCATGTTTGGGGGAAAATCCTATAACCCATAAATTTTAAGTCTAATACCATCTAAAAGTGCTTGGATATGAACAAGGTTAGAAATCTAAGGCTAATACTCATTTAAATGGGGCTCGTCGAGTCAGGATCAATTTGTCCGAAAATCCAAGGCTAACACCCCTCCAAAAACCAAGTTCAATCATGTTTGGGGGAAAAGGATATTACCCATAAATTTGAAGTCTAATTCCAACTAAAAGGGCGTGGATATCAACAAGGTTAGAAATCTAAGGATAATACTCATTTAAATGGGGCTCGTCGAGTGAGGATCAATTTGTCCGAAAATCCAAGGCTAACACCCCCTCCAAAAACCAAGTTCAATCATGTTTGGGGGAAAAACCTATAACCCATAAATTTGAAGTCTAATACCATCTAAAAGGGCTTGGATATGAACAAGGTTAGAAATCTAAGGCTAATACTCATTTAAATGGGGCTCGTCGAGTCAGGATCAATTTGTCCGAAAATCCAAGGCTAACACGCCCTCCAAAAACCAAGTTCAATCATGTTTGGGGGAAAATCCTATAACCCATAAATTTTAAGTCTAATACCATCTAAAAGTGCTTGGATATGAACAAGATTAGAAATCTAAGGCTAATACTCATTTAAATGGGGCTCGTCGAGTGAGGATCAATTTGTCCGAAAATCCAAGGCTAACACCCCTCCAAAACCAAGTTCAATCATGTTTGGGGGAAAAGGATATTACCCATAAATTTGAAGTCTAATACCAACTAAAAGGGCTTGGATATGAACAATGTTAGAAATCTAAGGATAACACTCATTTAAATGGGTCTCGTCGAGTGAGGATCAATTTGTCCGAAAATCCAAGGCTAACACCCCTCCAAAAACCAAGTTCAATCATGTTTGGGGGAAAAACCTATAACCCATAAATTTGAAGTCTAATACCATCTAAAAGGGCTTGGATATGAACAAGGTTAGAAATCTAAGGCTAATACTTATTTAAATGGGGCTCGTCGAGTCAGGATCAATTTGTCCGAAAATCCAAGGCTAACACCCCTCCAAAAACCAAGTTCAATCATGTTTGGGGGAAAAGGATATTACCCATAAATTTGAAGTCTAATACCGACTAAAAGGGATTGGATATGAACAATGTTAGAAATCTAAGGATAATACTCATTTAAATGGATCTCGTCGAGTGAGGATTAATTTGTCCGAAAATCCAAGGCTAACACCCCTCCAAAAACCAAGTTCAATCATGTTTGGGGGAAAAACCTATAACCCATAAATTTGAACTCTAATACCATCCAAAAGGGCTTGGATATGAACAAGGTTAGAAATCTAAGGATAATACTCATTTAAATGGGGCTCGTCGAGTGAGGATCAATTTGTCCGAAAATCCAAGGCTAACACCCCCTCCAAAAACCAAGTTCAATCATGTTTGGGGGAAAAACCTATAACCCATAAATTTGAAGTCTAATACCATCTAAAAGGGCTTGGATATGAACAAGGTTAGAAATCTAAGGCTAATACTCATTTAAATGGGGCTCGTCGAGTCAGGATCAATTTGTCCGAAAATCCAAGGCTAACACGCCCTCCAAAAACCAAGTTCAATCATGTTTGGGGGAAAATCCTATAACCCATAAATTTTAAGTCTAATACCATCTAAAAGTGCTTGGATATGAACAAGATTATAAATCTAAGGCTAATACTCATTTAAATGGGGCTCGTCGAGTGAGGATCAATTTGTCCGAAAATCCAAGGCTAACACCCCTCCAAAACCAAGTTCAATCATGTTTGGGGGAAAAGGATATTACCCATAAATTTGAAGTCTAATACCAACTAAAAGGGCTTGGATATGAACAATGTTAGAAATCTAAGGATAACACTCATTTAAATGGGTCTCGTCGAGTGAGGATCAATTTGTCCGAAAATCCAAGGCTAACACCCCTCCAAAAACCAAGTTCAATCATGTTTGGGGGAAAAACCTATAACCCATAAATTTGAAGTCTAATACCATCTAAAAGGGCTTGGATATGAACAAGGTTAGAAATCTAAGGCTAACACTCATTTAAATGGGGCTCGTCGAGTCAGGATCAAATTGTCCGAAAAACCAAGGCTAACACGCCCTCCAAAAACCAAGTTCAATCATGTTTGGGGGAAAAGGATATTAGCCATAAATTTGAAGTCTAATACCATCTAAAAGTGCTTGGATAAGAACAAGGTTAGAAATCTAAGGCTAATATTCATTTAAATACGGCTCGTCGAGTCAGGATTAATTTGTCCGAAAATCCAAGGCTAACACCCCCTCCAAAAACCAAGTTCAATCATGTTTGGGGGAAAAGGATATTACCCATAAGTTTGAAGTCTAATACCAACTAAAAGGGCTTGGATATGAACAAGGTTAGAAATCTAAGGATAATACTCATTTAAATGGGGCTCGTCGAGTGAGGATCAATTTGTCCGAAAATCCAAGGCTAACACCCCTCCAAAAACCAAGTTCAATCATGTTTGGGGGAAAAACCTATAACCCATAAATTTGAAGTCTAATAGCATCTAAAAGGGCTTGGATATGAACAAGGTTAGAAATCTAAGGCTAATACTCATTTAAATGGGGCTCGTCGAGTCAGGATCAAATTGTCCGAAAAGCCAAGGCTAACACGCCCTCCAAAAACCAAGTTCAATCATGTTTGGGGGAAAAGCCTATAACACATAAATTTTAAGTCTAATACCATCTAAAAGTCCTTGGATATGAACAAGATTAGAAATCTAAGGCTAATACTTATTTAAATGGGGCTCGTCGAGTCAGGATCAATTTGTCCGAAAATCCAAGGCTAACACCCCTCCAAAAACCAAGTTCAATCATGTTTGGGGGAAAAGGATATTACCCATAAATTTGAAGTCTAATACCGACTAAAAGGGATTGGATATGAACAATGTTAGAAATCTAAGGATAATACTCATTTAAATGGGTCTCGTCGAGTGAGGATTAATTTGTCCGAAAATCCAAGGCTAACACCCCTCCAAAAACCAAGTTCAATCATGTTTGGGGGAAAAACCTATAACCCATAAATTTGAAGTCTAATACCATCTAAAAGGGCTTGGATATGAACAAGGTTAGAAATCTAAGGCTAACACTCATTTAAATGGGGCTCGTCGAGTCAGGATCAAATTGTCCGAAAAACCAAGGCTAACACGCCCTCCAAAAACCAAGTTCAATCATGTTTGGGGGAAAAGGATATTAGCCATAAATTTGAAGTCTAATACCATCTAAAAGTGCTTGGATAAGAACAAGGTTAGAAATCTAAGGCTAATATTCATTTAAATACGGCTCGTCGAGTCAGGATTAATTTGTCCGAAAATCCAAGGCTAACACCCCCTCCAAAAACCAAGTTCAATCATGTTTGGGGGAAAAGGATATTACCCATAAGTTTGAAGTCTAATACCAACTAAAAGGGCTTGGATATGAACAAGGTTAGAAATCTAAGGATAATACTCATTTAAATGGGGCTCGTCGAGTGAGGATCAATTTGTCCGAAAATCCAAGGCTAACACCCCTCCAAAAACCAAGTTCAATCATGTTTGGGGGAAAAACCTATAACCCATAAATTTGAAGTCTAATAGCATCTAAAAGGGCTTGGATATGAACAAGGTTAGAAATCTAAGGCTAATACTCATTTAAATGGGGCTCGTCGAGTCAGGATCAAATTGTTCGAAAAGCCAAGGCTAACACGCCCTCCAAAAACCAAGTTCAATCATGTTTGGGGGAAAAGCCTATAACACATAAATTTTAAGTCTAATACCATCTAAAAGTCCTTGGATATGAACAAGATTAGAAATCTAAGGCTAATACTTATTTAAATGGGGCTCGTCGAGTCAGGATCAATTTGTCCGAAAATCCAAGGCTAACACCCCTCCAAAAACCAAGTTCAATCATGTTTGGGGGAAAAGGATATTACCCATAAATTTGAAGTCTAATACCGACTAAAAGGGATTGGATATGAACAATGTTAGAAATCTAAGGATAATACTCATTTAAATGGGTCTCGTCGAGTGAGGATTAATTTGTCCGAAAATCCAAGGCTAACACCCCTCCAAAAACCAAGTTCAATCATGTTTGGGGGAAAAACCTATAACCCATAAAATTGAAGTCTAATACCATCTAAAAGGGCTTGGATATGAACAAGGTTAGAAATCTAAGGCTAATACTAATTTAAATGGGGCTCGTCGAGTCAGGATCAAATTGTCCGAAAATCCAAGGCTAACACGCCCTCCAAAAACCAAGTTCAATCATGTTTGGGGGAAAAACCTATAACCCATAAATTTGAAGTCTAATACCATCTAAAAGTGCTTGGATATGAAAAAGGTTATAAATCTAAGGCTAATATTCATTTAAATACGGCTTGTCGAGTCAGGATCAATTTGTCCGAAAATCCAACGCCAACACCCCCTCCAAAAACCAAGTTCAATCATGTTTGGGGGAAAAGGATATTAGCCATAAATTTGAAGTCTAATACCATCTAAAAGTGCTTGGATAAGAACAAGGTTAGAAATCTAAGGCTAATATTCATTTAAATACGGCTCGTCGAGTCAGGATTAATTTGTCCGAAAATCCAAGGCTAACACCCCCTCCAAAAACCAAGTTCAATCATGTTTGGGGGAAAAGGATATTACCCATAAGTTTGAAGTCTAATACCAACTAAAAGGGCTTGGATATGAACAAGGTTAGAAATCTAAGGATAATACTCATTTAAATGGGGCTCGTCGAGTGAGGATCAATTTGTCCGAAAATCCAAGGCTAACACCCCTCCAAAAACCAAGTTCAATCATGTTTGGGGGAAAAACCTATAACCCATAAATTTGAAGTCTAATAGCATCTAAAAGGGCTTGGATATGAACAAGGTTAGAAATCTAAGGCTAATACTCATTTAAATGGGGCTCGTCGAGTCAGGATCAAATTGTCCGAAAAGCCAAGGCTAACACGCCCTCCAAAAACCAAGTTCAATCATGTTTGGGGGAAAAGCCTATAACACATAAATTTTAAGTCTAATACCATCTAAAAGTCCTTGGATATGAACAAGATTAGAAATCTAAGGCTAATACTTATTTAAATGGGGCTCGTCGAGTCAGGATCAATTTGTCCGAAAATCCAAGGCTAACACCCCTCCAAAAACCAAGTTCAATCATGTTTGGGGGAAAAGGATATTACCCATAAATTTGAAGTCTAATACCGACTAAAAGGGATTGGATATGAACAATGTTAGAAATCTAAGGATAATACTCATTTAAATGGGTCTCGTCGAGTGAGGATTAATTTGTCCGAAAATCCAAGGCTAACACCCCTCCAAAAACCAAGTTCAATCATGTTTGGGGGAAAAACCTATAACCCATAAAATTGAAGTCTAATACCATCTAAAAGGGCTTGGATATGAACAAGGTTAGAAATCTAAGGCTAATACTAATTTAAATGGGGCTCGTCGAGTCAGGATCAAATTGTCCGAAAATCCAAGGCTAACACGCCCTCCAAAAACCAAGTTCAATCATGTTTGGGGGAAAAGCCTATAACCCATAAATTTGAAGTCTAATACCATCTAAAAGTGCTTGGATATGAAAAAGGTTATAAATCTAAGGCTAATATTCATTTAAATACGGCTTGTCGAGTCAGGATCAATTTGTCCGAAAATCCAACGCCAACACCCCCTCCAAAAACCAAGTTCAATCATGTTTGGGGGAAAAGGATATTACCCATAAATTTGAAGTCTAATACAAAATAAAAGGGCTTGGATATGAACAAGTTTGTAAATCTAAGGATAATACTCATTTAAATGGGGCTCGTCGAGTCAGGATCAATTTGTCCGAAAATCCAAGGCTAACACCCCTCCAAAAACCAAGTTCAATCATGTTTGGGGGAAAAGCCTATAACCCATAAATTTGAAGTCTAATACCATATAAAAGGGCTTGGATATTAACAAGGTTAGAAATCTAAGGCTCATACTCATTTAAATGGGGCTCGTCGAGTGAGGATCAATTTGTCCGAAAATCCAAGGCTAACACCCCTCCAAAAACCAAGTTCAATCATGTTTGGGGGAAAAGCCTATAACCCATAAATTTGAAGTCTAATACCATCTAAAAGTGCTTGGATATGAAAAAGGTTAGAAATCTAAGGCTAATACTCATTTAAATACGGCTTGTCGAGTCAGGATCAATTTGTCCGAAAATCCAACGCCAACACCCCCTCCAAAAACCAAGTTCAATCATGTTTGGGGGAAAAGCCTATAACCCATAAATTTGAAGTCTAATACCAACTAAAAGTGCTTGGATATGAACAATGTTAGAAATCTAAGGCTAATACTCATTTAAATGGGGCTCGTCGATTCAGGATCAATTTGTCCGAAAATCCAAGGCTAACACCCCTCCAAAAACCAAGTTCAATCATGTTTGAGGGAAAAGCCTATAACCCATAAATTTGAAGTCTAATACCATATAAAAGGGCTTGGATATTAACAAGGTTAGAAATCTAAGGCTAATACTCATTTAAATGGGGCCCGTCAAGTCAGGATCAATTTGTCCGAAAATCCAAGGCTAACACGCCCTCCAAAAACCAAGTTCAATCATGTTTGGAGGAAAAGCCTATAACCCATAAATTTTAAGTCTAATACCATCTAAAAGTGCTTGGATATGAACAAGATTAGAAATCTAAGGCTAATACTTATTTAAATGGGGCTCGTCGAGTCAGGATCAATTTGTCCGAAAATCCAAGGCTAACACCCCTCCAAAACCAAGTTCAATCATGTTTGGGGGAAAAGGATATTACCCATAAATTTGAAGTCTAATACCAACTAAAAGGGCTTGGATATGAACAATGTTAGAAATCTAAGGATAATACTCATTTAAATGGGTCTCGTCGAGTGAGGATCAATTTGTCCGAAAATCCAAGGCTAACACCCCTCCAAAAACCAAGTTCAATCATGTTTGGGGGAAAAACCTATAACCCATAAATTTGAAGTCTAATACCATCTAAAAGGGCTTGGATATGAACAAGGTTATAAATCTAAGGCTAACACTCATTTAAATGGGGCTCGTCGAGTCAGGATCAAATTGTCCGAAAAACCAAGGCTAACACGCCCTCCAAAAACCAAGTTCAATCATGTTTGGGGGAAAAGGATATTAGCCATAAATTTGAAGTCTAATACCATCTAAAAGTGCTTGGATAAGAACAAGGTTAGAAATCTAAGGCTAATATTCATTTAAATACGGCTCGTCGAGTCAGGATCAATTTGTCCGAAAATCCAAGGCTAACACCCCCTCCAAAAACCAAGTTCAATCATGTTTGGGGGAAAAGGATATTACCCATAAGTTTGAAGTCTAATACCAACTAAAAGGGCTTGGATATGAACAAGGTTAGAAATCTAAGGATAATACTCATTTAAATGGGGCTCGTCGAGTGAGGATCAATTTGTCCGAAAATCCAAGGCTAACACCCCTCCAAAAACCAAGTTCAATCATGTTTGGGGGAAAAACCTATAACCCATAAATTTGAAGTCTAATACCATCTAAAAGGGCTTGGATATGAACAAGGTTAGAAATCTAAGGCTAATACTCATTTAAATGGGGCTCGTCGAGTCAGGATCAAATTGTCCGAAAAGCCAAGGCTAACACGCCATCCAAAAACCAAGTTCAATCATGTTTGGGGGAAAAGCCTATAACCCATAAATTTTAAGTCTAATACCATCTAAAAGTCCTTAGATATGAACAAGATTAGAAATCTAAGGCTAATACTTATTTAAATGGGGCTCGTCGAGTCAGGATCAATTTGTCCGAAAATCCAAGGCTAACACCCCTCCAAAAACCAAGTTCAATCATGTTTGGGGGAAAAGGATATTACCCATAAATTTGAAGTCTAATACCGACTAAAAGGGATTGGATATGAACAATGTTAGAAATATAAGGATAATACTCATTTAAATGGGTCTCGTCGAGTGAGGATTAATTTGTCCGAAAATCCAAGGCTAACACTCCTCCAAAAACCAAGTTCAATCATGTTTGGGGGGAAAACCTATAACCCATAAATTTGAAGTCTAATACCATCTAAAAGGGCTTGGATATGAACAAGGTTAGAAATCTAAGGCTAATACTAATTTAAATGGGGCTCGTCGAGTCAGGATCAAATTGTCCGAAAATCCAAGGCTAACACGCCCTCCAAAAACCAAGTTCAATCATGTTTGGGGGAAAAGCCTATAACCCATAAATTTGAAGTCTAATACCATCTAAAAGTGCTTGGATATGAAAAAGGTTAGAAATCTAAGGCTAATATTCATTTAAATACGGCTTGTCGAGTCAGGATCAATTTGTCCGAAAATCCAACGCCAACACCCCCTCCAAAAACCAAGTTCAATCATGTTTGGGGGAAAAGGATATTACCCATAAATTTGAAGTCTAATACAAAATAAAAGGGCTTGTATATGAACAAGTTTGTAAATCTAAGGATAATACTCATTTAAATGGGGCTCGTCGAGTCAGGATCAATTTGTCCGAAAATCCAACGCCAACACCCCCTCCAAAAACCAAGTTCAATCATGTTTGGGGGAAAAGCCTATAACCCATAAATTTGAAGTCTAATACCAACTAAAAGTGCTTGGATATGAACAATTTTAGAAATCTAAGGCTAATACTCATTTAAATGGGGCTCGTCGAGTCAGGATCAATTTGTCCGAAAGTCCAAGGCTAACACCCCTCCAAAAACCAAGTTCAATCATGTTTGGGGGAAAAGCCTATAACCCATAAATTTGAAGTCTAATACCATATAAAAGGGCTTGGATATTAACAAGGTTAGAAATCTAAGGCTAATACTCATTTAAATGGGGCCCGTCAAGTCAGGATCAATTTGTCCGAAAATCCAAGGCTAACACACCCTCCAAAAACCAAGTTCAATCATGTTTGGGGGAAAAGCCTATAACCCATAAATTTTAAGTCTAATACCATCTAAAAGTGCTTGGATATGAACAAGATTAGAAATCTAAGGCTAATACTCATTTAAATGGGGCTCGTCGAGTGAGGATCAATTTGTCCGAAAATCCAAGGCTAACACCCCTCCAAAAACCAAGTTCAATCATGTTTGGGGTAAAAGCCTATAACCCATAAATTTGAAGTCTAATACCAACTAAAAGGGCTTGGATATGAACAAGGTTAGAAATCTAAGGATAATACTCATTTAAATGGGGCTCGTCGAGTGAGGATCAATTTGTCCGAAAATCCAAGGCTAACACCCCTCCAAAAACCAAGTTCAATCATGTTTGGGGGAAAAACCTATAACCCATAAATTTGAAGTCTAATACCATCTAAAAGGGCTTGGATATGAACAAGGTTAGAAATCTAAGGCTAATACTCATTTAAATGGGGCTCGTCGAGTCAGGATCAAATTGTCCGAAAATCCAAGGCTAACACGCCCTCCAAAAACCAAGTTCAATCATGTTTGGGGGAAAAGCCTATAACCCATAAATTTGAAGTCTAATACCATCTAAAAGTGCTTGGATATGAACAAGGTTAGAAATCTAAGGCTAATACTTATTTAAATGGGGCTCGTCGAGTCAGGATCAATTTGTCCGAAAATCCAAGGCTAACACCCCTCCAAAAACCAAGTTCAATCATGTTTGGGGGAAAAGGATATTACCCATAAATTTGAAGTCTAATACCAACTAAAAGGGCTTGGATATGAACAATGTTAGAAATCGAAGGATAATACTCATTTAAATGGGTCTCGTCGAGTGAGGATCAATTTGTCCGAAAATCCAAGGCTAACACCCCTCCAAAAACCAAGTTCAATCATGTTTGGGGGGAAAACCTATAACCCATAAATTTGAAGTCTAATACCATCTAAAAGGGCTTGGATATGAACAAGGTTAGAAATCTAAGGCTAATACTAATTTAAATGGGGCTCGTCGAGTCAGGATCAAATTGTCCGAAAATCCAAGGCTAACACGCCCTCCAAAAACCAAGTTCAATCATGTTTGGGGGAAAAGCCTATAACCCATAAATTTGAAGTCTAATACCATCTAAAAGTGCTTGGATATGAAAAAGGTTAGAAATCTAAGGCTAATATTCATTTAAATACGGCTTGTCGAGTCAGGATCAATTTGTCCGAAAATCCAACGCCAACACCCCCTCCAAAAACCAAGTTCAATCATGTTTGGGGGAAAAGGATATTACCCATAAATTTGAAGTCTAATACAAAATAAAAGGGCTTGTATATGAACAAGTTTGTAAATCTAAGGATAATACTCATTTAAATGGGGCTCGTCGAGTCAGGATCAATTTGTCCGAAAATCCAACGCCAACACCCCCTCCAAAAACCAAGTTCAATCATGTTTGGGGGAAAAGCCTATAACCCATAAATTTGAAGTCTAATACCAACTAAAAGTGCTTGGATATGAACAATTTTAGAAATCTAAGGCTAATACTCATTTAAATGGGGCTCGTCGAGTCAGGATCAATTTGTCCGAAAGTCCAAGGCTAACACCCCTCCAAAAACCAAGTTCAATCATGTTTGGGGGAAAAGCCTATAACCCATAAATTTGAAGTCTAATACCATATAAAAGGGCTTGGATATTAACAAGGTTAGAAATCTAAGGCTAATACTCATTTAAATGGGGCCCGTCAAGTCAGGATCAATTTGTCCGAAAATCCAAGGCTAACACACCCTCCAAAAACCAAGTTCAATCATGTTTGGGGGAAAAGCCTATAACCCATAAATTTTAAGTCTAATACCATCTAAAAGTTGGATATGAACAAGATTAGAAATCTAAGGCTAATACTCATTTAAATGGGGCTCGTCGAGTGAGGATCAATTTGTCCGAAAATCCAAGGCTAACACCCCTCCAAAAACCAAGTTCAATCATGTTTGGGGTAAAAGCCTATAACCCATAAATTTGAAGTCTAATACCAACTAAAAGGGCTTGGATATGAACAAGGTTAGAAATCTAAGGATAATACTCATTTAAATGGGGCTCGTCGAGTGAGGATCAATTTGTCCGAAAATCCAAGGCTAACACCCCTCCAAAAACCAAGTTCAATCATGTTTGGGGGAAAAACCTATAACCCATAAATTTGAAGTCTAATACCATCTAAAAGGGCTTGGATATGAACAAGGTTAGAAATCTAAGGCTAATACTCATTTAAATGGGGCTCGTCGAGTCAGGATCAAATTGTCCGAAAATCCAAGGCTAACACGCCCTCCAAAAACCAAGTTCAATCATGTTTGGGGGAAAAGCCTATAACCCATAAATTTGAAGTCTAATACCATCTAAAAGTGCTTGGATATGAACAAGGTTAGAAATCTAAGGCTAATACTTATTTAAATGGGGCTCGTCGAGTCAGGATCAATTTGTCCGAAAATCCAAGGCTAACACCCCTCCAAAAACCAAGTTCAATCATGTTTGGGGGAAAAGGATATTACCCATAAATTTGAAGTCTAATACCAACTAAAAGGGCTTGGATATGAACAATGTTAGAAATCGAAGGATAATACTCATTTAAATGGGTCTCGTCGAGTGAGGATCAATTTGTCCGAAAATCCAAGGCTAACACCCCTCCAAAAACCAAGTTCAATCATGTTTGGGGGAAAAACCTATAACCCATAAATTTGAAGTCTAATACCATCTAAAAGGGCTTGGATATGAACAAGGTTAGAAATCTAAGGCTAATACTCATTTAAATGGGGCTCGTCGAGTCAGGATCAAATTGTCCGAAATTCCAAGGCTAACACGCCCTCCAAAAACCAAGTTCAATCATGTTTGGGGGAAAAGCCTATAACCCATAAATTTGAAGTCTAATACCATCTAAAAGTGCTTGGATATGAAAAAGGTTAGAAATCTAAGGCTAATATTCATTTAAATACAGCTTGTCGAGTCAGGATCAATTTGTCCGAAAATCCAACGCCAACACCCCCTCCAAAAACCAAGTTCAATCATGTTTGGGGGAAAAGGATATTACCCATAAATTTGAAGTCTAATACCAAATAAAAGGGCTTGGATATGAACAAGGTTGTAAATCTAAGGATAATACTCATTTAAATGGGGCTTGTCGAGTGAGGATCAATTTGTCCAAAAATCCAAGGCTAACACCCCTCCAAAAACCAAGTTCAATCATGTTTGGGGGAAAAGCCTATAACCCATAAATTTCAAGTCTAATACCATCTAAAAGTGCTTGGATATGAACAAGGTTAGAAATCTAAGGCTAATACTCATTTAAATGGGGCTCGTCGAGTCAGGATCAATTTGTCCGAAAATCCAAGGCTAACACCCCTCCAAAAACCAAGTTCAATCATGTTTGGGGGAAAAGCCTATAACCCATAAATTTGAAGTCTAATACCATATAAAAGGGCTTGGATATTAACAAGGTTAGAAATCTAAGGCTAATACTCATTTAAATGGGGCCCGTCAAGTCAGGATCAATTTGTCCGAAAATCCAAGGCTAACACGCCCTCCAAAAACCAAGTTCAATCATGTTTGGGGGAAAAGTCTATAACCCATAAATTTGAAGTCTAATACCATCTAAAAGTGCTTGGATATGAAAAAGGTTAGAAATCTAAGGCTAATACTCATTTAAATACGGCTTGTCGAGTCAGGATCAATTTGTCCGAAAATCCAACGCCAACACCCCCTCCAAAAACCAAGTTCAATCATGTTTGGGGGAAAAGCCTATAACCCATAAATTTGAAGTCTAATACCAACTAAAAGTGCTTGGATATGAACAATGTTAGAAATCTAAGGCTAATACTCAATTAAATGGGGCTCGTCGAGTCAGGATCAATTTGTCCGAAAGTCCAAGGCTAACACCCCTCCAAAAACCAAGTTCAATCATGTTTGGGGGAAAAGCCTATAACCCATCAATTTGAAGTCTAATACCATATAAAAGGGCTTGGATATTAACAAGGTTAGAAATCTAAGGCTAATACTCATTTAAATGGGGCCCGTCAAGTCAGGATCAATTTGTCCGAAAATCCAAGGCTAACACGCCCTCCAAAAACCAAGTTCAATCATGGTTGGGGGAAAAGCCTATAACCCATAAATTTTAAGTCTAATACCATCTAAAAGTGCTTGGATATGAACAAGATTAGAAATCTAAGGCTAATACTCAATTAAATGGGGCTCGTCGAGTCAGGATCAATTTGTCCGAAAGTCCAAGGCTAACACCCCTCCAAAAACCAAGTTCAATCATGTTTGGGGGAAAAGCCTATAACCCATAAATTTGAAGTCTAATACCATATAAAAGGGCTTGGATATTAACAAGGTTAGAAATCTAAGGCTAATACTCATTTAAATGGGGCCCGTCAAGTCAGGATCAATTTGTCCGAAAATCCAAGGCTAACACGCCCTCCAAAAACCAAGTTCAATCATGTTTGGGGGAAAAGCCTATAACCCATAAATTTTAAGTCTAATACCATCTAAAAGTGCTTGGATATGAACAAGATTAGAAATCTAAGGCTAATACTCATTTAAATGGGGCTCGTCGAGTGAGGATCAATTTGTCCGAAAATCCAAGGCTAACACCCCTCCAAAAACCAAGTTCAATCATGTTTGGGGTAAAAGCCTATAACCCATAAATTTGAAGGCTAATACCATATAAAAGGGCTTGGATATGAACAAGGTTAGAAATCTAAGGCTAATACTCATTTAAATGGGGCTTGTCGAGTCAGGATCAATTTGTCCGAAAATCCAAGGCTAACACCCCTCCAAAAACCAAGTTCAATTATGTTTGGGGGAAAAACCTATATCCCATAAATTTGAAGTCTAATACCATCTAAAAGGGCTTGGATATGAACAAGGTTAGAAATCTAAGGCTAATACTCATTTAAATGGGGCTTGTCGAGTCAGGATCAATTTGTCCGAAAATCCAAGGCTAACACCCCTCCAAAAACCAAGTTCAATTATGTTTGGGGGAAAAACCTATAACCCATAAATTTGAAGTCTAATACCATCTAAAAGGGCTTGGATATGAACAAGGTTAGAAATCTAAGGCTAATACTCATTTAAATGGGGCTCGTCGAGTCAGGATCAAATTGTACAAAAATCCAAGCCTAACACGCCCTCCAAAAACCAAGTTCAATCATGTTTGGGGGAAAAGGATATTACCCATAAATTTGAAGTCTAATACTAACTAAAAGGGCTTGTATATGAACAAGGTTATAAATCTAAGGATAATACTCATTTAAATGGGGCTCGTCGAGTGAGGATCAATTTGTCCGAAAATCCAAGGCTAACACCCCTCCAAAAACCAAGTTCAATCATGTTTGGGGAAAAAGCCTATAACCCATAAATTTGAAGTCTAATACCATCTAAAAGTGCTTCGATATGAACAAGATTAGAAATCTAAGGCTAATACTTATTTAAATGGGGCTCGTCGAGTCAGGATCAATTTGTCCGAAAATCCAAGGCTAACACCCCTCCAAAAACCAAGTTCAATCATGTTTGGGGGAAAATCCTATAACCCATAAATTTGAAGTCTAATACCATCTAAAAGGGCTTGGATATGAACAAGGTTAGAAATCTAAGGCTAATACTCATTTAAATGGGGCTCGTCGAGTCAGGATCAAATTGTCCGAAAATCCAAGGCTAACACGCCCTCCAAAAACCAAGTTCAATCATGTTTGGGGGAAAAGCCTATAACCCATAAATTTGAAGTCTAATACCATCTAAAAGTGCTTGGATATGAAAAAGGTTAGAAATCTAAGGCTAATATTCATTTAAATACGGCTTGTCGAGTCAGGATCAATTTGTCCGAAAATCCAACGCCAACACCCCCTCCAAAAACCAAGTTCAATCATGTTTGGGGGAAAAGGATATTACCCATATGTTTGAAGTCTAATACCAAATAAAAGGGCTTGGATATGAACAAGGTTGTAAATCTAAGGATAATACTCATTTAAATGGGGCTCGTCGAGTGAGGATCAATTTGTCCGAAAATCCAAGGCTAACACCCCTCCAAAAACCAAGTTCAATCATGTTTGGGGGAAAATCCTATAACCCATAAATTTGAAGTCTAATACCATCTAAAAGGGCTTGGATATGAACAAGGTTAGAAATCTAAGGCTAATACTCATTTAAATGGGGCTCGTCGAGTCAGGATCAAATTGTCCGAAAATCCAAGGCTAACACGCCCTCCAAAAACCAAGTTCAATCATGTTTGGGGGAAAAGCCTATAACCCATAAATTTGAAGTCTAATACCATCTAAAAGTGCTTGGATATGAAAAAGGCTAGAAATCTAAGGCTAATATTCATTTAAATACGGCTTGTCGAGTCAGGATCAATTTGTCCGAAAATCCAACGCCAACACCCCCTCCAAAAACCAAGTTCAATCATGTTTGGGGGAAAAGGATATTACCCATAAATTTGAAGTCTAATACCAAATAAAAGGGCTTGGATATGAACAAGGTTGTAAATCTAAGGATAATACTCATTTAAATGGGGCTCGTCGAGTGAGGATCAATTTGTCCGAAAATCCAAGGCTAACACCCCTCCAAAAACCAAGTTCAATCATGTTTGGGGGAAAAGCATATAACCCATAAATTTGAAGTCTAATACCATCTAAAAGGGCTTGGATATGAACAAGGTTAGAAATCTAAGGCTAATACTCATTTAAATGGGGCTTGTCGAGTCAGGATCAATTTGTCCGAAAATCCAAGGCTAATACGCCCTCCAAAAACCAAGTTCAATCATGTTTGGGGGAAAGCCTATAACCCATAAATTTGAAGTCTAATACCATCTAAAAGTGCTTGGATATGAACAAGATTATAAATCTAAGGCTAATACTCATTTAAATAGGGCTCGTCGTGTCAGGATCAATTTGTCCGAAAATCCAAGGCTAACACCCCTCCAAAACCAAGTTCAATCATATTTGGGGGAAAAGCCTATAACCCATAAATTTGAAGTCTAATACCATCTAAAAGTGCTTGGATATGAACAATATTAGAAATCTAAGGCTAATACTCATTTAAATAGGGCTCGTCGAGTGAGGATCAATTTGTCCGAAAATCCAAGGCTAACACCCCTCCAAAACCAAGTTCAATCATGTTTGGGAGAAAAGCCTATAACCCATAAATTTGAAGTCTAATACCATCTAAAAGGGCTTGTATATGAAAAAGGTTAGAAATCTAAGGCTACTACTCATTTAAATGGGGCTCGTCGAGTCAGGATCAATTTGTCCGAAAATCCAAGGCTAACACCCCCTCCAAAAACCAAGTTCAATCATGTTTGGGGGAAAAGGATATTAGCCATAAATTTGAAGTCTAATACCATCTAAAAGTTCTTGGAAAAGAACAAGGTTAGAAATCTAAGGCTAATATTCATTTAAATACGGCTCGTCGAGTTAGGATCAATTTGTCCAAAAATCCAAGGCTAACACCCCCTCCAAAAACCAAGTTCAATCATGTTTGGGGGAAAAGGATATTACCCATAAATTTGAAATCTAATACCAACTAAAAGGGCTTGGATATGAACAAGGTTAGAAATCTAAGGCTAATACTCATTTAAATGGGGCCCGTCAAGTCAGGATCAATTTGTCCGAAAATCCAAGGCTAACACGCCCTCCAAAAACCAAGTTCAATCATGTTTGGGGGAAAAGCCTATAACCCATAAATTTTAAGTCTAATACCATCTAAAAGTGCTTGGATATGAACAAGATTAGAAATCTAAGGCTAATACTCATTTAAATGGGGCTCGTCGAATAAGGATCAATTTGTCCGAAAATCCAAGGCTAACACCCCTCCAAAAACCAAGTTCAATTATGTTTGGGGGAAAAGGATATTACCCATAAATTTGAAGTCTAGTACCATCTAAAAGTGCTTGGATATGAACAAGGTTAGAAATCTAAGGCTAATACTTATTTAAATGGGGCTCGTCGAGTCAGGATCAATTTGTCCGAAAATCCAAGGCTAACACCCCTCCAAAAACCAAGTTCAATCATGTTTGGGGGAAAAGGATATTACCCATAAATTTGAAGTCTAATACCAACTAAAAGGGCTTGGATATGAACAACGTTAGAAATCTAAGGATAATACTCATTTAAATGGTGCTCGTCGAGTGAGGATCAATTTGTCCGAAAATCCAAGGCTAACACCCCTCCAAAAACCAAGTTCAATCATGTTTGGGGGAAAACCCTATAACCCATAAATTTGAAGTCTAATACCATCTAAAAGGGCTTGGATATGAACAAGGTTAGAAATCTAAGGCTAATACTCATTTAAATGGGGCTCGTCGAGTGAGGATCAATTTGTCCGAAAATCCAAGGCTAACACCCCTCCAAAAACCAAGTTCAATCATGTTTGGGGGAAAAGCCTATAACCCATAAATTTGAAGTCTAATACCATCTAAAAGGGCTTGGATATGAACAAGGTTAGAAATCTAAGGCTAATACTCATTTAAATGGGGCTTGTCGAGTCAGGATCAATTTGTCCGAAAATCCAAGGCTAATACGCCCTCCAAAAACCAAGTTCAATCATGTTTGGGGGAAAGCCTATAACCCATAAATTTGAAGTCTAATACCATCTAAAAGTGCTTGGATATGAACAAGATTATAAATCTAAGGCTAATACTCATTTAAATAGGGCTCGTCGAGTCAGGATCAATTTGTCCGAAAATCCAAGGCTAACACCCCTCCAAAACCAAGTTCAATCATATTTGGGGGAAAAGCCTATAACCCATAAATTTGAAGTCTAATACCATCTAAAAGTGCTTGGATATGAACAATATTAGAAATCTAAGGCTAATACTCATTTAAATAGGGCTCGTCGAGTGAGGATCAATTTGTCCGAAAATCCAAGGCTAACACCCCTCCAAAACCAAGTTCAATCATGTTTGGGGGAAAAGCCTATAACCCATAAATTTGAAGTCTAATACCATCTAAAAGGGCTTGTATATGAAAAAGGTTAGAAATCTAAGCCTACTACTCATTTAAATGGGGCTCGTCGAGTCAGGATCAATTTGTCCGAAAATCCAAGGCTAACACCCCCTCCAAAAACCAAGTTCAATCATGTTTGGGGGAAAAGGATATTAGCCATAAATTTGAAGTCTAATACCATCTAAAAGTTCTTGGAAAAGAACAAGGTTAGAAATCTAAGGCTAATATTCATTTAAATACGGCTCGTCGAGTTAGGATCAATTTGTCCAAAAATCCAAGGCTAACACCCCCTCCAAAAACCAAGTTCAATCATGTTTGGGGGAAAAGGATATTACCCATAAATTTGAAATCTAATACCAACTAAAAGGGCTTGGATATGAACAAGGTTAGAAATCAAAGGCTAATACTCATTTAAATGGGGCCCGTCAAGTCAGGATCAATTTGTCCGAAAATCCAAGGCTAACACGCCCTCCAAAAACCAAGTTCAATCATGTTTGGGGGAAAAGCCTATAACCCATAAATTTTAAGTCTAATACCATCTAAAAGTGCTTGGATATAAACAAGATTAGAAATCTAAGGCTAATACTCATTTAAATGGGGCTCGTCGAATAAGGATCAATTTGTCCGAAAATCCAAGGCTAACACCCCTCCAAAAACCAAGTTCAATTATGTTTGGGGGAAAAGGATATTACCCATAAATTTGAAGTCTAGTACCATCTAAAAGTGCTTGGATATGAACAAGGTTAGAAATCTAAGGCTAATACTCATTTAAATAGGGCTCGTCGAGTGAGGATCAATTTGTCCGAAAATCCAAGGCTAACACCCCTCCAAAACCAAGTTCAATCATGTTTGGGGGAAAAGCCTATAACCCATAAATTTGAAGTCTAATACCATCTAAAAGGGCTTGTATATGAAAAAGGTTAGAAATCTAAGCCTACTACTCATTTAAATGGGGCTCGTCGAGTCAGGATCAATTTGTCCGAAAATCCAAGGCTAACACCCCCTCCAAAAACCAAGTTCAATCATGTTTGGGGGAAAAGGATATTAGCCATAAATTTGAAGTCTAATACCATCTAAAAGTTCTTGGAAAAGAACAAGGTTAGAAATCTAAGGCTAATATTCATTTAAATACGGCTCGTCGAGTTAGGATCAATTTGTCCAAAAATCCAAGGCTAACACCCCCTCCAAAAACCAAGTTCAATCATGTTTGGGGGAAAAGGATATTACCCATAAATTTGAAATCTAATACCAACTAAAAGGGCTTGGATATGAACAAGGTTAGAAATCAAAGGCTAATACTCATTTAAATGGGGCCCGTCAAGTCAGGATCAATTTGTCCGAAAATCCAAGGCTAACACGCCCTCCAAAAACCAAGTTCAATCATGTTTGGGGGAAAAGCCTATAACCCATAAATTTTAAGTCTAATACCATCTAAAAGTGCTTGGATATAAACAAGATTAGAAATCTAAGGCTAATACTCATTTAAATGGGGCTCGTCGAATAAGGATCAATTTGTCCGAAAATCCAAGGCTAACACCCCTCCAAAAACCAAGTTCAATTATGTTTGGGGGAAAAGGATATTACCCATAAATTTGAAGTCTAGTACCATCTAAAAGTGCTTGGATATGAACAAGGTTAGAAATCTAAGGCTAATACTCATTTAAATGGGGCTCGTCGAGTCAGGATCAATTTGTCCGAAAATCCAAGGCTAACACCCCTCCAAAAACCAAGTTCAATCATGTTTGGGGGAAAAGGATATTACCCATAAATTTGAAGTCTAATACCAACTAAAAGGGCTTGGATATGAACAACGTTAGAAATCTAAGGATAATACTCATTTAAATGGTGCTCGTCGAGTGAGGATCAATTTGTCCGAAAATCCAAGGCTAACACCCCTCCAAAAACCATGTTCAATCATGTTTGGGGGAAAACCCTATAACCCATAAATTTGAAGTCTAATACCATCTAAAAGGGCTTGGATATGAACAAGGTTAGAAATCTAAGGCTAATACTCATTTAAATGGGGCTCGTCGAGTGAGGATCAATTTGTCCGAAAATCCAAGGCTAACACCCCTCCAAAAACCAAGTTCAATCATGTTTGGGGGAAAAGCCTATAACCCATAAATTTGAAGTCTAATACCATCTAAAAGGGCTTGGATATGAACAAGGTTAGAAATCTAAGGCTAATACTCATTTAAATGGGGCTTGTCGAGTCAGGATCAATTTGTCCGAAAATCCAAGGCTAATACGCCCTCCAAAAACCAAGTTCAATCATGTTTGGGGGAAAGCCTATAACCCATAAATTTGAAGTCTAATACCATCTAAAAGTGCTTGGATATGAACAAGATTATAAATCTAAGGCTACTACTCATTTAAATAGGGCTCGTCGAGTGAGGATCAATTTGTCCGAAAATCCAAGGCTAACACCCCTCCAAAACCAAGTTCAATCATGTTTGGGGGAAAAGCCTATAACCCATAAATTTGAAGTCTAATACCATCTAAAAGGGCTTGTATATGAAAAAGGTTAGAAATCTAAGGCTAATACTCATTTAAATGGGGCTCGTCGAGTCAGGATCAATTTGTCCGAAAATCCAAGGCTAACACCCCCTCCAAAAACCAAGTTCAATCATGTTTGGGGGAAAAGGATATTAGCCATAAATTTGAAGTCTAATACCATCTAAAAGTGCTTGGAAAAGAACAAGGTTAGAAATCTAAGGCTAATATTCATTTAAATACGGCTCGTCGAGTCAGGATCAATTTGTCCAAAAATCCAAGGCTAACACCCCCTCCAAAAACCAAGTTCAATCATGTTTGGGGGAAAAGGATATTACCCATAAATTTGAAATCTAATACCAACTAAAAGGGCTTGGATATGAACACGGTTAGAAATCTAAGGATAATACTCATTTAAATGGGGCCCGTCGAATAAGGATCAATTTGTCCGAAAATCCAAGGCTAACACCCCTCCAAAAACCAAGTTCAATTATGTTTGGGGGAAAAACCTATAACCCATAAATTTGAAGTCTAATACCATCTAAAAGGGCTTGGATATGAACAAGGTTAGAAATCTAAGGCTAATACTCATTTAAATGGGGATCGTCGAGTCAGGATCAAATTGTACGAAAATCCAGGCCTAACACGCCCTCCAAAAACCAAGTTCAATCATGTTTGGGGGAAAAGGATATTACCCATAAATTTGAAGTCTAATACCAACAAAAAGGGCTTGTATATGAACAAGGTTAGAAATCTAAGGCTAATACTTATTTAAATGGGGCTCGTCGAGTCAGGATCAATTTGTCCGAAAATCCAAGGCTAACACCCCCTCCAAAAACCAAGTTCAATCATGTTTGGGGGAAAAGGATATTAGCCATAAATTTGAAGTCTAATACCATCTAAAAGTTCTTGGAAAAGAACAAGGTTAGAAATCTAAGGCTAATATTTATTTAAATACGGCTCGTCGAGTCAGGATCAATTTGTCCAAAAATCCAAGGCTAACACCCCCTCCAAAAACCAAGTTCAATCATGTTTGGGGGAAAAGGATATTACCCATAAATTTGAAATCTAATACCAACTAAAAGGGCTTGGATATGAACACGGTTAGAAATCTAAGGATAATACTCATTTAAATGGGGCCCGTCGAATAAGGATCAATTTGTCCGAAAATCCAAGGCTAACACCCCTCCAAAAACCAAGTTCAATTATGTTTGGGGGAAAAACCTATAACCCATAAATTTGAAATCTAATACCATCTAAAAGGGCTTGTATATGAACAAGGTTAGAAATCTAAGGCTAATACTCATTTAAATGGGGCTCGTCGAGTCAGGATCAAATTGTACGAAAATCCAAGCCTAACACGCCCTCCAAAAACCAAGTTCAATCATGTTTGGGGGAAAAGGATATTACCCATAAATTTGAAGTCTAATACCAACTAAAAGGGCTTGTATATGAACAAGGTTAGAAATCTAAGGCTAATACTTATTTAAATGGGGCTCGTCGAGTCAGGATCAATTTGTCCGAAAATCCAAGGCTAACACCCCCTCCAAAAACCAAGTTCAATCATGTTTGGGGGAAAAGGATATTAGCCATAAATTTGAAGTCTAATACCATCTAAAAGTTCTTGGAAAAGAACAAGGTTAGAAATCTAAGGCTAATATTCATTTAAATACGGCTCGTCGAGTCAGGATCAATTTGTCCAAAAATCCAAGGCTAACACCCCTCCAAAAACCAAGTTCAATCATGTTTGGGGGAAAAGGATATTACCCATAAATTTGAAATCTAATACCAACTAAAAGGGCTTGGATATGAACAAGGTTAGAAATCTAAGGCTAATACTCATTTAAATAGGGCTCGTCGAGTGAGGATCAATTTGTCCGAAAATCCAAGGCTAACACCCCTCCAAAACCAAGTTCAATCATGTTTGGGGAAAAAGCCTATAACCCATAAATTTGAAGTCTAATACCATCTAAAAGTGCTTGGATATGAACAAGGTTAGAAATCTAAGGCTAATACTTATTTAAATGGGGCTCGTCGAGTCAGGATCAATTTGTCCGAAAATCCAAGGCTAACACCCCTCCAAAAACCAAGTTCAATCATGTTTGGGGGAAAAGGATATTACCCATAAATTTGAAGTCTAATACCAACTAAAAGGGCTTGGATATGAACAATGTTATAAATCTAAGGATAATACTCATTTAAATGGTGCTCGTCGAGTGAGGATCAATTTGTCCGAAAATCCAAGGCTAACACCCCTCCAAAAACCAAGTTCAATCATGTTTGGGGGAAAACCCTATAACCCATAAATTTGAAGTCTAATACCATCTAAAAGGGCTTGGATATGAACAAGGTTAGAAATCTAAGGCTAATACTCATTTAAATGGGGCTCGTCGAGTGAGGATCAATTTGTCCGAAAATCCAAGGCTAACACCCCTCCAAAAACCAAGTTCAATCATGTTTGGGGGAAAAGCCTATAACCCATAAATTTGAAGTCTAATACCATATAAAAGGGCTTGGATATGAACAAGGTTAGAAATCTAAGGCTAATACTCATTTAAATGGGGCCCGTCAAGTCAGGATCAATTTGTCCGAAAATCCAAGGCTAACACGCCCTCCAAAAACCAAGTTCAATCATGTTTGGGGGAAAAGCCTATAACCCATAAATTTTAAGTCTAATACCATCTAAAAGTGCTTGGATATGAACAAGATTAGAAATCTAAGGCTAATACTCATTTAAATGGGGCTCGTCGAGTCAGGATCAATTTGTCCGAAAATCCAAGGCTAACACCCCTCCAAAAACCAAGTTCAATCATGTTTGGGGTAAAAGCCTATAACCCATAAATTTGAAGGCTAATACCATATAAAAGGGCTTGGATATGAACAAGGTTAGAAATCTAAGGCTAATACTCATTTAAATGGGGCTTGTCGAGTCAGGATCAATTTCTCCGAAAATCCAAGGCTAACACCCCCTCCAAAAACCAAGTTCAATCATGTTTGTGGGAAAAGCCTATAACCCATAAATTTGAAGTATAATACCATCTAAAAGGGCTTGGATATGAACAAGGTTAGAAATCTAAGGCTAATACTCATTTAAATGGGGCTCGTCGAGTGAGGATCAATTTGTCCGAAAATCCAAGGCTAACACCCCTCCAAAACCAAGTTCAATCATGTTTGGGGGAAAAGCCTATAACCCATAAATTTGAAGTCTAATACCATCTAAAAGGGCTTGGATATGAACAAGGTTAGAAATCTAAGGCTAATACTCATTTAAATGGGGCTTGTCGAGTCAGGATCAATTTGTCCGAAAATCCAAGGCTAACACCCCTCCAAAACCAAGTTCAATCATGTTTGGGGGAAAAGCCTATAACCCATAAATTTGAAGTCTAATACCATCTAAAAGGGCTTGTATATGAAAAAGGTTAGAAATCTAAGGCTAATACTCATTTAAATGGGGCTCGTCGAGTCAGGATCAATTTGTCTGAAAATCCAAGGCTAACACCCCCTCCAAAAACCAAGTTCAATCATGTTTGGGGGAAAAGGATATTAGCCATAAATTTGAAGTCTAATACCATCTAAAAGTGCTTGGAAAAGAACAAGGTTAGAAATCTAAGGCTAATATTCATTTAAATACGGCTCGTCGAGTCAGGATCAATTTGTCCAAAAATCCAAGGCTAACACCCCCTCCAAAAACCAAGTTCAATCATGTTTGGGGGAAAAGGATATTACCCATAAATTTGAAATCTAATACCAACTAAAAGGTCTTGGATATGAACAAGGTTAGAAATCTAAGGATAATACTCATTTAAATGGGGCCCGTCGAGTAAGGATCAATTTGTCCGAAAATCCAAGGCTAACACCCCTCCAAAAACCAAGTTCAATTATGTTTGGGGGAAAAACCTATAACCCATAAATTTGAAGTCTAATACCATCTAAAAGGGCTTGGATATGAACAAGGTTAGAAATCTAAGGCTAATACTCATTTAAATGGGGCTCGTCGAGTCAGGATCAAATTGTACGAAAATCCAAGCCTAACACGCCCTCCAAAAACCAAGTTCAATCATGTTTGGGGGAAAAGGATATTACCCATAAATTTGAAGTCTAATACCAACTAAAAGGGCTTGTATATGAACAAGGTTAGAAATCTAAGGATAATACTCATTTAAATGGGGCTCGTCGAGTGAGGATCAATTTGTCCGAAAATCCAAGGCTAACACCCCTCCAAAAACCAAGTTCAATCATGTTTAGGGAAAAAGCCTATAACCCATAAATTTGAAGTCTAATACCATCTAAAAGTGCTTGGATATGAACAAGGTTAGAAATCTAAGGCTAATACTCATTTAAATGGGGCTCGTCGAGTCAGGATCAATTTGTCCGAAAATCCAAGGCTAACACCCCTCCAAAAACCAAGTTCAATCATGTTTGGGGGAAAAGGATATTACCCATAAATTTGAAGTCTAATACCAACTAAAAGGGCTTGGATATGAACAATGTTAGAAATCTAAGGATAATACTCATTTAAATGGGTCTCGTCGAGTGAGGATCAATTTGTCCGAAAATCCAAGGCTAACACCCCTCCAAAACCAAGTTCAATCATGTTTGGGGAAAAAGCCTATAACCCATAAATTTGAAGTCTAATACCATCTAAAAGTGCTTGGATATGAACAAGGTTAGAAATCTAAGGCTAATACTTATTTAAATGGGGCTCGTCGAGTCAGGATCAATTTGTCCGAAAATCCAAGGCTAACACCCCTCCAAAAACCAAGTTCAATCATGTTTGGGGGAAAAGGATATTACCCATAAATTTGAAGTCTAATACCAACTAAAAGGGCTTGGATATGAACAATGTTAGAAATCTAAGGATAATACTCATTTAAATGGTGCTCGTCGAGTGAGGATCAATTTGTCCGAAAATCCAAGGCTAACACCCCTCCAAAAACCAAGTTCAATCATGTTTGGGGGAAAACCCTATAACCCATAAATTTGAAGTCTAATACCATCTAAAAGGGCTTGGATATGAACAAGGTTAGAAATCTAAGGCTAATACTCATTTAAATGGGGCTCGTCGAGTGAGGATCAATTTGTCCGAAAATCCAAGGCTAACACCCCTCCAAAAACCAAGTTCAATCATGTTTGGGGGAAAAGCCTATAACCCATAAATTTGAAGTCTAATACCATATAAAAGGGCTTGGATATTAACAAGGTTAGAAATCTAAGGCTAATACTCATTTAAATGGGGCCCGTCAAGTCAGGATCAATTTGTCCGAAAATCCAAGGCTAACACGCCCTCCAAAAACCAAGTTCAATCATGTTTGGGGGAAAAGCCTATAACCCATAAATTTTAAGTCTAATACCATCTAAAAGTGCTTGGATATGAACAAGATTAGAAATCTAAGGCTAATACTCATTTAAATGGGGCTCGTCGAGTGAGGATCAATTTGTCCGAAAATCCAAGGCTAACACCCCTCCAAAAACCAAGTTCAATCATGTTTGGGGTAAAAGCCTATAACCCATAAATTTGAAGGCTAATACCATATAAAAGGGCTTGGATATGAACAAGGTTAGAAATCTAAGGCTAATACTCATTTAAATGGGGCTTGTCGAGTCAGGATCAATTTCTCCGAAAATCCAAGGCTAACACCCCCTCCAAAAACCAAGTTCAATCATGTTTGTGGGAAAAGCCTATAACCCATAAATTTGAAGTATAATACCATCTAAAAGGGCTTGGATATGAACAAGGTTAGAAATCTAAGGCTAATACTCATTTAAATGGGGCTCGTCGAGTGAGGATCAATTTGTCCGAAAATCCAAGGCTAACACCCCTCCAAAACCAAGTTCAATCATGTTTGGGGGAAAAGCCTATAACCCATAAATTTGAAGTCTAATACCATCTAAAAGGGCTTGGATATGAACAAGGTTAGAAATCTAAGGCTAATACTCATTTAAATGGGGCTTGTCGAGTCAGGATCAATTTGTCCGAAAATCCAAGGCTAACACCCCTCCAAAACCAAGTTCAATCATGTTTGGGGGAAAAGCCTATAACCCATAAATTTGAAGTCTAATACCATCTAAAAGGGCTTGTATATGAAAAAGGTTAGAAATCTAAGGCTAATACTCATTTAAATGGGGCTCGTCGAGTCAGGATCAATTTGTCCGAAAATCCAAGGCTAACACCCCCTCCAAAAACCAAGTTCAATCATGTTTGGGGGAAAAGGATATTAGCCATAAATTTGAAGTCTAATACCATCTAAAAGTGCTTGGAAAAGAACAAGGTTAGAAATCTAAGGCTAATATTCATTTAAATACGGCTCGTCGAGTCAGGATCAATTTGTCCAAAAATCCAAGGCTAACACCCCCTCCAAAAACCAAGTTCAATCATGTTTGGGGGAAAAGGATATTAGCCATAAATTTGAAATCTAATACCAACTAAAAGGGCTTGGATATGAACAAGGTTAGAAATCTAAGGATAATACTCTTTTAAATGGGGCCCGTCGAGTAAGGATCAATTTGTCCGAAAATCCAAGGCTAACACCCCTCCAAAAACCAAGTTCAATCATGTTCGGGGGAAAAGCCTATAACCCATAAATTTGAAGTCTAATACCATATAAAAGGGCTTGGATATGAACAAGGTTAGAAATCTAAGGCTAATACTCATTTAAATGGGGCTCGTCGAGTCAGGATCAAATTGTACGAAAATCCAAGCCTAACACGCCCTCCAAAAACCAAGTTCAATCATGTTTGGGGGAAAAGGATATTACCCATAAATTTGAAGTCTAATACCAACTAAAAGGGCTTGTATATGAACAAGGTTAGAAATCTAAGGATAATACTCATTTAAATGGGGCTCGTCGAGTGAGGATCAATTTGTCCGAAAATCCAAGGCTAACACCCCTCCAAAAACCAAGTTCAATCATGTTTAGGGAAAAAGCCTATAACCCATAAATTTGAAGTCTAATACCATCTAAAAGTGCTTGGATATGAACAAGGTTAGAAATCTAAGGCTAATACTCATTTAAATGGGGCTCGTCGAGTCAGGATCAATTTGTCCGAAAATCCAAGGCTAACACCCCTCCAAAAACCAAGTTCAATCATGTTTGGGGGAAAAGGATATTACCCATAAATTTGAAGTCTAATACCAAATAAAAGGGCTTGGATATGAACAATGTTAGAAATCTAAGGATAATACTCATTTAAATGGGTCTCGTCGAGTGAGGATCAATTTGTCCGAAAATCCAAGGCTAACACCCCTCTAAAAACCAAGTTCAATCATGTTTGGGGGAAAAACCTATAACCCATAAATTTGAAGTCTAATACCATCTAAAAGGGCTTGGATATGAACAAGGTTAGAAATCTAAGGCTAATACTCATTTAAATGGGGCTCGTCGAGTCAGGATCAAATTGTCCAAAAATCCAAGGCTAACACGCCCTCCAAAAACCAAGTTCAATCATGTTTGGGGGAAAAGCCTATAACCCATAAATTTTAAGTATAATACCATCTAAAAGTTCTTGGATATGAACAAGATTAGAAATCTAAGGCTAATACTTATTTAAATGGGGCTCGTCGAGTCAGGATCAATTTGTCCGAAAATCCAAGGCTAACACCCCTCCAAAAACCAAGTTCAATCATGTTTGGGGGAAAAGGATATTACCCATAATTTTGAAGTCTAATACCAACTAAAAGGGCTTGGATATGAACAATGTTAGAAATCTAAGGATAATACTCATTTAAATGGGTCTCGTCGAGTGAGGATCACTTTGTCCGAAAATCCAAGGCTAACACCCCTCCAAAAACCAAGTTCAATCATGTTTGTGGGAAAAACCTATAACCCATAAATTTGAAGTATAATACCATCTAAAAGGGCTTGGATATGAACAAGGTTAGAAATCTAAGGCTAATACTCATTTAAATGGGGCTCGTCGAGTGAGGATCAATTTGTCCGAAAATCCAAGGCTAACACCCCTCCAAAACCAAGTTCAATCATGTTTGGGGGAAAAGCCTATAACCCATAAATTTGAAGTCTAATACCATCTAAAAGGGCTTGGATATGAACAAGGTTAGAAATCTAAGGCTAATACTCATTTAAATGGGGCTTGTCGAGTCAGGATCAATTTGTCCGAAAATCCAAGGCTAACACCCCTCCAAAACCAAGTTCAATCATGTTTGGGGGAAAAGCCTATAACCCATAAATTTTGAAGTCTAATACCATCTAAAAGGGCTTGTATATGAAAAAGGTTAGAAATCTAAGGCTAATATTCATTTAAATGGGGCTCGTCGAGTCAGGATCAATTTGTCCGAAAATCCAAGGCTAACACCCCCTCCAAAAACCAAGTTCAATCATGTTTGGGGGAAAAGGATATTAGCCATAAATTTGAAGTCTAATACCATCTAAAAGTGCTTGGAAAAGAACAAGGTTAGAAATCTAAGGCTAATATTCATTTAAATACGGCTCGTCGAGTCAGGATCAATTTGTCCAAAAATCCAAGGCTAACACCCCCTCCAAAAACCAAGTTCAATCATGTTTGGGGGAAAAGGATATTAGCCATAAATTTGAAATCTAATACCAACTAAAAGGGCTTGGATATGAACAAGGTTAGAAATCTAAGGATAATACTCTTTTAAATGGGGCCCGTCGAGTAAGGATCAATTTGTCCGAAAATCCAAGGCTAACACCCCTCCAAAAACCAAGTTCAATCATGTTCGGGGGAAAAGCCTATAACCCATAAATTTGAAGTCTAATACCATATAAAAGGGCTTGGATATGAACAAGGTTAGAAATCTAAGGCTAATACTCATTTAAATGGGGCTCGTCGAGTCAGGATCAAATTGTACGAAAATCCAAGCCTAACACGCCCTCCAAAAACCAAGTTCAATCATGTTTGGGGGAAAAGGATATTACCCATAAATTTGAAGTCTAATACCAACTAAAAGGGCTTGTATATGAACAAGGTTAGAAATCTAAGGATAATACTCATTTAAATGGGGCTCGTCGAGTGAGGATCAATTTGTCCGAAAATCCAAGGCTAACACCCCTCCAAAAACCAAGTTCAATCATGTTTAGGGAAAAAGCCTATAACCCATAAATTTGAAGTCTAATACCATCTAAAAGTGCTTGGATATGAACAAGGTTAGAAATCTAAGGCTAATACTCATTTAAATGGGGCTCGTCGAGTCAGGATCAATTTGTCCGAAAATCCAAGGCTAACACCCCTCCAAAAACCAAGTTCAATCATGTTTGGGGGAAAAGGATATTACCCATAAATTTGAAGTCTAATACCAAATAAAAGGGCTTGGATATGAACAATGTTAGAAATCTAAGGATAATACTCATTTAAATGGGTCTCGTCGAGTGAGGATCAATTTGTCCGAAAATCCAAGGCTAACACCCCTCCAAAAACCAAGTTCAATCATGTTTGGGGGAAAAACCTATAACCCATAAATTTGAAGTCTAATACCATCTAAAAGGGCTTGGATATGAACAAGGTTAGAAATCTAAGGCTAATACTCATTTAAATGGGGCTCGTCGAGTCAGGATCAAATTGTCCAAAAATCCAAGGCTAACACGCCCTCCAAAAACCAAGTTCAATCATGTTTGGGGGAAAAGCCTATAACCCATAAATTTTAAGTATAATACCATCTAAAAGTTCTTGGATATGAACAAGATTAGAAATCTAAGGCTAATACTTATTTAAATGGGGCTCGTCGAGTCAGGATCAATTTGTCCGAAAATCCAAGGCTAACACCCCTCCAAAAACCAAGTTCAATCATGTTTGGGGGAAAAGGATATTACCCATAATTTTGAAGTCTAATACCAACTAAAAGGGCTTGGATATGAACAATGTTAGAAATCTAAGGATAATACTCATTTAAATGGGTCTCGTCGAGTGAGGATCACTTTGTCCGAAAATCCAAGGCTAACACCCCTCCAAAAACCAAGTTCAATCATGTTTGTGGGAAAAACCTATAACCCATAAATTTGAAGTATAATACCATCTAAAAGGGCTTGGATATGAACAAGGTTAGAAATCTAAGGCTAATACTCATTTAAATGGGGCTCGTCGAGTGAGGATCAATTTGTCCGAAAATCCAAGGCTAACACCCCTCCAAAACCAAGTTCAATCATGTTTGGGGGAAAAGCCTATAACCCATAAATTTGAAGTCTAATACCATCTAAAAGGGCTTGGATATGAACAAGGTTAGAAATCTAAGGCTAATACTCATTTAAATGGGGCTTGTCGAGTCAGGATCAATTTGTCCGAAAATCCAAGGCTAACACCCCTCCAAAACCAAGTTCAATCATGTTTGGGGGAAAAGCCTATAACCCATAAATTTTGAAGTCTAATACCATCTAAAAGGGCTTGTATATGAAAAAGGTTAGAAATCTAAGGCTAATATTCATTTAAATGGGGCTCGTCGAGTCAGGATCAATTTGTCCGAAAATCCAAGGCTAACACCCCCTCCAAAAACCAAGTTCAATCATGTTTGGGGGAAAAGGATATTAGCCATAAATTTGAAGTCTAATACCATCTAAAAGTGCTTGGAAAAGAACAAGGTTAGAAATCTAAGGCTAATATTCATTTAAATACGGCTCGTCGAGTCAGGATCAATTTGTCCAAAAATCCAAGGCTAACACCCCCTCCAAAAACCAAGTTCAATCATGTTTGGGGGAAAAGGATATTACCCATAATTTTGAAATCTAATACCAACTAAAAGGGATTGGATATGAACAATGTTAGAAATCTAAGGATAATACTCATTTAAATGGGTCTCGTCGAGTGAGGATCACTTTGTCCGAAAATCCAAGGCTAACACCCCTCCAAAAACCAAGTTCAATCATGTTTGTGGGAAAAACCTATAACCCATAAATTTGAAGTATAATACCATCTAAAAGGGCTTGGATATGAACAAGGTTAGAAATCTAAGGCTAATACTCATTTAAATAGGGCTCGTCGAGTGAGGATCAATTTGTCCGAAAATCCAAGGCTAACACCCCTCCAAAACCAAGTTCAATCATGTTTGGGGGAAAAGCCTATAACCCATAAATTTGAAGTCTAATACCATCTAAAAGGGCTTGGATATGAACAAGGTTAGAAATCTAAGGCTAATACTCATTTAAATGGGGCTTGTCGAGTCAGGATCAATTTGTCCGAAAATCCAAGGCTAACACCCCTCCAAAACCAAGTTCAATCATGTTTGGGGGAAAAGCCTATAACCCATAAATTTGAAGTCTAATACCATCTAAAAGGGCTTGTATATGAAAAAGGTTAGAAATCTAAGGCTAATACTCATTTAAATGGGGCTCGTCGAGTCAGGATCAATTTGTCCGAAAATCCAAGGCTAACACCCCCTCCAAAAACCAAGTTCAATCATGTTTGGGGGAAAAGGATATTAGCCATAAATTTGAAGTCTAATACCATCTAAAAGTGCTTGGAAAAGAACAAGGTTAGAAATCTAAGGCTAATATTCATTTAAATACGGCTCGTCGAGTCAGGATCAATTTGTCCAAAAATCCAAGGCTAACACCCCCTCCAAAAACCAAGTTCAATCATGTTTGGGGGAAAAGGATATTACCCATAAATTTGAAATCTAATACCAACTAAAAGGGCTTGGATATGAACAAGGTTAGAAATCTAAGGATAATACTCATTTAAATGGGGCCCGTCGAGTAAGGATCAATTTGTCCGAAAATCCAAGGCTAACACCCCTCCAAAAACCAAGTTCAATTATGTTTGGGGGAAAAACCTATAACCCATAAATTTGAAGTCTAATACCATCTAAAAGGGCTTGGATATGAACAAGGTTAGAAATCTAAGGCTAATACTCATTTAAATGGGGCTCGTCGAGTCAGGATCAAATTGTATGAAAATCCAAGCCTAACACGCCCTCCAAAAACCAAGTTCAATCATGTTTGGGGGAAAAGGATATTACCCATAATTTTGAAGTCTAATACCAACTAAAAGGGCTTGGATATGAACAATGTTAGAAATCTAAGGATAATACTCATTTAAATGGGTCTCGTCGAGTGAGGATCACTTTGTCCGAAAATCCAAGGCTAACACCCCTCCAAAAACCAAGTTCAATCATGTTTGTGGGAAAAACCTATAACCCATAAATTTGAAGTATAATACCATCTAAAAGGGCTTGGATATGAACAAGGTTAGAAATCTAAGGCTAATACTCATTTAAATGGGGCTCGTCGAGTGAGGATCAATTTGTCCGAAAATCCAAGGCTAACACCCCTCCAAAACCAAGTTCAATCATGTTTGGGGGAAAAGCCTATAACCCATAAATTTGAAGTCTAATACCATCTAAAAGGGCTTGGATATGAACAAGGTTAGAAATCTAAGGCTAATACTCATTTAAATGGGGCTTGTCGAGTCAGGATCAATTTGTCCGAAAATCCAAGGCTAACACCCCTCCAAAACCAAGTTCAATCATGTTTGGGGGAAAAGCCTATAACCCATAAATTTGAAGTCTAATACCATCTAAAAGGGCTTGTATATGAAAAAGGTTAGAAATCTAAGGCTAATACTCATTTAAATGGGGCTCGTCGAGTCAGGATCAATTTGTCCGAAAATCCAAGGCTAACACCCCCTCCAAAAACCAAGTTCAATCATGTTTGGGGGAAAAGGATATTAGCCATAAATTTGAAGTCTAATACCATCTAAAAGTGCTTGGAAAAGAACAAGGTTAGAAATCTAAGGCTAATATTCATTTAAATACGGCTCGTCGAGTCAGGATCAATTTGTCCAAAAATCCAAGGCTAACACCCCCTCCAAAAACCAAGTTCAATCATGTTTGGGGGAAAAGGATATTACCCATAAATTTGAAATCTAATACCAACTAAAAGGGCTTGGATATGAACAAGGTTAGAAATCTAAGGATAATACTCATTTAAATGGGGCCCGTCGAGTAAGGATCAATTTGTCCGAAAATCCAAGGCTAACACCCCTCCAAAAACCAAGTTCAATTATGTTTGGGGGAAAAACCTATAACCCATAAATTTGAAGTCTAATACCATCTAAAAGGGCTTGGATATGAACAAGGTTAGAAATCTAAGGCTAATACTCATTTAAATGGGGCTCGTCGAGTCAGGATCAAATTGTATGAAAATCCAAGCCTAACACGCCCTCCAAAAACCAAGTTCAATCATGTTTGGGGGAAAAGGATATTACCCATAAATTTGAAGTCTAATACCAACTAAAAGGGCTTGTATATGAACAAGGTTAGAAATCTAAGGATAATACTCAGTTAAATGGGGCTCGTCGAGTGAGGATCAATTTGTCCGAAAATCCAAGGCTAACACCCCTCCAAAAACCAAGTTCAATCATGTTTAGGGAAAAAGCCTATAACCCATAAATTTGAAGTCTAATACCATCTAAAAGTGCTTGGATATGAACAAGGTTAGAAATCTAAGGCTAATACTCATTTAAACGGGGCTCGTCGAGTCAGGATCAATTTGTCCGAAAATCCAAGGCTAACACCCCTCCAAAAACCAAGTTCAATCATGTTTGGGGGAAAAGGATATTACCCATAAATTTGAAGTCTAATACCAACTAAAAGGGCTTGGATATGAACAAGGTTAGAAATCTAAGGCTAATACTCATTTAAATGGGGCTCGTCGAGTCAGGATCAAATTGTCCGAAAATCCAAGGCTAACACGCCCTCCAAAAACCAAGTTCAATCATGTTTGGGGGAAAAGCCTATAACCCATAAATTTTAAGTCTAATACCATCTAAAAGTTCTTGGATATGAACAAGATTAGAAATCTAAGGCTAATACTTATATAAATGGGGCTCGTGGAGTCAGGATCAATTTGTCCGAAAATCCAAGGCTAACACCCCTCCAAAAACCAAGTTCAATCATGTTTGGGGGAAAAGGATATTACCCATAAATTTGAATTCTAATACCAACTAAAAGGGCTTGGATATGAACAATGTTAGAAATCTAAGGATAATACTCATTTAAATGGGTCTCGTCGAGTGAGGATCACTTTGTCCGAAAATCCAAGGCTAACACCCCTCCAAAAACCAAGTTCAATCATGTTTGTGGGAAAAACCTATAACCCATAAATTTGAAGTCTAATACCATCTAAAAGGGCTTGGATATAAACAAGGTTAGAAATCTAAGGCTAATACTCATTTAAATGGGGCTCGTCGAGTCAGGATCAAATTGTCCGAAAATCCAAGGCTAACACGCCCTCCAAAAACCAAGTTCAATCATGTTTGGGGGAAAAGCCTATAACCCATAAATTTGAAGTCTAATACCATCTAAAAGTGCTTGGATATGAACAAGATTAGAAATCTAAGGCTAATACTTATTTAAATGGGGCTCGTCGAGTCAGGATCAATTTGTCCGAAAATCCAAGGCTAACACCCCTCCAAAAACCAAGTTCAATCATGTTTGGGGGAAAAGCCTATAACCGATAAATTTTAAGTCTAATACCATCTAAAAGTTCTTGGATATGAACAAGATTAGAAATCTAAGGCTAATACTTATTTAAATGGGGCTCGTCGAGTCAGGATCAATTTGTCCGAAAATCCAAGGCTAACACCCCTCCAAAAACCAAGTTCAATCATGTTTGGGGGAAAAGGATATTACCCATAAATTTGAAGTCTAATACCAACTAAAAGGGCTTGGATATGAACAATGTTAGAAATCTAAGGATAATACTCATTTAAATGGGTCTCGTCGAGTGAGGATCAATTTGTCCGAAAATCCAAGGCTAACACCCCTCCAAAAACCAAGTTCAATCATGTTTGGGGGAAAAACCTATAACCCATAAATTTGAAGTCTAATACCATCTAAAAGGGCTTGGATATGAACAAGGTTAGAAATCTAAGGCTAATACTCATTTAAATGGGGCTCGTCGAGTCAGGATCAAATTGTCCGAAAATCCAAGGCTAACACGCCCTCCAAAAACCAAGTTCAATCATGTTTAGGGAAAAAGCCTATAACCCATAAATTTGAAGTCTAATACCATCTAAAAGTGCTTGGATATGAACAAGGTTAGAAATCTAAGGCTAATACTCATTTAAATGGGGCTCGTCGAGTCAGGATCAATTTGTCCGAAAATCCAAGGCTAACACCCCTCCAAAAACCAAGTTCAATCATGTTTGGGGGAAAAGGATATTACCCATAAATTTGAAGTCTAATACCAACTAAAAGGGCTTGGATATGAACAAGGTTAGAAATCTAAGGCTAATACTCATTTAAATGGGGCTCGTCGAGTCAGGATCAAATTGTCCGAAAATCCAAGGCTAACACGCCCTCCAAAAACCAAGTTCAATCATGTTTGGGGGAAAAGCCTATAACCCATAAATTTTAAGTCTAATACCATCTAAAAGGGCTTGGATATGAACAAGGTTAGAAATCTAAGGCTAATACTCATTTAAATGGGGCTCGTGGAGTCAGGATCAATTTGTCCGAAAATCCAAGGCTAACACCCCTCCAAAAACCAAGTTCAATCATGTTTGGGGGAAAAGGATATTACCCATAAATTTGAATTCTAATACCAACTAAAAGGGCTTGGATATGAACAATGTTAGAAATCTAAGGATAATACTCATTTAAATGGGTCTCGTCGAGTGAGGATCACTTTGTCCGAAAATCCAAGGCTAACACCCCTCCAAAAACCAAGTTCAATCATGTTTGTGGGAAAAACCTATAACCCATAAATTTGAAGTCTAATACCATCTAAAAGGGCTTGGATATAAACAAGGTTAGAAATCTAAGGCTAATACTCATTTAAATGGGGCTCGTCGAGTCAGGATCAAATTGTCCGAAAATCCAAGGCTAACACGCCCTCCAAAAACCAAGTTCAATCATGTTTGGGGGAAAAGCCTATAACCCATAAATTTGAAGTCTAATACCATCTAAAAGTGCTTGGATATGAACAAGATTAGAAATCTAAGGCTAATACTTATTTAAATGGGGCTCGTCGAGTCAGGATCAATTTGTCCGAAAATCCAAGGCTAACACCCCTCCAAAAACCAAGTTCAATCATGTTTGGGGGAAAAGCCTATAACCGATAAATTTTAAGTCTAATACCATCTAAAAGTTCTTGGATATGAACAAGATTAGAAATCTAAGGCTAATACTTATTTAAATGGGGCTCGTCGAGTCAGGATCAATTTGTCCGAAAATCCAAGGCTAACACCCCTCCAAAAACCAAGTTCAATCATGTTTGGGGGAAAAGGATATTACCCATAAATTTGAAGTCTAATACCAACTAAAAGGGCTTGGATATGAACAATGTTAGAAATCTAAGGATAATACTCATTTAAATGGGTCTCGTCGAGTGAGGATCAATTTGTCCGAAAATCCAAGGCTAACACCCCTCCAAAAACCAAGTTCAATCATGTTTGGGGGAAAAACCTATAACCCATAAATTTGAAGTCTAATACCATCTAAAAGGGCTTGGATATGAACAAGGTTAGAAATCTAAGGCTAATACACATTTAAATGGGGCTCGTCGAGTCAGGATCAAATTGTCCGAAAATCCAAGGCTAACACGCCCTCCAAAAACCAAGTTCAATCATGTTTGGGGGAAAAGCCTATAACCCATAAATTTGAAGTCTAATACCAACTAAAAGGGCTTCGATATGAACAAGATTAGAAATCTAAGGCTAATACTCATTTAAATAGGGCTCGTGGAGTCAGGATCAATTTGTCCGAAAATCCAAGTCTAACACCCCTCCAAAACCAAGTTCAATCATATTTGGGGGAAAAGCCTATAACCCATAAATTTGAAGTCTAATACCATATAAAAGTGCTTGGATATGAACAATATTAGAAATCTAAGGATAATACTCATTTAAATGGGTCTCGTCGAGTGAGGATCAATTTGTCCGAAAATCCAAGGCTAACACCCCTCCAAAAACCAAGTTCAATCATGTTTGGGGGAAAAACCTATAACCCATAAATTTGAAGTCTAATACCATCTAAAAGGGCTTGGATATGAACAAGGTTAGAAATCTAAGGCTAATACTCATTTAAATGGGGCTCGTCGAGTCAGGATCAAATTGTCCGAAAATCCAAGGCTAACACGCCCTCCAAAAACCAAGTTCAATCATGTTTGGGGGAAAAGCCTATAACCCATAAATTTTAAGTCTAATACCATCTAAAAGGGCTTGGATATGAACAAGGTTAGAAATCTAAGGCTAATACTCATTTAAATGGGGCTCGTCGAGTCAGGATCAATTTGTCCGAAAATCCAAGGCTAACACCCCTCCAAAAACCAAGTTCAATCATGTTTGGGGGAAAAGGATATTACCCATAAATTTGAAGTCTAATACCAACTAAAAGGGCTTGGATATGAACAATGTTAGAAATCTAAGGATAATACTCATTTAAATGGGTCTCGTCGAGTGAGGATCAATTTGTCCGAAAATCCAAGGCTAACACCCCTCCAAAAACCAAGTTCAATCATGTTTGGGGGAAAAACCTATAACCCATAAATTTGAAGTCTAATACCATCTAAAAGGGCTTGGATATGAACAAGGTTAGAAATCTAAGGCTAATACTCATTTAAATGGGGCTCGTCGAGTCAGGATCAAATTGTCCGAAAATCCAAGGCTAACACGCCCTCCAAAAACCAAGTTCAATCATGTTTGGGGGAAAAGCCTATAACCCATAAATTTTAAGTCTAATACCATCTAAAAGTTCTTGGATATGAACAAGATTAGAAATCTAAGGCTAATACTTATTTAAATGGGGCTCGTCGAGTCAGGATCAATTTGTCCGAAAATCCAAGGCTAACACCCCTCCAAAAACCAAGTTCAATCATGTTTGGGGGAAAAGGATATTACCCATAAATTTGAAGTCTAATACCAACTAAAAGGGCTTGTATATGAACAAGGTTAGAAATCTAAGGATAATACTCATTTAAATGGTGCTCGTCGAGTGAGGATCAATTTGTCCGAAAATCCAAGGCTAACACCCCTCCAAAAACCAAGTTCAATCATGTTTGGGGGAAAAGCCTATAACCCATAAATTTGAAGTCTAATACCATCTAAAAGGCTTGGATATGAACAAGGTTAGAAATCTAAGGCTAATACTCATTTAAATGGGGCTTGTCGAATCAGGATCAATTTGTCCGAAAATCCAAGGCTAACACCCCTCCAAAAACCAAGTTCAATCATGTTTGGGGGAAAAGGATATTACCCATAAATTTGAAGTCTAATACCAACTAAAAGGGCTTGGATATGAACAATGTTAGAAATCTAAGGATAATACTCATTTAAATGGGTCTCGTCGAGTGAGGATCAATTTGTCCGAAAATCCAAGGCTAACACCCCTCCAAAAACCAAGTTCAATCATGTTTGGGGGAAAAACCTATAACCCATAAATTTGAAGTCTAATACCATCTAAAAGGGCTTGGATATGAACAAGGTTAGAAATCTAAGGCTAATACTCATTTAAATGGGGCTCGTCGAGTCAGGATCAAATTGTCCGAAAATCCAAGGCTAACACGCCCTCCAAAAACCAAGTTCAATCATGTTTGGGGGAAAAGCCTATAACCCATAAATTTTAAGTCTAATACCATCTAAAAGTTCTTGGATATGAACAAGATTAGAAATCTAAGGCTAATACTTATTTAAATGGGGCTCGTCGAGTCAGGATCAATTTGTCCGAAAATCCAAGGCTAACACCCCTCCAAAAACCAAGTTCAATCATGTTTGGGGGAAAAGGATATTACCCATAAATTTGAAGTCTAATACCAACTAAAAGGGCTTGTATATGAACAAGGTTAGAAATCTAAGGATAATACTCATTTAAATGGTGCTCGTCGAGTGAGGATCAATTTGTCCGAAAATCCAAGGCTAACACCCCTCCAAAAACCAAGTTCAATCATGTTTGGGGGAAAAGCCTATAACCCATAAATTTGAAGTCTAATACCATCTAAAAGGCTTGGATATGAACAAGGTTAGAAATCTAAGGCTAATACTCATTTAAATGGGGCTTGTCGAATCAGGATCAATTTGTCCGAAAATCCAAGGCTAAGACGCCTTCCAAAAACCAAGTTCAATCATGTTTGGGGGAAAGCCTATAACCCATAAATTTGAAGTCTAATACCATATAAAAGTGCTTGGATATGAACAAGATTATAAATATAAGGCTAATACTCATTTAAATAGGGCTCGTCGAGTCAGGATCAATTTGTCCGAAAATCCAAGGCTAACACCCCTCCAAAACCAAGTTCAATCATATTTGGGGGAAAAGCCTATAACCCATAAATTTGAAGTCTAATACCATCTAAAAGTGCTTGGATATGAACAATATTAGAAATCTAAGGCTAATACTCATTTAAATAGGGCTCGTCGAGTGAGGATCAATTTGTCCGAAAATCCAAGGCTAACACCCCTCCAAAACCAAGTTCAATCATGTTTGGGGGAAAAGCCTATAACCCATAAATTTGAAGTCTAATACCATCTAAAAGGGCTTGTATATGAAAAAGGTTAGAAATCTAAGGCTAATACTCATTTAAAAGGGGCTCGTCGAGTTAGGATCAATTTGTCCAAAAATCCAAGGCTAACACCCCCTCCAAAAACCAAGTTCAATCATGTTTGGGGGAAAAGGATATTACCCATAAATTTGAAGTCTAATACCAACTAAAAGGGCTTGGATATGAACAAGGTTAGAAATCTAAGGATAATACTCATTTAAATGGGGCCCGTCGAGTAAGGATCAATTTGTCCGAAAATCCAAGGCTAACACCCCTCCAAAAACCAAGTTCAATTATGTTTGGGGGAAATACCTATAACCCATAAATTTGAAGTCTAATACCATCTAAAAGGGCTTGGATATGAACAAGGTTAGAAATCTAAGGCTAATACTCATTTAAATGGGGCTCGTCGAGTCAGGATCAAATTGTACGAAAATCCAAGCCTAACACGCCCTCCAAAAACCAAGTTCAATCATGTTTGGGGGAAAAGGATATTACCCATAAATTTGAAGTCTAATACCAACTAAAAGGGCTTGTATATGAACAAGGTTAGAAATCTAAGGATAATACTCATTTAAATGGGGCTCGTCGAGAGAGGATCAATTTGTCCGAAAATCCAAGGCTAACACCCCTCCAAAACCAAGTTCAATCATGTTTGGGGGAAAAGCCTATAACCCATAAATTTGAAGTCTAATACCATCTAAAAGGGCTTGGATATGAACAAGGTTAGAAATCTAAGGCTAATACTCATTTAAATAGGGCCCGTCGAGTCAGGATCAATTTGTTCGAAAATCCAAGGCTAACACCCCTCCAAAACCAAGTTCAATCATGTTTGGGGGAAAAGCCTATAACCCATAAATTTGAAGTCTAATACCATCTAAAAGGGCTTGGATATGAACAAGGTTAGAAATCTAAGGCTAATACTTATTTAAATGGGGCTCGTCGAGTCAGGATCAATTTGTCCGAAAATCCAAGGCTAACACCCCTCCAAAACCAAGTTCAATCATGTTTGGGGGAAAAGCCTATAACCCATAAATTTGAAGTCTAATACCATCTAAAAGGGCTTGTATATGAACAAGGTTAGAAATCTAAGGCTAATAGTCATTTAAATAGGGCTCGTCGAGTCAGGATCAATTTGTCCGAAAATCCAAGGCTAATACCCCTCCAAAACCAAGTTCAATCATGTTTGGGGGAAAAGCCTATAACCCATAAATTTGAAGTCTAATACCATCTAAAAGGGCTTGGATATGAACAAGGTTAGAAATCTAAGGCTAATACTCATTTAAATGGGGCTCGTCGAGTCAGGATCAATTTGTCCGAAAATCCAAGGCTAACACCCCTCCAAAAACCAAGTTCAATCATGTTCGGGGGAAAAGCCTATAACCCATAAATTTGAAGTCTAATACCATCTAAAAGGGCTTGGATATGAACAAGATTAGAAATCTAAGGATAATACTCATTTAAATGGGGCTCGTCGAGTGAGGATCAATTTGTCCGAAAATCCAAGGCTAACACCCCTCCAAAAACCAAGTTCAATCATGTTCGGGGGAAAAGCCTATAACCCATAAATTTGAAGTCTAATACCATCTAAAATGGCTTGGATATGAACAAGGTTATAAATCTAAGGCTAATACTCATTTAAATGGGGCTCGTGGAGTCAGGATCAATTTGTCCGATAATCCAAGGCTAACACGCCCTCCAAAAACCAAGTTCAATCATGTTTGGGGGAAAAGGATATTAGCCATAAATTTGAAGTCTAATACCATCTAAAAGGGCTTGGATATGAACAAGGTTAGAAATCTAAGGCTAATACTCATTTAAATGGGGCTCGTCGAGTCAGGATCAAATTGTCCGAAAATCCAAGGCTAACACGCCCTCCAAAAACCAAGTTCAATCATGTTTGGGGGAAAAGCCTATAACCCATAAATTTTAAGTCTAATACCATCTAAAAGTTCTTGGATATGAACAAGATTAGAAATCTAAGGCCAATACTCATTTAAATAGGGCTCGTCGAGTCAGGATCAATTTGTCCGAAAATCCAAGGCTAACACCCCTCCAAAACCAAGTTCAATCATGTTTGGGCGAAAAGCCTATAACCCATAAATTTGAAGTCTAATACCATCTAAAAGGGCTTGGATATGAACAAGGTTAGAAATCTAAGGCTAATACTCATTTAAATGGGGCTCGTCGAGTCAGGATCAATTTGTCCGAAAATCCAAGGCTAACACCCCTCCAAAACCAAGTTCAATCATGTTTGGGGGAAAAGCCTATAACCCATAAATTTGAAGTCTAATACCATCTAAAAGGGCTTGTATATGAACAAGGTTAGAAATCTAAGGCTAATAGTCATTTAAATAGGGCTCGTCGAGTCAGGATCAATTTGTCCGAAAATCCAAGGCTTATACCCCTCCAAAACCAAGTTCAATCATGTTTGGGGGAAAAGCCTATAACCCATAAATTTGAAGTCTAATACCATCTAAAAGGGCTTGGATATGAACAAGGTTAGAAATCTAAGGCTAATACTCATTTAAATGGGGCTCGTCGAGTCAGGATCAATTTGTCCGAAAATCCAAGGCTAACACCCCTCCAAAAACCAAGTTCAATCATGTTCGGGGGAAAAGCCTATAACCCATAAATTTGAAGTCTAATACCATCTAAAAGGGCTTGGATATGAACAAGATTAGAAATCTAAGGATAATACTCATTTAAATGGGGCTCGTCGAGTGAGGATCAATTTGTCCGAAAATCCAAGGCTAACACCCCTCCAAAAACCAAGTTCAATCATGTTCGGGGGAAAAGCCTATAACCCATAAATTTGAAGTCTAATACCATCTAAAATGGCTTGGATATGAACAAGGTTATAAATCTAAGGCTAATACTCATTTAAATGGGGCTCGTCGAGTCAGGATCAATTTGTCCGATAATCCAAGGCTAACACGCCCTCCAAAAACCAAGTTCAATCATGTTTGGGGGAAAAGGATATTAGCCATAAATTTGAAGTCTAATACCATCTAAAAGGGCTTGGATATGAACAAGGTTAGAAATCTAAGGCTAATACTCATTTAAATGGGGCTCGTCGAGTCAGGATCAAATTGTCCGAAAATCCAAGGCTAACACGCCCTCCAAAAACCAAGTTCAATCATGTTTGGGGGAAAAGCCTATAACCCATAAATTTTAAGTCTAATACCATCTAAAAGTTCTTGGATATGAACAAGTTTAGAAATCTAAGGCTAATACTCATTTAAATAGGGCTCGTCGAGTCAGGATCAATTTGTCCGAAAATCCAAGGCTAACACCCCTCCAAAACCAAGTTCAATCATGTTTGGGCGAAAAGCCTATAACCCATAAATTTGAAGTCTAATACCATCTAAAAGGGCTTGGATATGAACAAGGTTAGAAATCTAAGGCTAATACTCATTTAAATGGGGCTCGTCGAGTCAGGATCAATTTGTCCGAAAATCCAAGGCTAACACCCCTCCAAAACCAAGTTCAATCATGTTTGGGGGAAAAGCCTATAACCCATAAATTTGAAGTCTAATACCATCTAAAAGGGCTTGTATATGAACAAGGTTAGAAATCTAAGGCTAATAGTCATTTAAATAGGGCTCGTCGAGTCAGGATCAATTTGTCCGAAAATCCAAGGCTTATACCCCTCCAAAACCAAGTTCAATCATGTTTGGGGGAAAAGCCTATAACCCATAAATTTGAAGTCTAATACCATCTAAAAGGGCTTGGATATGAACAAGGTTAGAAATCTAAGGCTAATACTCATTTAAATGGGGCTCGTCGAGTCAGGATCAATTTGTCCGAAAATCCAAGGCTAACACCCCTCCAAAAACCAAGTTCAATCATGTTCGGGGGAAAAGCCTATAACCCATAAATTTGAAGTCTAATACCATCTAAAAGGGCTTGGATATGAACAAGATTAGAAATCTAAGGATAATACTCATTTAAATGGGGCTCGTCGAGTGAGGATCAATTTGTCCGAAAATCCAAGGCTAACACCCCTCCAAAAACCAAGTTCAATCATGTTCGGGGGAAAAGCCTATAACCCATAAATTTGAAGTCTAATACCATCTAAAATGGCTTGGATATGAACAAGGTTATAAATCTAAGGCTAATACTCATTTAAATGGGGCTCGTCGAGTCAGGATCAATTTGTCCGATAATCCAAGGCTAACACGCCCTCCAAAAACCAAGTTCAATCATGTTTGGGGGAAAAGGATATTAGCCATAAATTTGAAGTCTAATACCATCTAAAAGGGCTTGGATATGAACAAGGTTAGAAATCTAAGGCTAATACTCATTTAAATGGGGCTCGTCGAGTCAGGATCAAATTGTCCGAAAATCCAAGGCTAACACGCCCTCCAAAAACCAAGTTCAATCATGTTTGGGGGAAAAGCCTATAACCCATAAATTTAAGTCTAATACCATCTAAAAGTTCTTGGATATGAACAAGATTATAAATCTAAGGCTAATACTTATTTAAATGGGGCTCGTCGAGTCAGGATCAATTTGTCCGAAAATCCAAGGCTAACACCCCTCCAAAAATTAAGTTCAATCATGTTTGGGGGAAAACGATATTACCCATAAATTTGAAGTCTAATACCAACTAAAAGGGCTTGGATATGAACAATGTTAGAAATCTAAGGATAATACTCATTTAAATGGGTCTCGTCGAGTGAGGATCAATTTGTCCGAAAATCCAAGGCTAACACCCCTCCAAAAACCAAGTTCAATCATGTTTGTGGGAAAAACCTATAACCCATAAATTTGAAGTCTAATACCATCTAAAAGGGCTTGGATATGAACAAGGTTAGAAATCTAAGGCTAATACTCATTTAAATGGGGCTCGTCGAGTCAGGATCAAATTGTCCGAAAATCCAAGGCTAACACGCCCTCCAAAAACCAAGTTCAATCATGTTTGGGGGAAAAGCCTATAACCCATAAATTTTAAGTCTAATACCATCTAAAAGTGCTTGGATATGAACAAGATTAGAAATCTAAGGCTAATACTTATTTAAATGGGGCTCGTCGAGTCAGGATCAATTTGTCCGAAAATCCAAGGCTAACACCCCTCCAAAAACCAAGTTCAATCATATTTGGGGGAAAAGCCTATAACCCATAAATTTGAAGTCTAATACCATATAAAAGTGCTTGGATATGAACAATATTAGAAATCTAAGGCTAATACTCATTTAAATAGGGCTCGTCGAGTCAGGATCAATTTGTCCGAAAATCCAAGGCTAACACCCCTCCAAAACCAAGTTCAATCATGTTTGGGGGAAAAGCCTATAACCCATAAATTTGAAGTCTAATACCATCTAAAAGGGCTTGGATATGAACAAGGTTAGAAATCTAAGGCTAATACTCATTTAAATAGGGCTCGTCGAGTCAGGATCAATTTGTCCGAAAATCCAAGGCTAACACCCCTCCAAAACCAAGTTCAATCATGTTTGGGGGAAAAGCCTATAACCCATAAATTTGAAGTCTAATACCATCTAAAAGGGCTTGGATATGAACAAGGTTAGAAATCTAAGGCTAATACTCATTTAAATGGGGCTCGTCGAGTCAGGATCAATTTGTCCGAAAATCCAAGGCTAACACCCCTCCAAAAACCAAGTTCAATCATGTTCGGGGGAAAAGCCTATAACCCATAAATTTGAAGTCTAATACCATCTAAAAGGGCTTGGATATGAACAAGATTAAAAATCTAAGGATAATACTCATTTAAATGGGGCTCATCAAGTGAGGATCAATTTGTCCGAAAATCCAAGGCTAACACCCCTCCAAAAACCAAGTTCAATCATGTTCGGGGGAAAAGCCTATAACCCATAAATTTGAAGTCTAATACCATCTAAAATGGCTTGGATATGAACAAGGTTATAAATCTAAGGCTAATACTCATTTAAATGGGGCTCGTCGAGTCAGGATCAAATTGTCCGAAAATCCAAGGCTAACACGCCCTCCAAAAACCAAGTTCAATCATGTTTGGGGGAAAAGCCTATAACCCATAAATTTTAAGTCTAATACCATCTAAAAGTGCTTGGATATGAACAAGATTAGAAATCTAAGGCTAATACTTATTTAAATGGGGCTCGTCGAGTCAGGATCAATTTGTCCGAAAATCCAAGGCTAACACCCCTCCAAAAACCAAGTTCAATCATATTTGGGGGAAAAGCCTATAACCCATAAATTTGAAGTCTAATACCATATAAAAGTGCTTGGATATGAACAATATTAGAAATCTAAGGCTAATACTCATTTAAATAGGGCTCGTCGAGTCAGGATCAATTTGTCCGAAAATCCAAGGCTAACACCCCTCCAAAACCAAGTTCAATCATGTTTGGGGGAAAAGCCTATAACCCATAAATTTGAAGTCTAATACCATCTAAAAGGGCTTGGATATGAACAAGGTTAGAAATCTAAGGCTAATACTCATTTAAATAGGGCTCGTCGAGTCAGGATCAATTTGTCCGAAAATCCAAGGCTAACACCCCTCCAAAACCAAGTTCAATCATGTTTGGGGGAAAAGCCTATAACCCATAAATTTGAAGTCTAATACCATCTAAAAGGGCTTGGATATGAACAAGGTTAGAAATCTAAGGCTAATACTCATTTAAATGGGGCTCGTCGAGTCAGGATCAATTTGTCCGAAAATCCAAGGCTAACACCCCTCCAAAAACCAAGTTCAATCATGTTCGGGGGAAAAGCCTATAACCCATAAATTTGAAGTCTAATACCATCTAAAAGGGCTTGGATATGAACAAGATTAAAAATCTAAGGATAATACTCATTTAAATGGGGCTCATCAAGTGAGGATCAATTTGTCCGAAAATCCAAGGCTAACACCCCTCCAAAAACCAAGTTCAATCATGTTCGGGGGAAAAGCCTATAACCCATAAATTTGAAGTCTAATACCATCTAAAATGGCTTGGATATGAACAAGGTTATAAATCTAAGGCTAATACTCATTTAAATGGGGCTCGTCGAGTCAGGATCAATTTGTCCGAAAATCCAAGGCTAACACGCCCTCCAAAAACCAAGTTCAATCATGTTTGGGGGAAAAGGATATTAGCCATAAATTTGAAGTCTAATACCATCTAAAAGTGCTTAGAAAAGAACAAGGTTAGAAATCTAAGGCTAATATTCATTTAAATACGGCTCGTCGAGTCAGGATCAAATTGTACGAAAATCCAAGCCTAACACGCCCTCCAAAAACCAAGTTCAATCATGTTTGGGGGAAAAGGATATTACCCATAAATTTGAAGTCTAATACCAACTAAAAGGGCTTGTATATGAACAAGGTTAGAAATCTAAGGATAATACTCATTTAAATGGGGCTCGTCGAGAGAGGATCAATTTGTCCGAAAATCCAAGGCTAACACCCCTCCAAAAACCAAGTTCAATCATGTTTAGGGAAAAAGCCTATAACCCATAAATTTGAAGTCTAATACCATCTAAAAGTGCTTGGATATGAACAAGGTTAGAAATCTAAGGCTAATACTCATTTAAATGGGGCTCGTCGAGTCAGGATCAATTTGTCCGAAAATCCAAGGCTAACACCCCTCCAAAAACCAAGTTCAATCATGTTTGGGGGAAAAGGATATTACCCATAAATTTGAAGTCTAATACCAACTAAAAGGGCTTGGATATGAACAATGTTAGAAATCTAAGGATAATACTCATTTAAATGGGTCTCGTCGAGTGAGGATCAATTTGTCCGAAAATCCAAGGCTAACACCCCTCCAAAAACCAAGTTCAATCATGTTTGGGGGAAAAACCTATAACCCATAAATTTGAAGTCTAATACCATCTAAAAGGGCTTGGATATGAACAAGGTTAGAAATCTAAGGCTAATACTCATTTAAATGGGGCTCGTCGAGTCAGGATCAAATTGTCCGAAAATCCAAGGCTAACACGCCCTCCAAAAACCAAGTTCAATCATGTTTGGCGGAAAAGCCTATAACCCATAAATTTTAAGTCTAATACCATCTAAAAGTTCTTGGATATGAACAAGATTAGAAATCTAAGGCTAATACTTATTTAAATGGGGCTCGTCGAGTCAGGATCAATTTGTCCGAAAATCCAAGGCTAACACCCCTCCAAAAACCAAGTTCAAACATGTTTGGGGGAAAAGGATATTACCCATAAATTTGAAGTCTAATACCAACTAAAAGGGCTTGGATATGAACAATGTTAGAAATATAAGGATAATACTCATTTAAATGGGTCTCGTCGAGTGAGGATCAATTTGTCCGAAAATCCAAGGCTAACACCCCTCCAAAAACCAAGTTCAATCATGTTTGGGGGAAAAGCCTATAACCCATAAATTTGAAGTCTAATACCATCTAAAAGGGCTTGGATATGAACAAGGTTAGAAATCTAAGGCTAATACTCATTTAAATGGGGCTCGTCGAGTCAGGATCAATTTGTCCGAAAATCCAAGGCTAACACCCCTCCAAAACCAAGTTCAATCATGTTTGGGGGAAAAGCCTATAACCCATAAATTTGAAGTCTAATACCATCTAAAAGGGCTTGTATATGAACAAGGTTAGAAATCTAAGGCTAATAGTCATTTAAATAGGGCTCGTCGAGTCAGGATCAATTTGTCCGAAAATCCAAGGCTAACACCCCTCCAAAACCAAGTTCAATCATGTTTGGGGGAAAAGCCTATAACCCATAAATTTGAAGTCTAATACCATCTAAAAGGGCTTGGATATGAAAAAGGTTAGAAATCTAAGGCTAATACTCATTTAAATGGGGCTCGTCGAGTCAGGATCAATTTGTCCGAAAATCCAAGGCTAACACCCCTCCAAAAACCAAGTTCAATCATGTTTGGGGGAAAAGGATATTACCCATAAATTTGAAGTCTAATACCAACTAAAAGGGCTTGGATATGAACAATGTTAGAAATCTAAGGATAATACTCATTTAAATGGGTCTCGTCGAGTGAGGATCAATTTGTCCGAAAATCCAAGGCTAACACCCCTCCAAAAACCAAGTTCAATCATGTTTGTGGGAAAAACCTATAACCCATAAATTTGAAGTCTAATACCATCTAAAAGGGCTTGGATATGAACAAGGTTAGAAATCTAAGGCTAATACTCATTTAAATGGGGCTCGTTGAGTCAGGATCAAATTGTCCGAAAATCCAAGGCTAACACGCCCTCCAAAAACCAAGTTCAATCATGTTTGGGGGAAAAGCCTATAACCCATAAATTTGAAGTCTAATACCATCTAAAAGTGCATGGATATGAACAAGATTAGAAATCTAAGGCTAATACTTATTTAAATGGGGCTCGTCGAGTCAGGATCAATTTGTCCGAAAATCCAAGGCTAACACCCCTCCAAAAACCAAGTTCAATCATGTTTGGGGGAAAAGGATATTACCCATAAATTTGAAGTCTAATACCAACTAAAAGGGCTTAGATATGAACAAGATTAGAAATCTAAGGCTAATACTCATTTAAATAGGGCTCGTCGAGTCAGGATCAATTTGTCCGAAAATCCAAGTCTAACACCCCTCCAAAACCAAGTTCAATCATATTTGGGGGAAAAGCCTATAACCCATAAATTTGAAGTCTAATACCATATAAAAGAGTTTGGATATGAACAATATTAGAAATCTAAGGCTAATACTCATTTAAATAGGGCTCGTCGAGTCAGGATCAATTTGTCCGAAAATCCAAGGCTAACACCCCTCCAAAACCAAGTTCAATCATGTTTGGGGGAAAAGCCTATAACCCATAAATTTGAAGTCTAATACCATCTAAAAGGGCTTGGATATGAACAAGGTTAGAAATCTAAGGCTAATACTCATTTAAATAGGGCTCGTCGAGTCAGGATCAATTTGTCCGAAAATCCAAGGCTAACACCCCTCCAAAACCAAGTTCAATCATGTTTGGGGGAAAAGCCTATAACCCATAAATTTGAAGTCTAATACCATCTAAAAGGGCTTGGATATGAACAAGGTTAGAAATCTAAGGCTAATACTCATTTAAATGGGGCTCGTCGAGTCAGGATCAATTTGTCCGAAAATCCAAGGCTAACACCCCTCCAAAACCAAGTTCAATCATGTTTGGGGGAAAAGGATATTACCCATAAATTTGAAGTCTAATACCAACTAAAAGGGCTTAGATATGAACAAGATTAGAAATCTAAGGCTAATACTCATTTAAATAGGGCTCGTCGAGTCAGGATCAATTTGTCCGAAAATCCAAGTCTAACACCCCTCCAAAACCAAGTTCAATCATATTTGGGGGAAAAGCCTATAACCCATAAATTTGAAGTCTAATACCATATAAAAGAGTTTGGATATGAACAATATTAGAAATCTAAGGCTAATACTCATTTAAATAGGGCTCGTCGAGTCAGGATCAATTTGTCCGAAAATCCAAGGCTAACACCCCTCCAAAACCAAGTTCAATCATGTTTGGGGGAGAAGCCTATAACCCATAAATTTGAAGTCTAATACCATCTAAAAGGGCTTGGATATGAACAAGGTTAGAAATCTAAGGCTAATACTCATTTAAATTGGGCTCGTCGAGTCAGGATCAATTTGTCCGAAAATCCAAGGCTAACACCCCTCCAAAACCAAGTTCAATCATGTTTGGGGGAAAAGCCTATAACCCATAAATTTGAAGTCTAATACCATCTAAAAGGGCTTGGATATGAACAAGGTTAGAAATCTAAGGCTAATACTCATTTAAATGGGGCTCGTCGAGTCAGGATCAATTTGTCCGAAAATCCAAGGCTAACACCCCTCCAAAACCAAGTTCAATCATGTTTGGGGGAAAAGGATATTACCCATAAATTTGAAGTCTAATACCAACTAAAAGGGCTTAGATATGAACAAGATTAGAAATCTAAGGCTAATACTCATTTAAATAGGGCTCGTCGAGTCAGGATCAATTTGTCCGAAAATCCAAGTCTAACACCCCTCCAAAACCAAGTTCAATCATATTTGGGGGAAAAGCCTATAATCCATAAATTTGAAGTCTAATACCATATAAAAGAGTTTGGATATGAACAATATTAGAAATCTAAGGCTAATACTCATTTAAATAGGGCTCGTCGAGTCAGGATCAATTTGTCCGAAAATCCAAGGCTAACACCCCTCCAAAACCAAGTTCAATCATGTTTGGGGGAAAAGCCTATAACCCATAAATTTGAAGTCTAATACCATCTAAAAGGGCTTGGATATGAACAAGGTTAGAAATCTAAGGCTAATACTCATTTAAATAGGGCTCGTCGAGTCAGGATCAATTTGTCCGAAAATCCAAGGCTAACACCCCTCCAAAACCAAGTTCAATCATGTTTGGGGGAAAAGCCTATAACCCATAAATTTGAAGTCTAATACCATCTAAAAGGGCTTGGATATGAACAAGGTTAGAAATCTAAGGCTAATACTCATTTAAATGGGGCTCGTCGAGTCAGGATCAATTTGTCCGAAAATCCAAGGCTAACACCCCTCCAAAACCAAGTTCAATCATGTTTGGGGGAAAAGCCTATAACCCATAAATTTGAAGTCTAATACCATCTAAAAGGGCTTGTATATGAACAAGGTTAGAAATCTAAGGCTAATAGTCATTTAAATAGGGCTCGTCGAGTCAGGATCAATTTGTCCGAAAATCCAAGGCTAACACCCCTCCAAAACCAAGTTCAATCATGTTTGGGGGAAAAGCCTATAACCCATAAATTTGAAGTCTAATACCATCTAAAAGGGCTTGGATATGAAAAAGGTTAGAAATCTAAGGCTAATACTCATTTAAATGGGGCTCGTCGAGTCAGGATCAATTTGTCCGAAAATCCAAGGCTAACACCCCTCCAAAAACCAAGTTCAATCATGTTCGGGGGAAAAGCCTATAACCCATAAATTTGAAGTCTAATACCATCTAAAAGGGCTTGGATATGAACAAGATTAGAAATCTAAGGATAATACTCATTTAAATGGGGCTCGTCGAGTGAGGATCAATTTGTCCGAAAATCCAAGGCTAACACCCCTCCAAAAACCAAGTTCAATCATGTTCGGGGGAAAAGCCTATAACCCATAAATTTGAAGTCTAATACCATCTAAAATGGATTGGATATGAACAAGGTTATAAATCTAAGGCTAATACTCATTTAAATGGGGCTCGTCGAGTCAGGATCAATTTGTCCGATAATCCAAGGCTAACACGCCCTCCAAAAACCAAGTTTAATCATGTTTGGGGGAAAAGGATATTAGCCATAAATTTGAAGTCTAATACCATCTAAAAGGGCTTGGATATGAACAAGGTTAGAAATCTAAGGCTAATACTCATTTAAATGGGGCTCGTCGAGTCAGGATCAAATTGTCCGAAAATCCAAGGCTAACACGCCCTCCAAAAACCAAGTTCAATCATGTTTGGGGGAAAAGCTTATAACCCATAAATTTTAAGTCTAATACCATCTAAAAGTTCTTGGATATGAACAAGATTAGAAATCTAAGGCTAATACTTATTTAAATGGGGCTCGTCGAGTCAGGATCAATTTGTCCGAAAATCCAAGGCTAACACCCCTCCAAAAACCAAGTTCAATCATGTTTGGGAGAAAAGGATATTACCCATAAATTTGAAGTCTAATACCAACTAAAAGGGCTTGGATATGAACAATGTTAGAAATCTAAGGATAATACTCATTTAAATGGGTCTCGTCGAGTGAGGATCAATTTGTCCGAAAATCCAAGGCTAACACCCCTCCAAAAACCAAGTTCAATCATGTTTGTGGGAAAAACCTATAACCCATAAATTTGAAGTCTAATACCATCTAAAAGGGCTTGGATATGAACAAGGTTAGAAATCTAAGGCTAATACTCATTTAAATGGGGCTCGTCGAGTCAGGATCAAATTGTCCGAAAATCCAAGGCTAACACGCCCTCCAAAAACCAAGTTCAATCATGTTTGGGGGAAAAGCCTATAACCCATAAATTTGAAGTCTAATACCATCTAAAAGTGCTTGGATATGAACAAGATTAGAAATCTAAGGCTAATACTTATTTAAATGGGGCTCGTCGAGTCAGGATCAATTTGTCCGAAAATCCAAGGCTAACACCCCTCCAAAAACCAAGTTCAATCATGTTTGGGGGAAAAGGATATTACCCATAAATTTGAAGTCTAATACCAACTAAAAGGGCTTCGATATGAACAAGATTAGAAATCTAAGGCTAATACTCATTTAAATAGGGCTCGTCGAATCAGGATCAATTTGTCCGAAAATCCAAGTCTAACACCCCTCCAAAACCAAGTTCAATCATATTTGGGGGAAAAGCCTATAACCCATAAATTTGAAGTCTAATACCATCTAAAAGGGCTTGGATATGAACAATATTAGAAATCTAAGGCTAATACTCATTTAAATAGGGCTCGTCGAGTCAGGATCAATTTGTCCGAAAATCCAAGGCTAACACCCCTCCAAAACCAAGTTCAATCATGTTTGGGGGAAAAGCCTATAACCCATAAATTTGAAGTCTAATACCATCTAAAAGGGCTTGGATATGAACAAGGTTAGAAATCTAAGGCTAATACTCATTTAAATGGGGCTCGTCGAGTGAGGATCAATTTGTCCGAAAATCCAAGGCTAACACCCCTCCAAAAACCAAGTTCAATCATGTTCGGGGGAAAAGCCTATAACCCATAAATTTGAAGTCTAATACCATCTAAAAGGGCTTGGATATGAACAAGGTTAGAAATCTAAGGCTAATACTCATTTAAATGGGGCTCGTCGAGTCAGGATCAAATTGTCCGAAAATCCAAGGCTAACACGCCCTCCAAAAACCAAGTTCAATCATGTTTGGGGGAAAAGCCTATAACCCATAAATTTGAAGTCTAATACCATCTAAAAGTGCTTGGATATGAACAAGATTAGAAATCTAAGGCTAATACTTATTTAAATGGGGCTCGTCGAGTCAGGATCAATTTGTCCGAAAATCCAAGGCTAACACCCCTCCAAAAACCAAGTTCAATCATGTTTGGGGGAAAAGGATATTACCCATAAATTTGAAGTCTAATACCAACTAAAAGGGCTTCGATATGAACAAGATTAGAAATCTAAGGCTAATACTCATTTAAATAGGGCTCGTCGAATCAGGATCAATTTGTCCGAAAATCCAAGTCTAACACCCCTCCAAAACCAAGTTCAATCATATTTGGGGGAAAAGCCTATAACCCATAAATTTGAAGTCTAATACCATATAAAAGAGCTTGGATATGAACAATATTAGAAATCTAAGGCTAATACTCATTTAAATAGGGCTCGTCGAGTCAGGATCAATTTGTCCGAAAATCCAAGGCTAACACCCCTCCAAAACCAAGTTCAATCATGTTTGGGGGAAAAGCCTATAACCCATAAATTTGAAGTCTAATACCATCTAAAAGGGATTGGATATGAACAAGGTTAGAAATCTAAGGCTAATACTCATTTAAATAGGGCTCGTCGAGTCAGGATCAATTTGTCCGAAAATCCAAGGCTAACACCCCTACAAAACCAAGTTCAATCATGTTTGGGGGAAAAGCCTATAACCCATAAATTTGAAGTCTAATACCATATAAAAGAGCTTGGATATGAACAATATTAGAAATCTAAGGCTAATACTCATTTAAATAGGGCTCGTCGAGTCAGGATCAATTTGTCCGAAAATCCAAGGCTAACACCCCTCCAAAACCAAGTTCAATCATGTTTGGGGGAAAAGCCTATAACCCATAAATTTGAAGTCTAATACCATCTAAAAGGGCTTGGATATGAACAAGGTTAGAAATCTAAGGCTAATACTCATTTAAATAGGGCTCGTCGAGTCAGGATCAATTTGTCCGAAAATCCAAGGCTAACACCCCTCCAAAACCAAGTTCAATCATGTTTGGGGGAAAAGCCTATAACCCATAAATTTGAAGTCTAATACCATCTAAAAGGGCTTGGATATGAACAAGGTTAGAAATCTAAGGCTAATACTCATTTAAATGGGGCTCGTCGAGTCAGGATCAATTTGTCCGAAAATCCAAGGCTAACACCCCTCCAAAACCAAGTTCAATCATGTTTGGGGGAAAAGCCTATAACCCATAAATTTGAAGTCTAATACCATCTAAAAGGGCTTGTATATGAACAAGGTTAGAAATCTAAGGCTAATAGTCATTTAAATAGGGCTCGTCGAGTCAGGATCAATTTGTTCGAAAATCCAAGGCTAACACCCCTCCAAAACCAAGTTCAATCATGTTTGGGGGAAAAGCCTATAACCCATAAATTTGAAGTCTAATACCATCTAAAAGGGCTTGGATATGAACAAGGTTAGAAATCTAAGGCTAATACTCATTTAAATGGGGCTCGTCGAGTGAGGATCAATTTGTCCGAAAATCCAAGGCTAACACCCCTCCAAAAACCAAGTTCAATCATGTTCGGGGGAAAAGCCTATAACCCATAAATTTGAAGTCTAATACCATCTAAAAGGGCTTGGATATGAACAAGATTAGAAATCTAAGGATAATACTCATTTAAATGGGGCTCGTCGAGTGAGGATCAATTTGTCCGAAAATCCAAGGCTAACACCCCTCCAAAAACCAAGTTCAATCATGTTCGGGGGAAAAGCCTATAACCCATAAATTTGAAGTCTAATACCATCTAAAATGGCTTGGATATGAACAAGGTTATAAATCTAAGGCTAATACTCATTTAAATGGGGCTCGTCGAGTCAGGATCAATTTGTCCGATAATCCAAGGCTAACACGCCCTCCAAAAACCAAGTTCAATCATGTTTGGGGGAAAAGGATATTAGCCATAAATTTAAAGTCTAATACCATCTAAAAGGGCTTGGATATGAACAAGGTTAGAAATCTAAGGCTAATACTCATTTAAATGGGGCTCGTCGAGTCAGGATCAAATTGTCCGAAAATCCAAGGCTAACACGCCCTCCAAAAACCAAGTTCAATCATGTTTGGGGGAAAAGCCTATAACCCATAAATTTTAAGTCTAATACCATCTAAAAGTTCTTGGATATGAACAAGATTAGAAATCTAAGGCTAATACTTATTTAAATGGGGCTCGTCGAGTCAGGATCAATTTGTCCGAAAATCCAAGGCTAACACCCCTCCAAAAACCAAGTTCAATCATGTTTGGGGGAAAAGGATATTACCCATAAATTTGAAGTCTAATACCAACTAAAAGGGCTTGGATATGAACAATGTTAGAAATCTAAGGATAATACTCATTTAAATGGGTCTCGTCGAGTGAGGATCAATTTGTCCGAAAATCCAAGGCTAACACCCCTCCAAAAACCAAGTTCAATCATGTTTGTGGGAAAAACCTATAACCCATAAATTTGAAGTCTAATACCATCTAAAAGGGCTTGGATATGAACAAGGTTAGAAATCTAAGGCTAATACTCATTTAAATTGGGCTCGTCGAGTCAGGATCAAATTGTCCAAAAATCCAAGGCTAACACGCCCTCCAAAAACCAAGTTCAATCATGTTTGGGGGAAAAGCCTATAACCCATAAATTTGAAGTCTAATACCATCTAAAAGTGCTTGGATATGAACAAGATTAGAAATCTAAGGCTAATACTTATTTAAATGGGGCTCGTCGAGTCAGGATCAATTTGTCCGAAAATCCAAGGCTAACACCCCTCCAAAAACCAAGTTCAATCATGTTTGGGGGAAAAGGATATTACCCATAAATTTGAAGTCTAATACCAACTAAAAGGGCTTCGATATGAACAAGTTAGAAATCTAAGGCTAATACTCATTTCAATAGGGCTCGTCGAGTCAGGATCAATTTGTCCGAAAATCCAAGTCTAACACCCCTCCAAAACCAAGTTCAATCATATTTGGGGGAAAAGCCTATAACCCATAAATTTGAAGTCTAATACCATATAAAAGAGCTTGGATATGAACAATATTAGAAATCTAAGGCTAATACTCATTTAAATAGGGCTCGTCGAGTCAGGATCAATTTGTCCAAAAATCCAAGGCTAACACCCCTCCAAAACCAAGTTCAATCATGTTTGGGGGAAAAGCCTATAACCCATAAATTTGAAGTCTAATACCATATAAAAGGGCTTGATTATGAACAAGGTTAGAAATCTAAGGCTAATACTCATTTAAATGGGGCTCGTCGAGTCAGGATCAATTTGTCCAAAAAAATCCAAGGCTAACACCCCTCCAAAACCAAGTTCAATCATGTTTGGGGGAAAAGCCTATAACCCATAAATTTGAAGTCTAATACCATCTAAAAGGGCTTGTATATGAACAAGGTTATAAATCTAAGGCTAATAGTCATTTAAATGGGGCTCGTCGAGTCAGGATCAATTTGTCCGAAAATCCAAGGCTAACACCCCTCCAAAACCAAGTTCAATCATGTTTGGGGGAAAAGCCTATAACCCATAAATTTGAAGTCTAATACCATCTAAAAGGGCTTGGATATGAACAAGGTTAGAAATATAAGGCTAATACTCATTTAAATGGGGCTCGTCGAGTCAGGATCAATTTGTCCGAAAATCCAAGGCTAACACCCCTCCAAAAACCAAGTTCAATCATGTTTGGGGGAAAAGGATATTACCCATAAATTTGAAGTCTAATACCAACTAAAAGGGCTTCGATATGAACAAGTTAGAAATCTAAGGCTAATACTCATTTCAATAGGGCTCGTCGAGTCAGGATCAATTTGTCCGAAAATCCAAGTCTAACACCCCTCCAAAACCAAGTTCAATCATATTTGGGGGAAAAGCCTATAACCCATAAATTTGAAGTCTAATACCATATAAAAGAGCTTGGATATGAACAATATTAGAAATCTAAGGCTAATACTCATTTAAATAGGGCTCGTCGAGTCAGGATCAATTTGTCCAAAAATCCAAGGCTAACACCCCTCCAAAACCAAGTTCAATCATGTTTGGGGGAAAAGCCTATAACCCATAAATTTGAAGTCTAATACCATATAAAAGGGCTTGATTATGAACAAGGTTAGAAATCTAAGGCTAATACTCATTTAAATGGGGCTCGTCGAGTCAGGATCAATTTGTCCAAAAAAATCCAAGGCTAACACCCCTCCAAAACCAAGTTCAATCATGTTTGGGGGAAAAGCCTATAACCCATAAATTTGAAGTCTAATACCATCTAAAAGGGCTTGTATATGAACAAGGTTATAAATCTAAGGCTAATAGTCATTTAAATGGGGCTCGTCGAGTCAGGATCAATTTGTCCGAAAATCCAAGGCTAACACCCCTCCAAAACCAAGTTCAATCATGTTTGGGGGAAAAGCCTATAACCCATAAATTTGAAGTCTAATACCATCTAAAAGGGCTTGGATATGAACAAGGTTAGAAATATAAGGCTAATACTCATTTAAATGGGGCTCGTCGAGTCAGGATCAATTTGTCCGAAAATCCAAGGCTAACAGCCCTCCAAAAACCAAGTTCAATCATGTTCGGGGGAAAAGCCTATAACCCATAAATTTGAAGTCTAATACCATCTAAAAGGGCTTGGATATGAACAAGATTAGAAATCTAAGGATAATACTCATTTAAATGGGGCTCGTCGAGTGAGGATCAATTTGTCCGAAAATCCAAGGCTAACACCCCTCCAAAAACCAAGTTCAATCATGTTCGGGGGAAAAGCCTATAACCCATAAATTTGAAGTCTAATACCATCTAAAATGGCTTGGATATGAACAAGGTTATAAATATAAGGCTAATACTCATTTAAATGGGGCTCGTCGAGTCAGGATCAATTTGTCCGATAATCCAAGGCTAACACGCCCTCCAAAAACCAAGTTCAATCATGTTTGGGGGAAAAGGATATTAGCCATAAATTTGAAGTCTAATACCATCTAAAAGTTCTTGGATATGAACAAGATTAGAAATCTAAGGCTAATACTTATTTAAATGGGGCTCGTCGAGTCAGGATCAATTTGTCCGAAAATCCAAGGCTAACACCCCTCCAAAAATTAAGTTCAATCATGTTTGGGGGAAAAGGATATTACCCATAAATTTGAAGTCTAATACCAACTAAAAGGGCTTGGATATGAACAATGTTAGAAATCTAAGGATAATACTCATTTAAATGGGTCTCGTCGAGTGAGGATCAATTTGTCCGAAAATCCAAGGCTAACACCCCTCCAAAAACCAAGTTCAATCATGTTTGTGGGAAAAACCTATAACCCATAAATTTGAAGTCTAATACCATCTAAAAGGGCTTGGATATGAACAAGGTTAGAAATCTAAGGCTAATACTCATTTAAATGGGGCTCGTCGAGTCAGGATCAAATTGTCCGAAAATCCAAGGCTAACACGCCCTCCAAAAACCAAGTTCGATCATGTTTGGGGGAAAAGCCTATAACCCATAAATTTTAAGTCTAATACCATCTAAAAGTGCTTGGATATGAACAAGATTAGAAATCTAAGGCTAATACTTATTTAAATGGGGCTCGTCGAGTCAGGATCAATTTGTCCGAAAATCCAAGGCTAACACCCCTCCAAAAACCAAGTTCAATCATATTTGGGGGAAAAGCCTATAACCCATAAATTTGAAGTCTAATACCATATAAAAGTGCTTGGATATGAACAATATTAGAAATCTAAGGCTAATACTCATTTAAATAGGGCTCGTCGAGTCAGGATCAATTTGTCCGAAAATCCAAGGCTAACACCCCTCCAAAACCAAGTTCAATCATGTTTGGGGGAAAAGCCTATAACCCATAAATTTGAAGTCTAATACCATATAAAAGGGCTTGGATATGAACAAGGTTAGAAATCTAAGGCTAATACTCATTTAAATAGGGCTCGACGAGTCAGGATCAATTTGTCCGAAAATCCAAGGCTAACACCCCTCCAAAAACCAAGTTCAATCATGTTCGGGGGAAAAGCCTATAACCCATAAATTTGAAGTCTAATACCATCTAAAAGGGCTTGGATATGAACAAGATTAAAAATCTAAGGATAATACTCATTTAAATGGGGCTCGTCGAGTGAGGATAAATTTGTCCGAAAATCTAAGGCTAACACCCCTCCAAAAACCAAGTTCAATCATGTTCGGGGGAAAAGCCTATAACCCATAAATTTGAAGTCTAATACCATCTAAAATGGCTTGGATATGAACAAGGTTATAAATCTAAGGCTAATACTCATTTAAATGGGGCTCGTCGAGTCAGGATCAATTTGTCCGAAAATCCAAGGCTAACACGCCCTCCAAAAACCAAGTTCAATCATGTTTGGGGGAAAAGGATATTAGCCATAAATTTGAAGTCTAATACCATCTAAAAGTGCTTGGAAAAGAACAAGGTTAGAAATCTAAGGCTAATATTCATTTAAATACGGCTCGTCAATTTGTCCAAAAATCCAAGGCTAACACCCCCTCCAAAAACCAAGTTCAATCATGTTTGGGGGAAAAGGATATTACCCATAAATTTGAAATCTAATACCAACTAAAAGGGCTTGGATATGAACAAGGTTAGAAATCTAAGGATAATACTCATTTAAATGGGGCCCGTCGAGTAAGGATCAATTTGTCCGAAAATCCAAGGCTAACACCCCTCCAAAAACCAAGTTCAATTATATTTGGGGGAAAAACCTATAACCCATAAAGTTGAAGTCTAATACCATCTAAAAGGGCTTGGATATGAACAAGGTTAGAAATCTAAGGCTAATACTCATTTAAATGGGGCTCGTCGAGTCAGGATCAATTTGTCCGAAAATCCAAGGCTAACACCCCTCCAAAACCAAGTTCAATCATGTTTGGGGGAAAAGCCTATAACCCATAAATTTGAAGTCTAATACCATCTAAAAGGGCTTGGATATGAACAAGGTTAGAAATCTAAGGCTAATACTCATTTAAATGGGGCTCGTCGAGTCAGGATCAATTTGTCCGAAAATCCAAGGCTAACACCCCTCCAAAAACCAAGTTCAATCATGTTTGGGGGAAAAGGATATTACCCATAAATTTGAAGTCTAATACCAACTAAAAGGGCTTGGATATGAACAATGTTAGAAATCTAAGGATAATACTCATTTAAGTGGGTCTCGTCGAGTGAGGATCAATTTGTCCGAAAATCCAAGGCTAACACCCCTCCAAAAACCAAGTTCAATCATGTTTGGGGGAAAAACCTATAACCCATAAATTTGAAGTCTAATACCATCTAAAAGGGCTTGGATATGAACAAGGTTAGAAATCTAAGGCTAATACTCATTTAAATGGAGCTCGTCGAGTCAGGATCAAATTGTCCGAAAATCCAAGGCTAACACGCCCTCCAAAAACCATGTTCAATCATGTTTGGGGGAAAAGCCTATAACCCATAAATTTTAAGTCTAATACCATCTAAAAGTTCTTGGTTATGAACAAGATTAGAAATCTAAGTCTAATACTTATTTAAATGGGGCTCGTCGAGTCAGGATCAATTTGTCCGAAAATCCAAGGCTAACACCCCTCCAAAAACCAAGTTCAATCATGTTTGGGGGAAAAGGATATTACCCATAAATTTGAAGTCTAATACCAACTAAAAGGGCTTGGATATGAACAATGTTAGAAATCTAAGGATAATACTCATTTAAATGGGTCTCGTCGAGTGAGGATCAATTTGTCCGAAAATCCAAGGCTAACACCCCTCCAAAAACCAAGTTCAATCATGTTTGTGGGAAAAACCTATAACCCATATATTTGAAGTCTAATACCATCTAAAAGGGCTTGGATATGAACAAGGTTAGAAATCTAAGGCTAATACTCATTTAAATGGGGCTCGTCGAGTCAGGATCAAATTGTCCGAAAATCCAAGGCTAACACGCCCTCCAAAAACCAAGTTCAATCATGTTTGGGGGAAAAGCCTATAACCCATAAATTTTAAGTCTAATACCATCTAAAAGTGCTTGGATATGAACAAGATTAGAAATCTAAAGCTAATACTTATTTAAATGGGGATCGTCGAGTCAGGATCAATTTGTCCGAAAATCCAAGGCTAACACCCCTCCAAAAACCAAGTTCAATCATATTTGGGGGAAAAGCCTATAACCCATAAATTTGAAGTCTAATACCATATAAAAGTGCTTGGATATGAACAATATTAGAAATCTAAGGCTAATACTCATTTAAATAGGGCTCGTCGAGTCAGGATCAATTTGTCCAAAAATCCAAGGCTAACACCCCTCCAAAACCAAGTTCAATCATGTTTGGGGGAAAAGCCTATAACCCATAAATTTGAAGTCTAATACCATCTAAAAGGGCTTGGATATGAACAAGGTTAGAAATCTAAGGCTAATACTCATTTAAATAGGGCTTGTCGAGTGAGGATCAATTTGTCCGAAAATCCAAGGCTAACACCCCTCCAAAACCAAGTTCAATCATGTTTGGGGGAAAAGCCTATAACCCATAAATTTGAAGTCTAATACCATCTAAAAGGGCTTGGATATGAACAAGGTTAGAAATCTAAGGCTAATACTCATTTAAATGGGGCTCGTCGAGTCAGGATCAATTTGTCCGAAAATCCAAGGCTAACACCCCTCCAAAAACCAAGTTCAATCATGTTCGGGGGAAAAGCCTATAACCCATAAATTTGAAGTCTAATACCATCTAAAAGGGCTTGGATATGAACAAGATTAAAAATCTAAGGATAATACTCATTTAAATGGGGCTCGTCGAGTGAGGATCAATTTGTCCGAAAATCCAAGGCTAACACCCCTCCAAAAACCAAGTTCAATCATGTTCGGGGGAAAAGCCTATAACCCATAAATTTGAAGTCTAATACCATCTAAAATGGCTTGGATATGAACAAGGTTATAAATCTAAGGCTAATACTCATTTAAATGGGGCTCGTCGAGTTAGGATCAATTTGTCCGAAAATCCAAGGCTAACACGCCCTCCAAAAACCAAGTTCAATCATGTTTGGGGGAAAAGGATATTAGCCATAAATTTGAAGTCTAATACCATCTAAAAGTGCTTGGAAAAGAACAAGGTTAGAAATCTAAGGCTAATATTCATTTAAATACGGCTCGTCGAGTCAGGATCAATTTGTCCAAAAATCCAAGGCTAACACCCCCTCCAAAAACCAAGTTCAATCATGTTTGGGGGAAAAGGATATTACCAATAAATTTGAAATCTAATACCAACTAAAAGGGCTTGGATATGAACAAGGTTAGAAATCTAAGGATAATACTCATTTAAATGGGGCCCGTCGAGTAAGGATCAATTTGTCCGAAAATCCAAGGCTAACACCCCTCCAAAACCAAGTTCAATCATGTTTGGGGGAAAAGCCTATAACCCATAAATTTGAAGTCTAATACCATCTAAAAGGGCTTGGATATGAACAAGGTTAGAAATCTAAGGCTAATACTCATTTAAATGGGGCTCGTCGAGTCAGGATCAATTTGTCCGAAAATCCAAGGCTAACACCCCCTCCAAAATCCAAGTTCAATCATGTTTGGGGGAAAAGGATATCACCCATAAATTTGAAGTCTAATACCAACTAAAAGGGCTTGGAGATGAACAAGGTTAGAAATCTAAGGCTAATACTCATTTAAATGGGGCTCGTCGAGTCAGGATCAATTTGTCCGAAAATCCAAGGCTAACACCCCTCCATAAACCAAGTTCAATCATGTTTGTGGGAAAAACCTATAACCCATAAATTTGAAGTCTAATACCATATAAAAGTGCTTGGATATGAACAATATTAGAAATCTAAGGCTAATACTCATTTAAATAGGGCTCGTCGAGTCAGGATCAATTTGTCCGAAAATCCAAGGCTAACACCCCTCCAAAACCAAGTTCAATCATGTTTGGCGGAAAAGCCTATAACCCATAAATTTGAAGTCTAATACCATCTAAAAGGGCTTGGATATGAACAAGGTTAGAAATCTAAGGCTAATACTCATTTAAATAGGGCTTGTCGAGTGAGGATCAATTTGTCCGAAAATCCAAGGCTAACACCCCTCCAAAACCAAGTTCAATCATATTTGGGGGAAAAGCCTATAACCCATAAATTTGAAGTCTAATACCATATAAAAGTGCTTGGATATGAACAATATTAGAAATCTAAGGCTAATACTCATTTAAATAGGGCTCGTCGAGTCAGGATCAATTTGTCCGAAAATCCAAGGCTAACACCCCTCCAAAACCAAGTTCAATCATGTTTGGGGGAAAAGCCTATAACCCATAAATTTGAAGTCTAATACCATCTAAAAGGGATTGGATATGAACAAGGTTAGAAATCTAAGGCTAATACTCATTTAAATAGGGCTCGTCGAGTCAGGATCAATTTGTCCGAAAATCCAAGCCTAACACCCCTCCAAAACCAAGTTCAATCATGTTTGGGGGAAAAGCCTATAACCCATAAATTTGAAGTCTAATACCATCTAAAAGGGCTTGGATATGAACAAGGTTAGAAATCTAAGGCTAATACTCATTTAAATGGGGCTCGTCGAGTCAGGATCAATTTGTCCGAAAATCCAAGGCTAACACCCCCTCCAAAATCCAAGTTCAATCATGTTTGGGGGAAAAGGATATCACCCATAAATTTGAAGTCTAATACCAACTAAAAGGGCTTGGAGATGAACAAGGTTAGAAATCTAAGGCTAATACTCATTTAAATGGGGCTCGTCGAGTCAGGATCAATTTGTCCGAAAATCCAAGGCTAACACCCCTCCATAAACCAAGTTCAATCATGTTTGTGGGAAAAACCTATAACCCATAAATTTGAAGTCTAATACCATATAAAAGTGCTTGGATATGAACAATATTAGAAATCTAAGGCTAATACTCATTTAAATAGGGCTCGTCGAGTCAGGATCAATTTGTCCGAAAATCCAAGGCTAACACCCCTCCAAAACCAAGTTCAATCATGTTTGGCGGAAAAGCCTATAACCCATAAATTTGAAGTCTAATACCATCTAAAAGGGCTTTGATATGAACAAGGTTAGAAATCTAAGGCTAATACTCATTTAAATAGGGCTCGTCGAGTCAGGATCAATTTGTCCGAAAATCCAAGGCTAACACCCCTCCAAAACCAAGTTCAATCATGTTTGGGGGAAAAGCCTATAACCCATAAATTTGAAGTCTAATACCATCTAAAAGGGCTTGGATATGAACAAGGTTAGAAATCTAAGGCTAATACTCATTTAAATGGGGCTCGTCGAGTCAGGATCAATTTGTCCGAAAATCCAAGGCTAACACCCCTCCAAAAACCAAGTTCAATCATGTTCGGGGGAAAAGCCTATAACCCATAAATTTGAAGTCTAATACCATCTAAAAAGGCTTGGATATGAACAAGATTAGAAATCTAAGGATAATACTCATTTAAATAGGGCTCGTCGAGTCAGGATCAATTTGTCCGAAAATCCAAGGCTAACACCCCTCCAAAACCAAGTTCAATCATGTTTGGGGGAAAAGCCTATAACCCATAAATTTGAAGTCTAATACCATCTAAAAGGGCTTGGATATGAACAAGGTTAGAAATCTAAGGCTAATACTCATTTAAATGGGGCTCGTCGAGTCAGGATCAATTTGTCCGAAAATCCAAGGCTAACACCCCTCCAAAAACCAAGTTCAATCATGTTCGGTGGAAAAGCCTATAACCCATAAATTTGAAGTCTAATACCATCTAAAAGGGCTTGGATATGAACAAGATTAGAAATCTAAGGATAATACTCATTTAACTGGGGCTCGTCGAGTGAGGATCAATTTGTCCGAAAATCCAAGGCTAACACCCCTCCAAAAACCAAGTTCAATCATGTTCGGGGGAAAAGCCTATAACCCATAAATTTGAAGTCTAATACCATCTAAAAGGGCTTGGATATGAACAAGGTTAGAAATCTAAGGCTAATACTCATTTAAATGGGGCTCGTCGAGTCAGGATCAATTTGTCCGAAAATCCAAGGCTAACACCCCTCCAAAAACCAAGTTCAATCATGTTTGGGGGAAAAGCCTATAACCCATAAATTTGAAGTCTAATACCATCTAAAAGGGCTTGGATATGAACAATATTAGAAATCTAAGGCTAATACTCATTTAAATAGGGCTCGTCGAGTCAGGATCAATTTGTCCGAAAATCCAAGGCTAACACCCCTCCAAAACCAAGTTCAATCATGTTTGGCGGAAAAGCCTATAACCCATAAATTTGAAGTCTAATACCATCTAAAAGGGCTTGGATATGAACAAGGTTAGAAATCTAAGGCTAATACTCATTTAAATAGGGCTCGTCGAGTCAGGATCAATTTGTCCGAAAATCCAAGGCTAACACCCCTCCAAAACCAAGTTCAATCATGTTTGGGGGAAAAGCCTATAACCCATAAATTTGAAGTCTAATACCATCTAAAAGGGCTTGGATATGAACAAGGTTAGAAATCTAAGGCTAATACTCATTTAAATGGGGCTCGTCGAGTCAGGATCAATTTGTCCGAAAATCCAAGGCTAACACCCCTCCAAAAACCAAGTTCAATCATGTTCGGGGGAAAAGCCTATAACCCATAAATTTGAAGTCTAATACCATCTAAAAGGGCTTGGATATGAACAAGGTTAGAAATCTAAGGCTAATACTCATTTAAATAGGGCTTGTCGAGTGAGGATCAATTTGTCCGAAAATCCAAGGCTAACACCCCTCCAAAACCAAGTTCAATCATATTTGGGGGAAAAGCCTATAACCCATAAATTTGAAGTCTAATACCATATAAAATTGCTTGGATATGAACAATATTAGAAATCTAAGGCTAATACTCATTTAAATAGGGCTCGTCGAGTCAGGATCAATTTGTCCGAAAATCCAAGGCTAACACCCCTCCAAAACCAAGTTCAATCATGTTTGGGGGAAAAGCCTATAACCCATAAATTTGAAGTCTAATACCATCTAAAAGGGATTGGATATGAACAAGGTTAGAAATCTAAGGCTAATACTCATTTAAATAGGGCTCGTCGAGTCAGGATCAATTTGTCCGAAAATCCAAGCCTAACACCCCTCCAAAACCAAGTTCAATCATGTTTGGGGGAAAAGCCTATAACCCATAAATTTGAAGTCTAATACCATCTAAAAGGGCTTGGATATGAACAAGGTTAGAAATCTAAGGCTAATACTCATTTAAATGGGGCTCGTCGAGTCAGGATCAATTTGTCCGAAAATCCAAGGCTAACACCCCCTCCAAAATCCAAGTTCAATCATGTTTGGGGGAAAAGGATATCACCCATAAATTTGAAGTCTAATACCAACTAAAAGGGCTTGGAGATGAACAAGGTTAGAAATCTAAGGCTAATACTCATTTAAATGGGGCTCTTCGAGTCAGGATCAATTTGTCCGAAAATCCAAGGCTAACACCCCTCCATAAACCAAGTTCAATCATGTTTGTGGGAAAAACCTATAACCCATAAATTTGAAGTCTAATACCATATAAAAGTGCTTGGATATGAACAATATTAGAAATCTAAGGCTAATACTCATTTAAATAGGGCTCGTCGAGTCAGGATCAATTTGTCCGAAAATCCAAGGCTAACACCCCTCCAAAACCAAGTTCAATCATGTTTGGCGGAAAAGCCTATAACCCATAAATTTGAAGTCTAATACCATCTAAAAGGGCTTTGATATGAACAAGGTTAGAAATCTAAGGCTAATACTCATTTAAATAGGGCTCGTCGAGTCAGGATCAATTTGTCCGAAAATCCAAGGCTAACACCCCTCCAAAACCAAGTTCAATCATGTTTGGGGGAAAAGCCTATAACCCATAAATTTGAAGTCTAATACCATCTAAAAGGGCTTGGATATGAACAAGGTTAGAAATCTAAGGCTAATACTCATTTAAATGGGGCTCGTCGAGTCAGGATCAATTTGTCCGAAAATCCAAGGCTAACACCCCTCCAAAAACCAAGTTCAATCATGTTCGGGGGAAAAGCCTATAACCCATAAATTTGAAGTCTAATACCATCTAAAAAGGCTTGGATATGAACAAGATTAGAAATCTAAGGATAATACTCATTTAACTGGGGCTCGTCGAGTGAGGATCAATTTGTCCGAAAATCCAAGGCTAACACCCCTCCAAAAACCAAGTTCAATCATGTTCGGGGGAAAAGCCTATAACCCATAAATTTGAAGTCTAATACCATCTAAAAGGGCTTGGATATGAACAATATTAGAAATCTAAGGCTAATACTCATTTAAATGGGGCTCGTCGAGTGAGGATCAATTTGTCCGAAAATCCAAGGCTAACACCCCTCCAAAAACCAAGTTCAATCATGTTTGGGGGAAAAACCTATAACCCATAAATTTGAAGTCTAATACCATATAAAAGTGCTTGGATATGAACAATATTAGAAATCTAAGGCTAATACTCATTTAAATAGGGCTCGTCGAGTCAGGATCAATTTGTCCGAAAATCCAAGGCTAACACCCCTCCAAAACCAAGTTCAATCATGTTTGGGGGAAAAGCCTATAACCCATAAATTTGAAGTCTAATACCATCTAAAAGGGCTTGGATATGAACAAGGTTAGAAATCTAAGGCTAATACTCATTTAAATGGGGCTCGTCGAGTCAGGATCAATTTGTCCGAAAATCCAAGGCTAACACCCCTCCAAAAACCAAGTTCAATCATGTTCGGTGGAAAAGCCTATAACCCATAAATTTGAAGTCTAATACCATCTAAAAGGGCTTGGATATGAACAAGATTAGAAATCTAAGGATAATACTCATTTAACTGGGGCTCGTCGAGTGAGGATCAATTTGTCCGAAAATCCAAGGCTAACACCCCTCCAAAAACCAAGTTCAATCATGTTCGGGGGAAAAGCCTATAACCCATAAATTTGAAGTCTAATACCATCTAAAAGGGCTTGGATATGAACAAGGTTAGAAATCTAAGGCTAATACTCATTTAAATGGGGCTCGTCGAGTCAGGATCAATTTGTCCGAAAATCCAAGGCTAACACCCCTCCAAAAACCAAGTTCAATCATGTTTGGGGGAAAAGCCTATAACCCATAAATTTGAAGTCTAATACCATCTAAAAGGGCTTGGATATGAACAATATTAGAAATCTAAGGCTAATACTCATTTAAATAGGGCTCGTCGAGTCAGGATCAATTTGTCCGAAAATCCAAGGCTAACACCCCTCCAAAACCAAGTTCAATCATGTTTGGCGGAAAAGCCTATAACCCATAAATTTGAAGTCTAATACCATCTAAAAGGGCTTGGATATGAACAAGGTTAGAAATCTAAGGCTAATACTCATTTAAATAGGGCTCGTCGAGTCAGGATCAATTTGTCCGAAAATCCAAGGCTAACACCCCTCCAAAACCAAGTTCAATCATGTTTGGGGGAAAAGCCTATAACCCATAAATTTGAAGTCTAATACCATCTAAAAGGGCTTGGATATGAACAAGGTTAGAAATCTAAGGCTAATACTCATTTAAATGGGGCTCGTCGAGTCAGGATCAATTTGTCCGAAAATCCAAGGCTAACACCCCTCCAAAAACCAAGTTCAATCATGTTCGGGGGAAAAGCCTATAACCCATAAATTTGAAGTCTAATACCATCTAAAAGGGCTTGGATATGAACAAGATTAGAAATCTAAGGATAATACTCATTTAACTGGGGCTCGTCGAGTGAGGATCAATTTGTCCGAAAATCCAAGGCTAACACCCCTCCAAAAACCAAGTTCAATCATGTTCGGGGGAAAAGCCTATAACCCATAAATTTGAAGTCTAATACCATCTAAAAGGGCTTGGATATGAACAATATTAGAAATCTAAGGCTAATACTCATTTAAATGGGGCTCGTCGAGTGAGGATCAATTTGTCCGAAAATCCAAGGCTAACACCCCTCCAAAAACCAAGTTCAATCATGTTTGGGGGAAAAACCTATAACCCATAAATTTGAAGTCTAATACCATATAAAAGTGCTTGGATATGAACAATATTAGAAATCTAAGGCTAATACTCATTTAAATAGGGCTCGTCGAGTCAGGATCAATTTGTCCGAAAATCCAAGGCTAACACCCCTCCAAAACCAAGTTCAATCATGTTTGGCGGAAAAGCCTATAACCCATAAATTTGAAGTCTAATACCATCTAAAAGGGCTTGGATATGAACAAGGTTAGAAATCTAAGGCTAATACTCATTTAAATAGGGCTCGTCGAGTCAGGATCAATTTGTCCGAAAATCCAAGGCTAACACCCCTCCAAAACCAAGTTCAATCATGTTTGGGGGAAAAGCCTATAACCCATAAATTTGAAGTCTAATACCATCTAAAAGGGCTTGGATATGAACAAGGTTAGAAATCTAAGGCTAATACTCATTTAAATGGGGCTCGTCGAGTCAGGATCAATTTGTCCGAAAATCCAAGGCTAACACCCCTCCAAAAACCAAGTTCAATCATGTTCGGGGGAAAAGCCTATAACCCATAAATTTGAAGTCTAATACCATCTAAAAGGGCTTGGATATGAACAAGGTTAGAAATCTAAGGCTAATACTCATTTAAATAGGGCTCGTCGAGTCAGGATCAATTTGTCCGAAAATCCAAGGCTAACACCCCTCCAAAAACCAAGTTCAATCATGTTCGGGGGAAAAGCCTATAACCCATAAATTTGAAGTCTAATACCATCTAAAAGGGCTTGGATATGAACAAGATTAGAAATCTAAGGATAATACTCATTTAACTGGGGCTCGTCGAGTGAGGATCAATTTGTCCGAAAATCCAAGGCTAACACCCCTCCAAAAACCAAGTTCAATCATGTTTGGGGGAAAAGCCTATAACCCATAAATTTGAAGTCTAATACCATCTAAAAGGGCTTGGATATGAACAAGGTTAGAAATCTAAGGCTAATACTCATTTAAATGGGGCTCGTCGAGTCAGGATCAATTTGTCCAAAAATCCAAGGCTAACACCCCTCCAAAAACCAAGTTCAATCATGTTCGGGGGAAAAGCCTATAACCCATAAATTTGAAGTCTAATACCATCTAAAAGGGCTTGGATATGAACAAGGTTAGAAATCTAAGGCTAATACTCATTTAAATAGGGCTCGTCGAATCAGGATCAATTTGTCCGAAAATCCAAGGCTAACACCCCTCCAAAAACCAAGTTCAATCATGTTTGGGGGAAAAGCCTATAACCCATAAATTTGAAGTCTAATACCATCTAAAAGGGCTTGGATATGAACAAGGTTAGAAATCTAAGGCTAATACTCATTTAAATGGGGCTCGTCGAGTCAGGATCAATTTGTCCGAAAATCCAAGGCTAACACCCCTCCAAAAACCAAGTTCAATCATGTTCGGTGGAAAAGCCTATAACCCATAAATTTGAAGTCTAATACCATCTAAAAGGGCTTGGATATGAACAAGATTAGAAATCTAAGGATAATACTCATTTAACTGGGGCTCGTCGAGTGAGGATCAATTTGTCCGAAAATCCAAGGCTAACACCCCTCCAAAAACCAAGTTCAATCATGTTCGGGGGAAAAGCCTATAACCCATAAATTTGAAGTCTAATACCATCTAAAAGGGCTTGGATATGAACAAGGTTAGAAATCTAAGGCTAATACTCATTTAAATGGGGCTCGTCGAGTCAGGATCAATTTGTCCGAAAATCCAAGGCTAACACCCCTCCAAAAACCAAGTTCAATCATGTTTGGGGGAAAAGCCTATAACCCATAAATTTGAAGTCTAATACCATCTAAAAGGGCTTGGATATGAACAATATTAGAAATCTAAGGCTAATACTCATTTAAATAGGGCTCGTCGAGTCAGGATCAATTTGTCCGAAAATCCAAGGCTAACACCCCTCCAAAACCAAGTTCAATCATGTTTGGCGGAAAAGCCTATAACCCATAAATTTGAAGTCTAATACCATCTAAAAGGGCTTGGATATGAACAAGGTTAGAAATCTAAGGCTAATACTCATTTAAATAGGGCTCGTCGAGTCAGGATCAATTTGTCCGAAAATCCAAGGCTAACACCCCTCCAAAACCAAGTTCAATCATGTTTGGGGGAAAAGCCTATAACCCATAAATTTGAAGTCTAATACCATCTAAAAGGGCTTGGATATGAACAAGGTTAGAAATCTAAGGCTAATACTCATTTAAATGGGGCTCGTCGAGTCAGGATCAATTTGTCCGAAAATCCAAGGCTAACACCCCTCCAAAAACCAAGTTCAATCATGTTCGGGGGAAAAGCCTATAACCCATAAATTTGAAGTCTAATACCATCTAAAAGGGCTTGGATATGAACAAGATTAGAAATCTAAGGATAATACTCATTTAACTGGGGCTCGTCGAGTGAGGATCAATTTGTCCGAAAATCCAAGGCTAACACCCCTCCAAAAACCAAGTTCAATCATGTTCGGGGGAAAAGCCTATAACCCATAAATTTGAAGTCTAATACCATCTAAAAGGGCTTGGATATGAACAATATTAGAAATCTAAGGCTAATACTCATTTAAATGGGGCTCGTCGAGTGAGGATCAATTTGTCCGAAAATCCAAGGCTAACACCCCTCCAAAAACCAAGTTCAATCATGTTTGGGGGAAAAACCTATAACCCATAAATTTGAAGTCTAATACCATATAAAAGTGCTTGGATATGAACAATATTAGAAATCTAAGGCTAATACTCATTTAAATAGGGCTCGTCGAGTCAGGATCAATTTGTCCGAAAATCCAAGGCTAACACCCCTCCAAAACCAAGTTCAATCATGTTTGGGGGAAAAGCCTATAACCCATAAATTTGAAGTCTAATACCATCTAAAAGGGATTGGATATGAACAAGGTTAGAAATCTAAGGCTAATACTCATTTAAATAGGGCTCGTCGAGTCAGGATCAATTTGTCCGAAAATCCAAGCCTAACACCCCTCCAAAACCAAGTTCAATCATGTTTGGGGGAAAAGCCTATAACCCATAAATTTGAAGTCTAATACCATCTAAAAGGGCTTGGATATGAACAAGGTTAGAAATCTAAGGCTAATACTCATTTAAATGGGGCTCGTCGAGTCAGGATCAATTTGTCCGAAAATCCAAGGCTAACACCCCTCCAAAAACCAAGTTCAATCATGTTCGGTGGAAAAGCCTATAACCCATAAATTTGAAGTCTAATACCATCTAAAAGGGCTTGGATATGAACAAGATTAGAAATCTAAGGATAATACTCATTTAACTGGGGCTCGTCGAGTGAGGATCAATTTGTCCGAAAATCCAAGGCTAACACCCCTCCAAAAACCAAGTTCAATCATGTTCGGGGGAAAAGCCTATAACCCATAAATTTGAAGTCTAATACCATCTAAAAGGGCTTGGATATGAACAAGGTTAGAAATCTAAGGCTAATACTCATTTAAATGGGGCTCGTCGAGTCAGGATCAATTTGTCCGAAAATCCAAGGCTAACACCCCTCCAAAAACCAAGTTCAATCATGTTTGGGGGAAAAGCCTATAACCCATAAATTTGAAGTCTAATACCATCTAAAAGGGCTTGGATATGAACAATATTATAAATCTAAGGCTAATACTCATTTAAATAGGGCTCGTCGAGTCAGGATCAATTTGTCCGAAAATCCAAGGCTAACACCCCTCCAAAACCAAGTTCAATCATGTTTGGCGGAAAAGCCTATAACCCATAAATTTGAAGTCTAATACCATCTAAAAGGGCTTGGATATGAACAAGGTTAGAAATCTAAGGCTAATACTCATTTAAATAGGGCTCGTCGAGTCAGGATCAATTTGTCCGAAAATCCAAGGCTAACACCCCTCCAAAACCAAGTTCAATCATGTTTGGGGGAAAAGCCTATAACCCATAAATTTGAAGTCTAATACCATCTAAAAGGGCTTGGATATGAACAAGGTTAGAAATCTAAGGCTAATACTCATTTAAATGGGGCTCGTCGAGTCAGGATCAATTTGTCCGAAAATCCAAGGCTAACACCCCTCCAAAAACCAAGTTCAATCATGTTCGGGGGAAAAGCCTATAACCCATAAATTTGAAGTCTAATACCATCTAAAAGGGCTTGGATATGAACAAGATTAGAAATCTAAGGATAATACTCATTTAACTGGGGCTCGTCGAGTGAGGATCAATTTGTCCGAAAATCCAAGGCTAACACCCCTCCAAAAACCAAGTTCAATCATGTTCGGGGGAAAAGCCTATAACCCATAAATTTGAAGTCTAATACCATCTAAAAGGGCTTGGATATGAACAATATTAGAAATCTAAGGCTAATACTCATTTAAATGGGGCTCGTCGAGTGAGGATCAATTTGTCCGAAAATCCAAGGCTAACACCCCTCCAAAAACCAAGTTCAATCATGTTTGGGGGAAAAACCTATAACCCATAAATTTGAAGTCTAATACCATATAAAAGTGCTTGGATATGAACAATATTAGAAATCTAAGGCTAATACTCATTTAAATAGGGCTCGTCGAGTCAGGATCAATTTGTCCGAAAATCCAAGGCTAACACCCCTCCAAAACCAAGTTCAATCATGTTTGGCGGAAAAGCCTATAACCCATAAATTTGAAGTCTAATACCATCTAAAAGGGCTTGGATATGAACAAGGTTAGAAATCTAAGGCTAATACTCATTTAAATAGGGCTCGTCGAGTCAGGATCAATTTGTCCGAAAATCCAAGGCTAACACCCCTCCAAAACCAAGTTCAATCATGTTTGGGGGAAAAGCCTATAACCCATAAATTTGAAGTCTAATACCATCTAAAAGGGCTTGGATATGAACAAGGTTAGAAATCTAAGGCTAATACTCATTTAAATGGGGCTCGTCGAGTCAGGATCAATTTGTCCGAAAATCCAAGGCTAACACCCCTCCAAAAACCAAGTTCAATCATGTTCGGGGGAAAAGCCTATAACCCATAAATTTGAAGTCTAATACCATCTAAAAGGGCTTGGATATGAACAAGGTTAGAAATCTAAGGCTAATACTCATTTAAATAGGGCTCGTCGAGTCAGGATCAATTTGTCCGAAAATCCAAGGCTAACACCCCTCCAAAAACCAAGTTCAATCATGTTCGGGGGAAAAGCCTATAACCCATAAATTTGAAGTCTAATACCATCTAAAAGGGCTTGGATATGAACAAGATTAGAAATCTAAGGATAATACTCATTTAACTGGGGCTCGTCGAGTGAGGATCAATTTGTCCGAAAATCCAAGGCTAACACCCCTCCAAAAACCAAGTTCAATCATGTTTGGGGGAAAAGCCTATAACCCATAAATTTGAAGTCTAATACCATCTAAAAGGGCTTGGATATGAACAAGGTTAGAAATCTAAGGCTAATACTCATTTAAATGGGGCTCGTCGAGTCAGGATCAATTTGTCCAAAAATCCAAGGCTAACACCCCTCCAAAAACCAAGTTCAATCATGTTCGGGGGAAAAGCCTATAACCCATAAATTTGAAGTCTAATACCATCTAAAAGGGCTTGGATATGAACAAGGTTAGAAATCTAAGGCTAATACTCATTTAAATAGGGCTCGTCGAATCAGGATCAATTTGTCCGAAAATCCAAGGCTAACACACCTCCAAAACCAAGTTCAATCATGTTTGGGGGAAAAGCCTATAACCCATAAATTTGAAGTCTAATACCATCTAAAAGGGCTTGGATATGAACAAGGTTAGAAATCTAAGGCTAATACTCATTTAAATGGGGCTCGTCGAGTCAGGATCAATTTGTCCGATAATCCAAGGCTAACACGCCCTACAAAAACCAAGTTCAATCATGTTCGGGGGAAAAGGATATTAGCCATAAATTTGAAGTCTAATACCATCTAAAAGTGCTTGGAAAAGAACAAGGTTAGAAATCTAAGGCTAATATTCTTTTAAATACGGCTCGTCGAGTCAGGATCAATTTGTCCAAAAATCCAAGGCTAACACCCCCTCCAAAAACCAAGTTCAATCATGTTTGGGGGAAAAGGATATTACCCATAAATTTGAAATCTAATACCAACTAAAAGGGCTTGGATATGAACAAGGTTAGAAATCTAAGGATAATACTCATTTAAATGGGGCCCGTCGAGTAAGGATCAATTTGTCCGAAAATCCAAGGCTAACACCCCTCCAAAACCAAGTTCAATCATGTTTGGGGGAAAAGCCTATAACCCATAAATTTGAAGTCTAATACCATCTAAAAGGGCTTGGATAGAAATCTAAGGCTAATACTCATTTAAATAGGGCTCGTCGAGTCAGGATCAATTTGTCCGAAAATCCAAGGCTAACACCCCTCCAAAACCAAGTTCAATCATGTTTGGGGGAAAAGCCTATAACCCATAAATTTGAAGTCTAATACCATCTAAAAGGGCTTGGATATGAACAAGGTTAGAAATCTAAGGCTAATACTCATTTAAATGGGGCTCGTCGAGTCAGGATCAATTTGTCCGAAAATCGAAGGCTAACACCCCTCCAAAAACCAAGTTCAATCATGTTCGGGGGAAAAGCCTATAACCCATAAATTTGAAGTCTAATACCATCTAAAAGGGCTTGGATATGAACAAGATTAGAAATCTAAGGATAATACTCATTTAAATGGGGCTCGTCGAGTGAGGATCAATTTGTCCGAAAATCCAAGGCTAACACCCCTCCAAAAACCAAGTTCAATCATGTTCGGGGGAAAAGCCTATAACCCATAAATTTGAAGTCTAATACCATCTAAAAGGGCTTGGATATGAACAAGATTAGAAATCTAAGGATAATACTCATTTAAATGGGGCTCGTCGAGTCAGGATCAATTTGTCCGAAAATCCAAGGCTAACACCCCTCCAAAAACCAAGTTCAATCATGTTCGGGGGAAAAGCCTATAACCCATAAATTTTAAGTCTAATACCATCTAAAAGGGCTTGGATATGAACAAGGTTAGAAATCTAAGGATAATACTCATTTAAATGGGGCTCGTCGAGTCAGGATCAATTTGTCCGAAAATCCAAGGCTAACACCCCTCCAAAAACCAAGTTCAATCATGTTCGGGGGAAAAGCCTATAACCCATAAATTTGAAGTCTAATACCATCTAAAAGGGCTTGGATATGAACAAGGTTAGAAATCTAAGGCTAATACTCATTTAAATGGGGCTCGTCGAGTCAGGATCAATTTGTCCGAAAATCCAAGGCTAACACCCCTCCAAAAACCAAGTTCAATCATGTTTGGGGGAAAAGCCTATAACCCATAAATTTGAAATCTAATACCAACTAAAAGGGCTTGGATATGAACAAGGTTAGAAATCTAAGGCTAATACTCATTTAAATAGGGCTCGTCGAGTCAGGATCAATTTGTCCGAAAATCCAAGGCTAACACACCTCCAAAACCAAGTTCAATCATGTTCGGGGGAAAAGCCTATAACCCATAAATTTGAAGTCTAATACCATCTAAAAGGGCTTGGATATGAACAAGGTTAGAAATCTAAGGCTAATACTCATTTAAATGGGGCTCGTCGAGTCAGGATCAATTTGTCCGAAAATCCAAGGCTAACACCCCTCCAAAAACCAAGTTCAATCATGTTCGGGTGAAAAGCCTATAACCCATAAATTTGAAGTCTAATACCATCTAAAAGGGCTTGGATATGAACAAGATTAGAAATCTAAGGATAATACTCATTTAAATGGGGCTCGTCGAGTGAGGATCAATTTGTCCGAAAATCCAAGGCTAACACCCCTCCAAAAACCAAGTTCAATCATGTTCGGGGGAAAAGCCTATAACCCATAAATTTGAAGTCTAATACCATCTAAAATGGCTTGGATATGAACAAGGTTATAAATCTAAGGCTAATACTCATTTAAATGGGGCTCGTCGAGTCAGGATCAATTTGTCCGATAATCCAAGGCTAACACGCCCTACAAAAACCAAGTTCAATCATCTTTGGGGGAAAAGGATATTAGCCATAAATTTGAAGTCTAATACCATCTAAAAGGGCTTGGATATGAACAAGGTTAGAAATCTAAGGCTAATACTCATTTAAATGGGGCTCGTCGAGTCAGGATCAATTTGTCCGAAAATCCAAGGCTAACACCCCTCCAAAAACCAAGTTCAATCATGTTCGGGGGAAAAGCCTATAACCCATAAATTTGAAGTCTAATACCATCTAAAAGGGCTTGGATATGAACAAGATTAGAAATCTAAGGATAATACTCATTTAACTGGGGCTCGTCGAGTGAGGATCAATTTGTCCGAAAATCCAAGGCTAACACCCCTCCAAAAACCAAGTTCAATCATGTTCGGGGGAAAAGCCTATAACCCATAAATTTGAAGTCTAATACCATCTAAAAGGGCTTGGATATGAACAAGGTTAGAAATCTAAGGCTAATACTCATTTAAATGGGGCTCGTCGAGTCAGGATCAATTTGTCCGAAAATCCAAGGCTAACACCCCTCCAAAAACCAAGTTCAATCATGTTTGGGGGAAAAGCCTATAACCCATAAATTTGAAGTCTAATACCATCTAAAAGGGCTTGGATATGAACAAGGTTAGAAATCTAAGGCTAATACTCATTTAAATAGGGCTCGTCGAGTCAGGATCAATTTGTCCGAAAATCCAAGGCTAACACCCCTCCAAAACCAAGTTCAATCATGTTTGGGGGAAAAGCCTATAACCCATAAATTTGAAGTCTAATACCATCTAAAAGGGCTTGGATATGAACAAGGTTAGAAATCTAAGGCTAATACTCATTTAAATGGGGCTCGTCGAGTCAGGATCAATTTGTCCGAAAATCCAAGGCTAACACCCCTCCAAAAACCAAGTTCAATCATGTTCGGGGGAAAAGCCTATAACCCATAAATTTGAAGTCTAATACCATCTAAAAGGGCTTGGATATGAACAAGATTAGAAATCTAAGGATAATACTCATTTAACTGGGGCTCGTCGAGTGAGGATCAATTTGTCCGAAAATCCAAGGCTAACACCCCTCCAAAACCAAGTTCAATCATGTTTGGGGGAAAAGCCTATAACCCATAAATTTGAAGTCTAATACCATCTAAAAGGGCTTGGATATGAACAAGGTTAGAAATCTAAGGCTAATACTCATTTAAATGGGGCTCGTCGAGTCAGGATCAATTTGTCCGAAAATCCAAGGCTAACACCCCTCCAAAAACCAAGTTCAATCATGTTCGGGGGAAAAGCCTATAACCCATAAATTTGAAGTCTAATACCATCTAAAAGGGCTTGGATATGAACAAGATTAGAAATCTAAGGATAATACTCATTTAACTGGGGCTCGTCGAGTGAGGATCAATTTGTCCGAAAATCCAAGGCTAACACCCCTCCAAAAACCAAGTTCAATCATGTTTGGGGGAAAAGCCTATAACCCATAAATTTGAAGTCTAATACCATCTAAAAGGGCTTGGATATGAACAAGGTTAGAAATCTAAGGCTAATACTCATTTAAATGGGGCTCGTCGAGTCAGGATCAATTTGTCCGAAAATCCAAGGCTAACACCCCTCCAAAAACCAAGTTCAATCATGTTCGGGGGAAAAGCCTATAACCCATAAATTTGAAGTCTAATACCATCTAAAAGGGCTTGGATATGAACAAGGTTAGAAATCTAAGGCTAATACTCATTTAAATGGGGCTCGTCGAGTCAGGATCAATTTGTCCGATAATCCAAGGCTAACACGCCCTACAAAAACCAAGTTCAATCATGTTTGGGGGAAAAGGATATAAGCCATAAATTTGAAGTCTAATACCATCTAAAAGTGCTTGGAAAAGAACAAGGTTAGAAATCTAAGGCTAATATTCTTTTAAATACGGCTCGTCGAGTCAGGATCAATTTGTCCAAAAATCCAAGGCTAACAACCCCTCCAAAAACCAAGTTCAATCATGTTTGGGGGAAAAGGATATTACCCATAAATTTGAAATCTAATACCAACTAAAAGGGCTTGGATATGAACAAGGTTAGAAATCTAAGGATAATACTCATTTAAATGGGGCCCGTCGAGTAAGGATCAATTTGTCCGAAAATCCAAGGCTACCACCCCTCCAAAACCAAGTTCAATCATGTTTGGGGGAAAAGCCTATAACCCATAAATTTGAAGTCTAATACCATCTAAAAGGGCTTGGATATGAACAAGATTAGAAATCTAAGGATAATACTCATTTAAATGGGGCTCGTCGAGTCAGGATCAATTTGTCCGAAAATCCAAGGCTAACACCCCTCCGAAAACCAAGTTCAATCATGTTCGGGGGAAAAGCCTATAACCCATAAATTTGAAGTCTAATACCATCTAAAAGGGCTTGGATATGAACAAGGTTAGAAATCTAAGGATAATACTCATTTAAATGGGGCTCGTCGAGTCAGGATCAATTTGTCCGAAAATCCAAGGCTAACACCCCTCCAAAAACCAAGTTCAATCATGTTTGGGGGAAAAGCCTATAACCCATAAATTTGAAGTCTAATACCATCTAAAAGGGCTTGGATATGAACAAGGTTAGAAATCTAAGGCTAATACTCATTTAAATGGGGCTCGTCGAGTCAGGATCAATTTGTCCGAAAATCCAAGGCTAACACCCCTCCAAAAACCAAGTTCAATCATGTTTGGGGGAAAAGCCTATAACCCATAAATTTGAAGTCTAATACCATCTAAAAGGGCTTGGATATGAACAAGGTTAGAAATCTAAGGCTAATACTCATTTAAATAGGGCTCGTCGAGTCAGGATCAATTTGTCCGAAAATCCAAGGCTAACACACCTCCAAAACCAAGTTCAATCATGTTTGGGGGAAAAGCCTATAACCCATAAATTTGAAGTCTAATACCATCTAAAAGGGCTTGGATATGAACAAGGTTAGAAATCTAAGGCTAATACTCATTTAAATGGGGCTCGTCGAGTCAGGATCAATTTGTCCGAAAATCCAAGGCTAACACCCCTCCAAAAACCAAGTTCAATCATGTTCGGGGGAAAAGCCTATAACCCATAAATTTGAAGTCTAATACCATCTAAAAGGGCTTGGATATGAACAAGATTAGAAATCTAAGGATAATACTCATTTAAATGGGGCTCGTCGAGTGAGGATCAATTTGTCCGAAAATCCAAGGCTAACACCCCTCCAAAAACCAAGTTCAATCATGTTCGGGGGAAAAGCCTATAACCCATAAATTTGAAGTCTAATACCATCTAAAATGGATTGGATATGAACAAGGTTATAAATCTAAGGCTAATACTCATTTAAATGGGGCTCGTCGAGTCAGGATCAATTTGTCCGATAATCCAAGGCTAACACGCCCTACAAAAACCAAGTTCAATCATGTTTGGGGGAAAAGGATATTAGCCATAAATTTGAAGTCTAATACCATCTAAAAGTGCTTGGAAAAGAACAAGGTTAGAAATCTAAGGCTAATATTCTTTTAAATACGGCTCGTCGAGTCAGGATCAATTTGTCCAAAAATCCAAGGCTAACACCCCCTCCAAAAACCAAGTTCAATCATGTTTGGGGGAAAAGGATATTACCCATAAATTTGAAATCTAATACCAACTAAAAGGGCTTGGATATGAACAAGGTTAGAAATCTAAGGCTAATACTCATTTAAATGGGGCTCGTCGAGTCAGGATCAATTTGTCCGAAAATCCAAGGCTAACACCCCTCCAAAAACCAAGTTCAATCATGTTCGGGGGAAAAGCCTATAACCCATAAATTTGAAGTCTAATACCATCTAAAAGGGCTTGGATATGAACAAGATTAGAAATCTAAGGATAATACTCATTTAAATGGGGCTCGTCGAGTGAGGATCAATTTGTCCGAAAATCCAAGGCTAACACCCCTCCAAAAACCAAGTTCAATCATGTTCGGGGGAAAAGCCTATAACCCATAAATTTGAAGTCTAATACCATCTAAAATGGCTTGGATATGAACAAGGTTATAAATCTAAGGCTAATACTCATTTAAATGAGGCTCGTCGAGTCAGGATCAATTTGTCCGAAAATCCAAGGCTAACACCCCTCCAAAACCAAGTTCAATCATGTTTGGGGGAAAAGCCTATAACCCATAAATTTGAAGTCTAATACCATCTAAAAGGGCTTGGATATGAACAAGGTTAGAAATCTAAGGCTAATACTCATTTAAATGGGGCTCGTCGAGTCAGGATCAATTTGTCCGAAAATCCAAGGCTAACACCCCTCCAAAAACCAAGTTCAATCATGTTCGGGGGAAAAGCCTATAACCCATAAATTTGAAGTCTAATACCATCTAAAAGGGCTTGGATATGAACAAGATTAGAAATCTAAGGATAATACTCATTTAACTGGGGCTCGTCGAGTGAGGATCAATTTGTCCGAAAATCCAAGGCTAACACCCCTCCAAAAACCAAGTTCAATCATGTTCGGGGGAAAAGCCTATAACCCATAAATTTGAAGTCTAATACCATCTAAAAGGGCTTGGATATGAACAAGGTTAGAAATCTAAGGCTAATACTCATTTAAATGGGGCTCGTCGAGTCAGGATCAATTTGTCCGAAAATCCAAGGCTAACACCCCTCCAAAAACCAAGTTCAATCATGTTTGGGGGAAAAGCCTATAACCCATAAATTTGAAGTCTAATACCATCTAAAAGGGCTTGGATATGAACAAGGTTAGAAATCTAAGGCTAATACTCATTTAAATAGGGCTCGTCGAGTCAGGATCAATTTGTCCGAAAATCCAAGGCTAACACCCCTCCAAAACCAAGTTCAATCATGTTTGGGGGAAAAGCCTATAACCCATAAATTTGAAGTCTAATACCATCTAAAAGGGCTTGGATATGAACAAGGTTAGAAATCTAAGGCTAATACTCATTTAAATGGGGCTCGTCGAGTCAGGATCAATTTGTCCGAAAATCCAAGGCTAACACCCCTCCAAAAACCAAGTTCAATCATGTTCGGGGGAAAAGCCTATAACCCATAAATTTGAAGTCTAATACCATCTAAAAGGGCTTGGATATGAACAAGATTAGAAATCTAAGGATAATACTCATTTAACTGGGGCTCGTCGAGTGAGGATCAATTTGTCCGAAAATCCAAGGCTAACACCCCTCCAAAAACCAAGTTCAATCATGTTTGGGGGAAAAGCCTATAACCCATAAATTTGAAGTCTAATACCATCTAAAAGGGCTTGGATATGAACAAGGTTAGAAATCTAAGGCTAATACTCATTTAAATGGGGCTCGTCGAGTCAGGATCAATTTGTCCGAAAATCCAAGGCTAACACCCCTCCAAAAACCAAGTTCAATCATGTTCGGGGGAAAAGCCTATAACCCATAAATTTGAAGTCTAATACCATCTAAAAGGGCTTGGATATGAACAAGATTAGAAATCTAAGGATAATACTCATTTAACTGGGGCTCGTCGAGTGAGGATCAATTTGTCCGAAAATCCAAGGCTAACACCCCTCCAAAAACCAAGTTCAATCATGTTTGGGGGAAAAGCCTATAACCCATAAATTTGAAGTCTAATACCATCTAAAAGGGCTTGGATATGAACAAGGTTAGAAATCTAAGGCTAATACTCATTTAAATGGGGCTCGTCGAGTCAGGATCAATTTGTCCGAAAATCCAAGGCTAACACCCCTCCAAAAACCAAGTTCAATCATGTTCGGGGGAAAAGCCTATAACCCATAAATTTGAAGTCTAATACCATCTAAAAGGGCTTGGATATGAACAAGGTTAGAAATCTAAGGCTAATACTCATTTAAATAGGGCTCGTCGAGTCAGGATCAATTTGTCCGAAAATCCAAGGCTAACACACCTCCAAAACCAAGTTCAATCATGTTTGGGGGAAAAGCCTATAACCCATAAATTTGAAGTCTAATACCATCTAAAAGGGCTTGGATATGAACAAGGTTACAAATCTAAGGCTAATACTCATTTAAATGGGGCTCGTCGAGTCAGGATCAATTTGTCCGATAATCCAAGGCTAACACGCCCTACAAAAACCAAGTTCAATCATGTTTGGGGGAAAAGGATATTAGCCATAAATTTGAAGTCTAATACCATCTAAAAGTGCTTGGAAAAGAACAAGGTTAGAAATCTAAGGCTAATATTCTTTTAAATACGGCTCGTCGAGTCAGGATCAATTTGTCCAAAAATCCAAGGCTAACACCCCCTCCAAAAACCAAGTTCAATCATGTTTGGGGGAAAAGGATATTACCCATAAATTTGAAATCTAATACCAACTAAAAGGGCTTGGATATGAACAAGGTTAGAAATCTAAGGATAATACTCATTTAAATGGGGCCCGTCGAGTTTGGGGGAACACGCCCTACAAAAACCAAGTTCAATCATGTTTGGGGGAAAAGGATATTAGCCATAAATTTGAAGTCTAATACCATCTAAAAGTGCTTGGAAAAGAACAAGGTTAGAAATCTAAGGCTAATATTCTTTTAAATACGGTTCGTCGAGTCAGGATCAATTTGTCCAAAAATCCAAGGCTAACACCCCCTCCAAAAACCAAGTTCAATCATGTTTGGGGGAAAAGGATATTACCCATAAATTTGAAATCTAATACCAACTAAAAGGGCTTGGATATGAACAAGGTTAGAAATCTAAGGATAATACTCATTTAAATGGGGCCCGTCGAGTTTGGGGGAACACGCCCTACAAAAACCAAGTTCAATCATGTTTGGGGGAAAAGGATATTAGCCATAAATTTGAAGTCTAATACCATCTAAAAGTGCTTGGAAAAGAACAAGGTTAGAAATCTAAGGCTAATATTCTTTTAAATACGGCTCGTCGAGTCAGGATCAATTTGTCCAAAAATCCAAGGCTAACACCCCCTCCAAAAACCAAGTTCAATCATGTTTGGGGGAAAAGGATATTACCCATAAATTTGAAATCTAATACCAACTAAAAGGGCTTGGATATGAACAAGGTTAGAAATCTAAGGATAATACTCATTTAAATGGGGCCCGTCGAGTAAGGATCAATTTGTCCGAAAATCCAAGGCTAACACCCCTCCAAAACCAAGTTCAATCATGTTTGGGGGAAAAGCCTATAACCCATAAATTTGAAGTCTAATACCATCTAAAAGGGCTTGGATATGAACAAGGTTAGAAATCTAAGGCTAATACTCATTTAAATAGGGCTCGTCGAGTCAGGATCAATTTGTCCGAAAATCCAAGGCTAACACCCCTCCAAAACCAAGTTCAATCATGTTTGGGGGAAAAGCCTATAACCCATAAATTTGAAGTCTAATACCATCTAAAAGGGCTTGGATATGAACAAGGTTAGAAATCTAAGGCTAATACTCATTTAAATAGGGCTCGTCGAGTCAGGATCAATTTGTCCGAAAATCCAAGGCTAACACCCCTCCAAAACCAAGTTCAATCATGTTTGGGGGAAAAGCCTATAACCCATAAATTTGAAGTCTAATACCATCTAAAAGGGCTTGGATATGAACAAGATTAGAAATCTAAGGATAATACTCATTTAAATGGGGCTCGTCGAGTGAGGATCAATTTGTCCGAAAATCCAAGGCTAACACCCCTCCAAAAACCAAGTTCAATCATGTTCGGGGGAAAAGCCTATAACCCATAAATTTGAAGTCTAATACCATCTAAAAGGGCTTGGATATGAACAAGATTAGAAATCTAAGGATAATACTCATTTAAATGGGGCTCGTCGAGTCAGGATCAATTTGTCCGAAAATCCAAGGTTAACACCCCTCCAAAAACCAAGTTCAATCATGTTCGGGGGAAAAGCCTATAACCCATAAATTTGAAGTCTAATACCATCTAAAAGGGCTTGGATATGAACAAGGTTAGAAATCTAAGGATAATACTCATTTAAATGGGGCTCGTCGAGTCAGGATCAATTTGTCCGAAAATCCAAGGCTAACACCCCTCCAAAAACCAAGTTCAATCATGTTCGGGGGAAAAGCCTATAACCCATAAATTTGAAGTCTAATACCATCTAAAAGGGCTTGGATATGAACAAGGTTAGAAATCTAAGGCTAATACTCATTTAAATTGGGCTCGTCGAGTCAGGATCAATTTGTCCGAAAATCCAAGGCTAACACCCCTCCAAAAACCAAGTTCAATCATGTTCGGGGGAAAAGCCTATAACCCATAAATTTGAAGTCTAATACCATCTAAAAGGGCTTGGATATGAACAAGATTAGAAATCTAAGGATAATACTCATTTAAATGGGGCTCGTCGAGTGAGGATCAATTTGTCCGAAAATCCAAGGCTAACACCCCTCCAAAAACCAAGTTCAATCATGTTCGGGGGAAAAGCCTATAACCCATAAATTTGAAGTCTAATACCATCTAAAAGGGCTTGGATATGAACAAGATTAGAAATCTAAGGATAATACTCATTTAAATGGGGCTCGTCGAGTCAGGATCAATTTGTCCGAAAATCCAAGGCTAACACCCCTCCAAAAACCAAGTTCAATCATGTTCGGGGGAAAAGCCTATAACCCATAAATTTGAAGTCTAATACCATCTAAAAGGGCTTGGATATGAACAAGGTTAGAAATCTAAGGATAATACTCATTTAAATGGGGCTCGTCGAGTCAGGATCAATTTGTCCGAAAATCCAAGGCTAACACCCCTCCAAAAACCAAGTTCAATCATGTTCGGGGGAAAAGCCTATAACCCATAAATTTGAAGTCTAATACCATCTAAAAGGGCTTGGATATGAACAAGATTAGAAATCTAAGGATAATACTCATTTAACTGGGGCTCGTCGAGTGAGGATCAATTTGTCCGAAAATCCAAGGCTAACACCCCTCCAAAAACCAAGTTCAATCATGTTTGGGGGAAAAGCCTATAACCCATAAATTTGAAGTCTAATACCATCTAAAAGGGCTTGGATATGAACAAGGTTAGAAATCTAAGGCTAATACTCATTTAAATGGGGCTCGTCGAGTCAGGATCAATTTGTCCGAAAATCCAAGGCTAACACCCCTCCAAAAACCAAGTTCAATCATGTTCGGGGGAAAAGGATATTACCCATAAATTTGAAGTCTAATACCAACTAAAAGATCTTGGATATGAACAATGTTAGAAATCTAAGGATAATACTCATTTAAATGGGTATCGTCGAGTGAGGATCAATTTGTCCGAAAATCCAAGGCTAACACCCCTCCAAAAACAAAGTTCAATCATGTTTAGGGGAAAAACCTATAACCCATAAATTTGAAGTCTAATACCATCTAAAAGGGCTTGGATATGAACAAGGTTAGAAATCTAAGGCTAATACTCATTTAAATGGGGCTCGTCGAGTGAGGATCAATTTGTCCGAAAATCCAAGGCTAACACCCCCTCCAAAAACCAAGTTCAATCATGTTTGGGGGAAAAGGATATTACCCATAAATTTGAAGTCTAATACCAAATAAAAGGGCTTGGATATGAACAAGGTTGTAAATCTAAGGATAATACTCATTTAACTGGGGCTTGTTGAGTGAGGATCAATTTGTCCAAAAATCCAAGGCTAACACCCCTCCAAAAACCAAGTTCAATCATGTTTGGGGGAAAAGCCTATAACCCATAAATTTGAAGTCTAATACCATATAAAAGGGCTTGGATATTAACAAGGTTAGAAATCTAAGGCTAATACTCATTTAAATGGGGCCCGTCAAGTCAGGATCAATTTGTCCGAAAATCCAAGGCTAACACGCCCTCCAAAAACCAAGTTCAATCATGTTTGGGGGAAAAGCCTATAACCCATAAATTTTAAGTCTAATACCATCTAAAAGTGCTTGGATATGAACAAGATTAGAAATCTAAGGCTAATACTCATTTAAATGGGGCTCGTCGAGTGAGGATCAATTTGTCCGAAAATCTAAGGCTAACACCCCTCCAAAAACCAAGTTCAATCATGTTTGGGGTAAAAGCCTATAACCCATAAATTTGAAGTCTAATACCATATAAAAGGGCTTGGATATGAACAAGGTTAGAAATCTAAGGCTAATACTCATTTAAATGGGGCTTGTCGAGTCAGGATCAATTTGTCCGAAAATCCAAGGCTAACACCCCTCCAAAAACCAAGTTCAATCATGTTTGGGGGAAAAGGATATTACCCATAAATTTGAAGTCTAATACCAACTAAAAGGGCTTGGATATGAACAATGTTAGAAATCTAAGGATAATACTCATTTAAATGGATCTCGTCGAGTGAGGATCAATTTGTCTGAAAATCCAAGGCTAACACCCCTCCAAAAACCAAGTTCAATCATGTTTGGGGGAAAAACCTATAACCCATAAATTTGAAGTCTAATACCATCTAAAAGGGCTTGGATATGAACAAGGTTAGAAATCTAAGGCTAACACTCATTTAAATGGGGCTCGTCGAGTCAGGATCAAATTGTCCGAAAATCCAAGGCTAACACCCCTCCAAAAACCAAGTTCAATCATGTTTGGGGGAAAAACCTATAACCCATAAATTTGAAGTCTAATACCATCTAAAAGGGCTTGGATATGAACAAGGTTAGAAATCTAAGGCTAACACTCATTTAAATGGGGCTCGTCGAGTCAGGATCAAATTGTCCGAAAATCCAAGGCTAACACCCCTCCAAAAACCAAGTTCAATCATGTTTGGGGGAAAAACCTATAACACATAAATTTGAAGTCTAATACCATCTAAAAGGGCTTGGATATGAACAAGGTTAGAAATCTAAGGCTAATACTCATTTAAATGGGGCTCGTCGAGTCAGGATCAAATTGTCCGAAAATCCAACGCTAACACGCCCTCCAAAAACCAAGTTCAATCATGTTTGGGGGAAAAGCCTATAACCCATAAATTTTAAGTCTAATACCATCTAAAAGTGCTTGGATATGAACAAGATTAGAAATCTAAGGCTAATACTCATTTAAATGGGGTTCGTCGAGTGAGGATCAATTTGTCCGAAAATCCAAGGCTAACACCCCTCCAAAAACCAAGTTCAATCATGTTTGGGGGAAAAGGATATTACCCATAAATTTGAAGTCTAATACCAACTAAAAGGGCTTGGATATGAACAATGTTAGAAATCTAAGGATAATACTCATTTAAATGGGTCTCGTCGAGTGAGGATCAATTTGTCTGAAAATCCAAGGCTAACACCCCTCCAAAAACCAAGTTCAATCATGTTTGGGGGAAAAACCTATAACCCATAAATTTGAAGTCTAATACCATCTAAAAGGGCTTGGATATGAACAAGGTTAGAAATCTAAGGCTAATACTCATTTAAATGGGGCTCGTCGAGTCAGGATCAAATTGTCTGAAAATCCAAGGCTAACACGCCCTCCAAAAACCAAGTTCAATCATGTTTGGGGGAAAAGCCTATAACCCATAAATTTTAAGTCTAATACCATCTAAAAGTGCTTGGATATGAACAAGATTAGAAATCTAAGGCTAATACTCATTTAAATGGGGTTCGTCGAGTGAGGATCAATTTGTCCAAAAATCCAAGGCTAACACCCCTCCAAAAACCAAGTTCAATCATGTTTGGGGGAAAAGGATATTACCCATAAATTTGAAGTCTAATACCAACTAAAAGGGCTTGGATATGAACAATGTTAGAAATCTAAGGATAATACTCATTTAAATGGGTCTCGTCGAGTGAGGATCAATTTGTCTGAAAATCCAAGGCTAACACCCCTCCAAAAACCAAGTTCAATCATGTTTGGGGGAAAAACCTATAACCCATAAATTTGAAGTCTAATACAATCTAAAAGGGCTTGGATATGACCAAGGTTAGAAATCTAAGGCTAATACTCATTTAAATGGGGCTCGTCGAGTCAGGATCAAATTGTCTGAAAATCCAAGGCTAACACGCCCTCCAAAAACCAAGTTCAATCATGTTTGGGGGAAAAGGATATTACCCATAAATTTGAAGTCTAATACCAACTAAAAGGGCTTGGATATGAACAAGGTTAGAAATCTAAGGATAATACTCATTTAAATGGGGCTCGTCGAGTGAGGATCAATTTGTCCGTAAATCCAAGGCTAACGCCCCTCCAAAAACCAAGTTCAATCATGTTTGGGGGAAAAGGATATTAGCCATAAATTTGAAGTCTAATACCAACTAAAAGTGCTTGGATAAGAACAAGGTTAGAAATCTAAGGCTAATATTCATTTAAATACGGCACGTCGAGTCAAGATCAATTTGTCCGAAAATCCAAGGCTAACACCCCCTCCAAAAACCAAGTTCAATCATGTTTGGGGGAAAAGGATATTACCCATAAATTTGAAGTCTAATACCAACTAAAAGGGCTTGGATTTGAACAAGGTTAGAAATCTACGGATAATACTCATTTAAATGGGGCTCGTCGAGTGAGGATCAATTTGTCCGAAAATCCAAGGCTAACACCCCCTCCAAAAACCAAGTTCAATCATGTTTGGGGGAAAAGGATATTACCCATAAATTTGAAGTCTAATACCAACTAAAAGGGCTTGGATTTGAACAAGGTTATAAATCTAAGGATAATACTCATTTAAATGGGGCTCGTCGAGTGAGGATCAATTTGTCCGAAAATCCAAGGCGAACACCCCCTCCAAAAACCAAGTTCAATCATGTTTGGGGGAAAAGCCTATAACCCATAAATTTTAAGTCTAATACCATCTAAAAGTGCTTGGATATGAACAACATTAGAAATATAAGGCTATTACTCATTTAAATGGGGCTCGTCGAGTGAGGATCAATTTGTCCTAAAATCCAAGGCTAACACCCCTCCAAAACCAAGTTCAATCATGTTTGGGGGAAAAGCGTATAACCCATAAATTTGAAGTCTAATACCAAATAAAAGGGCTTGGATATGAACAAGGTTGTAAATCTAAGGATAATACTCATTTAAATGGGGCTCGTCGAGTGAGGATCAATTTGTCCGAAAATCCAAGGCTAACACCCCTCCAAAAACCAAGTTCAATCATGTTTGGGGTAAAAGCCTATAACCCATAAATTTGAAGTCTAATACCATATAAAAGGGCTTGGATATGAACAAGGTTAGAAATCTAAGGCTAATACTCATTTAAATGGGGCTCGTCGAGTCAGGATCAAATTGTCCGAAAATCCAAGGCTAACACGCCCTCCAAAAACCAAGTTCAATCATGTTTGGGGGAAAAGCCTATAACCCATAAATTTGAAGTCTAATACCATCTAAAAGTGCTTGGATATGAAAAAGGTTAGAAATCTAAGGCTAATATTCATTTAAATACGGCTTGTCGAGCCAGGATCAATTTGTCCGAAAATCCAACGCCAACACCCCCTCCAAAAACCAAGTTCAATCATGTTTGGGGGAAAAGGATATTACCCATAAATTTGAAGTCTAATACCAAATAAAAGGGCTTGGATATGAACAAGGTTGTAAATCTAAGGATAATACTCATTTAAATGGGGCTTGTTGAGTGAGGATCAATTTGTCCGAAAATCCAAGGCTAACACCCCTCCAAAAACCAAGTTCAATCATGTTTGGGGGAAAAGCCTATAACCCATAAATTTGAAGTCTAATACCATATAAAAGGGCTTGGATATTAACAAGGTTAGAAATCTAAGGCTAATACTCATTTAAATGGGGCCCGTCAAGTCAGGATCAATTTGTCCAAAAATCCAAGGCTAACACGCCCTCCAAAATCCAAGTTCAATCATGTTTGGGGGAAAAGGATATTACCCATAAATTTGAAGTCTAATACCAAATAAAAGGGCTTGGATATGAACAAGGTTGTAAATCTAAGGATAATACTCATTTAAATGGGGCTTGTTGAGTGAGGATCAATTTGTCCAAAAATCCAAGGCTAACACCCCTCCAATAACCAAGTTCAATCATGTTTGGGGGAAAAGCCTATAACCCATAAATTTGAAGTCTAATACCATATAAAAGGGCTTGGATATTAACAAGGTTAGAAATCTAAGGCTAATACTCATTTAAATGGGGCCCGTCAAGTCAGGATCAATTTGTCCAAAAATCCAAGGCTAACACGCCCTCCAAAAACCAAGTTCAATCATGTTTGGGGGAAAAGCCTATAACCCATAAATTTTAAGTCTAATACCATCTAAAAGTGCTTGGATATGAACAAGATTAGAAATCTAAGGCTAATACTCATTTAAATGGGGCTCGTCGAGTGAGGATCAATTTGTCCGAAAATCTAAGGCTAACACCCCTCCAAAAACCAAGTTCAATCATGTTTGGGGTAAAAGCCTATAACCCATAAATTTGAAGTCTAATACCATATAAAAGGGCTTGGATATGAACAAGGTTAGAAATCTAAGGCTAATACTCATTTAAATGGGGCTTGTCGAGTCAGGATCAATTTGTCCGAAAATCCAAGGCTAACACCCCTCCAAAAACCAAGTTCAATCATGTTTGGGGGGAAAGGATATTACCCATAAATTTGAAGTCTAATACCAACTAAAAGGGCTTGGATATGAACAATGTTAGAAATCTAAGGATAATACTCATTTAAATGGATCTCGTCGAGTGAGGATCAATTTGTCTGAAAATCCAAGGCTAACACCCCTCCAAAAACCAAGTTCAATCATGTTTGGGGGAAAAACCTATAACCCATAAATTTGAAGTCTAATACCATCTAAAAGGGCTTGGATATGAACAAGGTTAGAAATCTAAGGCTAACACTCATTTAAATGGGGCTCGTCGAGTCAGGATCAAATTGTCCGAAAATCCAAGGCTAACACCCCTCCAAAAACCAAGTTCAATCATGTTTGGGGGAAAAACCTATAACCCATAAATTTGAAGTCTAATACCATCTAAAAGGGCTTGGATATGAACAAGGTTAGAAATCTAAGGCTAACACTCATTTAAATGGGGCTCGTCGAGTCAGGATCAAATTGTCCGAAAATCCAAGGCTAACACCCCTCCAAAAACCAAGTTCAATCATGTTTGGGGGAAAAACCTATAACCCATAAATTTGAAGTCTAATACCATATAAAAGGGCTTGGATATGAACAAGGTTAGAAATCTAAGGCTAATACTCATTTAAATGGGGCTCGTCGAGTCAGGATCAAATTGTCCGAAAATCCAAGGCTAACACGCCCTCCAAAAACCAAGTTCAATCATGTTTGGGGGAAAAGCCTATAACCCATAAATTTTAAGTCTAATACCATCTAAAAGTGCTTGGATATGAACAAGATTATAAATCTAAGGGTAATACTTATTTAAATGGGGCTCGTCGAGTCAGGATCAATTTGTCCGAAAATCCAAGGCTAACACCCCTCCAAAAACCAAGTTCAATCATGTTTGGGGGAAAAACCTATAACCCATAAATTTGAAGTCTAATACCATCTAAAAGGGCTTGGATATGAACAAGGTTAGAAATCTATGGCTAATACTCATTTAAATGGGGCTCGTCGAGTCAGGATCAAATTGTCCGAAAATCCAAGGCTAACACGCCCTCCAAAAACCAAGTTCAATCATGTTTGGGGGAAAAGCCTATAACCCATAAATTTTAAGTCTAATACCATCTAAAAGTGCTTGGATATGAACAAGATTATAAATCTAAGGCTAATACTTATTTAAATGGGGCTCGTCGAGTCAGGATCAATTTGTCCGAAAATCCAAGGCTAACACCCCTCCAAAAACCAAGTTCAATCATGTTTGGGGGAAAAACCTATAACCCATAAATTTGAAGTCTAATACCATCTAAAAGGGCTTGGATATGAACAAGGTTAGAAATCTAAGGCTAACACTCATTTAAATGGGGCTCGTCGAGTCAGGATCAAATTGTCCGAAAATCCAAGGCTAACACCCCTCCAAAAACCAAGTTCAATCATGTTTGGGGGAAAAACCTATAACCCATAAATTTGAAGTCTAATACCATCTAAAAGGGCTTGGATATGAACAAGGTTAGAAATCTATGGCTAATACTCATTTAAATGGGGCTCGTCGAGTCAGGATCAAATTGTCCGAAAATCCAAGGCTAACACGCCCTCCAAAAACCAAGTTCAATCATGTTTGGGGGAAAAGCCTATAACCCATAAATTTTAAGTCTAATACCATCTAAAAGGGCTTGGATATGAACAAGGTTAGAAATCTAAGGCTAATACTCATTTAAATGGGGCTCGTCGAGTCAGGATCAAATTGTCCGAAAATCCAAGGCTAACACCCCTCCAAAAACCAAGTTCAATCATGTTTGGGGGAAAAGGATATTACCCATAAATTTGAAGTCTAATACCATCTAAAAGTGCTTGGATATGAACAATATTAGAAATCTAAGGCTAATACTCATTTAAATGGGGCTCGTCGAGTGAGGATCAATTTGTCCGAAAATCCAAGGCTAACACCCCTCCAATAACCAAGTTCAATCATGTTTGGGGGAAAAGGATATTACCCATAAATTTGAAGTCTAATACCAACTAAAAGCGCTTGGATATGAACAATGTTAGAAATCTAAGGATAATACTCATTTAAATGGGTATCGTCGAGTGAGGATCAATTTGTCCGAAAATCCAAGGCTAACACCCCTCCAAAAACCAAGTTCAATCATGTTTAGGGGAAAAACCTATAACCCATAAATTTGAAGTCTAATACCATCTAAAAGGGCTTGGATATGAACAAGGTTAGAAATCTAAGGCTAATACTCATTTAAATGGGGCTCGTCGAGTGAGGATCAATTTGTCCGAAAATCCAAGGCTAACACCCCCTCCAAAAACCAAGTTCAATCATGTTTGGGGGAAAAGGATATTACCCATAAATTTGAAGTCTAATACCAACTAAAAGGGCTTGGATATGAACAAGGTTAGAAATCTAAGGATAATACTCATTTAAATGGGGCTCGTCGAGTGAGGATCAATTTGTCCGAAAATCCAAGGCTAACACCCCTCCAACAACCAAGTTCAATCATGTTTGGGGGAAAAGGATATTAGCCATAAATTTGAAGTCTAATACCAACTAAAAGTGCTTGGATAAGAACAAGGTTAGAAATCTAAGGCTAATATTCATTTAAATACGGCACGTCGAGTCAAGATCAATTTGTCCGAAAATCCAAGGCTAACACCCCCTCCAAAAACCAAGTTCAATCATGTTTGGGGGAAAAGGATATTACCCATAAATTTGAAGTCTAATACCAACTAAAAGGGCTTGGATTTGAACAAGGTTAGAAATCTAAGGATAATACTCATTTAAATGGGGCTCGTCGAGTGAGGATCAATTTGTCCGAAAATCCAAGGCTAACACCCCCTCCAAAAACCAAGTTCAATCATGTTTGGGGGAAAAGGATATTACCCATAAATTTGAAGTCTAATACCAACTAAAAGGGCTTGGATTTGAACAAGGTTATAAATCTAAGGATAATACTCATTTAAATGGGGCTCGTCGAGTGAGGATCAATTTGTCCGAAAATCCAAGGCGAACACCCCCTCCAAAAACCAAGTTCAATCATGTTTGGGGGAAAAGCCTATAACCCATAAATTTTAAGTCTAATACCATCTAAAAGTGCTTGGATATGAACAACATTAGAAATATAAGGCTATTACTCATTTAAATGGGGCTCGTCGAGTGAGGATCAATTTGTCCGAAAATCCAAGGCTAACACCCCCTCCAAAAACCAAGTTCAATCATGTTTGGGGGAAAAGGATATTACCCATAAATTTGAAGTCTAATACCAACTAAAAGGGCTTGGATATGAACAAGGTTAGAAATCTAAGGATAATACTCATTTAAATGGGGCTCGTCGAGTGAGGATCAATTTGTCCGAAAATCCAAGGCTAACACCCCTCCAAAAACCAAGTTCAATCATGTTTGGGGGAAAAGGATATTACCCATAAATTTGAAGTCTAATACCAAATAAAAGGGCTTGGATATGAACAAGGTTGTAAATCTAAGGATAATACTCATTTAAATGGGGCTTGTTGAGTGAGGATCAATTTGTCCAAAAATCCAAGGCTAACACCCCTCCAAAAACCAAGTTCAATCATGTTTGGGGGAAAAGCCTATAACCCATATATTTGAAGTCTAATACCATATAAAAGGGCTTGGATATTAACAAGGTTAGAAATCTAAGGCTAATACTCATTTAAATGGGGCCCGTCAAGTCAGGATCAATTTGTCCGAAAATCCAAGGCTAACACGCCCTCCAAAAACCAAGTTCAATCATGTTTGGGGGAAAAGCCTATAACCCATAAATTTTAAGTCTAATACCATCTAAAAGTGCTTGGATATGAACAATATTAGAAATCTAAGGCTAATACTCATTTAAATGGGGCTCGTCGAGTGAGGATCAATTTGTCCGAAAATCTAAGGCTAACACCCCTCCAAAAACCAAGTTCAATCATGTTTGGGGGAAAAGCCTATAACCCATAAATTTTAAGTCTAATACCATCTAAAAGTGCTTGGATATGAACAAGATTAGAAATCTAAGGCTAATACTCATTTAAATGGGGTTCGTCGAGTGAGGATCAATTTGTCCAAAAATCCAAGGCTAACACCCCTCCAAAAACCAAGTTCAATCATGTTTGGGGGAAAAGGATATTACCCATAAATTTGAAGTCTAATACCAACTAAAAGGGCTTGGATATGAACAATGTTAGAAATCTAAGGATAATACTCATTTAAATGGGTCTCGTCGAGTGAGGATCAATTTGTCTGAAAATCCAAGGCTAACACCCCTCCAAAAACCAAGTTCAATCATGTTTGGGGGAAAAACCTATAACCCATAAATTTGAAGTCTAATACCATCTAAAAGGGCTTGGATATGACCAAGGTTAGAAATCTAAGGCTAATACTCATTTAAATGGGGCTCGTCGAGTCAGGATCAAATTGTCTGAAAATCCAAGGCTAACACGCCCTCCAAAAACCAAGTTCAATCATGTTTGGGGGAAAAGGATATTACCCATAAATTTGAAGTCTAATACCAACTAAAAGGGCTTGGATATGAACAAGGTTAGAAATCTAAGGATAATACTCATTTAAATGGGGCTCGTCGAGTGAGGATCAATTTGTCCGTAAATCCAAGGCTAACGCCCCTCCAAAAACCAAGTTCAATCATGTTTGGGGGAAAAGGATATTAGCCATAAATTTGAAGTCTAATACCAACTAAAAGTGCTTGGATAAGAACAAGGTTAGAAATCTAAGGCTAATATTCATTTAAATACGGCACGTCGAGTCAAGATCAATTTGTCCGAAAATCCAAGGCTAACACCCCCTCCAAAAACCAAGTTCAATCATGTTTGGGGGAAAAGGATATTACCCATAAATTTGAAGTCTAATACCAACTAAAAGGGCTTGGATTTGAACAAGGTTAGAAATCTACGGATAATACTCATTTAAATGGGGCTCGTCGAGTGAGGATCAATTTGTCCGAAAATCCAAGGCTAACACCCCCTCCAAAAACCAAGTTCAATCATGTTTGGGGGAAAAGGATATTACCCATAAATTTGAAGTCTAATACCAACTAAAAGGGCTTGGATTTGAACAAGGTTAGAAATCTAAGGATAATACTCATTTAAATGGGGCTCGTCGAGTGAGGATCAATTTGTCCGAAAATCCAAGGCGAACACCCCCTCCAAAAACCAAGTTCAATCATGTTTGGGGGAAAAGCCTATAACCCATAAATTTTAAGTCTAATACCATCTAAAAGTGCTTGGATATGAACAACATTAGAAATATAAGGCTATTACTCATTTAAATGGGGCTCGTCGAGTGAGGATCAATTTGTCCTAAAATCCAAGGCTAACACCCCTCCAAAACCAAGTTCAATCATGTTTGGGGGAAAAGCGTATAACCCATAAATTTGAAGTCTAATACCAAATAAAAGGGCTTGGATATGAACAAGGTTGTAAATCTAAGGATAATACTCATTTAAATGGGGCTCGTCGAGTGAGGATCAATTTGTCCGAAAATCCAAGGCTAACACCCCTCCAAAAACCAAGTTCAATCATGTTTGGGGTAAAAGCCTATAACCCATAAATTTGAAGTCTAATACCATATAAAAGGGCTTGGATATGAACAAGGTTAGAAATCTAAGGCTAATACTCATTTAAATGGGGCTCGTCGAGTCAGGATCAAATTGTCCGAAAATCCAAGGCTAACACGCCCTCCAAAAACCAAGTTCAATCATGTTTGGGGGAAAAGCCTATAACCCATAAATTTGAAGTCTAATACCATCTAAAAGTGCTTGGATATGAAAAAGGTTAGAAATCTAAGGCTAATATTCATTTAAATACGGCTTGTCGAGCCAGGATCAATTTGTCCGAAAATCCAACGCCAACACCCCCTCCAAAAACCAAGTTCAATCATGTTTGGGGGAAAAGGATATTACCCATAAATTTGAAGTCTAATACCAAATAAAAGGGCTTGGATATGAACAAGGTTGTAAATCTAAGGATAATACTCATTTAAATGGGGCTTGTTGAGTGAGGATCAATTTGTCCGAAAATCCAAGGCTAACACCCCTCCAAAAACCAAGTTCAATCATGTTTGGGGGAAAAGCCTATAACCCATAAATTTGAAGTCTAATACCATATAAAAGGGCTTGGATATTAACAAGGTTAGAAATCTAAGGCTAATACTCATTTAAATGGGGCCCGTCAAGTCAGGATCAATTTGTCCAAAAATCCAAGGCTAACACGCCCTCCAAAATCCAAGTTCAATCATGTTTGGGGGAAAAGGATATTACCCATAAATTTGAAGTCTAATACCAAATAAAAGGGCTTGGATATGAACAAGGTTGTAAATCTAAGGATAATACTCATTTAAATGGGGCTTGTTGAGTGAGGATCAATTTGTCCAAAAATCCAAGGCTAACACCCCTCCAATAACCAAGTTCAATCATGTTTGGGGGAAAAGCCTATAACCCATAAATTTGAAGTCTAATACCATATAAAAGGGCTTGGATATTAACAAGGTTAGAAATCTAAGGCTAATACTCATTTAAATGGGGCCCGTCAAGTCAGGATCAATTTGTCCAAAAATCCAAGGCTAACACGCCCTCCAAAAACCAAGTTCAATCATGTTTGGGGGAAAAGCCTATAACCCATAAATTTTAAGTCTAATACCATCTAAAAGTGCTTGGATATGAACAAGATTAGAAATCTAAGGCTAATACTCATTTAAATGGGGCTCGTCGAGTGAGGATCAATTTGTCCGAAAATCTAAGGCTAACACCCCTCCAAAAACCAAGTTCAATCATGTTTGGGGTAAAAGCCTATAACCCATAAATTTGAAGTCTAATACCATATAAAAGGGCTTGGATATGAACAAGGTTAGAAATCTAAGGCTAATACTCATTTAAATGGGGCTTGTCGAGTCAGGATCAATTTGTCCGAAAATCCAAGGCTAACACCCCTCCAAAAACCAAGTTCAATCATGTTTGGGGGGAAAGGATATTACCCATAAATTTGAAGTCTAATACCAACTAAAAGGGCTTGGATATGAACAATGTTAGAAATCTAAGGATAATACTCATTTAAATGGATCTCGTCGAGTGAGGATCAATTTGTCTGAAAATCCAAGGCTAACACCCCTCCAAAAACCAAGTTCAATCATGTTTGGGGGAAAAACCTATAACCCATAAATTTGAAGTCTAATACCATCTAAAAGGGCTTGGATATGAACAAGGTTAGAAATCTAAGGCTAACACTCATTTAAATGGGGCTCGTCGAGTCAGGATCAAATTGTCCGAAAATCCAAGGCTAACACCCCTCCAAAAACCAAGTTCAATCATGTTTGGGGGAAAAACCTATAACCCATAAATTTGAAGTCTAATACCATCTAAAAGGGCTTGGATATGAACAAGGTTAGAAATCTAAGGCTAACACTCATTTAAATGGGGCTCGTCGAGTCAGGATCAAATTGTCCGAAAATCCAAGGCTAACACCCCTCCAAAAACCAAGTTCAATCATGTTTGGGGGAAAAACCTATAACCCATAAATTTGAAGTCTAATACCATATAAAAGGGCTTGGATATGAACAAGGTTAGAAATCTAAGGCTAATACTCATTTAAATGGGGCTCGTCGAGTCAGGATCAAATTGTCCGAAAATCCAAGGCTAACACGCCCTCCAAAAACCAAGTTCAATCATGTTTGGGGGAAAAGCCTATAACCCATAAATTTTAAGTCTAATACCATCTAAAAGTGCTTGGATATGAACAAGATTATAAATCTAAGGCTAATACTTATTTAAATGGGGCTCGTCGAGTCAGGATCAATTTGTCCGAAAATCCAAGGCTAACACCCCTCCAAAAACCAAGTTCAATCATGTTTGGGGGAAAAACCTATAACCCATAAATTTGAAGTCTAATACCATCTAAAAGGGCTTGGATATGAACAAGGTTAGAAATCTAAGGCTAACACTCATTTAAATGGGGCTCGTCGAGTCAGGATCAAATTGTCCGAAAATCCAAGGCTAACACCCCTCCAAAAACCAAGTTCAATCATGTTTGGGGGAAAAACCTATAACCCATAAATTTGAAGTCTAATACCATCTAAAAGGGCTTGGATATGAACAAGGTTAGAAATCTATGGCTAATACTCATTTAAATGGGGCTCGTCGAGTCAGGATCAAATTGTCCGAAAATCCAAGGCTAACACGCCCTCCAAAAACCAAGTTCAATCATGTTTGGGGGAAAAGCCTATAACCCATAAATTTTAAGTCTAATACCATCTAAAAGTGCTTGGATATGAACAAGATTATAAATCTAAGGCTAATACTTATTTAAATGGGGCTCGTCGAGTCAGGATCAATTTGTCCGAAAATCCAAGGCTAACACCCCTCCAAAAACCAAGTTCAATCATGTTTGGGGGAAAAACCTATAACCCATAAATTTGAAGTCTAATACCATCTAAAAGGGCTTGGATATGAACAAGGTTAGAAATCTAAGGCTAACACTCATTTAAATGGGGCTCGTCGAGTCAGGATCAAATTGTCCGAAAATCCAAGGCTAACACCCCTCCAAAAACCAAGTTCAATCATGTTTGGGGGAAAAACCTATAACCCATAAATTTGAAGTCTAATACCATCTAAAAGGGCTTGGATATGAACAAGGTTAGAAATCTATGGCTAATACTCATTTAAATGGGGCTCGTCGAGTCAGGATCAAATTGTCCGAAAATCCAAGGCTAACACGCCCTCCAAAAACCAAGTTCAATCATGTTTGGGGGAAAAGCCTATAACCCATAAATTTTAAGTCTAATACCATCTAAAAGGGCTTGGATATGAACAAGGTTAGAAATCTAAGGCTAATACTCATTTAAATGGGGCTCGTCGAGTCAGGATCAAATTGTCCGAAAATCCAAGGCTAACACCCCTCCAAAAACCAAGTTCAATCATGTTTGGGGGAAAAGGATATTACCCATAAATTTGAAGTCTAATACCATCTAAAAGTGCTTGGATATGAACAATATTAGAAATCTAAGGCTAATACTCATTTAAATGGGGCTCGTCGAGTGAGGATCAATTTGTCCGAAAATCCAAGGCTAACACCCCTCCAATAACCAAGTTCAATCATGTTTGGGGGAAAAGGATATTACCCATAAATTTGAAGTCTAATACCAACTAAAAGCGCTTGGATATGAACAATGTTAGAAATCTAAGGATAATACTCATTTAAATGGGTATCGTCGAGTGAGGATCAATTTGTCCGAAAATCCAAGGCTAACACCCCTCCAAAAACCAAGTTCAATCATGTTTAGGGGAAAAACCTATAACCCATAAATTTGAAGTCTAATACCATCTAAAAGGGCTTGGATATGAACAAGGTTAGAAATCTAAGGCTAATACTCATTTAAATGGGGCTCGTCGAGTGAGGATCAATTTGTCCGAAAATCCAAGGCTAACACCCCCTCCAAAAACCAAGTTCAATCATGTTTGGGGGAAAAGGATATTACCCATAAATTTGAAGTCTAATACCAACTAAAAGGGCTTGGATATGAACAAGGTTAGAAATCTAAGGATAATACTCATTTAAATGGGGCTCGTCGAGTGAGGATCAATTTGTCCGAAAATCCAAGGCTAACACCCCTCCAACAACCAAGTTCAATCATGTTTGGGGGAAAAGGATATTAGCCATAAATTTGAAGTCTAATACCAACTAAAAGTGCTTGGATAAGAACAAGGTTAGAAATCTAAGGCTAATATTCATTTAAATACGGCACGTCGAGTCAAGATCAATTTGTCCGAAAATCCAAGGCTAACACCCCCTCCAAAAACCAAGTTCAATCATGTTTGGGGGAAAAGGATATTACCCATAAATTTGAAGTCTAATACCAACTAAAAGGGCTTGGATTTGAACAAGGTTAGAAATCTAAGGATAATACTCATTTAAATGGGGCTCGTCGAGTGAGGATCAATTTGTCCGAAAATCCAAGGCTAACACCCCCTCCAAAAACCAAGTTCAATCATGTTTGGGGGAAAAGGATATTACCCATAAATTTGAAGTCTAATACCAACTAAAAGGGCTTGGATTTGAACAAGGTTATAAATCTAAGGATAATACTCATTTAAATGGGGCTCGTCGAGTGAGGATCAATTTGTCCGAAAATCCAAGGCGAACACCCCCTCCAAAAACCAAGTTCAATCATGTTTGGGGGAAAAGCCTATAACCCATAAATTTTAAGTCTAATACCATCTAAAAGTGCTTGGATATGAACAACATTAGAAATATAAGGCTATTACTCATTTAAATGGGGCTCGTCGAGTGAGGATCAATTTGTCCGAAAATCCAAGGCTAACACCCCCTCCAAAAACCAAGTTCAATCATGTTTGGGGGAAAAGGATATTACCCATAAATTTGAAGTCTAATACCAACTAAAAGGGCTTGGATATGAACAAGGTTAGAAATCTAAGGATAATACTCATTTAAATGGGGCTCGTCGAGTGAGGATCAATTTGTCCGAAAATCCAAGGCTAACACCCCTCCAAAAACCAAGTTCAATCATGTTTGGGGGAAAAGGATATTACCCATAAATTTGAAGTCTAATACCAAATAAAAGGGCTTGGATATGAACAAGGTTGTAAATCTAAGGATAATACTCATTTAAATGGGGCTTGTTGAGTGAGGATCAATTTGTCCAAAAATCCAAGGCTAACACCCCTCCAAAAACCAAGTTCAATCATGTTTGGGGGAAAAGCCTATAACCCATATATTTGAAGTCTAATACCATATAAAAGGGCTTGGATATTAACAAGGTTAGAAATCTAAGGCTAATACTCATTTAAATGGGGCCCGTCAAGTCAGGATCAATTTGTCCGAAAATCCAAGGCTAACACGCCCTCCAAAAACCAAGTTCAATCATGTTTGGGGGAAAAGCCTATAACCCATAAATTTTAAGTCTAATACCATCTAAAAGTGCTTGGATATGAACAATATTAGAAATCTAAGGCTAATACTCATTTAAATGGGGCTCGTCGAGTGAGGATCAATTTGTCCGAAAATCTAAGGCTAACACCCCTCCAAAAACCAAGTTCAATCATGTTTGGGGGAAAAGCCTATAACCCATAAATTTTAAGTCTAATACCATCTAAAAGTGCTTGGATATGAACAAGATTAGAAATCTAAGGCTAATACTCATTTAAATGGGGTTCGTCGAGTGAGGATCAATTTGTCCAAAAATCCAAGGCTAACACCCCTCCAAAAACCAAGTTCAATCATGTTTGGGGGAAAAGGATATTACCCATAAATTTGAAGTCTAATACCAACTAAAAGGGCTTGGATATGAACAATGTTAGAAATCTAAGGATAATACTCATTTAAATGGGTCTCGTCGAGTGAGGATCAATTTGTCTGAAAATCCAAGGCTAACACCCCTCCAAAAACCAAGTTCAATCATGTTTGGGGGAAAAACCTATAACCCATAAATTTGAAGTCTAATACCATCTAAAAGGGCTTGGATATGACCAAGGTTAGAAATCTAAGGCTAATACTCATTTAAATGGGGCTCGTCGAGTCAGGATCAAATTGTCTGAAAATCCAAGGCTAACACGCCCTCCAAAAACCAAGTTCAATCATGTTTGGGGGAAAAGGATATTACCCATAAATTTGAAGTCTAATACCAACTAAAAGGGCTTGGATATGAACAAGGTTAGAAATCTAAGGATAATACTCATTTAAATGGGGCTCGTCGAGTGAGGATCAATTTGTCCGTAAATCCAAGGCTAACGCCCCTCCAAAAACCAAGTTCAATCATGTTTGGGGGAAAAGGATATTAGCCATAAATTTGAAGTCTAATACCAACTAAAAGTGCTTGGATAAGAACAAGGTTAGAAATCTAAGGCTAATATTCATTTAAATACGGCACGTCGAGTCAAGATCAATTTGTCCGAAAATCCAAGGCTAACACCCCCTCCAAAAACCAAGTTCAATCATGTTTGGGGGAAAAGGATATTACCCATAAATTTGAAGTCTAATACCAACTAAAAGGGCTTGGATTTGAACAAGGTTAGAAATCTACGGATAATACTCATTTAAATGGGGCTCGTCGAGTGAGGATCAATTTGTCCGAAAATCCAAGGCTAACACCCCCTCCAAAAACCAAGTTCAATCATGTTTGGGGGAAAAGGATATTACCCATAAATTTGAAGTCTAATACCAACTAAAAGGGCTTGGATTTGAACAAGGTTAGAAATCTAAGGATAATACTCATTTAAATGGGGCTCGTCGAGTGAGGATCAATTTGTCCGAAAATCCAAGGCGAACACCCCCTCCAAAAACCAAGTTCAATCATGTTTGGGGGAAAAGCCTATAACCCATAAATTTTAAGTCTAATACCATCTAAAAGTGCTTGGATATGAACAACATTAGAAATATAAGGCTATTACTCATTTAAATGGGGCTCGTCGAGTGAGGATCAATTTGTCCTAAAATCCAAGGCTAACACCCCTCCAAAACCAAGTTCAATCATGTTTGGGGGAAAAGCGTATAACCCATAAATTTGAAGTCTAATACCAAATAAAAGGGCTTGGATATGAACAAGGTTGTAAATCTAAGGATAATACTCATTTAAATGGGGCTCGTCGAGTGAGGATCAATTTGTCCGAAAATCCAAGGCTAACACCCCTCCAAAAACCAAGTTCAATCATGTTTGGGGTAAAAGCCTATAACCCATAAATTTGAAGTCTAATACCATATAAAAGGGCTTGGATATGAACAAGGTTAGAAATCTAAGGCTAATACTCATTTAAATGGGGCTCGTCGAGTCAGGATCAAATTGTCCGAAAATCCAAGGCTAACACGCCCTCCAAAAACCAAGTTCAATCATGTTTGGGGGAAAAGCCTATAACCCATAAATTTGAAGTCTAATACCATCTAAAAGTGCTTGGATATGAAAAAGGTTAGAAATCTAAGGCTAATATTCATTTAAATACGGCTTGTCGAGCCAGGATCAATTTGTCCGAAAATCCAACGCCAACACCCCCTCCAAAAACCAAGTTCAATCATGTTTGGGGGAAAAGGATATTACCCATAAATTTGAAGTCTAATACCAAATAAAAGGGCTTGGATATGAACAAGGTTGTAAATCTAAGGATAATACTCATTTAAATGGGGCTTGTTGAGTGAGGATCAATTTGTCCGAAAATCCAAGGCTAACACCCCTCCAAAAACCAAGTTCAATCATGTTTGGGGGAAAAGCCTATAACCCATAAATTTGAAGTCTAATACCATATAAAAGGGCTTGGATATTAACAAGGTTAGAAATCTAAGGCTAATACTCATTTAAATGGGGCCCGTCAAGTCAGGATCAATTTGTCCAAAAATCCAAGGCTAACACGCCCTCCAAAATCCAAGTTCAATCATGTTTGGGGGAAAAGGATATTACCCATAAATTTGAAGTCTAATACCAAATAAAAGGGCTTGGATATGAACAAGGTTGTAAATCTAAGGATAATACTCATTTAAATGGGGCTTGTTGAGTGAGGATCAATTTGTCCAAAAATCCAAGGCTAACACCCCTCCAATAACCAAGTTCAATCATGTTTGGGGGAAAAGCCTATAACCCATAAATTTGAAGTCTAATACCATATAAAAGGGCTTGGATATTAACAAGGTTAGAAATCTAAGGCTAATACTCATTTAAATGGGGCCCGTCAAGTCAGGATCAATTTGTCCAAAAATCCAAGGCTAACACGCCCTCCAAAAACCAAGTTCAATCATGTTTGGGGGAAAAGCCTATAACCCATAAATTTTAAGTCTAATACCATCTAAAAGTGCTTGGATATGAACAAGATTAGAAATCTAAGGCTAATACTCATTTAAATGGGGCTCGTCGAGTGAGGATCAATTTGTCCGAAAATCTAAGGCTAACACCCCTCCAAAAACCAAGTTCAATCATGTTTGGGGTAAAAGCCTATAACCCATAAATTTGAAGTCTAATACCATATAAAAGGGCTTGGATATGAACAAGGTTAGAAATCTAAGGCTAATACTCATTTAAATGGGGCTTGTCGAGTCAGGATCAATTTGTCCGAAAATCCAAGGCTAACACCCCTCCAAAAACCAAGTTCAATCATGTTTGGGGGGAAAGGATATTACCCATAAATTTGAAGTCTAATACCAACTAAAAGGGCTTGGATATGAACAATGTTAGAAATCTAAGGATAATACTCATTTAAATGGATCTCGTCGAGTGAGGATCAATTTGTCTGAAAATCCAAGGCTAACACCCCTCCAAAAACCAAGTTCAATCATGTTTGGGGGAAAAACCTATAACCCATAAATTTGAAGTCTAATACCATCTAAAAGGGCTTGGATATGAACAAGGTTAGAAATCTAAGGCTAACACTCATTTAAATGGGGCTCGTCGAGTCAGGATCAAATTGTCCGAAAATCCAAGGCTAACACCCCTCCAAAAACCAAGTTCAATCATGTTTGGGGGAAAAACCTATAACCCATAAATTTGAAGTCTAATACCATCTAAAAGGGCTTGGATATGAACAAGGTTAGAAATCTAAGGCTAACACTCATTTAAATGGGGCTCGTCGAGTCAGGATCAAATTGTCCGAAAATCCAAGGCTAACACCCCTCCAAAAACCAAGTTCAATCATGTTTGGGGGAAAAACCTATAACCCATAAATTTGAAGTCTAATACCATATAAAAGGGCTTGGATATGAACAAGGTTAGAAATCTAAGGCTAATACTCATTTAAATGGGGCTCGTCGAGTCAGGATCAAATTGTCCGAAAATCCAAGGCTAACACGCCCTCCAAAAACCAAGTTCAATCATGTTTGGGGGAAAAGCCTATAACCCATAAATTTTAAGTCTAATACCATCTAAAAGTGCTTGGATATGAACAAGATTATAAATCTAAGGCTAATACTTATTTAAATGGGGCTCGTCGAGTCAGGATCAATTTGTCCGAAAATCCAAGGCTAACACCCCTCCAAAAACCAAGTTCAATCATGTTTGGGGGAAAAACCTATAACCCATAAATTTGAAGTCTAATACCATCTAAAAGGGCTTGGATATGAACAAGGTTAGAAATCTAAGGCTAACACTCATTTAAATGGGGCTCGTCGAGTCAGGATCAAATTGTCCGAAAATCCAAGGCTAACACCCCTCCAAAAACCAAGTTCAATCATGTTTGGGGGAAAAACCTATAACCCATAAATTTGAAGTCTAATACCATCTAAAAGGGCTTGGATATGAACAAGGTTAGAAATCTATGGCTAATACTCATTTAAATGGGGCTCGTCGAGTCAGGATCAAATTGTCCGAAAATCCAAGGCTAACACGCCCTCCAAAAACCAAGTTCAATCATGTTTGGGGGAAAAGCCTATAACCCATAAATTTTAAGTCTAATACCATCTAAAAGGGCTTGGATATGAACAAGGTTAGAAATCTAAGGCTAATACTCATTTAAATGGGGCTCGTCGAGTCAGGATCAAATTGTCCGAAAATCCAAGGCTAACACCCCTCCAAAAACCAAGTTCAATCATGTTTGGGGGAAAAGGATATTACCCATAAATTTGAAGTCTAATACCAACTAAAAGGGCTTGGATATGAACAATGTTAGAAATCTAAGGATAATACTCATTTAAATACGGCTCGTCGAGTCAGGATCAATTTGTCCGAAAATCCAAGGCTAACACCCCCTCCAAAAACCAAGTTCAATCATGTTTGGGGGAAAAACCTATAACCCATAAATTTGAAGTCTAATACCATCTAAAAGGGCTTGGATATGAACAAGGTTAGAAATCTAAGGCTAATACTCATTTAAATGGGGCTCGTCGAGTCAGGATCAAATTGTCCGAAAATCCAAGGCTAACACGCCCTCCAAAAACCAAGTTCAATCATGTTTGGGGGAAAAACCTATAACCCATAAATTTGAAGTCTAATACCATCTAAAAGGGCTTGGATATGAACAAGGTTAGAAATCTAAGGCTAATACTCATTTAAATGGGGCCCGTCAAGTCAGGATCAATTTGTCCGAAAATCCAAGGCTAACACGCCCTCCAAAAACCAAGTTCAATCATGTTTGGGGAAAAAGCCTATAACCCATAAATTTTAAGTCTAATACCATCTAAAAGTGCTTGGATATGAACAAGATTAGAAATCTAAGGCTAATACTCATTTAAATGGGGCTCGTCGAGTGAGGATCAATTTGTCCGAAAATCCAAGGCTAACACCCCTCCAAAAACCAAGTTCAATCATGTTTGGGGTAAAAGCCTATAACCCATAAATTTGAAGTATAATACCATATAAAAGGGATTGGATATGAACAATGTTAGAAATCTAAGGCTAATACTCATTTAAATGGGGCTTATCGAGTCAGGATCAATTTGTCTGAAAATCCAAGGCTAACACCCCTCCAAAAACCAAGTTCAATCATGTTTGGGGGAAAAGGATATTACCCATAAATTTGAAGTCTAATACCAACTAAAAGGGCTTGGATATGAACAATGTTAGAAATCTAAGGATAATATTCATTTAAATGGGTCTCGTCGAGTGAGGATCAATTTGTCCGAAAATCCAAGGCTAACACCCCTCCAAAAACCAAGTTCAATCATGTTTGGGGGAAAAACCTATAACCCATAAATTTGAAGTCTAATACCATCTAAAAGGGCTTGGATATGAACAAGGTTAGAAATCTAAGGATAACACTCATTTAAATGGGGCTCGTCGAGTCAGGATCAAATTGTCCGAAAATCCAAGGCTAACACCCCTCCAAAAACCAAGTTCAATCATGTTTGGGGGAAAAACCTATAACCCATAAATTTGAAGTCTAATACCATCTAAAAGGGCTTGGATATGAACAAGGTTAGAAATCTAAGGCTAACACTCATTTAAATGGGGCTCGTCGAGTCAGGATCAAATTGTCCGAAAATCCAAGGCTAACACGCCCTCCAAAAACCAAGTTCAATCATGTTTGGGGGAAAAACCTATAACCCATAAATTTGAAGTCTAATACCATCTAAAAGTGCTTTGATATGAACAAGGTTAGAAATCTAAGGCTAATACTCATTTAAATGGGGCTCGTCGAGTCAGGATCAATTTGTCCGAAAATCCAAGGCTAACACCCCTCCAAAAACCAAGTTCAATCATGTTTGGGGGAAAAGCCTATAACCCATAAATTTGAAGTCTAATACCATATAAAAGGGCTTGGATATTAACAAGGTTAGAAATCTAAGGCTAATACTCATTTAAATGGGGCCCGTCAAGTCAGGATCAATTTGTCCGAAAATCCAAGGCTAACACGCCCTCCAAAAACCAAGTTCAATCATGTTTGGGGGAAAAGCCTATAACCCATAAATTTTAAGTCTAATACCATCTAAAAGTGCTTGGATATGACCAAGATTAGAAATCTAAGGCTAATACTCATTTAAATGGGGCTCGTCGAGTGAGGATCAATTTGTCCGAAAATCCAAGGCTAACACCCCTCGAAAAACCAAGTTCAATCATGTTTGGGGTAAAAGCCTATAACCCATAAATTTGCAGTCTAATACCATATAAAAGGGCTTGGATATGAACAAGGTTAGAAATCTAAGGCTAATATTCATTTAAATACGGCTCGTCGAGTCAGGATCAATTTGTCCGAAAATCCAAGGCTAACACCCCCTCCAAAAACCAAGTTCAATCATGTTTGGGGGAAAAGGATATTACCCATAAATTTGAAGTCTAATACCAACTAAAAGGGCTTGGATATGAAAAAGGTTATAAATCTAAGGATAATACTCATTTAAATGGGGCTCGTCGAGTGAGGATCAATTTGTCCGAAAATCCAAGGCTAACACCCCTCCAAAAACCAAGTTCAATCATGTTTGGGGGAAAAACCTATAACCCATAAATTTGAAGTCTAATACCATCTAAAAGGGCTTGGATATGAACAAGGTTAGAAATCTAAGGCTAATACTCATTTAAATGGGGCTCGTCGAGTCAGGATCAATTTGTCCGAAAATCCAAGGCTAACACGCCCTCCAAAAACCAAGTTCAATCATGTTTGGGGGAAAAGCCTATAACCCATAAATTTTAAGTCTAATACCATCTAAAAGTGTGTGGATATGAACGAGATTAGAAATCTAAGGCTAATACTTATTTAAATGGGGCACGTCGAGTCAGGATCAATTTGTCCGAAAATCCAAGGCTAACACCCCTCCAAAAACCAAGTTCAATCATGTTTGGGGGAAAAGGATATTACCCAAAAATTTGAAGTCTAATACCAACTAAAAGGGCTTGGATATGAACAAGGTTAGAAATCTAAGGATAATACTCATTTAAATGGGTCTCGTCGAGCGAGAATCAATTTGTCCGAAAATCCAAGGCTAACACCCCTCCAAAAACCAAGTTCAATCATGTTTGGGGGAAAAGGATATTACCCATAAATTTGAAGTCTAATACCAACTAAAAGGGCTTGGATATGAACAAGATTATAAATCTAAGGCTAATACTTATTTAAATGGGGCTCGTCGAGTCAGGATCAATTTGTCCGAAAATCCAAGGCTAACACCCCTCCAAAAACCAAGTTCAATCATGTTTGGGGGGAAAGGATATTACCCATAAATTTGAAGTCTAATACCAACTAAAAGGGCTTGGATATGAACAATGTTAGAAATCTAAGGATAATACTCATTTAAATGGGTCTCGTCGAGCGAGGATCAATTTGTCCGAAAATGCAAGGCTAACACCCCTCCAAAAACCAAGTTCAATCATGTTTGGGGGAAAAACCTATAACCCATAAATTTGAAGTCTAATACCATCTAAAAGGGCTTGGATATGAACAAGGTTAGAAATCTAAGGCTAATACTCATTTAAATGGGGCTCGTCGAGTCAGGATCAAATTGTCCGAAAATCCAAGGCTAACACCCCTCCAAAAACCAAGTTCAATCATGTTTGGGGGAAAAGGATATTACCCATAAATTTGAAGTCTAATACCAACTAAAAGGGCTTGGATATGAACAATGTTAGAAATCTAAGGATAATACTCATTTAAATGGGTCTCGTCGAGCGAGGATCAATTTGTCCGAAAATGCAAGGCTAAGACCCCTCCAAAAACCAAGTTCAATCATGTTTGGGGGAAAAACCTATAACCCATAAATTTGAAGTCTAATACCATCTAAAAGGGCTTGGATATGAACAAGGTTAGAAATCTAAGGCTAACACTCATTTAAATGGGGCTCGTCGAGTCAGGATCAAATTGTCCGAAAATCCAAGGCTAACACCCCTCCAAAAACCAAGTTCAATCATGTTTGGGGGAAAAACCTATAACCCATAAATTTGAAGTCTAATACCATCTAAAAGGGCTTGGATATGAACAAGGTTAGAAATCTATGGCTAATACTCATTTAAATGGGGCTCGTCGAGTCAGGATCAAATTGTCCGAAAATCCAAGGCTAACACGCCCTCCAAAAACCAAGTTCAATCATGTTTGGGGGAAAAGCCTATAACCCATAAATTTTAAGTCTAATACCATCTAAAAGGGCTTGGATATGAACAAGGTTAGAAATCTAAGGCTAATACTCATTTAAATGGGGCTCGTCGAGTCAGGATCAAATTGTCCGAAAATCCAAGGCTAACACCCCTCCAAAAACCAAGTTCAATCATGTTTGGGGGAAAAGGATATTACCCATAAATTTGAAGTCTAATACCAACTAAAAGGGCTTGGATATGAACAATGTTAGAAATCTAAGGATAATACTCATTTAAATACGGCTCGTCGAGTCAGGATCAATTTGTCCGAAAATCCAAGGCTAACACCCCCTCCAAAAACCAAGTTCAATCATGTTTGGGGGAAAAACCTATAACCCATAAATTTGAAGTCTAATACCATCTAAAAGGGCTTGGATATGAACAAGGTTAGAAATCTAAGGCTAATACTCATTTAAATGGGGCTCGTCGAGTCAGGATCAAATTGTCCGAAAATCCAAGGCTAACACGCCCTCCAAAAACCAAGTTCAATCATGTTTGGGGGAAAAACCTATAACCCATAAATTTGAAGTCTAATACCATCTAAAAGGGCTTGGATATGAACAAGGTTAGAAATCTAAGGCTAATACTCATTTAAATGGGGCCCGTCAAGTCAGGATCAATTTGTCCGAAAATCCAAGGCTAACACGCCCTCCAAAAACCAAGTTCAATCATGTTTGGGGAAAAAGCCTATAACCCATAAATTTTAAGTCTAATACCATCTAAAAGTGCTTGGATATGAACAAGATTAGAAATCTAAGGCTAATACTCATTTAAATGGGGCTCGTCGAGTGAGGATCAATTTGTCCGAAAATCCAAGGCTAACACCCCTCCAAAAACCAAGTTCAATCATGTTTGGGGTAAAAGCCTATAACCCATAAATTTGAAGTATAATACCATATAAAAGGGATTGGATATGAACAATGTTAGAAATCTAAGGCTAATACTCATTTAAATGGGGCTTATCGAGTCAGGATCAATTTGTCTGAAAATCCAAGGCTAACACCCCTCCAAAAACCAAGTTCAATCATGTTTGGGGGAAAAGGATATTACCCATAAATTTGAAGTCTAATACCAACTAAAAGGGCTTGGATATGAACAATGTTAGAAATCTAAGGATAATATTCATTTAAATGGGTCTCGTCGAGTGAGGATCAATTTGTCCGAAAATCCAAGGCTAACACCCCTCCAAAAACCAAGTTCAATCATGTTTGGGGGAAAAACCTATAACCCATAAATTTGAAGTCTAATACCATCTAAAAGGGCTTGGATATGAACAAGGTTAGAAATCTAAGGATAACACTCATTTAAATGGGGCTCGTCGAGTCAGGATCAAATTGTCCGAAAATCCAAGGCTAACACCCCTCCAAAAACCAAGTTCAATCATGTTTGGGGGAAAAACCTATAACCCATAAATTTGAAGTCTAATACCATCTAAAAGGGCTTGGATATGAACAAGGTTAGAAATCTAAGGCTAACACTCATTTAAATGGGGCTCGTCGAGTCAGGATCAAATTGTCCGAAAATCCAAGGCTAACACGCCCTCCAAAAACCAAGTTCAATCATGTTTGGGGGAAAAACCTATAACCCATAAATTTGAAGTCTAATACCATCTAAAAGTGCTTTGATATGAACAAGGTTAGAAATCTAAGGCTAATACTCATTTAAATGGGGCTCGTCGAGTCAGGATCAATTTGTCCGAAAATCCAAGGCTAACACCCCTCCAAAAACCAAGTTCAATCATGTTTGGGGGAAAAGCCTATAACCCATAAATTTGAAGTCTAATACCATATAAAAGGGCTTGGATATTAACAAGGTTAGAAATCTAAGGCTAATACTCATTTAAATGGGGCCCGTCAAGTCAGGATCAATTTGTCCGAAAATCCAAGGCTAACACGCCCTCCAAAAACCAAGTTCAATCATGTTTGGGGGAAAAGCCTATAACCCATAAATTTTAAGTCTAATACCATCTAAAAGTGCTTGGATATGACCAAGATTAGAAATCTAAGGCTAATACTCATTTAAATGGGGCTCGTCGAGTGAGGATCAATTTGTCCGAAAATCCAAGGCTAACACCCCTCGAAAAACCAAGTTCAATCATGTTTGGGGTAAAAGCCTATAACCCATAAATTTGCAGTCTAATACCATATAAAAGGGCTTGGATATGAACAAGGTTAGAAATCTAAGGCTAATATTCATTTAAATACGGCTCGTCGAGTCAGGATCAATTTGTCCGAAAATCCAAGGCTAACACCCCCTCCAAAAACCAAGTTCAATCATGTTTGGGGGAAAAGGATATTACCCATAAATTTGAAGTCTAATACCAACTAAAAGGGCTTGGATATGAAAAAGGTTATAAATCTAAGGATAATACTCATTTAAATGGGGCTCGTCGAGTGAGGATCAATTTGTCCGAAAATCCAAGGCTAACACCCCTCCAAAAACCAAGTTCAATCATGTTTGGGGGAAAAACCTATAACCCATAAATTTGAAGTCTAATACCATCTAAAAGGGCTTGGATATGAACAAGGTTAGAAATCTAAGGCTAATACTCATTTAAATGGGGCTCGTCGAGTCAGGATCAATTTGTCCGAAAATCCAAGGCTAACACGCCCTCCAAAAACCAAGTTCAATCATGTTTGGGGGAAAAGCCTATAACCCATAAATTTTAAGTCTAATACCATCTAAAAGTGTGTGGATATGAACGAGATTAGAAATCTAAGGCTAATACTTATTTAAATGGGGCACGTCGAGTCAGGATCAATTTGTCCGAAAATCCAAGGCTAACACCCCTCCAAAAACCAAGTTCAATCATGTTTGGGGGAAAAGGATATTACCCAAAAATTTGAAGTCTAATACCAACTAAAAGGGCTTGGATATGAACAAGGTTAGAAATCTAAGGATAATACTCATTTAAATGGGTCTCGTCGAGCGAGAATCAATTTGTCCGAAAATCCAAGGCTAACACCCCTCCAAAAACCAAGTTCAATCATGTTTGGGGGAAAAGGATATTACCCATAAATTTGAAGTCTAATACCAACTAAAAGGGCTTGGATATGAACAAGATTATAAATCTAAGGCTAATACTTATTTAAATGGGGCTCGTCGAGTCAGGATCAATTTGTCCGAAAATCCAAGGCTAACACCCCTCCAAAAACCAAGTTCAATCATGTTTGGGGGGAAAGGATATTACCCATAAATTTGAAGTCTAATACCAACTAAAAGGGCTTGGATATGAACAATGTTAGAAATCTAAGGATAATACTCATTTAAATGGGTCTCGTCGAGCGAGGATCAATTTGTCCGAAAATGCAAGGCTAACACCCCTCCAAAAACCAAGTTCAATCATGTTTGGGGGAAAAACCTATAACCCATAAATTTGAAGTCTAATACCATCTAAAAGGGCTTGGATATGAACAAGGTTAGAAATCTAAGGCTAATACTCATTTAAATGGGGCTCGTCGAGTCAGGATCAAATTGTCCGAAAATCCAAGGCTAACACCCCTCCAAAAACCAAGTTCAATCATGTTTGGGGGAAAAGGATATTACCCATAAATTTGAAGTCTAATACCAACTAAAAGGGCTTGGATATGAACAATGTTAGAAATCTAAGGATAATACTCATTTAAATGGGTCTCGTCGAGCGAGGATCAATTTGTCCGAAAATGCAAGGCTAAGACCCCTCCAAAAACCAAGTTCAATCATGTTTGGGGGAAAAACCTATAACCCATAAATTTGAAGTCTAATACCATCTAAAAGGGCTTGGATATGAACAAGGTTAGAAATCTAAGGATAATACTCATTTAAATGGGTTTCGTCGAGCGAGGATCAATTTTGTCCGAAAATCCAAGGCTAACACCCCTCCAAAAACCAAGTTCAATCATGTTTGGGGGAAAAGGATATTACCCATAAATTTGAAGTCTAATACCAACTAAAAGGGCTTGTATATGAACAATGTTAGAAATCTAAGGATAATACTCATTTAAATGGGTCTCGTCGAGCGAGGATCAATTTGTCCGAAAATGCAAGGCTAACACCCCTCCAAAAACCAAGTTCAATCATGTTTGGGGGAAAAACCTATAACCCATAAATTTGAAGTCTAATACCAACTAAAAGGGCTTGGATATGAACAATGTTAGAAATCTAAGGATAATACTCATTTAAATGGGTCTCGTCGAGCGAGGATCAATTTGTCCGAAAATGCAAGGCTAACACCCCTCCAAAAACCAAGTTCAATCATGTTTGGGGGAAAAACCTATAACCCATAAATTTGAAGTCTAATACCATCTAAAAGTGCTTGGATATGAAAAAGGTTAGAAATCTAAGGCTAATATTCATTTAAATACGGCTTGTCGAGTCAGGATCAATTTGTCCGAAAATCCAACGCCAACACCCCCTCCAAAAACCAAGTTCAATCATGTTTGGGGGAAAAGGATATTACCCATAAATTTGAAGTCTAATACCAAATAAAAGGGCTTGGATATGAACAAGGTTGTAAATCTAAGGATAATACTCATTTAAATGGGGCTCGTCGAGTGAGGATCAATTTGTCCGAAAATCCAAGGCTAACACCCCTCCAAAAACCAAGTTCAATCATGTTTGGGATAAAAGCCTATAACCCATAAATTTGAAGTCTAATACCATATAAAAGGGCTTGGATATGAACAAGGTTAGAAATCTAAGGCTAATACTCATTTAAATGGGGCTTGTCGAGTCAGGATCAATTTGTCCGAAAATCCAAGGCTAACACCCCCTCCAAAAACCAAGTTCAATCATGTTTGGGGGAAAAGCCTATAACCCATAAATTTGAAGTCTAATACCATCTAAAAGGGCTTGGATATGAACAAGATTATAAATCTAAGGCTAATACTCATTTAAATAGGGCTCGTCGAGTCAGGATCAATTTGTCCGAAAATCCAAGGCTAACACCCCTCCAAAACCAAGTTCAATCATATTTGGGGGAAAAGCCTATAACCCATAAATTTGAAGTCTAATACCATGTAAAAGGGCTTGGATATGAACAATATTAGAAATCTAAGACTAAGACTCATTTAAATGGGGCTTGTCGAGTCAGGATCAATTTGTCCGAAAATCCAAGGCTAATACGCCCTCCAAAAACCAAGTTCAATCATGTTTGGGGGAAAGCCTATAACCCATAAATTTGAAGTCTAATACCATCTAAAAGTTCTTGGATATGAACAAGATTATAAATCTAAGGCTAATACTCATTTAAATAGGGCTCGTCGAGTCAGGATCAATTTGTCCGAAAATCCAAGGCTAACACCCCTCCAAAACCAAGTTCAATCATATTTGGGGGAAAAGCCTATAACCCATAAATTTGAAGTCTAATACCATCTAAAAGTGCTTGGATATGAACAATATTAGAAATCTAAGGCTAATACTCATTTAAATAGGGCTCGTCGAGTGAGGATCAATTTGTCCGAAAATCCAAGGCTAACACCCCTCCAAAAACCAAGTTCAATCATGTTTGGGGGAAAAGCCTATAACCCATAAATTTGAAGTCTAATACCATCTAAAAGTGCTTGGATATGAAAAAGGTTAGAAATCTAAGGCTAATATTCATTTAAATACGGCTTGTCGAGTCAGGATCAATTTGTCCGAAAATCCAACGCCAACACCCCCTCCAAAAACCAAGTTCAATCATGTTTGGGGGAAAAGGATATTACCCATAAATTTGAAGTCTAATACCAAATAAAAGGGCTTGGATATGAACAAGGTTGTAAATCTAAGGATAATACTCATTTAAATGCGGCTCGTCGAGTGAGGATCAATTTGTCCGAAAATCCAAGGCTAACACCCCTCCAAAAACCAAGTTCAATCATGTTTGGGGGAAAAGCCTATAACCCATAAATTTGAAGTCTAATACCATCTAAAAGTGCTTGGATATGAACAAGGTTAGAAATCTAAGGCTAATACTCATTTAAATGGGGCTCGTCGAGTCAGGATCAATTTGTCCGAAAATCCAAGGCTAACACCCCTCCAAAAACCAAGTTCAATCATGTTTGGGGGAAAAGCCTATAACCCATAAATTTGAAGTCTAATACTATATAAAAGGGCTTGGATAATAACAAGGTTAGAAATCTAAGGCTAATACTCATTTAAATGGGGCCCGTCAAGTCAGGATCAATTTGTCCGAAAATCCAAGGCTAACAAGCCCTCCAAAAACCAAGTTCAATCATGTTTGGGGGAAAAGCCTATAACCCATAAATTTTAAGTCAAATACCATCTAAAAGTGCTTGGATATAAACAAGATTAGAAATCTAAGGCTAATACTCATTTAAATGGGGCTCGTCGAGTGAGGATCAATTTGTCCGAAAATCCAAGGCTAACACCCCTCCAAAAACCAAGTTCAATCATGTTTGGGATAAAAGCCTATAACCCATAAATTTGAAGTCTAATACCATATAAAAGGGCTTGGATATGAACAAGGTTAGAAATCTAAGGCTAATACTCATTTAAATGGGGCTTGTCGAGTCAGGATCAATTTGTCCGAAAATCCAAGGCTAACACCCCCTCCAAAAACCAAGTTCAATCATGTTTGGGGGAAAAGCCTATAACCCATAAATTTGAAGTCTAATACCATCTAAAAGGGCTTGGATATTAACAAGGTTAGAAATATAAGGCTAATACTCATTTAAATGGGGCCCGTCAAGTCAGGATCAATTTGTCCGAAAATCCAAGGCTAACACGCCCTCCAAAAACCAAGTTCAATCATGTTTGGGGGAAAAGCCTATAACCCATAAATTTTAAGTCTAATACCATCTAAAAGTGCTTGGATATGACCAAGATTAGAAATCTAAGGCTAATACTCATTTAAATGGGGCTCGTCGAGTGAGGATCAATTTGTCCGAAAATCCAAGGCTAACACCCCTCCAAAAACCAAGTTCAATCATGTTTGGGGTAAAAGCCTATAACCCATAAATTTGAAGTCTAATACGATATAAAAGGGCTTGGATATGAACAAGGTTATAAATCTAAGGCTAATACTCATTTAAATGGGGCTCGTCGAGTCAGGTTCAATTTGTCCGAAAATCCAAGGCTAACACCCCCTCCAAAAACCAAGTTCAATCATGTTTGGGGGAAAAGCCTATAACCCATAAATTTGAAGTCTAATACCATCTAAAAGGGCTTGGATATGAACAAGGTTAGAAATCTAAGGCTAATACTCATTTAAATGGGGCTCGTCGAGTGAGGATCAATTTGTCCGAAAATCCAAGGCTAACACCCCTCCAAAACCAAGTTCAATCATGTTTGGGGGAAAAGCCTATAACCCATAAATTTGAAGTCTAATACCATCTAAAAGGGCTTGGATATGAACAAGGTTAGAAATCTAAGGCTAATACTCATTTAAATGGGGCTCGTCGAGTGAGGATCAATTTGTCCGAAAATCCAAGGCTAACACCCCTCCAAAAACCAAGTTCAATCATGTTTGGGGGAAAAGCCTATAACCCATAAATTTGAAGTCTAATACCATCTAAAAGGGCTTGGATATGAACAAGGTTAGAAATCTAAGGCTAAGACTCATTTAAATGGGGCTTGTCGAGTCAGGATCAATTTGTCCGAAAATCCAAGGCTAATACGCCCTCCAAAAACCAAGTTCAATCATGTTTGGGGGAAAGCCTATAACCCATAAATTTGAAGTCTAATACCATCTAAAAGGGCTTGTATATGAACAAGATTAGAAATCTAAGGCTAATACTCATTTAAATGGGGCTCGTCGAGTGAGGATCAATTTGTCCGAAAATCCAAGGCTAACACCCCTCCAAAAACCAAGTTCAATCATGTTTGGGGGAAAAGGATATTACCCATAAATTTGAAGTCTAATACCAAATAAAAGGGCTTGGATATGAACAAGGTTGTAAATCTAAGGATAATACTCATTTAAATGGGGCTTGTCGAGTGAGGATCAATTTGTCCGAAAATCCAAGGCTAACACCCCTCCAAAAACCAAGTTCAATCATGTTTGGGGGAAAAGCATATAACCCATAAATTTGAAGTCTAATACCATCTAAAAGTGCTTGGATATGAAAAAGGTTAGAAATCTAAGGCTAATACTCATTTAAATGGGGCTAGTCGAGTCAGGATCAATTTGTCCGAAAATCCAAGGCTAACACCCCTCCAAAAACCAAGTTCAATCATGTTTGGGGGAAAAGCCTATAACCCATAAATTTGAAGTCTAATACCATATAAAAGGGCTTGGATATTAACAAGATTAGAAATCTAAGGCTAATACTCATTTAAATGGGGCCCGTCAAGTCAGGATCAATTTGTCCGAAAATCCAAGGCTAACACGCCCTCCAAAAACCAAGTTCAATCATGTTTGGGGGAAAAGCCTATAACCCATAAATTTTAAGTCTAATACCATCTAAAAGTGCTTGGATATGAACAAGATTATAAATCTAAGGCTAATACTCATTTAAATGGGGCTCGTCGAGTGAGGATCAATTTGTCCAAAAATCCAAGGCTAACACCCCTCCAAAAACCAAGTTCAATCATGTTTGGGTTAAAAGCCTATAACCCATAAATTTGTAGTCTAATACCATATAAAAGGGCTTGGATATGAACAAGGTTAGAAATCTAAGGCTAACACTCATTTAAATGGGGCTCGTCGAGTCAGGATCAAATTGTCCGAAAATCCAAGGCTAACACGCCCTCCAAAAACCAAGTTCAATCATGTTTGGGGGAAAAGGATATTAGCCATAAATTTGAAGTCTAATACCATCTAAAAGTGCTTGGATAAGAACAAGGTTAGAAATCTAAGGCTAATATTCATTTAAATACGGCTCGTCGAGTCAGGATCAATTTGTCCGAAAATCCAAGGCTAACACCCCCTCCAAAAACCAAGTTCAATCATGTTTGGGGGAAAAGGATATTACCCATAAATTTGAAGTCTAATACCAACTGAAAGGGCTTGGATATGAACAAGGTTATAAATCTAAGGATAATACTCATTTAAATGGGGCTCGTCGAGTGAGGATCAATTTGTCCGAAAATCCAAGGCGAACACCCCTCCAAAAACCAAGTTCAATCATGTTTGGGGGAAAAACCTATAACCCATAAATTTGAAGTCTAATACCATCTAAAAGGGCTTGGATATGAACAAGGTTAGAAATCTAAGGCTAATACTCATTTAAATGGGGCTCGTCGAGTCAGGATCAAATTGTCCGAAAATCCAAGGCTAACACGCCCTCCAAAAACCAAGTTCAATCATGTTTGGGGGAAAAACCTATAACCCATAAATTTGAAGTCTAATACCATCTAAAAGTGCTTGGATAAGAACAAGGTTAGAAATCTAAGGCTAATATTCATTTAAATACGGCTCGTCGAGTCAGGATCAATTTGTCCGAAAATCCAAGGCTAACACCCCCTCCAAAAACCAAGTTCAATCATGTTTGGGGGAAAAGGATATTACCCATAAATTTGAAGTCTAATACCAACTAAAAGGGCTTGGATATGAACAAGGTTGTAAATCTAAGGATAATACTCATTTAAATGGGGCTCGTCGAGTGAGGATCAATTTGTCCGAAAATCCAAGGCTAACACCCCTCCAAAAACAAAGTTCAATCATGTTTGGGGGAAAAGCCTATAACCCATAAATTTGAAGTCTAATACCATCTAAAAGTGCTTGGATATGAACAAGGTTAGAAATCTAAGGCTAATACTCATTGAAATGGGGCTCGTCGAGTCAGGATCAATTTGTCCGAAAATCCAAGGCTAACACCCCTCCAAAAAGCAAGTTCAATCATGTTTGGGGGAAAAGCCTATAACCCATAAATTTGAAGTCTAATACTATATAAAAGGGCTTGGATAATAACAAGGTTAGAAATCTAAGGCTAATACTCATTTAAATGGGGCCCGTCAAGTCAGGATCAATTTGTCCGAAAATCCAAGGCTAACAAGCCCTCCAAAAACCAAGTTCAATCATGTTTGGGGGAAAAGCCTATAACCCATAAATTTTAAGTCAAATACCATCTAAAAGTGCTTGGATATAAACAAGATTAGAAATCTAAGGCTAATACTCATTTAAATGGGGCTCGTCGAGTGAGGATCAATTTGTCCGAAAATCCAAGGCTAACACCCCTCCAAAAACCAAGTTCAATCATGTTTGGGATAAAAGCCTATAACCCATAAATTTGAAGTCTAATACCATCTAAAAGGGCTTGGATATGAACAAGGTTAGAAATCTAAGGCTAATACTCATTTAAATGGGGCTCGTCGAGTGAGGATCAATTTGTCCGAAAATCCAAGGCTAACACCCCTCCAAAAACCAAGTTCAATCATGTTTGGGGGAAAAACCTATAACCCATAAATTTGAAGTCTAATACCATGTAAAAGGGCTTGGATATGAACAAGGTTAGAAATCTAAGGCTAATACTCATTTAAATGGGGCTCGTCGAGTCAGGATCAAATTGTCCGAAAATCCAAGGCTAACACGCCCTCCAAAAACCAAGTTCAATCATGTTTGGGGGAAAAGCCTATAACCCATAAATTTGAAGTCTAATACCATCTAAAAGTGCTTGGATATGAAAAAGGTTAGAAATCTAAGGCTAATATTCATTTAAATACGGCTTGTCGAGTCAGGATCAATTTGTCCGAAAATCCAACGCCAACACCCCCTCCAAAAACCAAGTTCAATCATGTTTGGGGGAAAAGGATATTACCCATAAATTTGAAGTCTAATACCAAATAAAAGGGCTTGGATATGAACAAGGTTGTAAATCTAAGGATAATACTCATTTAAATGCGGCTCGTCGAGTGAGGATCAATTTGTCCGAAAATCCAAGGCTAACACCCCTCCAAAAACCAAGTTCAATCATGTTTGGGGGAAAAGCCTATAACCCATAAATTTGAAGTCTAATACCATCTAAAAGTGCTTGGATATGAACAAGGTTAGAAATCTAAGGCTAATACTCATTTAAATGGGGCTCGTCGAGTCAGGATCAATTTGTCCGAAAATCCAAGGCTAACACCCCTCCAAAAACCAAGTTCAATCATGTTTGGGGGAAAAGCCTATAACCCATAAATTTGAAGTCTAATACTATATAAAAGGGCTTGGATAATAACAAGGTTAGAAATCTAAGGCTAATACTCATTTAAATGGGGCCCGTCAAGTCAGGATCAATTTGTCCGAAAATCCAAGGCTAACAAGCCCTCCAAAAACCAAGTTCAATCATGTTTGGGGGAAAAGCCTATAACCCATAAATTTTAAGTCAAATACCATCTAAAAGTGCTTGGATATAAACAAGATTAGAAATCTAAGGCTAATACTCATTTAAATGGGGCTCGTCGAGTGAAGATCAATTTGTCCGAAAATCCAAGGCTAACACCCCTCCAAAAACCAAGTTCAATCATGTTTGGGATAAAAGCCTATAACCCATAAATTTGAAGTCTAATACCATATAAAAGGGCTTGGATATGAACAAGGTTAGAAATCTAAGGCTAATACTCATTTAAATGGGGCTCGTCGAGTCAGGATCAATTTGTCCGAAAATCCAAGGCTGACACCCCTCCAAAAACCAAGTTCAATCATGTTTGGGGGAAAAGCCTATAACCCATAAATTTGAAGTCTAATACCATCTAAAAGTGCTTGGATATGAACAATATTAGAAATCTAAGGCTAATACTCATTTAAATAGGGCTCGTCGAGTGAGGATCAATTTGTCCGAAAATCCAAGGCTAACACCCCCTCCAAAAACCAAGTTCAATCATGTTTGGGGGAAAAGGATATTACCCATAAATTTGAAGTCTAATACCAACTGAAAGGGCTTGGATATGAACAAGGTTATAAATCTAAGGATAATACTCATTTAAATGGGGCTCGTCGAGTGAGGATCAATTTGTCCGAAAATCCAAGGCGAACACCCCTCCAAAAACCAAGTTCAATCATGTTTGGGGGAAAAACCTATAACCCATAAATTTGAAGTCTAATACCATCTAAAAGGGCTTGGATATGAACAAGGTTAGAAATCTAAGGCTAATACTCATTTAAATGGGGCTCGTCGAGTCAGGATCAAATTGTCCGAAAATCCAAGGCTAACACGCCCTCCAAAAACCAAGTTCAATCATGTTTGGGGGAAAAACCTATAACCCATAAATTTGAAGTCTAATACCATCTAAAAGTGCTTGGATAAGAACAAGGTTAGAAATCTAAGGCTAATATTCATTTAAATACGGCTCGTCGAGTCAGGATCAATTTGTCCGAAAATCCAAGGCTAACACCCCCTCCAAAAACCAAGTTCAATCATGTTTGGGGGAAAAGGATATTACCCATAAATTTGAAGTCTAATACCAACTAAAAGGGCTTGGATATGAACAAGGTTGTAAATCTAAGGATAATACTCATTTAAATGGGGCTCGTCGAGTGAGGATCAATTTGTCCGAAAATCCAAGGCTAACACCCCTCCAAAAACAAAGTTCAATCATGTTTGGGGGAAAAGCCTATAACCCATAAATTTGAAGTCTAATACCATCTAAAAGTGCTTGGATATGAACAAGGTTAGAAATCTAAGGCTAATACTCATTGAAATGGGGCTCGTCGAGTCAGGATCAATTTGTCCGAAAATCCAAGGCTAACACCCCTCCAAAAAGCAAGTTCAATCATGTTTGGGGGAAAAGCCTATAACCCATAAATTTGAAGTCTAATACTATATAAAAGGGCTTGGATAATAACAAGGTTAGAAATCTAAGGCTAATACTCATTTAAATGGGGCCCGTCAAGTCAGGATCAATTTGTCCGAAAATCCAAGGCTAACAAGCCCTCCAAAAACCAAGTTCAATCATGTTTGGGGGAAAAGCCTATAACCCATAAATTTTAAGTCAAATACCATCTAAAAGTGCTTGGATATAAACAAGATTAGAAATCTAAGGCTAATACTCATTTAAATGGGGCTCGTCGAGTGAGGATCAATTTGTCCGAAAATCCAAGGCTAACACCCCTCCAAAAACCAAGTTCAATCATGTTTGGGATAAAAGCCTATAACCCATAAATTTGAAGTCTAATACCATCTAAAAGGGCTTGGATATGAACAAGGTTAGAAATCTAAGGCTAATACTCATTTAAATGGGGCTCGTCGAGTGAGGATCAATTTGTCCGAAAATCCAAGGCTAACACCCCTCCAAAAACCAAGTTCAATCATGTTTGGGGGAAAAACCTATAACCCATAAATTTGAAGTCTAATACCATGTAAAAGGGCTTGGATATGAACAAGGTTAGAAATCTAAGGCTAATACTCATTTAAATGGGGCTCGTCGAGTCAGGATCAAATTGTCCGAAAATCCAAGGCTAACACGCCCTCCAAAAACCAAGTTCAATCATGTTTGGGGGAAAAGCCTATAACCCATAAATTTGAAGTCTAATACCATCTAAAAGTGCTTGGATATGAAAAAGGTTAGAAATCTAAGGCTAATATTCATTTAAATACGGCTTGTCGAGTCAGGATCAATTTGTCCGAAAATCCAACGCCAACACCCCCTCCAAAAACCAAGTTCAATCATGTTTGGGGGAAAAGGATATTACCCATAAATTTGAAGTCTAATACCAAATAAAAGGGCTTGGATATGAACAAGGTTGTAAATCTAAGGATAATACTCATTTAAATGCGGCTCGTCGAGTGAGGATCAATTTGTCCGAAAATCCAAGGCTAACACCCCTCCAAAAACCAAGTTCAATCATGTTTGGGGGAAAAGCCTATAACCCATAAATTTGAAGTCTAATACCATCTAAAAGTGCTTGGATATGAACAAGGTTAGAAATCTAAGGCTAATACTCATTTAAATGGGGCTCGTCGAGTCAGGATCAATTTGTCCGAAAATCCAAGGCTAACACCCCTCCAAAAACCAAGTTCAATCATGTTTGGGGGAAAAGCCTATAACCCATAAATTTGAAGTCTAATACTATATAAAAGGGCTTGGATAATAACAAGGTTAGAAATCTAAGGCTAATACTCATTTAAATGGGGCCCGTCAAGTCAGGATCAATTTGTCCGAAAATCCAAGGCTAACAAGCCCTCCAAAAACCAAGTTCAATCATGTTTGGGGGAAAAGCCTATAACCCATAAATTTTAAGTCAAATACCATCTAAAAGTGCTTGGATATAAACAAGATTAGAAATCTAAGGCTAATACTCATTTAAATGGGGCTCGTCGAGTGAAGATCAATTTGTCCGAAAATCCAAGGCTAACACCCCTCCAAAAACCAAGTTCAATCATGTTTGGGATAAAAGCCTATAACCCATAAATTTGAAGTCTAATACCATATAAAAGGGCTTGGATATGAACAAGGTTAGAAATCTAAGGCTAATACTCATTTAAATGGGGCTCGTCGAGTCAGGATCAATTTGTCCGAAAATCCAAGGCTAACACCCCTCCAAAAACCAAGTTCAATCATGTTTGGGGGAAAAGGATATTACCCATAAATTTGAAGTCTAATACCAAATAAAAGGGCTTGGATATGAACAAGGTTGTAAATCTAAGGATAATACTCATTTAAATGGGGCTTGTCGAGTGAGGATCAATTTGTCCGAAAATCCAAGGCTAACACCCCTCCAAAAACCAAGTTCAATCATGTTTGGGGGAAAAGCATATAACCCATAAATTTGAAGTCTAATACCATCTAAAAGTGCTTGGATATGAAAAAGGTTAGAAATCTAAGGCTAATACTCATTTAAATGGGGCTAGTCGAGTCAGGATCAATTTGTCCGAAAATCCAAGGCTAACACCCCTCCAAAAACCAAGTTCAATCATGTTTGGGGGAAAAGCCTATAACCCATAAATTTGAAGTCTAATACCATATAAAAGGGCTTGGATATTAACAAGATTAGAAATCTAAGGCTAATACTCATTTAAATGGGGCCCGTCAAGTCAGGATCAATTTGTCCGAAAATCCAAGGCTAACACGCCCTCCAAAAACCAAGTTCAATCATGTTTGGGGGAAAAGCCTATAACCCATAAATTTTAAGTCTAATACCATCTAAAAGTGCTTGGATATGAACAAGATTATAAATCTAAGGCTAATACTCATTTAAATGGGGCTCGTCGAGTGAGGATCAATTTGTCCAAAAATCCAAGGCTAACACCCCTCCAAAAACCAAGTTCAATCATGTTTGGGGGAAAAACCTATAACCCATAAATTTGAAGTCTAATACCATGTAAAAGGGCTTGGATATGAACAAGGTTAGAAATCTAAGGCTAATACTCATTTAAATGGGGCTCGTCGAGTCAGGATCAAATTGTCCGAAAATCCAAGGCTAACACGCCCTCCAAAAACCAAGTTCAATCATGTTTGGGGGAAAAGCCTATAACCCATAAATTTGAAGTCTAATACCATCTAAAAGTGCTTGGATATGAAAAAGGTTAGAAATCTAAGGCTAATATTCATTTAAATACGGCTTGTCGAGTCAGGATCAATTTGTCCGAAAATCCAACGCCAACACCCCCTCCAAAAACCAAGTTCAATCATGTTTGGGGGAAAAGGATATTACCCATAAATTTGAAGTCTAATACCAAATAAAAGGGCTTGGATATGAACAAGGTTGTAAATCTAAGGATAATACTCATTTAAATGCGGCTCGTCGAGTGAGGATCAATTTGTCCGAAAATCCAAGGCTAACACCCCTCCAAAAACCAAGTTCAATCATGTTTGGGGGAAAAGCCTATAACCCATAAATTTGAAGTCTAATACCATCTAAAAGTGCTTGGATATGAACAAGGTTAGAAATCTAAGGCTAATACTCATTTAAATGGGGCTCGTCGAGTGAGGATCAATTTGTCCGAAAATCCAAGGCTAACACCCCTCCAAAAACCAAGTTCAATCATGTTTGGGATAAAAGCCTATAACCCATAAATTTGAAGTCTAATACCATCTAAAAGGGCTTGGATATGAACAAGGTTAGAAATCTAAGGCTAATACTCATTTAAATGGGGCTCGTCGAGTGAGGATCAATTTGTCCGAAAATCCAAGGCTAACACCCCTCCAAAAACCAAGTTCAATCATGTTTGGGGGAAAAACCTATAACCCATAAATTTGAAGTCTAATACCATGTAAAAGGGCTTGGATATGAACAAGGTTAGAAATCTAAGGCTAATACTCATTTAAATGGGGCTCGTCGAGTCAGGATCAAATTGTCCGAAAATCCAAGGCTAACACGCCCTCCAAAAACCAAGTTCAATCATGTTTGGGGGAAAAGCCTATAACCCATAAATTTGAAGTCTAATACCATCTAAAAGTGCTTGGATATGAAAAAGGTTAGAAATCTAAGGCTAATATTCATTTAAATACGGCTTGTCGAGTCAGGATCAATTTGTCCGAAAATCCAACGCCAACACCCCCTCCAAAAACCAAGTTCAATCATGTTTGGGGGAAAAGGATATTACCCATAAATTTGAAGTCTAATACCAAATAAAAGGGCTTGGATATGAACAAGGTTGTAAATCTAAGGATAATACTCATTTAAATGCGGCTCGTCGAGTGAGGATCAATTTGTCCGAAAATCCAAGGCTAACACCCCTCCAAAAACCAAGTTCAATCATGTTTGGGGGAAAAGCCTATAACCCATAAATTTGAAGTCTAATACCATCTAAAAGTGCTTGGATATGAACAAGGTTAGAAATCTAAGGCTAATACTCATTTAAATGGGGCTCGTCGAGTCAGGATCAATTTGTCCGAAAATCCAAGGCTAACACCCCTCCAAAAACCAAGTTCAATCATGTTTGGGGGAAAAGCCTATAACCCATAAATTTGAAGTCTAATACTATATAAAAGGGCTTGGATAATAACAAGGTTAGAAATCTAAGGCTAATACTCATTTAAATGGGGCCCGTCAAGTCAGGATCAATTTGTCCGAAAATCCAAGGCTAACAAGCCCTCCAAAAACCAAGTTCAATCATGTTTGGGGGAAAAGCCTATAACCCATAAATTTTAAGTCAAATACCATCTAAAAGTGCTTGGATATAAACAAGATTAGAAATCTAAGGCTAATACTCATTTAAATGGGGCTCGTCGAGTGAAGATCAATTTGTCCGAAAATCCAAGGCTAACACCCCTCCAAAAACCAAGTTCAATCATGTTTGGGATAAAAGCCTATAACCCATAAATTTGAAGTCTAATACCATATAAAAGGGCTTGGATATGAACAAGGTTAGAAATCTAAGGCTAATACTCATTTAAATGGGGCTTGTCGAGTCAGGATCAATTTGTCCGAAAATCCAAGGCTAACACCCCCTCCAAAAACCAAGTTCAATCATGTTTGGGGGAAAAGCCTATAACCCATAAATTTGAAGTCTAATACCATCTAAAAGGGCTTGGATATGAACAAGGTTAGAAATCTAAGGCTAATACTCATTTAAATGGGGCTCGTCGAGTGAGGATCAATTTGTCCAAAAATCCAAGGCTAACACCCCTCCAAAAACCAAGTTCAATCATGTTTGGGGGAAAAGCCTATAACCCATAAATTTGAAGTCTAATACCATCTAAAAGGGCTTGGATATGAACAAGGTTAGAAATCTAAGACTAAGACTCATTTAAATGGGGCTTGTCGAGTCAGGATCAATTTGTCCGAAAATCCAAGGCTAATACGCCCTCCAAAAACCAAGTTCAATCATGTTTGGGGGAAAGCCTATAACCCATAAATTTGAAGTCTAATACCATCTAAAAGTTCTTGGATATGAACAAGATTATAAATCTAAGGCTAATACTCATTTAAATAGGGCTCGTCGAGTCAGGATCAATTTGTCCGAAAATCCAAGGCTAACACCCCTCCAAAACCAAGTTCAATCATATTTGGGGGAAAAGCCTATAACCCATAAATTTGAAGTCTAATACCATCTAAAAGTGCTTGGATATGAACAATATTAGAAATCTAAGGCTAATACTCATTTAAATAGGGCTCGTCGAGTGAGGATCAATTTGTCCGAAAATCCAAGGCTAACACCCCTCCAAAACCAAGTTCAATCATGTTTGGGGGAAAAGCCTATAACCCATAAATTTGAAGTCTAATACCATCTAAAAGGGCTTGTATATGAAAAAGGTTAGAAATCTAAGGCTAATACTCATTTAAATGGGGCTTGTCGAGTCAGGATCAATTTGTCCGAAAATCCAAGGCTAACACCCCTCCAAAAACCAAGTTCAATCATGTTTGGGGTAAAAGCCTATAACCCATAAATTTTAAGTCAAATACCATCTAAAAGTGCTTGGATATAAACAAGATTAGAAATCTAAGGCTAATACTCATTTAAATGGGGCTCGTCGAGTGAGGATCAATTTGTCCGAAAATCCAAGGCTAACACCCCTCCAAAAACCAAGTTCAATCATGTTTGGGATAAAAGCCTATAACCCATATATCTGAAGTCTAATACCATCTAAATGGGCTTGGATATGAACAAGGTTAGAAATCTAAGGCTAATACTCATTTAAATGGGGCTTGTCGAGTCAGGATCAATTTGTCCGAAAATCCAAGGCTAACACCCCCTCCAAAAACCAAGTTCAATCATGTTTGGGGTAAAAGCCTATAACCCATAAATTTGAAGTCTAATACCATCTAAAAGTGCTTGGATATGAACAAGATTAGAAATCTAAGGCTAATACTCATTTAAATGGGGCTCGTCGAGTGAGGATCAATTTGTCCAAAAATCCAAGGCTAACACCCCTCCAAAAACCAAGTTCAATCATGTTTGGGGGAAAAGGATATTACCCATAAATTTGAAGTCTAATACCAACTAAAAGGGCTTGGATATGAACAATGTTAGAAATCTAAGGATAATACTCATTTAAATGGGTCTCGTCGAGTGAGGATCAATTTGTCCGAAAATCCAAGGCTAACACCCCTCCAAAAACCAAGTTCAATCATGTTTGGGGGAAAAACCTATAACCCATAAATTTGAAGTCTAATACCATCTAAAAGGGCTTGGATATGAACAAGGTTAGAAATCTAAGGCTAATACTCATTTAAATGGGGCTCGTCGAGTGAGGATCAATTTGTCCAAAAATCCAAGGCTAACACCCCTCCAAAAACCAAGTTCAATCATGTTTGGGGGAAAAGGATATTACCCATAAATTTGAAGTCTAATACCAACTAAAAGGGCTTGGATATGAACAATGTTAGAAATCTAAGGATAATACTCATTTAAATGGGTCTCGTCGAGCGAGGATCAATTTGTCCGAAAATGCAAGGCTAACACCCCTCCAAAAACCAAGTTCAATCATGTTTGGGGGAAAAACCTATAACCCATAAATTCGAAGTCTAATACCATCTAAAAGGGCTTGGATATGAACAAGGTTAGAAATCTAAGGCTAATACTCATTTAAATGGGGCTCGTCGAGTCAGGATCAAATTGTCCGAAAATCCAAGGCTAACACGCCCTCCAAAAACCAAGTTCAATCATGTTTGGGGGAAAAACCTATAACCCATAAATTTGAAGTCTAATACCATCTAAAAGTGCTTGGATAAGAACAAGGTTAGAAATCTAAGGCTAATATTCATTTAAATACGGCTTGTCGAGTCAGGATCAATTTGTCCGAAAATCCAACGCCAACACCCCCTCCAAAAACCAAGTTCAATCATGTTTGGGGGAAAAGGATATTACCCATAAATTTGAAGTCTAATACCAAATAAAAGGGCTTGGATATGAACAAGGTTGTAAATCTAAGGATAATACTCATTTAAATGCGGCTCGTCGAGTGAGGATCAATTTGTCCGAAAATCCAAGGCTAACACCCCTCCAAAAACCAAGTTCAATCATGTTTGGGGGAAAAGCCTATAACCCATAAATTTGAAGTCTAATACCATCTAAAAGTGCTTGGATATGAACAAGGTTAGAAATCTAAGGCTAATACTCATTTAAATGGGGCTCGTCGAGTCAGGATCAATTTGTCCGAAAATCCAAGGCTAACACCCCTCCAAAAACCAAGTTCAATCATGTTTGGGGGAAAAGCCTATAACCCATAAATTTGAAGTCTAATACTATATAAAAGGGCTTGGATAATAACAAGGTTAGAAATCTAAGGCTAATACTCATTTAAATGGGGCCCGTCAAGTCAGGATCAATTTGTCCGTAAATCCAAGGCTAACAAGCCCTCCAAAAACCAAGTTCAATCATGTTTGGGGGAAAAGCCTATAACCCATAAATTTTAAGTCAAATACCATCTAAAAGTGCTTGGATATAAACAAGATTAGAAATCTAAGGCTAATACTCATTTAAATGGGGCTCGTCGAGTGAGGATCAATTTGTCCGAAAATCCAAGGCTAACACCCCTCCAAAAACCAAGTTCAATCATGTTTGGGATAAAAGCCTATAACCCATAAATTTGAAGTCTAATACCATATAAAAGGGCTTGGATATGAACAAGGTTAGAAATCTAAGGCTAATACTCATTTAAATGGGGCTTGTCGAGTCAGGATCAATTTGTCCGAAAATCCAAGGCTAACACCCCCTCCAAAAACCAAGTTCAATCATGTTTGGGGGAAAAGCCTATAACCCATAAATTTGAAGTCTAATACCATCTAAAAGGGCTTGGATATGAACAAGGTTAGAAATCTAAGGCTAATACTCATTTAAATGGGGCTCGTCGAGTGAGGATCAATTTGTCCGAAAATCCAAGGCTAACACCCCTCCAAAAACCAAGTTCAATCATGTTTGGGGGAAAAGCCTATAACCCATAAATTTGAAGTCTAATACCATCTAAAAGGGCTTGGATATGAACAAGGTTAGAAATCTAAGACTAAGACTCATTTAAATGGGGCTTGTCGAGTCAGGATCAATTTGTCCGAAAATCCAAGGCTAATACGCCCTCCAAAAACCAAGTTCAATCATGTTTGGGGGAAAGCCTATAACCCATAAATTTGAAGTCTAATACCATCTAAAAGTGCTTGGATATGAACAAGATTATAAATCTAAGGCTAATACTCATTTAAATAGGGCTCGTCGAGTCAGGATCAATTTGTCCGAAAATCCAAGGCTAACACCCCTCCAAAACCAAGTTCAATCATATTTGGGGGAAAAGCCTATAACCCATAAATTTGAAGTCTAATACCATCTAAAAGTGCTTGGATATGAACAATATTAGAAATCTAAGGCTAATACTCATTTAAATAGGGCTCGTCGAGTGAGGATCAATTTGTCCGAAAATCCAAGGCTAACACCCCTCCAAAACCAAGTTCAATCATGTTTGGGGGAAAAGCCTATAACCCATAAATTTGAAGTCTAATACCATCTAAAAGGGCTTGTATATGAAAAAGGTTAGAAATCTAAGGCTAATACTCATTTAAATGGGGCTTGTCGAGTCAGGATCAATTTGTCCGAAAATCCAAGGCTAACACCCCTCCAAAAACCAAGTTCAATCATGTTTGGGGTAAAAGCCTATAACCCATAAATTTTAAGTCAAATACCATCTAAAAGTGCTTGGATATAAACAAGATTAGAAATCTAAGGCTAATACTCATTTAAATGGGGCTCGTCGAGTGAGGATCAATTTGTCCGAAAATCCAAGGCTAACACCCCTCCAAAAACCAAGTTCAATCATGTTTGGGATAAAAGCCTATAACCCATAAATTTGAAGTCTAATACCATCTAAATGGGCTTGGATATGAACAAGGTTAGAAATCTAAGGCTAATACTCATTTAAATGGGGCTTGTCGAGTCAGGATCAATTTGTCCGAAAATCCAAGGCTAACACCCCCTCCAAAAACCAAGTTCAATCATGTTTGGGGTAAAAGCCTATAACCCATAAATTTGAAGTCTAATACCATCTAAAAGTGCTTGGATATGAACAAGATTAGAAATCTAAGGCTAATACTCATTTAAATGGGGCTCGTCGAGTGAGGATCAATTTGTCCAAAAATCCAAGGCTAACACCCCTCCAAAAACCAAGTTCAATCATGTTTGGGGGAAAAGGATATTACCCATAAATTTGAAGTCTAATACCAACTAAAAGGGCTTGGATATGAACAATGTTAGAAATCTAAGGATAATACTCATTTAAATGGGTCTCGTCGAGTGAGGATCAATTTGTCCGAAAATCCAAGGCTAACACCCCTCCAAAAACCAAGTTCAATCATATTTGGGGGAAAAACCAATAACCCATAAATTTGAAGTCTAATACCATCTAAAAGGGCTTGGATATGAACAAGGTTAGAAATCTAAGGCTAATACTCATTTAAATGGGGCTCGTCGAGTCAGGATCAAATTGTCCGAAAATCCAAGGCTAACACGCCCTCCAAAAACCAAGTTCAATCATGTTTGGGGGAAAAGCCTATAACCCATAAATTTGAAGTCTAATACCATCTAAAAGTGCTTGGATATGAAAAAGGTTAGAAATCTAAGGCTAATATTCATTTAAATACGGCTCGTCGAGTCAGGATCAATTTGTCCGAAAATCCAACGCCAACACCCCCTCCAAAAACCAAGTTCAATCATGTTTGGGGGAAAAGCCTATAACCCATAAATTTGAAGTCTAATACCATCTAAAATGGCTTGGATATGAACAAGGTTAGAAATATAAGTCTAATACTCATTTAAATAGGGCTCGTCGAGTCAGGATCAATTTGTCCGAAAATCCAAGGCTAACACCCCTCCAAAAACCAAGTTCAACCATGTTTGGGGAAAAAGCCTATAACCCATAAATTTGAAGTCTAATACCATCTAAAAGTGCTTGGATATGAACAAGGTTAGAAATGTAAGGCTAATACTCATTTAAATTGGGCTCGTCGAGTCAGGATCAATTTGTCAGAAAATCCAATGCTAACACCCCTCCAAAACAATGTTCAATCATGTTTGGGGGAAAAGCCTATAACCCATAAATTTGAGGTCTAATACCATCTAAAAGGGCTTGTATATGAACAAGGTTAGAAATCTAAGGCTAATACTCATTTAAATGGGGCTCGTCGAGTCAGGATCAATTTGTCCGAAAATCCAAGGCTAACACCCCTCCAAAAACCAAGTTCAATCATGTTTGGGGGAAAAACCTATAACCCATAAATTTGAAGTCTAATACCATCTAAAAGGGCTTGGATATGAACAAGGTTATAAATCTAAGGCTAATACTCATTTAAATGGGGCTCGTCGAGTCAGGATCAAATTGTCCGAAACTCCAAGGCTAACACGCCCTCCAAAAACCAAGTTCAATCATGTGTGGGGGAAAAGCCTATAACCCTTAAATTTGAAGTCTAATACCATCTAAAAGTGCTTGGATATGAACAAGGTTAGAAATCTAAGGCTAATACTCATTTAAATGGGGCTCGTCGAGTGAGGATCAATTTATCCGAAAATCCAAGGCTAACACCCCTCCAAAAACCAAGTTCAATCATGTTTGGGGGAAAAACCTATAACCCATAAATTTGAAGTCTAATACCATCTAAAAGGGCTTGGATATGAACAAGGTTATAAATCTAAGGCTAATACTCATTTAAATGGGGCTCGTCGAGTCAGGATCAAATTGTCCGAAACTCCAAGGCTAACACGCCCTCCAAAAACCAAGTTCAATCATGTGTGGGGGAAAAGCCTATAACCCTTAAATTTGAAGTCTAATACCATCTAAAAGTGCTTGGATATGAAAAAGGTTAGAAATCTAAGGCTAATATTCATTTAAATACGGCTCGTCGAGTCAGGATCAATTTGTCCGAAAATCCAACGCCAACACCCCCTCCAAAAACCAAGTTCAAGCATGTTTGGGGGAAAAGGATATTACCCATAAATTTGAACTCTAATACCAAATAAAAGGGATTGGATATGAACAAGGTTGTAAATCTAAGGATAATACTCATTTAAATGGGGCTTGTCGAGTGAGGATCAATTTGTCCGAAAATCCAAGGCTAACACCCCTCCAAAAACCAAATTCAATCATGTTTGGGGGAAAAGCCTATAACCCATAAATTTGAAGTCTAATACCATCTAAAAGTGCTTGGATATGAAAAAGGTTAGAAATCTAAGGCTAATATTCATTTAAATACGGCTCGTCGAGTCAGGATCAATTTGTCCGAAAATCCAACGCCAACACCCCCTCCAAAAACCAAGTTCAAGCATGTTTGGGGGAAAAGGATATTACCCATAAATTTGAACTCTAATACCAAATAAAAGGGATTGGATATGAACAAGGTTGTAAATCTAAGGATAATACTCATTTAAATGGGGCTTGTCGAGTGAGGATCAATTTGTCCGAAAATCCAAGGCTAACACCCCTCCAAAACCAAGTTCAATCATGTTTGGGGGAAAAGCCTATAACCCATAAATTTGTAGTCTAATACCATCTAAAAGGGCTTGGATATGAAAAAGGTTAGAAATCTAAAGCTAATACTCATTTAAATGGGGCTCGTCGAGTCAGGATCAATTTGTCCGAAAATCCAAGGATAACACCCCCTCCAAAAACCAAGTTCAATCATGTTTGTGGGAAAAGGATATTAGCCATAAATTTGAAGTCTAATACCATCTAAAAGTGCTTGGAAAAGAACAAGGTTAGAAATCTAAGGCTAATATTCATTTAAATACGGCTCGTCGAGTCAGGATCAATTTGTCCGAAAATCCAAGGCTAACACCCCCTCCAAAAACCAAGTTCAATCATGTTTGGGGGAAAAGGATATTACCCATAAATTTGAAGTCTAATACCAACTAAAAGGGATTGGATATGAACAAGGTTAGAAATCTAAGGATAATACTCATTTAAATGGGGCTCATCGAGTAAGGATCAATTTGTCCGAAAATCCAAGGCTAACACCCCTCCAAAAACCAAGTTCAATTATGTTTGGGGGAAAAACCTATAACCCATAAATTTGAAGTCTAATACCATCTAAAAGGGCTTGGATATGAACAAGGTTAGAAATCTAAGGCTAATACTCATTTAAATGGGGCTCGTCGAGTCAGGATCAAATTGTACGAAAATCCAAGGCTAACACCCCTCCAAAAACCAAGTTCAATCATATTTGGGGGAAAAACCAATAACCCATAAATTTGAAGTCTAATACCATCTAAAAGGGCTTGGATATGAACAAGGTTAGAAATCTAAGGCTAATACTCATTTAAATGGGGCTCGTCGAGTCAGGATCAAATTGTCCGAAAATCCAAGGCTAACACGCCCTCCAAAAACCAAGTTCAATCATGTTTGGGGGAAAAGCCTATAACCCATAAATTTGAAGTCTAATACCATCTAAAAGTGCTTGGATATGAAAAAGGTTAGAAATCTAAGGCTAATATTCATTTAAATACGGCTCGTCGAGTCAGGATCAATTTGTCCGAAAATCCAACGCCAACACCCCCTCCAAAAACCAAGTTCAATCATGTTTGGGGGAAAAGCCTATAACCCATAAATTTGAAGTCTAATACCATCTAAAATGGCTTGGATATGAACAAGGTTAGAAATATAAGTCTAATACTCATTTAAATAGGGCTCGTCGAGTCAGGATCAATTTGTCCGAAAATCCAAGGCTAACACCCCTCCAAAAACCAAGTTCAATCATGTTTGGGGGAAAAGCCTATAACCCATAAATTTGAAGTCTAATACCATCTAAAAGGGCTTGGATATGAACAAGGTTAGAAATCTAAGACTAAGACTCATTTAAATGGGGCTTGTCGAGTCAGGATCAATTTGTCCGAAAATCCAAGGCTAATACGCCCTCCAAAAACCAAGTTCAATCATGTTTGGGGGAAAGCCTATAACCCATAAATTTGAAGTCTAATACCATCTAAAAGTGCTTGGATATGAACAAGATTATAAATCTAAGGCTAATACTCATTTAAATAGGGCTCGTCGAGTCAGGATCAATTTGTCCGAAAATCCAAGGCTAACACCCCTCCAAAACCAAGTTCAATCATATTTGGGGGAAAAGCCTATAACCCATAAATTTGAAGTCTAATACCATCTAAAAGTGCTTGGATATGAACAATATTAGAAATCTAAGGCTAATACTCATTTAAATAGGGCTCGTCGAGTGAGGATCAATTTGTCCGAAAATCCAAGGCTAACACCCCTCCAAAACCAAGTTCAATCATGTTTGGGGGAAAAGCCTATAACCCATAAATTTGAAGTCTAATACCATCTAAAAGGGCTTGTATATGAAAAAAGGTTAGAAATCTAAGGCTAATACTCATTTAAATGGGGCTTGTCGAGTCAGGATCAATTTGTCCGAAAATCCAAGGCTAACACCCCTCCAAAAACCAAGTTCAATCATGTTTGGGGTAAAAGCCTATAACCCATAAATTTTAAGTCAAATACCATCTAAAAGTGCTTGGATATAAACAAGATTAGAAATCTAAGGCTAATACTCATTTAAATGGGGCTCGTCGAGTGAGGATCAATTTGTCCGAAAATCCAAGGCTAACACCCCTCCAAAAACCAAGTTCAATCATGTTTGGGATAAAAGCCTATAACCCATAAATTTGAAGTCTAATACCATCTAAATGGGCTTGGATATGAACAAGGTTAGAAATCTAAGGCTAATACTCATTTAAATGGGGCTTGTCGAGTCAGGATCAATTTGTCCGAAAATCCAAGGCTAACACCCCCTACAAAAACCAAGTTCAATCATGTTTGGGGTAAAAGCCTATAACCCATAAATTTGAAGTCTAATACCATCTAAAAGTGCTTGGATATGAACAAGATTAGAAATCTAAGGCTAATACTCATTTAAATGGGGCTCGTCGAGTGAGGATCAATTTGTCCAAAAATCCAAGGCTAACACCCCTCCAAAAACCAAGTTCAATCATGTTTGGGGGAAAAGGATATTACCCATAAATTTGAAGTCTAATACCAACTAAAAGGGCTTGGATATGAACAATGTTAGAAATCTAAGGATAATACTCATTTAAATGGGTCTCGTCGAGTGAGGATCAATTTGTCCGAAAATCCAAGGCTAACACCCCTCCAAAAACCAAGTTCAATCATATTTGGGGGAAAAACCAATAACCCATAAATTTGAAGTCTAATACCATCTAAAAGGGCTTGGATATGAACAAGGTTAGAAATCTAAGGCTAATACTCATTTAAATGGGGCTCGTCGAGTCAGGATCAAATTGTCCGAAAATCCAAGGCTAACACGCCCTCCAAAAACCAAGTTCAATCATGTTTGGGGGAAAAGCCTATAACCCATAAATTTGAAGTCTAATACCATCTAAAAGTGCTTGGATATGAAAAAGGTTAGAAATCTAAGGCTAATATTCATTTAAATACGGCTCGTCGAGTCAGGATCAATTTGTCCGAAAATCCAACGCCAACACCCCCTCCAAAAACCAAGTTCAATCATGTTTGGGGGAAAAGCCTATAACCCATAAATTTGAAGTCTAATACCATCTAAAATGGCTTGGATATGAACAAGGTTAGAAATATAAGTCTAATACTCATTTAAATAGGTCTCGTCGAGTCAGGATCAATTTGTCCGAAAATCCAAGGCTAACACCCCTCCAAAAACCAAGTTCAACCATGTTTGGGGAAAAAGCCTATAACCCATAAATTTGAAGTCTAATACCATCTAAAAGTGCTTGGATATGAACAAGGTTAGAAATGTAAGGCTAATACTCATTTAAATTGGGCTCGTCGAGTCAGGATCAATTTGTCAGAAAATCCAATGCTAACACCCCTCCAAAACAATGTTCAATCATGTTTGGGGGAAAAGCCTATAACCCATAAATTTGAGGTCTAATACCATCTAAAAGGGCTTGTATATGAACAAGGTTAGAAATCTAAGGCTAATACTCATTTAAATGGGGCTCGTCGAGTCAGGATCAATTTGTCCGAAAATCCAAGGCTAACACCCCTCCAAAAACCAAGTTCAATCATGTTTGGGGGAAAAACCTATAACCCATAAATTTGAAGTCTAATACCATCTAAAAGGGCTTGGATATGAACAAGGTTATAAATCTAAGGCTAATACTCATTTAAATGGGGCTCGTCGAGTCAGGATCAAATTGTCCGAAACTCCAAGGCTAACACGCCCTCCAAAAACCAAGTTCAATCATGTGTGGGGGAAAAGCCTATAACCCTTAAATTTGAAGTCTAATACCATCTAAAAGTGCTTGGATATGAACAAGGTTAGAAATCTAAGGCTAATACTCATTTAAATGGGGCTCGTCGAGTGAGGATCAATTTATCCGAAAATCCAAGGCTAACACCCCTCCAAAAACCAAGTTCAATCATGTTTGGGGGAAAAACCTATAACCCATAAATTTGAAGTCTAATACCATCTAAAAGGGCTTGGATATGAACAAGGTTATAAATCTAAGGCTAATACTCATTTAAATGGGGCTCGTCGAGTCAGGATCAAATTGTCCGAAACTCCAAGGCTAACACGCCCTCCAAAAACCAAGTTCAATCATGTGTGGGGGAAAAGCCTATAACCCTTAAATTTGAAGTCTAATACCATCTAAAAGTGCTTGGATATGAAAAAGGTTAGAAATCTAAGGCTAATATTCATTTAAATACGGCTCGTCGAGTCAGGATCAATTTGTCCGAAAATCCAACGCCAACACCCCCTCCAAAAACCAAGTTCAAGCATGTTTGGGGGAAAAGGATATTACCCATAAATTTGAACTCTAATACCAAATAAAAGGGATTGGATATGAACAAGGTTGTAAATCTAAGGATAATACTCATTTAAATGGGGCTTGTCGAGTGAGGATCAATTTGTCCGAAAATCCAAGGCTAACACCCCTCCAAAAACCAAGTTCAATCATGTTTGGGGGAAAAGCCTATAACCCATAAATTTGAAGTCTAATACCATCTAAAAGTGCTTGGATATGAAAAAGGTTAGAAATCTAAGGCTAATATTCATTTAAATACGGCTCGTCGAGTCAGGATCAATTTGTCCGAAAATCCAACGCCAACACCCCCTCCAAAAACCAAGTTCAAGCATGTTTGGGGGAAAAGGATATTACCCATAAATTTGAACTCTAATACCAAATAAAAGGGATTGGATATGAACAAGGTTGTAAATCTAAGGATAATACTCATTTAAATGGGGCTTGTCGAGTGAGGATCAATTTGTCCGAAAATCCAAGGCTAACACCCCTCCAAAACCAAGTTCAATCATGTTTGGGGGAAAAGCCTATAACCCATAAATTTGTAGTCTAATACCATCTAAAAGGGCTTGGATATGAAAAAGGTTAGAAATCTAAAGCTAATACTCATTTAAATGGGGCTCGTCGAGTCAGGATCAATTTGTCCGAAAATCCAAGGATAACACCCCCTCCAAAAACCAAGTTCAATCATGTTTGGGGGAAAAGGATATTAGCCATAAATTTGAAGTCTAATACCATCTAAAAGTGCTTGGAAAAGAACAAGGTTAGAAATCTAAGGCTAATATTCATTTAAATACGGCTCGTCGAGTCAGGATCAATTTGTCCGAAAATCCAAGGCTAACACCCCCTCCAAAAACCAAGTTCAATCATGTTTGGGGGAAAAGGATATTACCCATAAATTTGAAGTCTAATACCAACTAAAAGGGATTGGATATGAACAAGGTTAGAAAACTAAGGATAATACTCATTTAAATGGGGCTCATCGAGTAAGGATCAATTTGTCCGAAAATCCAAGGCTAACACCCCTCCAAAAACCAAGTTCAATTATGTTTGGGGGAAAAACCTATAACCCATAAATTTGAAGTCTAATACCATCTAAAAGGGCTTGGATATGAACAAGGTTAGAAATCTAAGGCTAATACTCATTTAAATGGGGCTCGTCGAGTCAGGATCAAATTGTACGAAAATCCAAGGCTAACACCCCTCCAAAAACCAAGTTCAATCATATATGGGGGAAAAACCAATAACCCATAAATTTGAAGTCTCATTCCATCTAAAAGGGCTTGGATATGAACAAGGTTAGAAATCTAAGGCTAATACTCATTTAAATGGGGCTCGTCGAGTCAGGATCAAATTGTCCGAAAATCCAAGGCTAACACGCCCTCCAAAAACCAAGTTCAATCATGTTTGGGGGAAAAGCCTATAACCCATAAATTTGAAGTCTAATACCATCTAAAAGTGCTTGGATATGAAAAATGTTAGAAATCTAAGGCTAATATTCATTTAAATACGGCTCGTCGAGTCAGGATCAATTTGTCCGAAAATCCAACGCCAACACCCCCTCCAAAAACCAAGTTCAATCATGTTTGGGGGAAAAGCCTATAACCCATAAATTTGAAGTCTAATACCATCTAAAATGGCTTGGATATGAACAAGGTTAGAAATATAAGGCTAATACTTATTTAAATGGGGCTCGTCGAGTCAGGATCAATTTGTCCAAAAATCCAAGGCTAACACCCCCTCCAAAATTCAAGTTCAACCATGTTTGGGGAAAAAGCCTATAACCCATAAATTTGAAGTCTAATACCATCTAAAAGTGCTTGGATATGAACAAGGTTAGAAATCTAAGGCTAATACTAATTTAAATGGGGCTCGTCGAGTGAGGATCAATTTATCCGAAAATCCAAGGCTAACACCCCTCCAAAAACCAAGTTCAATCATGTTTGGGGGAAAAACCTATAACCCATAAATTTGAAGTCTAATACCATCTAAAAGGGCTTGGATATGAACAAGGTTAGAAATCTAAGGCTAATACTCATTTAAATGGGGCTCGTCGAGTCAGGATCAAATTGTCCGAAACTCCAAGGCTAACACGCCCTCCAAAAACCAAGTTCAATCATGTGTGGGGGAAAAGCCTATAACCCTTAAATTTGAAGTCTAATACCATCTAAAAGTGCTTGGATATGAAAAAGGTTAGAAATCTAAGGCTAATATTCATTTAAATACGGCTCGTCGAGTCAGGATCAATTTGTCCGAAAATCCAACGCCAACACCCCCTCCAAAAACCAAGTTCAAGCATGTTTGGGGGAAAAGGATATTACCCATAAATTTGAACTCTAATACCAAATAAAAGGGCTTGGATATGAACAAGGTTGTAAATCTAAGGATAATACTCATTTAAATGGGGCTTGTCGAGTGAGGATCAATTTGTCCGAAAATCCAAGGCTAACACCCCTCCAAAAACCAAGTTCAATCATGTTTGGGGGAAAAGCCTATAACCCATAAATTTGAAGTCTAATACCATCTAAAAGTGCTTGGATATGAACAAGATTAGAAATCTAAGGCTAATACTCATTTAAATGGGGCTAGTCGAGTCAGGATCAATTTGTCCGAAAATCCAAGGCTAACACCCCTCCAAAAACAAAGTTCAATCATGTTTGGGGTAAAAGCCTATAACCCATAAATTTGTAGTCTAATACCATATAAAAGGGATTGGATATGAACAAGGTTAGAAATCTAAGGCTAATACTCATTTAAATGGGGCTCGTCGAGTCAGGATCAATTTGTCCGAAAATCCAAGGCTAACACGCCCTCCAAAAACCAAGTTCAATCATGTTTGGGGGAAAAGCCAATAACCCATAAATTTGAAGTCTAATACCATCTAAAAGTGCTTGGATATGAACAAGATTAGAAATCTAAGGCTAATACTCATTTAAATAGGGCTCGTCGAGTCAGGTTCAATTTGTCAGAAAATCCAATGCTAACACCCCTCCAAAACAATGTTCAATCATGTTTGGGGGAAAAGCCTATAACCCATAAATTTGAAGTCTAATACCATCTAAAAGGGCTTGTATATGAACAAGGTTAGAAATATAAGGCTAATACTCATTTAAATGGGGCTCGTCGAGTCAGGATCAATTTGTCCGAAAATCCAAGGCTAACACCCCCTCTAAAAACCAAGTTCAATCATATTTGGGGGAAAAGCCTATAACCCATAAATTTGAAGTCTAATACCATCTAAAAGTGCTTGGATATGAACAATATTAGAAATCTAAGGCTAATACTCATTTAAATAGGGCTCGTCGAGTGAGGATCAATTTGTCCGAAAATCCAAGGCTAACACCCCTCCAAAACCAAGTTCAATCATGTTTGGGGGAAAAGCCTATAACCCATAAATTTGTAGTCTAATACCATCTAAAAGGGCTTGGATATGAAAAAGGTTAGAAATCTAAGGCTAATACTCATTTAAATGGGGCTCGTCGAGTCAGGATCAATTTGTCCGAAAATCCAAGGATAACACCCCCTCCAAAAACCAAGTTCAATCATGTTTGGGGGAAAAGGATATTAGCCATAAATTTGAAGTCTAATACCATCTAAAAGTGCTTGGAAAAGAACAAGGTTAGAAAACTAAGGCTAATATTCATTTAAATACGGCTCGTCGAGTCAGGATCAATTTGTCCGAAAATCCAAGGCTAACACCCCCTCCAAAAACCAAGTTCAATCATGTTTGGGGGAAAAGGATATTACCCATAAATTTGAAGTCTAATACCAACTAAAAGGGATTGGATATGAACAAGGTTAGAAATCTAAGGATAATACTCATTTAAATGGGGCTCATCGAGTAAGGATCAATTTGTCCGAAAATCCAAGGCTAACACCCCTCCAAAAACCAAGTTCAATTATGTTTGGGGGAAAAACCTATAACCCATAAATTTGAAGTCTAATACCATCTAAAAGGGCTTGGATATGAACAAGGTTAGAAATCTAAGGCTAATACTCATTTAAATGGGGCTCGTCGAGTCAGGATCAAATTGTACGAAAATCCAAGGCTAACACGCCCTCCAAAAACCAAGTTCAATCATGTTTGGGGGAAAAGGATATTACCCATAAATTTGAAGTCTAATACCAACTAAAAGGGATTGTATATGAACAAGGTTAGAAATCTAAGGATAATACTCATTTAAATGGGGCTCGTCGAGTGAGGATCAATTTGTCCGAAAATCCAAGGCTAACACGCCCTCCAAAAACCAAGTTCAATCATGTTTGGGGGAAAAGCCAATAACCCATAAATTTGAAGTCTAATACCATCTAAAAGTGCTTGGATATGAACAAGATTAGAAATCTAAGGCTAATACTCATTTAAATAGGGCTCGTCGAGTCAGGTTCAATTTGTCAGAAAATCCAATGCTAACAGCCCCTCCAAAAACCAAGTTCAATCATGTTTGGGGGAAAAGGATATAACCCATAAATTTGAAGTCTAATACCAACTAAAAGTGCTTGGATATGAACAAGGTTAGAAATCTAAGGCTAATACTCATTTAATAAGGGCTCGTCGAGTCAGGATCAATTTGTCCGAAAATCCAAGGCTAACACCCCTCCAAAACCAAGTTCAATCATGTTTGGGGGAAAAGCCTATAACCCATAAATTTGAAGTCTAATACCATCTAAAAGGGCTTGGATATGAACAAGGTTAGAAATATAAGGCTAATACTTATTTAAATTGGGCTCGTCGAGTCAGGATCAATTTGTCCAAAAATCCAAGGCTAACACCCCCTCCAAAATTCAAGTTCAATCATGTTTGTGGGAAAAGCCTATAACCCATAAATTTGAAGTCCAATACCATCTAAAAGTGCTTGGATATGAACAATATTAGAAATCTAAGGCTAATACTCATTTAAATAGGGTTCGTCGAGTGAGGATCGATTTGTCCGAAAATCCAAGGCTAACACCCCTCCAAAACCAAGTTCAATCATGTTTGGGGGAAAAGCCTATAACCCATAAATTTGAAGTATAATACCATCTAAAAGGGCTTGGATATGAAAAAGGTTAGAAATCTAAGGTTAATACTCATTTAAATGGGGCTCGTCGAGTCAGGATCAATTTGTCCGAAAATCCAAGGCGAACACCCCCTCCAAAAACCAAGTTCAATCATGTTTGGGGGAAAAGGATATTAGCCATAAATTTGAAGTCTAATACCATCTAAAAGTGCTTGGAAAAGAACAAGGTTAGAAATCTAAGGCTAATATTCATTAAAATACGGCTCGTCGAGTCAGGTTCAATTTGTCCGAAAATCCAAGGCTAACACCCCCTCCAAAAACCAAGTTCAATCATGTTTGGGGGAAAAGGATATTACCCATAAATTTGAAGTCTAATACCAACTAAAAGTGCTTGGATATGAACAAGGTTAGAAATCTAAGGCTAATACTCATTTAATAAGGGCTCGTCGAGTCAGGATCAATTTGTCCGAAAATCCAAGGCTAACACCCCTCCAAAACCAAGTTCAATCATGTTTGGGGGAAAAGCCTATAACCCATAAATTTGAAGTCTAATACCATCTAAAAGGGCTTGGATATGAACAAGGTTAGAAATATAAGGCTAATACTTATTTAAATGGGGCTCGTCGAGTCAGGATCAATTTGTCCAAAAATCCAAGGCTAACACCCCCTCCAAAATTCAAGTTCAATCATGTTTGTGGGAAAAGCCTATAACCCATAAATTTGAAGTCCAATACCATCTAAAAGTGCTTGGATATGAACAATATTAGAAATCTAAGGCTAATACTCATTTAAATAGGGCTCGTCGAGTGAGGATCGATTTGTCCGAAAATCCAAGGCTAACACCCCTCCAAAACCAAGTTCAATCATGTTTGGGGGAAAAGCCTATAACCCATAAATTTGAAGTCTAATACCATCTAAAAGGGCTTGGATATGAAAAAGGTTAGAAATCTAAGGTTAATACTCATTTAAATGGGGCTCGTCGAGTCAGGATCAATTTGTCCGAAAATCCAAGGCTAACACCCCCTCCAAAAACCAAGTTCAATCATGTTTGGGGGAAAAGGATATTAGCCATAAATTTGAAGTCTAATACCATCTAAAAGTGCTTGGAAAAGAACAAGGTTAGAAATCTAAGGCTAATATTCATTAAAATACGGCTCGTCGAGTCAGGTTCAATTTGTCCGAAAATCCAAGGCTAACACCCCCTCCAAAAACCAAGTTCAATCATGTTTGGGGGAAAAGGATATTACCCATAAATTTGAAGTCTAATACCAACTAAAAGTGCTTGGATATGAACAAGGTTAGAAATCTAAGGCTAATACTCATTTAATAAGGGCTCGTCGAGTCAGGATCAATTTGTCCGAAAATCCAAGGCTAACACCCCTCCAAAACCAAGTTCAATCATGTTTGGGGGAAAAGCCTATAACCCATAAATTTGAAGTCTAATACCATCTAAAAGGGCTTGGATATGAACAAGGTTAGAAATATAAGGCTAATACTTATTTAAATGGGGCTCGTCGAGTCAGGATCAATTTGTCCAAAAATCCAAGGCTAACACCCCCTCCAAAATTCAAGTTCAATCATGTTTGTGGGAAAAGCCTATAACCCATAAATTTGAAGTCCAATACCATCTAAAAGTGCTTGGATATGAACAATATTAGAAATCTAAGGCTAATACTCATTTAAATAGGGCTCGTCGAGTGAGGATCGATTTGTCCGAAAATCCAAGGCTAACACCCCTCCAAAACCAAGTTCAATCATGTTTGGGGGAAAAGCCTATAACCCATAAATTTGAAGTCTAATACCATCTAAAAGGGCTTGGATATGAAAAAGGTTAGAAATCTAAGGTTAATACTCATTTAAATGGGGCTCGTCGAGTCAGGATCAATTTGTCCGAAAATCCAAGGCTAACACCCCCTCCAAAAACCAAGTTCAATCATGTTTGGGGGAAAAGGATATTAGCCATAAATTTGAAGTCTAATACCATCTAAAAGTGCTTGAAAAAGAACAAGGTTAGAAATCTAAGGCTAATATTCATTAAAATACGGCTCGTCGAGTCAGGTTCAATTTGTCCGAAAATCCAAGGCTAACACCCCCTCCAAAAACCAACTTCAATCATGTTTGGGGGAAAAGGATATCACCCATAAATTTGAAGTCTAATACCATCTAAAAGTGCTTGGATATTAACAAGATTAGAAATCTAAGGATAATACTCATTTAAATAGGGCTCGTCGAGTCAGGATCAATTTGTCCGAAAATCCAAGGCTAACACCCCTCCAAAAACCAAGTTCAATCATGTTTGGGGGAAAAGCCTATAACCCATAAATTTGAAGTCTAATACCATCTAAAAAGGCTTGGATATGAAAAAGGTTAGAAATCTAAGGATAATACTCATTTAAATGGGGCTCGTCGAGTGAGGATCAATTTGTTCGAAAATCCAAGGCTAACACGCCCTCCAAAAACCAAGTTCAATCATGTTTGGGGGAAAAGCCAATAACCCATAAATTTGAAGTCTAATACCATCTAAAAGTGCTTGGATATGAACAAGATTAGAAATCTAAGGCTAATACTCATTTAAATAGGGCTCGTCGAGTCAGGTTCAATTTGTCAGAAAATCCAACGCTAACACCCCTCCAAAAACCAAGTTCAACCATGTTTGGGGGAAAAGCCTATAACCCATAAATTTGAAGTCTAATACCATCTAAAAGGGCTTGGATATGAACAAGGTTGGAAATCTAAGGCTAATACTCATTTAAATGGGGCTCGTCGAGTCAGGATCAATTTGTCCGAAAATCCAAGGCTAACACCCCCTCCAAAAACCAAGTTCAATTGGGAAAAGCCTATAACCCATAAATTTGAAGTCAAATAAAATCTAAAAGGGCTTGGATATGAACAAGGTTAGATATCTAAGGCTAATACTCATTTAAATAGGGCTCGTCGAGTCAGGATCAATTTGTCAAAAAATCCAAGGCTAACACCCCCTCCAAAAACCAAGTTCAATCATGCTTGGGGGAAAAGGATATTACCCATAAATTTGAAGTCTAATACCATCTAAAAGTGCTTGGATATGAACAAGGTTAGAAATCTAAGGCTAATACTCTTTTAAATAGGGCTCGTCGAATCAAGATCAATTTGTCCGAAAATCCAAGGCTAACACCCCCTCCAAAAACCAAGTTCAATCATGTTTGGGGGAAAAGGATATTACGCATAAATTTGAAGTCTAATACCTACTAAAAGGGCTTGTATATGAACAAGGTTAGAAATCTAAGGATAATACTCATTTAAATGGGGCTCGTCGAGTCAGGATCAATTTGTCCGAAAATCCAAGGCTAACACCCCTCCAAAAACCAAGTTCAATCATGTTTGGGGGAAATGCCTATAACCCATAAATTTGAAGTGTAATACCATCTAAAAGGGCTTGGATATGAACAAGGTTAGAAATCTAAGGCTAATACTCATTTAAATGGGGCTCGTCGAGTCAGGATGAATTTGTCTGAAAATCAAAGGCTAACACCCCCTCCAAAAACCAAGTTCAATCATGTTTGGGGGAAAAGGATATTACCCATAAATTTGAAGTCTAATACCATCTAAAAGTGCTTGGATATGATCAAGGTTAGAAATCTAAGGCTAATATTCATTTAAATACGACTTGTCGAGTCAGGATCAATTTGTCCGAAAATCCAAGGCTAACACCCCCTCCAAAAACCAAGTTGAATCATGTTTGGGGGAGAAGCCTATAACCCATAAATTTGAAGTCAAATAAAATCTAAAAGGGCTTGGATATGAACAAGGTTAGATATGTAAGGCTAATACTCATTTAAATAGGGCTCGTCGAGTCAGGATCAATTTGTCCTAAAATCCAAGGCTAACACCCCCTCCAAAAACCAAGTTCAATCATGTTTGGGGGAAAAGGATATTACCCATAAACTTGAAGTCTAATACCATCTAAAAGTTCTTGGATATGAACAAGATTAGAAATCTAAGGCTAATACTCATTTAAATGGGGCTCGTCGAGTGAGGATCAATTTGTCCGAAAATCCAAGGCTAACACCCCTCCAAAAACCAAGTTAAATCATGTTTGGGGGAGAAGCATATAACCCATAAATTTGAAGTCTAATACCATCTAAAAGGGCTTGGATATGAACAAGGTTAGAAATCTAAGGTTAATACTCATTTAAATGGGGCTCGTCGAGTCAGGATCAATTTGTCCGAAAATCCAAGGCTAACACGCTCTTTAAAAACCAAGTTCAATCATGTTTGGGGGAAAAGCCTATAACCCATAAACTTGAAGTCTAATACCATCTAAAAGTGCTTGGATATGAACAAGATTAGAAATCTAAGGCTAATACTCATTTAAATAGGGCTCGTCGAGTCAGGATCAATTTGTCCGAAAATCCAAGGCTAACACCCCTCCAAAAACCAAGTTCAATCATGTTTGGGGGAAAAGCCTATAACCCATAAATTTGAAGTCTAATACCATCTAAAAGGGCTTGGATATGAACAAGGTTAGAAATGTAAGGCTAATACTCATTTAAATGGGGCTCGTCGAGTGAGGATCAATTTGTCCGAAAATCCAAGGATAACACCCCCTCCAAAAACCAAGTTCAATCATGTTTAGGGGAAAAGGAAATTACCCATAAATTTGAAGTCTAATACCATCTAAAAGTGCTTGGATATGAACAAGGTTAGAAATCTAAGGCTAATATTCATTTAAATACGGCTCGTCGAGTCAAGATCAATTTATCCGAAAATCCAAGGCTAACACCCCCTCCAAAAACCAAGTTCAATCATGTTTGGGGGAAAAGCCTATAACCCATAAATTTGAAGTCTAATACCATCTAAAATGGCTTGGATATGAACAAGGTTAGAAATATAAGTCTAATACTCATTTAAATAGGGCTCGTCGAGTCAGGATCAATTTGTCCGAAAATCCAAGGCTAACACCCCTCCAAAAACCAAGTTCAACCATGTTTGGGGAAAAAGCCTATAACCCATAAATTTGAAGTCTAATACCATCTAAAAGGGCTTGGATATGAACAAGGTTAGAAATCTAAGGCTAATACTCATTTAAATGGGGCTCGTCGAGTCAGGATCAATTTGTCCGAAAATCTAAGGCTAACACCCCCTCCAAAAACCAAGTTCAATCATGTTTGGGGGAAAAGCCTATAACCCATAAATTTGAAGTCAAATGCAATCTAAAAGGGATTGGATATGAACAAGGTTAGATATCTAAGGCTAATACACATCTAAATAGGGCTCGTCGAGTCAGGATTAATTTGTCCAAAAATCCAAGGCTAACACCCCCTCCAAAAACCAAGTTGAATCATGTTTGGGGGAAAAGGATATTACCCATAAATTTGAAGTCTAATACCATCTAAAAGTGCTTGGATATGAACAAGGTTAGAAATCTAAGGCTAATACTCATTTAAATGGGGCTCGTCAAGTCAGGATCAATTTGTCCGAAAATCCAAGGCTAACACCCCCTCCAAAAACCAACTTCAATCATGTTTGGGGGAAAAGGATATCACCCATAAATTTGAAGTCTAATACCATCTAAAAGTGCTTGGATATTAACAAGATTAGAAATCTAAGGATAATACTCATTTAAATAGGGCTCGTCGAGTCAGGATCAATTTGTCCGAAAATCCAAGGCTAACACCCCTCCAAAAACCAAGTTCAATCATGTTTGGGGGAAAAGCCTATAACCCATAAATTTGAAGTCTAATACCATCTAAAAAGGCTTGGATATGAAAAAGGTTAGAAATCTAAGCATAATACTCATTTAAATGGAGCTCATCGAGTGAGGATCAATTTGTTCGAAAATCCAAGGCTAACACGCTCTTCAAAAACCAAGTTCAATCATGTTTGGGGGAAAAGCCTATAACCCATAAACTTGAAGTCTAATACCATCTAAAAGTGCTTGGATATGAACAAGATTAGAAATCTAAGGCTAATACTCATTTAAATAGGGCTCGTCGAGTCAGGATCAATTTGTCCAAAAATCCAACGCTAACACCCCTCCAAAAACCAAGTTCAACCATGTTTGGGGGAAAAGCCTATAACCCATAAATTTGAAGTCTAATACCATCTAAAACGGCTTGGATATGAACAAGGTTAGAAATCTAAGGCTAATACTCATTTAAATGGGGCTCGTCTAGTCAGGATCAATTTTTCCGAAAATCCAAGGCTAACACCCCCTCCAAAAACCAAGTTCAATCATGTTTGGGGGAAAAGCCTATAACCCATAAATTTGAAGTCAAATACAATCTAAAAGGGATTGGATATGAACAAGGTTAGATATCTAAGGCTAATACACATCTAAATAGGGCTCGTCGAGTCAGGATTAATTTGTCCAAAAATCCAAGGCTAACACCCCCTCCAAAAACCAAGTTGAATCATGTTTGGGGGAAAAGGATATTACCCATAAATTTGAAGTCTAATACCATCTAAAAGTGCTTGGATATGAACAAGGTTAGAAATCTAAGGCTAATACTCATTTAAATGGGGCTCGTCAAGTCAGGATCAATTTGTCCGAAAATCCAAGGCTAACACCCCCTCCAAAAACCAACTTCAATCATGTTTGGGGGAAAAGGATATCACCAATAAATTTGAAGTCTAATACCATCTAAAAGTGCTTGGATATTAACAAGATTAGAAATCTAAGGATAATACTCATTTAAATAGGGCTCGTCGAGTCAGGATCAATTTGTCCGAAAATCCAAGGCTAACACCCCTCCAAAAACCAAGTTCAATCATGTTTGGGGGAAAAGCCTATAACCCATAAATATGAAGTCTAATACCATCTAAAAGTGCTTGGATATGAACAAGATTAGAAATCTAAGGCTAATACTCATTTAAATAGGGCTCATCGAGTCAGGATCAATTTGTCCGAAAATCCAAGGCTAACACCCCTCCAAAACCAAGTTCAATCATGTTTGGGGGAAAAGCCTATAACCCATAAACTTGAAGTCTAATACCATCTAAAAGTGCTTGGATATGAACAAGATTAGAAATCTAAGGCTAATACTCATTTAAATTGGCCTCGTCGAGTCAGGATCAATTTGTCCAAAAATCCAACGCTAACACCCCTCCAAAAACCAAGTTCAACCATGTTTGGGGGAAAAGCCTATAACCCATAAATTTGAAGTCTAATACCATCTAAAACGGCTTGGATATGAACAAGGTTAGAAATCTAAGGCTAATACTCATTTAAATGGGGCTCGTCTAGTCAGGATCAATTTTTCCGAAAATCCAAGGCTAACACCCCCTCCAAAAACCAAGTTCAATCATGTTTGGGGGAAAAGCCTATAACCCATAAATTTGAAGTCAAATACAATCTAAAAGGGATTGGATATGAACAAGTTTAGATATCTAAGGCTAATACTCATTTAAATAGGGCTCGTCGAGTCAGGATCAATTTGTCCAAAAATCCAAGGCTAACACCCCCTCCAAAAACCAAGTTGAATCATGTTTGGGGGAAAAGGATATTACCCATAAATTTGAAGTCTAATACCATCTAAAAGTGCTTGGATATTAAAAAGATTAGAATTCTAAGGATAATACTCATTTAAATAGGGCTCGTCGAGTCAGGATCAATTTGTCCGAAAATCCAAGGCTAACACCCCTCCAAAAACCAAGTTCAATCATGTTTGGGGGAAAAGCCTATAACCCATAAATTTGAAGTCTAATACCATCTAAAAAGGCTTGGATATGAACAAGGTTAGAAATCTAAGGATAATACTCATTTAAATGGGGCTCGTCTAGTCAGGATCAATTTGTCCGAAAATGCAAGGCTAACACCCCGTCCAAAAACCAAGTTCAATCATGTTTGGGGGAAAAGCCTATAACCCATAAATTTGAAGTCTAATAACATCTAAAATGGCTTGGATATGAACAAGGTTACAAATATAAGTCTAATACTCATTTAAATAGGGCTCGTCGAGGTAGGATCAATTTGTCCGAAAATCCAAGGCTAACACCCATCCAAAAACCAATTTCAATCATGTTTGCGGGAAAATCCTATAACCCATAAATTTGAAGTCTAATACCATCTAGAAGGGCTTGGATATGAACAAGGTTAGATATCTAAGGCTAATATTCATTTAAATACAGCTCGTCGAGTCAGGATCAATTTGTCCGAAAATCCAAGGCTAACACCCCCTCCAAAAACCAAGTTCAATTATGTTTGGGGGAAAAGGATATTACCCATAAATTTGAAGTCTAATACCAACTAAAAGGGCTTGGATATGAACAAGGTTAGAAATATAAGGATAATACTCATTTAAATGGGGCTCGTCGAGTGAGGATCAATTTGTCCGAAAATCCAAGGCTAACACCCCTCTAAAAACCAAGTTCAATCATGTTTGGGGGAAAAGCCTATAACCCATAAATTTGAAGTATAATACCATCTAAAAGGGCTTGGATATGAACAAGGTTAGATATCTAAGGCTAATACTCATTTAAATAGGGCTCGTCGAGTCAGGATCAATTTGTCCAAAAATCCAAGGCTAACACCCCCTCCAAAAACCAAGTTGAATCATGTTTGGGGGAAAAGGATATTACCCATAAATTTGAAGTCTAATACCATCTAAAAGTGATTGGATATGAACAAGGTTAGAAATCTAAGGCTAATACTCATTTAAATGGGGCTCGTCAAGTCAGGATCAATTTGTCCGAAAATCCAAGGCTAACACCCCCTCCAAAAACCAACTTCAATCATGTTTGGGGGAAAAGGATATTACCCATAAATTTGAAGTCTAATACTATCTAAAAGTGCTTGGATATTAAAAAGATTAGAATTCTAAGGATAATACTCATTTAAATAGGGCTCGTCGAGTCAGGATCAATTTGTCCGAAAATCCAAGGCTAACACCCCTCCAAAAACCAAGTTCAATCATGTTTGGGGGAAAAGCCTATAACCCATAAATTTGAAGTCTAATACCATCTAAAAAGGCTTGGATATGAACAAGGTAAGAAATCTAAGGATAATACTCATTTAAATGGGGCTCATCGAGTGAGGATCAATTTGTCCGAAAATCCAAGGCTAACACGCTCTTCAAAAACCAAGTTCAATCATGTTTGGGGGAAAAGCCTATAACCCATAAACTTGAAGTCTAATACCATCTAAAAGTGCTTGGATATGAACAAGATTAGAAATCTAAGGCTAATACTCATTTAAATAGGGCACGTCGAGTCAGGATCAATTTGGCCGAAAATCCAAGGCTAACACCCCCTCCAAAAACCAAGTTCAACCATGTTTGGGGGAAAATCCTACAACCCATAAATTTGAAGTCTAATACCATCTAAAAAGGCTTGGATATGAACAAGGTTAGAAATCTAAGGCTAATACTCATTTAAATGGGGCTCATCGAGTGAGGATCAATTTGTCCGAAAATCCAAGGCTCACACGCTCTTCAAAAACCAAGTTCAATCATGTTTGGGGGAAAAGCCTATAACCCATAAACTTGAAGTCTAATACCATCTAAAAGTGCTTGGATATGAACAAGATTAGAAATCTAAGGCTAATACTCATTTAAATAGGGCTCGTTGAGTCAGGATCAATTTGTCCGAAAATCCAAGGCTAACACCCCTCCAAAAACCAAGTTCAATCATGTTTGGGGGAAAACGATATTACCCATAAATTTGAAGTCTAATACCAACTAAAAGGGCTTGGATATGAACAAGGTTAGAAATCTAAGGATAATACTCATTTAAATGGGGCTCGTCGAGTCAGGATCAATTTGTCCGAAAATCCAAGGCTAACACCCCTCCAAAAACCAAGTTCAATCATGTTTGGGGGAAAAGCCTATAACCCATAAATTTGAAGTCTAATAACATCTAAAATGGATTGGATATGAACAAGGTTACAAATATAAGTCTAATACTCATTTAAATAGGGCTCGTCGAGTCAGGATCAATTTGTCCGAAAATCCAAGGCTAACACCCCTCCAAAAACCAAGTTCAATCATGTTTGGGGGAAAAGCCTATAACCCATAAATTTGAAGTCTAATACCATCTAGAAGGGCTTGGATATGAACAAGGTTAGATATCTAAGGCTAATATTCATTTAAATACAGCTCGTCGAGTCAGGATCAATTTGTCCGAAAATCCAAGGCTAACACCCCCTCCAAAAACCAAGTTCAATTATGTTTGGGGGAAAAGGATATTACCCATAAATTTGAAGTCTAATACCAACTAAAAGGGCTTGGATATGAACAAGGTTAGAAATATAAGGATAATACTCATTTAAATGGGGCTCGTCGAGTGAGGATCAATTTGTCCGAAAATCCAAGGCTAACACCCCTCTAAAAACCAAGTTCAATCATGTTTGGGGGAAAAGCCTATAACCCATAAATTTGAAGTATAATACCATCTAAAAGGGCTTGGATATGAACAAGGTTAGATATCTAAGGCTAATACTCATTTAAATAGGGCTCGTCGAGTCAGGATCAATTTGTCCGAAAATCCAAGGCTAGCACCCCCTCCAAAAACCAAGTTCAATCATGTTTGGGGGAAAAGGATATTACCCATAAATTTGAAGTCTAATACCAAATAAAAGGGCTTGGATATGAACAAGGTTAGAAATCTAAGGACAATACTCATTTAAATGGGGCTCGACGAGCGAGTATCAATTTGTCCGAAAATCCAAGGCTAACACCCCTCCAAAAACCAAGTTCAATCATATTTGGGTGAAAAGCCTATAACCCATAAATTTGAAGTCTAATACCATCTAAAATGGCTTGGATATGAACAAGGTTAGAAATATAAGTCTAATACTCATTTAAATAGGGCTCGTCGAGTCAGGATCAATTTGTCCGAAAATCCAAGGCTAACACCCCTCCAAAAACCAAGTTCAACCATGTTTGGGGCAAAAGCCTATAACCCATAAATTTGAAGTCTAATACCATCTAAAAGGGCTTGGATATGAACAAGGTTATAAATCTAAGGCTAATACTCTTTTAAATGGGGCTCGTCGAGTCAGGATCAATTTGTCCGAAAATCCAAGGCTAACACCCCCTCCAAAAACCAAGTTCAATTATGTTTGGGGGAAAAGGATATTACCCATAAATTTGAAGTCTAATACCAACTAAAAGGGCTTGGATATGAACAAGGTTAGAAATATAAGGATAATACTCATTTAAATGGGGCTCGTCGAGTGAGGATCAATTTGTCCGAAAATCCAAGGCTAACACCCCTCTAAAAACCAAGTTCAATCATGTTTGGGGGAAAAGCCTATAACCCATAAATTTGAAGTATAATACCATCTAAAAGGGCTTGGATATGAACAAGGTTAGATATCTAAGGCTAATACTCATTTAAATAGGGCTCGTCGAGTCAGGATCAATTTGTCCGAAAATCCAAGGCTAGCACCCCCTCCAAAAACCAAGTTCAATCATGTTTGGGGGAAAAGGATATTACCCATAAATTTGAAGTCTAATACCAAATAAAAGGGCTTGGATATGAACAAGGTTAGAAATCTAAGGACAATACTCATTTAAATGGGGCTCGACGAGCGAGTATCAATTTGTCCGAAAATCCAAGGCTAACACCCCTCCAAAAACCAAGTTCAATCATCTTTGGGTGAAAAGCCTATAACCCATAAATTTGAAGTCTAATACCATCTAAAATGGCTTGGATATGAACAAGGTTAGAAATATAAGTCTAATACTCATTTAAATAGGGCTCGTCGAGTCAGGATCAATTTGTCCGAAAATCCAAGGCTAACACCCCTCCAAAAACCAAGTTCAACCATGTTTGGGGCAAAAGCCTATAACCCATAAATTTGAAGTCTAATACCATCTAAAAGGGCTTGGATATGAACAAGGTTATAAATCTAAGGCTAATACTCATTTAAATGGGGCTCGTCGAGTCAGGATCAATTTGTCCGAAAATCCAAGGCTAACACCCCCTCCAAAAACCAAGTTCAATTATGTTTGGGGGAAAAGGATATTACCCATAAATTTGAAGTCTAATACCAACTAAAAGGGCTTGGATATGAACAAGGTTAGAAATATAAGGATAATACTCATTTAAATGGGGCTCGTCGAGTGAGGATCAATTTGTCCGAAAATCCAAGGCTAACACCCCTCTAAAAACCAAGTTCAATCATGTTTGGGGGAAAAGCCTATAACCCATAAATTTGAAGTATAATACCATCTAAAAGGGCTTGGATATGAACAAGGTTAGATATCTAAGGCTAATACTCATTTAAATAGGGCTCGTCGAGTCAGGATCAATTTGTCCGAAAATCCAAGGCTAGCACCCCCTCCAAAAACCAAGTTCAATCATGTTTGGGGGAAAAGGATATTACCCATAAATTTGAAGTCTAATACCAAATAAAAGGGCTTGGATATGAACAAGGTTAGAAATCTAAGGATAATACTCATTTAAATGGGGCTCGACGAGTGAGGATCAATTTGTCCGAAAATCCAAGGCTAACACCCCCCCAAAAACCAAGTTCAATCATGTTTGGGTGAAAAGCCTATAACCCATAAATTTGAAGTCTAATACCATCTAAAATGGCTTGGATATGAACAAGGTTATAAATATAAGGCTAATATTCATTTAAATACAGCTCGTCGAGTCAGGATCAATTTGTCCGAAAATCCAAGGCTAACACCCCCTCCAAAAACCAAGTTCAATTATGTTTGGGGGAAAAGGATATTACCCATAAATTTGAAGTCTAATACCAACTAAAAGGGCTTGGATATGAACAAGGTTAGAAATCTAAGGATAATAATCATTTAAATGGGGCTCGTCGAGTCAGGATCAATTTGTCCGAAAATCCAAGGCTAACACCCCTCCAAAAACCAAGTTCAATCATGTTTGGGGTAAAAGCCTATAACCCATAAATTTGAAGTCTAATACCATATAAAAGGGCTTGGATATGAACAAGGTTAGAAATCTAAGGCTAATACTCATTTAAATGGGGCTTGTCGAGTCAGGATCAATTTGTCCGAAAATCCAAGGCTAACACGCCCTCCAAAAACCAAGTTCAATCATGTTTGGGGGAAAAGGATATTACCCATAAATTTGAAGTCTAATACCAACTAAAAGGGCTTGGATATGAACAAGGTTAGATATCTAAGGCTAATACTCATTTAAATGGGGCTCGTCGAGTCAGGATCAATTTGTCCGAAAATCCAAGGCTAGCACCCCCTCCAAAAACCAAGTTCAACCATGTTTGGGGGAAAAGGATATTACCCATAAATTTGAAGTCTAATACCAACTCAAAGGGCTTGGATATGAACAAGGTTAGAAATCTAAGGATAATACTCATTTAAATGGGGATCGTCGAGTGAGGATCAATTTGTCCGAAAATCGAAGGCTAACACCCCTCCAAAAACCAAGTTCAATCATGTTTGGGGGAAAAGCCTATAACCCATAAATTTGAAGTCTAATACCATCTAGAAGGGCTTGGATATGAACAAGGTTAGATATCTAAGGCTAATATTCATTTAAATACGGCTCGTCGAGTCAGGATCAATTTGTCCGAAAATCCAAGGCTAACACCCCCTCCAAAAACCAAGTTCAATTATGTTTGGGGGAAAAGGATATTACCCATAAATTTGAAGTCTAATACCAACTAAAAGGGCTTGGATATGAACAAGGTTAGAAATCTAAGGATAATACTCATTTAAATAGGGCTCGTCGAGTGAGGATCAATTTGTCCGAAAATCCAAGGCTAACACCCCTCTAAAAACCAAGTTCAATCATGTTTGGGGGAAAAGCCTATAACCCATAAATTTGAAGTCTAATACCATCTAAAAGGGCTTGGATATGAACATGGTTAGATATCTAAGGCTAATACTCATTTAAATAGGGCTCGTCGAGTCAGGATCAATTTGTCCGAAAATCCAAGGCTAACACCCCCTCCAAAAACCAAGTTCAATCATGTTTGGGGGAAAAGGATATTACCCATAAATTTGAAGTCTAATACCAAATAAAAGGGCTTGGATATGAACAAGGTTAGAAATCTAAGGATAATACTCATTTAAATGGGGCTCGACGAGTGAGGATCAATTTGTCCGAAAATCCAAGGCTAACACCCCTCCAAAAACCAAGTTCAATCATGTCTGGGGAAAAAGCCTATAACCCATAAATTTGAAGTCTAATACCATCTAAAAGGGCTTGGATATGAACAAGGTTAGAAATCTAAGGCTAATACTCATTTAAATAGGGCTCGTCGAGTCAGGATCAATTTGTCCGAAAATCCAAGGCTAGCACCCCCTCCAAAAACCAAGTTCAATCATGTTTGGGGGAAAAGCCTATAACCCATAAATTTGAAGTATAATACCATCTAAAAGGGCTTGGATATGAACAAGTTTAGATATCTAAGGCTAATACTCATTTAAATAGGGCTCGTCGAGTCAGGATCAATTTGTCCAAAAATCCAAGGCTAACACCCCCTCCAAAAACCAAGTTGAATCATGTTTGGGGGAAAAGGATATTACCCATAAATTTGAAGTCTAATACCATCTAAAAGTGATTGTATATGAACAAGGTTAGAAATCTAAGGCTAATACTCATTTAAATGGGGCTCGTCAAGTCAGGATCAATTTGTCCGAAAATCCAAGGCTAACACCCCCTCCAAAAACCAACTTCAATCATGTTTGGGGGAAAAGGATATTACCCATAAATTTGAAGTCTAATACCATCTAAAAGTGCTTGGATATTAAAAAGATTAGAATTTTAAGGATAATACTCATTTAAATAGGAATCGTCGAGTCAGGATCAATTTGTCCGAAAATCCAAGGCTAACACCCCCTCCAAAAACCAAGTTCAATCATGTTTGGGGGAAAAGCCTATAACCCATAAATTTGAAGTCTAATAACATCTAAAATGGCTTGGATATGAACAAGGTTACAAATATAAGTCTAATACTCATTTAAATAGGGCTCGTCGAGTCAGGATCAATTTGTCCGAAAATCCAAGGCTAGCACCCCCTCCAAAAACCAAGTTCAATCATGTTTGGGGGAAAAGGATATTACCCATAAATTTGAAGTCTAATACCAAATAAAAGGGCTTGGATATGAACAAGGTTAGAAATCTAAGGATAATACTCATTTAAATGGGGCTCGACGAGTGAGGATCAATTTGTCCGAAAATCCAAGGCTAACACCCCCCCAAAAACCAAGTTCAATCATTTTTGGGTGAAAAGCCTATAACCCATAAATTTGAAGTCTAATACCATCTAAAATGGCTTGGATATGAACAAGGTTATAAATATAAGGCTAATATTCATTTAAATACAGCTCGTCGAGTCAGGATCAATTTGTCCGAAAATCCAAGGCTAACACCCCCTCCAAAAACCAAGTTCAATTATGTTTGGGGGAAAAGGATATTACCCATAAATTTGAAGTCTAATACCAACTAAAAGGGCTTGGATATGAACAAGGTTAGAAATCTAAGGATAATAATCATTTAAATGGGGCTCGTCGAGTCAGGATCAATTTGTCCGAAAATCCAAGGCTAACACCCCTCCAAAAACCAAGTTCAATCATGTTTGGGGTAAAAGCCTATAACCCATAAATTTGAAGTCTAATACCATATAAAAGGGCTTGGATATGAACAAGGTTAGAAATCTAAGGCTAATACTCATTTAAATGGGGCTTGTCGAGTCAGGATCAATTTGTCCGAAAATCCAAGGCTAACACGCCCTCCAAAAACCAAGTTCAATCATGTTTGGGGGAAAAGGATATTACCCATAAATTTGAAGTCTAATACCAACTAAAAGGGCTTGGATATGAACAAGGTTAGATATCTAAGGCTAATACTCATTTAAATGGGGCTCGTCGAGTCAGGATCAATTTGTCCGAAAATCCAAGGCTAGCACCCCCTCCAAAAACCAAGTTCAACCATGTTTGGGGGAAAAGGATATTACCCATAAATTTGAAGTCTAATACCAACTCAAAGGGCTTGGATATGAACAAGGTTAGAAATCTAAGGATAATACTCATTTAAATGGGGATCGTCGAGTGAGGATCAATTTGTCCGAAAATCGAAGGCTAACACCCCTCCAAAAACCAAGTTCAATCATGTTTGGGGGAAAAGCCTATAACCCATAAATTTGAAGTCTAATACCATCTAGAAGGGCTTGGATATGAACAAGGTTAGATATCTAAGGCTAATATTCATTTAAATACGGCTCGTCGAGTCAGGATCAATTTGTCCGAAAATCCAAGGCTAACACCCCCTCCAAAAACCAAGTTCAATTATGTTTGGGGGAAAAGGATATTACCCATAAATTTGAAGTCTAATACCAACTAAAAGGGCTTGGATATGAACAAGGTTAGAAATCTAAGGATAATACTCATTTAAATAGGGCTCGTCGAGTGAGGATCAATTTGTCCGAAAATCCAAGGCTAACACCCCTCTAAAAACCAAGTTCAATCATGTTTGGGGGAAAAGCCTATAACCCATAAATTTGAAGTCTAATACCATCTAAAAGGGCTTGGATATGAACATGGTTAGATATCTAAGGCTAATACTCATTTAAATAGGGCTCGTCGAGTCAGGATCAATTTGTCCGAAAATCCAAGGCTAACACCCCCTCCAAAAACCAAGTTCAATCATGTTTGGGGGAAAAGGATATTACCCATAAATTTGAAGTCTAATACCAAATAAAAGGGCTTGGATATGAACAAGGTTAGAAATCTAAGGATAATACTCATTTAAATGGGGCTCGACGAGTGAGGATCAATTTGTCCGAAAATCCAAGGCTAACACCCCTCCAAAAACCAAGTTCAATCATGTCTGGGGAAAAAGCCTATAACCCATAAATTTGAAGTCTAATACCATCTAAAAGGGCTTGGATATGAACAAGGTTAGAAATCTAAGGCTAATACTCATTTAAATAGGGCTCGTCGAGTCAGGATCAATTTGTCCGAAAATCCAAGGCTAACACCCCTCCAAAAACCAAGTTCAATCATGTTTGGGGGAAAAGCCTATAACCCATAAATTTGAAGTATAATACCATCTAAAAGGGCTTGGATATGAACAAGTTTAGATATCTAAGGCTAATACTCATTTAAATAGGGCTCGTCGAGTCAGGATCAATTTGTCCAAAAATCCAAGGCTAACACCCCCTCCAAAAACCAAGTTGAATCATGTTTGGGGGAAAAGGATATTACCCATAAATTTGAAGTCTAATACCATCTAAAAGTGATTGTATATGAACAAGGTTAGAAATCTAAGGCTAATACTCATTTAAATGGGGCTCGTCAAGTCAGGATCAATTTGTCCGAAAATCCAAGGCTAACACCCCCTCCAAAAACCAACTTCAATCATGTTTGGGGGAAAAGGATATTACCCATAAATTTGAAGTCTAATACCATCTAAAAGTGCTTGGATATTAAAAAGATTAGAATTTTAAGGATAATACTCATTTAAATAGGAATCGTCGAGTCAGGATCAATTTGTCCGAAAATCCAAGGCTAACACCCCCTCCAAAAACCAAGTTCAATCATGTTTGGGGGAAAAGCCTATAACCCATAAATTTGAAGTCTAATAACATCTAAAATGGCTTGGATATGAACAAGGTTACAAATATAAGTCTAATACTCATTTAAATAGGGCTCGTCGAGTCAGGATCAATTTGTCCGAAAATCCAAGGCTAACACCCCTCCAAAAACCAAGTGCAATCATGTTTGGGGGAAAAGCCTATAACCCATAAATTTGAAGTCTAATACCATCTAAAAAGGCTTGGATATGAACAAGGTTAGAAATCTAAGGATAATACTCATTTAAATGGGGCTCATCGAGTGAGGATCAATTTGTCCGAAAATCCAAGGCTAACACGCTCTTCAAAAACCAAGTTCAATCATGTTTGGGGGAAAAGCCTATAACCCATAAACTTGAAGTCTAATACCATCTAAAAGTGCTTGGATATGAACAATATTAGAAATCTAAGGCTAATACTCATTTAAATAGGGCTCGTCGAGTCAGGATCAATTTGTCCGAAAATCCAAGGCTAACACCCCCTCCAAAAACCAAGTTCAACCATGTTTGGGGGAAAAGCCTACAACCCATAAATTTGAAGTCTAATACCATCTAAAAAGGTTTGGATATGAACAAGGTTAGAAATCTAAGGCTAATACTCATTTAAATGGGGATCATCGAGTGAGGATCAATTTGTCCGAAAATCCAAGGCTAACACGCTCTTCAAAAACCAAGTTCAATCATGTTTGGGGGAAAAGCCTATAACCCATAAACTTGAAGTCTAATACCATCTAAAAGTGCTTGGATATGAACAAGATTAGAAATCTAAGGCTAATACTCATTTAAATAGGGCTCGTCGAGTCAGGATCAATTTGTCCGAAAATCCAAGGCTAACACCCCCTCCAAAAACCAAGTTCAACCATGTTTGGGGGAAAAGCCTACAACCCATAAATTTGAAGTCTAATACCATCTAAAAAGGCTTGGATATGAACAAGGTTAGAAATCTAAGGCTAATACTCATTTAAATGGGGATCATCGAGTGAGGATCAATTTGTCCGAAAATCCAAGGCTAACACGCTCTTCAAAAACCAAGTTCAATCATGTTTGGGGGAAAAGCCTATAACCCATAAACTTGAAGTCTAATACCATCTAAAAGTGCTTGGATATGAACAAGATTAGAAATCTAAGGCTAATACTCATTTAAATAGGGCTCGTCGAGTCAGGATCAATTTGTCCGAAAATCCAAGGCTAACACCCCCTCCAAAAACCAAGTTCAATCATGTTTGGGGGAAAAGCCTATAACCCATAAATTTGAAGTCTAATAACATCTAAAATGGCTTGGATATTAACAAGGTTACAAATATAAGTCTAATACTCATTTAAATAGGGCTCGTCGAGTCAGGATCAATTTGTCCGAAAATCCAAGGCTAACACCCCTCCAAAAACCAAGTTCAATCATGTTTGGGGGAAAAGCCTATAACCCATAAATTTGAAGTCTAATACCATCTAGAAGGGCTTGGATATGAACAAGGTTAGATATCTAAGGCTAATATTCATTTAAATACAGCTCGTCGAGTCAGGATCAATTTGTCCGAAAATCCAAGTCTAACACGCCCTCCAAAAACCAAGTTCAATCATGTTTGGGGGAAAAGGATATTACCCATAAATTTGAAGTCTAATACCAAATAAAAGGGCTTGGATATGAACAAGGTTAGAAATCTAAGGATAATACTCATTTAAATGGGGCTCGACGAGTGAGGATCAATTTGTCCGAAAATCCAAGGCTAACACCCCTCCAAAAACCAAGTTCAATCATGTTTGGGTGAAAAGCCTATAACCCATAAATTTGAAGTCTAATACCATCTAAAATGGCTTGGATATGAACAAGGTTAGAAATATAAGTCTAATACTCATTTAAATAGGGCTCGTCGAGTCAGGATCAATTTGTCCGAAAATCCAAGGCTAACACCCCTCCAAAAACCAAGTTCAACCATGTTTGGGGAAAAAGCCTATAACCCATAAATTTGAAGTCTAATACCATCTAAAAGGGCTTGGATATGAACAAGGTTATAAATCTAAGGCTAATACTCATTTAAATGGGGCTCGTCGAGTCAGGATCAATTTGTCTGATAATCCAAGGCTAACACCCCCTCCAAAAACCAAGTTCAATCATGTTTGGGGGAAAAGCCTATAACCCATAAGTTTGAAGTCTAATACAATCTAAAAGGGCTTGGATATGAACAAGGTTAGATATCTAAGGCTAATACTCATTTAAATAGGGCTCGTCGAGTCAGGATCAATTTCTCCGAAAATCCAAGACTAACACCCCCTCCAAAAACCAAGTTGAATCATGTTTGGGGGAAAAGGATATTACCCGTAAATTTGAAGTCTAATACCATCTAAAAGGGTTTAGATATGAACAAGGTTAGAAATCTAAGGCTAATACTCATTTAAATGGGGCTCGTCGAGTCAGGATCAATTTGTCCGAAAATCCAAGGCTGACACCCCTCCAAAAACCAAGTTCAATCATGTTTGGGGGAAAAGCCTATAACCCATAAATTTGAAGCCTAATAACATCTAAAATGGCTTGGATATGAACAAGGTTAGAAATATAAGTCTAATACTCATTTAAATAGGGCTCGTCGAGTCAGGATCAATTTGTCCGAAAATCCAAGGCTAACACCCCCTCCAAAAACCAAGTTCAATCATGTTTGGGGGAAAAGCCTATAACCCATAAACTTGAAGTCTAATACCATCTAAAAGTGCTTGGATATGAACAAGATTAGAAATCTAAGGCTAATACTCATTTAAATAAGGCTCGTGGAGTCAGGATCAATTTGTCCGAAAATCCAAGGCTAACACCCCTCCAAAAACCAAGTTCAATCATGTTTGGGGGAAAACGATATTACCCATAAATTTGAAGTCTAATACCATCTAAAAGGGCTTGTATATGAACAAGGTTAGAAATATAAGGCTAATACTCTTTTAAATGGGGCTCGTCGAGTCAGGATCAATTTGTCCGAAAATCCAAGGCTAACACCCCCTCCAAAAACCAAGTTCAATCATGTTTGGGGGAAAAGCCTATAACCCATAAATTTGAAGTCTAATACCATCTAGAAGGGCTTGGATATGAACAAGGTTAGATATCTAAGGCTAATATTCATTTAAATACAGCTCGTCGAGTCAGGATCAATTTGTCCGAAAATCCAAGTCTAACACGCCCTCCAAAAACCAAGTTCAATCATGTTTGGGGGAAAAGGATATTACCCATAAATTTGAAGTCTAATACCAAATAAAAGGGCTTGGATATGAACAAGGTTAGAAATCTAAGGATAATACTCATTTAAATGGGGCTCGACGAGTGAGGATCAATTTGTCCGAAAATCCAAGGCTAACACCCCTCCAAAAACCAAGTTCAATCATGTTTGGGTGAAAAGCCTATAACCCATAAATTTGAAGTCTAATACCATCTAAAATGGCTTGGATATGAACAAGGTTAGAAATATAAGTCTAATACTCATTTAAATAGGGCTCGTCGAGTCAGGATCAATTTGTCCGAAAATCCAAGGCTAACACCCCTCCAAAAACCAAGTTCAACCATGTTTGGGGAAAAAGCCTATAACCCATAAATTTGAAGTCTAATACCATCTAAAAGGGCTTGGATATGAACAAGGTTATAAATCTAAGGCTAATACTCATTTAAATGGGGCTCGTCGAGTCAGGATCAATTTGTCTGAAAATCCAAGGCTAACACCCCCTCCAAAAACCAAGTTCAATCATGTTTGGGGGAAAAGCCTATAACCCATAAGTTTGAAGTCTAATACAATCTAAAAGGGCTTGGATATGAACAAGGTTAGATATCTAAGGCTAATACTCATTTAAATAGGGCTCGTCGAGTCAGGATCAATTTCTCCGAAAATCCAAGACTAACACCCCTCCAAAAACCAAGTTCAACCATGTTTGGGGAAAAAGCCTATAACCCATAAATTTGAAGTCTAATACCATCTAAAAGGGCTTGGATATGAACAAGGTTATAAATCTAAGGCTAATACTCATTTAAATGGGGCTCGTCGAGTCAGGATCAATTTGTCTGAAAATCCAAGGCTAACACCCCCTCCAAAAACCAAGTTCAATCATGTTTGGGGGAAAAGCCTATAACCCATAAGTTTGAAGTCTAATACAATCTAAAAGGGCTTGGATATGAACAAGGTTAGATATCTAAGGCTAATACTCATTTAAATAGGGCTCGTCGAGTCAGGATCAATTTCTCCGAAAATCCAAGACTAACACCCCCTCCAAAAACCAAGTTGAATCATGTTTGGGGGAAAAGGATATTACCCGTAAATTTGAAGTCTAATACCATCTAAAAGGGTTTAGATATGAACAAGGTTAGAAATCTAAGGCTAATACTCATTTAAATGGGGCTCGTCGAGTCAGGATCAATTTGTCCGAAAATCCAAGGCTGACACCCCTCCAAAAACCAAGTTCAATCATGTTTGGGGGAAAAGCCTATAACCCATAAATTTGAAGTCTAATAACATCTAAAATGGCTTGGATATGAACAAGGTTAGAAATATAAGTCTAATACTCATTTAAATAGGGCTCGTCGAGTCAGGATCAATTTCTCCGAAAATCCAAGACTAACACCCCCTCCAAAAACCAAGTTGAATCATGTTTGGGGGAAAAGGATATTACCCGTAAATTTGAAGTCTAATACCATCTAAAAGGGTTTAGATATGAACAAGGTTAGAAATCTAAGGCTAATACTCATTTAAATGGGGCTCGTCGAGTCAGGATCAATTTGTCCGAAAATCCAAGGCTGACACCCCTCCAAAAACCAAGTTCAATCATGTTTGGGGGAAAAGCCTATAACCCATAAATTTGAAGCCTAATAACATCTAAAATGGCTTGGATATGAACAAGGTTAGAAATATAAGTCTAATACTCATTTAAATAGGGCTCGTCGAGTCAGGATCAATTTGTCCGAAAATCCAAGGCTAACACCCCCTCCAAAAACCAAGTTCAATCATGTTTGGGGGAAAAGCCTATAACCCATAAACTTGAAGTCTAATACCATCTAAAAGTGCTTGGATATGAACAAGATTAGAAATCTAAGGCTAATACTCATTTAAATAAGGCTCGTGGAGTCAGGATCAATTTGTCCGAAAATCCAAGGCTAACACCCCTCCAAAAACCAAGTTCAATCATGTTTGGGGGAAAACGATATTACCCATAAATTTGAAGTCTAATACCATCTAAAAGGGCTTGTATATGAACAAGGTTAGAAATATAAGGCTAATACTCTTTTAAATGGGGCTCGTCGAGTCAGGATCAATTTGTCCGAAAATCCAAGGCTAACACCCCCTCCAAAAACCAAGTTCAATCATGTTTGGGGGAAAAGCCTATAACCCATAAATTTGAAGTCTAATACCATCTAGAAGGGCTTGGATATGAACAAGGTTAGATATCTAAGGCTAATATTCATTTAAATACAGCTCGTCGAGTCAGGATCAATTTGTCCGAAAATCCAAGTCTAACACGCCCTCCAAAAACCAAGTTCAATCATGTTTGGGGGAAAAGGATATTACCCATAAATTTGAAGTCTAATACCAAATAAAAGGGCTTGGATATGAACAAGGTTAGAAATCTAAGGATAATACTCATTTAAATGGGGCTCGACGAGTGAGGATCAATTTGTCCGAAAATCCAAGGCTAACACCCCTCCAAAAACCAAGTTCAATCATGTTTGGGTGAAAAGCCTATAACCCATAAATTTGAAGTCTAATACCATCTAAAATGGCTTGGATATGAACAAGGTTAGAAATATAAGTCTAATACTCATTTAAATAGGGCTCGTCGAGTCAGGATCAATTTGTCCGAAAATCCAAGGCTAACACCCCTCCAAAAACCAAGTTCAACCATGTTTGGGGAAAAAGCCTATAACCCATAAATTTGAAGTCTAATACCATCTAAAAGGGCTTGGATATGAACAAGGTTATAAATCTAAGGCTAATACTCATTTAAATGGGGCTCGTCGAGTCAGGATCAATTTGTCTGAAAATCCAAGGCTAACACCCCCTCCAAAAACCAAGTTCAATCATGTTTGGGGGAAAAGCCTATAACCCATAAGTTTGAAGTCTAATACAATCTAAAAGGGCTTGGATATGAACAAGGTTAGATATCTAAGGCTAATACTCATTTAAATAGGGCTCGTCGAGTCAGGATCAATTTCTCCGAAAATCCAAGACTAACACCCCTCCAAAAACCAAGTTCAACCATGTTTGGGGAAAAAGCCTATAACCCATAAATTTGAAGTCTAATACCATCTAAAAGGGCTTGGATATGAACAAGGTTATAAATCTAAGGCTAATACTCATTTAAATGGGGCTCGTCGAGTCAGGATCAATTTGTCTGAAAATCCAAGGCTAACACCCCCTCCAAAAACCAAGTTCAATCATGTTTGGGGGAAAAGCCTATAACCCATAAGTTTGAAGTCTAATACAATCTAAAAGGGCTTGGATATGAACAAGGTTAGATATCTAAGGCTAATACTCATTTAAATAGGGCTCGTCGAGTCAGGATCAATTTCTCCGAAAATCCAAGACTAACACCCCCTCCAAAAACCAAGTTGAATCATGTTTGGGGGAAAAGGATATTACCCGTAAATTTGAAGTCTAATACCATCTAAAAGGGTTTAGATATGAACAAGGTTAGAAATCTAAGGCTAATACTCATTTAAATGGGGCTCGTCGAGTCAGGATCAATTTGTCCGAAAATCCAAGGCTGACACCCCTCCAAAAACCAAGTTCAATCATGTTTGGGGGAAAAGCCTATAACCCATAAATTTGAAGTCTAATAACATCTAAAATGGCTTGGATATGAACAAGGTTAGAAATATAAGTCTAATACTCATTTAAATAGGGCTCGTCGAGTCAGGATCAATTTGTCCGAAAATCCAAGGCTAACACCCCCTCCAAAAACCAAGTTCAATCATGTTTGGGGGAAAAGGATATTACCCATAAATTTGAAGTCTAATACCAAATAAAAGGGCTTGGATATGAACAAGGTTAGAAATCTAAGGATAATACTCATTTAAATGGGGCTCGACGAGTGAGGATCAATTTGTCCGAAAATCCAAGGCTAACACCCCTCCAAAAACCAAGTTCAATCATGTCTGGGGAAAAAGCCTATAACCCATAAATTTGAAGTCTAATACCATCTAAAAGGGCTTGGATATGAACAAGGTTAGAAATCTAAGGCTAATACTCATTTAAATAGGGCTCGTCGAGTCAGGATCAATTTGTCCGAAAATCCAAGGCTAACACCCCTCCAAAAACCAAGTTCAATCATGTTTGGGGGAAAAGGATATTACCCAAAAATTTGAAGTCTAATACCAACTAAAAGGGCTTGGATATGGACAAGGTTAGAAATCTAAGGATAATACTCATTTAAATGGGGCTCGTCGAGTCAGGATCAATTTGTGCGAAAATCCAAGGCTAACACGCCCTCCAAAAACCAAGTTCAATCATGTTTGGGGGAAAAGGATATTACCCATAAATTTGAAGTCTAATACCAACTAAAAGGGCTTGGATATGAACAAGGTTAGATATCTATGGCTAATACTCATTTAAATGGGGCTCGTCGAGTGAGGATCAATTTGTCCGAAAATCCAAGGCTAACACCCCCTCCAAAAACCAAGTTCAATCATGTTTGGGGGAAAAGGATATTACCCATAAATTTGAAGTCTAATACCAAATAAAAGGGCTTGGATATGAACAAGGTTAGAAATCTAAGGATAATACTCATTTAAATGGGGCTCGACGAGTAAGGATCAATTTGTCCGAAAATCCAAGGCTAACACCCCTCCAAAAACCAAGTTCAATCATGTCTGGGGAAAAAGCCTATAACCCATAAATTTGAAGTCTAATAACATATAAAATGGCTTGGATATGAACAAGGTTAGAAATATAAGTCTAATACTCATTTAAATAGGGCTCGTCGAGTCAGGATCAATTTGTCCGAAAATCCAAGGCTAACACCCCCTCCAAAAACCAAGTTCAATCATGTTTGGGGGAAAAGGATATTACCCATAAATTTGAAGTCTAATACCAAATAAAAGGGCTTGGATATGAACAAGGTTAGAAATCTAAGGATAATACTCATTTAAATGGGGCTCGACGAGTAAGGATCAATTTGTCCGAAAATCCAAGGCTAACACCCCTCCAAAAACCAAGTTCAATCATGTCTGGGGAAAAAGCCTATAACCCATAAATTTGAAGTCTAATACCATCTAAAAGGGCTTGGATATGAACAAGGTTAGAAATCTAAGGCTAATACTCATTTAAATAGGGCTCGTCGAGTCAGGATCAATTTGTCCGAAAATCCAAGGCTAACACACCTCCAAAAACCAAGTTCAATCATGTTTGGGGGAAAAGGATATTACCCAAAAATTTGAAGTCTAATACCAACTAAAAGGGCTTGGATATGGACAAGGTTAGAAATCTAAGGATAATACTCATTTAAATGGGGCTCGTCGAGTCAGGATCAATTTGTCCGAAAATCCAAGGCTAACACGCCCTCCAAAAACCAAGTTCAATCATGTTTGGGGGAAAAGGATATTACCCATAAATTTGAAGTCTAATACCAACTAAAAGGGCTTGGATATGAACAAGGTTAGATATCTAAGGCTAATACTCATTTAAATGGGGCTCGTCGAGTGAGGATCAATTTGTCCGAAAATCCAAGGCTAACACCCCTCCAAAAACCAAGTTCAATCATGTTTGGGGGAAAAGCCTATAACCCATAAATTTGAAGTATAATACCATCTAAAAGGGCTTGGATATGAACAAGGTTAGAAATCTAAGGATAATACTCATTTAAATGGGGCTCGTCGAGTCAGGATCAATTTGTCCGAAAATCCAAGGCTAACACGCCCTCCAAAAACCAAGTTCAATCATGTTTGGGGGAAAAGCCTATAACCCATAAACTTGAAGTCTAATACCATCTAAAAGTGCTTGGATATGAACAAGATTAGAAATCTAAGGCTAATACTCATTTAAATAAGGCTCGTGGAGTCAGGATCAATTTGTCCGAAAATCCAAGGCTAACACCCCTCCAAAAACCAAGTTCAATCATGTCTGGGGAAAAAGCCTATAACCCATAAATTTGAAGTCTAATACCATCTAAAAGGGCTTGGATATGAACAAGGTTAGAAATCTAAGGCTAATACTCATTTAAATAGGGCTCGTCGAGTCAGGATCAATTTGTCCGAAAATCCAAGGCTAACACACCTCCAAAAACCAAGTTCAATCATGTTTGGGGGAAAAGGATATTACCCAAAAATTTGAAGTCTAATACCAACTAAAAGGGCTTGGATATGGACAAGGTTAGAAATCTAAGGATAATACTCATTTAAATGGGGCTCGTCGAGTCAGGATCAATTTGTCCGAAAATCCAAGGCTAACACGCCCTCCAAAAACCAAGTTCAATCATGTTTGGGGGAAAAGGATATTACCCATAAATTTGAAGTCTAATACCAACTAAAAGGGCTTGGATATGAACAAGGTTAGATATCTAAGGCTAATACTCATTTAAATGGGGCTCGTCGAGTGAGGATCAATTTGTCCGAAAATCCAAGGCTAACACCCCTCCAAAAACCAAGTTCAATCATGTTTGGGGGAAAAGCCTATAACCCATAAATTTGAAGTATAATACCATCTAAAAGGGCTTGGATATGAACAAGGTTAGAAATCTAAGGATAATACTCATTTAAATGGGGCTCGTCGAGTCAGGATCAATTTGTCCGAAAATCCAAGGCTAACACGCCCTCCAAAAACCAAGTTCAATCATGTTTGGGGGAAAAGCCTATAACCCATAAACTTGAAGTCTAATACCATCTAAAAGTGCTTGGATATGAACAAGATTAGAAATCTAAGGCTAATACTCATTTAAATAAGGCTCGTGGAGTCAGGATCAATTTGTCCGAAAATCCAAGGCTAACACCCCTCCAAAAACCAAGTTCAATCATGTTTGGGGGAAAACGATATTACCCATAAATTTGAAGTCTAATACCATCTAAAAGGGCTTGTATATGAACAAGGTTAGAAATATAAGGCTAATACTCTTTTAAATGGGGCTCGTCGAGTCAGGATCAATTTGTCCGAAAATCCAAGGCTAACACCCCCTCCAAAAACCAAGTTCAATCATGTTTGGGGGAAAAGCCTATAACCCATAAATTTGAAGTCTAATAACATCTAAAATGGCTTGGATATGAACAAGGTTAGAAATATAAGTCTAATACTCATTTAAATAGGGCTCGTCGAGTCAGGATCAATTTGTCCGAAAATCCAAGGCTAACACCCCTCCAAAAACCAAGTTCAATCATGTTTGGGGGAAAAGCCTATAACCCATAAATTTGAAGTCTAATACCATCTAGAAGGGCTTGGATATGAACAAGGTTAGATATCTAAGGCTAATATTCATTTAAATACAGCTCGTCGAGTCAGGATCAATTTGTCCGAAAATCCAAGGCTAACACCCCCTCCAAAAACCAAGTTCAATTATGTTTGGGGGAAAAGGATATTACCCATAAATTTGAAGTCTAATACCAACTAAAAGGGCTTGGATATGAACAAGGTTAGAAATATAAGGATAATACTCATTTAAATGGGGCTCGTCGAGTCAGGATCAATTTGTCCGAAAATCCAAGGCTAACACCCCTCCAAAAACCAAGTTCAATCATGTTTGGGGGAAAAGCCTATAACCCATAAATTTGAAGTCTAATACCATCTAGAAGGGCTTGGATATGAACAAGGTTAGATATCTAAGGCTAATATTCATTTAAATACAGCTCGTCGAGTCAGGATCAATTTGTCCGAAAATCCAAGGCTAACACCCCCTCCAAAAACCAAGTTCAATTATGTTTGGGGGAAAAGGATATTACCCATAAATTTGAAGTCTAATACCAACTAAAAGGGCTTGGATATGAACAAGGTTAGAAATATAAGGATAATACTCATTTAAATGGGGCTCGTCGAGTGAGGATCAATTTGTCCTAAAATCCAAGGCTAACACCCCTCTAAAAACCAAGTTCAATCATGTTTGGGGGAAAAGCCTATAACCCATAAATTTGAAGTCTAATACCATCTAAAAGGGCTTGGATATGAACAAGGTTAGATATCTAAGGCTAATACTCATTTAAATAGGGCTCGTCGAGTCAGGATCAATTTGTCCGAAAATCCAAGGCTAACACACCTCCAAAAACCAAGTTCAATCATGTTTGGGGGAAAAGGATATTACCCAAAAATTTGAAGTCTAATACCAACTAAAAGGGCTTGGATATGGACAAGGTTAGAAATCTAAGGATAATACTCATTTAAATGGGGCTCGTCGAGTGAGGATCAATTTGTCCGAAAATCAAAGGCTAACACCCCTCCAAAAACCAAGTTCAATCATGTTTGGGTGAAAAGCCTATAACCCATAAATTTGAAGTCTAATACCATCTAAAATGGCTTGGATATGAACAAGGTTAGAAATATAAGTCTAATACTCATTTAAATAGGGCTCGTCGAGTCAGGATCAATTTGTCCGAAAATCCAAGGCTAACACCCCTCCAAAAACCAAGTTCAATCATGTTTGGGGGAAAAGCCTATAACCCATAAATTTGAAGTCTAATACCATCTAGAAGGGCTTGGATATGAACAAGGTTAGATATCTAAGGCTAATATTCATTTAAATACAGCTCGTCGAGTCAGGATCAATTTGTCCGAAAATCCAAGGCTAACACCCCCTCCAAAAACCAAGTTCAATTATGTTTGGGGGAAAAGGATATTACCCATAAATTTGAAGTCTAATACCAACTAAAAGGGCTTGGATATGAACAAGGTTAGAAATATAAGGATAATACTCATTTAAATGGGGCTCGTCGAGTGAGGATCAATTTGTCCTAAAATCCAAGGCTAACACCCCTCTAAAAACCAAGTTCAATCATGTTTGGGGGAAAAGCCTATAACCCATAAATTTGAAGTCTAATACCATCTAAAAGGGCTTGGATATGAACAAGGTTAGATATCTAAGGCTAATACTCATTTAAATAGGGCTCGTCGAGTCAGGATCAATTTGTCCGAAAATCCAAGGCTAACACACCTCCAAAAACCAAGTTCAATCATGTTTGGGGGAAAAGGATATTACCCAAAAATTTGAAGTCTAATACCAACTAAAAGGGCTTGGATATGGACAAGGTTAGAAATCTAAGGATAATACTCATTTAAATGGGGCTCGTCGAGTCAGGATCAATTTGTCCGAAAATCCAAGGCTAACACGCCCTCCAAAAACCAAGTTCAATCATGTTTGGGGGAAAAGGATATTACCCATAAATTTGAAGTCTAATACCAACTAAAAGGGCTTGGATATGAACAAGGTTAGATATCTAAGGCTAATACTCATTTAAATGGGGCTCGTCGAGTGAGGATCAATTTGTCCGAAAATCCAAGGCTAACACCCCTCCAAAAACCAAGTTCAATCATGTTTGGGGGAAAAGCCTATAACCCATAAATTTGAAGTATAATACCATCTAAAAGGGCTTGGATATGAACAAGGTTAGAAATCTAAGGATAATACTCATTTAAATGGGGCTCGTCGAGTCAGGATCAATTTGTCCGAAAATCCAAGGCTAACACGCCCTCCAAAAACCAAGTTCAATCATGTTTGGGGGAAAAGCCTATAACCCATAAACTTGAAGTCTAATACCATCTAAAAGTGCTTGGATATGAACAAGATTAGAAATCTAAGGCTAATACTCATTTAAATAAGGCTCGTGGAGTCAGGATCAATTTGTCCGAAAATCCAAGGCTAACACCCCTCCAAAAACCAAGTTCAATCATGTTTGGGGGAAAACGATATTACCCATAAATTTGAAGTCTAATACCATCTAAAAGGGCTTGTATATGAACAAGGTTAGAAATATAAGTCTAATACTCTTTTAAATGGGGCTCGTCGAGTCCAAGGCTAACACCCCCTCCAAAAACCAAGTTCAATCATGTTTGGGGGAAAAGCCTATAACCCATAAATTTGAAGTCTAATAACATCTAAAATGGCTTGGATATGAACAAGGTTAGAAATATAAGTCTAATACTCATTTAAATAGGGCTCGTCGAGTCAGGATCAATTTGTCCGAAAATCCAAGGCTAACACCCCTCCAAAAACCAAGTTCAATCATGTTTGGGGGAAAAGCCTATAACCCATAAATTTGAAGTCTAATACCATCTAGAAGGGCTTGGATATGAACAAGGTTAGATATCTAAGGCTAATATTCATTTAAATACAGCTCGTCGAGTCAGGATCAATTTGTCCGAAAATCCAAGGCTAACACCCCCTCCAAAAACCAAGTTCAATTATGTTTGGGGGAAAAGGATATTACCCATAAATTTGAAGTCTAATACCAAATAAAAGGGCTTGGATATGAACAAGGTTAGAAATCTAAGGATAATACTCATTTAAATGGGGCTCGACGAGTGAGGATCAATTTGTCCGAAAATCCAAGGCTAACACCCCTCCAAAAACCAAGTTCAATCATGTCTGGGGAAAAAGCCTATAACCCATAAATTTGAAGTCTAATACCATCTAAAAGGGCTTGGATATGAACAAGGTTAGAAATCTAAGGCTAATACTCATTTAAATAGGGCTCGTCGAGTCAGGATCAATTTGTCCGAAAATCCAAGGCTAACACCCCCTCCAAAAACCAAGTTCAATCATGTTTGGGGGAAAAGCCTATAACCCATAAATTTGAAGTCTAATAACATCTAAAATGGCTTGGATATGAACAAGGTTACAAATATAAGTCTAATACTCATTTAAATAGGGCTCGTCGAGTCAGGATCAATTTGTCCGAAAATCCAAGGCTAACACCCCTCCAAAAACCAAGTGCAATCATGTTTGGGGGAAAAGCCTATAACCCATAAATTTGAAGTCTAATACCATCTAAAAAGGCTTGGATATGAACAAGGTTAGAAATCTAAGGCTAATACTCATTTAAATGGGGATCATCGAGTGAGGATCAATTTGTCCGAAAATCCAAGGCTAACACGCTCTTCAAAAACCAAGTTCAATCATGTTTGGGGGAAAAGCCTATAACCCATAAACTTGAAGTCTAATACCATCTAAAAGTGCTTGGATATGAACAAGATTAGAAATCTAAGGCTAATACTCATTTAAATAAGGCTCGTGGAGTCAGGATCAATTTGTCCGAAAATCCAAGGCTAACACCCCTCCAAAAACCAAGTTCAATCATGTTTGGGGGAAAACGATATTACCCATAAATTTGAAGTCTAATACCATCTAAAAGGGCTTGTATATGAACAAGGTTAGAAATATAAGTCTAATACTCTTTTAAATGGGGCTCGTCGAGTCCAAGGCTAACACCCCCTCCAAAAACCAAGTTCAATCATGTTTGGGGGAAAAGCCTATAACCCATAAATTTGAAGTCTAATAACATCTAAAATGGCTTGGATATGAACAAGGTTAGAAATATAAGTCTAATACTCATTTAAATAGGGCTCGTCGAGTCAGGATCAATTTGTCCGAAAATCCAAGGCTAACACCCCTCCAAAAACCAAGTTCAATCATGTTTGGGGGAAAAGCCTATAACCCATAAATTTGAAGTCTAATACCATCTAGAAGGGCTTGGATATGAACAAGGTTAGATATCTAAGGCTAATATTCATTTAAATACAGCTCGTCGAGTCAGGATCAATTTGTCCGAAAATCCAAGGCTAACACCCCCTCCAAAAACCAAGTTCAATTATGTTTGGGGGAAAAGGATATTACCCATAAATTTGAAGTCTAATACCAAATAAAAGGGCTTGGATATGAACAAGGTTAGAAATCTAAGGATAATACTCATTTAAATGGGGCTCGACGAGTGAGGATCAATTTGTCCGAAAATCCAAGGCTAACACCCCTCCAAAAACCAAGTTCAATCATGTCTGGGGAAAAAGCCTATAACCCATAAATTTGAAGTCTAATACCATCTAAAAGGGCTTGGATATGAACAAGGTTAGAAATCTAAGGCTAATACTCATTTAAATAGGGCTCGTCGAGTCAGGATCAATTTGTCCGAAAATCCAAGGCTAACACCCCCTCCAAAAACCAAGTTCAATCATGTTTGGGGGAAAAGCCTATAACCCATAAATTTGAAGTCTAATAACATCTAAAATGGCTTGGATATGAACAAGGTTACAAATATAAGTCTAATACTCATTTAAATAGGGCTCGTCGAGTCAGGATCAATTTGTCCGAAAATCCAAGGCTAACACCCCTCCAAAAACCAAGTGCAATCATGTTTGGGGGAAAAGCCTATAACCCATAAATTTGAAGTCTAATACCATCTAAAAAGGCTTGGATATGAACAAGGTTAGAAATCTAAGGATAATACTCATTTAAATGGGGTTCATCGAGTGAGGATCAATTTGTCCGAAAATCCAAGGCTAACACGCTCTTCAAAAACCAAGTTCAATCATGTTTGGGGGAAAAGCCTATAACCCATAAACTTGAAGTCTAATACCATCTAAAAGTGCTTGGATATGAACAAGATTAGAAATCTAAGGCTAATACTCATTTAAATAGGGCTCGTCGAGTCAGGATCAATTTGTCCGAAAATCCAAGGCTAACACCCCCTCCAAAAACCAAGTTCAACCATGTTTGGGGGAAAAGCCTACAACCCATAAATTTGAAGTCTAATACCATCTAAAAAGGTTTGGATATGAACAAGGTTAGAAATCTAAGGCTAATACTCATTTAAATGGGGATCATCGAGTGAGGATCAATTTGTCCGAAAATCCAAGGCTAACACGCTCTTCAAAAACCAAGTTCAATCATGTTTGGGGGAAAAGCCTATAACCCATAAACTTGAAGTCTAATACCATATAAAAGTGCTTGGATATGAACAAGATTAGAAATCTAAGGCTAATACTCATTTAAATAGGGCTCGTCGAGTCAGGATCAATTTGTCCGAAAATCCAAGGCTAACACCCCCTCCAAAAACCAAGTTCAACCATGTTTGGGGGAAAAGCCTACAACCCATAAATTTGAAGTCTAATACCATCTAAAAAGGCTTGGATATGAACAAGGTTAGAAATCTAAGGCTAATACTCATTTAAATGGGGATCATCGAGTGAGGATCAATTTGTCCGAAAATCCAAGGCTAACACGCTCTTCAAAAACCAAGTTCAATCATGTTTGGGGGAAAAGCCTATAACCCATAAACTTGAAGTCTAATACCATCTAAAAGTGCTTGGATATGAACAAGATTAGAAATCTAAGGCTAATACTCATTTAAATAGGGCTCGTTGAGTCAGGATCAATTTGTCCGAAAATCCAAGGCTAACACCCCCTCCAAAAACCAAGTTCAATCATGTTTGGGGGAAAAGCCTATAACCCATAAATTTGAAGTCTAATAACATCTAAAATGGCTTGGATATTAACAAGGTTACAAATATAAGTCTAATACTCATTTAAATAGGGCTCGTCGAGTCAGGATCAATTTGTCCGAAAATCCAAGGCTAACACCCCTCCAAAAACCAAGTTCAATCATGTTTGGGGGAAAAGCCTATAACCCATAAATTTGAAGTCTAATACCATCTAGAAGGGCTTGGATATGAACAAGGTTAGATATCTAAGGCTAATATTCATTTAAATACAGCTCGTCGAGTCAGGATCAATTTGTCCGAAAATCCAAGTCTAACACGCCCTCCAAAAACCAAGTTCAATCATGTTTGGGGGAAAAGGATATTACCCATAAATTTGAAGTCTAATACCAAATAAAAGGGCTTGGATATGAACAAGGTTAGAAATCTAAGGATAATACTCATTTAAATGGGGCTCGACGAGTGAGGATCAATTTGTCCGAAAATCCAAGGCTAACACCCCTCCAAAAACCAAGTTCAATCATGTTTGGGTGAAAAGCCTATAACCCATAAATTTGAAGTCTAATACCATCTAAAATGGCTTGGATATGAACAAGGTTAGAAATATAAGTATAATACTCATTTAAATAGGGCTCGTCGAGTCAGGATCAATTTGTCCGAAAATCCAAGTCTAACACGCCCTCCAAAAACCAAGTTCAATCATGTTTGGGGGAAAAGGATATTACCCATAAATTTGAAGTCTAATACCAAATAAAAGGGCTTGGATATGAACAAGGTTAGAAATCTAAGGATAATACTCATTTAAATGGGGCTCGACGAGTGAGGATCAATTTGTCCGAAAATCCAAGGCTAACACCCCTCCAAAAACCAAGTTCAATCATGTTTGGGTGAAAAGCCTATAACCCATAAATTTGAAGTCTAATACCATCTAAAATGGCTTGGATATGAACAAGGTTAGAAATATAAGTCTAATACTCATTTAAATAGGGCTCGTCGAGTCAGGATCAATTTGTCCGAAAATCCAAGGCTAACACCCCTCCAAAAACCAAGTTCAACCATGTTTGGGGAAAAAGCCTATAACCCATAAATTTGAAGTCTAATACCATCTAAAAGGGCTTGGATATGAACAAGGTTATAAATCTAAGGCTAATACTCATTTAAATGGGGCTCGTCGAGTCAGGATCAATTTGTCTGAAAATCCAAGGCTAACACCCCCTCCAAAAACCAAGTTCAATCATGTTTGGGGGAAAAGCCTATAACCCATAAGTTTGAAGTCTAATACAATCTAAAAGGGCTTGGATATGAACAAGGTTAGATATCTAAGGCTAATACTCATTTAAATAGGGCTCGTCGAGTCAGGATCAATTTCTCCGAAAATCCAAGACTAACACCCCCTCCAAAAACCAAGTTGAATCATGTTTGGGGGAAAAGGATATTACCCGTAAATTTGAAGTCTAATACCATCTAAAAGGGTTTAGATATGAACAAGGTTAGAAATCTAAGGCTAATACTCATTTAAATGGGGCTCGTCGAGTCAGGATCAATTTGTCCGAAAATCCAAGGCTGACACCCCTCCAAAAACCAAGTTCAATCATGTTTGGGGGAAAAGCCTATAACCCATAAATTTGAAGTCTAATAACATCTAAAATGGCTTGGATATGAACAAGGTTAGAAATATAAGTCTAATACTCATTTAAATAGGGCTCGTCGAGTCAGGATCAATTTGTCCGAAAATCCAAGGCTAACACCCCCTCCAAAAACCAAGTTCAATCATGTTTGGGGGAAAAGGATATTACCCATAAATTTGAAGTCTAATACCAAATAAAAGGGCTTGGATATGAACAAGGTTAGAAATCTAAGGATAATACTCATTTAAATGGGGCTCGACGAGTGAGGATCAATTTGTCCGAAAATCCAAGGCTAACACCCCTCCAAAAACCAAGTTCAATCATGTCTGGGGAAAAAGCCTATAACCCATAAATTTGAAGTCTAATACCATCTAAAAGGGCTTGGATATGAACAAGGTTAGAAATCTAAGGCTAATACTCATTTAAATAGGGCTCGTCGAGTCAGGATCAATTTGTCTGAAAATCCAAGGCTAACACCCCCTCCAAAAACCAAGTTCAATCATGTTTGGGGGAAAAGCCTATAACCCATAAATTTGAAGTCTAATAACATCTAAAATGGCTTGGATATGAACAAGGTTACAAATATAAGTCTAATACTCATTTAAATAGGGCTCGTCGAGTCAGGATCAATTTGTCCGAAAATCCAAGGCTAACACCCCTCCAAAAACCAAGTGCAATCATGTTTGGGGGAAAAGCCTATAACCCATAAATTTGAAGTCTAATACCATCTAAAAAGGCTTGGATATGAACAAGGTTAGAAATCTAAGGATAATACTCATTTAAATGGGGCTCATCGAGTGAGGATCAATTTGTCCGAAAATCCAAGGCTAACACGCTCTTCAAAAACCAAGTTCAATCATGTTTGGGGGAAAAGCCTATAACCCATAAACTTGAAGTCTAATACCATCTAAAAGTGCTTGGATATGAACAAGATTAGAAATCTAAGGCTAATACTCATTTAAATAGGGCTCGTCGAGTCAGGATCAATTTGTCCGAAAATCCAAGGCTAACACCCCCTCCAAAAACCAAGTTCAACCATGTTTGGGGGAAAAGCCTACAACCCATAAATTTGAAGTCTAATACCATCTAAAAAGGTTTGGATATGAACAAGGTTAGAAATCTAAGGCTAATACTCATTTAAATGGGGATCATCGAGTGAGGATCAATTTGTCCGAAAATCCAAGGCTAACACGCTCTTCAAAAACCAAGTTCAATCATGTTTGGGGGAAAAGCCTATAACCCATAAACTTGAAGTCTAATACCATCTAAAAGTGCTTGGATATGAACAAGATTAGAAATCTAAGGCTAATACTCATTTAAATAGGGCTCGTCGAGTCAGGATCAATTTGTCCGAAAATCCAAGGCTAACACCCCCTCCAAAAACCAAGTTCAACCATGTTTGGGGGAAAAGCCTACAACCCATAAATTTGAAGTCTAATACCATCTAAAAAGGCTTGGATATGAACAAGGTTAGAAATCTAAGGCTAATACTCATTTAAATGGGGATCATCGAGTGAGGATCAATTTGTCCGAAAATCCAAGGCTAACACGCTCTTCAAAAACCAAGTTCAATCATGTTTGGGGGAAAAGCCTATAACCCATAAACTTGAAGTCTAATACCATCTAAAAGTGCTTGGATATGAACAAGATTAGAAATCTAAGGCTAATACTCATTTAAATAGGGCTCGTCGAGTCAGGATCAATTTGTCCGAAAATCCAAGGCTAACACCCCCTCCAAAAACCAAGTTCAATCATGTTTGGGGGAAAAGCCTATAACCCATAAATTTGAAGTCTAATAACATCTAAAATGGCTTGGATATTAACAAGGTTACAAATATAAGTCTAATACTCATTTAAATAGGGCTCGTCGAGTCAGGATCAATTTGTCCGAAAATCCAAGGCTAACACCCCTCCAAAAACCAAGTTCAATCATGTTTGGGGGAAAAGCCTATAACCCATAAATTTGAAGTCTAATACCATCTAGAAGGGCTTGGATATGAACAAGGTTAGATATCTAAGGCTAATATTCATTTAAATACAGCTCGTCGAGTCAGGATCAATTTGTCCGAAAATCCAAGTCTAACACGCCCTCCAAAAACCAAGTTCAATCATGTTTGGGGGAAAAGGATATTACCCATAAATTTGAAGTCTAATACCAAATAAAAGGGCTTGGATATGAACAAGGTTAGAAATCTAAGGATAATACTCATTTAAATGGGGCTCGACGAGTGAGGATCAATTTGTCCGAAAATCCAAGGCTAACACCCCTCCAAAAACCAAGTTCAATCATGTTTGGGTGAAAAGCCTATAACCCATAAATTTGAAGTCTAATACCATCTAAAATGGCTTGGATATGAACAAGGTTACAAATATAAGTCTAATACTCATTTAAATAGGGCTCGTCGAGTCAGGATCAATTTGTCCGAAAATCCAAGTCTAACACGCCCTCCAAAAACCAAGTTCAATCATGTTTGGGGGAAAAGGATATTACCCATAAATTTGAAGTCTAATACCAAATAAAAGGGCTTGGATATGAACAAGGTTAGAAATCTAAGGATAATACTCATTTAAATGGGGCTCGACGAGTGAGGATCAATTTGTCCGAAAATCCAAGGCTAACACCCCTCCAAAAACCAAGTTCAATCATGTTTGGGTGAAAAGCCTATAACCCATAAATTTGAAGTCTAATACCATCTAAAATGGCTTGGATATGAACAAGGTTAGAAATATAAGTCTAATACTCATTTAAATAGGGCTCGTCGAGTCAGGATCAATTTGTCCGAAAATCCAAGGCTAACACCCCTCCAAAAACCAAGTTCAACCATGTTTGGGGAAAAAGCCTATAACCCATAAATTTGAAGTCTAATACCATCTAAAAGGGCTTGGATATGAACAAGGTTATAAATCTAAGGCTAATACTCATTTAAATGGGGCTCGTCGAGTCAGGATCAATTTGTCTGAAAATCCAAGGCTAACACCCCCTCCAAAAACCAAGTTCAATCATGTTTGGGGGAAAAGCCTATAACCCATAAGTTTGAAGTCTAATACAATCTAAAAGGGCTTGGATATGAACAAGGTTAGATATCTAAGGCTAATACTCATTTAAATAGGGCTCGTCGAGTCAGGATCAATTTCTCCGAAAATCCAAGACTAACACCCCCTCCAAAAACCAAGTTGAATCATGTTTGGGGGAAAAGGATATTACCCGTAAATTTGAAGTCTAATACCATCTAAAAGGGTTTAGATATGAACAAGGTTAGAAATCTAAGGCTAATACTCATTTAAATGGGGCTCGTCGAGTCAGGATCAATTTGTCCGAAAATCCAAGGCTGACACCCCTCCAAAAACCAAGTTCAATCATGTTTGGGGGAAAAGCCTATAACCCATAAATTTGAAGTCTAATAACATCTAAAATGGCTTGGATATGAACAAGGTTAGAAATATAAGTCTAATACTCATTTAAATAGGGCTCGTCGAGTCAGGATCAATTTGTCCGAAAATCCAAGGCTAACACCCCCTCCAAAAACCAAGTTCAATCATGTTTGGGGGAAAAGCCTATAACCCATAAATTTGAAGTCTAATACCATCTAGAAGGGCTTGGATATGAACAAGGTTAGATATCTAAGGCTAATATTCATTTAAATACAGCTCGTCGAGTCAGGATCAATTTGTCCGAAAATCCAAGTCTAACACGCCCTCCAAAAACCAAGTTCAATCATGTTTGGGGAAAAAGGATATTACCCATAAATTTGAAGTCTAATACCAAATAAAAGGGCTTGGATATGAACAAGGTTAGAAATCTAAGGATAATACTCATTTAAATGGGGCTCGACGAGTGAGGATCAATTTGTCCGAAAATCCAAGGCTAACACCCCTCCAAAAACCAAGTTCAATCATGTTTGGGTGAAAAGCCTATAACCCATAAATTTGAAGTCTAATACCATCTAAAATGGCTTGGATATGAACAAGGTTAGAAATATAAGTCTAATACTCATTTAAATAGGGCTCGTCGAGTCAGGATCAATTTGTCCGAAAATCCAAGGCTAACACCCCTCCAAAAACCAAGTTCAACCATGTTTGGGGAAAAAGCCTATAACCCATAAATTTGAAGTCTAATACCATCTAAAAGGGCTTGGATATGAACAAGGTTATAAATCTAAGGCTAATACTCATTTAAATGGGGCTCGTCGAGTCAGGATCAATTTGTCTGAAAATCCAAGGCTAACACCCCCTCCAAAAACCAAGTTCAATCATGTTTGGGGGAAAAGCCTATAACCCATAAGTTTGAAGTCTAATACAATCTAAAAGGGCTTGGATATGAACAAGGTTAGATATCTAAGGCTAATACTCATTTAAATAGGGCTCGTCGAGTCAGGATCAATTTCTCCGAAAATCCAAGACTAACACCCCCTCCAAAAACCAAGTTGAATCATGTTTGGGGGAAAAGGATATTACCCGTAAATTTGAAGTCTAATACCATCTAAAAGGGTTTAGATATGAACAAGGTTAGAAATCTAAGGCTAATACTCATTTAAATGGGGCTCGTCGAGTCAGGATCAATTTGTCCGAAAATCCAAGGCTGACACCCCTCCAAAAACCAAGTTCAATCATGTTTGGGGGAAAAGCCTATAACCCATAAATTTGAAGTCTAATAACATCTAAAATGGCTTGGATATGAACAAGGTTAGAAATATAAGTCTAATACTCATTTAAATAGGGCTCGTCGAGTCAGGATCAATTTGTCCGAAAATCCAAGGCTAACACCCCCTCCAAAAACCAAGTTCAATCATGTTTGGGGGAAAAGGATATTACCCATAAATTTGAAGTCTAATACCAAATAAAAGGGCTTGGATATGAACAAGGTTAGAAATCTAAGGATAATACTCATTTAAATGGGGCTCGACGAGTGAGGATCAATTTGTCCGAAAATCCAAGGCTAACACCCCTCCAAAAACCAAGTTCAATCATGTCTGGGGAAAAAGCCTATAACCCATAAATTTGAAGTCTAATACCATCTAAAAGGGCTTGGATATGAACAAGGTTAGAAATCTAAGGCTAATACTCATTTAAATAGGGCTCGTCGAGTCAGGATCAATTTGTCCGAAAATCCAAGGCTAACACCCCTCCAAAAACCAAGTTCAATCATGTTTGGGGGAAAAGGATATTACCCAAAAATTTGAAGTCTAATACCAACTAAAAGGGCTTGGATATGGACAAGGTTAGAAATCTAAGGATAATACTCATTTAAATGGGGCTCGTCGAGTCAGGATCAATTTGTCCGAAAATCCAAGGCTAACACGCCCTCCAAAAACCAAGTTCAATCATGTTTGGGGGAAAAGGATATTACCCATAAATTTGAAGTCTAATACCAACTAAAAGGGCTTGGATATGAACAAGGTTAGATATCTATGGCTAATACTCATTTAAATGGGGCTCGTCGAGTGAGGATCAATTTGTCCGAAAATCCAAGGCTAACACCCCTCCAAAAACCAAGTTCAATCATGTTTGGGGAAAAAGCCTATAACCCATAAATTTGAAGTCTAATACCATCTAAAAGGGCTTGGATATGAACAAGGTTATAAATCTAAGGCTAATACTCATTTAAATGGGGCTCGTCGAGTCAGGATCAATTTGTCTGAAAATCCAAGGCTAACACCCCCTCCAAAAACCAAGTTCAATCATGTTTGGGGGAAAAGCCTATAACCCATAAACTTGAAGTCTAATACCATCTAAAAGTGCTTAGATATGAACAAGATTAGAAATCTAAGGCTAATACTCATTTAAATAAGGCTCGTTGAGTCAGGATCAATTTGTCCGAAAATCCAAGGCTAACACCCCTCCAAAAACCAAGTTCAATCATGTTTGGGGGAAAACGATATTACCCATAAATTTGAAGTCTAATACCAAATAAAAGGGCTTGGATATGAACAAGGTTAGAAATCTAAGGATAATACTCATTTAAATGGGGCTCGTCGAGTCAGGATCAATTTGTCCGAAAATCCAAGGCTAACACCCCTCCAAAAACCAAGTTCAATCATGTATGGGGGAAAAGCCTATAACCCATAAATTTGAAGTCTAATACCATCTAGAAGGGCTTGGATATGAACAAGGTTAGAAATCTAAGGCTAATATTCATTTAAATACGGCTCGTCGAGTCAGGATCAATTTATCAGAAAATCCAAGGCTAACACCCCCTCCAAAAACCAAGTTCAATCATGTTTGGGGGAAAAGCCTATAACCCATAAATTTGAAGTCTAATACCATCTAAAAGGGCTTGGATATGAACATGGTTAGAAATCTAAGGATAATACTCATTTAAATGGGGCTCGTCGAGTCAGGATCAATTTGTCCGAAAATCCAAGGCTAACACCCCTCCAAAAACCAAGTTCAATCATGTTTGGGGGAAAAGCCTATAACCCATAAATTTGAAGTCTAATACCATCTAGAAGGGCTTGGATATGAACAAGGTTAGCTATCTAAGGCTAATATTCATTTAAATACAGCTCGTCGAGTCAGGATCAATTTGTCCGAAAATCCAAGTCTAACACGCCCTCCAAAAACCAAGTTCAATCAAGTTTGGGGGAAAAGGATATTACCCATAAATTTGAAGTCTAATACCAAATAAAAGGGCTTGGATATGAACAAGGTTAGAAATCTAAGGATAATACTCATTTAAATGGGGCTCGACGAGTGAGGATCAATTTGTCCGAAAATCCAAGGCTAACACCCCTCCAAAAACCAAGTTCAATCATGTTTGGGTGAAAAGCCTATAACCCATAAATTTGAAGTCTAATACCATCTAAAATGGCTTGGATATGAACAAGGTTACAAATATAAGTCTAATACTCATTTAAATAGGGCTCGTCGAGTCAGGATCAATTTGTCCGAAAATCCAAGTCTAACACGCCCTCCAAAAACCAAGTTCAATCATGTTTGGGGGAAAAGGATATTACCCATAAATTTGAAGTCTAATACCAAATAAAAGGGCTTGGATATGAACAAGGTTAGAAATCTAAGGATAATACTCATTTAAATGGGGCTCGACGAGTGAGGATCAATTTGTCCGAAAATCCAAGGCTAACACCCCTCCAAAAACCAAGTTTAATCATGTTTGGGTGAAAAGCCTATAACCCATAAATTTGAAGTCTAATACCATCTAAAATGGCTTGGATATGAACAAGGTTAGAAATATAAGTCTAATACTCATTTAAATAGGGCTCGTCGAGTCAGGATCAATTTGTCCGAAAATCCAAGGCTAACACCCCTCCAAAAACCAAGTTCAACCATGTTTGGGGAAAAAGCCTATAACCCATAAATTTGAAGTCTAATACCATCTAAAAGGGCTTGGATATGAACAAGGTTATAAATCTAAGGCTAATACTCATTTAAATGGGGCTCGTCGAGTCAGGATCAATTTGTCTGAAAATCCAAGGCTAACACCCCCTCCAAAAACCAAGTTCAATCATGTTTGGGGGAAAAGCCTATAACCCATAAGTTTGAAGTCTAATACAATCTAAAAGGGCTTGGATATGAACAAGGTTAGATATCTAAGGCTAATACTCATTTAAATAGGGCTCGTCGAGTCAGGATCAATTTCTCCGAAAATCCAAGACTAACACCCCCTCCAAAATCCAAGTTGAATCATGTTTGGGGGAAAAGGATATTACCCGTAAATTTGAAGTCTAATACCATCTAAAAGGGTTTAGATATGAACAAGGTTAGAAATCTAAGGCTAATACTCATTTAAATGGGGCTCGTCGAGTCAGGATCAATTTGTCCGAAAATCCAAGGCTGACACCCCTCCAAAAACCAAGTTCAATCATGTTTGGGGGAAAAGCCTATAACCCATAAATTTGAAGTCTAATAACATCTAAAATGGCTTGGATATGAACAAGGTTAGAAATATAAGTCTAATACTCATTTAAATAGGGCTCGTCGAGTCAGGATCAATTTGTCCGAAAATCCAAGGCTAACACCCCCTCCAAAAACCAAGTTCAATCATGTTTGGGGGAAAAGGATATTACCCATAAATTTGAAGTCTAATACCAAATAAAAGGGCTTGGATATGAACAAGGTTAGAAATCTAAGGATAATACTCATTTAAATGGGGCTCGACGAGTGAGGATCAATTTGTCCGAAAATCCAAGGCTAACACCCCTCCAAAAACCAAGTTCAATCATGTCTGGGGAAAAAGCCTATAACCCATAAATTTGAAGTCTAATACCATCTAAAAGGGCTTGGATATGAACAAGGTTAGAAATCTAAGGCTAATACTCATTTAAATAGGGCTCGTCGAGTCAGGATCAATTTGTCCGAAAATCCAAGGCTAACACCCCTCCAAAAACCAAGTTCAATCATGTTTGGGGGAAAAGGATATTACCCAAAAATTTGAAGTCTAATACCAACTAAAAGGGCTTGGATATGGACAAGGTTAGAAATCTAAGGATAATACTCATTTAAATGGGGCTCGTCGAGTCAGGATCAATTTGTCCGAAAATCCAAGGCTAACACGCCCTCCAAAAACCAAGTTCAATCATGTTTGGGGGAAAAGGATATTACCCATAAATTTGAAGTCTAATACCAACTAAAAGGGCTTGGATATGAACAAGGTTAGATATCTATGGCTAATACTCATTTAAATGGGGCTCGTCGAGTGAGGATCAATTTGTCCGAAAATCCAAGGCTAACACCCCTCCAAAAACCAAGTTCAATCATGTTTGGGGGAAAAGCCTATAACCCATAAATTTGAAGTATAATACCATCTAAAAGGGCTTGGATATGAACAAGGTTAGAAATCTAAGGCTAATACTCATTTAAATGGGGCTCGTCGAGTCAGGATCAATTTGTCCGAAAATCCAAGGCTAACACGCCCTCCAAAAACCAAGTTCAATCATGTTTGGGGGAAAAGCCTATAACCCATAAACTTGAAGTCTAATACCATCTAAAAGTGCTTAGATATGAACAAGATTAGAAATCTAAGGCTAATACTCATTTAAATAAGGCTCGTTGAGTCAGGATCAATTTGTCCGAAAATCCAAGGCTAACACCCCTCCAAAAACCAAGTTCAATCATGTTTGGGGGAAAACGATATTACCCATAAATTTGAAGTCTAATACCAAATAAAAGGGCTTGGATATGAACAAGGTTAGAAATCTAAGGATAATACTCATTTAAATGGGGCTCGTCGAGTCAGGATCAATTTGTCCGAAAATCCAAGGCTAACACGCCCTCCAAAAACCAAGTTCAACCATGTTTGGGGGAAAAGCCTATAACCCATAAACTTGAAGTCTAATACCATCTAAAAGTGCTTAGATATGAACAAGATTAGAAATCTAAGGCTAATACTCATTTAAATAAGGCTCGTTGAGTCAGGATCAATTTGTCCGAAAATCCAAGGCTAACACGCCCTCCAAAAACCAAGTTCAATCATGTCTGGGGAAAAAGCCTATAACCCATAAATTTGAAGTCTAATACCATCTAAAAGGGCTTGGATATGAACAAGGTTAGAAATCTAAGGCTAATACTCATTTAAATGGGGCTCGTCGAGTCAGGATCAATTTGTCCGAAAATCCAAGGCTAACACGCCCTCCAAAAACCAAGTTCAATCATGTTTGGGGGAAAAGCCTATAACCCATAAACTTGAAGTCTAATACCATCTAAAAGTGCTTAGATATGAACAAGATTAGAAATCTAAGGCTAATACTCATTTAAATAAGGCTCGTTGAGTCAGGATCAATTTGTCCGAAAATCCAAGGCTAACACCCCTCCAAAAACCAAGTTCAATCATGTTTGGGGGAAAACGATATTACCCATAAATTTGAAGTCTAATACCAAATAAAAGGGCTTGGATATGAACAAGGTTAGAAATCTAAGGATAATACTCATTTAAATGGGGCTCGTCGAGTCAGGATCAATTTGTCCGAAAATCCAAGGCTAACACCCCTCCAAAAACCAAGTTCAATCATGTTTGGGGGAAAAGCCTATAACCCATAAATTTGAAGTATAACACCATCTAAAAGTGCTTGGATATGAACAAGGTTAGAAATCTAAGGTTAATACTCATTTAAATGGGGCTCGTCGAGTCAGGATCAATTTGTCCGAAAATCCAAGGCTAACACGCCCTCCAAAAACCAAGTTCAATCATGTCTGGGGAAAAAGCCTATAACCCATAAATTTGAAGTCTAATACCATCTAAAAGGGCTTGGATATGAACAAGGTTAGAAATCTAAGGCTAATACTCATTTAAATGGGGCTCGTCGAGTCAGGATCAATTTGTCCGAAAATCCAAGGCTAACACGCCCTCCAAAAACCAAGTTCAATCATGTTTGGGGGAAAAGCCTATAACCCATAAACTTGAAGTCTAATACCATCTAAAAGTGCTTAGATATGAACAAGATTAGAAATCTAAGGCTAATACTCATTTAAATAAGGCTCGTTGAGTCAGGATCAATTTGTCCGAAAATCCAAGGCTAACACCCCTCCAAAAACCAAGTTCAATCATGTTTGGGGGAAAACGATATTACCCATAAATTTGAAGTCTAATACCAAATAAAAGGGCTTGGATATGAACAAGGTTAGAAATCTAAGGATAATACTCATTTAAATGGGGCTCGTCGAGTCAGGATCAATTTGTCCGAAAATCCAAGGCTAACACCCCTCCAAAAACCAAGTTCAATCATGTTTGGGGGAAAAGCCTATAACCCATAAATTTGAAGTATAACACCATCTAAAAGTGCTTGGATATGAACAAGGTTAGAAATCTAAGGCTAATACTCATTTAAATGGGGCTCGTCGAGTCAGGATCAATTTGTCCGAAAATCCAAGGCTAACACCCCTCCAAAAACCAAGTTCAATCATGTCTGGGGAAAAAGCCTATAACCCATAAATTTGAAGTCTAATACCATCTAAAAGGGCTTGGATATGAACAAGGTTAGAAATCTAAGGCTAATACTCATTTAAATAAGGCTCGTTGACTCAGGATCAATTTGTCCGAAAATCCAAGGCTAACACCCCTCCAAAAACCAAGTTCAATCATGTTTGGGGGAAAAGGATATTACCCATAAATTTGAAGTCTAATACCAACTAAAAGGGCTTGGATATGAACAAGGTTAGAAATCTAAGGATAATACTCATTTAAATGGGGCTCGTCGAGTCAGGATCAATTTGTCCGAAAATCCAAGGCTAACACCCCTCCAAAAACCAAGTTCAATCATGTTTGGGGGAAAAGCCTATAACCCATAAATTTGAAGTCTAATAACATCTAAAATGGCTTGGATATGAACAAGGTTAGAAATATAAGTCTAATACTCATTTAAATAGGGCTCGTCGAGTCAGGATCAATTTGTCCGAAAATCCAAGGCTAACACCCCCTCCAAAAACCAAGTTCAATCATGTTTGGGGGAAAAGGATATTACCCATAAATTTGAAGTCTAATACCAACTAAAAGGGCTTGGATATGAACAAGGTTAGATATCTATGGCTAATACTCATTTAAATGGGGCTCGTCGAGTGAGGATCAATTTGTCCGAAAATCCAAGGCTAACACCCCTCCAAAAACCAAGTTCAATCATGTTTGGGGGAAAACGATATTACCCATAAATTTGAAGTCTAATACCAAATAAAAGGGCTTGGATATGAACAAGGTTAGAAATCTAAGGATAATACTCATTTAAATGGGGCTCGTCGAGTCAGGATCAATTTGTCCGAAAATCCAAGGCTAACACCCCTCCAAAAACCAAGTTCAATCATGTTTGGGGGAAAAGCCTATAACCCATAAATTTGAAGTATAACACCATCTAAAAGTGCTTGGATATGAACAAGGTTAGAAATCTAAGGCTAATACTCATTTAAATGGGGCTCGTCGAGTCAGGATCAATTTGTCCGAAAATCCAAGGCTAACACCCCTCCAAAAACCAAGTTCAATCATGTCTGGGGAAAAAGCCTATAACCCATAAATTTGAAGTCTAATACCATCTAAAAGGGCTTGGATATGAACAAGGTTAGAAATCTAAGGCTAATACTCATTTAAATAAGGCTCGTTGACTCAGGATCAATTTGTCCGAAAATCCAAGGCTAACACCCCTCCAAAAACCAAGTTCAATCATGTTTGGGGGAAAAGGATATTACCCATAAATTTGAAGTCTAATACCAACTAAAAGGGCTTGGATATGAACAAGGTTAGAAATCTAAGGATAATACTCATTTAAATGGGGCTCGTCGAGTCAGGATCAATTTGTCCGAAAATCCAAGGCTAACACCCCTCCAAAAACCAAGTTCAATCATGTTTGGGGGAAAAGCCTATAACCCATAAATTTGAAGTCTAATAACATCTAAAATGGCTTGGATATGAACAAGGTTAGAAATATAAGTCTAATACTCATTTAAATAGGGCTCGTCGAGTCAGGATCAATTTGTCCGAAAATCCAAGGCTAACACCCCCTCCAAAAACCAAGTTCAATCATGTTTGGGGGAAAAGGATATTACCCATAAATTTGAAGTCTAATACCAACTAAAAGGGCTTGGATATGAACAAGGTTAGATATCTATGGCTAATACTCATTTAAATGGGGCTCGTCGAGTGAGGATCAATTTGTCCGAAAATCCAAGGCTAACACCCCTCCAAAAACCAAGTTCAATCATGTTTGGGGGAAAAGCCTATAACCCATAAATTTGAAGTATAATACCATCTAAAAGGGCTTGGATATGAACAAGGTTAGAAATCTAAGGCTAATACTCATTTAAATGGGGCTCGTCGAGTCAGGATCAATTTGTCCGAAAATCCAAGGCTAACACGCCCTCCAAAAACCAAGTTCAATCATGTTTGGGGGAAAAGCCTATAACCCATAAACTTGAAGTCTAATACCATCTAAAAGTGCTTAGATATGAACAAGATTAGAAATCTAAGGCTAATACTCATTTAAATAAGGCTCGTTGAGTCAGGATCAATTTGTCCGAAAATCCAAGGCTAACACCCCTCCAAAAACCAAGTTCAATCATGTTTGGGGGAAAACGATATTACCCATAAATTTGAAGTCTAATACCAAATAAAAGGGCTTGGATATGAACAAGGTTAGAAATCTAAGGATAATACTCATTTAAATGGGGCTCGACGAGTGAGGATCAATTTGTCCGAAAATCCAAGGCTAACACCCCTCCAAAAACCAAGTTCAATCATGTCTGGGGAAAAAGCCTATAACCCATAAATTTGAAGTCTAATACCATCTAAAAGGGCTTGGATATGAACAAGGTTAGAAATCTAAGGCTAATACTCATTTAAATAGGGCTCGTCGAGTCAGGATCAATTTGTCCGAAAATCCAAGGCTAACACCCCTCCAAAAACCAAGTTCAATCATGTTTGGGGGAAAAGCCTATAACCCATAAATTTGAAGTATAATACCATCTAAAAGGGCTTGGATATGAACAAGGTTAGAAATCTAAGGCTAATACTCATTTAAATGGGGCTCGTCGAGTCAGGATCAATTTGTCCGAAAATCCAAGGCTAACACGCCCTCCAAAAACCAAGTTCAATCATGTTTGGGGGAAAAGCCTATAACCCATAAACTTGAAGTCTAATACCATCTAAAAGGGCTTGGATATGAACAAGATTAGAAATCTAAGGCTAATACTCATTTAAATAAGGCTCGTTGAATCAGGATCAATTTGTCCGAAAATCCAAGGCTAACACCCCTCCAAAAACCAAGTTCAATCATGTTTGGGGGAAAAGGATATTACCCATAAATTTGAAGTCTAATACCAACTAAAAGGGCTTGGATATGAACAAGGTTAGAAATCTAAGGATAATACTCATTTAAATGGGGCTTGTCGAGTCAGGATCAATTTGTCCGAAAATCCAAGGCTAACACCCCTCCAAAAACCAAGTTCAATCATGTTTGGGGGAAAAGCCTATAACCCATAAATTTGAAGTCTAATAACATCTAAAATGGCTTGGATATGAACAAGGTTAGAAATATAAGTCTAATACTCATTTAAATGGGGCTCGTCGAGTCAGGATCAATTTGTCCGAAAATCCAAGGCTAACACGCCCTCCAAAAACCAAGTTCAATCATGTTTGGGGGAAAAGCCTATAACCCATAAACTTGAAGTCTAATACCATCTAAAAGTGCTTGGATATGAACAAGATTAGAAATCTAAGGCTAATACTCATTTAAATAAGGCTCGTGGAGTCAGGATCAATTTGTCCGAAAATCCAAGGCTAACACCCCTCCAAAAACCAAGTTCAATCATGTTTGGGGGAAAACGATATTACCCATAAATTTGAAGTCTAATACCATCTAAAAGGGCTTGTATATGAACAAGGTTAGAAATATAAGGCTAATACTCTTTTAAATGGGGCTCGTCGAGTCAGGATCAATTTGTCCGAAAATCCAAGGCTAACACCCCCTCCAAAAACCAAGTTCAATCATGTTTGGGGGAAAAGCCTATAACCCATAAATTTGAAGTCTAATAACATCTAAAATGGCTTGGATATGAACAAGGTTAGAAATATAAGTCTAATACTCATTTAAATAGGGCTCGTCGAGTCAGGATCAATTTGTCCGAAAATCCAAGGCTAACACCCCTCCAAAAACCAAGTTCAATCATGTTTGGGGGAAAAGCCTATAACCCATAAATTTGAAGTCTAATACCATCTAGAAGGGCTTGGATATGAACAAGGTTAGATATCTAAGGCTAATATTCATTTAAATACAGCTCGTCGAGTCAGGATCAATTTGTCCGAAAATCCAAGGCTAACACCCCCTCCAAAAACCAAGTTCAATTATGTTTGGGGGAAAAGGATATTACCCATAAATTTGAAGTCTAATACCAACTAAAAGGGCTTGGATATGAACAAGGTTAGAAATATAAGGATAATACTCATTTAAATGGGGCTCGTCGAGTGAGGATCAATTTGTCCTAAAATCCAAGGCTAACACCCCTCTAAAAACCAAGTTCAATCATGTTTGGGGGAAAAGCCTATAACCCATAAATTTGAAGTCTAATACCATCTAAAAGGGCTTGTATATGAACAAGGTTAGATATCTAAGGCTAATACTCATTTAAATAGGGCTCGTCGAGTCAGGATCAATTTGTCCGAAAATCCAAGGCTAGCACCCCCTCCAAAAACCAAGTTCAATCATGTTTGGGGGAAAAGGATATTACCCATAAATTTGAAGTCTAATACCAAATAAAAGGGCTTGGATGTGAACAAGGTTAGAAATCTAAGGATAATACTCATTTAAATGGGGCTCGACGAGTGAGGATCAATTTGTCCGAAAATCCAAGGCTAACACCCCTCCAAAAACCAAGTTCAATCATGTTTGGGTGAAAAGCCTATAACCCATAAATTTGAAGTCTAATACCATCTAAAATGGCTTGGATATGAACAAGGTTAGAAATATAAGTCTAATACTCATTTAAATAGGGCTCGTCGAGTCAGGATCAATTTGTCCGAAAATCCAAGGCTAACACCCCTCCAAAAACCAAGTTCAACCATGTTTGGGGAAAAAGCCTATAACCTATAAATTTGAAGTCTAATACCATCTAAAAGGGCTTGGATATGAACAAGGTTATAAATCTAAGGCTAATATTCATTTAAATACGGCTCGTCGAGTCAGGATCAATTTGTCCGAAAATCCAAGGCTAACACGCCCTCCAAAAACCAAGTTCAATCATGTTTGGGGGAAAAGGATATTACCCATAAATTTGAAGTCTAATACCTACTAAAAGGGATTGTATATGAACAAGGTTAGAAATCTAAGGATAATACTCATTTAAATGGGGCTCGTCGAGTCAGGATCAATTTGTCCGAAAATCCAAGGCTACACCCCACCAAAAACCAAGTTCAATCATGTTTGGGGGAAAAGCCTATAACCCATAAATTTGAAGTATAATACCATCTAAAAGGGATTGGATATGAACAAGATTACAAATCTAAGGCTAATACTCATTTAAATGGGGCTCGTGGAGTCAGGATCAATTTGTCCGAAAATCCAACGCTAACACCCCTCCGAAAACCAAGTTCAATCATGTTTGGGGGAAAAGCCTATAACCCATAAGTTTGAAGTCTAATACAATCTAAAAGGGCTTGGATATGAACAAGGTTAGATATCTAAGGCTAATACTCATTTAAATAGGGCTCGTCGAGTCAGGATCAATTTGTCCGAAAATCCAAGACTAACACCCCCTCCAAAAACCAAGTTGAATCATGTTTGGGTGAAAAGGATATTACCCATAAATTTGAAGTCTAATACCATCTAAAAGGGATTAGATATGAACAAGGTTATAAATCTAAGGCTAATACTCATTTAAATGGGGCTCGTCGAGTCAGGATCAATTTGTCCGAAAATCCAAGGCTAACACCCCTCCAAAAACCAAGTTCAATCATGTTTGGGGGAAAAGCCTATAACCCATAAATTTGAAGTCTAATACCATCTAAAAGGGCTTGGATATGAACAAGGTTAGAAATCTAAGGCTAATACTCATTTAAATAGGGCTCGTCGAGTCAGGATCAATTTGTCCGAAAATCCAAGGCTAACACCCCTCCAAAAACCAAGTTCAATCATGTTTGGGGGAAAAGGATATTACCCATAAATTTGAAGTCTAATACCAACTAAAAGGGCTTGGATATGAACAAGGTTAGAAATCTAAGGATAATACTCATTTAAATGGGGCTCGTCGAGTCAGGATCAATTTGTCCGAAAATCCAAGGCTAACACGCCCTCCAAAAACCAAGTTCAATCATGTTTGGGGGAAAAGGATATTACGCATAAATTTGAAGTCTAATACCAACTAAAAGGGCTTGGATATGAACAAGGTTAGATATATAAGGCTAATACTCATTTAAATGGGGCTCGTCGAGTCAGGATCAATTTGTCCGAAAATCCAAGGCTAACACCCCCTCCAAAAACCAAGTTCAATCATGTTTGGGGGAAAAGGATATTACCCATAAATTTGAAGTCTAATACCAAATAAAATGGCTTGGATATGAACAAGGTTAGAAATCTAAGGATAATACTCATTTAAATGGGGCTCGACGAGTGAGGATCAATTTGTCCGAAAATCCAAGGCTAACACCCCTCCAAAAACCAAGTTCAATCATGTCTGGGGAAAAAGCCTATAACCCATAAATTTGAAGTCTAATACCATCTAAAAGGGCTTGGATATGAACAAGGTTAGAAATCTAAGGCTAATACTCATTTAAATAGGGCTCGTCGAGTCAGGATCAATTTGTCCGAAAATCCAAGGCTAACACCCCTCCAAAAACCAAGTTCAATCATGTTTGGGGGAAAAGCCTATAACCCATAAATTTGAAGTATAATACCATCTAAAAGGGCTTGGATATGAACAAGGTTAGAAATCTAAGGCTAATACTCATTTAAATGGGGCTCGTCGAGTCAGGATCAATTTGTCCGAAAATCCAAGGCTAACACGCCCTCCAAAAACCAAGTTCAATCATGTTTGGGGGAAAAGCCTATAACCCATAAACTTGAAGTCTAATACCATCTAAAAGTGCTTGGATATGAACAAGATTAGAAATCTAAGGCTAATACTCATTTAAATAAGGCTCGTTGAGTCAGGATCAATTTGTCCGAAAATCCAAGGCTAACACCCCTCCAAAAACCAAGTTCAATCATGTTTGGGGGAAAAGGATATTACCCATAAATTTGAAGTCTAATACCAACTAAAAGGGCTTGGATATGAACAAGGTTAGAAATCTAAGGATAATACTCATTTAAATGGGGCTCGTCGAGTCAGGATCAATTTGTCCGAAAATCCAAGGCTAACACGCCCTCCAAAAACCAAGTTCAATCATGTTTGGGGGAAAAGGATATTACGCATAAATTTGAAGTCTAATACCAACTAAAAGGGCTTGGATATGAACAAGGTTAGATATCTAAGGTTAATACTCATTTAAATGGGGCTCGTCGAGTCAGGATCAATTTGTCCGAAAATCCAAGGCTAACACCCCCTCCAAAAACCAAGTTCAATCATGTTTGGGGGAAAAGGATATTACCCATAAATTTGAAGTCTAATACCAAATAAAAGGGCTTGGATATGAACAAGGTTAGAAATCTAAGGATAATACTCATTTAAATGGGGCTCGACGAGTGCGGATCAATTTGTCCGAAAATCCAAGGCTAACACCCCTCCAAAAACCAAGTTCAATCATGTCTGGGGAAAAAGCCTATAACCCATAAATTTGAAGTCTAATACCATCTAAAAGGGCTTGGATATGAACAAGGTTAGAAATATAAGGCTAATACTCATTTAAATAGGGCTCGTCGAGTCAGGATCAATTTGTCCAAAAATCCAAGGCTAACACCCCTCCAAAAACCAAGTTCAATCATGTTTGGGGGAAAAGCCTATAACCCATAAATTTGAAGTATAATACCATCTAAAAGGGCTTGGATATGAACAAGGTTAGAAATCTAAGGCTAATACTCATTTAAATGGGGCTCGTCGAGTCAGGATCAATTTGTCCGAAAATCCAAGACTAACACGCCCTCCAAAAACCAAGTTCAATCATGTTTGGGGGAAAAGCCTATAACCCATAAACTTGAAGTCTAATACCATCTAAAAGTGCTTGGATATGAACAAGATTAGAAATCTAAGGCTAATACTCATTTAAATAAGGCTTGTTGAGTCAGGATCAATTTGTCCGAAAATCCAAGGCTAACACCCCTCCAAAAACCAAGTTCAATCATGTTTGGGGGAAAACGATATTACCCATAAATTTGAAGTCTAATACCATCTAAAAGGGCTTGGATATGAACAAGGTTAGAAATCTAAGGCTAATACTCTTTTAAATGGGGCTCGTCGAGTCAGGATCAATTTGTCCGAAAATCCAAGGCTAACACCCCCTCCAAAAACCAAGTTCAATCATGTTTGGGGGAAAAGCCTATAACCCATAAATTTGAAGTCTAATAACATCTAAAATGGCTTGGATATGAACAAGGTTAGAAATATAAGTCTAATACTCATTTAAATAGGGCTCGTCGAGTCAGGATCAATTTGTCCGAAAATCCAAGGCTAACACCCCTCCAAAAACCAAGTTCAATCATGTTTGGGGGAAAAGCCTATAACCCATAAATTTGAAGTCTAATACCATCTAGAAGGGCTTGGATATGAACAAGGTTAGATATCTAAGGCTAATATTCATTTAAATACAGCTCGTCGAGTCAGGATCAATTTGTCCAAAAATCCAAGGCTAACACCCCCTCCAAAAACCAAGTTCAATTATGTTTGGGGGAAAAGGATATTACCCATAAATTTGAAGTCTAATACCAACTAAAAGGGCTTGGATATGAACAAGGTTAGAAATATAAGGATAATACTCATTTAAATGGGGCTCGTCGAGTGAGGATCAATTTGTCCTAAAATCCAAGGCTAACACCCCTCTAAAAACCAAGTTCAATCATGTTTGGGGGAAAAGCCTATAACCCATAAATTTGAAGTCTAATACCATCTAAAAGGGCTTGGATATGAACAAGGTTAGATATCTAAGGCTAATACTCATTTAAATAGGGCTCGTCGAGTCAGGATCAATTTGTCCGAAAATCCAAGGCTAGCACCCCCTCCAAAAACCAAGTTCAATCATGTTTGGGGGAAAAGGATATTACCCATAAATTTGAAGTCTAATACCAAATAAAAGGGCTTGGATGTGAAAAAGGTTAGAAATCTAAGGATAATACTCATTTAAATGGGGCTCGACGAGTGAGGATCAATTTGTCCGAAAATCCAAGGCTAACACCCCTCCAAAAACCAAGTTCAATCATGTTTGGGTGAAAGGCCTATAACCCATAAATTTGAAGTCTAATACCATTTAAAATGGCTTGGATATGAACAAGGTTAGAAATATAAGTCTAATACTCATTTAAATAGGGCTCGTCGAGTCAGGATCAATTTGTCCGAAAATCCAAGGCTAACACCCCTCCAAAAACCAAGTTCAACCATTTTTGGGGAAAAAGCCTATAACCCATAAATTTGAAGTCTAATACCATCTAAAAGGGCTTGGATATGAACAAGGTTATAAATCTAAGGCTAATATTCATTTAAATACGGCTCGTCGAGTCAGGATCAATTTGTCCGAAAATCCAAGGCTAACACGCCCTCCAAAAACCAAGTTCAATCATGTTTGGGGGAAAAGGATATTACCCATAAATTTGAAGTCTAATACCTACTAAAAGGGATTGTATATGAACAAGGTTAGAAATCTAAGGATAATACTCATTTAAATGGGGCTCGTCGAGTCAGGATCAATTTGTCCGAAAATCCAAGGCTACACCCCTCCAAAAACCAAGTTCAATCATGTTTGGGGGAAAAGCCTATAACCCATAAACTTGAAGTCTAATACCATCTAAAAGTGCTTGGATATGAACAAGATTAGAAATCTAAGGCTAATACTCATTTAAATAAGGCTTGTTGAGTCAGGATCAATTTGTCCGAAAATCCAAGGCTAACACCCCTCCAAAAACCAAGTTCAATCATGTCTGGGGAAAAAGCCTATAACCCATAAATTTGAAGTCTAATACCATCTAAAAGGGCTTGGATATGAACAAGGTTAGAAATCTAAGGCTAATACTCATTTAAATAGGGCTCGTCGAGTCAGGATCAATTTGTCCGAAAATCCAAGGCTAACACACCTCCAAAAACCAAGTTCAATCATGTTTGGGGGAAAAGGATATTACCCAAAAATTTGAAGTCTAATACCAACTAAAAGGGCTTGGATATGGACAAGGTTAGAAATCTAAGGATAATACTCATTTAAATGGGGCTCGTCGAGTCAGGATCAATTTGTCCGAAAATCCAAGGCTAACACGCCCTCCAAAAACCAAGTTCAATCATGTTTGGGGGAAAAGGATATTACCCATAAATTTGAAGTCTAATACCAACTAAAAGGGCTTGGATATGAACAAGGTTAGATATCTAAGGCTAATACTCATTTAAATGGGGCTCGTCGAGTGAGGATCAATTTGTCCGAAAATCCAAGGCTAACACCCCTCCAAAAACCAAGTTCAATCATGTTTGGGGGAAAAGCCTATAACCCATAAATTTGAAGTATAATACCATCTAAAAGGGCTTGGATATGAACAAGGTTAGAAATCTAAGGATAATACTCATTTAAATGGGGCTCGTCGAGTCAGGATCAATTTGTCCGAAAATCCAAGGCTAACACGCCCTCCAAAAACCAAGTTCAATCATGTTTGGGGGAAAAGCCTATAACCCATAAACTTGAAGTCTAATACCATCTAAAAGTGCTTGGATATGAACAAGATTAGAAATCTAAGGCTAATACTCATTTAAATAAGGCTCGTGGAGTCAGGATCAATTTGTCCGAAAATCCAAGGCTAACACCCCTCCAAAAACCAAGTTCAATCATGTTTGGGGGAAAACGATATTACCCATAAATTTGAAGTCTAATACCATCTAAAAGGGCTTGTATATGAACAAGGTTAGAAATATAAGGCTAATACTCTTTTAAATGGGGCTCGTCGAGTCAGGATCAATTTGTCCGAAAATCCAAGGCTAACACCCCCTCCAAAAACCAAGTTCAATCATGTTTGGGGGAAAAGCCTATAACCCATAAATTTGAAGTCTAATAACATCTAAAATGGCTTGGATATGAACAAGGTTAGAAATATAAGTCTAATACTCATTTAAATAGGGCTCGTCGAGTCAGGATCAATTTGTCCGAAAATCCAAGGCTAACACCCCTCCAAAAACCAAGTTCAATCATGTTTGGGGGAAAAGCCTATAACCCATAAATTTGAAGTCTAATACCATCTAGAAGGGCTTGGATATGAACAAGGTTAGATATCTAAGGCTAATATTCATTTAAATACAGCTCGTCGAGTCAGGATCAATTTGTCCAAAAATCCAAGGCTAACACCCCCTCCAAAAACCAAGTTCAATTATGTTTGGGGGAAAAGGATATTACCCATAAATTTGAAGTCTAATACCAACTAAAAGGGCTTGGATATGAACAAGGTTAGAAATATAAGGATAATACTCATTTAAATGGGGCTCGTCGAGTGAGGATCAATTTGTCCTAAAATCCAAGGCTAACACCCCTCTAAAAACCAAGTTCAATCATGTTTGGGGGAAAAGCCTATAACCCATAAATTTGAAGTCTAATACCATCTAAAAGGGCTTGGATATGAACAAGGTTAGATATCTAAGGCTAATACTCATTTAAATAGGGCTCGTCGAGTCAGGATCAATTTGTCCGAAAATCCAAGGCTAGCACCCCCTCCAAAAACCAAGTTCAATCATGTTTGGGGGAAAAGGATATTACCCATAAATTTGAAGTCTAATACCAAATAAAAGGGCTTGGATGTGAAAAAGGTTAGAAATCTAAGGATAATACTCATTTAAATGGGGCTCGACGAGTGAGGATCAATTTGTCCGAAAATCCAAGGCTAACACCCCTCCAAAAACCAAGTTCAATCATGTTTGGGTGAAAGGCCTATAACCCATAAATTTGAAGTCTAATACCATTTAAAATGGCTTGGATATGAACAAGGTTAGAAATATAAGTCTAATACTCATTTAAATAGGGCTCGTCGAGTCAGGATCAATTTGTCCGAAAATCCAAGGCTAACACCCCTCCAAAAACCAAGTTCAACCATGTTTGGGGAAAAAGCCTATAACCCATAAATTTGAAGTCTAATACCATCTAAAAGGGCTTGGATATGAACAAGGTTATAAATCTAAGGCTAATATTCATTTAAATACGGCTCGTCGAGTCAGGATCAATTTGTCCGAAAATCCAAGGCTAACACGCCCTCCAAAAACCAAGTTCAATCATGTTTGGGGGAAAAGGATATTACCCATAAATTTGAAGTCTAATACCTACTAAAAGGGATTGTATATGAACAAGGTTAGAAATCTAAGGATAATACTCATTTAAATGGGGCTCGTCGAGTCAGGATCAATTTGTCCGAAAATCCAAGGCTACACCCCTCCAAAAACCAAGTTCAATCATGTTTGGGGGAAAAGCCTATAACCCATAAACTTGAAGTCTAATACCATCTAAAAGTGCTTGGATATGAACAAGATTAGAAATCTAAGGCTAATACTCATTTAAATAAGGCTTGTTGAGTCAGGATCAATTTGTCCGAAAATCCAAGGCTAACACCCCTCCAAAAACCAAGTTCAATCATGTCTGGGGAAAAAGCCTATAACCCATAAATTTGAAGTCTAATACCATCTAAAAGGGCTTGGATATGAACAAGGTTAGAAATCTAAGGCTAATACTCATTTAAATAGGGCTCGTCGAGTCAGGATCAATTTGTCCGAAAATCCAAGGCTAACACACCTCCAAAAACCAAGTTCAATCATGTTTGGGGGAAAAGGATATTACCCAAAAATTTGAAGTCTAATACCAACTAAAAGGGCTTGGATATGGACAAGGTTAGAAATCTAAGGATAATACTCATTTAAATGGGGCTCGTCGAGTCAGGATCAATTTGTCCGAAAATCCAAGGCTAACACGCCCTCCAAAAACCAAGTTCAATCATGTTTGGGGGAAAAGGATATTACCCATAAATTTGAAGTCTAATACCAACTAAAAGGGCTTGGATATGAACAAGGTTAGATATCTAAGGCTAATACTCATTTAAATGGGGCTCGTCGAGTGAGGATCAATTTGTCCGAAAATCCAAGGCTAACACCCCTCCAAAAACCAAGTTCAATCATGTTTGGGGGAAAAGCCTATAACCCATAAATTTGAAGTATAATACCATCTAAAAGGGCTTGGATATGAACAAGGTTAGAAATCTAAGGATAATACTCATTTAAATGGGGCTCGTCGAGTCAGGATCAATTTGTCCGAAAATCCAAGGCTAACACGCCCTCCAAAAACCAAGTTCAATCATGTTTGGGGGAAAAGCCTATAACCCATAAACTTGAAGTCTAATACCATCTAAAAGTGCTTGGATATGAACAAGATTAGAAATCTAAGGCTAATACTCATTTAAATAAGGCTCGTGGAGTCAGGATCAATTTGTCCGAAAATCCAAGGCTAACACCCCTCCAAAAACCAAGTTCAATCATGTTTGGGGGAAAACGATATTACCCATAAATTTGAAGTCTAATACCATCTAAAAGGGCTTGTATATGAACAAGGTTAGAAATATAAGGCTAATACTCTTTTAAATGGGGCTCGTCGAGTCAGGATCAATTTGTCCGAAAATCCAAGGCTAACACCCCCTCCAAAAACCAAGTTCAATCATGTTTGGGGGAAAAGCCTATAACCCATAAATTTGAAGTCTAATAACATCTAAAATGGCTTGGATATGAACAAGGTTAGAAATATAAGTCTAATACTCATTTAAATAGGGCTCGTCGAGTCAGGATCAATTTGTCCGAAAATCCAAGGCTAACACCCCTCCAAAAACCAAGTTCAATCATGTTTGGGGGAAAAGCCTATAACCCATAAATTTGAAGTCTAATACCATCTAGAAGGGCTTGGATATGAACAAGGTTAGATATCTAAGGCTAATATTCATTTAAATACAGCTCGTCGAGTCAGGATCAATTTGTCCGAAAATCCAAGGCTAACACCCCCTCCAAAAACCAAGTTCAATTATGTTTGGGGGAAAAGGATATTACCCATAAATTTGAAGTCTAATACCAACTAAAAGGGCTTGGATATGAACAAGGTTAGAAATATAAGGATAATACTCATTTAAATGGGGCTCGTCGAGTGAGGATCAATTTGTCCTAAAATCCAAGGCTAACACCCCTCTAAAAACCAAGTTCAATCATGTTTGGGGGAAAAGCCTATAACCCATAAATTTGAAGTCTAATACCATCTAAAAGGGCTTGGATATGAACAAGGTTAGATATCTAAGGCTAATACTCATTTAAATAGGGCTCGTCGAGTCAGGATCAATTTGTCCGAAAATCCAAGGCTAGCACCCCCTCCAAAAACCAAGTTCAATCATGTTTGGGGGAAAAGGATATTACCCATAAATTTGAAGTCTAATACCAAATAAAAGGGCTTGGATGTGAACAAGGTTAGAAATCTAAGGATAATACTCATTTAAATGGGGCTCGACGAGTGAGGATCAATTTGTCCGAAAATCCAAGGCTAACACCCCTCCAAAAACCAAGTTCAATCATGTTTGGGTGAAAAGCCTATAACCCATAAATTTGAAGTCTAATACCATCTAAAATGGCTTGGATATGAACAAGGTTAGAAATATAAGTCTAATACTCATTTAAATAGGGCTCGTCGAGTCAGGATCAATTTGTCCGAAAATCCAAGGCTAACACCCCTCCAAAAACCAAGTTCAACCATGTTTGGGGAAAAAGCCTATAACCCATAAATTTGAAGTCTAATACCATCTAAAAGGGCTTGGATATGAAAAAGGTTATTAATCTAAGGCTAATATTCATTTAAATACGGCTCGTCGAGTCAGGATCAATTTGTCCGAAAATCCAAGGCTAACACGCCCTCCAAAAACCAAGTTCAATCATGTTTGGGGGAAAAGGATATTACCCATAAATTTGAAGTCTAATACCTACTAAAAGGGATTGTATATGAACAAGGTTAGAAATCTAAGGATAATACTCATTTAAATGGGGCTCGTCGAGTCAGGATCAATTTGTCCGAAAATCCAAGGCTACACCCCTCCAAAAACCAAGTTCAATCATGTTTGGGGGAAAAGCCTATAACCCATAAATTTGAAGTATAATACCATCTAAAAGGGATTGGATATGAACAAGATTACAAATCTAAGGCTAATACTCATTTAAATGGGGCTCGTGGAGTCAGGATCAATTTGTCCGAAAATCCAACGCTAACACCCCTCCGAAAACCAAGTTCAATCATGTTTGGGGGAAAAGCCTATAACCCATAAGTTTGAAGTCTAATACAATCTAAAAGGGCTTGGATATGAACAAGGTTAGATATCTAAGGCTAATACTCATTTAAATAGGGCTCGTCGAGTCAGGATCAATTTGTCCGAAAATCCAAGACTAACACCCCCTCCAAAAACCAAGTTGAATCATGTTTGGGTGAAAAGGATATTACCCATAAATTTGAAGTCTAATACCATCTAAAAGGGATTAGATATGAACAAGGTTATAAATCTAAGGCTAATACTCATTTAAATGGGGCTCGTCGAGTCAGGATCAATTTGTCCGAAAATCCAAGGCTAACACCCCTCCAAAAACCAAGTTCAATCATGTTTGGGGGAAAAGCCTATAACCCATAAATTTGAAGTCTAATACCATCTAAAAGGGCTTGGATATGAACAAGGTTAGAAATCTAAGGCTAATACTCATTTAAATAGGGCTCGTCGAGTCAGGATCAATTTGTCCGAAAATCCAAGGCTAACACCCCTCCGAAAACCAAGTTCAATCATGTTTGGGGGAAAAGGATATTACCCATAAATTTGAAGTCTAATACCAACTAAAAGGGCTTGGATATGAACAAGGTTAGAAATCTAAGGATAATACTCATTTAAATGGGGCTCGTCGAGTCAGGATCAATTTGTCCGAAAATCCAAGGCTAACACGCCCTCCAAAAACCAAGTTCAATCATGTTTGGGGGAAAAGGATATTACGCATAAATTTGAAGTCTAATACCAACTAAAAGGGCTTGGATATGAACAAGGTTAGATATATAAGGCTAATACTCATTTAAATGGGGCTCGTCGAGTCAGGATCAATTTGTCCGAAAATCCAAGGCTAACACCCCCTCCAAAAACCAAGTTCAATCATGTTTGGGGGAAAAGGATATTACCCATAAATTTGAAGTCTAATACCAAATAAAAGGGCTTGGATATGAACAAGGTTAGAAATCTAAGGATAATACTCATTTAAATGGGGCTCGACGAGTGAGGATCAATTTGTCCGAAAATCCAAGGCTAACACCCCTCCAAAAACCAAGTTCAATCATGTCTGGGGAAAAAGCCTATAACCCATAAATTTGAAGTCTAATACCATCTAAAAGGGCTTGGATATGAACAAGGTTAGAAATCTAAGGCTAATACTCATTTAAATAGGGCTCGTCGAGTCAGGATCAATTTGTCCGAAAATCCAAGGCTAACACCCCTGCAAAAACCAAGTTCAATCATGTTTGGGGGAAAAGCCTATAACCCATAAATTTGAAGTATAATACCATCTAAAAGGGCTTGGATATGAACAAGGTTAGAAATCTAAGGCTAATACTCATTTAAATGGGGCTCGTCGAGTCAGGATCAATTTGTCCGAAAATCCAAGGCTAACACGCCCTCCAAAAACCAAGTTCAATCATGTTTGGGGGAAAAGCCTATAACCCATAAACTTGAAGTCTAATACCATCTAAAAGTGCTTGGATATGAACAAGATTAGAAATCTAAGGCTAATACTCATTTAAATAAGGCTCGTTGAGTCAGGATCAATTTGTCCGAAAATCCAAGGCTAACACCCCTCCAAAAACCAAGTTCAATCATGTTTGGGGGAAAAGGATATTACCCATAAATTTGAAGTCTAATACCAACTAAAAGGGCTTGGATATGAACAAGGTTAGAAATCTAAGGATAATACTCATTTAAATGGGGCTCGTCGAGTCAGGATCAATTTGTCCGAAAATCCAAGGCTAACACGCCCTCCAAAAACCAAGTTCAATCATGTTTGGGGGAAAAGGATATTACGCATAAATTTGAAGTCTAATACCAACTAAAAGGGCTTGGATATGAACAAGGTTAGATATCTAAGGTTAATACTCATTTAAATGGGGCTCGTCGAGTCAGGATCAATTTGTCCGAAAATCCAAGGCTAACACCCCCTCCAAAAACCAAGTTCAATCATGTTTGGGGGAAAAGGATATTACCCATAAATTTGAAGTCTAATACCAAATAAAAGGGCTTGGATATGAACAAGGTTAGAAATCTAAGGATAATACTCATTTAAATGGGGCTCGACGAGTGCGGATCAATTTGTCCGAAAATCCAAGGCTAACACCCCTCCAAAAACCAAGTTCAATCATGTCTGGGGAAAAAGCCTATAACCCATAAATTTGAAGTCTAATACCATCTAAAAGGGCTTGGATATGAACAAGGTTAGAAATCTAAGGCTAATACTCATTTAAATAGGGCTCGTCGAGTCAGGATCAATTTGTCCAAAAATCCAAGGCTAACACCCCTCCAAAAACCAAGTTCAATCATGTTTGGGGGAAAAGCCTATAACCCATAAATTTGAAGTATAATACCATCTAAAAGGGCTTGGATATGAACAAGGTTAGAAATCTAAGGCTAATACTCATTTAAATGGGGCTCGTCGAGTCAGGATCAATTTGTCCGAAAATCCAAGACTAACACGCCCTCCAAAAACCAAGTTCAATCATGTTTGGGGGAAAAGCCTATAACCCATAAACTTGAAGTCTAATACCATCTAAAAGTGCTTGGATATGAACAAGATTAGAAATCTAAGGCTAATACTCATTTAAATAAGGCTTGTTGAGTCAGGATCAATTTGTCCGAAAATCCAAGGCTAACACCCCTCCAAAAACCAAGTTCAATCATGTTTGGGGGAAAACGATATTACCCATAAATTTGAAGTCTAATACCATCTAAAAGGGCTTGGATATGAACAAGGTTAGAAATCTAAGGCTAATACTCTTTTAAATGGGGCTCGTCGAGTCAGGATCAATTTGTCCGAAAATCCAAGGCTAACACCCCCTCCAAAAACCAAGTTCAATCATGTTTGGGGGAAAAGCCTATAACCCATAAATTTGAAGTCTAATAACATCTAAAATGGCTTGGATATGAACAAGGTTAGAAATATAAGTCTAATACTCATTTAAATAGGGCTCGTCGAGTCAGGATCAATTTGTCCGAAAATCCAAGGCTAACACCCCTCCAAAAACCAAGTTCAATCATGTTTGGGGGAAAAGCCTATAACCCATAAATTTGAAGTATAATACCATCTAAAAGGGCTTGGATATGAACAAGGTTAGAAATCTAAGGCTAATACTCATTTAAATGGGGCTCGTCGAGTCAGGATCAATTTGTCCGAAAATCCAAGACTAACACGCCCTCCAAAAACCAAGTTCAATCATGTTTGGGGGAAAAGCCTATAACCCATAAACTTGAAGTCTAATACCATCTAAAAGTGCTTGGATATGAACAAGATTAGAAATCTAAGGCTAATACTCATTTAAATAAGGCTTGTTGAGTCAGGATCAATTTGTCCGAAAATCCAAGGCTAACACCCCTCCAAAAACCAAGTTCAATCATGTTTGGGGGAAAACGATATTACCCATAAATTTGAAGTCTAATACCATCTAAAAGGGCTTGGATATGAACAAGGTTAGAAATCTAAGGCTAATACTCTTTTAAATGGGGCTCGTCGAGTCAGGATCAATTTGTCCGAAAATCCAAGGCTAACACCCCCTCCAAAAACCAAGTTCAATCATGTTTGGGGGAAAAGCCTATAACCCATAAATTTGAAGTCTAATAACATCTAAAATGGCTTGGATATGAACAAGGTTAGAAATATAAGTCTAATACTCATTTAAATAGGGCTCGTCGAGTCAGGATCAATTTGTCCGAAAATCCAAGGCTAACACCCCTCCAAAAACCAAGTTCAATCATGTTTGGGGGAAAAGCCTATAACCCATAAATTTGAAGTCTAATACCATCTAGAAGGGCTTGGATATGAACAAGGTTAGATATCTAAGGCTAATATTCATTTAAATACAGCTCGTCGAGTCAGGATCAATTTGTCCAAAAATCCAAGGCTAACACCCCCTCCAAAAACCAAGTTCAATTATGTTTGGGGGAAAAGGATATTACCCATAAATTTGAAGTCTAATACCAACTAAAAGGGCTTGGATATGAACAAGGTTAGAAATATAAGGATAATACTCATTTAAATGGGGCTCGTCGAGTGAGGATCAATTTGTCCTAAAATCCAAGGCTAACACCCCTCTAAAAACCAAGTTCAATCATGTTTGGGGGAAAAGCCTATAACCCATAAATTTGAAGTCTAATACCATCTAAAAGGGCTTGGATATGAACAAGGTTAGATATCTAAGGCTAATACTCATTTAAATAGGGCTCGTCGAGTCAGGATCAATTTGTCCGAAAATCCAAGGCTAGCACCCCCTCCAAAAACCAAGTTCAATCATGTTTGGGGGAAAAGGATATTACCCATAAATTTGAAGTCTAATACCAAATAAAAGGGCTTGGATGTGAAAAAGGTTAGAAATCTAAGGATAATACTCATTTAAATGGGGCTCGACGAGTGAGGATCAATTTGTCCGAAAATCCAAGGCTAACACCCCTCCAAAAACCAAGTTCAATCATGTTTGGGTGAAAGGCCTATAACCCATAAATTTGAAGTCTAATACCATCTAAAATGGCTTGGATATGAACAAGGTTAGAAATATAAGTCTAATACTCATTTAAATAGGGCTCGTCGAGTCAGGATCAATTTGTCCGAAAATCCAAGGCTAACACCCCTCCAAAAACCAAGTTCAACCATGTTTGGGGAAAAAGCCTATAACCCATAAATTTGAAGTCTAATACCATCTAAAAGGGCTTGGATATGAACAAGGTTATAAATCTAAGGCTAATATTCATTTAAATACGGCTCGTCGAGTCAGGATCAATTTGTCCGAAAATCCAAGGCTAACACGCCCTCCAAAAACCAAGTTCAATCATGTTTGGGGGAAAAGGATATTACCCATAAATTTGAAGTCTAATACCTACTAAAAGGGATTGTATATGAACAAGGTTAGAAATCTAAGGATAATACTCATTTAAATGGGGCTCGTCGAGTCAGGATCAATTTGTCCGAAAATCCAAGGCTACACCCCTCCAAAACCAAGTTCAATCATGTTTGGGGGAAAAGCCTATAACCCATAAATTTGAAGTATAATACCATCTAAAAGGGATTGGATATGAACAAGATTAGAAATATAAGGCTAATACTCATTTAAATGGGGCTCGTTGAGTCAGGATCAATTTGTCCGAAAATCCAAGGCTAACACCCCTCCGAAAACCAAGTTCAATCATGTTTGGGGGAAAAGCCTATAACCCATAAGTTTGAAGTCTAATACAATCTAAAAGGGCTTGGATATGAACAAGGTTAGATATCTAAGGCTAATACTCATTTAAATAGGGCTCGTCGAGTCAGGATCAATTTGTCCGAAAATCCAAGACTAACACCCCCTCCAAAAACCAAGTTGAATCATGTTTGGGTGAAAAGGATATTACCCATAAATTTGAAGTCTAATACCATCTAAAAGGGATTAGATATGAACAAGGTTATAAATCTAAGGCTAATACTCATTTAAATGGGGCTCGTCGAGTCAGGATCAATTTGTCCGAAAATCCAAGGCTAACACCCCTCCAAAAACCAAGTTCAATCATGTTTGGGGGAAAAGCCTATAACCCATAAATTTGAAGTCTAATACCATCTAAAAGGGCTTGGATATGAACAAGGTTAGAAATCTAAGGCTAATACTCATTTAAATAGGGCTCGTCGAGTCAGGATCAATTTGTCCGAAAATCCAAGGCTAACACCCCTCCGAAAACCAAGTTCAATCATGTTTGGGGGAAAAGGATATTACCCATAAATTTGAAGTCTAATACCAACTAAAAGGGCTTGGATATGAACAAGGTTAGAAATCTAAGGATAATACTCATTTAAATGGGGCTCGTCGAGTCAGGATCAATTTGTCCGAAAATCCAAGGCTAACACGCCCTCCAAAAACCAAGTTCAATCATGTTTGGGGGAAAAGGATATTACGCATAAATTTGAAGTCTAATACCAACTAAAAGGGCTTGGATATGAACAAGGTTAGATATATAAGGCTAATACTCATTTAAATGGGGCTCGTCGAGTCAGGATCAATTTGTCCGAAAATCCAAGGCTAACACCCCCTCCAAAAACCAAGTTCAATCATGTTTGGGGGAAAAGGATATTACCCATAAATTTGAAGTCTAATACCAAATAAAAGGGCTTGGATATGAACAAGGTTAGAAATCTAAGGATAATACTCATTTAAATGGGGCTCGACGAGTGAGGATCAATTTGTCCGAAAATCCAAGGCTAACACCCCTCCAAAAACCAAGTTCAATCATGTCTGGGGAAAAAGCCTATAACCCATAAATTTGAAGTCTAATACCATCTAAAAGGGCTTGGATATGAACAAGGTTAGAAATCTAAGGCTAATACTCATTTAAATAGGGCTCGTCGAGTCAGGATCAATTTGTCCGAAAATCCAAGGCTAACACCCCTGCAAAAACCAAGTTCAATCATGTTTGGGGGAAAAGCCTATAACCCATAAATTTGAAGTATAATACCATCTAAAAGGGCTTGGATATGAACAAGGTTAGAAATCTAAGGCTAATACTCATTTAAATGGGGCTCGTCGAGTCAGGATCAATTTGTCCGAAAATCCAAGGCTAACACGCCCTCCAAAAACCAAGTTCAATCATGTTTGGGGGAAAAGCCTATAACCCATAAACTTGAAGTCTAATACCATCTAAAAGTGCTTGGATATGAACAAGATTAGAAATCTAAGGCTAATACTCATTTAAATAAGGCTCGTTGAGTCAGGATCAATTTGTCCGAAAATCCAAGGCTAACACCCCTCCAAAAACCAAGTTCAATCATGTTTGGGGGAAAAGGATATTACCCATAAATTTGAAGTCTAATACCAACTAAAAGGGCTTGGATATGAACAAGGTTAGAAATCTAAGGATAATACTCATTTAAATGGGGCTCGTCGAGTGAGGATCAATTTGTCCTAAAATCCAAGGCTAACACCCCTCTAAAAACCAAGTTCAATCATGTTTGGGGGAAAAGCCTATAACCCATAAATTTGAAGTCTAATACCATCTAAAAGGGCTTGGATATGAACAAGGTTAGATATCTAAGGCTAATACTCATTTAAATAGGGCTCGTCGAGTCAGGATCAATTTGTCCGAAAATCCAAGGCTAGCACCCCCTCCAAAAACCAAGTTCAATCATGTTTGGGGGAAAAGGATATTACCCATAAATTTGAAGTCTAATACCAAATAAAAGGGCTTGGATGTGAAAAAGGTTAGAAATCTAAGGATAATACTCATTTAAATGGGGCTCGACGAGTGAGGATCAATTTGTCCGAAAATCCAAGGCTAACACCCCTCCAAAAACCAAGTTCAATCATGTTTGGGTGAAAGGCCTATAACCCATAAATTTGAAGTCTAATACCATCTAAAATGGCTTGGATATGAACAAGGTTAGAAATATAAGTCTAATACTCATTTAAATAGGGCTCGTCGAGTCAGGATCAATTTGTCCGAAAATCCAAGGCTAACACCCCTCCAAAAACCAAGTTCAACCATGTTTGGGGAAAAAGCCTATAACCCATAAATTTGAAGTCTAATACCATCTAAAAGGGCTTGGATATGAACAAGGTTATAAATCTAAGGCTAATATTCATTTAAATACGGCTCGTCGAGTCAGGATCAATTTGTCCGAAAATCCAAGGCTAACACGCCCTCCAAAAACCAAGTTCAATCATGTTTGGGGGAAAAGGATATTACCCATAAATTTGAAGTCTAATACCTACTAAAAGGGATTGTATATGAACAAGGTTAGAAATCTAAGGATAATACTCATTTAAATGGGGCTCGTCGAGTCAGGATCAATTTGTCCGAAAATCCAAGGCTACACCCCTCCAAAACCAAGTTCAATCATGTTTGGGGGAAAAGCCTATAACCCATAAATTTGAAGTATAATACCATCTAAAAGGGATTGGATATGAACAAGATTAGAAATATAAGGCTAATACTCATTTAAATGGGGCTCGTTGAGTCAGGATCAATTTGTCCGAAAATCCAAGGCTAACACCCCTCCGAAAACCAAGTTCAATCATGTTTGGGGGAAAAGCCTATAACCCATAAGTTTGAAGTCTAATACAATCTAAAAGGGCTTGGATATGAACAAGGTTAGATATCTAAGGCTAATACTCATTTAAATAGGGCTCGTCGAGTCAGGATCAATTTGTCCGAAAATCCAAGACTAACACCCCCTCCAAAAACCAAGTTGAATCATGTTTGGGTGAAAAGGATATTACCCATAAATTTGAAGTCTAATACCATCTAAAAGGGATTAGATATGAACAAGGTTATAAATCTAAGGCTAATACTCATTTAAATGGGGCTCGTCGAGTCAGGATCAATTTGTCCGAAAATCCAAGGCTAACACCCCTCCAAAAACCAAGTTCAATCATGTTTGGGGGAAAAGCCTATAACCCATAAATTTGAAGTCTAATACCATCTAAAAGGGCTTGGATATGAACAAGGTTAGAAATCTAAGGCTAATACTCATTTAAATAGGGCTCGTCGAGTCAGGATCAATTTGTCCGAAAATCCAAGGCTAACACCCCTCCGAAAACCAAGTTCAATCATGTTTGGGGGAAAAGGATATTACCCATAAATTTGAAGTCTAATACCAACTAAAAGGGCTTGGATATGAACAAGGTTAGAAATCTAAGGATAATACTCATTTAAATGGGGCTCGTCGAGTCAGGATCAATTTGTCCGAAAATCCAAGGCTAACACGCCCTCCAAAAACCAAGTTCAATCATGTTTGGGGGAAAAGGATATTACGCATAAATTTGAAGTCTAATACCAACTAAAAGGGCTTGGATATGAACAAGGTTAGATATATAAGGCTAATACTCATTTAAATGGGGCTCGTCGAGTCAGGATCAATTTGTCCGAAAATCCAAGGCTAACACCCCCTCCAAAAACCAAGTTCAATCATGTTTGGGGGAAAAGGATATTACCCATAAATTTGAAGTCTAATACCAAATAAAAGGGCTTGGATATGAACAAGGTTAGAAATCTAAGGATAATACTCATTTAAATGGGGCTCGACGAGTGAGGATCAATTTGTCCGAAAATCCAAGGCTAACACCCCTCCAAAAACCAAGTTCAATCATGTCTGGGGAAAAAGCCTATAACCCATAAATTTGAAGTCTAATACCATCTAAAAGGGCTTGGATATGAACAAGGTTAGAAATCTAAGGCTAATACTCATTTAAATAGGGCTCGTCGAGTCAGGATCAATTTGTCCGAAAATCCAAGGCTAACACCCCTGCAAAAACCAAGTTCAATCATGTTTGGGGGAAAAGCCTATAACCCATAAATTTGAAGTATAATACCATCTAAAAGGGCTTGGATATGAACAAGGTTAGAAATCTAAGGCTAATACTCATTTAAATGGGGCTCGTCGAGTCAGGATCAATTTGTCCGAAAATCCAAGGCTAACACGCCCTCCAAAAACCAAGTTCAATCATGTTTGGGGGAAAAGCCTATAACCCATAAACTTGAAGTCTAATACCATCTAAAAGTGCTTGGATATGAACAAGATTAGAAATCTAAGGCTAATACTCATTTAAATAAGGCTCGTTGAGTCAGGATCAATTTGTCCGAAAATCCAAGGCTAACACCCCTCCAAAAACCAAGTTCAATCATGTTTGGGGGAAAAGGATATTACCCATAAATTTGAAGTCTAATACCAACTAAAAGGGCTTGGATATGAACAAGGTTAGAAATCTAAGGATAATACTCATTTAAATGGGGCTCGTCGAGTCAGGATCAATTTGTCCGAAAATCCAAGGCTAACACGCCCTCCAAAAACCAAGTTCAATCATGTTTGGGGGAAAAGGATATTACGCATAAATTTGAAGTCTAATACCAACTAAAAGGGCTTGGATATGAACAAGGTTAGATATCTAAGGTTAATACTCATTTAAATGGGGCTCGTCGAGTCAGGATCAATTTGTCCGAAAATCCAAGGCTAACACCCCCTCCAAAAACCAAGTTCAATCATGTTTGGGGGAAAAGGATATTACCCATAAATTTGAAGTCTAATACCAAATAAAAGGGCTTGGATATGAACAAGGTTAGAAATCTAAGGATAATACTCATTTAAATGGGGCTCGACGAGTGCGGATCAATTTGTCCGAAAATCCAAGGCTAACACCCCTCCAAAAACCAAGTTCAATCATGTCTGGGGAAAAAGCCTATAACCCATAAATTTGAAGTCTAATACCATCTAAAAGGGCTTGGATATGAACAAGGTTAGAAATCTAAGGCTAATACTCATTTAAATAGGGCTCGTCGAGTCAGGATCAATTTGTCCAAAAATCCAAGGCTAACACCCCTCCAAAAACCAAGTTCAATCATGTTTGGGGGAAAAGCCTATAACCCATAAATTTGAAGTATAATACCATCTAAAAGGGCTTGGATATGAACAAGGTTAGAAATCTAAGGCTAATACTCATTTAAATGGGGCTCGTCGAGTCAGGATCAATTTGTCCGAAAATCCAAGACTAACACGCCCTCCAAAAACCAAGTTCAATCATGTTTGGGGGAAAAGCCTATAACCCATAAACTTGAAGTCTAATACCATCTAAAAGTGCTTGGATATGAACAAGATTAGAAATCTAAGGCTAATACTCATTTAAATAAGGCTTGTTGAGTCAGGATCAATTTGTCCGAAAATCCAAGGCTAACACCCCTCCAAAAACCAAGTTCAATCATGTTTGGGGGAAAACGATATTACCCATAAATTTGAAGTCTAATACCATCTAAAAGGGCTTGGATATGAACAAGGTTAGAAATCTAAGGCTAATACTCTTTTAAATGGGGCTCGTCGAGTCAGGATCAATTTGTCCGAAAATCCAAGGCTAACACCCCCTCCAAAAACCAAGTTCAATCATGTTTGGGGGAAAAGCCTATAACCCATAAATTTGAAGTCTAATAACATCTAAAATGGCTTGGATATGAACAAGGTTAGAAATATAAGTCTAATACTCATTTAAATAGGGCTCGTCGAGTCAGGATCAATTTGTCCGAAAATCCAAGGCTAACACCCCTCCAAAAACCAAGTTCAATCATGTCTGGGGGAAAAGCCTATAACCCATAAATTTGAAGTATAATACCATCTAAAAGGGCTTGGATATGAACAAGGTTAGAAATCTAAGGCTAATACTCATTTAAATAGGGCTCGTCGAGTCAGGATCAATTTGTCCGAAAATCCAAGGCTAACACCCCTGCAAAAACCAAGTTCAATCATGTTTGGGGGAAAAGCCTATAACCCATAAATTTGAAGTATAATACCATCTAAAAGGGCTTGGATATGAACAAGGTTAGAAATCTAAGGCTAATACTCATTTAAATGGGGCTCGTCGAGTCAGGATCAATTTGTCCGAAAATCCAAGGCTAACACGCCCTCCAAAAACCAAGTTCAATCATGTTTGGGGGAAAAGCCTATAACCCATAAACTTGAAGTCTAATACCATCTAAAAGTGCTTGGATATGAACAAGATTAGAAATCTAAGGCTAATACTCATTTAAATAAGGCTCGTTGAGTCAGGATCAATTTGTCCGAAAATCCAAGGCTAACACCCCTCCAAAAACCAAGTTCAATCATGTTTGGGGGAAAAGGATATTACCCATAAATTTGAAGTCTAATACCAACTAAAAGGGCTTGGATATGAACAAGGTTAGAAATCTAAGGATAATACTCATTTAAATGGGGCTCGTCGAGTCAGGATCAATTTGTCCGAAAATCCAAGGCTAACACGCCCTCCAAAAACCAAGTTCAATCATGTTTGGGGGAAAAGGATATTACGCATAAATTTGAAGTCTAATACCAACTAAAAGGGCTTGGATATGAACAAGGTTAGATATCTAAGGTTAATACTCATTTAAATGGGGCTCGTCGAGTCAGGATCAATTTGTCCGAAAATCCAAGGCTAACACCCCCTCCAAAAACCAAGTTCAATCATGTTTGGGGGAAAAGGATATTACCCATAAATTTGAAGTCTAATACCAAATAAAAGGGCTTGGATATGAACAAGGTTAGAAATCTAAGGATAATACTCATTTAAATGGGGCTCGACGAGTGCGGATCAATTTGTCCGAAAATCCAAGGCTAACACCCCTCCAAAAACCAAGTTCAATCATGTCTGGGGAAAAAGCCTATAACCCATAAATTTGAAGTCTAATACCATCTAAAAGGGCTTGGATATGAACAAGGTTAGAAATCTAAGGCTAATACTCATTTAAATAGGGCTCGTCGAGTCAGGATCAATTTGTCCAAAAATCCAAGGCTAACACCCCTCCAAAAACCAAGTTCAATCATGTTTGGGGGAAAAGCCTATAACCCATAAATTTGAAGTATAATACCATCTAAAAGGGCTTGGATATGAACAAGGTTAGAAATCTAAGGCTAATACTCATTTAAATGGGGCTCGTCGAGTCAGGATCAATTTGTCCGAAAATCCAAGGCTAACACGCCCTCCAAAAACCAAGTTCAATCATGTTTGGGGGAAAAGCCTATAACCCATAAACTTGAAGTCTAATACCATCTAAAAGTGCTTGGATATGAACAAGGTTAGAAATCTAAGGCTAATACTCATTTAAATAAGGCTTGTTGAGTCAGGATCAATTTGTCCGAAAATCCAAGGCTAACACCCCTCCAAAAACCAAGTTCAATCATGTTTGGGGGAAAACGATATTACCCATAAATTTGAAATCTAATACCATCTAAAAGGGCTTGGATATGAACAAGGTTAGAAATCTAAGGCTAATACTCTTTTAAATGGGGCTCGTCGAGTCAGGATCAATTTGTCCGAAAATCCAAGGCTAACACCCCCTCCAAAAACCAAGTTCAATCATGTTTGGGGGAAAAGCCTATAACCCATAAATTTGAAGTCTAATAACATCTAAAATGGCTTGGATATGAACAAGGTTAGAAATATAAGTCTAATACTCATTTAAATAGGGCTCGTCGAGTCAGGATCAATTTGTCCGAAAATCCAAGGCTAACACCCCTCCAAAAACCAAGTTCAATCATGTTTGGGGGAAAAGCCTATAACCCATAAATTTGAAGTATAATACCATCTAAAAGGGCTTGGATATGAACAAGGTTAGAAATCTAAGGCTAATACTCATTTAAATGGGGCTCGTCGAGTCAGGATCAATTTGTCCGAAAATCCAAGACTAACACGCCCTCCAAAAACCAAGTTCAATCATGTTTGGGGGAAAAGCCTATAACCCATAAACTTGAAGTCTAATACCATCTAAAAGTGCTTGGATATGAACAAGATTAGAAATCTAAGGCTAATACTCATTTAAATAAGGCTCGTTGAGTCAGGATCAATTTGTCCGAAAATCCAAGGCTAACACCCCTCCAAAAACCAAGTTCAATCATGTTTGGGGGAAAAGGATATTACCCATAAATTTGAAGTCTAATACCAACTAAAAGGGCTTGGATATGAACAAGGTTAGAAATCTAAGGATAATACTCATTTAAATGGGGCTCGTCGAGTCAGGATCAATTTGTCCGAAAATCCAAGGCTAACACGCCCTCCAAAAACCAAGTTCAATCATGTTTGGGGGAAAAGGATATTACGCATAAATTTGAAGTCTAATACCAACTAAAAGGGCTTGGATATGAACAAGGTTAGATATCTAAGGTTAATACTCATTTAAATGGGGCTCGTCGAGTCAGGATCAATTTGTCCGAAAATCCAAGGCTAACACCCCCTCCAAAAACCAAGTTCAATCATGTTTGGGGGAAAAGGATATTACCCATAAATTTGAAGTCTAATACCAAATAAAAGGGCTTGGATATGAACAAGGTTAGAAATCTAAGGATAATACTCATTTAAATGGGGCTCGACGAGTGCGGATCAATTTGTCCGAAAATCCAAGGCTAACACCCCTCCAAAAACCAAGTTCAATCATGTCTGGGGAAAAAGCCTATAACCCATAAATTTGAAGTCTAATACCATCTAAAAGGGCTTGGATATGAACAAGGTTAGAAATCTAAGGCTAATACTCATTTAAATAGGGCTCGTCGAGTCAGGATCAATTTGTCCAAAAATCCAAGGCTAACACCCCTCCAAAAACCAAGTTCAATCATGTTTGGGGGAAAAGCCTATAACCCATAAATTTGAAGTATAATACCATCTAAAAGGGCTTGGATATGAACAAGGTTAGAAATCTAAGGCTAATACTCATTTAAATGGGGCTCGTCGAGTCAGGATCAATTTGTCCGAAAATCCAAGGCTAACACGCCCTCCAAAAACCAAGTTCAATCATGTTTGGGGGAAAAGCCTATAACCCATAAACTTGAAGTCTAATACCATCTAAAAGTGCTTGGATATGAACAAGGTTAGAAATCTAAGGCTAATACTCATTTAAATAAGGCTTGTTGAGTCAGGATCAATTTGTCCGAAAATCCAAGGCTAACACCCCTCCAAAAACCAAGTTCAATCATGTTTGGGGGAAAACGATATTACCCATAAATTTGAAGTCTAATACCATCTAAAAGGGCTTGGATATGAACAAGGTTAGAAATCTAAGGCTAATACTCTTTTAAATGGGGCTCGTCGAGTCAGGATCAATTTGTCCGAAAATCCAAGGCTAACACCCCCTCCAAAAACCAAGTTCAATCATGTTTGGGGGAAAAGCCTATAACCCATAAATTTGAAGTCTAATAACATCTAAAATGGCTTGGATATGAACAAGGTTAGAAATATAAGTCTAATACTCATTTAAATAGGGCTCGTCGAGTCAGGATCAATTTGTCCGAAAATCCAAGGCTAACACCCCTCCAAAAACCAAGTTCAATCATGTTTGGGGGAAAAGCCTATAACCCATAAATTTGAAGTATAATACCATCTAAAAGGGCTTGGATATGAACAAGGTTAGAAATCTAAGGCTAATACTCATTTAAATGGGGCTCGTCGAGTCAGGATCAATTTGTCCGAAAATCCAAGACTAACACGCCCTCCAAAAACCAAGTTCAATCATGTTTGGGGGAAAAGCCTATAACCCATAAACTTGAAGTCTAATACCATCTAAAAGTGCTTGGATATGAACAAGATTAGAAATCTAAGGCTAATACTCATTTAAATAAGGCTTGTTGAGTCAGGATCAATTTGTCCGAAAATCCAAGGCTAACACCCCTCCAAAAACCAAGTTCAATCATGTTTGGGGGAAAACGATATTACCCATAAATTTGAAGTCTAATACCATCTAAAAGGGCTTGGATATGAACAAGGTTAGAAATCTAAGGCTAATACTCTTTTAAATGGGGCTCGTCGAGTCAGGATCAATTTGTCCGAAAATCCAAGGCTAACACCCCCTCCAAAAACCAAGTTCAATCATGTTTGGGGGAAAAGCCTATAACCCATAAATTTGAAGTCTAATAACATCTAAAATGGCTTGGATATGAACAAGGTTAGAAATATAAGTCTAATACTCATTTAAATAGGGCTCGTCGAGTCAGGATCAATTTGTCCGAAAATCCAAGGCTAACACCCCTCCAAAAACCAAGTTCAATCATGTTTGGGGGAAAAGCCTATAACCCATAAATTTGAAGTCTAATACCATCTAGAAGGGCTTGGATATGAACAAGGTTAGATATCTAAGGCTAATATTCATTTAAATACAGCTCGTCGAGTCAGGATCAATTTGTCCGAAAATCCAAGGCTAACACCCCCTCCAAAAACCAAGTTCAATTATGTTTGGGGGAAAAGGATATTACCCATAAATTTGAAGTCTAATACCAACTAAAAGGGCTTGGATATGAACAAGGTTAGAAATATAAGGATAATACTCATTTAAATGGGGCTCGTCGAGTGAGGATCAATTTGTCCTAAAATCCAAGGCTAACACCCCTCTAAAAACCAAGTTCAATCATGTTTGGGGGAAAAGCCTATAACCCATAAATTTGAAGTCTAATACCATCTAAAAGGGCTTGGATATGAACAAGGTTAGATATCTAAGGCTAATACTCATTTAAATAGGGCTCGTCGAGTCAGGATCAATTTGTCCGAAAATCCAAGGCTAGCACCCCCTCCAAAAACCAAGTTCAATCATGTTTGGGGGAAAAGGATATTACCCATAAATTTGAAGTCTAATACCAAATAAAAGGGCTTGGATGTGAAAAAGGTTAGAAATCTAAGGATAATACTCATTTAAATGGGGCTCGACGAGTGAGGATCAATTTGTCCGAAAATCCAAGGCTAACACCCCTCCAAAAACCAAGTTCAATCATGTTTGGGTGAAAGGCCTATAACCCATAAATTTGAAGTCTAATACCATCTAAAATGGCTTGGATATGAACAAGGTTAGAAATATAAGTCTAATACTCATTTAAATAGGGCTCGTCGAGTCAGGATCAATTTGTCCGAAAATCCAAGGCTAACACCCCTCCAAAAACCAAGTTCAACCATGTTTGGGGAAAAAGCCTATAACCCATAAATTTGAAGTCTAATACCATCTAAAAGGGCTTGGATATGAACAAGGTTATAAATCTAAGGCTAATATTCATTTAAATACGGCTCGTCGAGTCAGGATCAATTTGTCCGAAAATCCAAGGCTAACACGCCCTCCAAAAACCAAGTTCAATCATGTTTGGGGGAAAAGGATATTACCCATAAATTTGAAGTCTAATACCTACTAAAAGGGATTGTATATGAACAAGGTTAGAAATCTAAGGATAATACTCATTTAAATGGGGCTCGTCGAGTCAGGATCAATTTGTCCGAAAATCCAAGGCTACACCCCTCCAAAACCAAGTTCAATCATGTTTGGGGGAAAAGCCTATAACCCATAAATTTGAAGTATAATACCATCTAAAAGGGATTGGATATGAACAAGATTAGAAATATAAGGCTAATACTCATTTAAATGGGGCTCGTTGAGTCAGGATCAATTTGTCCGAAAATCCAAGGCTAACACCCCTCCGAAAACCAAGTTCAATCATGTTTGGGGGAAAAGCCTATAACCCATAAGTTTGAAGTCTAATACAATCTAAAAGGGCTTGGATATGAACAAGGTTAGATATCTAAGGCTAATACTCATTTAAATAGGGCTCGTCGAGTCAGGATCAATTTGTCCGAAAATCCAAGACTAACACCCCCTCCAAAAACCAAGTTGAATCATGTTTGGGGGAAAAGGATATTACCCATAAATTTGAAGTCTAATACCATCTAAAAGGGTTTAGATATGAACAAGGTTATAAATCTAAGGCTAATACTCATTTAAATGGGGCTCGTCGAGTCAGGATCAATTTGTCCGAAAATCCAAGGCTAACACCCCTCCAAAAACCAAGTTCAATCATGTTTGGGGGAAAAGGATATTACGCATAAATTTGAAGTCTAATACCAACTAAAAGGGCTTGGATATGAACAAGGTTAGATATCTAAGGTTAATACTCATTTAAATGGGGCTCGTCGAGTCAGGATCAATTTGTCCGAAAATCCAAGGCTAACACCCCTCCAAAAACCAAGTTCAATCATGTTTGGGGGAAAACGATATTACCCATAAATTTGAAGTCTAATACCATCTAAAAGGGCTTGGATATGAACAAGGTTAGAAATCTAAGGCTAATACTCTTTTAAATGGGGCTCGTCGAGTCAGGATCAATTTGTCCGAAAATCCAAGGCTAACACCCCCTCCAAAAACCAAGTTCAATCATGTTTGGGGGAAAAGCCTATAACCCATAAATTTGAAGTCTAATAACATCTAAAATGGCTTGGATATGAACAAGGTTAGAAATATAAGTCTAATACTCATTTAAATAGGGCTCGTCGAGTCAGGATCAATTTATCCGAAAATCCAAGGCTAACACCCCTCCAAAAACCAAGTTCAATCATGTTTGGGGGAAAAGCCTATAACCCATAAATTTGAAGTCTAATACCATCTAGAAGGGCTTGGATATGAACAAGGTTAGATATCTAAGGCTAATATTCATTTAAATACAGCTCGTCGAGTCAGGATCAATTTGTCCGAAAATCCAAGGCTAACACCCCCTCCAAAAACCAAGTTCAATTATGTTTGGGGGAAAAGGATATTACCCATAAATTTGAAGTCTAATACCAACTAAAAGGGCTTGGATATGAACAAGGTTAGAAATATAAGGATAATACTCATTTAAATGGGGCTCGTCGAGTGAGGATCAATTTGTCCTAAAATCCAAGGCTAACACCCCTCTAAAAACCAAGTTCAATCATGTTTGGGGGAAAAGCCTATAACCCATAAATTTGAAGTCTAATACCATCTAAAAGGGCTTGGATATGAACAAGGTTAGATATCTAAGGCTAATACTCATTTAAATAGGGCTCGTCGAGTCAGGATCAATTTGTCCGAAAATCCAAGGCTAGCACCCCCTCCAAAAACCAAGTTCAATCATGTTTGGGGGAAAAGGATATTACCCATAAATTTGAAGTCTAATACCAAATAAAAGGGCTTGGATGTGAAAAAGGTTAGAAATCTAAGGATAATACTCATTTAAATGGGGCTCGACGAGTGAGGATCAATTTGTCCGAAAATCCAAGGCTAACACCCCTCCAAAAACCAAGTTCAATCATGTTTGGGTGAAAGGCCTATAACCCATAAATTTGAAGTCTAATACCATCTAAAATTGCTTGGATATGAACAAGGTTAGAAATATAAGTCTAATACTCATTTAAATAGGGCTCGTCGAGTCAGGATCAATTTGTCCGAAAATCCAAGGCTAACACCCCTCCAAAAACCAAGTTCAACCATGTTTGGGGAAAAAGCCTATAACCCATAAATTTGAAGTCTAATACCATCTAAAAGGGCTTGGATATGAACAAGGTTATAAATCTAAGGCTAATATTCATTTAAATACGGCTCGTCGAGTCAGGATCAATTTGTCCGAAAATCCAAGGCTAACACGCCCTCCAAAAACCAAGTTCAATCATGTTTGGGGGAAAAGGATATTACCCATAAATTTGAAGTCTAATACCTACTAAAAGGGATTGTATATGAACAAGGTTAGAAATCTAAGGATAATACTCATTTAAATGGGGCTCGTCGAGTCAGGATCAATTTGTCCGAAAATCCAAGGCTACACCCCTCCAAAAACCAAGTTCAATCATGTTTGGGGGAAAAGCCTATAACCCATAAATTTGAAGTATAATACCATCTAAAAGGGATTGGATATGAACAAGATTAGAAATATAAGGCTAATACTCATTTAAATGGGGCTCGTTGAGTCAGGATCAATTTGTCCGAAAATCCAAGGCTAACACCCCTCCGAAAACCAAGTTCAATCATGTTTGGAGGAAAAGCCTATAACCCATAAGTTTGAAGTCTAATACAATCTAAAAGGGCTTGGATATGAACAAGGTTAGATATCTAAGGCTAATACTCATTTAAATAGGGCTCGTCGAGTCAGGATCAATTTGTCCGAAAATCCAAGACTAACACCCCCTCCAAAAACCAAGTTGAATCATGTTTGGGGGAAAAGGATATTACCCATAAATTTGAAGTCTAATACCATCTAAAAGGGTTTAGATATGAACAAGATTATAAATCTAAGGCTAATACTCATTTAAATGGGGCTCGTCGAGTCAGGATCAATTTGTCCGAAAATCCAAGGCTAACACCCCTCCAAAAACCAAGTTCAATCATGTTTGGGGGAAAATGATATTACGCATAAATTTGAAGTCTAATACCAACTAAAAGGGCTTGGATATGAACAAGGTTAGATATCTAAGGTTAATACTCATTTAAATGGGGCTCGTCGAGTCAGGATCAATTTGTCCGAAAATCCAAGGCTAACACCCCCTCCAAAAACCAAGTTCAATCATGTTTGGGGGAAAAGGATATTACCCATAAATTTGAAGTCTAATACCAAATAAAAGGGCTTGGATATGAACAAGGTTAGAAATCTAAGGATAATACTCATTTAAATGGGGCTCGACGAGTGCGGATCAATTTGTCCGAAAATCCAAGGCTAACACCCCTCCAAAAACCAAGTTCAATCATGTCTGGGGAAAAAGCCTATAACCCATAAATTTGAAGTCTAATACCATCTAAAAGGGCTTGGATATGAACAAGGTTAGAAATCTAAGGCTAATACTCATTTAAATAGGGCTCGTCGAGTCAGGATCAATTTGTCCAAAAATCCAAGGCTAACACCCCTCCAAAAACCAAGTTCAATCATGTTTGGGGGAAAAGCCTATAACCCATAAATTTGAAGTATAATACCATCTAAAAGGGCTTGGATATGAACAAGGTTAGAAATCTAAGGCTAATACTCATTTAAATGGGGCTCGTCGAGTCAGGATCAATTTGTCCGAAAATCCAAGACTAACACGCCCTCCAAAAACCAAGTTCAATCATGTTTGGGGGAAAAGCCTATAACCCATAAACTTGAAGTCTAATACCATCTAAAAGTGCTTGGATATGAACAAGATTAGAAATCTAAGGCTAATACTCATTTAAATAAGGCTTGTTGAGTCAGGATCAATTTGTCCGATAATCCAAGGCTAACACCCCTCCAAAAACCAAGTTCAATCATGTTTGGGGGAAAACGATATTACCCATAAATTTGAAGTCTAATACCATCTAAAAGGGCTTGGATATGAACAAGGTTAGAAATCTAAGGCTAATACTCTTTTAAATGGGGCTCGTCGAGTCAGGATCAATTTGTCCGAAAATCCAAGGCTAACACCCCCTCCAAAAACCAAGTTCAATCATGTTTGGGGGAAAAGCCTATAACCCATAAATTTGAAGTCTAATAACATCTACAATGGCTTGGATATGAACAAGGTTAGAAATATAAGTCTAATACTCATTTAAATAGGGCTCGTCGAGTCAGGATCAATTTGTCCGAAAATCCAAGGCTAACACCCCCTCCAAAAACCAAGTTCAATTATGTTTGGGGGAAAAGGATATTACCCATAAATTTGAAGTCTAATACCAACTAAAAGGGCTTGGATATGAACAAGGTTAGAAATATAAGGATAATACTCATTTAAATGGGGCTCGTCGAGTGAGGATCAATTTGTCCTAAAATCCAAGGCTAACACCCCTCTAAAAACCAAGTTCAATCATGTTTGGGGGAAAAGCCTATAACCCATAAATTTGAAGTCTAATACCATCTAAAAGGGCTTGGATATGAACAAGGTTAGATATCTAAGGCTAATACTCATTTAAATAGGGCTCGTCGAGTCAGGATCAATTTGTCCGAAAATCCAAGGCTAGCACCCCCTCCAAAAACCAAGTTCAATCATGTTTGGGGGAAAAGGATATTACCCATAAATTTGAAGTCTAATACCAAATAAAAGGGCTTGGATGTGAAAAAGGTTAGAAATCTAAGGATAATACTCATTTAAATGGGGCTCGACGAGTGAGGATCAATTTGTCCGAAAATCCAAGGCTAACACCCCTCCAAAAACCAAGTTCAATCATGTTTGGGTGAAAGGCCTATAACCCATAAATTTGAAGTCTAATACCATCTAAAATGGCTTGGATATGAACAAGGTTAGAAATATAAGTCTAATACTCATTTAAATAGGGCTCGTCGAGTCAGGATCAATTTGTCCGAAAATCCAAGGCTAATACCCCTCCAAAAACCAAGTTCAACCATGTTTGGGGAAAAAAGCCTATAACCCATAAATTTGAAGTCTAATACCATCTAAAAGGGCTTGGATATGAACAAGGTTATAAATCTAAGGCTAATATTCATTTAAATACGGCTCGTCGAGTCAGGATCAATTTGTCCGAAAATCCAAGGCTAACACGCCCTCCAAAAACCAAGTTCAATCATGTTTGGGGGAAAAGGATATTACCCATAAATTTGAAGTCTAATACCTACTAAAAGGGATTGTATATGAACAAGGTTAGAAATCTAAGGATAATACTCATTTAAATGGGGCTCGTCGAGTCAGGATCAATTTGTCTGAAAATCCAAGGCTACACCCCTCCAAAAACCAAGTTCAATCATGTTTGGGGGAAAAGCCTATAACACATAAATTTGAAGTATAATACCATCTAAAAGGGATTGGATATGAACAAGATTAGAAATATAAGGCTAATACTCATTTAAATGGGGCTCGTTGAGTCAGGATCAATTTGTCCGAAAATCCAAGGCTAACACCCCTCCGAAAACAAAGTTCAATCATGTTTGGGGGAAAAGCCTATAACCCATAAGTTTGAAGTCTAATACAATCTAAAAGGGCTTGGATATGAACAAGGTTAGATATCTAAGGCTAATACTCATTTAAATAGGGCTCGTCGAGTCAGGATCAATTTGTCCGAAAATCCAAGACTAACACCCCCTCCAAAAACCAAGTTGAATCATGTTTGGGGGAAAAGGATATTACCCATAAATTTGAAGTCTAATACCATCTAAAAGGGTTTAGATATGAACAAGGTTATAAATCTAAGGCTAGTACTCATTTAAATGGGGCTCGTCGAGTCAGGATCAATTTGTCCGAAAATCCAAGGCTAACACCCCTCCAAAAACCAAGTTCAATCATGTTTGGGGGAAAAGCCTATAACCCATAAATTTCAAGTCTAATACCATCTAAAAGGGCTTGGATATGAACAAGGTTAGAAATCTAAGGCTAATACTCATTTAAATAGGGCTCGTCGAGTCAGGATCAATTTGTCCGAAAATCCAAGGCTAACACCCCTCCAAAAACCAAGTTCAATCATGTTTGGGGGAAAAGGATATTACCCATAAATTTGAAGTCTAATACCAACTAAAAGGGCTTGGATATGAACAAGGTTAGAAATCTAAGGATAATACTCATTTAAATGGGGCTCGTCGAGTCAGGATCAATTTGTCCGAAAATCCAAGGCTAACACGCCCTCCAAAAACCAAGTTCAATCATGTTTGGGGGAAAAGGATATTACGCATAAATTTGAAGTCTAATACCAACTAAAAGGGCTTGGATATGAACAAGGTTAGATATCTAAGGCTAATACTCATTTAAATGGGGCTCGTCGAGTCAGGATCAATTTGTCCGAAAATCCAAGGCTAACACCCCCTCCAAAAACCAAGTTCAATCATGTTTGGGGGAAAAGGATATTACCCATAAATTTGAAGTCTAATACCAAATAAAAGGGCTTGGATATGAACAAGGTTAGAAATCTAAGGATAATACTCATTTAAATGGGGCTCGACGAGTGAGGATCAATTTGTCCGAAAATCCAAGGCTAACACCCCTCCAAAAACCAAGTTCAATCATGTCTGGGGAAAAAGCCTATAACCCATAAATTTGAAGTCTAATACCATCTAAAAGGGCTTGGATATGAACAAGGTTAGAAATCTAAGGCTAATACTCATTTAAATAGGGCTCGTCGAGTCAGGATCAATTTGTCCGAAAATCCAAGGCTAACACCCCTCCAAAAACCAAGTTCAATCATGTTTGGGGGAAAAGGATATTACCCAAAAATTTGAAGTCTAATACCAACTAAAAGGGCTTGGCTATGAACAAGGTTAGAAATATAAGGATAATACTCATTTAAATGGGGCTCGTCGAGTCAGGATCAATTTGTCCGAAAATCCAAGGATAACACGCCCTCCAAAAACCAAGTTCAATCATGTTTGGGGGAAAAGGATATTACGCATAAATTTGAAGTCTAATACCAACTAAAAGGGCTTGGATATGAACAAGGTTAGATATCTAAGGCTAATACTCATTTAAATGGGGCTCGTCGAGTGAGGATCAATTTGTCCGAAAATGCAAGGCTAACACCCCTCCAAAAACCAAGTTCAATCATGTTTGGGGGAAAAGCCTATAACCCATAAATTTGAAGTCTAATACCATCTAAAAGGGCTTGGATATGAACAAGGTTAGATATATAAGGCTAATACTCATTTAAATAGGGCTCGTCGAGTCAGGATCAATTTGTCCGAAAATCCAAGGCTAACACCCCCTCCAAAAACCAAGTTCAATCATGTTTGGGGGAAAAGGATATTACCCATAAATTTGAAGTCTAATACCATCTAAAATGCTTGGATATGAACAAGATTAGAAATCTAAGGCTAATACTCATTTAAATAGGGCTCGTTGAGTCAGGATCAATTTGTCCGAAAATCCAAGGCTAACACCCCTCTGAAAACCAAGTTCAATCATGTTTGGGGGAAAAGCCTATAACCCATAAATTTGAAGTCTAATACCATCTAAAAGGGCTTGGATATGAACAAGGTTAGAAAGCTAAGGCTAATACTCATTTAAATGGGGCTCGTCGAGTCAGGATCAATTTGTCCGAAAATCCAAGGCTAACACCCCCTCCAAAAACCAAGTTCAATCATGTTTGGGGGAAAAGGATATTACCCTTAAATTTGAAGTCTAATACCATCTAAAAGTGCTTGGATATGAACAAGGTTAGAAATCTAAGGCTAATATTCATTTAAATACGGCTCGTCGAGTCAGGATCAATTTGTCCGAAAATCCAAGGCTAACACGCCCTCCAAAAACCAAGTTCAATCATGTTTGGGGGAAAAGGATATTACCCATAAATTTGAAGTCTAATACCTACTAAAAGGGATTGTATATGAACAAGGTTAGAAATCTAAGGATAATACTCATTTAAATGGGGCTCGTCGAGTCAGGATCAATTTGTCCGAAAATCCAAGGCTAACACCCCTCCAAAAACCAAGTTCAATCATGTCTGGGGAAAAAGCCTATAACCCATAAATTTGAAGTCTAATACCATCTAAAAGGGCTTGGATATGAACAAGGTTAGAAATCTAAGGCTAATACTCATTTAAATAGGGCTCGTCGAGTCAGGATCAATTTGTCCGAAAATCCAAGGCTAACACCCCTCCAAAAACCAAGTTCAATCATGTTTGGGGGAAAAGCCTATAACCCATAAGTTTGAAGTCTAATACAATCTAAAAGGGCTTGGATATGAACAAGGTTAGATATCTAAGGCTAATACTCATTTAAATAGGGCTCGTCGAGTCAGGATCAATTTGTCCGAAAATCCAAGACTAACACCCCCTCCAAAAACCAAGTTGAATCATGTTTGGGGGAAAAGGATATTACCCATAAATTTGAAGTCTAATACCATCTAAAAGGGTTTAGATATGAACAAGGTTATAAATCTAAGGCTAGTACTCATTTAAATGGGGCTCGTCGAGTCAGGATCAATTTGTCCGAAAATCCAAGGCTAACACCCCTCCAAAAACCAAGTTCAATCATGTTTGGGGGAAAAGCCTATAACCCATAAATTTCAAGTCTAATACCATCTAAAAGGGCTTGGATATGAACAAGGTTAGAAATCTAAGGCTAATACTCATTTAAATAGGGCTCGTCGAGTCAGGATCAATTTGTCCGAAAATCCAAGGCTAACACCCCTCCAAAAACCAAGTTCAATCATGTTTGGGGGAAAAGGATATTACCCATAAATTTGAAGTCTAATACCAACTAAAAGGGCTTGGATATGAACAAGGTTAGAAATCTAAGGATAATACTCATTTAAATGGGGCTCGTCGAGTCAGGATCAATTTGTCCGAAAATCCAAGGCTAACACGCCCTCCAAAAACCAAGTTCAATCATGTTTGGGGGAAAAGGATATTACGCATAAATTTGAAGTCTAATACCAACTAAAAGGGCTTGGATATGAACAAGGTTAGATATCTAAGGCTAATACTCATTTAAATGGGGCTCGTCGAGTCAGGATCAATTTGTCCGAAAATCCAAGGCTAACACCCCCTCCAAAAACCAAGTTCAATCATGTTTGGGGGAAAAGGATATTACCCATAAATTTGAAGTCTAATACCAAATAAAAGGGCTTGGATATGAACAAGGTTAGAAATCTAAGGATAATACTCATTTAAATGGGGCTCGACGAGTGAGGATCAATTTGTCCGAAAATCCAAGGCTAACACCCCTCCAAAAACCAAGTTCAATCATGTCTGGGGAAAAAGCCTATAACCCATAAATTTGAAGTCTAATACCATCTAAAAGGGCTTGGATATGAACAAGGTTAGAAATCTAAGGCTAATACTCATTTAAATAGGGCTCGTCGAGTCAGGATCAATTTGTCCGAAAATCCAAGGCTAACACCCCTCCAAAAACCAAGTTCAATCATGTTTGGGGGAAAAGGATATTACCCAAAAATTTGAAGTCTAATACCAACTAAAAGGGCTTGGCTATGAACAAGGTTAGAAATATAAGGATAATACTCATTTAAATGGGGCTCGTCGAGTCAGGATCAATTTGTCCGAAAATCCAAGGATAACACGCCCTCCAAAAACCAAGTTCAATCATGTTTGGGGGAAAAGGATATTACGCATAAATTTGAAGTCTAATACCAACTAAAAGGGCTTGGATATGAACAAGGTTAGATATCTAAGGCTAATACTCATTTAAATGGGGCTCGTCGAGTGAGGATCAATTTGTCCGAAAATGCAAGGCTAACACCCCTCCAAAAACCAAGTTCAATCATGTTTGGGGGAAAAGCCTATAACCCATAAATTTGAAGTCTAATACCATCTAAAAGGGCTTGGATATGAACAAGGTTAGATATATAAGGCTAATACTCATTTAAATAGGGCTCGTCGAGTCAGGATCAATTTGTCCGAAAATCCAAGGCTAACACCCCCTCCAAAAACCAAGTTCAATCATGTTTGGGGGAAAAGGATATTACCCATAAATTTGAAGTCTAATACCATCTAAAATGCTTGGATATGAACAAGATTAGAAATCTAAGGCTAATACTCATTTAAATAGGGCTCGTTGAGTCAGGATCAATTTGTCCGAAAATCCAAGGCTAACACCCCTCTGAAAACCAAGTTCAATCATGTTTGGGGGAAAAGCCTATAACCCATAAATTTGAAGTCTAATACCATCTAAAAGGGCTTGGATATGAACAAGGTTAGAAAGCTAAGGCTAATACTCATTTAAATGGGGCTCGTCGAGTCAGGATCAATTTGTCCGAAAATCCAAGGCTAACACCCCCTCCAAAAACCAAGTTCAATCATGTTTGGGGGAAAAGGATATTACCCTTAAATTTGAAGTCTAATACCATCTAAAAGTGCTTGGATATGAACAAGGTTAGAAATCTAAGGCTAATATTCATTTAAATACGGCTCGTCGAGTCAGGATCAATTTGTCCGAAAATCCAAGGCTAACACGCCCTCCAAAAACCAAGTTCAATCATGTTTGGGGGAAAAGGATATTACCCATAAATTTGAAGTCTAATACCTACTAAAAGGGATTGTATATGAACAAGGTTAGAAATCTAAGGATAATACTCATTTAAATGGGGCTCGTCGAGTCAGGATCAATTTGTCCGAAAATCCAAGGCTAACACCCCTCCAAAAACCAAGTTCAATCATGTTTGGGGGAAAAGCCTATAACCCATAAATTTGAAGTGTAATACCATCTAAAAGGGATTGGATATGAAAAAGCTTAGAATTCTAAGGCTAATACTCATTTAAATAGGGCTCGTTGAGTCAGGATCAATCTGTCCGAAAATCCAAGGCTAACACCCCTCCGAAAACCAAGTTCAATCATGTTTGGGGGAAAAGCCTATAACCCATAAGTTTGAAGTCTAATACAATCTAAAAGGGCTTGGATATGAACAAGGTTAGATATCTAAGGCTAATACTCATTTAAATAGGGCTCGTCGAGTCAGGATCAATTTGTCCGAAAATCCAAGACTAACACCCCCTCCAAAAACCAAGTTGAATCATGTTTGGGGGAAAAGGATATTACCCATAAATTTGAAGTCTAATACCATCTAAAAGGGTTTAGATATGAACAAGGTTATAAATCTAAGGCTAATACTCATTTAAATGGGGCTCGTCGAGTCAGGATCAATTTGTCCGAAAATCCAAGACTAACACCCCCTCCAAAAACCAAGTTGAATCATGTTTGGGGGAAAAGGATATTACCCATAAATTTGAAGTCTAATACCATCTAAAAGGGTTTAGATATGAACAAGGTTATAAATCTAAGGCTAATACTCATTTAAATGGGGCTCGTCGAGTCAGGATCAATTTGTCCGAAAATCCAAGGATAACACGCCCTCCAAAAACCAAGTTCAATCATGTTTGGGGGAAAAGGATATTACGCATAAATTTGAAGTCTAATACCAACTAAAAGGGCTTGGATATGAACAAGGTTAGATATCTAAGGCTAATACTCATTTAAATGGGGCTCGTCGAGTGAGGATCAATTTGTCCGAAAATGCAAGGCTAACACCCCTCCAAAAACCAAGTTCAATCATGTTTGGGGGAAAAGCCTATAACCCATAAATTTGAAGTCTAATACCATCTAAAAGGGCTTGGATATGAACAAGGTTAGATATATAAGGCTAATACTCATTTAAATAGGGCTCGTCGAGTCAGGATCAATTTGTCCGAAAATCCAAGGCTAACACCCCCTCCAAAAACCAAGTTCAATCATGTTTGGGGGAAAAGGATATTACCCATAAATTTGAAGTCTAATACCATCTAAAATGCTTGGATATGAACAAGATTAGAAATCTAAGGCTAATACTCATTTAAATAGGGCTCGTTGAGTCAGGATCAATTTGTCCGAAAATCCAAGGCTAACACCCCTCTGAAAACCAAGTTCAATCATGTTTGGGGGAAAAGCCTATAACCCATAAATTTGAAGTCTAATACCATCTAAAAGGGCTTGGATATGAACAAGGTTAGAAATCTAAGGCTAATACTCATTTAAATGGGGCTCGTCGAGTCAGGATCAATTTGTCCGAAAATCCAAGGCTAACACCCCCTCCAAAAACCAAGTTCAATCATGTTTGGGGGAAAAGGATATTACCCTTAAATTTGAAGTCTAATACCATCTAAAAGTGCTTGGATATGAACAAGGTTAGAAATCTAAGGCTAATATTCATTTAAATACGGCTCGTCGAGTCAGGATCAATTTGTCCGAAAATCCAAGGCTAACACGCCCTCCAAAAACCAAGTTCAATCATGTTTGGGGGAAAAGGATATTACCCATAAATTTGAAGTCTAATACCTACTAAAAGGGATTGTATATGAACAAGGTTAGAAATCTAAGGATAATACTCATTTAAATGGGGCTCGTCGAGTCAGGATCAATTTGTCCGAAAATCCAAGGCTAACACCCCTCCAAAAACCAAGTTCAACCATGTTTGGGGAAAAAGCCTATAACCCATAAATTTGAAGTCTAATACCATCTAAAAGGGCTTGGATATGAACAAGGTTATAAATCTAAGGCTAATACTCATTTAAATGGGGCTCGTCGAGTCAGGATCAATTTGTCTGAAAATCCAAGGCTAACACCCCCTCCAAAAACCAAGTTCAATCATGTTTGGGGGAAAAGCCTATAACCCATAAGTTTGAAGTCTAATACAATCTAAAAGGGCTTGGATATGAACAAGGTTAGATATCTAAGGCTAATACTCATTTAAATAGGGCTCGTCGAGTCAGGATCAATTTCTCCGAAAATCCAAGACTAACACCCCCTCCAAAAACCAAGTTGAATCATGTTTGGGGGAAAAGGATATTACCCATAAATTTGAAGTCTAATACCATCTAAAAGGGTTTAGATATGAACAAGGTTATAAATCTAAGGCTAATACTCATTTAAATGGGGCTCGTCGAGTCAGGATCAATTTGTCCGAAAATCCAAGGCTAACACCCCTCCAAAAACCAAGTTCAATCATGTTTGGGGGAAAAGCCTATAACCCATAAATTTGAAGTCTAATACCATCTAAAAGGGCTTGGATATGAACAAGGTTAGAAATCTAAGGCTAATACTCATTTAAATAGGGCTCGTCGAGTCAGGATCAATTTGTCCGAAAATCCAAGGCTAACACCCCTCCAAAAACCAAGTTCAATCATGTTTGGGGGAAAAGGATGTTACCCATAAATTTGAAGTCTAATACCAACTAAAAGGGCTTGGATATGAACAAGGTTAGAAATCTAAGGATAATACTCATTTAAATGGGTCTCGTCGAGTCAGGATCAATTTGTCCGAAAATCCAAGGCTAACACGCCCTCCAAAAACCAAGTTCAATCATGTTTGGGGGAAAAGGATATTACGCATAAATTTGAAGTCTAATACCAACTAAAAGGGCTTGGATATGAACAAGGTTAGATATCTAAGGCTAATACTCATTTAAATGGGGCTCGTCGAGTCAGGATCAATTTGTCCGAAAATCCAAGGCTAGCACCTCCTCCAAAAACCAAGTTCAATCATGTTTGGGGGAAAAGGATATTACCCATAAATTTGAAGTCTAATACCAAATAAAAGGGCTTGGATGTGAAAAAGGTTAGAAATCTAAGGATAATACTCATTTAAATGGGGCTCGACGAGTGAGGATCAATTTGTCCGAAAATCCAAGGCTAACACCCCTCCAAAAACCAAGTTCAATCATGTTTGGGTGAAAGGCCTAAAACCCATAAATTTGAAGTCTAATACCATCTAAAATGGCTTGGATATGAACAAGGTTAGAAATATAAGTCTAATACTCATTTAAATAGGGCTCGTCGAGTCAGGATCAATTTGTCCGAAAATCCAAGGCTAACACCCCTCCAAAAACCAAGTTCAACCATGTTTGGGGAAAAAGCCTATAACCCATAAATTTGAAGTCTAATACCATCTAAAAGGGCTTGGATATGAACAAGGTTATAAATCTAAGGCTAATATTCATTTAAATACGGCTCGTCGAGTCAGGATCAATTTGTCCGAAAATCCAAGGCTAACACGCCCTAAAAAAACCAAGTTCAATCATGTTTGGGGGAAAAGGATATTACCCATAAATTTGAAGTCTAATACCTACTAAAAGGTATTGTATATGAACAAGGTTAGAAATCTAAGGATAATACTCATTTAAATGGGGCTCGTCGAGTCAGGATCAATTTGTCCGAAAATCCAAGGCTACACCCCTCCAAAAACCAAGTTCAATCATGTTTGGGGGAAAAGCCTATAACCCATAAATTTGAAGTATAATACCATCTAAAAGGGATTGGATATGAACAAGGTTAGAAATCTAAGGCTAATACTCATTTAAATGGGGCTCGTCGAGTCAGGATCAATTTGTCCGAAAATCCAAGGCTAACACCCCCTCCAAAAACCAAGTTCAATCATGTTTGGGGGAAAAGGATATTACCCTTAAATTTGAAGTCTAATACCATCTAAAAGTGCTTGGATATGAACAAGGTTAGAAATCTAAGGCTAATATTCATTTAAATACGGCTCGTCGAGTCAGGATCAATTTGTCCGAAAATCCAAGGCTAACACGCCCTCCAAAAACCAAGTTCAATCATGTTTGGGGGAAAAGGATATTACCCATAAATTTGAAGTCTAATACCTACTAAAAGGGATTGTATATGAACAAGGTTAGAAATCTAAGGATAATACTCATTTAAATGGGGCTCGTCGAGTCAGGATCAATTTGTCCGAAAATCCAAGGCTAACACCCCTCCAAAAACCAAGTTCAATCATGTTTGGGGGAAAAGCCTATAACCCATAAATTTGAAGTGTAATACCATCTAAAAGGGATTGGATATGAACAAGCTTAGAAATCTAAGGCTAATACTCATTTAAATAGGGCTCGTTGAGTCAGGATCAATTTGTCCGAAAATCCAAGGCAAACACCCCTCCGAAAACCAAGTTCAATCATGTTTGGGGGAAAAGCCTATAACCCATAAGTTTGAAGTCTAATACAATCTAAAAGGGCTTGGATATGAACAAGGTTAGATATCTAAGGCTAATACTCATTTAAATAGGGCTCGTCGAGTCAGGATCAATTTGTCCGAAAATCCAAGACTAACACCCCCTCCAAAAACCAAGTTGAATCATGTTTGGGGGAAAAGGATATTACCCATAAATTTGAAGTCTAATACCATCTAAAAGGGTTTAGATATGAACAAGGTTATAAATCTAAGGCTAATACTCATTTAAATGGGGCTCGTCGAGTCAGGATCAATTTGTCCGAAAATCCAAGGCTAACACCCCTCCAAAAACCAAGTTCAATCATGTTTGGGGGAAAAGCCTATAACCCATAAATTTCAAGTCTAATACCATCTAAAAGGGCTTGGATATGAACAAGGTTAGAAATCTAAGGCTAATACTCATTTAAATAGGGCTCGTCGAGTCAGGATCAATTTGTCCGAAAATCCAAGGCTAACACCCCTCCAAAAACCAAGTTCAATCATGTTTGGGGGAAAAGGATATTACCCATAAATTTGAAGTCTAATACCAACTAAAAGGGCTTGGATATGAACAAGGTTAGAAATCTAAGGATAATACTCATTTAAATGGGGCTCGTCGAGTCAGGATCAATTTGTCCGAAAATCCAAGGCTAACACGCCCTCCAAAAACCAAGTTCAATCATGTTTGGGGGAAAAGGATATTACGCATAAATTTGAAGTCTAATACCAACTAAAAGGGCTTGTATATGAACAAGGTTAGATATCTAAGGCTAATACTCATTTAAATGGGGCTCGTCGAGTCAGGATCAATTTGTCCGAAAATCCAAGGCTAACACCCCCTCCAAAAACCAAGTTCAATCATGTTTGGGGGAAAAGGATATTACCCATAAATTTGAAGTCTAATACCAAATAAAAGGGCTTGGATATGAACAAGGTTAGAAATCTAAGGATAATACTCATTTAAATGGGGCTCGACGAGTGAGGATCAATTTGTCCGAAAATCCAAGGCTAACACCCCTCCAAAAACCAAGTTCAATCATGTCTGGGGAAAAAGCCTATAACCCATAAATTTGAAGTCTAATACCATCTAAAAGGGCTTGGATATGAACAAGGTTAGAAATCTAAGGCTAATACTCATTTAAATAGGGCTCGTCGAGTCAGGATCAATTTGTCCGAAAATCCAAGGCTAACACCCCTCCAAAAACCAAGTTCAATCATGTTTGGGGGAAAAGGATATTACCCAAAAATTTGAAGTCTAATACCAACTAAAAGGGCTTGGCTATGAACAAGGTTAGAAATATAAGGATAATACTCATTTAAATGGGGCTCGTCGAGTCAGGATCAATTTGTTCGAAAATCCAAGGATAACACGCCCTCCAAAAACCAAGTTCAATCATGTTTGGGGGAAAAGGATATTACGCATAAATTTGAAGTCTAATACCAACTAAAAGGGCTTGGATATGAACAAGGTTAGATATCTAAGGCTAATACTCATTTAAATGGGGCTCGTCGAGTGAGGATCAATTTGTCCGAAAATCCAAGGCTAACACCCCTCCAAAAACCAAGTTCAATCATGTTTGGGGGAAAAGCCTATAACCCATAAATTTGAAGTCTAATACCATCTAAAAGGGCTTGGATATGAACAAGGTTAGATATATAAGGCTAATACTCATTTAAATAGGGCTCGTCGAGTCAGGATCAATTTGTCCGAAAATCCAAGGCTAACACCCCCTCCAAAAACCAAGTTCAATCATGTTTGGGGGAAAAGGATATTACCCATAAATTTAAAGTCTAATACCATCTAAAATGCTTGGATATGAACAAGATTAGAAATCTAAGGCTAATACTCATTTAAATAGGGCTCGTTGAGTCAGGATCAATTTGTCCGAAAATCCAAGGCTAACACCCCTCTGAAAACCAAGTTCAATCATGTTTGGGGGAAAAGCCTATAACCCATAAATTTGAAGTCTAATACCATCTAAAAGGGCTTGGATATGAACAAGGTTAGAAATCTAAGGCTAATACTCATTTAAATGGGGCTCGTCGAGTCAGGATCAATTTGTCCGAAAATCCAAGGCTAACATCCCCTCCAAAAACCAAGTTCAATCATGTTTGGGGGAAAAGGATATTACCCTTAAATTTGAAGTCTAATACCATCTAAAAGTGCTTGGATATGAACAAGGTTAGAAATCTAAGGCTAATATTCATTTAAATACGGCTCGTCGAGTCAGGATCAATTTGTCCGAAAATCCAAGGCTAACACGCCCTCCAAAAACCAAGTTCAATCATGTTTGGGGGAAAAGGATATTACCCATAAATTTGAAGTCTAATACCTACTAAAAGGGATTGTATATGAACAAGGTTAGAAATCTAAGGATAATACTCATTTAAATGGGGCTCGTCGAGTCAGGATCAATTTGTCCGAAAATCCAAGGCTAACACCCCTCCAAAAACCAAGTTCAATCATGTTTGGGGGAAAAGCCTATAACTCATAAATTTGAAGTCTAATACCATCTAAAAGTGCTTGGATATGAACAAGGTTAGAAATCTAAGGCTAATATTCATTTAAATACGGCTCGTCGAGTCAGGATCAATTTATCAGAAAATCCAAGGCTAACACCCCCTCCAAAAACCAAGTTCAATCATGTTTGGGGGAAAAGCCTATAACCCATAAATTTGAAGTCTAATACCATCTAAAAGGGCTTGGATATGAACATGGTTAGAAATCTAAGGATAATACTCATTTAAATGGGGCTCGTCGAGTCAGGATCAATTTGTCCGAAAATCCAAGGCTAACACCCCTCCAAAAACCAAGTTCAATCATGTTTGGGGGAAAAGCCTATAACCCATAAATTTGAAGTCTAATACCATCTAAAAGGGCTTGGATATGAACAAGGTTAGAAATCTAAGGCTAATACTCATTTAAATGGGGCTCGTCGAGTCAGGATCAATTTGTCCGAAAATCCAAGGCTAACACCCCCTCCAAAAACCAAGTTCAATCATGTTTGGGGGAAAAGGATATTACCCTTAAATTTGAAGTCTAATACCATCTAAAAGTGCTTGGATATGAACAAGGTTAGAAATCTAAGGCTAATATTTATTTAAATACGGCTCGTCGAGTCAGGATCAATTTATCCGAAAATCCAAGGCTAACACCCCCTCCAAAAACCAAGTTCAATCATGTTTGGGGGAAAAGCCTATAACCCATAAATTTGAAGTCTAATACAATCTAAAAGGGCTTGGATATGAACAAGGTTAGATATCTAAGGCTAATACTCATTTAAATAGGGCTCGTCGAGTCAGGATCAATTTGTCCGAAAATCCAGGACTAACACCCCCTCCAAAAACCAAGTTGAATCATGTTTGGGGGAAAAGGATATTACCCATAAATTTGAAGTCTAATACCATCTAAAAGGGTTTAGATATGAACAAGGTTATAAATCTAAGGCTAATACTCATTTAAATGGGGCTCGTCGAGTCAGGATCAATTTGTCCGAAAATCCAAGGCTAACACCCCTCCAAAAACCAAGTTCAATCATGTTTGGGGGAAAAGCCTATAACCCATAAATTTGAAGTCTAATACCATCTAAAAGGGCTTGGATATGAACAAGGTTAGAAATCTAAGGCTAATACTCATTTAAATAGGGCTCGTCGAGTCAGGATCAATTTGTCCGAAAATCCAAGGCTAACACCCCTCCAAAAACCAAGTTCAATCATGTTTGGGGGAAAAGGATATTACCCATAAATTTGAAGTCTAATACCAACTAAAAGGGCTTGGATATGAACAAGGTTAGAAATCTAAGGATAATACTCATTTAAATGGGTCTCGTCGAGTCAGGATCAATTTGTCCGAAAATCCAAGGCTAACACGCCCTCCAAAAACCAAGTTCAATCATGTTTGGGGGAAAAGGATATTACGCATAAATTTGAAGTCTAATACCAACTAAAAGGGCTTGGATATGAACAAGGTTAGATATCTAAGGCTAATACTCATTTAAATGGGGCTCGTCGAGTCAGGATCAATTTGTCCGAAAATCCAAGGCTAACACGCCCTCCAAAAACCAAGTTCAATCATGTTTGGGGGAAAAGGATATTACGCATAAATTTGAAGTCTAATACCAACTAAAAGGGCTTGGATATGAACAAGGTTAGATATCTAAGGCTAATACTCATTTAAATGGGGCTCGTCGAGTGAGGATCAATTTGTCCGAAAATCCAAGGCTAACACCCCTCCAAAAACCAAGTTCAATCATGTTTGGGGGAAAAGCCTATAACCCATAAATTTGAAGTCTAATACCATCTAAAAGGGCTTGGATATGAACAAGGTTAGATATATAAGGCTAATACTCATTTAAATAGGGCTCGTCGAGTCAGGATCAATTTGTCCGAAAATCCAAGGCTAACACCCCCTCCAAAAACCAAGTTCAATCATGTTTGGGGGAAAAGGATATTACCCATAAATTTAAAGTCTAATACCATCTAAAATGCTTGGATATGAACAAGATTAGAAATCTAAGGCTAATACTCATTTAAATAGGGCTCGTTGAGTCAGGATCAATTTGTCCGAAAATCCAAGGCTAACACCCCTCTGAAAACCAAGTTCAATCATGTTTGGGGGAAAAGCCTATAACCCATAAATTTGAAGTCTAATACCATCTAAAAGGGCTTGGATATGAACAAGGTTAGAAATCTAAGGCTAATACTCATTTAAATGGGGCTCGTCGAGTCAGGATCAATTTGTCCGAAAATCCAAGGCTAACATCCCCTCCAAAAACCAAGTTCAATCATGTTTGGGGGAAAAGGATATTACCCTTAAATTTGAAGTCTAATACCATCTAAAAGTGCTTGGATATGAACAAGGTTAGAAATCTAAGGCTAATATTCATTTAAATACGGCTCGTCGAGTCAGGATCAATTTGTCCGAAAATCCAAGGCTAACACGCCCTCCAAAAACCAAGTTCAATCATGTTTGGGGGAAAAGGATATTACCCATAAATTTGAAGTCTAATACCTACTAAAAGGGATTGTATATGAACAAGGTTAGAAATCTAAGGATAATACTCATTTAAATGGGGCTCGTCGAGTCAGGATCAATTTGTCCGAAAATCCAAGGCTAACACCCCTCCAAAAACCAAGTTCAATCATGTTTGGGGGAAAAGCCTATAACTCATAAATTTGAAGTCTAATACCATCTAAAAGTGCTTGGATATGAACAAGGTTAGAAATCTAAGGCTAATATTCATTTAAATACGGCTCGTCGAGTCAGGATCAATTTATCAGAAAATCCAAGGCTAACACCCCCTCCAAAAACCAAGTTCAATCATGTTTGGGGGAAAAGCCTATAACCCATAAATTTGAAGTCTAATACCATCTAAAAGGGCTTGGATATGAACATGGTTAGAAATCTAAGGATAATACTCATTTAAATGGGGCTCGTCGAGTCAGGATCAATTTGTCCGAAAATCCAAGGCTAACACCCCTCCAAAAACCAAGTTCAATCATGTTTGGGGGAAAAGCCTATAACCCATAAATTTGAAGTCTAATACCATCTAAAAGGGCTTGGATATGAACAAGGTTAGAAATCTAAGGCTAATACTCATTTAAATGGGGCTCGTCGAGTCAGGATCAATTTGTCCGAAAATCCAAGGCTAACACCCCCTCCAAAAACCAAGTTCAATCATGTTTGGGGGAAAAGGATATTACCCTTAAATTTGAAGTCTAATACCATCTAAAAGTGCTTGGATATGAACAAGGTTAGAAATCTAAGGCTAATATTTATTTAAATACGGCTCGTCGAGTCAGGATCAATTTATCCGAAAATCCAAGGCTAACACCCCCTCCAAAAACCAAGTTCAATCATGTTTGGGGGAAAAGCCTATAACCCATAAATTTGAAGTCTAATACAATCTAAAAGGGCTTGGATATGAACAAGGTTAGATATCTAAGGCTAATACTCATTTAAATAGGGCTCGTCGAGTCAGGATCAATTTGTCCGAAAATCCAGGACTAACACCCCCTCCAAAAACCAAGTTGAATCATGTTTGGGGGAAAAGGATATTACCCATAAATTTGAAGTCTAATACCATCTAAAAGGGTTTAGATATGAACAAGGTTATAAATCTAAGGCTAATACTCATTTAAATGGGGCTCGTCGAGTCAGGATCAATTTGTCCGAAAATCCAAGGCTAACACCCCTCCAAAAACCAAGTTCAATCATGTTTGGGGGAAAAGCCTATAACCCATAAATTTGAAGTCTAATACCATCTAAAAGGGCTTGGATATGAACAAGGTTAGAAATCTAAGGCTAATACTCATTTAAATAGGGCTCGTCGAGTCAGGATCAATTTGTCCGAAAATCCAAGGCTAACACCCCTCCAAAAACCAAGTTCAATCATGTTTGGGGGAAAAGGATATTACCCATAAATTTGAAGTCTAATACCAACTAAAAGGGCTTGGATATGAACAAGGTTAGAAATCTAAGGATAATACTCATTTAAATGGGTCTCGTCGAGTCAGGATCAATTTGTCCGAAAATCCAAGGCTAACACGCCCTCCAAAAACCAAGTTCAATCATGTTTGGGGGAAAAGGATATTACGCATAAATTTGAAGTCTAATACCAACTAAAAGGGCTTGGATATGAACAAGGTTAGATATCTAAGGCTAATACTCATTTAAATGGGGCTCGTCGAGTCAGGATCAATTTGTCCGAAAATCCAAGGCTAACACCCCCTCCAAAAACCAAGTTCAATCATGTTTGGGGGAAAAGGATATTACCTATAAATTTGAAGTCTAATACCAAATAAAAGGGCTTGGATATGAACAAGGTTAGAAATCTAAGGATAATACTCATTTAAATGGGGCTCGACGAGTTAGGATCAATTTGTCCGAAAATCCAAGGATAACACGCCCTCCAAAAACCAAGTTCAATCATGTTTGGGGGAAAAGGATATTACCCATAAATTTGAAGTCTAATACCAAATAAAAGGGCTTGGATGTGAAAAAGGTTAGAAATCTAAGGATAATACTCATTTAAATGGGGCTCGTCGAGTCAGGATCAATTTGTCCGAAAATCCAAGGCTAACACCCCTCCAAAAACCAAGTTCAATCATGTTTGGGGGAAAAGCCTATAACCCATAAATTTGAAGTCTAATACCATCTAAAAAGGCTTGGATATGAACACGGTTAGAAATCTAAGGATAATACTCATTTAAATGGGGCTCGTCGAGTGAGTATCAATTTGTCCGAAAATCCAAGGCTAACACCCCTCTAAAAACCAAGTTAAATCATGTTTGGGGGAAAAGCCTATAACCCATAAATTTGAAGTCTAATACCATCTAAAAGGGCTTGGATATGAACAAGGTTAGAAATCTAAGGCTAATACTCATTTAAATGGGGCTCGTCGAGTCAGGATCAATTTGTCCGAAAATCCAAGGCTAACACCCCTCCAAAAACCAAGTTCAATCATGTTTGGGGGAAAAGCCTATAACCCATAAATTTGAAGTCTAATACCATCTAAAAGTGCTTGGATATGAACAAGGTTAGAAATCTAAGGCTAATATTCATTTAAATACGGCTCGTCGAGTCAGGATCAATTTATCAGAAAATCCAAGGCTAACACCCCCTCCAAAAACCAAGTTCAATCATGTTTGGGGGAAAAGCCTATAACCCATAAATTTGAAGTCTAATACCATCTAAAAGGGCTTGGATATGAACATGGTTAGAAATCTAAGGATAATACTCATTTAAATGGGGCTCGTCGAGTCAGGATCAATTTGTCCGAAAATCCAAGGCTAACACCCCTCCAAAAACCAAGTTCAATCATGTTTGGGGGAAAAGGATATTACCCATAAATTTGAAGTCTAATACCAAATAAAAGGGCTTGGATGTGAAAAAGGTTAGAAATCTAAGGATAATACTCATTTAAATGGGGCTCGTCGAGTCAGGATCAATTTGTCCGAAAATCCAAGGCTAACACCCCTCCAAAAACCAAGTTCAATCATGTTTGGGGGAAAAGCCTATAACCCATAAATTTGAAGTCTAATACCATCTAAAAAGGCTTGGATATGAACACGGTTAGAAATCTAAGGATAATACTCATTTAAATGGGGCTCGTCGAGTGAGTATCAATTTGTCCGAAAATCCAAGGCTAACACCCCTCTAAAAACCAAGTTAAATCATGTTTGGGGGAAAAGCCTATAACCCATAAATTTGAAGTCTAATACCATCTAAAAGGGCTTGGATATGAACAAGGTTAGAAATCTAAGGCTAATACTCATTTAAATGGGGCTCGTCGAGTCAGGATCAATTTGTCCGAAAATCCAAGGCTAACACCCCTCCAAAAACCAAGTTCAATCATGTTTGGGGGAAAAGCCTATAACCCATAAATTTGAAGTCTAATACCATCTAAAAGTGCTTGGATATGAACAAGGTTAGAAATCTAAGGCTAATATTCATTTAAATACGGCTCGTCGAGTCAGGATCAATTTATCAGAAAATCCAAGGCTAACACCCCCTCCAAAAACCAAGTTCAATCATGTTTGGGGGAAAAGCCTATAACCCATAAATTTGAAGTCTAATACCATCTAAAAGGGCTTGGATATGAACATGGTTAGAAATCTAAGGATAATACTCATTTAAATGGGGCTCGTCGAGTCAGGATCAATTTGTCCGAAAATCCAAGGCTAACACCCCTCCAAAAACCAAGTTCAATCATGTTTGGGGGAAAAGCCTATAACCCATAAATTTGAAGTCTAATACCATCTAAAAGGGATTGGATATGAACAAGGTTAGAAATCTAAGGCTAATACTCATTTAAATGGGGCTCGTCGAGTCAGGATCAATTTATCCGAAAATCCAAGGCTAACACCCCCTCCAAAAACCAAGTTCAATCATGTTTGGGGGAAAAGCCTATAACCCATAAATTTGAAGTCTAATACCATCTAAAAGGGCTTGGATATGAACAAGGTTAGAAATCTAAGGCTAATACTCATTTAAATGGGGCTCGTCGAGTCAGGATCAATTTGTCCGAAAATCCAAGGCTAACACCCCCTCCAAAAACCAAGTTCAATCATGTTTGGGGGAAAAGGATATTACCCTTAAATTTGAAGTCTAATACCATCTAAAAGTGCTTGGATATGAACAAGGTTAGAAATCTAAGGCTAATATTTATTTAAATACGGTTCGTCGAGTCAGGATCAATTTATCCGAAAATCCAAGGCTAACACCCCCTCCAAAAACCAAGTTCAATCATGTTTGGGGGAAAAGCCTATAACCCATAAATTTGAAGTCTAATACCATCTAAAAGGGCTTGGATATGAACATGGTTAGAAATCTAAGGATAATACTCATTTAAATGGGGCTCGTCGAGTCAGGATCAATTTGTCCGAAAATCCAAGGCTAACACCCCTCCAAAAACCAAGTTCAATCATGTTTGGGGGAAAAGCCTATAACCCATAAATTTGAAGTCTAATACCATCTAAAAGTGCTTGGATATGAACAAGGTTAGAAATCTAAGGCTAATATTCATTTAAATACGGCTCGTCGAGTCAGGATCAATTTATCAGAAAATCCAAGGCTAACACCCCCTCCAAAAACCAAGTTCAATCATGTTTGGGGGAAAAGCCTATAACCCATAAATTTGAAGTCTAATACCATCTAAAAGGGCTTGGATATGAACATGGTTAGAAATCTAAGGATAATACTCATTTAAATGGGGCTTGTCGAGTCAGGATCAATTTGTCCGAAAATCCAAGGCTAACACCCCTCCAAAAACCAAGTTCAATCATGTTTGGGGGAAAAGCCTATAACCCATAAATTTGAAGTCTAATACCATCTAAAAGTGCTTGGATATGAACAAGATTAGAAATCTAAGGCTAATACTCATTTAAATAGGGGTCGTTGAGTCAGGATCAATTTGTCCGAAAATCCAAGGCTAACACCCCTCCGAAAACCAAGTTCAATCATGTTTGGGGGAAAAGCCTATAACCCATAAATTTGAAGTCTAATACCATCTAAAAGGGCTTGGATATGAACAAGGTTAGAAATCTAAGGCTAATACTCATTTAAATGGGGCTCGTCGAGTCAGGATCAATTTGTCCGAAAATCCAAGGCTAACACCCCCTCCAAAAACCAAGTTCAATCATGTTTGGGGGAAAAGCCTATAACCCATAAACTTGAAGTCTAATACCATCTAAAAGTGCTTGGATATGAACAAGATTAGAAATCTAAGGCTAATACTCATTTAAATAGGGCTCGTTGAGTCAGGATCAATTTGTCCGAAAATCCAAGGTTAACACCCCTCCAAAAACCAAGTTCAATCATGTTTGGGGGAAAATCCTATAACCCATAAATTTGAAGTCTAATACCATCTAAAAGTGCTTGGATATGAACAAGGTTAGAAATCTAAGGCTAATACTCATTTAAATGGGGCTCGTCGAGTGAGGATCAATTTGTCCGAAAATCCAAGGCTAACTTGGATATGAACAAGGTTAGAAATCTAAGGCTAATACTCATTTAAATGGGGCTCATCGAGTCAGGATCAATTTGTCCGAAAATCCAAGGCTAACACCCCCTCCAAAAACCAAGTTCAATCATGTTTGGGGGAAAAGCCTATAACCCATTAACTTGAAGTCTAATACCATCTAAAAGTGCTTGGATATGAACAAGATTAGAAATCTAAGGCTAATACTCATTTAAATAGGGCTCGTTGAGTCAGGATCAATTTGTCCGAAAATCCAAGGCTAACACCCCTCCAAAAACCAAGTTCAATCATGTTTGGGGGAAAAGCCTATAACCCATAAATTTGAAGTCTAATACCATCTAAAAGTGCTTGGATATGAACAAGGTTACAAATCTAAGGATAATACTCATTTAAATGGGGCTCGTCGAGTGAGGATCAATTTGTCCAAAAATCCAAGGCTAATACCCCTCCAAAAACCAAGTTCAATCATGTTTGGGGGAAAAGCCTATAACCCATAAATTTGAAGTCTAATACCATCTAAAAGTGCTTGGATATGAACAAGATTAGAAATCTAAGGCTAATACTCATTTAAATAGGGGTCGTTGAGTCAGGATCAATTTGTCCGAAAATCCAAGGCTAACACCCCTCCGAAAACCAAGTTCAATCATGTTTGGGGGAAAAGCCTATAACCCATAAATTTGAAGTCTAATACCATCTAAAAGGGCTTGGATATGAACAAGGTTAGAAATCTAAGGCTAATACTCATTTAAATGGGGCTCGTCGAGTCAGGATCAATTTGTCCGAAAATCCAAGGCTAACACGCCCTCCAAAAACCAAGTTCAATCATGTTTGGGGGAAAAGCCTATAACCCATAAACTTGAAGTCTAATACCATCTAAAAGTGCTTGGATATGAACAAGATTAGAAATCTAAGGCTAATACTCATTTAAATAGGGCTCGTGGAGTCAGGATCAATTTGTCCGAAAATCCAAGGCTAACACCCCTCCAAAAACCAAGTTCAATCATGTTTGGGGGAAAACGATATTACCCATAAATTTGAAGTCTAATACCATCTAAAAGGGCTTGGATATGAACAAGGTTAGAAATCTCAGGCTAATACTCATTTAAATGGGGCTCGTCGAGTCAGGATCAATTTGTCTGAAAATCCAAGGCTAACACCCCTCCGAAAACCAAGTTCAATCATGTTTGGGGGAAAAGCCTATAACCCATAAATTTGAAGTCTAATACCATCTAAAAGGGCTTGGATATGAACAAGGTTAGAAATCTAAGGCTAATACTCATTTAAATGGGGCTCGTCGAGTCAGGATCAATTTGTCCGAAAATCCAAGGCTAACACCCCCTCCAAAAACCAAGTTCAATCATGTTTGGGGGAAAAGGATATTACCCTTAAATTTGAAGTCTAATACCATCTAAAAGTGCTTGGATATGAACAAGGTTACAAATCTAAGGCCAATATTCATTTAAATACGGCTCGTCGAGTCAGGATCAATTTATCCGAAAATCCAAGGCTAACACCCCTCCGAAAACCAAGTTCAATCATGTTTCGGGGAAAAGCCTATAACCCATAAATTTGAAGTGTAATACCATCTAAAAGGGCTTGGATATGAACAAGGTTAGAAATCTAAGGCTAATACTCATTTAAATGGGGCTCGTCGAGTCAGGATCAATTTATCCGAAAATCCAAGGCTAACACGCTCTTCAAAAACCAAGTTCAATCATGTTTGGGGGAAAAGCCTATAACCCATAAACTTGAAGTATAATACCATCTAAAAGTGCTTGGATATGAACAAGATTAGAAATCTAAGGCTAATACTCATTTAAATAGGGCTCATTGAGTCAGGATCAATTTGTCCGAAAATCCAAGGCTAACACCCCTCCAAAAACCAAGTTCAATCATGTTTGGGGGAAAAGCCTATAACCCATAAATTTGAAGTCTAATACCATCTAAAAGTGCTTGGATAAGAAAAATGATAGAAATATAAGGCTAATATTCATTTAAATACGGCTCGTCGAGTCAGGATCAATTTGTCCGAAAATCCAAGGCTAACACCCCCTCCAAAAACCAAGTTCAATCATGTTTGGGGGAAAAGCCTATAACCCATAAATTTGAAGTCTAATACATTCTAAAAGGGTTGGATATGAACAAGGTTAGATATCTAAGGCTAATAGTCATTTAAATTGGGCTCGTCGAGTCAGGATCAATTTGTCCTAAAATCCAAGGCTAACACCCCCTCCAAAAACCAAGTTGAATCATGTTTGGGGGAAAAGGATATTACCCATAAATTTGAAGTCTAATACCATCTAAAAGGGTTTGGATATGAACAAGGTTAGAAATCTAAGGCTAATACTCATTTAAATGGGGCTCGTCGAGTCAGGATCAATTTGTCCGAAAATCCAAGGCTAACACCCCCTCCAAAAACCAAGTTCAATCATGTTTGGGGGAAAAGTCTATAACCCATAAATTTGAAGTCTAATACCATCTAAAAGGGCTTGGATATGAACAAGGTTAGAAATCTAAGGCTAATACTCATTTAAATAGGGCTCGTGGAGTCAGGATCAATTTGTCCGAAAATCCAAGGCTAACACCCCTCCAAAAACCAAGTTCAATCATGTTTGGGGGAAAAGGATATTACCCATAAATTTGAAGTCTAATACCATCTAAAAGTGCTTGGATATGAACAAGGTTAGAAATCTAAGGCTAATATTCATTTAAATACGGCTCGTGGAGTCAGGATCAATTTGTCCGAAAATCCAAGGCTAACACCCCCTCCAAAAACCAAGTTCAATCATGTTTGGGGGAAAAGGATATTACCCTTAAATTTGAAGTCTAATACCATCTAAAAGTGCTTGGATATGAACAAGGTTATAAATCTAAGGCCAATATTCTTTTAAATACGGCTCGTCGAGTCAGGATCAATTTGTCCGAAAATCCAAGGCTAACACCCTCTCTAAAAACCAAGTTCAATCATGTTTGGGGGAAAAGGATATTACCCATAAATTTGAAGTATAATTCCTACTAAAAGGGCTTGTATATGAACAAGGTTAGAAATATAAGGATAATACTCATTTAAATGGGGATCGTCGAGTGAGGATCAATTTGTCCGAAAATCCAAGGCTAACACCCCTCCAAAAACCAAGTTCAATCATGTTTGGGGGAAAAGCCTATAACTCATAAATTTGAAGTCTAATACCATCTAAAAGGGCTTGGATATGAACAAGGTTAGAAATCTAAGGCTAATACTCATTTAAATGGGGCTCGTCGAGTCAGGATCAATATGTCCGAAAATCCAAGGCTAACACGCCCTCCAAAAACCAAGTTCAATCATGTTTGGGGGAAAAGGATATTACCCATAAACTTGAAGTCTAATACCATCTAAAATTGCTTGGATATGAACAAGGTTAGAAATCTAAGGCTAATACTCATTTAAATAGGGCTCGTCGAGTAAGGATCAATTTGTCCGAAAATCCAAGGCTAACACCCCTCCAAAAACCAAGTTCAATCATGTTTGGGGGAAAAGCCTATAACCCATAAATTTGAAGTCTAATACCATTTTAAAAGGGTTGGATATGAACAAGGTTAGATATCTAAGGCTAATACTCATTTAAATTGGGCTCGTCGAGTCAGGATCAATTTGTCCTAAAATCCAAGGCTAACACCCCCTCCAAAAACCAAGTTCAATCATGTTTGGGGGAAAAGGATATTACCCATAAATTTGAAGTCTAATACCATCTAAAAGGGCTTGGATATGAACAAGGTTAGGAATCTAAGGCTAATACTCATTTAAATGGGGCTCGTCGAGTCCGGATCAATTTGTCCGAAAATCCAAGGCTAACACCCCCTCCAAAAACCAAGTTCAATCATGTTTAAGGGAAAAGTCTATAACCCATAAATTTGAAGTCTAATACCATCTAAAAGGGCTTGGATATGAACAAGGTTAGAAATCTAAGGCTAATACTCATTTAAATAGGGCTCGTGGAGTCAGGATCAATTTGTCCGAAAATCCAAGGCTAACACCCCTCCAAAAACCAAGTTCAATCATGTTTGGGGGAAAAGGATATTACCCATAAATTTGAAGTCTAATACCATCTAAAAGTGCTTGGATATGAACAAGGTTAGAAATCTAAGGCTAATATTCATTTAAATACGGCTCGTGGAGTCAGGATCAATTTGTCCGAAAATCCAAGGCTAACACCCCCTCCAAAAACCAAGTTCAATCATGTTTGGGGGAAAAGGATATTACCCTTAAATTTGAAGTCTAATACCATCTAAAAGTGCTTGGATATGAACAAGGTTACAAATCTAAGGCCAATATTCATTTAAATACGGCTCGTCGAGTCAGGATCAATTTGTCCGAAAATCCAAGGCTAACACCCTCTCCAAAAACCAAGTTCAATCATGTTTAGGGGAAAAGGATATTACCCATAAATTTGAAGTATAATACCTACTAAAAGGGCTTGTATATGAACAAGGTTAGAAATATAAGGATAATACTCATTTAAATGGGGATCGTCGAGTGAGGATCAATTTGTCCGAAAATCCAAGGCTAACACCCCTCCAAAAACCAAGTTCAATCATGTTTGGGGGAAAAGCCTATAACTCATAAATTTGAAGTCTAATACCATCTAAAAGGGCTTGGATATGAACAAGGTTAGAAATCTAAGGCTAATACTCATTTAAATGGGGCTCGTCGAGTCAGGATCAATATGTCCGAAAATCCAAGGCTAACACGCCCTCCAAAAACCAAGTTCAATCATGTTTGGGGGAAAAGGATATTACCCATAAACTTGAAGTCTAATACCATCTAAAATTGCTTGGATATGAACAAGGTTAGAAATCTAAGGCTAATACTCATTTAAATAGGGCTCGTCGAGTAAGGATCAATTTGTCCGAAAATCCAAGGCTAACACCCCTCCGAAAACAAAGTTCAATCATGTTTGGGGGAAAAGCCTATAACCCATAAATTTGAAGTCTAATACCATCTAAAAGGGCTTGGATATGAACATGGTTAGGAATCTAAGGCTAATACTCATTTAAATGGGGCTCGTTGAGTCCGGATCAATTTGTCCGAAAATCCAAGGCTAACACCCCCTCCAAAAACCAAGTTCAATCATGTTTAAGGGAAAAGTCTATAACCCATAAATTTGAAGTCTAATACCATCTAAAAGGGCTTGGATATGAACAAGGTTAGAAATCTAAGGGTAATACTCATTTAAATAGGGCTCGTGGAGTCAGGATCAATTTGTCCGAAAATCCAAGGCTAACACCCCTCCAAAAACCAAGTTCAATCATGTTTGGGGGAAAAGGATATTACCCATAAATTTGAAGTCTAATACCATCTAAAAGTGCTTGGATATGAACAAGGTTAGAAATCTAAGGCCAATATTCATTTAAATACGGCTCGTCGAGTCAGGATCAATTTGTCCGAAAATCCAAGGCTAACACCCTCTCCAAAAACCAAGTTCAATCATGTTTGGGGGAAAAGGATATTACCCATAAATTTGAAGTATAATACCTACTAAAAGGGCTTGTATATGAACAAGGTTAGAAATATAAGGATAATACTCATTTAAATGGGGATCATCGAGTGAGGATCAATTTGTCCGAAAATCCAAGGCTAACACCCCTCCAAAAACCAAGTTCAATCATGTTTGGGGGAAAAGCCTATAACCCATAAATTTGAAGTCTAATACCATCTAAAAGGGCTTGGATATGAACAAGGTTATAAATCTAAGGCTAATACTCATTTAAATAGGGCTCGTGGAGTCAGGATCAATTTGTCCGAAAATCCAAGGCTAACACCCCTCCAAAAACCAAGTTCAATCATGTTTGGGGGAAAAGGATATTACCCATAAATTTGAAGTCTAATACCATCTAAAAGTGCTTGGATATGAACAAGGTTAGAAATCTAAGGCTAATATTCATTTAAATATGGCTCGTGGAGTCAGGATCAATTTGTCCGAAAATCCAAGGCTAACACCCCCTCCAAAAACCAAGTTCAATCATGTTTGGGGGAAAAGGATATTACCCTTAAATTTGAAGTCTAATACCATCTAAAAGTGCTTGGATATGAACAAGGTTAGAAATCTAAGGCTAATATTCATTTAAATACGGCTCGTGGAGTCAGGATCAATTTGTCCGAAAATCCAAGGCTAACACCCCCTCCAAAAACCAAGTTCAATCATGTTTGGGGGAAAAGGATATTACCCTTAAATTTGAAGTCTAATAACATCTAAAAGTGCTTGGATATGAACAAGGTTAGAAATCTAAGGCCAATATTCTTTTAAATACGGCTCGTCGAGTCAGGATCAATTTGTCCGAAAATCCAAGGCTAACACCCTCTCCAAAAACCAAGTTCAATCATGTTTGGGGGAAAAGGATATTACCCATAAATTTGAAGTATAATACCTACTAAAAGGGATTGTATATGAACAAGGTTAGAAATATAAGGATAATACTCATTTAAATGGGGATCGTCGAGTGAGGATCAATTTGTCCGAAAATCCAAGGCTAACACCCCTCCAAAAACCAAGTTCAATCATGTTTGGGGGAAAAGCCTATAACTCATAAATTTGAAGTCTAATACCATCTAAAAGGGCTTGGATATGAACAAGGTTAGAAATCTAAGGCTAATACTCATTTAAATGGGGCTCGTCGAGTCAGGATCAATATGTCCGAAAATCCAAGGCTAACACGCCCTCCAAAAACCAAGTTCAATCATGTTTGGGGGAAAAGGATATTACCCATAAACTTGAAGTCTAATACCATCTAAAATTGCTTGGATATAAATAAGGTTAGAAATCTAAGGCTAATACTCATTTAAATAGGGCTCGTCGAGTAAGGATCAATTTGTCCGAAAATCCAAGGCTAACACCCCTCCGAAAACAAAGTTCAATCATGTTTGGGGGAAAAGCCTATAACCCATAAATTTGAAGTCTAATACCATCTAAAAGGGCTTGGATATGAACATGGTTAGGAATCTAAGGCTAATACTCATTTAAATGGGGCTCGTCGAGTCCGGATCAATTTGTCCGAAAATCCAAGGCTAACACCCCCTCCAAAAACCAAGTTCAATCATGTTTAAGGGAAAAGTCTATAACCCATAAATTTGAAGTCTAATACCATCTAAAAGGGCTTGGATATGAACAAGGTTAGAAATCTAAGGCTAATATTCATTTAAATACGGCTCGTGGAGTCAGGATCAATTTGTCCGAAAATCCAAGGCTAACACCCCTCCAAAAACCAAGTTCAATCATGTTTGGGGGAAAAGGATATTACCCATAAATTTGAAGTCTAATACCATCTAAAAGTGCTTGGATATGAACAAGGTTAGAAATCTAAGGCTAATATTCATTTAAATACGGCTCGTGGAGTCAGGATCAATTTGTCCGAAAATCCAAGGCTAACACCCCCTCCAAAAACCAAGTTCAATCATGTTTGGGGGAAAAGGATATTACCCTTAAATTTGAAGTCTAATACCATCTAAAAGTGCTTGGATATGAACAAGGTTACAAATCTAAGGCCAATATTCATTTAAATACGGCTCGTCGAGTCAGGATCAATTTGTCCGAAAATCCAAGGCTAACACCCTCTCCAAAAACCAAGTTCAATCATGTTTAAGGGAAAAGTCTATAACCCATAAATTTGAAGTCTAATACCATCTAAAAGGGCTTGGATATGAACAAGGTTAGAAATATAAGGCTAATATTCATTTAAATACGGCTCGTGGAGTCAGGATCAATTTGTCCGAAAATCCAAGGCTAACACCCCCTCCAAAAACCAAGTTCAATCATGTTTGGGGGAAAAGGATATTACCCTTAAATTTGAAGTCTAATAACATCTAAAAGTGCTTGGATATGAACAAGGTTAGAAATCTAAGGCCAATATTCTTTTAAATACGGCTCGTCGAGTCAGGATCAATTTGTACGAAAATCCAAGGCTAACACCCTCTCCAAAAACCAAGTTCAATCATGTTTGGGGGAAAAGGATATTACCCATAAATTTGAAGTATAATACCTACTAAAAGGGATTGTATATGAACAAGGTTAGAAATATAAGGATAATACTCATTTAAATGGGGATCGTCGAGTGAGGATCAATTTGTCCGAAAATCCAAGGCTAACACCCCTCCAAAAACCAAGTTCAATCATGTTTGGGGGAAAAGCCTATAACTCATAAATTTGAAGTCTAATACCATCTAAAAGGGCTTGGATATGAACAAGGTTAGAAATCTAAGGCTAATACTCATTTAAATGGGGCTCGTCGAGTCAGGATCAATATGTCCGAAAATCCAAGGCTAACACGCCCTCCAAAAACCAAGTTCAATCATGTTTGGGGGAAAAGGATATTACCCATAAACTTGAAGTCTAATACCATCTAAAATTGCTTGGATATAAACAAGGTTAGAAATCTAAGGCTAATACTCATTTAAATAGGGCTCGTCGAGTAAGGATCAATTTGTCCGAAAATCCAAGGCTAACACCCCTCCGAAAACAAAGTTCAATCATGTTTGGGGGAAAAGCCTATAACCCATAAATTTGAAGTCTAATACCATCTAAAAGGGCTTGGATATGAACATGGTTAGGAATCTAAGGCTAATACTCATTTAAATGGGGCTCGTCGAGTCCGGATCAATTTGTCCGAAAATCCAAGGCTAACACCCCCTCCAAAAACCAAGTTCAATCATGTTTAAGGGAAAAGTCTATAACCCATAAATTTGAAGTCTAATACCATCTAAAAGGGCTTGGATATGAACAAGGTTAGAAATCTAAGGCTAATATTCATTTAAATACGGCTCGTGGAGTCAGGATCAATTTGTCCGAAAATCCAAGGCTAACACCCCCTCCAAAAACCAAGTTCAATCATGTTTGGGGGAAAAGGATATTACCCTTAAATTTGAAGTCTAATAACATCTAAAAGTGCTTGGATATGAACAAGGTTAGAAATCTAAGGCCAATATTCTTTTAAATACGGCTCGTCGAGTCAGGATCAATTTGTCCGAAAATCCAAGGCTAACACCCCCTCCAAAAACCAAGTTCAATCATGTTTGGGGGAAAAGGATATTACCCTTAAATTTGAAGTCTAATAACATCTAAAAGTGCTTGGATATGAACAAGGTTAGAAATCTAAGGCCAATATTCTTTTAAATACGGCTCGTCGAGTCAGGATCAATTTGTCCGAAAATCCAAGGCTAACACCCTCTCCAAAAACCAAGTTCAATCATGTTTGGGGGAAAAGGATATTACCCATAAATTTGAAGTATAATACCTACTAAAAGGGCTTGTATATGAACAAGGTTAGAAATATAAGGATAATACTTATTTAAATGGGGATCGTCGAGTGAGGATCAATTTGTCCGAAAATCCAAGGCTAACACCCCTCCAAAAACCAAGTTCAATCATGTTTGGGGGAAAAGCCTATAACTCATAAATTTGAAGTCTAATACCATCTAAAAGGGCTTGGATATGAACAAGGTTATAAATCTAAGGCTAATACTCATTTAAATGGGGCTCGTCGAGTCAGGATCAATATGTCCGAAAATCCAAGGCTAACACGCCCTCCAAAAACCAAGTTCAATCATGTTTGGGGGAAAAGGATATTACCCATAAACTTGAAGTCTAATACCATCTAAAATTGCTTGGATATGAACAAGGTTAGAAATCTAAGGCTAATACTCATTTAAATAGGGCTCGTCGAGTAAGGATCAATTTGTCCGAAAATCCAAGGCTAACACCCCTCCGAAAACAAAGTTCAATCATGTTTGGGGGAAAAGCCTATAACCCATAAATTTGAAGTCTAATACCATCTAAAAGGGCTTGGATATGAACATGGTTAGGAATCTAAGGCTAATACTCATTTAAATGGGGCTCGTCGAGTCCGGATCAATTTGTCCGAAAATCCAAGGCTAACACCCCCTCCAAAAACCAAGTTCAATCATGTTTAAGGGAAAAGTCTATAACCCATAAATTTGAAGTCTAATACCATCTAAAAGGGCTTGGATATGAACAAGGTTAGAAATCTAAGGCTAATACTCATTTAAATAGGGCTCGTGGAGTCAGGATCAATTTGTCCGAAAATCCAAGGCTAACACCCCTCCAAAAACCAAGTTCAATCATGTTTGGGGGAAAAGGATATTACCCATAAATTTGAAGTCTAATACCATCTAAAAGTGCTTGGATATGAACAAGGTTAGAAATCTAAGGCTAATATTCATTTAAATACGGCTCGTGGAGTCAGGATCAATTTGTCCGAAAATCCAAGGCTAACACCCCCTCCAAAAACCAAGTTCAATCATGTTTGGGGGAAAAGGATATTACCCTTAAATTTGAAGTCTAATACCATCTAAAAGTGCTTGGATATGAACAAGGTTACAAATCTAAGGCCAATATTCATTTAAATACGGCTCGTCGAGTCAGGATCAATTTGTCCGAAAATCCAAGGCTAACACCCTCTCCAAAAACCAAGTTCAATCATGTTTGGGGGAAAAGGATATTACCCATAAATTTGAAGTATAATACCTACTAAAAGGGCTTGTATATGAACAAGGTTAGAAATATAAGGATAATACTCATTTAAATGGGGATCATCGAGTGAGGATCAATTTGTCCGAAAATCCAAGGCTAACACCCCTCCAAAAACCAAGTTCAATCATGTTTGGGGGAAAAGCCTATAACCCATAAATTTGAAGTCTAATACCATCTAAAAGGGCTTGGATATGAACAAGGTTATAAATCTAAGGCTAATACTCATTTAAATAGGGCTCGTGGAGTCAGGATCAATTTGTCCGAAAATCCAAGGCTAACACCCCTCCAAAAACCAAGTTCAATCATGTTTGGGGGAAAAGGATATTACCCATAAATTTGAAGTCTAATACCATCTAAAAGTGCTTGGATATGAACAAGGTTAGAAATCTAAGGCTAATATTCATTTAAATACGGCTCGTGGAGTCAGGATCAATTTGTCCGAAAATCCAAGGCTAACACCCCCTCCAAAAACCAAGTTCAATCATGTTTGGGGGAAAAGGATATTACCCTTAAATTTGAAGTCTAATACCATCTAAAAGTGCTTGGATATGAACAAGGTTAGAAATCTAAGGCTAATATTCATTTAAATACGTCTCGTGGAGTCAGGATCAATTTGTCCGAAAATCCAAGGCTAACACCCCCTCCAAAAACCAAGTTCAATCATGTTTGGGGGAAAAGGATATTACCCTTAAATTTGAAGTCTAATAACATCTAAAAGTGCTTGGATATGAACAAGGTTAGAAATCTAAGGCCAATATTCTTTTAAATACGGCTCGTCGAGTCAGGATCAATTTGTCCGAAAATCCAAGGCTAACACCCTCTCCAAAAACCAAGTTCAATCATGTTTGGGGGAAAAGGATATTACCCATAAATTTGAAGTATAATACCTACTAAAAGGGCTTGTATATGAACAAGGTTAGAAATATAAGGATAATACTCATTTAAATGGGGATCGTCGAGTGAGGATCAATTTGTCCGAAAATCCAAGGCTAACACCCCTCCAAAAACCAAGTTCAATCATGTTTGGGGGAAAAGCCTATTACTCATAAATTTGAAGTCTAATACCATCTAAAAGGGCTTGGATATGAACAAGGTTAGAAATCTAAGGCTAATACTCATTTAAATGGGGCTCGTCGAGTCAGGATCAATATGTCCGAAAATCCAAGGCTAACACGCCCTCCAAAAACCAAGTTCAATCATGTTTGGGGGAAAAGGATATTACCCATAAACTTGAAGTCTAATACCATCTAAAATTGCTTGGATATGAACAAGGTTAGAAATCTAAGGCTAATACTCATTTAAATAGGGCTCGTCGAGTAAGGATCAATTTGTCCGAAAATCCAAGGCTAACACCCCTCCGAAAACAAAGTTCAATCATGTTTGGGGGAAAAGCCTACAACCCATAAATTTGAAGTCTAATACCATCTAAAAGGGCTTGGATATGAACATGGTTAGGAATCTAAGGCTAATACTCATTTAAATGGGGCTCGTCGAGTCCGGATCAATTTGTCCGAAAATCCAAGGCTAACACCCCCTCCAAAAACCAAGTTCAATCATGTTTAAGGGAAAAGTCTATAACCTATAAATTTGAAGTCTAATACCATCTAAAAGGGCTTGGATATGAACAAGGTTAGAAATCTAAGGCTAATACTCATTTAAATAGGGCTCGTGGAGTCAGGATCAATTTGTCCGAAAATCCAAGGCTAACACGCTCTCCAAAAACCAAGTTCAATCATGTTTGGGGGAAAAGCCTATAACCCATAAACTTGAAGTCTAATACCATCTAAAAGTGCTTGGATATGAACAATATTAGAAATCTAAGGCTAATACTCATTTAAATAGGGCTCGTCGAGTCAGGATCAATTTGTCCGAAAATCCAAGGCTAACACCCCTCCAAAAACCAAGTTCAATCATGTTTGGGGGAAAAGCCTATAACCCATAAATTTGAAGTCTAATACCATCTAAAAGGGCTTGGATATGAACATGGTTAGGAATCTAAGGCTAATACTCATTTAAATGGGGCTCGTCGAGTCCGGATCAATTTGTCCGAAAATCCAAGGCTAACACCCCCTCCAAAAACCAAGTTCAATCATGTTTAAGGGAAAAGTCTATAACCCATAAATTTGAAGTCTAATACCATCTAAAAGGGCTTGGATATGAACAAGGTTAGAAATCTAAGGCTAATACTCATTTAAATAGGGCTCGTGGAGTCAGGATCAATTTGTCCGAAAATCCAAGGCTAACACCCCTCCAAAAACCAAGTTCAATCATGTTTGGGGGAAAAGGATATTACCCATAAATTTGAAGTCTAATACCATCTAAAAGTGCTTGGATATGAACAAGGTTAGAAATCTAAGGCTAATATTCATTTAAATACGGCTCGTGGAGTCAGGATCAATTTGTCCGAAAATCCAAGGCTAACACCCCCTCCAAAAACCAAGTTCAATCATGTTTGGGGGAAAAGCCTATAACCCATAAATTTGAAGTCTAATACATTCTAAAAGGGTTGGATATGAACAAGGTTAGATATCTAAGGCTTATGGTCATTTAAATTGGGCTCGTCGAGTCAGGATCAATTTGTCCTAAAATCCAAGGCTAACACCCCCTCCAAAAACCAAGTTGAATCATGTTTGGGGGAAAAGGATATTACCCATAAATTTGAAGTCTAATACCATCTAAAAGGGTTTGGATATGAACAAGGTTAGAAATCTAAGGCTAATACTCATTTAAATGGGGCTCGTCGAGTCAGGATCAATTTGTCCGAAAATCCAAGGCTAACACCCCCTCCAAAAACCAAGTTCAATCATGTTTGGGGGAAAAGTCTATAACCCATAAATTTGAAGTCAAACACCATCTAAAAGGGCTTGGATATGAACAAGGTTAGAAATCTAAGGCTAATACTCATTTAAATAGGGCTCGTGGAGTCAGGATCAATTTGTCCGAAAATCCAAGGCTAACACCCCTCCAAAAACCAAGTTCAATCATGTTTGGGGGAAAAGGATATTACCCATAAATTTGAAGTCTAATACCATCTAAAAGTGCTTGGATATGAACAAGGTTAGAAATCTAAGGCTAATATTCATTTAAATACGGCTCGTGGAGTCAGGATCAATTTGTCCGAAAATCCAAGGCTAACACCCCCTCCAAAAACCAAGTTCAATCATGTTTGGGGGAAAAGGATATTACCCTTAAATTTGAAGTCTAATACCATCTAAAACTGCTTGGATATGAACAAGGTTAGAAATCTAAGGCCAATATTCTTTTAAATACGGCTCGTCGAGTCAGGATCAATTTGTCCGAAAATCCAAGGCTAACACCCTCTCCAAAAACCAAGTTCAATCATGTTTGGGGGAAAAGGATATTACCCATAAATTTGAAGTATAATACCTACTAAAAGGGCTTGTATATGAACAAGGTTAGAAATATAAGGATAATACTCATTTAAATGGGGATCGTCGAGTGAGGATCAATTTGTCCGAAAATCCAAGGCTAACACCCCTCCAAAAACCAAGTTCAATCATGTTTGGGGGAAAAGCCTATAACTCATAAATTTGAAGTCTAATACCATCTAAAATTGCTTGGATATGAACAAGGTTAGAAATCTAAGGCTAATACTCATTTAAATAGGGCTCATCGAGTAAGGATCAATTTGTCCGAAAATCCAAGGCTAACACCCCTCCAAAAACAAAGTTCAATCATGTTTGGGGGAAAAGCCTATAACCCATAAATTTCAAGTCTAATACATTCTAAAAGGGTTGTATATGAACAAGGTTAGATATCTAAGGCTAATACTCATTTAAATTGGGCTCGTCGAGTCAGGATCAATTTGTCCTAAAATCCAAGGCTAACACCCCCTCCAAAAACCAAGTTCAATCATGTTTGGGGGAAAAGTCTATAACCCATAAATTTGAAGTCTAATACCATCTAAAAGGGCTTGGATATGAACAATGTTAGAAATCTAAGGCTAATACTCATTTAAATAGGGCTCGTGGAGTCAGGATCAATTTGTCCGAAAATCCAAGGCTAACACCCCCTCCAAAAACCAAGTTCAATCATGTTTGGGGGAAAAGGATATTACCCTTAAATTTGAAGTCTAATAACATCTAAAAGTGCTTGGATATGAACAAGGTTAGAAATCTAAGGCAAATATTCTTTTAAATACGGCTCGTCGAGTCAGGATCAATTTGTCCGAAAATCCAAGGCTAACACCCGCTCCAAAAACCAAGTTCAATCATGTTTGGGGGAAAAGGATATTACCCATAAATTTGAAGTATAATACCTACTAAAAGGGCTTGTATATGAACAAGGTTAGAAATATAAGGATAATACTCATTTAAATGGGGATCGTCGAGTGAGGATCAATTTGTCCGAAAATCCAAGGCTAACACCCCTCCAAAAACCAAGTTCAATCATGTTTGGGGGAAAAGCCTATAACTCATAAATTTGAAGTCTAATACCATCTAAAAGGGCTTGGATATGAACAAGGTTAGAAATCTAAGGCTAATACTCATTTAAATGGGGCTCGTCGAGTCAGGATCAATATGTCCAAAAATCCAAGGCTAACACGCCCTCCAAAAACCAAGTTCAATCATGTTTGGGGGAAAAGGATATTACCCATAAACTTGAAGTCTAATACCATCTAAAATTGCTTGGATATGAACAAGGTTAGAAATCTAAGGCTAATACTCATTTAAATAGGGCTCGTCGAGTAAGGATCAATTTGTCCGAAAATCCAAGGCTAACACCCCTCCGAAAACAAAGTTCAATCATGTTTGGGGGAAAAGCCTACAACCCATAAATTTGAAGTCTAATACCATCTAAAAGGGCTTGGATATGAACATGGTTAGGAATCTAAGGCTAATACTCATTTAAATGGGGCTCGTGGAGTCCGGATCAATTTGTCCGAAAATCCAAGGCTAACACCCCCTCCAAAAACCAAGTTCAATCATGTTTAAGGGAAAAGTCTATAACCCATAAATTTGAAGTCTAATACCATCTAAAAGGGCTTGGATATGAACAAGGTTAGAAATCTAAGGCTAATACTCATTTAAATAGGGCTCGTGGAGTCAGGATCAATTTGTCCGAAAATCCAAGGCTAACACCCCTCCAAAAACCAAGTTCAATCATGTTTGGGGGAAAAGGATATTACCCATAAATTTGAAGTCTAATACCATCTAAAAGTGCTTGGATATGAACAAGGTTAGAAATCTAAGGCTAATATTCATTTAAATACGGCTCGTGGAGTCAGGATCAATTTGTCCGAAAATCCAAGGCTAACACCCCCTCCAAAAACCAAGTTCAATCATGTTTGGGGGAAAAGCCTATAACCCATAAATTTGAAGTCTAATACATTCTAAAAGGGTTGGATATGAACAAGGTTAGATATCTAAGGCTAATAGTCATTTAAATTGGGCTCGTCGAGTCAGGATCAATTTGTCCTAAAATCCAAGGCTAACACCCCCTCCAAAAACCAAGTTGAATCATGTTTGGGGGAAAAGGATATTACCCATAAATTTGAAGTCTAATACCATCTAAAAGGGTTTGGATATGAACAAGGTTAGAAATCTAAGGCTAATACTCATTTAAATGGGGCTCGTCGAGTCAGGATCAATTTGTCCGAAAATCCAAGGCTAACACCCCCTCCAAAAACCAAGTTCAATCATGTTTGGGGGAAAAGTCTATAACCCATAAATTTGAAGTCTAACACCATCTAAAAGGGCTTGGATATGAACAAGGTTAGAAATCTAAGGCTAATACTCATTTAAATAGGGCTCGTGGAGTCAGGATCAATTTGTCCGAAAATCCAAGGCTAACACCCCTCCAAAAACCAAGTTCAATCATGTTTGGGGGAAAAGGATATTACCCATAAATTTGAAGTCTAATACCATCTAAAAGTGCTTGGATATGAACAAGGTTAGAAATCTAAGGCTAATATTCATTTAAATACGGCTCGTGGAGTCAGGATCAATTTGTCCGAAAATCCAAGGCTAACACCCCCTCCAAAAACCAAGTTCAATCATGTTTGGGGGAAAAGGATATTACCCTTAAATTTGAAGTCTAATACCATCTAAAAGTGCTTGGATATGAACAAGGTTAGAAATCTAAGGCCAATATTCTTTTAAATACGGCTCGTCGAGTCAGGATCAATTTGTCCGAAAATCCAAGGCTAACACCCTCTCCAAAAACCAAGTTCAATCATGTTTGGGGGAAAAGGATATTACACATAAATTTGAAGTATAATACCTACTAAAAGGGCTTGTATATGAACAAGGTTAGAAATATAAGGATAATACTCATTTAAATGGGGATCGTCGAGTGAGGATCAATTTGTCCGAAAATCCAAGGCTAACACCCCTCCAAAAACCAAGTTCAATCATGTTTGGGGGAAAAGCCTATAACTCATAAATTTGAAGTCTAATACCATCTAAAAGGGCTTGGATATGAACAAGGTTAGAAATCTAAGGCTAATACTCATTTAAATGGGGCTCGTCGAGTCAGTATCAATATGTCCGAAAATCCAAGGCTAACACGCCCTCCAAAAACCAAGTTCAATCATGTTTGGGGGAAAAGGATATTACCCATAAACTTGAAGTCTAATACCATCTAAAATTGCTTGGATATGAACAAGGTTAGAAATCTAAGGCTAATACTCATTTAAATAGGGCTCGTCGAGTAAGGATCAATTTGTCCGAAAATCCAAGGCTAACACCCCTCCGAAAACAAAGTTCAATCATGTTTGGGGGAAAAGCCTATAACCCATAAATTTGAAGTCTAATACCATCTAAAAGGGCTTGGATATGAACATGGTTAGGAATCTAAGGCTAATACTCATTTAAATGGGGCTCGTCGAGTCCGGATCAATTTGTCCGAAAATCCAAGGCTAACACCCCCTCCAAAAACCAAGTTCAATCATGTTTAAGGGAAAAGTCTATAACCCATAAATTTGAAGTCTAATACCATCTAAAAGGGCTTGGATATGAACAAGGTTAGAAATCTAAGGCTAATACTCATTTAAATAGGGCTCGTGGAGTCAGGATCAATTTGTCCGAAAATCCAAGGCTAACACCCCTCCAAAAACCAAGTTCAATCATGTTTGGGGGAAAAGGATATTACCCATAAATTTGAAGTCTAATACCATCTAAAAGTGCTTGGATATGAACAAGGTTAGAAATCTAAGGCTAATATTCATTTAAATACGGCTCGTGGAGTCAGGATCAATTTGTCCGAAAATCCAAGGCTAACACCCCCTCCAAAAACCAAGTTCAATCAAGTTTGGGGGAAAAGCCTATAACCCATAAATTTGAAGTCTAATACATTCTAAAAGGGTTGGATATGAACAAGGTTAGATATCTAAGGCTTATAGTCATTTAAATTGGGCTCGTCGAGTCAGGATCATTTTGTCCTAAAATCCAAGGCTAACACCCCCTCCAAAAACCAAGTTGAATCATGTTTGGGGGAAAAGGATATTACCCATAAATTTGAAGTCTAATACCATCTAAAAGGGTTTGGATATGAACAAGGTTAGAAATCTAAGGCTAATACTCATTTAAATGGGGCTCGTCGAGTCAGGATCAATTTGTCCGAAAATCCAAGGCTAACACCCCCTCCAAAAACCAAGTTCAATCATGTTTGGGGGAAAAGTCTATAACCCATAAATTTGAAGTCTAACACCATCTAAAAGGGCTTGGATATGAACAAGGTTAGAAATCTAATGCTAATACTCATTTAAATAGGGCTCGTGGAGTCAGGATCAATTTGTCCGAAAATCCAAGGCTAACACCCCTCCAAAAACCAAGTTCAATCATGTTTGGGGGAAAAGGATATTACCCATAAATTTGAAGTCTAATACCATCTAAAAGTGCTTGGATATGAACAAGGTTAGAAATCTAAGGCTAATATTCATTTAAATACGGCTCGTGGAGTCAGGATCAATTTGTCCGAAAATCCAAGGCTAACACCCCCTCCAAAAACCAAGTTCAATCATGTTTGGGGGAAAAGGATATTACCCATAAATTTGAAGTCTAATACAATCTAAAACTGCTTGGATATGAACAAGGTTAGAAATCTAAGGCCAATATTCTTTTAAATACGGCTCGTCGAGTCAGGATCAATTTGTCCGAAAATCCAAGGCTAACACCCTCTCCAAAAACCAAGTTCAATCATGTTTGGGGGAAAAGGATATTACACATAAATTTGAAGTATAATACCTACTAAAAGGGCTTGTATATGAACAAGGTTAGAAATATAAGGATAATACTCATTTAAATGGGGATCGTCGAGTGAGGATCAATTTGTCCGAAAATCCAAGGCTAACACCCCCTCCAAAAACCAAGTTCAATCATGTTTGGGGGAAAAGTCTATAACCCATAAATTTGAAGTCTAACACCATCTAAAAGGGCTTGGATATGAACAAGGTTAGAAATCTAAGGCTAATACTCATTTAAATAGGGCTCGTGGAGTCAGGATCAATTTGTCCGAAAATCCAAGGCTAACACCCCTCCAAAAACCAAGTTCAATCATGTTTGGGGGAAAAGGATATTACCCATAAATTTGAAGTCTAATACCATCTAAAAGTGCTTGGATATGAACAAGGTTAGAAATCTAAGGCTAATACTCATTTAAATAGGGCTCATCGAGTAAGGATCAATTTGTCCGAAAATCCAAGGCTAACACCCCTCCAAAAACAAAGTTCAATCATGTTTGGGGGAAAAGCCTATAACCCATAAATTTGAAGTCTAATACATTCTAAAAGGGTTGGATATGAACAAGGTTAGATATCTAAGGCTAATACTCATTTAAATTGGGCTCGTCGAGTCAGGATCAATTTGTCCTAAAATCCAAGGCTAACACCCCCTCCAAAAACCAAGTTCAATCATGTTTGGGGGAAAAGTCTATAACCCATAAATTTGAAGTCTAATACCATCTAAAAGGGCTTGGATATGAACAAGGTTAGAAATCTAAGGCTAATACTCATTTAAATAGGGCTCGTGGAGTCAGGATCAATTTGTCCGAAAATCCAAGGCTAACACCCCTCCAAAAACCAAGTTCAATCATGTTTGGGGGAAAAGGATATTACCCATAAATTTGAAGTCTAATACCATCTAAAAGTGCTTGGATATGAACAAGGTTAGAAATCTAAGGCTAATATTCATTTAAATACGGCTCGTGGAGTCAGGATCAATTTGTCTGAAAATCCAAGGCTAACACCCCCTCCAAAAACCAAGTTCAATCATGTTTGGGGGAAAAGGATATTACCCTTAAATTTGAAGTCTAATACCATCTAAAAGTGCTTGGATATGAACAAGGTTAGAAATCTAAGGCCAATATTCTTTTAAATACGGCTCGTCGAGTCAGGATCAATTTGTCCGAAAATCCAAGGCTAACACCCCCTCCAAAAACCAAGTTCAATCATGTTTGGGGGAAAAGGATATTACCCTTAAATTTGAAGTCTAATACCATCTAAAAGTGCTTGGATATGAACAAGGTTACAAATCTAAGGCCAATATTCATTTAAATACGGCTCGTCGAGTCAGGATCAATTTGTCCGAAAATCCAAGGCTAACACCCTCTCCAAAAACCAAGTTCAATCATGTTTGGGGGAAAAGGATATTACCCATAAATTTGAAGTATAATACCTACTAAAAGGGCTTGTATATGAACAAGGTTAGAAATATAAGGATAATACTCATTTAAATGGGGATCATCGAGTGAGGATCAATTTGTCCGAAAATCCAAGGCTAACACCCCTCCAAAAACCAAGTTCAATCATGTTTGGGGGAAAAGCCTATAACCCATAAATTTGAAGTCTAATACATTCTAAAAGGGTTGGATATGAACAAGGTTAGATATCTAAGGCTAATACTCATTTAAATTGGGCTCGTCGAGTCAGGATCAATTTGTCCGAAAATCCAAGGCTAACACCCTCTCCAAAAACCAAGTTCAATCATGTTTGGGGGAAAAGGATATTACACATAAATTTGAAGTATAATACCTACTAAAAGGGCTTGTATATGAACAAGGTTAGAAATATAAGGATAATACTCATTTAAATGGGGATCGTCGAGTGAGGATCAATTTGTCCGAAAATCCAAGGCTAACACCCCTCCAAAAACCAAGTTCAATCATGTTTGGGGGAAAAGCCTATAACTCATAAATTTGAAGTCTAATACCATCTAAAAGGGCTTGGATATGAACAAGGTTAGAAATCTAAGGCTAATACTCATTTAAATGGGGCTCGTCGAGTCAGGATCAATATGTCCGAAAATCCAAGGCTAACACGCCCTCCAAAAACCAAGTTCAATCATGTTTGGGGGAAAAGGATATTACCCATAAACTTGAAGTCTAATACCATCTAAAATTGCTTGGATATGAACAAGGTTAGAAATCTAAGGCTAATACTCATTTAAATAGGGCTCGTCGAGTAAGGATCAATTTGTCCGAAAATCCAAGGCTAACACCCCTCCGAAAACAAAGTTCAATCATGTTTGGGGGAAAAGCCTATAACCCATAAATTTGAAGTCTAATACCATCTAAAAGGGCTTGGATATGAACATGGTTAGGAATCTAAGGCTAATACTCATTTAAATGGGGCTCGTCGAGTCCGGATCAATTTGTCCGAAAATCCAAGGCTAACACCCCCTCCAAAAACCAAGTTCAATCATGTTTACGGGAAAAGTCTATAACCCATAAATTTGAAGTCTAATACCATCTAAAAGGGCTTGGATATGAACAAGGTTAGAAATCTAAGGCTAATACTCATTTAAATAGAGCTCGTGGAGTCAGGATCAATTTGTCCGAAAATCCAAGGCTAACACCCCTACAAAAACCAAGTTCAATCATGTTTGGAGGAAAAGGATATTACCCATAAATTTGAAGTCTAATACCATCTAAAAGTGCTAGGATATGAACAAGGTTAGAAATCTAAGGCTAATATTCATTTAAATACGGCTCGTGGAGTCAGGATCAATTTGTCCGAAAATCCAAGGCTAACACCCCCTCCAAAAACCAAGTTCAATCATGTTTGGGGGAAAAGGATATTACCCTTAAATTTGAAGTCTAATACCATCTAAAAGTGCTTGGATATGAACAAGGTTACAAATCTAAGGCCAATATTCATTTAAATACGGCTCGTCGAGTCAGGATCAATTTGTCCGAAAATCCAAGGCTAACACCCTCTCCAAAAACCAAGTTCAATCATGTTTGGGGGAAAAGGATATTACCCATAAATTTGAAGTATAATACCTACTAAAAGGGCTTGTATATGAACAAGGTTAGAAATATAAGGATAATACTCATTTAAATGGGGATCATCGAGTGAGGATCAATTTGTCCGAAAATCCAAGGCTAACACCCCTCCAAAAACCAAGTTCAATCATGTTTGGGGGAAAAGCCTATAACCCATAAATTTGAAGTCTAATACCATCTAAAAGGGCTTGGATATGAACAAGGTTAGAAATCTAAGGCTAATACTCATTTAAATGGGGCTCGTCGAGTCAGGATCGATATGTCCGAAAATCCAAGGCTAACACGCCCTCCAAAAACCAAGTTCAATCATGTTTGGGGGAAAATGATATTACCCATAAACTTCAAGTCTAATACCATCTAAAATTGCTTGGATATGAACAAGGTTAGAAATCTAAGGCTAATACTCATTTAAATAGGGCTCGTCGAGTAAGGATCAATTTGTCCGAAAATCCAAGGCTAACACCCCTCCAAAAACAAAGTTCAATCATGTTTGGGGGAAAAGCCTATAACCCATAAATTTGAAGTCTAATACCATCTAAAAGGGTTTGGATATGAACAAGGTTAGAAATCTAAGGCTAATACTCATTTAAATGGGGCTCGTCGAGTGAGGATCAATTTGTCCGAAAATCCAAGGCTAACACCCCTCCAAAAACAAAGTTCAATCATGTTTGGGGGAAAAGCCTATAACCCATAAATTTGAAGTCTAATACCATCTAAAAGGGCTTGGATATGAACATGGTTAGGAATCTAAGGCTAATACTCATTTAAATGGGGCTCGTCGAGTCAGGATCAATATGTCCGAAAATCCAAGGCTAACACGCCCTCCAAAGACCAAGTTCAATCATGTTTGGGGGAAAAGGATATTACCCATAAACTTCAAGTCTAATACCATCTAAAAGGGTTTGGATATGAACAAGGTTAGAAATCTAAGGCTAATAATCATTTAAATGGGGCTCGTCGAGTCAGGATCAATTTGTCCGAAAATCCAAGGCTAACACCCCTCCAAAAACCAAGTTCAATCATGTTTGGGGGAAAAGCCTATAACCCATAAATTTGAAGTCTAATACCATCTAAAAGGGCTTGTATATGAACAAGGTTAGAAATATAAGTCTAATACTCTTTTAAATAGGGCTCGTCGAGTCAGGATCAATTTGTTCGAAAATCCAAGGTTAACACCCTCTCCAAAAACCAAGTTCAATCATGTTTGGGGGAAAAGGATATTACCCATAAATTTGAAGTCTTATACCTACTAAAAGGGCTTGTATATGAACAAGGTTAGAAATCTAAGGATAATCCTCATTTAAATGGGGCTCGTCGAGTGAGGATCAATTTGTCCGAAAATCCAATGCTAACACCCCTCCAAAAACCAAGTTCAATCATGTTTGGGGGAAAAGCCTATAACCCATAAATTTGAAGTCTAATACCATCTAAAAGGGCTTGGATATGAACAAGGTTAGAAATATAAGGCTAATACTCATTTAAATGGGGCTCGTCGAGTCACGATCAATTTGTCCGAAAATCCAAGGTTAACACCCCCTCCAAAAACCAAGTTCAATCATGTTTGGGGCAAAAGGATATTACCCATAAATTTGAAGTCTAATACCATCTAAAAGTGCTTGGATATGAACAAGGTTAGAAATCTAAGGCTAATACTCATTTAAATAGGGCTCGTCGATTCAGGATCAATTTGTCGGAAAATCCAAGGTTAAGACCCCCTCCAAAAACCAAGTTGAATCATGTTTGGGGGAAAAGGATATTACTCATAAATTTGAAGTCTAATACCATCTAAAAGTGCTTGGATATGAACAAGGTTAGAAATCTAAGGCTAATACTCATTTAAATAGGGCTCGTCGAGTCAGGATCAATTTGTCCGAAAATCCAAGGCTAACACCCCCTCAAAAAACCAAATTCAATCATGTTTGGGGGAAAAGGATATTACCCATAAATTTGAAGTCTAATACCATCTAAAAGTGCTTGGATATGAACAAGGTTAGATATCTAAGGCTAATACTCATTTAAATAGGGCTCGTCGAGTGAGGATCAATTTGTCCGAAAATTCAAGGCTAACACCCCTCCAAAAACCAAGTTAAATCATGTTTGGGGGAAAAGACTATAACCCATAAATTTGAAGTCTAATAACATCTAAAAGGGCTTGGACATGAACAAGGTTAGAAATCTAAGGATAATACTCATTTAAATAGGGCTCGTCGAGTGAGGATCAATTTGTCCGAAAATCCAAGGCTAGCACCCCTCCAAAAACCAAGTTAAATCATGTTTGGGGGAAAAGCCTATAACCCATAAATTTGAAGTCTAATACCATCTAAAAGGGCTTGGATATGAGCAAGGTTAGAAATCTAAGGCTAATACTCATTTAAATGGGACTCGTCGAGTCAGGATCAATTTGTCCGAAAATCCAAGGCTAACACCCCCTCCAAAAACCAAGTTCAATCATGTTTGGGGGAAAAGGATATTACCCATAAATTTGAAGTCTAATACCATCTAAAAGTGCTTGGATATGAACAAGGTTAGAAATCTAAGGCTAATATTCATTTAAATACGGCTCGTCGAGTCAGGATCAATTTGTCCGAAAATCCAAGCCTAACACCCCCTCCAAAAACCAATTTCAATCATGTTTGGGGGAAAAGGATATTACCCATAAATTTGAAGTCTAATACCAACTGAAAGGGCTTGGATATGAACAAGGTTAGAAATATAAGGATAATACTCATTTAAATGGGAATCATCGAGTGAGGATCAATTTGTCCGAAAATCCAAGCCTAACACCCCCTCCAAAAACCAAGTTCAATCATGTTTGGGGGAAAAGGATATTACCCATAAATTTGAAGTCTAATACCAACTGAAAGGGCTTGGATATGAACAAGGTTAGAAATATAAGGATAATACTCATTTAAATACGGCTCGTCGAGTCAGGATCAATTTGTCCGAAAATCCAAGCCTAACACCCCCTCCAAAAACCAAGTTCAATCATGTTTGGGGGAAAAGGATATTACCCATAAATTTGAAGTCTAATACCAACTGAAAGGGCTTGGATATGAACAAGGTTAGAAATATAAGGATAATACTCATTTAAATGGGAATCATCGAGTGAGGATCAATTTGTCCGAAAATTCAAGGCTAACACCCCTCCAAAAACCAAGTTAAATCATGTTTGGGGGAAAAGCCTATAACCCATAAATTTGAAATCTAATAACATCTAAAAGGGCTTGGACATGAACAAGGTTAGAAATCTAAGGATAATACTCATTTAAATGGGGCTCGTCGAGTCAGGATCAATTTGTCCGAAAATTCAAGGCTAACACCCCTCCAAAAACCAAGTTAAATCATGTTTGGGGGAAAAGCCTAGAACCCATAAATTTGAAGTCTAATAACATCTAAAAGGGCTTGGACATGAACAAGGTTAGAAATCTAAGGATAATACTCATTTAAATGGGGCTCGTCGAGTGAGGATCAATTTTTTCGAAAATCCAAGGCTAGCACCCCTCCAAAAACCAAGTTAAATTATGTTTGGGGGAAAAGCCTATAACCCATAAATTTGAAGTCTAATACCATCTAAAAGGGTTTGTATATGAACAAGGTTAGAGATCTAAGGCTAATACTCATTTAAATGGGGCTCGTCGAGTGAGGATCAATTTGTCCGAAAATCCAAGGCTAACACCCCTCCAAAAACAAAGTTCAATCATGTTTGGGGGAAAAGCCTATAACCCATAAATTTCAAGTCTAATACCATCTAAAAGGGCTTCGATATGAACATGGTTAGTAATCTAAGGCTAATACTCATTTAAATGGGGCTCGTCGAGTCTGGATCAATTTGTCCGAAAATCCAAGGCTAACACCCCCTCCAAAAACCAAGTTCAATCATGTTTGGGGGAAAAGGATATTACCCATAAATTTGAAGTCTAATACCATCTAAAAGTGCTTGGATATGAACAAGGTTAGAAATCTAAGGCTAATATTCATTTAAATACGGCTCGTCGAGTCAGGATCAATTTGTCCGAAAATCCAAGCCTAACACCCCCTCCAAAAACCAAGTTCAGTCATGTTTGGGGGAAAAGGATATTACCCATAAATTTGAAGTCTAATACCAACTGAAAGGGCTTGGATATGAACAAGGTTAGAAATATAAGGATAATACTCATTGAAATGGGGATCATCGAGTGAGGATCAATTTGTCCGAAAATGCTAGGCTAACACCCCTCCAAAAACCAAGTTAAATCATGTTTGGGGGAAAAGCCTATAACCCATAAATTTGAAGTCTAATAACATCTAAAAGGGCTTGGACATGAACAAGGTTAGAAATCTAAGGATAATACTCATTTAAATGGGGCTCGTCGAGTCAGGATCAATTTGTCCGAAAATTCAAGGCTAACACACCTCCAAAAACCAAGTTAAATCATGTTTGGGGGAAAAGCCTATAACCCATAAATTTGAAGTCTAATAACATCTAAAAGGGCTTGGACATGAACAAGGCTAGAAATCTAAGGATAATAATCATTTAAATGGGGCTCGTCGAGTGAGGATCAATTTGTCCGAAAATCCAAGGCTACCACCCCTCCAAAAACCAAGTTAAATTATGTTTGGGGGAAAAGCCTATAACCCATAAATTTGAAGTCTAATACCATCTAAAAGGGTTTGTATATGAACAAGGTTAGAAATCTAAGGCTAATACTCATTTAAATGGGGCTCGTCGAGTGAGGATCAATTTGTCCGAAAATCCAAGGCTAACACCCCTCCAAAAACAAAGTTCAATCATGTTTGGGGGAAAAGCCTATAACCCATAAATTTCAAGTCTAATACCATCTAAAAGGTCTTCGATATGAACATGGTTAGTAATCTAAGGCTAATACTCATTTAAATGGGGCTCGTCGAGTCAGGATCAATTTGTCCGAAAATCCAAGGCTAATACGCCCTCCAAAAACAAAGTTCAATCATGTTTGGGGGAAAAGCCTATAACCCATAAATTTCAAGTCTAATACCATCTAAAAGGTCTTCGATATGAACATGGTTAGTAATCTAAGGCTAATACTCATTTAAATGGGGCTCGTCGAGTCTGGATCAATTTGTCCAAAAATCCAAGGCTAACACCCCCTCCAAAAACCAAGTTCAATCATGTTTGGGGGAAAAGGATATTACCCATAAATTTGAAGTCTAATACCAACTGAAAGGGCTTGGATATGAACAAGGTTAGAAATATAAGGATAATACTCATTTAAATGGGGATCATCGAGTGAGGATCAATTTGTCCGAAAATTCAAGGCTAACACCCCTCCAAAAACCAAGTTAAATCATGTTTGGGGGAAAAGCCTATAACCCATAAATTTAAAGTCTAATAACATCTAAAAGGGCTTGGACATGAACAAGGTTAGAAATATAAGGATAATACTCATTTAAATGGGGCTCGTCGAGTGAGGATCAATTTGTCCGAAAATCCAAGGCTAGCACCCCTCCAAAAACCAAGTTAAATCATGTTTGGGGGAAAAGCCTATAACCCATAAATTTGAAGTCTAATACCATCTAAAAGGGCTTGGATATGAAAAAGGTTAGAAATCTAAGGCTAATACTCATTTAAATGGGGCTCGTCGAGTCAGGATCAATTTGTCCGAAAATCCAAGGCTAACACCCCTCCAAAAACCAAGTTAAATCATGTTTGGGGGAAAAGCCTATAACCCATAAATTTGAAGTCTAATAACATCTAAAAGGGCTTGGACATGAACAAGGTTAGAAATCTAAGGATAATACTCATTTAAATGGGGCTCGTCGAGTCAGGATCAATTTGTCCGAAAATCCAAGGCTAACACCCCTCCAAAAATCAAGTTAAATCATGTTTGGGGGGAAAGGATATTAACCATAAATTTGAAGTCTAATACAAACTGAAAGGGCTTGGATATGAACAAGGTTAGAAATCTAAGTATAATACTCATTTAAATGGGGCTCGTCGAGTCAGGATCAATTTGTCCGAAAATCCAAGGCTAACACCCCCTCCAAAAACCAAGTTCAATCATGTTTGGGGGAAAAGCCTATAACCCATAAATTTGAAGTCTAATAACATCTAAAAGGGCTTGGACATGAACAAGGTTAGAAATCTAAGGATAATACTCATTTAAATGGGGCTCGTCGAGTGAGGATCAATTTGTCCGAAAATCCAAGGCTAACACCCCTCCAAAAACCAAGTTCAATCATGTTTGGGGGAAAAGCCTATAACCCATAAATTTGAAGTCTAATACCATCTAAAAGGGCTTGGATATGAACAAGGTTAGAAATATAAGTCTAATACTCATTTAAATGGGGCTCGTCGAGTCAGGATCAATTTGTCCGAAAATCCAAGGCTAACACCCCTCCAAAAACCAAGTTCAATCATGTTTGGGGGAAAAGCCTATAACCCATAAACTTGAAGTCTAATACCATCTAAAAGTGCTTGGATATGAACAATATTAGAAATCTAAGGCTAATACTCATTTAAATAGGGCTCGTCGAGTCAGGATCAATTTGTCCGAAAATCCAAGGCTAACACCCCTCCAAAAACAAAGTTCAATCATGTTTGGTGGAAAAGCCTATAACCCATAAATTTGAAGTCTAATACCATCTAAAAGGGCTTGGATATGAACAAGGTTAGAAATATAAGTCTAATACTCATTTAAATGGGGCTCGTCGAGTCAGGATCAATTTGTCCGAAAATCCAAGGCTAACACCCCTCCAAAAACCAAGTTCAATCATGTTTGGGGGAAAAGCCTATAACCCATAAATTTGAAGTCTAATACCATCTAAAAGGGCTTGGATATGAACAAGGTTATAAATCTAAGGCTAATACTCATTTAAATGGGGCTCCTCGAGTCAGGATCAATTTGTCCGGAAATCCAAGGCTAACACCCCCTCCAAAAACCAAGTTCAATCATGTTTCGGGGAAAAGCCTATAACCCATAAATTTGAAGTCTAATACATTCTAAATGGGCTTGGATATGAACATGGTTATATATCTAAGGCTAATACTCATTTAAATAGGGCTCGTCGAGTCAGGATCAATTTGTCCGAAAATCCAAGGCTAACACCCCTCCAAAAACCAAGTTAAATCATGTTTGGGGGAAAAGCCTATAACCCATAAATTTGAAGTCTAATAACATCTAAAAGGGCTTGGACATGAACAAGGTTAGAAATCTAAGGATAATACTCATTTAAATAGGGCTCGTCGAGTGAGGATCAATTTGTCCGAAAATCCAAGGCTAGCACCCCTCCAAAAACCAAGTTAAATCATGTTTGGGGGAAAAGCCTATAACCCATAAATTTGAAGTCTAATACCATCTAAAAGGGCTTGGATATGAGCAAGGTTAGAAATCTAAGGCTAATACTCATTTAAATGGGACTCGTCGAGTCAGGATCAATTTGTCCGAAAATCCAAGGCTAACACCCCCTCCAAAAACCAAGTTCAATCATGTTTGGGGGAAAAGGATATTACCGATAAATTTGAAGTCTAATACCATCTAAAAGTGCTTGGAGATTAACAAGGTTAGAAATCTAAGGCTAATATTCATTTAAATACGGCTCGTCGAGTCAGGATCAATTTGTCCGAAAATCCAAGGCTAACTCCCCCTCCAAAAACCAAGTTCAATCATGTTTGGGGGAAAAGGATATTACTGATAAATTTGAAGTCTAATACCATCTTAAAGTGCTTGGATATGAACAAGGTTATAAATCTAAGGCTAATATTCATTTAAATACGGCTCGTCGAGTCAGGATCAATTTATCCGAAAATCCAAGGCTAACACCCCCTCCAAAAACCAAGTTGAATCATGTTTGGGGGAAAAGCCTATAACCCATAAATTTGAAGTCTAATACCATCTAAAAGGGCTTGGATATGAACAAAGTTAGAAATATAAGTCTAATACTCATTTAAATGGGGCTCGTCGAGTCAGGATCAATTTGTCCGAAAATTCAAGGCTAACACCCCTCCAAAAACCAAGTTAAATCATGTTTGGGGGAAAAGCCTATAACCCATAAATTTGAAGTCTAATAACATCTAAAAGGGCTTGGACATGAACAAGGTTAGAAATCTAAGGATAATACTCATTTAAATGGGGCTCGTCGAGTGAGGATCAATTTGTCCGAAAATCCAAGGCTAACACCCCTCCAAAAACCAAGTTCAATCATGTTTGGGGGAAAAGCCTATAACCCATAAATTTGAAGTCTAATACCATCTAAAAGGGCTTGGATATGAACAAGGTTAGAAATATAAGTCTAATACTCATTTAAATGGGGCTCGTCGAGTCAGGATCAATTTGTCCGAAAATCCAAGGCTAACACCCCTCCAAAAACCAAGTTCAATCATGTTTGGGGGAAAAGCCTATAACCTATAAACTTGAAGTCTAATACCATCTAAAAGTGCTTGGATATGAACAATATTAGAAATCTAAGGCTAATACTCATCTAAATAGGGCTCGTCGAGTCAGGATCAATTTGTCCGAAAATCCAAGGCTAACACCCCTCCAAAAACCAAGTTCAATCATGTTTGGGGAAAAGCCTATAACCCATAAATTTGAAGTCTAATACCATCTAAAAGGGCTTGGATATGAACAAGGTTAGAAATATAAGTCTAATACTCATTTAAATGGGGCTCGTCGAGTCAGGATCAATTTGTCCGAAAATCCAAGGCTAACACCCCTCCAAAAACCAAGTTCAATCATGTTTGGGGGAAAAGCCTATAACCCATAAATTTGAAGTCTAATACCATCTAAAAGGGCTTGGATATGAACAAGGTTATAAATCTAAGGCTAATAATCATTTAAATGGGGCTCCTCGAGTCAGGATCAATTTGTCCGAAAATCCAAGGCTAACACCCCCTCCAAAAACCAAGTTCAATCATGTTTCGGGGAAAAGCCTATAACCCATAAATTTGAAGTCTAATACATTCTAAATGGGCTTGGATATGAACATGGTTAGATATCTAAGGCTAATACTCATTTAAATAGGGCTCGTCGAGTCAGGATCAATTTGTCCGAAAATCCAAGGCTAACACCCCTCCAAAAACCAAGTTAAATCATGTTTGGGGGAAAAGCCTATAACCCATAAATTTGAAGTCTAATAACATCTAAAAGGGCTTGGACATGAACAAGGTTAGAAATCTAAGGATAATACTCATTTAAATGGGGCTCGTCGAGTGAGGATCAATTTGTCCGAAAATCCAAGGCTAGCACCCCTCCAAAAACCAAGTTAAATTATGTTTGGGGGAAAAGCCTATAACCCATAAATTTGAAGTCTAATACCATCTAAAAGGGTTTGTATATGAACAAGGTTAGAAATCTAAGGCTAATACTCATTTAAATGGGGCTCGTCGAGTGAGGATCAATTTGTCCGAAAATCCAAGGCTAACACCCCTCCAAAAACAAAGTTCAATCATGTTTGGGGGAAAAGCCTATAACCCATAAATTTCAAGTCTAATACCATCTAAAAGGGCTTCGATATGAACATGGTTAGTAATCTAAGGCTAATACTCATTTAAATGGGGCTCGTCGAGTCAGGATCAATTTGTCCGAAAATCCAAGGCTAACACCCCCTCCAAAAACCAAGTTCAATCATGTTTGGGGGAAAAGGATATTACCCATAAATTTGAAGTCTAATACCAACTGAAAGGGCTTGGATATGAACAAGGTTATAAATATAAGGATAATACTCATTTAAATGGGGATCATCGAGTGAGGATCAATTTGTCCGAAAATTCAAGGCTAACACCCCTCCAAAAACCAAGTTAAATCATGTTTGGGGGAAAAGCCTATAACCCATAAATTTGAAGTCTAATAACATCTAAAAGGGCTTGGACATGAACAAGGTTAGAAATCTAAGGATAATACTCATTTAAATGGGGCTCGTCGAGTGAGGATCAATTTGTCCGAAAATCCAAGGCTAGCACCCCTCCAAAAACCAAGTTAAATCATGTTTGGGGGAAAAGCCTATAACCCATAAATTTGAAGTCTAATACAATCTAAAAGGGCTTGGATATGAAAAAGGTTAGAAATCTAAGGCTAATACTCATTTAAATGGGGCTCGTCGAGTCAGGATCAATTTGTCCGAAAATCCAAGGCTAAGACCCCTCCAAAAACCAAGTTAAATCATGTTTGGGGGAAAAGCCTATAACCCATAAATTTGAAGTCTAATAACATCTAAAAGGGCTTGGACATGAACAAGGTTAGAAATCTAAGGATAATACTCATTTAAATGGGGCTCGTCAAGTGAGGATCAATTTGTCCGAAAATCCAAGGCTAGCACCCCTCCAAAAACCAAGTTAAATCATGTTTGGGGGAAAAGCCTATAACCCATAAATTTGAAGTCTAATACCATCTAAAAGGGCTTGGATATGAACAAGGTTAGAAATCTAAGGATAATACTCATTTAAATGGGGCTCGTCGAGTGAGGATCAATTTGTCCGAAAATCCAAGGCTAACACCCCTCCAAAAATCAAGTTAAATCATGTTTGGGGGGAAAGGATATTAACCATAAATTTGAAGTCTAATACAAACTGAAAGGGCTTGGATATGAACAAGGTTAGAAATCTAAGGATAATACTCATTTAAATGGGGCTCGTCGAGTCAGGATCAATTTGTCCGAAAATCCAAGGCTAACACCCCTCCAAAAACCAAGTTCAATCATGTTTGGGGGAAAAGGATATTACCCATAAATTTGAAGTCTAATACCATCTAAAAGTGCTTGGATATGAACAAGGTTAGAAATCTAAGGCTAATATTCATTTAAATGGGGCTCGTCGAGTCAGGATCAATTTGTCCGAAAATCCAAGGCTAACACCCCCTCCAAAAACCAAGTTCAATCATGTTTGGGGGAAAAGGATATTACCGATAAATTTGAAGTCTAATACCATCTAAAAGTGCTTGGAGATTAACAAGGTTAGAAATCTAAGGCTAATATTCATTTAAATACGGCTCGTCGAGTCAGGATCAATTTGTCCGAAAATCCAAGGCTAACTCCCCCTCCAAAAACCAAGTTCAATCATGTTTAGGGGAAAAGGATATTACTGATAAATTTGAAGTCTAATACCATCTTAAAGTGCTTGGATATGAACAAGGTTAGAAATCTAAGGCTAATATTCATTTAAATACGGCTCGTCGAGTCAGGATCAATTTATCCGAAAATCCAAGGCTAACACCCCCTCCAAAAACCAAGTTGAATCATGTTTGGGGGAAAAGCCTATAACCCATAAATTTGAAGTCTAATACCATCTAAAAGGGCTTGGATATGAACAAGGTTAGAAATATAAGTCTAATACTCATTTAAATGGGGCTCGTCGAGTCAGGATCAATTTGTCCGAAAATTCAAGGCTAACACCCCTCCAAAAACCAAGTTAAATCATGTTTGGGGGAAAAGGATATTACCCATAAATTTGAAGTCTAATACCATCTAAAAGTGCTTGGATATGAACAAGGTTAGAAATGTAAGGCTAATAGTCATTTAAATGGGGCTCGTCGAGTCAGGATCAATTTGTCCGAAAATCCAAGGCTAACACCCCCTCCAAAAACCAAGTTCAATCATGTTTGGGGGAAAAGGATATTACCGATAAATTTGAAGTCTAATACCATCTAAAAGTGCTTGGAGATTAACAAGGTTAGAAATCTAAGGCTAATATTCATTTAAAAACGGCTCGTCGAGTCAGGATCAATTTGTCCGAAAATCCAAGGCTAACTCCCCCTCCAAAAACCAAGTTAAATCATGTTTGGGGGAAAAGCCTATAACCCATAAATTTGAAGTCTAATAACATCTAAAAGGGCTTGGACATGAACAAGGTTAGAAATCTAAGGATAATACTCATTTAAATGGGGCTCGTCGAGTGAGGATCAATTTGTCCGAAAATCCAAGGCTAACACCCCTCCAAAAATCAAGTTAAATCATGTTTGGGGGGAAAGGATATTAACCATAAATTTGAAGTCTAATAACATCTAAAAGGGCTTGGACATGAACAAGGTTAGAAATCTAAGGATAATACTCATTTAAATGGGGCTCGTCGAGTGAGGATCAATTTGTCCGAAAATCCAAGGCTAACACCCCTCCAAAAATCAAGTTAAATCATGTTTGGGGGGAAAGGATATTAACCATAAATTTGAAGTCTAATACAATCTAAAAGGGCTTGGACATGAACAAGGTTAGAAATCTAAGGATAATACTCATTTAAATGGGGCTCGTCGAGTGAGGATCAATTTGTCCGAAAATCCAAGGCTAACACCCCTCCAAAAATCAAGTTAAATCATGTTTGGGGGGAAAGGATATTAACCATAAATTTGAAGTCTAATACAAACTGAAAGGGCTTGGATATGAACAAGGTTAGAAATCTAAGGATAATACTCATTTAAATGGGGCTCGTCGAGTCAGGATCAATTTGTCCGAAAATCCAAGGCTAACACCCCCTCCAAAAACCAAGTTGAATCATGTTTGGGGGGAAAGGATATTAACCATAAATTTGAAGTCTAATACAAACTGAAAGGGCTTGGATATGAACAAGGTTAGAAATCTAAGGATAATACTCATTTAAATGGGGCTCGTCGAGTGAGGATCAATTTGTCCGAAAATCCAAGGCTAACACCCCTCCAAAAATCAAGTTAAATCATGTTTGGGGGAAAAGCCTATAACCCATAAATTTGAAGTCTAATACCATCTAAAAGGGCTTGGACATGAACAAGGTTAGATATCTAAGGATAATACTCATTTAAATGGGGCTCGTCGAGTCAGGATCAATTTGTCCTAAAATCCAAGGCTAACACGCTCTCCAAAAACCAAGTTCAATCATGTTTGGGGGAAAAGCCTATAACCCATAAACTTGAAGTCTAATACCATCTAAAAGTTCTTGGATATGAACAATATTAGAAATCTAAGGCTAATACTCATCTAAATAGGGCTCGTCGAGTCAGGATCAATTTGTCCGAAAATCCAAGGCTAACACCCCTCCAAAAACCAAGTTCAATCATGTTTGGGGGAAAAGCCTATAACCCATAAATTTGAAGTCTAATACCATCTAAAAGGGCTTGGATATGAACAAGGTTAGAAATATAAGTCTAATACTCATTTAAATGGGGCTCGTCGAGTCAGGATCAATTTGTCCGAAAATCCAAGGCTAACACCCCTCCAAAAACCAAGTTCAATCATGTTTGGGGGAAAAGCCTATAACCCATAAATTTGAAGTCTAATACCATCTAAAAGGGCTTGGATATGAACAAGGTTATAAATCTAAGGCTAATACTCATTTAAATGGGGCTCCTCGAGTCAGGATCAATTTGTCCGAAAATCCAAGGCTAACACCCCCTCCAAAAACCAAGTTCAATCATGTTTCGGGGAAAAGCCTATAACCCATAAATTTGAAGTCTAATACATTCTAAATGGGCTTGGATATGAACATGGTTAGATATCTAAGGCTAATACTCATTTAAATAGGGCTCGTCGAGTCAGGATCAATTTGTCCGAAAATCCAAGGCTAACACCCCCTCCAAAAACCAAGTTCAATCATGTTTGGGGGAAAAGGATATTACCCATAAATTTGAAGTCTAATACCTACTGAAAGGGCTTGTATATGAACAAGGTTAGAAATCTAAGGATAATACTCATTTAAATGGGGCTCGTCGAGTGAGGATCAATTTGTCCGAAAATCCAAGGCTAACACCCCTCCAAAAACCAAGTTCAATCATGTTTGGGGGAAAAGCCTATAACCCATAAATTTGAAGTCTAATAACATCTAAAAGGGCTTGGACATGAACAAGGTTAGAAATCTAAGGATAATACTCATTTAAATGGGGCTCGTTGAGTGAGGATCAATTTGTCCGAAAATCCAAGGCTAACACCCCTCCAAAAATCAAGTTAAATCATGTTTGGGGGGAAAGGATATTAACCATAAATTTGAAGTCTAATACAAACTGAAAGGGCTTGGATATGAACAAGGTTAGAAATCTAAGGATAATACTCATTTAAATGGGGCTCGTCGAGTCAGGATCAATTTGTCCGAAAATCCAAGGCTAACACCCCTCCAAAAACCAAGTTCAATCATGTTTGGGGGAAAAGGATATTACCCATAAATTTGAAGTCTAATACCATCTAAAAGTGCTTGGATATGAACAAGGTTAGAAATCTAAGGCTAATATTCATTTAAATGGGGCTCGTCGAGTCAGGATCAATTTGTCCGAAAATCCAAGGCTAACACCCCCTCCAAAAACCAAGTTCAATCATGTTTGGGGGAAAAGGATATTACCGATAAATTTGAAGTCTAATACCATCTAAAAGTGCTTGGAGATTAACAAGGTTAGAAATCTAAGGCTAATATTCATTTAAATACGGCTCGTCGAGTCAGGATCAATTTGTCCGAAAATCCAAGGCTAACTCCCCCTCCAAAAACCAAGTTCAATCATGTTTGGGGGAAAAGGATATTACTGATAAATTTGAAGTCTAATACCATCTTAAAGTGCTTGGATATGAACAAGGTTAGAAATCTAAGGCTAATATTCATTTAAATACGGCTCGTCGAGTCAGGATCAATTTATCCGAAAATCAAAGGCTAACACCCCCTCCAAAAACCAAGTTGAATCATGTTTGGGGGAAAAGCCTATAACCCATAAATTTGAAGTCTAATACCATCTAAAAGGGCTTGGATATGAACAAGGTTAGAAATATAAGTCTAATACTCATTTAAATGGGGCTCGTCGAGTCAGGATCAATTTGTCCGAAAATTCAAGGCTAACACCCCTCCAAAAACCAAGTTAAATCATGTTTGGGGGAAAAGCCTATAACCCATAAATTTGAAGTCTAATAACATCTAAAAGGGCTTGGACATGAACAAGGTTAGAAATCTAAGGATAATAATCATTTAAATGGGGCTCGTCGAGTGAGGATCAATTTGTCTGAAAATCCAAGGCTAACACCCCTCCAAAAACCAAGTTCAATCATGTTTGGGGGAAAAGCCTATAACCCATAAATTTGAAGTCTAATACCATCTAAAAGGGCTTGGATATGAACAAGGTTAGAAATATAAGTCTAATACTCATTTAAATGGGGCTCGTCGAGTCAGGATCAATTTGTCCGAAAATCCAAGGCTAACACCCCTCCAAAAACCAAGTTCAATCATGTTTGGGGGAAAAGCCTATAACCCATAAATTTGAAGTCTAATACCATCTAAAAGGGCTTGGATATGAACAAGGTTATAAATCTAAGGCTAATACTCATTTAAATGGGGCTCCTCGAGTCAGGATCAATTTGTCCGAAAATCCTAGGCTAACACCCCCTCCAAAAACCAAGTTCAATCATGTTTCGGGGAAAAGCCTATAACCCATAAATTTGAAGTCTAATACATTCTAAATGGGCTTGGATATGAACATGGTTAGATATCTAAGGCTAATACTCATTTAAATAGGGCTCGTCGAGTCAGGATCAATTTGTCCGAAAATCCAAGGCTAACACCCCTCCAAAAACCAAGTTAAATCATGTTTGGGGGAAAAGCCTATAACCCATAAATTTGAAGTCTAATAACATCCAAAAGGGCTTGGACATGAACAAGGTTAGAAATCTAAGGATAATACTCATTTAAATGGGGCTCGTCGAGTGAGGATCAATTTGTCCGAAAATCCAAGGCTAACACCCCTCCAAAAATCAAGTTAAATCATGTTTGGGGGGAAAGGATATTAACCATAAATTTGAAGTCTAATACAAACTGAAAGGGCTTGGATATGAACAAGGTTAGAAATCTAAGGATAATACTCATTTAAATGGGGCTCGTCGAGTCAGGATCAATTTGTCCGAAAATCCAAGGCTAACACCCCCTCCAAAAACCAAGTTGAATCATGTTTGGGGGGAAAGGATATTAACCATAAATTTGAAGTCTAATACAAACTGAAAGGGCTTGGATATGAACAAGGTTAGAAATCTAAGGATAATACTCATTTAAATGGGGCTCGTCGAGTGAGGATCAATTTGTCCGAAAATCCAAGGCTAACACCCCTCCAAAAATCAAGTTAAATCATGTTTGGGGGAAAAGCCTATAACCCATAAATTTGAAGTCTAATACCATCTAAAAGGGCTTGGACATGAACAAGGTTAGATATCTAAGGATAATACTCATTTAAATGGGGCTCGTCGAGTCAGGATCAATTTGTCCTAAAATCCAAGGCTAACACGCTCTCCAAAAACCAAGCTCAATCATGTTTGGGGGAAAAGCCTATAACCCATAAACATGAAGTCTAATACCATCTAAAAGTGCTTGGATATGAACAATATTAGAAATCTAAGGCTAATACTCATCTAAATAGGGCTCGTCGAGTCAGGATCAATTTGTCCGAAAATCCAAGGCTAACACCCCTCCAAAAACCAAGTTCAATCATGTTTGGGGGAAAAGCCTATAACCCATAAATTTGAAGTCTAATACCATCTAAAAGGGCTTGGATATGAACAAGGTTAGAAATATAAGTCTAATACTCATTTAAATGGGGCTCGTCGAGTCAGGATCAATTTGTCCGAAAATCCAAGGCTAACACCCCTCCAAAAACCAAGTTCAATCATGTTTGGGGGAAAAGCGTATAACCCATAAATTTGAAGTCTAATACCATCTAAAAGGGCTTGGATATGAACAAGGTTATAAATCTAAGGCTAATACTCATTTAAATGGGGCTCCTCGAGTCAGGATCAATTTGTCCGAAAATCCAAGGCTAACACCCCCTCCAAAAACCAAGTTCAATCATGTTTCGGGGAAAAGCCTATAACCCATAAATTTGAAGTCTAATACATTCTAAATGGGCTTGGATATGAACATGGTTAGATATCTAAGGCTAATACTCATTTAAATAGGGCTCGTCGAGTCAGGATCAATTTGTCCGAAAATCCAAGGCTAACACCCCCTCCAAAAACCAAGTTCAATCATGTTTGGGGGAAAAGGATATTACCCATAAATTTGAAGTCTAATACCTACTGAAAGGGCTTGTATATGAACAAGGTTAGAAATCTAAGGATAATACTCATTTAAATGGGGCTCGTCGAGTGAGGATCAATTTGTCTGAAAAATCCAAGGCTAACACCCCCTCCAAAAACCAAGTTCAATCATGTTTCGGGGAAAAGCCTATAACCCATAAATTTGAAGTCTAATACATTCTAAAAGGGCTTGGATATGAACAAGGTTAGATATCTAAGGCTAATACTCATTTAAATAGGGCTCGTCGAGTCAGGATCAATTTGTCCGAAAATCCAAGGCTAACACCCCCTCCAAAAACCAAGTTCAATCATGTTTGGGGGAAAAGGATATTACCCATAAATTTGAAGTCTAATACCTACCAAAAGGGCTTGTATATGAACAAGGTTAGAAATCTAAGGATAATACTCATTTAAATGGGGCTCGTCGAGTCAGGATCAATTTGTCCGAAAATCCAAGGCTAACACCCCCTCCAAAAACCAAGTTGAATCATGTTTGGGGGAAAAGGATATTAACCATAAATTTGAAGTCTAATACAAACTGAAAGGGCTTGGATATGAACAAGGTTAGAAATCTAAGGATAATACTCATTTAAATGGGGCTCGTCGAGTGAGGATCAATTTGTCCGAAAATCCAAGGATAACACCCCTCCAAAAATCAAGTTAAATCATGTTTGGGGGAAAAGCCTATAACCCATAAATTTGAAGTCTAATACCATCTAAAAGGGCTTGGACATGAACAAGGTTAGATATATAAGGATAATACTCATTTAAATGGGGCTCGTCGAGTCAGGATCAATTTGTCCAAAAATCCAAGGCTAACACGCTCTCCAAAAACCAAGTTCAATCATGTTTGGGGGAAAAGCCTATAACCCATAAACTTGAAGTCTAATACCATCTAAAAGTGCTTGGATATGAACAATATTAGAAATCTAAGGCTAATACTCATCTAAATAGGGCTCGTCGAGTCAGGATCAATTTGTCCGAAAATCCAAGGCTAACACCCCTACAAAAACCAAGTTCAATCATGTTTGGGGGAAAAGCCTATAACCCATAAATTTGAAGTCTAATACCATCTAAAAGGGCTTGGATATGAACAAGGTTAGAAATATAAGTCTAATACTCATTTAAATAGGGCTCGTAGAGTCAGGATCAATTTGTCCGAAAATCCAAGGCTAACACCCCTCCAAAAACCAAGTTCAATCATGTTTGGGGGAAAAGCCTATAACCCATAAATTTGAAGTCTAATACCATCTAAAAGGGCTTGGATATGAACAAGGTTAGAAATCTAAGACTAATACTCATTTAAATGGGGCTCGTCGAGTCAGGATCAATTTGTCCGAAAATCCAAGGCTAACACCCCCTCCAAAAACCAAGTTCAATCATGTTTCGGGGAAAAGCCTATAACCCATAAATTTGAAGTCTAATACATTCTAAAAGGGCTTGGATATGAACAAGGTTAGATATCTAAGGCTAATACTCATTTAAATAGGGCTCGTCGAGTCAGGATCAATTTGTCCGAAAATCCAAGGCTAACACCCCCTCCAAAAACCAAGTTCAATCATGTTTGGGGGAAAAGGATATTACCCATAAATTTGAAGTCTAATACCTACCAAAAGGGCTTGTATATGAACAAGGTTAGAAATCTAAGGATAATACTCATTTAAATGGGGCTCGTCGAGTGAGGATCAATTTGTCCGAAAATCCAAGGCTAACACCCCTCCAAAAACCAAGTTCAATCATGTTTGGGGGAAAAGCCTATAACCCATAAATTTGAAGTGTAATACCATCTAAAAGGGCTTGGATATGAACAAGGTTATAAATCTAAGGCTAATACTCATTTAAATGGGGCTCCTCGAGTCAGGATCAATTTGTCCGAAAATCCAAGGCTAACACCCCCTCCAAAAACCAAGTTCAATCATGTTTCGGGGAAAAGCCTATAACCCATAAATTTGAAGTCTAATACATTCTAAATGGGCTTGGATATGAACATGGTTAGATATCTAAGGCTAATACTCATTTAAATAGGGCTCGTCGAGTCAGGATCAATTTGTCCGAAAATCCAAGGCTAACACCCCCTCCAAAAACCAAGTTCAATCATGTTTGGGGGAAAAGGATATTACCCATAAATTTGAAGTCTAATACCTACTGAAAGGGCTTGTATATGAACAAGGTTAGAAATCTAAGGATAATACTCATTTAAATGGGGCTCGTCGAGTGAGGATCAATTTGTCTGAAAATCCAAGGCTAACACCCCCTCCAAAAACCAAGTTCAATCATGTTTCGGGGAAAAGCCTATAACCCATAAATTTGAAGTCTAATACATTCTAAAAGGGCTTGGATATGAACAAGGTTAGATATCTAAGGCTAATACTCATTTAAATAGGGCTCGTCGAGTCAGGATCAATTTGTCCGAAAATCCAAGGCTAACACCCCCTCCAAAAACCAAGTTCAATCATGTTTGGGGGAAAAGGATATTACCCATAAATTTGAAGTCTAATACCTACCAAAAGGGCTTGTATATGAACAAGGTTAGAAATCTAAGGATAATACTCATTTAAATGGGGCTCGTCGAGTCAGGATCAATTTGTCCGAAAATCCAAGGCTAACACCCCCTCCAAAAACCAAGTTGAATCATGTTTGGGGGAAAAGGATATTAACCATAAATTTGAAGTCTAATACAAACTGAAAGGGCTTGGATATGAACAAGGTTAGAAATCTAAGGATAATACTCATTTAAATGGGGCTCGTCGAGTGAGGATCAATTTGTCCGAAAATCCAAGGATAACACCCCTCCAAAAATCAAGTTAAATCATGTTTGGGGGAAAAGCCTATAACCCATAAATTTGAAGTCTAATACCATCTAAAAGGGCTTGGACATGAACAAGGTTAGATATATAAGGATAATACTCATTTAAATGGGGCTCGTCGAGTCAGGATCAATTTGTCCAAAAATCCAAGGCTAACACGCTCTCCAAAAACCAAGTTCAATCATGTTTGGGGGAAAAGCCTATAACCCATAAACTTGAAGTCTAATACCATCTAAAAGTGCTTGGATATGAACAATATTAGAAATCTAAGGCTAATACTCATCTAAATAGGGCTCGTCGAGTCAGGATCAATTTGTCCGAAAATCCAAGGCTAACACCCCTACAAAAACCAAGTTCAATCATGTTTGGGGGAAAAGCCTATAACCCATAAATTTGAAGTCTAATACCATCTAAAAGGGCTTGGATATGAACAAGGTTAGAAATATAAGTCTAATACTCATTTAAATAGGGCTCGTAGAGTCAGGATCAATTTGTCCGAAAATCCAAGGCTAACACCCCTCCAAAAACCAAGTTCAATCATGTTTGGGGGAAAAGCCTATAACCCATAAATTTGAAGTCTAATACCATCTAAAAGGGCTTGGATATGAACAAGGTTAGAAATCTAAGACTAATACTCATTTAAATGGGGCTCGTCGAGTCAGGATCAATTTGTCCGAAAATCCAAGGCTAACACCCCCTCCAAAAACCAAGTTCAATCATGTTTCGGGGAAAAGCCTATAACCCATAAATTTGAAGTCTAATACATTCTAAAAGGGCTTGGATATGAACAAGGTTAGATATCTAAGGCTAATACTCATTTAAATAGGGCTCGTCGAGTCAGGATCAATTTGTCCGAAAATCCAAGGCTAACACCCCCTCCAAAAACCAAGTTCAATCATGTTTGGGGGAAAAGGATATTACCCATAAATTTGAAGTCTAATACCTACCAAAAGGGCTTGTATATGAACAAGGTTAGAAATCTAAGGATAATACTCATTTAAATGGGGCTCGTCGAGTGAGGATCAATTTGTCCGAAAATCCAAGGCTAACACCCCTCCAAAAACCAAGTTCAATCATGTTTGGGGGAAAAGCCTATAACCCATAAATTTGAAGTGTAATACCATCTAAAAGGGCTTGGATATGAACAAGGTTATAAATCTAAGGCTAATACTCATTTAAATGGGGCTCCTCGAGTCAGGATCAATTTGTCCGAAAATCCAAGGCTAACACCCCCTCCAAAAACCAAGTTCAATCATGTTTCGGGGAAAAGCCTATAACCCATAAATTTGAAGTCTAATACATTCTAAATGGGCTTGGATATGAACATGGTTAGATATCTAAGGCTAATACTGATTTAAATAGGGCTCGTCGAGTCAGGATCAATTTGTCCGAAAATCCAAGGCTAACACCCCCTCCAAAAACCAAGTTCAATCATGTTTGGGGGAAAAGGATATTACCCATAAATTTGAAGTCTAATACCTACTGAAAGGGCTTGTATATGAACAAGGTTAGAAATCTAAGGATAATACTCATTTAAATGGGGCTCGTCGAGTGAGGATCAATTTGTCTGAAAATCCAAGGCTAACACCCCCTCCAAAAACCAAGTTCAATCATGTTTCGGGGAAAAGCCTATAACCCATAAATTTGAAGTCTAATACATTCTAAAAGGGCTTGGATATGAACAAGGTTAGATATCTAAGGCTAATACTCATTTAAATAGGGCTCGTCGAGTCAGGATCAATTTGTCCGAAAATCCAAGGCTAACACCCCCTCCAAAAACCAAGTTCAATCATGTTTGGGGGAAAAGGATATTACCCATAAATTTGAAGTCTAATACCTACCAAAAGGGCTTGTATATGAACAAGGTTAGAAATCTAAGGATAATACTCATTTAAATGGGGCTCGTCGAGTCAGGATCAATTTGTCCGAAAATCCAAGGCTAACACCCCCTCCAAAAACCAAGTTGAATCATGTTTGGGGGAAAAGGATATTAACCATAAATTTGAAGTCTAATACAAACTGAAAGGGCTTGGATATGAACAAGGTTAGAAATCTAAGGATAATACTCATTTAAATGGGGCTCGTCGAGTGAGGATCAATTTGTCCGAAAATCCAAGGATAACACCCCTCCAAAAATCAAGTTAAATCATGTTTGGGGGAAAAGCCTATAACCCATAAATTTGAAGTCTAATACCATCTAAAAGGGCTTGGACATGAACAAGGTTAGATATATAAGGATAATACTCATTTAAATGGGGCTCGTCGAGTCAGGATCAATTTGTCCAAAAATCCAAGGCTAACACGCTCTCCAAAAACCAAGTTCAATCATGTTTGGGGGAAAAGCCTATAACCCATAAACATGAAGTCTAATACCATCTAAAAGTGCTTGGATATGAACAATATTAGAAATCTAAGGCTAATACTCATCTAAATAGGGCTCGTCGAGTCAGGATCAATTTGTCCGAAAATCCAAGGCTAACACCCCTACAAAAACCAAGTTCAATCATGTTTGGGGGAAAAGCCTATAACCCATAAATTTGAAGTCTAATACCATCTAAAAGGGCTTGGATATGAACAAGGTTAGAAATATAAGTCTAATACTCATTTAAATAGGGCTCGTAGAGTCAGGATCAATTTGTCCGAAAATCCAAGGCTAACACCCCTCCAAAAACCAAGTTCAATCATGTTTGGGGGAAAAGCCTATAACCCATAAATTTGAAGTCTAATACCATCTAAAAGGGCTTGGATATGAACAAGGTTAGAAATCTAAGACTAATACTCATTTAAATGGGGCTCGTCGAGTCAGGATCAATTTGTCCGAAAATCCAAGGCTAACACCCCCTCCAAAAACCAAGTTCAATCATGTTTCGGGGAAAAGCCTATAACCCATAAATTTGAAGTCTAATACATTCTAAAAGGGCTTGGATATGAACAAGGTTAGATATCTAAGGCTAATACTCATTTAAATAGGGCTCGTCGAGTCAGGATCAATTTGTCCGAAAATCCAAGGCTAACACCCCCTCCAAAAACCAAGTTCAATCATGTTTGGGGGAAAAGGATATTACCCATAAATTTGAAGTCTAATACCTACCAAAAGGGCTTGTATATGAACAAGGTTAGAAATCTAAGGATAATACTCATTTAAATGGGGCTCGTCGAGTGAGGATCAATTTGTCTGAAAATCCAAGGCTAACACCCCCTCCAAAAACCAAGTTCAATCATGTTTCGGGGAAAAGCCTATAACCCATAAATTTGAAGTCTAATACATTCTAAAAGGGCTTGGATATGAACAAGGTTAGATATCTAAGGCTAATACTCATTTAAATAGGGCTCGTCGAGTCAGGATCAATTTGTCCGAAAATCCAAGGCTAACACCCCCTCCAAAAACCAAGTTCAATCATGTTTGGGGGAAAAGGATATTACCCATAAATTTGAAGTCTAATACCTACCAAAAGGGCTTGTATATGAACAAGGTTAGAAATCTAAGGATAATACTCATTTAAATGGGGCTCGTCGAGTCAGGATCAATTTGTCCGAAAATCCAAGGCTAACACCCCCTCCAAAAACCAAGTTGAATCATGTTTGGGGGAAAAGGATATTAACCATAAATTTGAAGTCTAATACAAACTGAAAGGGCTTGGATATGAACAAGGTTAGAAATCTAAGGATAATACTCATTTAAATGGGGCTCGTCGAGTGAGGATCAATTTGTCCGAAAATCCAAGGATAACACCCCTCCAAAAATCAAGTTAAATCATGTTTGGGGGAAAAGCCTATAACCCATAAATTTGAAGTCTAATACCATCTAAAAGGGCTTGGACATGAACAAGGTTAGATATATAAGGATAATACTCATTTAAATGGGGCTCGTCGAGTCAGGATCAATTTGTCCAAAAATCCAAGGCTAACACGCTCTCCAAAAACCAAGTTCAATCATGTTTGGGGGAAAAGCCTATAACCCATAAACTTGAAGTCTAATACCATCTAAAAGTGCTTGGATATGAACAATATTAGAAATCTAAGGCTAATACTCATCTAAATAGGGCTCGTCGAGTCAGGATCAATTTGTCCGAAAATCCAAGGCTAACACCCCTACAAAAACCAAGTTCAATCATGTTTGGGGGAAAAGCCTATAACCCATAAATTTGAAGTCTAATACCATCTAAAAGGGCTTGGATATGAACAAGGTTAGAAATATAAGTCTAATACTCATTTAAATAGGGCTCGTAGAGTCAGGATCAATTTGTCCGAAAATCCAAGGCTAACACCCCTCCAAAAACCAAGTTCAATCATGTTTGGGGGAAAAGCCTATAACCCATAAATTTGAAGTCTAATACCATCTAAAAGGGCTTGGATATGAACAAGGTTAGAAATCTAAGACTAATACTCATTTAAATGGGGCTCGTCGAGTCAGGATCAATTTGTCCGAAAATCCAAGGCTAACACCCCCTCCAAAAACCAAGTTCAATCATGTTTCGGGGAAAAGCCTATAACCCATAAATTTGAAGTCTAATACATTCTAAAAGGGCTTGGATATGAACAAGGTTAGATATCTAAGGCTAATACTCATTTAAATAGGGCTCGTCGAGTCAGGATCAATTTGTCCGAAAATCCAAGGCTAACACCCCCTCCAAAAACCAAGTTCAATCATGTTTGGGGGAAAAGGATATTACCCATAAATTTGAAGTCTAATACCTACCAAAAGGGCTTGTATATGAACAAGGTTAGAAATCTAAGGATAATACTCATTTAAATGGGGCTCGTCGAGTGAGGATCAATTTGTCCGAAAATCCAAGGCTAACACCCCTCCAAAAACCAAGTTCAATCATGTTTGGGGGAAAAGCCTATAACCCATAAATTTGAAGTGTAATACCATATAAAAGGGCTTGGATATGAACAAGGTTAGAAATCTAAGGCTAATACTCATGTAAATAGGGCTCGTCGAGTCAGGATCAATTTGTCCGAAAATCCAAGGCTAACACCCCTCCAAAAACCAAGTTCAATCATGTTTGGGGGAAAAGCCTATAACCCATAAATTTGAAGTCTAATACCATCTAAAAGGGCTTGGATATGAACAAGGTTAGAAATATAAGTCTAATACTCATTTAAATAGGGCTCGTCGAGTCAGGATCAATTTGTCCGAAAATCCAAGGCTAACACCCCTCCAAAAACCAAGTTCAATCATGTTTGGGGGAAAAACCTATAACCCATAAATTTGAAGTCTAATACCATCTAAAAAGGCTTGGATATGAACAAGGTTAGAAATCTAAGACCAATACTCATTTAAATGGGGCTCGTCGAGTCAGGATCAATTTATCCGAAAATCCAAGGCTAACACCCCCTCCAAAAACCAAGTTCAATCATGTTTCGGGGAAAAGCCTATAACCCATAAATTTGAAGTCTAATACATTCTAAAAGGGCTTGGATATGAACAAGGTTAGATATCTAAGGCTAATACTCATTTAAATAGGGCTCGTCGAGTCAGGATCAATTTGTCCGAAAATCCAAGGCTAACACCCCCTCCAAAAACCAAGTTCAATCATGTTTGGGGGAAAAGGATATTACCCATAAATTTGAAGTCTAATACCTACCAAAAGGGCTTGTATATGAACAAGGTTAGAAATCTAAGGATAATACTCATTTAAATGGGGCTCGTCGAGTGAGGATCAATTTGTCCGAAAATCCAAGGCTAACACCCCTCCAAAAACCAAGTTCAATCATGTTTGGGGGAAAAGCCTATAACCCATAAATTTGAAGTGTAATACCATATAAAAGGGCTTGGATATGAACAAGGTTAGAAATCTAAGGCTAATACTCATCTAAATAGGGCTCGTCGAGTCAGGATCAATTTGTCCGAAAATCCAAGGCTAACACCCCCTCCAAAAACCAAGTTCAATCATGTTTGGGGGAAAAGGATATTACCCATAAATTTGAAGTCTAATACCTACTGAAAGGGCTTGTATATGAACAAGGTTAGAAATCTAAGGATAATACTCATTTAAATGGGGCTCGTCGAGTGAGGATCAATTTGTCTGAAAATCCAAGGCTAACACCCCCTCCAAAAACCAAGTTCAATCATGTTTCGGGGAAAAGCCTATAACCCATAAATTTGAAGTCTAATACATTCTAAAAGGGCTTGGATATGAACAAGGTTAGATATCTAAGGCTAATACTCATTTAAATAGGGCTCGTCGAGTCAGGATCAATTTGTCCGAAAATCCAAGGCTAACACCCCCTCCAAAAACCAAGTTCAATCATGTTTGGGGGAAAAGGATATTACCCATAAATTTGAAGTCTAATACCTACCAAAAGGGCTTGTATATGAACAAGGTTAGAAATCTAAGGATAATACTCATTTAAATGGGGCTCGTCGAGTCAGGATCAATTTGTCCGAAAATCCAAGGCTAACACCCCCTCCAAAAACCAAGTTGAATCATGTTTGGGGGAAAAGGATATTAACCATAAATTTGAAGTCTAATACAAACTGAAAGGGCTTGGATATGAACAAGGTTAGAAATCTAAGGATAATACTCATTTAAATGGGGCTCGTCGAGTGAGGATCAATTTGTCCGAAAATCCAAGGATAACACCCCTCCAAAAATCAAGTTAAATCATGCTTGGGGGAAAAGCCTATAACCCATAAATTTGAAGTCTAATACCATCTAAAAGGGCTTGGACATGAACAAGGTTAGATATATAAGGATAATACTCATTTAAATGGGGCTCGTCGAGTCAGGATCAATTTGTCCAAAAATCCAAGGCTAACACGCTCTCCAAAAACCAAGTTCAATCATGTTTGGGGGAAAAGCCTATAACCCATAAACTTGAAGTCTAATACCATCTAAAAGTGCTTGGATATGAACAATATTAGAAATCTAAGGCTAATACTCATCTAAATAGGGCTCGTCGAGTCAGGATCAATTTGTCCGAAAATCCAAGGCTAACACCCCTACAAAAACCAAGTTCAATCATGTTTGGGGGAAAAGCCTATAACCCATAAATTTGAAGTCTAATACCATCTAAAAGGGCTTGGATATGAACAAGGTTAGAAATATAAGTCTAATACTCATTTAAATAGGGCTCGTAGAGTCAGGATCAATTTGTCCGAAAATCCAAGGCTAACACCCCTCCAAAAACCAAGTTCAATCATGTTTGGGGGAAAAGCCTATAACCCATAAATTTGAAGTCTAATACCATCTAAAAAGGCTTGGATATGAACAAGGTTAGAAATCTAAGACCAATACTCATTTAAATGGGGCTCGTCGAGTCAGGATCAATTTGTCCGAAAATCCAAGGCTAACACCCCCTCCAAAAACCAAGTTCAATCATGTTTCGGGGAAAAGCCTATAACCCATAAATTTGAAGTCTAATACATTCTAAAAGGGCTTGGATATGAACAAGGTTAGATATCTAAGGCTAATACTCATTTAAATAGGGCTCGTCGAGTCAGGATCAATTTGTCCGAAAATCCAAGGCTAACACCCCCTCCAAAAACCAAGTTCAATCATGTTTGGGGGAAAAGGATATTACCCATAAATTTGAAGTCTAATACCTACCAAAAGGGCTTGTATATGAACAAGGTTAGAAATCTAAGGATAATACTCATTTAAATGGGGCTCGTCGAGTGAGGATCAATTTGTCCGAAAATCCAAGGCTAACACCCCTCCAAAAACCAAGTTCAATCATGTTTGGGGGAAAAGCCTATAACCCATAAATTTGAAGTGTAATACCATATAAAAGGGCTTGGATATGAACAAGGTTAGAAATCTAAGGCTAATACTCATCTAAATAGGGCTCGTCGAGTCAGGATCAATTTGTCCGAAAATCCAAGGCTAACACCCCTCCAAAAACCAAGTTCAATCATGTTTGGGGGAAAAGCCTATAACCCATAAATTTGAAGTCTAATACCATCTAAAAGGGCTTGGATATGAACAAGGTTAGAAATATAAGTCTAATACTCATTTAAATAGGGCTCGTCGAGTCAGGATCAATTTGTCTGAAAATCCAAGGCTAACACCCCTCCAAAAACCAAGTTCAATCATGTTTGGGGGAAAGCCTATAACCCATAAATTTGAAGTCTAATACCATCTAAAAGGGCTTGGATATGAACAAGGTTAGAAATCTAAGACTAATACTCATTTAAATGGGGCTCGTCGAGTCAGGATCAATTTGTCTGAAAATCCAAGGCTAACACCCCCTCCAAAAACCAAGTTCAATCATGTTTCGGGGAAAAGCCTATAACCCATAAATTTGAAGTCTAATACATTCTAAAAGGGCTTGGATATGAACAAGGTTAGATATCTAAGGCTAATACTCATTTAAATAGGGCTCGTCGAGTCAGGATCAATTTGTCCGAAAATCCAAGGCTAACACCCCCTCCAAAAACCAAGTTCAATCATGTTTGGGGGAAAAGGATATTACCCATAAATTTGAAGTCTAATACCTACCAAAAGGGCTTGTATATGAACAAGGTTAGAAATCTAAGGATAATACTCATTTAAATGGGGCTCGTCGAGTCAGGATCAATTTGTCCGAAAATCCAAGGCTAACACCCCCTCCAAAAACCAAGTTCAATCATGTTTGGGGGAAAAGGATATTACCGATAAATTTGAAGTCTAATACCATCTAAAAGTGCTTGGAGATTAACAAGGTTAGAAATCTAAGGCTAATATTCATTTAAATACGGCTCGTCGAGTCAGGATCAATTTGTCCGAAAATCCAAGGCTAACTCCCCCTCCAAAAACCAAGTTCAATCATGTTTGGGGGAAAAGGATATTACTGATAAATTTGAAGTCTAATACCATCTTAAAGTGCTTGGATATGAACAAGGTTAGAAATCTAAGGCTAATATTCATTTAAATACGGCTCGTCGAGTCAGGATCAATTTATCCGAAAATCCAAGGCTAACACCCCCTCCAAAAACCAAGTTGAATCATGTTTGGGGGAAAAGGATATTAACTATAAATTTAAAGTCTAATACAAACTGAAAGGGCTTGGATATGAACAAGGCTAGAAATCTAAGGATAATACTCATTTAAATGGGGCTCGTCGAGTGAGGATCAATTTGTCCAAAAATCCAAGGCTAACACGCTCTCCAAAAACCAAGTTCAATCATGTTTGGGGGAAAAGCCTATAACCCATAAACTTGAAGTCTAATACCATCTAAAAGTGCTTGGATATGAACAATATTAGAAATCTAAGGCTAATACTCATCTAAATAGGGCTCGTCGAGTCAGGATCAATTTGTCCGAAAATCCAAGGCTAACACCCCTCCAAAAACCAAGTTCAATCATGTTTGGGGGAAAAGCCTATAACCCATAAATTTGAAGTCTAATACCATCTAAAAGGGCTTGGATATGAACAAGGTTAGAAATATAAGTCTAATACTCATTTAAATAGGGCTCGTCGAGTCAGGATCAATTTGTCCGAAAATCCAAGGCTAACACCCCTGCAAAAACCAAGTTCAATCATGTTTGGGGGAAAAGCCTATAACCCATAAATTTGAAGTCTAATACCATATAAAAGGGCTTGGATATGAACAAGGTTAGAAATCTAAGACTAATACTCATTTAAATGGGGCTCGTCGAGTCAGGATCTATTTGTCCGAAAATCCAAGTCTAACACCCCCTCCAAAAACCAAGTTCAATCATGTTTCGGGGAAAAGCCTATAACCCATAAATTTGAAGTCTAATACATTCTAAAAGGGCCTGGATATGAACAAGGTTAGATATCTAAGGCTAATACTCATTTAAATAGGGCTCGTCGAGTCAGGATCAATTTGTCCGAAAATCCAAGGCTAACACCCCCTCCAAAAACCAAGTTCAATCATGTTTGGGGGAAAAGGATATTACCCATAAATTTGAAGTCTAATACCTACTCAAAGGGCTTGTATATGAACAAGGTTAGAAATCTAAGGATAATACTTATTTAAATGGGGCTCGTCGAGTGAGGATCAATTTGTCCGAAAATCCAAGGCTAACACCCCTCCAAAAACCAAGTTCAATCATGTTTGGGGGAAAAGCCTATAACCCATAAATTTGAAGTGTAATACCATCTAAAAGGGCTTGGATATGAACAAGGGTAGAAATCTAAGGCTAATACTCATTTAAATGGGGCTCGTCGAGTCAGGATAAATTTGTCCGAAAATCCAAGGCTAACACCCCCTCCAAAAACCAAGTTCAATCATGTTTGGGGGAAAAGGATATTACCGATAAATTTGAAGTCTAATACCATCTAAAAGTGATTGGATATGAACAAGGTTAGAAATCTAAGGGTAATATTCATTTAAATACGGCTCGTCGAGTCAGGATCAATTTGTCCGAAAATCCAAGGCTAACACCCCCTCCAAAAACCAAGTTGAATCATGTTTGGGGGAAAAGGATATTAACCATAAATTTGAAGTCTAATACAAACTGAAAGGGCTTGGATATGAACAAGGTTACTCATTTAAATGGGGCTCGTCGAGTGAGGATCAATTTGTCCGAAAATCCAAGGCTAACACCCCTCCAAATATCAAGTTAAATCATGTTTGGGGGAAAAGCCTATAACCCATAAATTTGAAGTCTAATACCATCTAAAAGGGCTTGGACATGAACAAGGTTAGATATCTAAGGATAATACTCATTTAAATGGGGCTCGTCGAGTCAGGATCAATTTGTCCAAAAATCCAAGGCTAACACGCTCTCCAAAAACCAAGTTCAATCATGTTTGGGGGAAAAGCCTATAACCCATAAACTTGAAGTCTAATACCATCTAAAAAAGCTTGGATATGAACAATATTAGAAATCTAAGGCTAATACTCATCTAAATAGGGCTCGTCGAGTCAGGATCAATTTGTCCGAAAATCCAAGGCTAACACCACTCCAAAAACCAAGTTCAATCATGTTTGGGGGAAAAGCCTATAACCCATAAATTTGAAGTCTAATACCATCTAAAAGGGCTTGGATATGAACAAGGTTAGAAATATAAGTCTAATACTCATTTAAATAGGGCTCGTCGAGTCAAGATCAATTTGTCCGAAAAACCAAGGCTAACACCACTCCAAAAACCAAGTTCAATCATGTTTGGGGGAAAAGCCTATAACCCATAAATTTGAAGTCTAATACCATCTAAAAGGGCTTGGATATGAACAAGGTTAGAAATCTAAGACTAATACTCATTTAAATGGGGCTCGTCGAGTCAGGATCAATTTGTCCGAAAATCCAAGGCTAACACCCCCTCCAAAAACCAAGTTCAATCATGTTTCGGGGAAAAGCCTATAACCCATAAATTTGAAGTCTAATACATTCTAAAAGGGCTTGGATATGAACAAGGTTAGATATATAAGGCTAATACTCATTTAAATAGGGCTCGTCGAGTCAGGATCAATTTGTCCGAAAATCCAAGGCGAACACCCCCTCCAAAAACCAAGTTCAATCATGTTTGGGGGAAAAGGATATTACCCATAAATTTGAAGTCTAATACCTACTAAAAGGGCTTGTATATGAACAAGGTTAGAAATCTAAGGATAATACTCATTTAAATGGGGCTCGTCGAGTGAGGATCAATTTGTCCGAAAATCCAAGGCTAACACCCCTCCAAAAACCAAGTTCAATCATGTTTGGGGGAAAAGCCTATAACCCATAAATTTGAAGTCTAATACATTCTAAAAGGGCTTGTATATGAACAAGGTTAGATATATAAGGCTAATACTCATTTAAATAGGGCTCGTCGAGTCAGGATCAATTTGTCCGAAAATCCAAGGCTAACACCCCCTCCAAAAACCAAGTTCAATCATGTTTCGGGGAAAAGCCTATAACCCATAAATTTGAAGTCTAATACATTCTAAAAGGGCTTGGATATGAACAAGGTTAGATATATAAGGCTAATACTCATTTAAATAGGGCTCGTCGAGTCAGGATCAATTTGTCCAAAAATCCAAGGCTAACACGCTCTCCAAAAACCAAGTTCAATCATGTTTGGGGGAAAAGCCTATAACCCATAAACTTGAAGTCTAATACCATCTAAAAAAGCTTGGATATGAACAATATTAGAAATCTAAGGCTAATACTCATCTAAATAGGGCTCGTCGAGTCAGGATCAATTTGTCCAAAAATCCAAGGCTAACACGCTCTCCAAAAACCAAGTTCAATCATGTTTGGGGGAAAAGCCTATAACCCATAAACTTGAAGTCTAATACCATCTAAAAAAGCTTGGATATGAACAATATTAGAAATCTAAGGCTAATACTCATCTAAATAGGGCTCGTCGAGTCAGGATCAATTTGTCCGAAAATCCAAGGCTAACACCACTCCAAAAACCAAGTTCAATCATGTTTGGGGGAAAAGCCTATAACCCATAAATTTGAAGTCTAATACCATCTAAAAGGGCTTGGATATGAACAAGGTTAGAAATATAAGTCTAATACTCATTTAAATAGGGCTCGTCGAGTCAAGATCAATTTGTCCGAAAAACCAAGGCTAACACCACTCCAAAAACCAAGTTCAATCATGTTTGGGGGAAAAGCCTATAACCCATAAATTTGAAGTCTAATACCATCTAAAAGGGCTTGGATATGAACAAGGTTAGAAATCTAAGACTAATACTCATTTAAATGGGGCTCGTCGAGTCAGGATCAATTTGTCCGAAAATCCAAGGCTAACACCCCCTCCAAAAACCAAGTTCAATCATGTTTGGGGGAAAAGCCTATAACCCATAAATTTGAAGTCTAATACCATCTAAAAGGGCTTGGATATGAACAAGGTTAGAAATATAAGTCTAATACTCATTTAAATAGGGCTCGTCGAGTCAAGATCAATTTGTCCGAAAAACCAAGGCTAACACCACTCCAAAAACCAAGTTCAATCATGTTTGGGGGAAAAGCCTATAACCCATAAATTTGAAGTCTAATACCATCTAAAAGGGCTTGGATATGAACAAGGTTAGAAATCTAAGACTAATACTCATTTAAATGGGGCTCGTCGAGTCAGGATCAATTTGTCCGAAAATCCAAGGCTAACACCCCCTCCAAAAACCAAGTTCAATCATGTTTCGGGGAAAAGCCTATAACCCATAAATTTGAAGTCTAATACATTCTAAAAGGGCTTGGATATGAACAAGGTTAGATATATAAGGCTAATACTCATTTAAATAGGGCTCGTCGAGTCAGGATCAATTTGTCCGAAAATCCAAGGCGAACACCCCCTCCAAAAACCAAGTTCAATCATGTTTGGGGGAAAAGGATATTACCCATAAATTTGAAGTCTAATACCTACTAAAAGGGCTTGTATATGAACAAGGTTAGAAATCTAAGGATAATACTCATTTAAATGGGGCTCGTCGAGTGAGGATCAATTTGTCCGAAAATCCAAGGCTAACACCCCTCCAAAAACCAAGTTCAATCATGTTTGGGGGAAAAGCCTATAACCCATAAATTTGAAGTCTAATACATTCTAAAAGGGCTTGTATATGAACAAGGTTAGATATATAAGGCTAATACTCATTTAAATAGGGCTCGTCGAGTCAGGATCAATTTGTCCGAAAATCCAAGGCTAACACCCCCTCCAAAAACCAAGTTCAATCATGTTTCGGGGAAAAGCCTATAACCCATAAATTTGAAGTCTAATACATTCTAAAAGGGCTTGGATATGAACAAGGTTAGATATATAAGGCTAATACTCATTTAAATAGGGCTCGTCGAGTCAGGATCAATTTGTCCAAAAATCCAAGGCTAACACGCTCTCCAAAAACCAAGTTCAATCATGTTTGGGGGAAAAGCCTATAACCCATAAACTTGAAGTCTAATACCATCTAAAAAAGCTTGGATATGAACAATATTAGAAATCTAAGGCTAATACTCATCTAAATAGGGCTCGTCGAGTCAGGATCAATTTGTCCAAAAATCCAAGGCTAACACGCTCTCCAAAAACCAAGTTCAATCATGTTTGGGGGAAAAGCCTATAACCCATAAACTTGAAGTCTAATACCATCTAAAAAAGCTTGGATATGAACAATATTAGAAATCTAAGGCTAATACTCATCTAAATAGGGCTCGTCGAGTCAGGATCAATTTGTCCGAAAATCCAAGGCTAACACCACTCCAAAAACCAAGTTCAATCATGTTTGGGGGAAAAGCCTATAACCCATAAATTTGAAGTCTAATACCATCTAAAAGGGCTTGGATATGAACAAGGTTAGAAATATAAGTCTAATACTCATTTAAATAGGGCTCGTCGAGTCAAGATCAATTTGTCCGAAAAACCAAGGCTAACACCACTCCAAAAACCAAGTTCAATCATGTTTGGGGGAAAAGCCTATAACCCATAAATTTGAAGTCTAATACCATCTAAAAGGGCTTGGATATGAACAAGGTTAGAAATCTAAGACTAATACTCATTTAAATGGGGCTCGTCGAGTCAGGATCAATTTGTCCGAAAATCCAAGGCTAACACCCCCTCCAAAAACCAAGTTCAATCATGTTTGGGGGAAAAGCCTATAACCCATAAATTTGAAGTCTAATACCATCTAAAAGGGCTTGGATATGAACAAGGTTAGAAATATAAGTCTAATACTCATTTAAATAGGGCTCGTCGAGTCAAGATCAATTTGTCCGAAAAACCAAGGCTAACACCACTCCAAAAACCAAGTTCAATCATGTTTGGGGGAAAAGCCTATAACCCATAAATTTGAAGTCTAATACCATCTAAAAGGGCTTGGATATGAACAAGGTTAGAAATCTAAGACTAATACTCATTTAAATGGGGCTCGTCGAGTCAGGATCAATTTGTCCGAAAATCCAAGGCTAACACCCCCTCCAAAAACCAAGTTCAATCATGTTTCGGGGAAAAGCCTATAACCCATAAATTTGAAGTCTAATACATTCTAAAAGGGCTTGGATATGAACAAGGTTAGATATATAAGGCTAATACTCATTTAAATAGGGCTCGTCGAGTCAGGATCAATTTGTCCGAAAATCCAAGGCGAACACCCCCTCCAAAAACCAAGTTCAATCATGTTTGGGGGAAAAGGATATTACCCATAAATTTGAAGTCTAATACCTACTAAAAGGGCTTGTATATGAACAAGGTTAGAAATCTAAGGATAATACTCATTTAAATGGGGCTCGTCGAGTGAGGATCAATTTGTCCGAAAATCCAAGGCTAACACCCCTCCAAAAACCAAGTTCAATCATGTTTGGGGGAAAAGCCTATAACCCATAAATTTGAAGTCTAATACATTCTAAAAGGGCTTGGATATGAACAAGGTTAGATATATAAGGCTAATACTCATTTAAATAGGGCTCGTCGAGTCAGGATCAATTTGTCCGAAAATCCAAGGCGAACACCCCCTCCAAAAACCAAGTTCAATCATGTTTGGGGGAAAAGGATATTACCCATAAATTTGAAGTCTAATACAAACTGAAAGGGCTTGGATATGAACAAGGTTAGAAATCTAAGGATAATACCCATTTAAATGGGGCTCGTCGAGTAAGGATCAATTTGTCCAAAAATCCAAGGCTAACACGCTCTCCAAAAACCAAGTTCAATCATGTTTGGGGGAAAAGCCTATAACCGATAAACTTGAAGTCTAATACCATCTAAAAGTGCTTGGATATGAACAATATTAGAAATCTAAGGCTAATACTCATCTAAATAGGGCTCGTCGAGTCAGGATCAATTTGTCCGAAAATCCAAGGCTAACACCCCCTCCAAAAACCAAGTTCAATCATGTTTGGGGGAAAAGGATATTACCGATAAATTTGAAGTCTAATACCATCTAACAGTGATTGGATATGAACAAGGTTAGAAATCTAAGGCTAATATTCATTTAAATACGGCTCGTTGAGTCAGGATCAATTTGTCCGAAAATCCAAGGCTAACACCCCCTCCAAAAACCAAGTTGAATCATGTTTGGGGGAAAAGGATATTATCCATAAATTTGAAGTCTAATACAAACTGAAAGGGCTTGGATATGAACAAGGTTAGAAATCTAAGGATAATACTCATTTAAATGGGGCTCGTCGAGTGAGGATCAATTTGTCCAAAAATCCAAGGCTAACACGCTCTCCAAAAACCAAGTTCAATCATGTTTGGGGGAAAAACCTATAACCCATAAACTTGAAGTCTAATACCATCTAAAAGTGCTTGGATATGAACAATATTAGAAATCTAAGGCTAATACTCATCTAAATAGGGCTCGTCGAGTCAGGATCAATTTGTCCGAAAATCCAAGGCTAACACCCCTCCAAAAACCAAGTTCAATCATGTTTGGGGGAAAAGCCTATAACCCATAAATTTGAAGTCTAATACCATCTAAAAGGGCTTGGATATGAACAAGGTTAGAAATCTAAGACTAATACTCATTTAAATGGGGCTCGTCGAGTCAGGATCAATTTGTCTGAAAATCCAAGGCTAACACCCCCTCCAAAAACCAAGTTCAATCATGTTTCGGGGAAAAGCCTATAACCCATAAATTTGAAGTCTAATACATTCTAAAAGGGCTTGGATATGAACAAGGTTAGATATATAAGGCTAATACTCATTTAAATAGGGCTCGTCGAGTCAGGATCAATTTGTCCGAAAATCCAAGGCGAACACCCCCTCCAAAAACCAAGTTCAATCATGTTTGGGGGAAAAGGATATTACCCATAAATTTGAAGTCTAATACCTACTAAAAGGGCTTGTATATGAACAAGGTTAGAAATCTAAGGATAATACTCATTTAAATGGGGCTCGTCGAGTGAGGATCAATTTGTCCGAAAATCCAAGGCTAACACCCCTCCAAAAACCAAGTTCAATCATGTTTGGGGGAAAAGCCTATAACCCATAAATTTGAAGTCTAATACATTCTAAAAGGGCTTGGATATGAACAAGGTTAGATATATAAGGCTAATACTCATTTAAATAGGGCTCGTCGAGTCAGGATCAATTTGTCCGAAAATCCAAGGCGAACACCCCCTCCAAAAACCAAGTTCAATCATGTTTGGGGGAAAAGGATATTACCCATAAATTTGAAGTCTAATACAAACTGAAAGGGCTTGGATATGAACAAGGTTAGAAATCTAAGGATAATACCCATTTAAATGGGGCTCGTCGAGTAAGGATCAATTTGTCCAAAAATCCAAGGCTAACACGCTCTCCAAAAACCAAGTTCAATCATGTTTGGGGGAAAAGCCTATAACCGATAAACTTGAAGTCTAATACCATCTAAAAGTGCTTGGATATGAACAATATTAGAAATCTAAGGCTAATACTCATCTAAATAGGGCTCGTCGAGTCAGGATCAATTTGTCCGAAAATCCAAGGCTAACACCCCTCCAAAAACCAAGTTCAATCATGTTTGGGGGAAAAGCCTATAACCCATAAATTTGAAGTCTAATACCATCTAAAAGGGTTTGGATATGAACAAGGTTAGAAATCTAAGGATAAAACTCATTTAAATGGGGCTCGTCGAGTCAGGATCAATTTGTCCGAAAATCCAAGGCTAACACCCCCTCCAAAAACCAAGTTCAATCATGTTTGGGGGAAAAGCCTATAACCCATAAATTTGAAGTCTAATACATTCTAAAAGGGCTTGGATATGAACAAGGTTAGATATCTAAGGCTAATACTCATTTAAATAGGGCTCGTCGAGTCAGGATCAATTTGTCCGAAAATCCAAGGCTAACACCCCCTCCAAAAACCAAGTTCAATCATGTTTGGGGGAAAAGGATATTACCCATAAATTTGAAGTCTAATACCTACTAAAAGGGCTTGTATATGAACAAGGTTAGAAATCTAAGGATAATACTCATTTAAATGGGGCTCGTCGAGTGAGGATCAATTTGTCCGAAAATCCAAGGCTAACACCCCTCCAAAAACCAAGTTCAATCATGTTTGGGGGAAAAGCCTATAACCCATAAATTTGAAGTGTAATACCATCTAAAAGGGCTTGGATATGAACAAGGTTAGAAATCTAAGGCTAATACTCATTTAAATGGGGCTCGTCGAGTCAGGATCACTTTGTCCGAAAATCCAAGGCTAACACCCCCTCCAAAAACCAAGTTCAATCATGTTTGGGGGAAAAGGATATTACTGATAAATTTGAAGTCTAATACCATCTAAAAGTGCTCGGATATGAACAAGGTTAGAAATCTAAGGCTAATATTCATTTAAATACGGCTCGTCGAGTCAGGATCAATTTGTCCGAAAATCCAAGGCTAACACCCCCTCCAAAAACCAAGTTCAATCATGTTTGGGGGAAAAGTCTATAACCCATAAATTTGAAGTCTAATACCATATAAAAGGGCTTGGATATGAACAAGGTTAGAAATAAAAGTCTAATACTCTTTTAAATAGGGCTCGTCGAGTCAGGATCAATTTGTCCGATAATCCAAGGCTAACACCCCCTCCAAAAACCAAGTTCAATCATGTTTGGGGGAAAAGGATATTACCCATAAATTTGAAGTCTAATACCTACTAAAAGGGCTTGTATATGAACAAGGTTAGAAATCTAAGGCTAATACTCATGTAAATGGGGCTCGTCGAGTCAGGATCAATTTGTCCGAAAATCCAAGGCTAACACCCCTCCAAACACCAAGTTCAATCATGTTTGGGGGAAAAGCCTATAACCCATAAACTTGAAGTCTAATACCATCTAAAAGTGCTTGGATATGAACAAGGTTTGAAATCTAAGGCTAATACTCATCTAAATAGGGCTCGTCGAGTCAGGATCAATTTGTCCGAAAATCCAAGGCTAACACCCCTCTAAAAACCAAGTTCAATCATGTTTGGGGGAAAAGCCTATAACCCATAAATTTGAAGTCTAATACCATCTAAAAGGGCTTGGATATGAACAAGGTTAGAAATATAAGTCTAATACTCATTTAAATAGGGCTCGTCGAGTCAGGATCAATTTGTCCGAAAATCCAAGGCTAACACCCCTCCAAAAACCAAGTTCAATCATGTTTGGGGGAAAAGCCTATAACCCATAAATTTGAAGTCTAATACCATCTAAAAGGGCTTGGATATGAACAAGGTTAGAAATCTTAGGCTAATACTCATTTAAATGGGGCTCGTCGAGTCAGGATCAATTTGTCCGAAAATCCAAGGCTAACACCCCCTCCAAAAACCAAGTTCAATCATGTTTGAGGGAAAAGGATATTACCCATAAATTTGAAGTCTAATACCTACTAAAAGGGCTTGTATATGAACAAGGTTAGAAATCTAAGGATAATACTCATTTAAATGGGGCTCGTCGAGTGAGGATCAATTTGTCCGAAAATCCAAGGCTAACACCCCCTCCAAAAACCAAGTTCAATCATGTTTCGGGGAAAAGCCTATAACCCATAAATTTGAAGTCTAATACATTCTAAAAGGGCTTGGATATGAACAAGGTTAGATATATAAGGCTAATACTCATTTAAATAGGGCTCGTCGAGTCAGGATCAATTTGTCCGAAAATCCAAGGCGAACACCCCCTCCAAAAACCAAGTTCAATCATGTTTGGGGGAAAAGGATATTACCCATAAATTTGAAGTCTAATACCATCTAAAAGGGCTTGGATATGAACAAGGTTAGAAATATAAGTCTAATACTCATTTAAATAGGGCTCGTCGAGTCAGGATCAATTTGTCCGAAAATCCAAGGCTAACACCCCTCCAAAAACCAAGTTCAATCATGTTTGGGGGAAAAGCCTATAACCCATAAATTTGAAGTCTAATACCATCTAAAAGGGCTTGGATATGAACAAGGTTAGAAATCTAAGGCTAATACTCATTTAAATGGGGCTCGTCGAGTCAGGATCAATTTGTCCGAAAATCCAAGGCTAACACCCCCTCCAAAAACCAAGTTCAATCATGTTTGGGGGAAAAGGATATTACCCATAAATTTGAAGTCTAATACCTACTAAAAGGGATTGTATATGAACAAGGTTAGAAATCTAAGGATAATACTCATTTAAATGGGGCTCGTCGAGTCAGGATCAATTTGTCCGAAAATCCAAGGCTAACACCCCCTCCAAAAACCAAGTTCAATCATGTTTCGGGGAAAAGCCTATAACCCATAAATTTGAAGTCTAATACATTCTAAAAGGGCTTGGATATGAACAAGGTTAGATATATAAGGCTAATACTCATTTAAATAGGGCTCGTCGAGTCAGGATCAATTTGTCCGAAAATCCAAGGCGAACACCCCCTCCAAAAACCAAGTTCAATCATGTTTGGGGGAAAAGGATATTACCCATAAATTTGAAGTCTAATACCATCTAAAAGGGCTTGGACATGAACAAGGTTACAAATATAAGTCTAATACTCATTTAAATAGGGCTCGTCGAGTCAGGATCAATTTGTCCGAAAATCCAAGGCTAACACCCCTCCAAAAACCAAGTTCAATCATGTTTGGGGGAAAAGCCTATAACCCATAAATTTGAAGTCTAATACCATCTAAAAGGGCTTGGATATGAACAAGGTTAGAAATCTAAGGCTAATACTCATTTAAATGGGGCTCGTCGAGTCAGGATCAATTTGTCCGAAAATCCAAGGCTAACACCCCCTCCAAAAACCAAGTTCAATCATGTTTGGGGGAAAAGGATATTACCCATAAATTTGAAGTCTAATACCTACTAAAAGGGCTTGTATATGAACAAGGTTAGAAATCTAAGGATAATACTCATTTAAATGGGGCTCGTCGAGTCAGGATCAATTTGTCCGAAAATCCAAGGCTAACACCCCCTCCAAAAACCAAGTTCAATCATGTTTCGGGGAAAAGCCTATAACCCATAAATTTGAAGTCTAATACATTCTAAAAGGGCTTGGATATGAACAAGGTTAGATATATAAGGCTAATACTCATTTAAATAGGGCTCGTCGAGTCAGGATCAATTTGTCCGAAAATCCAAGGCGAACACCCCCTCCAAAAACCAAGTTCAATCATGTTTGGGGGAAAAGGATATTACCCATAAATTTGAAGTCTAATACCATCTAAAAGGGCTTGGACATGAACAAGGTTAGAAATATAAGTCTAATACTCATTTAAATAGGGCTCGTCGAGTCAGGATCAATTTGTCCGAAAATCCAAGGCTAACACCCCTCCAAAAACCAAGTTCAATCATGTTTGGGGGAAAAGCCTATAACCCATAAATTTGAAGTCTAATACCATCTAAAAGGGCTTGGATATGAACAAGGTTAGAAATCTAAGGCTAATACTCATTTAAATGGGGCTCGTCGAGTCAGGATCAATTTGTCCGAAAATCCTAGGCTAACACCCCCTCCAAAAACCAAGTTCAATCATGTTTGGGGGAAAAGGATATTACCCATAAATTTGAAGTCTAATACCTACTAAAAGGGCTTGTATATGAACAAGGTTAGAAATCTAAGGATAATACTCATTTAAATGGGGCTCGTCGAGTGAGGATCAATTTGTCCGAAAATCCAAGGCTAACACCCCCTCCAAAAACCAAGTTCAATCATGTTTCGGGGAAAAGCCTATAACCCATAAATTTGAAGTCTAATACATTCTGAAAGGGCTTGGATATGAACAAGGTTAGATATATAAGGCTAATACTCATTTAAATAGGGCTCGTCGAGTCAGGATCAATTTGTCCGAAAATCCAAGGCGAACATCCCCTCCAAAAACCAAGTTCAATCATGTTTGGGGGAAAAGGATATTACCCATAAATTTGAAGTCTAATACCATCTAAAAGGGCTTGGACATGAACAAGGTTAGAAATATAAGTCTAATACTCATTTAAATAGGGCTCGTCGAGTCAGGATCAATTTGTCCGAAAATCCAAGGCTAACACCCCTCCAAAAACCAAGTTCAATCATGTTTGGGGGAAAAGCCTATAACCCATAAATTTGAAGTCTAATACCATCTAAAAGGGCTTGGATATGAACAAGGTTAGAAATCTAAGGCTAATACTCATTTAAATGGGGCTCGTCGAGTCAGGATCAATTTGTCCGAAAATCCAAGGCTAACACCCCCTCCAAAAACCAAGTTCAATCATGTTTGGGGGAAAAGGATATTACCCATAAATTTGAAGTCTAATACCTACTAAAAGGGCTTGGATATGAACAAGGTTAGAAATCTAAGACTAATACTCATTTAAATGGGGCTCGTCGAGTCAGGATCAATTTGTCCGAAAATCGAAGGCTAACACCCCCTCCAAAAACCAAGTTCAATCATGTTTCGGGGAAAAGCCTATAACCCATAAATTTGAAGTCTAATACATTCTAAAAGGGCTTGGATATGAACAAGGCTAGATATATAAGGCTAATACTCATTTAAATAGGGCTCGTCGAGTCAGGATCAATTTGTCCGAAAATCCAAGGCGAACACCCCCTCCAAAAACCGAGTTCAATCATGTTTGGGGGAAAAGGATATCACCCATAAATTTGAAGTCTAATACCTACTAAAAGGGCTTGTATATGAACAAGGTTAGAAATCTAAGGATAATACTCATTTAAATGGGGCTCGTCGAGTAAGGATCAATTTGTCCGAAAATCCAAGGCTAACACCCCTCCAAAAACCAAGTTCAATCATGTTTGGGGGAAAAGCCTATAACCCATAAATTTGAAGTCTAATACCATCTAAAAGGGCTTGGATATGAACAAGGTTAGAAATCTAAGGCTAATACTCATTTAAATGGGGCTCGTCGAGTCAGGATCAATTTGTCCGAAAATCCAAGGCTAACACCCCCTCCAAAAACCAAGTTCAATCATGTTTGGGGGAAAAGGATATTACCCATAAATTTGAAGTCTAATACCTACTAAAAGGGCTTGGATATGAACAAGGTTAGAAATCTAAGACTAATACTCATTTAAATGGGGCTCGTCGAGTCAGGATCAATTTGTCCGAAAATCCAAGGCTAACACCCCCTCCAAAAACCAAGTTCAATCATGTTTCGGGGAAAAGCCTATAACCCATAAATTTGAAGTCTAATACATTCTAAAAGGGCTTGGATATGAACAAGGTTAGATATATAAGGCTAATACTCATTTAAATAGGGTTCGTCGAGTCAGGATCAATTTGTCCGAAAATCCAAGGCGAACACCCCCTCCAAAAACCGAGTTCAATCATGTTTGGGGGAAAAGGATATCACCCATAAATTTGAAGTCTAATACCTACTAAAAGGGCTTGTATATGAACAAGGTTAGAAATCTAAGGATAATACTCATTTAAATGGGGCTCGTCGAGTAAGGATCAATTTGTCCGAAAATCCAAGGCTAACACCCCTCCAAATACCAAGTTCAATCATGTTTGGGGGAAAAGCCTATAACCCATAAATTTGAAGTGTAATACCATATAAAAGGGCTTGGATATGAATAAGGTTAGAAATCTAAGGCTAATACTCATTTAAATGGGGCTCGTCGAGTCAGGATCAATTTGTCCGAAAATCCAAGGCTAACACCCCCTCCAAAAACCAAGTTCAATCATGTTTGGGGGAAAAGGATATTACCGATAAATTTGAAGTCTAATACCATCTAAAAGTGCTTGGATATGAACAAGGTTAGAAATCTAAGGCTAATATTCATTTAAATACGGCTCGTCGAGTCAGGATCAATTTGTCCGAAAATCCAAGGCTAACACCCCCTCCAAAAACCAAGTTGAATCATGTTTGGGGGAAAAGGATATTATCCATAAATTTGAAGTCTAATACCATCTAAAAGTGCTTGGATATGAACAAGGTTAGAAATCTAAGGCTAATATTCATTTAAATGGGGCTCGTCGAGTGAGGATCAATTTGTCCAAAAATCCAAGGCTAACACGCTCTCCAAAAACCAAGTTCAATCATGTTTGGGGGAAAAACCTATAACCCATAAACTTGAAGTCTAATACCATCTAAAAGTGCTTGGATATGAACAATATTAGAAATCTAAGGCTAATACTCATCTAAATAGGGCTCGTCGAGTCAGGATCAATTTGTCCGAAAATCCAAGGCTAACACCCCTCCAAAAACCAAGTTCAATCATGTTTGGAGGAAAAGCCTATAACCCATAAATTTGAAGTGTAATACCATATAAAAGGGCTTGGATATGAACAAGGTTATAAATCTAAGGCTAATACTCATTTAAATGGGGCTCGTCGAGTCAGGATCAATTTGTCCGAAAATCCAAGGCTAACACCCCCTCCAAAAACCAAGTTCAATCATGTTTGGGGGAAAAGGATATCACCCATAAATTTGAAGTCTAATACCTACTAAAAGGGCTTGTATATGAACAAGGTTAGAAATCTAAGGATAATACTCATTTAAATGGGGCTCGTCGAGTGAGGATCAATTTGTCCGAAAATCCAAGGCTAACACCCCTCCAAAAACCAAGTTGAATCATGTTTGGGGGAAAAGCCTATAACCCATAAATTTGAAGTGTAATACCATCTAAAAGGGCTTGGATATGAACAAGGTTATAAATCTAAGGCTAATACTCATTTAAATGGGGCTCGTCGAGTCAGGATCAATTTGTCCGAAAATCCAAGGCTAACACCCCCTCCAAAAACCAAGTTCAATCATGTTTGGTGGAAAAGGATATTACCGATAAATTTGAAGTCTAATACCTACTAAAAGGGCTTGTATATGAACAAGGTTAGAAATCTAAGGATAATACTCATTTAAATGGGGCTCGTCGAGTGAGGATCAATTTGTCCGAAAATCCAAGGCTAACACCCCTTCAAAAACCAAGTTAAATCATGTTTGGGGGAAAAGCCTATAACCCATAAATTTGAAGTCTAATACCATATAAAAGGGCTTGGATATGAACAAGGTTAGAAATCTATGGCTAATACTCATTTAAATGGGGCTCGTCGAGTCAGGATCAATTTGTCCGAAAATCCAAGGCTAACACCCCTCCAAAAACCAAGTTGAATCATGTTTGGGGGAAAAGGATATTACCCATAAATTTGAAGTCTAATACCAACTAAAAGTGCTTGGATATGAACAAGGTTAGAAATCTAAGGCTAATACTCATTTAAATGGGGCTCGTCGAGTCAGGATCAATTTGTCCGAAAATCCAAGGCTAACACCCCCTCCAAAAACCAAGTTCAATCATGTTTGGGGGGAAAGGATATTACCCATAAATTTGAAGTCTAATACCAACTGAAAGAGCTTGGATATGAACAAGGTTAGAAATCTAAGGATAATACTCATTTAAATGGGGCTCGTCGAGTGAGGATAAATTTGTCCGAAAATCCAAGGCTAACACCCCTCCAAAAACCAAGTTCAATCCTGTTTGGGGAAAAGCCTATAACCCATAAATTTGAAGTCAAATACCATCTAAAAGTGCTTGGATATGAACAATATTAGAAATCTAAGGCTAATACTCATCTAAATAGGGCTCGTCAAGTCAGGATCAATTTGTCCGAAAATCCAAGGCTAACACCCCTCCAAAAATCAAGTTAAATCATGTTTGGGGGAAAAGCCTATAACCCATAAATTTGAAGTCTAATACCATCTAAAAGGGCTTGGACATGAACAAGGTTAGAAATCTAAGGATAATACTCATTTAAATGGGGCTCGTCGAGTCAGGATCAATTTGTCCGAAAATCCAAGGCTAACACGCTCTCCAAAAACCAAGTTCAATCATGTTTGGGGGAAAAGCCTATAACCCATAAACATGAAGTCTAATACCATCTAAAAGTGCTTGGATATGAACAATATTAGAAATCTAAGGCTAATACTCATCTAAATAGGGCTCGTCGAGTCAGGATCAATTTGTCCGAAAATCCAAGGCTAACACCCCTCCAAAAACCAAGTTCAATCATGTTTGGGGGAAAAGCCTATAACCCATAAATTTGAAGTCTAATACCATCTAAAAGGGCTTGGATATGAACAAGGTTAGAAATATAAGTCTAATACTCATTTAAATAGGGCTCGTCGAGTCAGGATCAATTTGTCCGAAAATCCAAGGCTAACACCCCCTCCAAAAACCAAGTTCAATCATGTTTGGTGGAAAAGGATATTACCGATAAATTTGAAGTCTAATACCATCTAAAAGTGCTTGGATATGAACAAGGTTAGAACTCTAAGGATAATACTCATCTAAATAGGGCTCGTCGAGTCAGGATCAATTTGTCCGAAAATCCAAGGCTAACACCCCTCCAAAAACCAAGTTAAATCATGTTTGGGGGAAAAGCCTATAACCCATAAATTTGAAGTCTAATACCATCTAAAAGGGCTTGGACATGAACAAGGTTAGATATATAAGGATAATACTCATTTAAATGGGGCTCGTCGAGTCAGGATCAATTTGTCCAAAAATCCAAGGCTAGCACGCTCTCCAAAAACCAAGTTCAATCATGTTTGGGGGAAAAGCCTATAACCCATAAACTTGAAGTCTAATACCATCTAAAAGTGCTTGGATATGAACAATATTAGAAATCTAAGGCTAATACTCATCAAAATAGGGCTCGTCGAGTCAGAATGAATTTGTCCAAAAATCCAAGGCTAACACCCCTCCAAAAACCAAGTTCAATCATGTTTGGGGGAAAAGCCTATAACCCATAAATTTGAAGTCTAATACCATCTAAAAGGGCTTGGATATGAACAAGGTTAGAAATCTAAGGATAATACTCATTTAAATGGGGCTCGTCGAGTGAGGATCAATTTGTCTGAAAATCCAAGGCTAACACGCCCTCCAAAAACCAAGTTGAATCATGTTTGGGGGAAAAGGATATTACCCATAAATTTGAAGTCTAATACCAACTAAAAGTGCTTGGATATGAACAAGGTTAGAAATCTAAGGCTAATACTCATTTAAATGGGGCTCGTCGAGTCAGGATCAATTTGTCCGAAAATCCAAGGCTAACACCCCCTCCAAAAACCAAGTTCAATCATGTTTGGGGGAAAAGCCTATAACCCATAAATTTGAAGTCTAATACCATCTAAAAGGGATTGGACATGAACAAGGTTAGAAATCTAAGGATAATACTCATTTAAATAGGGCTCGTCGAGTCAGGATCAATTTGTCCGAAAATCCAAGGCTAACACCCCCTCCAAAAACCAAGTTCAATCATGTTTGGTGGAAAAGGATATTACCGATAAATTTGAAGTCTAATACCTACTAAAAGGGCTTGTATATGAACAAGGTTAGAAATCTAAGGATAATACTCATTTAAATGGGGCTCGTCGAGTGAGGATCAATTTGTCCGAAAATCAAAGGCTAACACCCCCTCCAAAAACCAAGTTCAATCATGTTTGGTGGAAAAGGATATTACCGATAAATTTGAAGTTTAATACCATCTAAAAGTGCTTGGATATGAACAAGGTTAGATATCTAAGGCTAATACTCATTTAAATACGGCTCGTCGAGTCAGGATCAATTTGTCCGAAAATCCAAGGCTAACACGCCCTCCAAAAACCAAGTTGAATCATGTTTGGGGGAAAAGGATATTACCCATAAATTTGAAGTCTAATACCATCTAAAAGTGCTTGGATATGAACAATATTAGAAATCTAAGGCTAATACTCATCTAAATAGGGCTCGTCGAGTCAGGATCAATTTGTCCGAAAATCCAAGGCTAACACCCCTCCAAAAATCAAGTTAAATCATGTTTGGGGGAAAAGCCTATAACCCATAAATTTGAAGTCTAATACCATCTAAAAGGGCTTGGACATGAACAAGGTTAGAAATCTAAGGATAATACTCATTTAAATGGGGCTCGTCGAGTCAGGATCAATTTGTCCGAAAATCCAAGGCTAACACGCTCTCCAAAAACCAAGTTCAATCATGTTTGGGGGAAAAGCCTATAACCCATAAACTTGAAGTCTAATACCATCTAAAAGTGCTTGGATATGAACAATATTAGAAATCTAAGGCTAATACTCATCTAAATAGGGCTCGTCGAGTCAGGATCAATTTGTCCGAAAATCCAAGGCTAACACCCCTCCAAAAACCAAGTTCAATCATGTTTGGGGGAAAAGCCTATAACCCATAAATTTGAAGTCTAATACCATCTAAAAGGGCTTGGATATGAACAACGTTAGAAATATAAGTCTAATACTCATTTAAATAGGGCTCGTCGAGTCAGGATCAATTTGTCCGAAAATCCAAGGCTAACACCCCCTCCAAAAACCAAGTTCAATCATGTTTGGTGGAAAAGGATATTACCGATAAATTTGAAGTCTAATACCATCTAAAAGTGCTTGGATATGAACAAGGTTAGAACTCTAAGGATAATACTCATCTAAATAGGGCTCGTCGAGTCAGGATCAATTTGTCCGAAAATCCAAGGCTAACACCCCTCCAAAAATCAAGTTAAATCATGTTTGGGGGAAAAGCCTATAACCCATAAATTTGAAGTCTAATACCATCTAAAAGGGCTTGTATATGAACAAGGTTATAAATCTATGGTAATACTCATTTAAATGGGGCTCGTCGAGTCAGGATCAATTTGTCCGAAAATCCAAGGCTAACACCCCTCCAAAAACCAAGTTAAATCATGTTTGGGGGAAAAGCCTATAACCCATAAATTTGAAGTCTAATACCATCTAAAAGGGCTTGGATATGAACAAGATTAGAAATCTATGGCTAATACTCATTTAAATGGGGCTCGTCGAGTCAGGATCAATTTGTCCGAAAATCCAAGGCTAACACCCCTCCAAAAACCAAGTTCAATCATGTTTGGGGGAAAAGCCTATAACCCATAAATTTGAAGTCTAATACCATCTACAAGGGCTTGGATATGTACAAGGTTAGAAATCTAAGGCTAATACTCATTTAAATGGGGCTCGTCGAGTCAGGATCAATTTGTCCGAAAATCCAAGGCTAACACCCCCTCCAAAAACCAAGTTCAATCATGTTTGGGGGAAAAGGATATTACCCATAAATTTGAAGTCTAATACCATATAAAAGTGCTTGGATATGAACAAGTTTAGAAATCTACGGCTAATAGTCATTTAAATACGGCTCGTCGCGTCAGGATCAATTTGTCCGAAAATCCAAGGCTAACACCCCCTCCAAAAACCAAGTTCAATCATGTTTGGGGGGAAAGGATATTACCCATAAATTTGAAGTCTAATACCAACTGAAAGAGCTTGGATATGAACAAGGTTAGAAATCTAAGGATAATACTCATTTAAATGGGGCTCGTCAAGTGAGGATCAATTTGTCCAAAAATCCAAGGCTAACACCCCTTCAAAAACCAAGTTAAATCATGTTTGGGGGAAAAGCCTATAACCCATAAATTTGAAGTATAATACCATATAAAAGGGCTTGGATATGAAAAAGGTTAGAAATCTATGGCTAATACTCATTTAAATGGGGCTCGTCGAGTCAGGATCAATTTGTCCGAAAATCCAAGGCTAACACCCCTCCAAAAACCAAGTTAAATCATGTTTGGGGGAAAAGCCTATAACCCATAAATTTGAAGTCTAATACCATCTACAAGGGCTTGGATATGAACAAGGTTAGAAATCTAAGGATAATACTCATTTAAATGGGGCTCGTCGAGTGAGGATCAATTTGTCCAAAAATCCAAGGCTAACACCCCTCCAAAAACCAAGTTCAATCATGTTTGGGGGAAAAGCCTATAACCCATAAATTTGAAGTCTAATACCATCTACAAGGGCTTGGATATGAACAAGGTTAGAAATCTAAGGATAATACTCATTTAAATGGGGCTCGTCGAGTGAGGATCAATTTGTCCGAAAATCCAAGGCTAACACCCCTCCAAAAACCAAGTTCAATCATGTTTGGGGGAAAAGCCTATAACCCATAAATTTGAAGTCTAATACCATCTAAAAGGGCTTGTATATGAACAAGGTTATAAATCTATGGTAATACTCATTTAAATGGTGCTCATCGAGTCAGGATCAATTTGTCCGAAAATCCAAGGCTAACACCCCTCCAAAAACCAAGTTAAATCATGTTTGGGGGAAAAGCCTATAACCCATAAATTTGAAGTCTAATACCATCTAAAAGTGCTTGGATATGAACAAGATTAGAAATCTAAGGCTAATACTCATTTAAATGGGGCTCGTCGAGTCAGGATCAATTTGTCCGAAAATCCAAGGCTAACACCCCTCCAAAAACCAAGTTAAATCATGTTTGGGGGAAAAGCCTATAACCCATAAATTTGAAGTCTAATACCATCTAAAAGGGCTTGTATATGAACAAGGTTATAAATCTATGGTAATACTCATTTAAATGGGGCTCATCGAGTCAGGATCAATTTGTCCGAAAATCCAAGGCTAACACCCCTCCAAAAACCAAGTTAAATCATGTTTGGGGGAAAAGCCTATAACCCATAAATTTGAAGTATAATACCATATAAAAGGGCTTGGATATGAAAAAGGTTAGAAATCTATGGCTAATACTCATTTAAATGGGGCTCGTCGAGTGAGGATCAATTTGTCCAAAAATCCAAGGCTAACACCCCTTCAAAAACCAAGTTAAATCATGTTTTGGGGAAAAGCCTATAACCCATAAATTTGAAGTCTAATACCATCTAAAAGGGCTTGGATATGAACAAGATTAGAAATCTAAGGCTAATACTCATTTAAATGGGGCTCGTCGAGTCAGGATCAATTTGTCCGAAAATCCAAGGCTAACACCCCTCCAAAAACCAAGTTAAATCATATTTGGGGGAAAAGCCTATAACCCATAAATTTGAAGTCTAATACCATCTACAAGGGCTTGGATATGAACAAGGTTAGAAATCTAAGGATAATACTCATTTAAATGGGGCTCGTCGAGTGAGGATCAATTTGTCCAAAAATCCAAGGCTAACACCCCTTCAAAAACCAAGTTAAATCATGTTTGGGGGAAAAGCCTATAACCCATAAATTTGAAGTCTAATACCATCTAAAAGGGCTTGTATATGAACAAGGTTATAAATCTATGGTAATACTCATTTAAATGGGGCTCATCGAGTCAGGATCAATTTGTCCGAAAATCCAAGGCTAACACCCCTCCAAAAACCAAGTTAAATCATGTTTGGGGGAAAAGCCTATAACCCATAAATTTGAAGTCTAATACCATCTAAAAGTGCTTGGATATGAACAAGATTAGAAATCTAAGGCTAATACTCATTTAAATGGGGCTCGTCGAGTCAGGATCAATTTGTCCGAAAATCCAAGGCTAACACCCCTCCAAAAACCAAGTTAAATCATGTTTGGGGGAAAAGCCTATAACCCATAAATTTGAAGTCTAATACCATCTAAAAGGGCTTGTATATGAACAAGGTTATAAATCTATGGTAATACTCATTTAAATGGGGCTCATCGAGTCAGGATCAATTTGTCCGAAAATCCAAGGCTAACACCCCTCCAAAAACCAAGTTAAATCATGTTTGGGGGAAAAGCCTATAACCCATAAATTTGAAGTATAATACCATATAAAAGGGATTGGATATGAAAAGGTTAGAAATCTATGGCTAATACTCATTTAAATGGGGCTCGTCGAGTCAGGATCAATTTGTCCGAAAATCCAAGGCTAACACCCCTCCAAAAACCAAGTTAAATCATGTTTGGGGGAAAAGCCTATAACCCATAAATTTGAAGTCTAATACCATCTAAAAGGGCTTGTATATGAACAAGGTTATAAATCTATGGTAATACTCATTTAAATGGGGCTCGTCGAGTCAGGATCAATTTGTCCGAAAATCCAAGGCTAACACCCCTCCAAAAACCAAGTTAAATCATATTTGGGGGAAAAGCCTATAACACATAAATTTGAAGTCTAATACCATCTAAAAGGGCTTGGATATGAACAAGATTAGAAATCTATGGCTAATACTCATTTAAATGGGGCTCGTCGAGTCAGGATCAATTTGTCCGAAAATCCAAGGCTAACACCCCTCCAAAAACCAAGTTCAATCATGTTTGGGGGAAAAGCCTATAACCCATAAATTTGAAGTCTAATACCATCTACAAGGGCTTGGATATGTACAAGGTTAGAAATCTAAGGCTAATACTCATTTAAATGGGGCTCGTCGAGTCAGGATCAATTTGTCCGAAAATCCAAGGCTAACACCCCCTCCAAAAACCAAGTTCAATCATGTTTGGGGGAAAAGGATATTACCCATAAATTTGAAGTCTAATACCATATAAAAGTGCTTGGATATGAACAAGGTTAGAAATCTACGGCTAATAGTCATTTAAATACGGCTCGTCGCGTCAGGATCAATTTGTCCGAAAATCCAAGGCTAACACCCCCTCCAAAAACCAAGTTCAATCATGTTTGGGGGGAAAGGATATTACCCATAAATTTGAAGTCTAATACCAACTGAAAGAGCTTGGATATGAACAAGGTTAGAAATCTAAGGATAATACTCATTTAAATGGGGCTCGTCGAGTGAGGATCAATTTGTCCGAAAATCCAAGGCTAACACCCCTCCAAAAACCAAGTTCAATCATGTTTGGGGAAAAGCCTATAACCCATAAATTTGAAGTCTAATACCATCTAAAAGTGCTTGGATATGAACAAGATTAGAAATCTAAGGCTAATACTCATTTAAATGGGGCTCGTCGAGTCAGGATCAATTTGTCCGAAAATCCAAGGCTAACACCCCTCCAAAAACCAAGTTAAATCATGTTTGGGGGAAAAGCCTATAACCCATAAATTTGAAGTCTAATACCATCTAAAAGTGCTTGGATATGAACAAGATTAGAAATCTAAGGCTAATACTCATTTAAATGGGGCTCGTCGAGTCAGGATCAATTTGTCCGAAAATCCAAGGCTAACACCCCTCCAAAAACCAAGTTAAATCATGTTTGGGGGAAAAGCCTATAACCCATAAATTTGAAGTCTAATACCATCTAAAAGGGCTTGTATATGAACAAGGTTATAAATCTATGGTAATACTCATTTAAATGGGGCTCGTCGAGTCAGGATCAATTTGTCCGAAAATCCAAGGCTAACACCCCTCCAAAAACCAAGTTAAATCATGTTTGGGGGAAAAGCCTATAACCCATAAATTTGAAGTCTAATACCATCTAAAAGGGCTTGGATATGAAAAAGGTTAGAAATCTATGGCTAATACTCATTTAAATGGGGCTCGTCGAGTCAGGATCAATTTGTCCGAAAATCCAAGGCTAACACCCCTCCAAAAACCAAGTTCAATCATGTTTGGGGGAAAAGCCTATAACCCATAAATTTGAAGTCTAATACCATCTACAAGGGCTTGGATATGTACAAGGTTAGAAATCTAAGGCTAATACTCATTTAAATGGGGCTCGTCGAGTCAGGATCAATTTGTCCGAAAATCCAAGGCTAACACCCCCTCCAAAAACCAAGTTCAATCATGTTTGGGGGAAAAGGATATTACCCATAAATTTGAAGTCTAATACCATATAAAAGTGCTTGGATATGAACAAGGTTAGAAATCTACGGCTAATAGTCATTTAAATACGGCTCGTCGCGTCAGGATCAATTTGTCCGAAAATCCAAGGCTAACACCCCCTCCAAAAACCAAGTTCAATCATGTTTGGGGGGAAAGGATATTACCCATAAATTTGAAGTCTAATACCAACTGAAAGAGCTTGGATATGAACAAGGTTAGAAATCTAAGGATAATACTCATTTAAATGGGGCTCGTCGAGTGAGGATCAATTTGTCCGAAAATCCAAGGCTAACACCCCTCCAAAAACCAAGTTCAATCATGTTTGGGGAAAAGCCTATAACCCATAAATTTGAAGTCTAATACCATCTAAAAGTGCTTGGATATGAACAAGATTAGAAATCTAAGGCTAATACTCATTTAAATGGGGCTCGTCGAGTCAGGATCAATTTGTCCGAAAATCCAAGGCTAACACCCCTCCAAAAACCAAGTTAAATCATGTTTGGGGGAAAAGCCTATAACCCATAAATTTGAAGTCTAATACCATCTAAAAGTGCTTGGATATGAACAAGATTAGAAATCTAAGGCTAATACTCATTTAAATGGGGCTCGTCGAGTCAGGATCAATTTGTCCGAAAATCCAAGGCTAACACCCCTCCAAAAACCAAGTTAAATCATGTTTGGGGGAAAAGCCTATAACCCATAAATTTGAAGTCTAATACCATCTAAAAGGGCTTGTATATGAACAAGGTTATAAATCTATGGTAATACTCATTTAAATGGGGCTCGTCGAGTCAGGATCAATTTGTCCGAAAATCCAAGGCTAACACCCCTCCAAAAACCAAGTTAAATCATGTTTGGGGGAAAAGCCTATAACCCATAAATTTGAAGTCTAATACCATCTAAAAGGGCTTGGATATGAAAAAGGTTAGAAATCTATGGCTAATACTCATTTAAATGGGGCTCGTCGAGTCAGGATCAATTTGTCCGAAAATCCAAGGCTAACACCCCTCCAAAAACCAAGTTCAATCATGTTTGGGGGAAAAGCCTATAACCCATAAATTTGAAGTCTAATACCATCTACAAGGGCTTGGATATGTACAAGGTTAGAAATCTAAGGCTAATACTCATTTAAATGGGGCTCGTCGAGTCAGGATCAATTTGTCCGAAAATCCAAGGCTAACACCCCCTCCAAAAACCAAGTTCAATCATGTTTGGGGGAAAAGGATATTACCCATAAATTTGAAGTCTAATACCATATAAAAGTGCTTGGATATGAACAAGGTTAGAAATCTACGGCTAATAGTCATTTAAATACGGCTCGTCGCGTCAGGATCAATTTGTCCGAAAATCCAAGGCTAACACCCCCTCCAAAAACCAAGTTCAATCATGTTTGGGGGGAAAGGATATTACCCATAAATTTGAAGTCTAATACCAACTGAAAGAGCTTGGATATGAACAAGGTTAGAAATCTAAGGATAATACTCATTTAAATGGGGCTCGTCGAGTGAGGATCAATTTGTCCGAAAATCCAAGGCTAACACCCCTCCAAAAACCAAGTTCAATCATGTTTGGGGAAAAGCCTATAACCCATAAATTTGAAGTCTAATACCATCTAAAAGTGCTTGGATATGAACAAGATTAGAAATCTAAGGCTAATACTCATTTAAATGGGGCTCGTCGAGTCAGGATCAATTTGTCCGAAAATCCAAGGCTAACACCCCTCCAAAAACCAAGTTAAATCATGTTTGGGGGAAAAGCCTATAACCCATAAATTTGAAGTCTAATACCATCTAAAAGTGCTTGGATATGAACAAGATTAGAAATCTAAGGCTAATACTCATTTAAATGGGGCTCGTCGAGTCAGGATCAATTTGTCCGAAAATCCAAGGCTAACACCCCTCCAAAAACCAAGTTAAATCATGTTTGGGGGAAAAGCCTATAACCCATAAATTTGAAGTCTAATACCATCTAAAAGGGCTTGTATATGAACAAGGTTATAAATCTATGGTAATACTCATTTAAATGGGGCTCGTCGAGTCAGGATCAATTTGTCCGAAAATCCAAGGCTAACACCCCTCCAAAAACCAAGTTAAATCATGTTTGGGGGAAAAGCCTATAACCCATAAATTTGAAGTCTAATACCATCTAAAAGGGCTTGGATATGAAAAAGGTTAGAAATCTATGGCTAATACTCATTTAAATGGGGCTCGTCGAGTCAGGATCAATTTGTCCGAAAATCCAAGGCTAACACCCCTCCAAAAACCAAGTTAAATCATGTTTGGGGGAAAAGCCTATAACCCATAAATTTGAAGTCTAATACCATCTAAAAGTGCTTGGATATGAACAAGATTAGAAATCTAAGGCTAATACTCATTTAAATGGGGCTCGTCGAGTCAGGATCAATTTGTCCGAAAATCCAAGGCTAACACCCCTCCAAAAACCAAGTTAAATCATGTTTGGGGGAAAAGCCTATAACCCATAAATTTGAAGTCTAATACCATCTAAAAGGGCTTGTATATGAACAAGGTTATAAACCTATGGTAATACTCATTTAAATGGGGCTCGTCGAGTCAGGATCAATTTGTCCGAAAATCCAAGGCTAACACCCCTCCAAAAACCAAGTTAAATCATGTTTGGGGGAAAAGCCTATAACCCATAAATTTGAAGTCTAATACCATCTAAAAGGGCTTGGATATGAAAAAGGTTAGAAATCTATGGCTAATACTCATTTAAATGGGGCTCGTCGAGTCAGGATCAATTTGTCCGAAAATCCAAGGCTAACACCCCTCCAAAAACCAAGTTCAATCATGTTTGGGGGAAAAGCCTATAACCCATAAATTTGAAGTCTAATACCATCTACAAGGGCTTGGATATGTACAAGGTTAGAAATCTAAGGCTAATACTCATTTAAATGGCGCTCGTCGAGTCAGGATCAATTTGTCCGAAAATCCAAGGCTAACACCCCCTCCAAAAACCAAGTTCAATCATGTTTGGGGGAAAAGGATATTACCCATAAATTTGAAGTCTAATACCATATAAAAGTGCTTGGATATGAACAAGGTTAGAAATCTACGGCTAATAGTCATTTAAATACGGCTCGTCGCGTCAGGATCAATTTGTCCGAAAATCCAAGGCTAACACCCCCTCCAAAAACCAAGTTCAATCATGTTTGGGGGGAAAGGATATTACCCATAAATTTGAAGTCTAATACCAACTGAAAGAGCTTGGATATGAACAAGGTTAGAAATCTAAGGATAATACTCATTTAAATGGGGCTCGTCGAGTGAGGATCAATTTGTCCGAAAATCCAAGGCTAACACCCCTCCAAAAACCAAGTTCAATCATGTTTGGGGAAAAGCCTATAACCCATAAATTTGAAGTCTAATACCATCTAAAAGTGCTTGGATATGAACAAGATTAGAAATCTAAGGCTAATACTCATTTAAATGGGGCTCGTCGAGTCAGGATCAATTTGTCCGAAAATCCAAGGCTAACACCCCTCCAAAAACCAAGTTAAATCATGTTTGGGGGAAAAGCCTATAACCCATAAATTTGAAGTCTAATACCATCTAAAAGTGCTTGGATATGAACAAGATTAGAAATCTAAGGCTAATACTCATTTAAATGGGGCTCGTCGAGTCATGATCAATTTGTCCGAAAATCCAAGGCTAACACCCCTCCAAAAACCAAGTTAAATCATGTTTGGGGGAAAAGCCTATAACCCATAAATTTGAAGTCTAATACCATCTAAAAGGGCTTGTATATGAACAAGGTTATAAATCTATGGTAATACTCATTTAAATGGGGCTCGTCGAGTCAGGATCAATTTGTCCGAAAATCCAAGGCTAACACCCCTCCAAAAACCAAGTTAAATCATGTTTGGGGGAAAAGCCTATAACCCATAAATTTGAAGTCTAATACCATCTAAAAGGGCTTGGATATGAAAAAGGTTAGAAATCTATGGCTAATACTCATTTAAATGGGGCTCGTCGAGTCAGGATCAATTTGTCCGAAAATCCAAGGCTAACACCCCTCCAAAAACCAAGTTAAATCATGTTTGGGGGAAAAGCCTATAACCCATAAATTTGAAGTCTAATACCATCTAAAAGGGCTTGTATATGAACAAGGTTATAAATCTATGGTAATACTCATTTAAATGGGGCTCGTCGAGTCATGATCAATTTGTCCGAAAATCCAAGGCTAACACCCCTCCAAAAACCAAGTTAAATCATGTTTGGGGGAAAAGTCTATAACCCATAAATTTGAAGTCTAATACCATCTAAAAGGGCTTGGATATGAACAAGATTAGAAATCTATGGCTAATACTCATTTAAATGGGGCTCGTCGAGTCAGGATCAATTTGTCCGAAAATCCAAGGCTAACACCCCTCCAAAAACCAAGTTCAATCATGTTTGGGGGAAAAGCCTATAACCCGTAAATTTGAAGTCTAATACCATCTACAAGGTCTTGGATATGTACAAGGTTAGAAATCTAAGGCTAATACTCATTTAAATGGGGCTCGTCGAGTCAGGATCAATTTGTCCGAAAATCCAAGGCTAACACCCCCTCCAAAAACCAAGTTCAATCATGTTTGGGGGAAAAGGATATTACCCATAAATTTGAAGTCTAATACCATATAAAAGTGCTTGGATATGAACAAGGTTAGAAATCTACGGCTAATAGTCATTTAAATACGGCTCGTCGCGTCAGGATCAATTTGTCCAAAAATCCAAGGCTAACACCCCCTCCAAAAACCAAGTTCAATCATGTTTGGGGGGAAAGGACATTACCCATAAATTTGAAGTCTAATACCAACTGAAAGAGCTTGGATATGAACAAGGTTAGAAATCTAAGGATAATACTCATTTAAATGGGGCTCGTCGAGTGAGGATCAATTTGTCCGAAAATCCAAGGCTAACACCCCTCCAAAAACCAAGTTCAATCATGTTTGGGGGAAAAGCCTATAACCCATAAATTTGAAGTCTAATACCATCTAAAAGTGCTTGGATATGAACAAGATTAGAAATCTAAGGCTAATACTCATTTAAATGGGGCTCGTCGAGTCAGGATCAATTTGTCCGAAAATCCAAGGCTAACACCCCTCCAAAAACCAAGTTGAATCATGTTTGGGGGAAAAGGATATTACCCATAAATTTGAAGTCTAATACCAACTAAAAGTGCTTGGATATGAACAAGGTTAGAAATCTAAGGCTAATACTCATTTAAATGGGGCTCGTCGAGTCAGGATCAATTTGTCCGAAAATCCAAGGCTAACACCCCCTCCAAAAACCAAGTTCAATCATGTTTGGGGGAAAAGGATATTACCCATAAATTTGAAGTCTAATACCTACTAAAAGGGCTTGTATATGAACAAGGTTAGAAATCTAAGGATAATACTCATTTATATGGGGCTCGTCGAGTGAGGATCAATTTGTCCGAAAATCCAAGGCTAACACCCCTCCAAAAACCAAGTTGAATCATGTTTGGGGGAAAAGCCTATAACCCATAAATTTGAAGTGTAATACCATCTAAAAGGGCTTGGATATGTACAAGGTTAGAAATCTAAGGCTAATACTCATTTAAATGGGGCTCGTCGAGTCAGGATCAATTTGTCCGAAAATCCAAGGCTAACACCCCCTCCAAAAACCAAGTTCAATCATGTTTGGGGGGAAAGGATATTACCCATAAATTTGAAGTCTAATACCAACTGAAAGAGCTTGGATATGAACAAGGTTAGAAATCTAAGGATAATACTCATTTAAATGGGGCTCGTCGAGTGAGGATCAATTTGTCCGAAAATCCAAGGCTAACACCCCTCCAAAAACCAAGTTCAATCATGTTTGGGGGAAAAGCCTATAACCCATAAATTTGAAGTCTAATATCATCTAAAAGTGCTTGGATATGAACAAGATTAGAAATCTAAGGCTAATACTCATTTAAATGGGGCTCTTCGAGTCAGGATCAATTTGTCCGAAAATCCAAGGCTAACACCCCTCCAAAAACCAAGTTGAATCATGTTTGGGGGAAAAGGATATTACCCATAAATTTGAAGTCTAATACCACCTAAAAGTGCTTGGATATGAACAAGGTTAGAAATCTAAGGCTAATACTCATTTAAATGGGGCTCGTCGAGTCAGGATCAATTTGTCCGAAAATCCAAGGCTAACACCCCCTCCAAAAACCAAGTTCAATCATGTTTGGGGGAAAAGGATATTACCCATAAATTTGAAGTCTAATACCTACTCAAAGGGCTTGTATATGAACAAGGTTAGAAATCTAAGGATAATACTCATTTATATGGGGCTCGTCGAGTGAGGATCAATTTGTCCGAAAATCCAAGGCTAACACCCCTCCAAAAACCAAGTTGAATCATGTTTGGGGGAAAAGCCTATAACCCATAAATTTGAAGTGTAATACCATCTAAAAGGGCTTGGATATGTACAAGGTTAGAAATCTAAGGCTAATACTCATTTAAATGGGGCTCGTCGAGTCAGGATCAATTTGTCCGAAAATCCAAGGCTAACACCCCCTCCAAAAACCAAGTTCAATCATGTTTGGGGGGAAAGGATATTACCCATAAATTTGAAGTCTAATACCAACTGAAAGAGCTTGGATATGAACAAGGTTAGAAATCTAAGGATAATACTCATTTAAATGGGGCTCGTCGAGTGAGGATCAATTTGTCCGAAAATCCAAGGCTAACACCCCTCCAAAAACCAAGTTCAATCATGTTTGGGGGAAAAGCCTATAACCCATAAATTTGAAGTCTAATATCATCTAAAAGTGCTTGGATATGAACAAGATTAGAAATCTAAGGCTAGTACTCATTTAAATGGGGCTCTTCGAGTCAGGATCAATTTGTCCGAAAATCCAAGGCTAACACCCCTCCAAAAACCAAGTTAAATCATGTTTGGGGGAAAAGCCTATAACCCATAAATTTGAAGTCTAATACCATCTACAAGGGCTTGGATATGAACAAGGTTAGAAATCTAAGGATAATACTCATTTAAATGGGGCTCGTCGAGTGAGGATCAATTTGTCCAAAAATCCAAGGCTAACACCCCTTCAAAAACCAAGTTAAATCATGTTTGGGGGAAAAGCCTATAACCCATAAATTTGAAGTATAATACCATCTAAAAGGGCTTGTATATGAACAAGGTTATAAATCTATGGTAATACTCATTTAAATGGGGCTCGTCGAGTCAGGATCAATTTGTCCGAAAATCCAAGGCTAACACCCCTCCAAAAACCAAGTTAAATCATGTTTGGGGGAAAAGCCTATAACCCATAAATTTGAAGTCTAATACCATCTAAAAGGGCTTGGATATGAACAAGGATAGAAATCTAAGGCTAATACTCATTTAAATGGGGCTCGTCGAGTCAGGATCAATTTGTCCGAAAATCCAAGGCTAACACCCCTCCAAAAACCAAGTTCAATCATGTTTGGGAAAAAGCCTATAACCCATAAATTTGAAGTCTAATACCATCTACAAGGGCTTGGATATGAACAAGGTTAGAAATCTAAGGATAATACTCATTTAAATGGGGCTCGTCGAGTGAGGATCAATTTGTCCAAAAATCCAAGGCTAACACCCCTTCAAAAACCAAGTTAAATCATGTTTGGGGGAAAAGCCTATAACCCATAAATTTGAAGTCTAATACCATCTAAAAGGGCTTGTATATGAACAAGGTTATAAATCTATGGTAATACTCATTTAAATGGGGCTCGTCGAGTCAGGATCAATTTGTCCGAAAATCCAAGGCTAACACCCCTCCAAAAACCAAGTTAAATCATGTTTGGGGGAAAAGCCTATAACCCATAAATTTGAAGTCTAATACCATCTAAAAGGGCTTGGATATGAACAAGATTAGAAATCTATGGCTAATACTCATTTAAATGGGGCTCGTCGAGTCAGGATCAATTTGTCCGAAAATCCAAGGCTAACACCCCTCCAAAAACCAAGTTCAATCATGTTTGGGGGAAAAGCCTATAACCCATAAATTTGAAGTGTAATACCATCTACAAGGGCTTGGATATGAACAAGGTTAGAAATCTACGGCTAATAGTCATTTAAATACGGCTCGTCGCGTCAGGATCAATTTGTCCGAAAATCCAAGGCTAACACCCCCTCCAAAAACCAAGTTCAATCATGTTTGGGGGGAAAGGATATTACCCATAAATTTGAAGTCTAATACCAACTGAAAGAGCTTGGATATGAACAAGGTTAGAAATCTAAGGATAATACTCATTTAAATGGGGCTCGTCGAGTTAGGATCAATTTGTCCGAAAATCCAAGGCTAACACCCCTCCAAAAACCAAGTTCAATCATGTTTGGGGAAAAGCCTATAACCCATAAATTTGAAGTCTAATACCATCTAAAAGTGCTTGGATATGAACAAGATTAGAAATCTAAGGCTAATACTCATTTAAATGGGGCTTGTCGAGTCAGGATCAATTTGTCCGAAAATCCAAGGCTAACACCCCTCCAAAAACCAAGTTAAATCATGTTTGGGGGAAAAGCCTATAACCCATAAATTTGAAGTCTAATACCATCTACAAGGGCTTGGATATGAACAAGGTTAGAAATCTAAGGATAATACTCATTTAAATGGGGCTCGTCGAGTGAGGATCAATTTGTCCAAAAATCCAAGGCTAACACCCCTTCAAAAACCAAGTTAAATCATGTTTGGGGGAAAAGCCTATAACCCATAAATTTGAAGTATAATACCATATAAAAGGGCTTGGATATGAAAAAGGTTAGAAATCTATGGCTAATACTCATTTAAATGGGGCTCGTCGAGTCAGGATCAATTTGTCCGAAAATCCAAGGCTAACACCCCTTCAAAAACCAAGTTAAATCATGTTTGGGGGAAAAGCCTATAACCCATAAATTTGAAGTATAATACCATATAAAAGGGCTTGGATATGAAAAAGGTTAGAAATCTATGGCTAATACTCATTTAAATGGGGCTCGTCGAGTCAGGATCAATTTGTCCGAAAATCCAAGGCTAACACCCCTCCAAAAACCAAGTTAAATCATGTTTGGGGGAAAAGCCTATAACCCATAAATTTGAAGTCTAATACCATCTAAAAGGGCTTGGATATGAACAAGATTAGAAATCTATGGCTAATACTCATTTAAATGGGGCTCGTCGAGTCAGGATCAATTTGTCCGAAAATCCAAGGCTAACACCCCTCCAAAAACCAAGTTCAATCATGTTTGGGGGAAAAGCCTATAACCCATAAATTTGAAGTGTAATACCATCTACAAGGGCTTGGATATGAACAAGGTTAGAAATCTACGGCTAATAGTCATTTAAATACGGCTCGTCGCGTCAGGATCAATTTGTCCGAAAATCCAAGGCTAACACCCCCTCCAAAAACCAAGTTCAATCATGTTTGGGGGGAAAGGATATTACCCATAAATTTGAAGTCTAATACCAACTGAAAGAGCTTGGATATGAACAAGGTTAGAAATCTAAGGATAATACTCATTTAAATGGGGCTCGTCGAGTTAGGATCAATTTGTCCGAAAATCCAAGGCTAACACCCCTCCAAAAACCAAGTTCAATCATGTTTGGGGAAAAGCCTATAACCCATAAATTTGAAGTCTAATACCATCTAAAAGTGCTTGGATATGAACAAGATTAGAAATCTAAGGCTAATACTCATTTAAATGGGGCTTGTCGAGTCAGGATCAATTTGTCCGAAAATCCAAGGCTAACACCCCTCCAAAAACCAAGTTAAATCATGTTTGGGGGAAAAGCCTATAACCCATAAATTTGAAGTCTAATACCATCTACAAGGGCTTGGATATGAACAAGGTTAGAAATCTAAGGATAATACTCATTTAAATGGGGCTCGTCGAGTGAGGATCAATTTGTCCAAAAATCCAAGGCTAACACCCCTTCAAAAACCAAGTTAAATCATGTTTGGGGGAAAAGCCTATAACCCATAAATTTGAAGTATAATACCATATAAAAGGGCTTGGATATGAAAAAGGTTAGAAATCTATGGCTAATACTCATTTAAATGGGGCTCGTCGAGTCAGGATCAATTTGTCCGAAAATCCAAGGCTAACACCCCTTCAAAAACCAAGTTAAATCATGTTTGGGGGAAAAGCCTATAACCCATAAATTTGAAGTATAATACCATATAAAAGGGCTTGGATATGAAAAAGGTTAGAAATCTATGGCTAATACTCATTTAAATGGGGCTCGTCGAGTCAGGATCAATTTGTCCGAAAATCCAAGGCTAACACCCCTCCAAAAACCAAGTTAAATCATGTTTGGGGGAAAAGCCTATAACCCATAAATTTGAAGTCTAATACCATCTAAAAGGGCTTGTATATGAACAAGGTTATAAATCTATGGTAATACTCATTTAAATGGGGCTCGTCGAGTCAGGATCAATTTGTCCGAAAATCCAAGGCTAACACCCCTCCAAAAACCAAGTTAAATCATGTTTGGGGGAAAAGCCTATAACCCATAAATTTGAAGTCTAATACCATCTAAAAGGGCTTGGATATGAACAAGATTAGAAATCTATGGCTAATACTCATTTAAATGGGGCTCGTCGAGTCAGGATCAATTTGTCCGAAAATCCAAGGCTAACACCCCTCCAAAAACCAAGTTCAATCATGTTTGGGGGAAAAGCCTATAACCCATAAATTTGAAGTCTAATACCATCTACAAGGGCTTGGATATGTACAAGGTTAGAAATCTAAGGCTAATACTCATTTAAATGGGGCTCGTCGAGTCAGGATCAATTTGTCCGAAAATCCAAGGCTAACACCCCCTCCAAAAACCAAGTTCAATCATGTTTGGGGGAAAAGGATATTACCCATAAATTTGAAGTCTAATACCATATAAAAGTGCTTGGATATGAACAAGGTTAGAAATCTACGGCTAATAGTCATTTAAATACGGCTCGTCGCGTCAGGATCAATTTGTCCGAAAATCCAAGGCTAACACCCCCTCCAAAAACCAAGTTCAATCATGTTTGGGGGGAAAGGATATTACCCATAAATTTGAAGTCTAATACCAACTGAAAGAGCTTGGATATGAACAAGGTTAGAAATCTAAGGATAATACTCATTTAAATGGGGCTCGTCGAGTGAGGATCAATTTGTCCGAAAATCCAAGGCTAACACCCCTCCAAAAACCAAGTTCAATCATGTTTGGGGAAAATCCTATAACCCATAAATTTGAAGTCTAATACCATCTAAAAGTGCTTGGATATGAACAAGATTAGAAATCTAAGGCTAATACTCATTTAAATGGGGCTCGTCGAGTCAGGATCAATTTGTCCGAAAATCCAAGGCTAACACCCCTCCAAAAACCAAGTTAAATCATGTTTGGGGGAAAAGCCTATAACCCATAAATTTGAAGTCTAATACCATCTACAAGGGCTTGGATATGAACAAGGTTAGAAATCTAAGGATAATACTCATTTAAATGGGGCTCGTCGAGTCAGGATCAATTTGTCCAAAAATCCAAGGCTAACACCCCTTCAAAAACCAAGTTAAATCATGTTTGGGGGAAAAGCCTATAACCCATAAATTTGAAGTATAATACCATATAAAAGGGCTTGGATATGAAAAAGGTTAGAAATCTATGGCTAATACTCATTTAAATGGGGCTCGTCGAGTCAGGATCAATTTGTCCGAAAATCCAAGGCTAACACCCCTCCAAAAACCAAGTTAAATCATGTTTGGGGGAAAAGCCTATAACCCATAAATTTGAAGTCTAATACCATCTAAAATAGCTTGTATATGAACAAGGTTATAAATCTATGGTAATACTCATTTAAATGGGGCTCGTCGAGTCAGGATCAATTTGTCCGAAAATCCAAGGCTAACACCCCTCCAAAAACCAAGTTAAATCATGTTTGGGGGAAAAGCCTATAACCCATAAATTTGAAGTCTAATACCATCTAAAAGGGCTTGGATATGAACAAGATTAGAAATCTATGGCTAATACTCATTTAAATGGGGCTCGTCGAGTCAGGATCAATTTGTCCGAAAATCCAAGGCTAACACCCCTCCAAAAACCAAGTTCAATCATGTTTGGGGGAAAAGCCTATAACCCATAAATTTGAAGTCTAATACCATCTACAAGGGCTTGGATATGTACAAGGTTAGAAATCTAAGGCTAATACTCATTTAAATGGGGCTCGTCGAGTCAGGATCAATTTGTCCGAAAATCCAAGGCTAACACCCCCTCCAAAAACCAAGTTCAATCATGTTTGGGGGAAAAGGATATTACCCATAAATTTGAAGTCTAATACCATATAAAAGTGCTTGGATATGAACAAGTTTAGAAATCTACGGCTAATAGTCATTTAAATACGGCTCGTCGCGTCAGGATCAATTTGTCCGAAAATCCAAGGCTAACACCCCCTCCAAAAACCAAGTTCAATCATGTTTGGGGGGAAAGGATATTACCCATAAATTTGAAGTCTAATACCAACTGAAAGAGCTTGGATATGAACAAGGTTAGAAATCTAAGGATAATACTCATTTAAATGGGGCTCGTCGAGTGAGGATCAATTTGTCCGAAAATCCAAGGCTAACACCCCTCCAAAAACCAAGTTCAATCATGTTTGGGGGAAAAGCCTATAACCCATAAATTTGAAGTCTAATACCATCTAAAAGTGCTTGGATATGAACAAGATTAGAAATCTAAGGCTAATACTCATTTAAATGGGGCTCTTCGAGTCAGGATCAATTTGTCCGAAAATCCAAGGCTAACACCCCTCCAAAAACCAAGTTAAATCATGTTTGGGGGAAAAGCCTATAACCCATAAATTTGAAGTCTAATACCATCTACAAGGGCTTGGATATGAACAAGGTTAGAAATCTAAGGATAATACTCATTTAAATGGGGCTCGTCGAGTGAGGATCAATTTGTCCAAAAATCCAAGGCTAACACCCCTTCAAAAACCAAGTTAAATCATGTTTGGGGGAAAAGCCTATAACCCATAAATTTGAAGTCTAATACCATATAAAAGGGCTTGGATATGAACAAGGTTAGAAATCTATGGCTAATACTCATTTAAATGGGGCTCGTCGAGTCAGGATCAATTTGTCCGAAAATCCAAGGCTAACACCCCTCCAAAAACCAAGTTGAATCATGTTTGGGGGAAAAGGATATTACCCATAAATTTGAAGTCTAATACCAACTAAAAGTGCTTGGATATGAACAAGGTTAGAAATCTAAGGCTAATACTCATTTAAATGGGGCTCGTCGAGTCAGGATCAATTTGTCCGAAAATCCAAGGCTAACACCCCCTCCAAAAACCAAGTTCAATCATGTTTGGGGGAAAAGCCTATAACCCATAAATTTGAAGTCTAATACCATCTAAAAGGGCTTGGATATGAACAAGATTAGAAATCTATGCCTAATACTCATTTAAATGGGGCTCGTCGAGTCAGGATCAATTTGTCCGAAAATCCAAGGCTAACACCCCTCCAAAAACCAAGTTCAATCATGTTTGGGGGAAAAGCCTATAACCCATAAATTTGAAGTCTAATACCATCTACAAGGGCTTGGATATGTACAAGGTTAGAAATCTAAGGCTAATACTCATTTAAATGGGGCTCGTCGAGTCAGGATCAATTTGTCCGAAAATCCAAGGCTAACACCCCCTCCAAAAACCAAGTTCAATCATGTTTGGGGGAAAAGGATATTACCCATAAATTTGAAGTCTAATACCATATAAAAGTGCTTGGATATGAACAAGGTTAGAAATCTACGGCTAATAGTCATTTAAATACGGCTCGTCGCGTCAGGATCAATTTGTCCGAAAATCCAAGGCTAACACCCCCTCCAAAAACCAAGTTCAATCATGTTTGGGGGGAAAGGATATTACCCATAAATTTGAAGTCTAATACCAACTGAAAGAGCTTGGATATGAACAAGGTTAGAAATCTAAGGATAATACTCATTTAAATGGGGCTCGTCGAGTGAGGATCAATTTGTCCGAAAATCCAAGGCTAACACCCCTCCAAAAACCAAGTTCAATCATGTTTGGGGGAAAAGCCTATAAACCATAAATTTGAAGTCTAATACCATCTAAAAGTGCTTGGATATGAACAAGATTAGAAATCTAAGGCTAATACTCATTTAAATGGGGCTCGTCGATTCAGGATCAATTTGTCCGAAAATCCAAGGCTAACACCCCTCCAAAAACCAAGTTAAATCATGTTTGGGGGAAAAGCCTATAACCCATAAATTTGAAGTCTAATACCATCTACAAGGGCTTGGATATGAACAAGGTTAGAAATCTAAGGATAATACTCATTTAAATGGGGCTCGTCGAGTGAGGATCAATTTGTCCAAAAATCCAAGGCTAACACCCCTTCAAAAACCAAGTTAAATCATGTTTGGGGGAAAAGCCTATAACCCATAAATTTGAAGTCTAATACCATATAAAAGGGCTTGGATATGAACAAGGTTAGAAATCTATGGCTAATACTCATTTAAATGGGGCTCGTCGAGTCAGGATCAATTTGTACGAAAATCCAAGGCTAACACCCCTCCAAAAACCAAGTTGAATCATGTTTGGGGGAAAAGGATATTACCCATAAATTTGAAGTCTAATACCAACTAAAAGTGCTTGGATATGAACAAGGTTAGAAATCTAAGGCTAATACTCATTTAAATGGGGCTCGTCGAGTCAGGATCAATTTGTCCGAAAATCCAAGGCTAACACCCCCTCCAAAAACCAAGTTCAATCATGTTTGGGGGAAAAGGATATTACCCATAAATTTGAAGTCTAATACCTACTAAAAGGGCTTGTATATGAACAAGGTTATAAATCTAAGGATAATACTCATTTATATGGGGCTCGTCGAGTGAGGATCAATTTGTCCGAAAATCCAAGGCTAACACCCCTCCAAAAACCAAGTTGAATCATGTTTGGGGGAAAAGCCTATAACCCATAAATTTGAAGTGTAATACCATCTAAAAGGGCTTGGATATGAACAAGGTTATAAATCTAAGGCTAATACTCATTTAAATGGGGCTCCTCGAGTCAGGATCAATTTGTCCGAAAATCCAAGGCTAACACCCCCTCCAAAAACCAAGTTCAATCATGTTTGGTGGAAAAGGATATTATCGATAAATTTGAAGTCTAATACCATCTAAAAGTGCTTGGATATGAACAAGGTTAGAAATCTACGGCTAATATTCATTTAAATACGGCTCGTCGCGTCAGGATCAATTTGTCCGAAAATCCAAGGCTAACACCCCCTCCAAAAACCAAGTTCAATCATGTTTGGGGGGAAAGGATATTACCCATAAATTTGAAGTCTAATACCATCTAAAAGTGCTTGGATATGAACAAGATTAGAAATATAAGGCTAATACTCATTTAAATAGGGCTCGTCAAGTCAGGATCAATTTGTCCGAAAATCCAAGGCTAACACCCCTCCAAAAACCAAGTTCAATCATGTTTGGGGGAAAAGCCTATAACCCATAAATTTGAAGTCTAATACCATCTACAAGGGCTTGGATATGTACAAGGTTAGAAATCTAAGGATAATACTCATTTAAATGGGGCTCGTCGAGTGAGGATCAATTTGTCCAAAAATCCAAGGCTAACACCCCTTCAAAAACCAAGTTAAATCATGTTTGGGGGAAAAGCCTATAACCCATAAATTTGAAGTCTAATACCATATAAAAGGGCTTGGATATGAACAAGGTTAGAAATCTATGGCTAATACTCATTTAAATGGGGCTCGTCGAGTCAGGATCAATTTGTCCGAAAATCCAAGGCTAACACCCCTCCAAAAACCAAGTTGAATCATGTTTGGGGGAAAAGGATATTACCCATAAATTTGAAGTCTAATACCAACTAAAAGTGCTTGGATATGAACAAGGTTAGAAATCTAAGGCTAATACTCATTTAAATGGGGCTCGTCGAGTCAGGATCAATTTGTCCGAAAATCCAAGGCTAACACCCCCTCCAAAAACCAAGTTCAATCATGTTTGGGGGGAAAGGATATTACCCATAAATTTGAAGTCTAATACCAACTGAAAGAGCTTGGATATGAACAAGGTTAGAAATCTAAGGATAATACTCATTTAAATGGGGCTCGTCGAGTGAGGATAAATTTGTCCGAAAATCCAAGGCTAACACCCCTCCAAAAACCAAGTTCAATCCTGTTTGGGGAAAAGCCTATAACCCATAAATTTGAAGTCTAATACCATCTAAAAGTGCTTGGATATGAACAAGATTAGAAATCTAAGGCTAATACTCATTTAAATGGGGCTCGTCGAGTCAGGATCAATTTGTCCGAAAATCCAAGGCTAACACCCCCCCAAAAACCAAGTTAAATCATGTTTGGGGGAAAAGCCTATAACCCATAAATTTGAAGTCTAATACCAACTGAAAGAGCTTGGATATGAACAAGGTTAGAAATCTAAGGATAATACTCATTTAAATGGGGCTCGTCGAGTGAGGATCAATTTGTCCGAAAATCCAAGGCTAACACCCCTCCAAAAACCAAGTTCAATCATGTTTGGGGAAAAGCCTATAACCCATAAATTTGAAGTCTAATACCATCTAAAAGTGCTTGGATATGAACAAGATTAGAAATCTAAGGCTAATACTCATTTAAATGGGGCTCGTCGAGTCAGGATCAATTTGTCCGAAAATCCAAGGCTAACACCCCTCCAAAAACCAAGTTAAATCATGTTTGGGGGAAAAGCCTATAACCCATAAATTTGAAGTCTAATACCATCTAAAAGTGCTTGGATATGAACAAGATTAGAAATCTAAGGCTAATACTCATTTAAATGGGGCTCGTCGAGTCAGGATCAATTTGTCCGAAAATCCAAGGCTAACACCCCTCCAAAAACCAAGTTAAATCATGTTTGGGGGAAAAGCCTATAACCCATAAATTTGAAGTCTAATACCATCTACAAGGGCTTGGATATGCACAAGGTTAGAAATCTAAGGATAATACTCATTTAAATGGGGCTCGTCGAGTGAGGATCAATTTGTCCAAAAATCCAAGGCTAACACCCCTTCAAAAACCAAGCTAAATCATGTTTGGGGGAAAAGCCTATAACCCATAAATTTGAAGTCTAATACCATATAAAAGGGCTTGGATATGAACAAGGTTATAAATCTATGGCTAATACTCATTTAAATGGGGCTCGTCGAGTCAGGATCAATTTGTCCGAAAATCCAAGGCTAACACCCCTCCAAAAACCAAGTTAAATCATGTTTGGGGGAAAAGCCTATAACCCATAAATTTGAAGTCTAATACCATCTAAAAGGGCTTGTATATGAACAAGGTTAGAAATCTATGGCTAATACTCATTTAAATGGGGCTCGTCGAGTCAGGATCAATTTGTCCGAAAATCCAAGGCTAACACCCCTCCAAAAACCAAGTTAAATCATGTTTGGGGGAAAAGCCTATAACCCATAAATTTGAAGTCTAATACCATCTAAAAGGGCTTGGATATGAAAAAGGTTAGAAATCTATGGTAATACTCATTTAAATGGGGCTCGTCGAGTCAGGATCAATTTGTCCGAAAATCCAAGGCTAACACCCCTCCAAAAACCAAGTTCAATCATGTTTGGGGGAAAAGCCTATAACCCATAAATTTGAAGTCTAATACCATCTACAAGGGCTTGGATATGTACAAGGTTAGAAATCTAAGGCTAATACTCATTTAAATGGGGATCGTCGAGTCAGGATCAATTTGTCCGAAAATCCAAGGCTAACACCCCCTCCAAAAACCAAGTTCAATCATGTTTGGGGGAAAAGGATATTACCCATAAATTTGAAGTCTAATACCATATAAAAGTGCTTGGATATGAACAAGGTTAGAAATCTACGGCTAATAGTCATTTAAATACGGCTCGTCGCGTCAGGATCAATTTGTCCGAAAATCCAAGGCTAACACCCCCTCCAAAAACCAAGTTCAATCATGTTTGGGGGGAAAGGATATTACCCATAAATTTGAAGTCTAATACCAACTGAAAGAGCTTGGATATGAACAAGGTTAGAAATCTAAGGATAATACTCATTTAAATGGGGCTCGTCAAGTGAGGATAAATTTGTCCGAAAATCCAAGGCTAACACCCCTCCAAAAACCAAGTTCAATCCTGTTTGGGGAAAAGCCTATAACCCATAAATTTGAAGTCTAATACCATCTAAAAGTGCTTGGATATGAACAAGATTAGAAATCTAAGGCTAATACTCATTTAAATGGGGTTCGTCGAGTCAGGATCAATTTGTCCGAAAATCCAAGGCTAACACCCCTCCAAAAACCAAGTTAAATCATGTTTGGGGGAAAAGCCTATAACCCATAAATTTGAAGTCTAATACCATCTACAAGGGCTTGGATATGCACAAGGTTAGAAATCTAAGGATAATACTCATTTAAATGGGGCTCGTCGAGTGAGGATCAATTTGTCCAAAAATCCAAGGCTAACACCCCTTCAAAAACCAAGCTAAATCATGTTTGGGGGAAAAGCCTATAACCCATAAATTTGAAGTCTAATACCATATAAAAGGGCTTGGATATGAACAAGGTTATAAATCTATGGCTAATACTCATTTAAATGGGGCTCGTCGAGTCAGGATCAATTTGTCCGAAAATCCAAGGCTAACACCCCTCCAAAAACCAAGTTAAATCATGTTTGGGGGAAAAGCCTATAACCCATAAATTTGAAGTCTAATACCATCTAAAAGTGCTTGGATATGAACAAGGTTAGAAATCTAAGGCTAATACTCATTTAAATGGGGCTCGTCGAGTCAGGATCAATTTGTCCGAAAATCCAAGGCTAACACGCTCTCCAAAAACCAAGTTCAATCATGTTTGGGGGAAAAGCCTATAACCTATAAACTTGAAGTCTAATACCATCTAAAAGTGCTTGGATATGAAAAAGATTAGAAATCTAAGGCTAATACTCATTTAAATAGGGCTCGTCGAGTCAGGATCAATTTGTCCGAAAATCCAAGGCTAACACCCCTCCAAAAACCAAGTTCAATCATGTTTGGGGGAAAAGCCTATAACCCATAAATTTGAAGTATAATACCATCTACAAGGGCTTGGATATGAACAAGGTTAGAAATCTACGGCTAATATTCATTTAAATACGGCTCGTCGCGTCAGGATCAATTTGTCCGAAAATCCAAGGCTAACACCCCCTCCAAAAACCAAGTTCAATCATGTTTGGGGGGAAAGGATATTACCCATAAATTTGAAGTCTAATACCATCTAAAAGTGCTTGGATATGAACAAGATTAGAAATATAAGGCTAATACTCATTTAAATAGGGCTCGTCAAGTCAGGATCAATTTGTCCGAAAATCCAAGGCTAACACCCCTCCAAAAACCAAGTTCAATCATGTTTGGGGGAAAAGCCTATAACCCATAAATTTGAAGTCTAATACCATCTACAAGGGCTTGGATATGTACAAGGTTAGAAATCTAAGGCTAATACTCATTTAAATGGGGATCGTCGAGTCAGGATCAATTTGTCCGAAAATCCAAGGCTAACACCCCCTCCAAAAACCAAGTTCAATCATGTTTGGGGGAAAAGGATATTACCCATAAATTTGAAGTCTAATACCATATAAAAGTGCTTGGATATGAACAAGGTTAGAAATCTACGGCTAATAGTCATTTAAATACGGCTCGTCGCGTCAGGATCAATTTGTCCGAAAATCCAAGGCTAACACCCCCTCCAAAAACCAAGTTCAATCATGTTTGGGGGGAAAGGATATTACCCATAAATTTGAAGTCTAATACCAACTGAAAGAGCTTGGATATGAACAAGGTTAGAAATCTAAGGATAATACTCATTTAAATGGGGCTCGTCGAGTGAGGATAAATTTGTCCGAAAATCCAAGGCTAACACCCCTCCAAAAACCAAGTTCAATCCTGTTTGGGGAAAAGCCTATAACCCATAAATTTGAAGTCTAATACCATCTAAAAGTGCTTGGATATGAACAAGATTAGAAATCTAAGGCTAATACTCATTTAAATGGGGCTCGTCGAGTCAGGATCAATTTGTCCGAAAATCCAAGGCTAACAACCCCCCAAAAACCAAGTTAAATCATGTTTGGGGGAAAAGCCTATAACCCATAAATTTGAAGTCTAATACCATATAAAAGTGCTTGGATATGAACAAGGTTAGAAATCTACGGCTAATAGTCATTTAAATACGGCTCGTCGCGTCAGGATCAATTTGTCCGAAAATCCAAGGCTAACACCCCCTCCAAAAACCAAGTTCAATCATGTTTGGGGGGAAAGGATATTACCCATAAATTTGAAGTCTAATACCAACTGAAAGAGCTTGGATATGAACAAGGTTAGAAATCTAAGGATAATACTCATTTAAATGGGGCTCGTCGAGTGAGGATCAATTTGTCCGAAAATCCAAGGCTAACACCCCTCCAAAAACCAAGTTCAATCATGTTTGGGGGAAAAGCCTATAACCCATAAATTTGAAGTCTAATACCATCTAAAACTGCTTGGATATGAACAAGATTAGAAATCTAAGGCTAATACTCATTTAAATGGGGCTCGTCGAGTCAGGATCAATTTGTCCGAAAATCCAAGGCTAACACCCCTCCAAAAACCAAGTTAAATCATGTTTGGGGGAAAAGCCTATAACCCATAAATTTGAAGTCTAATACCATCTACAAGGGCTTGGATATGCACAAGGTTAGAAATCTAAGGATAATACTCATTTAAATGGGGCTCGTCGAGTGAGGATCAATTTGTCCAAAAATCCAAGGCTAACACCCCTTCAAAAACCAAGCTAAATCATGTTTGGGGGAAAAGCCTATAACCCATAAATTTGAAGTCTAATACCATATAAAAGGGCTTGGATATGAACAAGGTTATAAATCTATGGCTAATACTCATTTAAATGGGGCTCGTCGAGTCAGGATCAATTTGTCCGAAAATCCAAGGCTAACACCCCTCCAAAAACCAAGTTAAATCATGTTTGGGGGAAAAGCCTATAACCCATAAATTTGAAGTCTAATACCATCTAAAAGGGCTTGTATATGAACAAGGTTAGAAATCTAAGGCTAATACTCATTTAAATAGTGCTCGTCGAGTCAGGATCAATTTGTCCGAAAATCCAAGGCTAACACCCCCTCCAAAAACCAAGTTCAATCATGTTTGGGGGAAAAGGATTTTACCCATAAATTTGAAATCTAATACCATCTAAAAGTGCTTGGATATGAAAAAGATTAGAAATTTAAGGATAATACTCATTTAAATAGGGCTCGTCGAGTCAGGATCAATTTGTTCAAAAATCCAAGGTAACACCCCTCCAAAAACCAAGTTCAATCATGTTTGGGGGAAAAGCCTATAACCCATAAATTTGAAGTCTAATACCATCTAAAAGGGCTTGGATATGAACAAGGTTAGAAATATAAGTCTAATACTCATTTAAATGGGGCTCGTCGAGTCAGGATCAATTTGTCCGAAAATCCAAGGCTAACACCCCCTCCAAAAACGAAGTTCAATCATGTTTGGGGGAAAAGCCTATAACCCATAAATTTGAAGTCTAATACCATCTAAAAGGGCTTGGATATGAACAAGGTTAGAAATCTATGGTAATACTCATTTAAATGGGGCTCGTCGAGTCAGGATCAATTTGTCCGAAAATCCAAGGCTTACAGCCCTCCAAAAACCAAGTTAAATCATGTTTGGGGGAAAAGCCTATAACCCATAAATTTGAAGTCTAATACCATCTATAAGGGCTTGGATATGAACAAGGTTAGAAATCTACGGCTAATACTCATTTAAATGGGGCTCGTCGAGTCAGGATCAATTTGTCCGAAAATCCAAGGCTAACACGCTCTCCAAAAACCAAGTTCAATCATGTTTGGGGGAAAAGCCTATAACCCATAAACTTGAAGTCTAATACCATCTAAAAGTGCTTGGATATGAACAAGATTAGAAATCTAAGGTAATACTCATTTAAATAGGGCTCGTCGAGTCAGGATCAATTTGTCCGAATATCCAAGGCTAACACCCCTCCAAAAACCAAGTTCAATCATGTTTGGGGGAAAAGCCTATAACCCATAAATTTGAAGTCTAATACCATCTACAAGGGCTTGGATATGTACAAGGTTAGAAATGTAAGGCTAATACTCATTTAAATGGGGCTCGTCGAGTCAGGATCAATTTGTCCGAAAATCCAAGGCTAACACCCCCTCCAAAAACCAAGTTCAATCATGTTTGGGGGAAAAGGATATTACCCATAAATTTGAAGTCTAATACCATATAAAAGTGCTTGGATATGAACAAGGTTAGAAATCTACGTCTAATATTCATTTAAATACGGCTCGTCGCGTCAGGATCAATTTGTCCGAAAATCCAAGGCTAACACCCCCTCCAAAAACCAAGTTCAATCATGTTTGGGGGGAAAGGATATTACCCATAAATTTGAAGTCTAATACCATCTAAAAGTGCTTGGATATGAACAAGATTAGAAATATAAAGCTAATACTCATTTAAATAGGGCTCGTCGAGTCAAGATCAATTTGTCCGAAAATCCAAGGCTAACACCCCTCCAAAAACCAAGTTCAATCATGTTTGGGGGAAAAGCCTATAACCCATAAATTTGAAGTCTAATACCATCTACAAGGGCTTGGATATGTACAAGGTTAGAAATCTAAGGCTAATACTCATTTAAATGGGGCTCGTCGAGTCAGGATCAATTTGTCCGAAAATCCAAGGCTAACACCCCCTCCAAAAACCAAGTTCAATCATGTTTGGGGGAAAAGGATATTACCCATAAATTTGAAGTCTAATACCATATACAAGTGCTTGAATATGAACAAGGTTAGAAATCTACGGCTAATAGTCATTTAAATACGGCTCGTCGCGTCAGGATCAATTTGTCCAAAAATCCAAGGCTAACACCCCCTCCAAAAACCAAATTCAATCATGTTTGGGGGGAAAGGATATTACCCATAAATTTGAAGTCTAATACCATCTAAAAGGGCTTGGATATGAACAAGGTTAGAAATATAAGGCTAATACTCATTTAAATGGGTCTCGTCGAGTCAGGATCAATTTGTCCGAAAATCCAAGGCTAACACCCCCTCCAAAAACGAAGTTCAATCATGTTTGGGGGAAAAGCCTATAACCCATAAATTTGAAGTCTAATACCATCTAAAAGGGCTTGGATATGAAAAAGGTTAGAAATCTATGGCTAATACTCATTTAAATGGGGATCGTCGAGTCAGGATCAATTTGTCCGAAAATCCAAGGCTAACACCCCTCCAAAAACCAAGTTAAATCATGTTTGGGGGAAAAGCCTATAACCCATAAATTTGAAGTCTAATACCATTTAAAAGTGCTTGGATATGAACAAGGTTAGAAATCTAAGACTAATACTCATTTAAATAGTGCTCGTCGAGTCAGGATCAATTTGTCCGAAAATCCAAGGCTAACACCCCCTCCAAAAACCAAGTTCAATCATGTTTGGGGGAAAAGGATTTTACCCATAAATTTGAAGTCTAATACCATCTAAAAGTGCTTGGATATGAACAAGATTAGAAATCTAAGGATAATACTCATTTAAATAGGGCTCGTCGAGTCAGGATCAATTTGTTCAAAAATCCAAGGTAACACCCCTCCAAAAACCAAGTTCAATCATGTTTGGGGGAAAAGCCTATAACCCATAAATTTGAAGTCTAATACCATCTAAAACGGCTTGGATATGAACAAGGTTAGAAATATAAGTCTAATACTCATTTAAATGGGGCTCGTCGAGTCAGGATCAATTTGTCCGAAAATCCAAGGCTAACACCCCCTCCAAAAACGAAGTTCAATCATGTTTGGGGGAAAAGCCTATAACCCATAAATTTGAAGTCTAATACCATCTAAAAGGGCTTGGATATGAACAAGGTTAGAAATCTATGGTAATACTCATTTAAATGGGGCTCGTCGAGTGAGGATCAATTTGTCCGAAAATCCAAGGCTAACACCCCTCCAAAAACCAAGTTAAATCATGTTTGGGGGAAAAGCCTATAACCCATAAATTTGAAGTCTAATACCATCTATAAGGGCTTGGATATGAACAAGGTTAGAAATCTACAGCTAATACTCATTTAAATGGGGCTCGTCGAGTCAGGATCAATTTGTCCGAAAATCCAAGGCTAACACGCTCTCCAAAAACCAAGTTCAATCATGTTTTGGGGAAAAGCCTATAACCCATAAACTTGAAGTCTAATACCATCTAAAAGTGCTTGGATATGAACAAGATTAGAAATCTAAGGCTAATAATCATTTAAATAGGGCTCGTCGAGTCAGGATCAATTTGTCCGAAAATCCAAGGCTAAGACCCCTCCAAAAACCAAGTTCAATCATGTTTAGGGGAAAAGCCTATAACCCATAAATTTGAAGTCTAATACCATCTACAAGGGCTTGGATATGTACAAGGTTAGAAATCTAAGGCTAATACTCATTTAAATGGGGCTCGTCGAGTCAGGATCAATTTATCCGAAAATCCAAGGCTAACACCCCCTCCAAAAACCAAGTTCAATCATTTTTGGGGGAAAAGGATATTACCCATAAATTTGAAGTCTAATACCATATAAAAGTGCTTGGATATGAACAAGGTTAGAAATCTACGGCTAATATTCATTTAAATACGGCTCGTCGCGTCAGGATCAATTTGTCCGAAAATCCAAGGCTAAAACCCCCTCCAAAAACCAAGTTCAATCATGTTTGGGGGGAAAGGATATTACCCATAAATTTAAAGTCTAATACCATCTAAAAGTGCTTGGATATGAACAAGATTAGAAATATAAAGCTAATACTCATTTAAATAGGGCTCGTCGAGTCAGGATCAATTTGTCCGAAAATCCAAGGCTAACACCCCTCCAAAAACCAAGTTCAATCATGTTTGGGGGAAAAGCCTATAACCCATAAATTTGAAGTCTAATACCATCTACAAGGGCTTGGATATGTACAAGGTTAGAAATCTAAGGCTAATACTCATTTAAATGGGGCTCGTCGAGTCAGGATCAATTTGTCCGAAAATCCAAGGCTAACACCCCCTCCAAAAACCAAGTTCAATCATGTTTGGGGGAAAAGCCTATAACCCATAAATTTGAAGTCTAATACCATCTACAAGGGCTTGGATATGTACAAGGTTAGAAATCTAAGGCTAATACTCATTTAAATGGGGCTCGTCGAGTCAGGATCAATTTGTCCGAAAATCCAAGGCTAACACCCCCTCCAAAAACCAAGTTCAATCATGTTTGGAGGAAAAGGATATTACCCATAAATTTGAAGTCTTATACCATCTAAAAGTGCTTGGATATGAACAAGGTTAGAAATCTACGGCTAATATTCATTTAAATACGGCTCGTCGCGTCAGGATCAATTTGTCCGAAAATCGAAGGCTAACACCCCCTCCAAAAACCAAGTTCAATCATGTTTGGGGGGAAAGGATATTACCCATAAATTTGAAGTCTAATAACAACTGAAAGGGCTTGGATATGAACAAGGTTAGAAATCTATGGCTAATACTCATTTAAATGGGGCTCGTCGAGTCAGGATCAATTTGTCCGAAAATCCAAGGCTAACACCCCTCCAAAAACCAAGTTAAATCATGTTTGGGGGAAAAGCCTATAACCCATAAATTTGAAGTCTAATACCATCTAAAACGGCTTGGATATGAACAAGGTTAGAAATCTAAGGATAATACTCATTTAAATGGGGCTCGTCGAGTGAGGATCAATTTGTTCGAAAATCCAAGGCTAACACCCCTCCAAAAACCAAGTTTAATCATGTTTGGGGGAAAAGCCTATAACCCATAAATTTGAAGTCTAATACCATCTAAAAGGGCTTGGATATGAACAAGGTTAGAAATCTAAGGATAATACTCATTTAAATGGGGCTCGTCGAGTGAGGATCAATTTGTCCGAAAATCCAAGGCTAACACCCCCTCCAAAAACCAAGTTCAATCATTTTTGGGGGAAAAGGATATTACCCATAAATTTGAAGTCTAATACCATATAAAAGTGCTTGGATATGAACAAGGTTAGAAATCTACGGCTAATATTCATTTAAATACGGCTCGTCGCGTCAGGATCAATTTGTCCGAAAATCCAAGGCTAAAACCCCCTCCAAAAACCAAGTTCAATCATGTTTGGGGGGAAAGGATATTACCCATAAATTTGAAGTCTAATACCATCTAAAAGTGCTTGGATATGAACAAGATTAGAAATATAAAGCTAATACTCATTTAAATAGGGCTCGTCGAGTCAGGATCAATTTGTCCGAAAATCCAAGGCTAACACCCCTCCAAAAACCAACTTCAATCATGTTTGGGGGAAAAGCCTATAACCCATAAATTTGAAGTCTAATACCATCTACAAGGGCTTGGATATGTACAAGGTTAGAAATCTAAGGCTAATACTCATTTAAATGGGGCTCGTCGAGTCAGGATCAATTTGTCCGAAAATCCAAGGCTAACACCCCCTCCAAAAACCAAGTTCAATCATGTTTGGAGGAAAAGGATATTACCCATAAATTTGAAGTCTTATACCATCTAAAAGTGCTTGGATATGAACAAGGTTAGAAATCTACGGCTAATATTCATTTAAATACGGCTCGTCGCGTCAGGATCAATTTGTCCGAAAATCGAAGGCTAACACCCCCTCCAAAAACCAAGTTCAATCATGTTTGGGGGGAAAGGATATTACCCATAAATTTGAAGTCTAATAACAACTGAAAGGGCTTGGATATGAACAAGGTTAGAAATCTATGGCTAATACTCATTTAAATGGGGCTCGTCGAGTCAGGATCAATTTGTCCGAAAATCCAAGGCTAACACCCCTCCAAAAACCAAGTTAAATCATGTTTGGGGGAAAAGCCTATAACCCATAAATTTGAAGTCTAATACCATCTAAAACGGCTTGGATATGAACAAGGTTAGAAATCTAAGGATAATACTCATTTAAATGGGGCTCGTCGAGTGAGGATCAATTTATCCGAAAATCCAAGGCTAACACCCCTCCAAAAACCAAGTTTAATCATGTTTGGGGGAAAAGCCTATAACCCATAAATTTGAAGTCTAATACCATCTAAAAGGGCTTGGATATGAACAAGGTTAGAAATCTAAGGATAATACTCATTTAAATGGGGCTCGTCGAGTGAGGATCAATTTGTCCGAAAATCCAAGGCTAACACCCCTCCAAAAACCAAGTTAAATCATGTTTGGGGGAAAAGCCTATAACCCATAAATTTGAAGTCTAATACCATCTAAAAGGGCTTGGATATGAACAAGGTTAGAAATCTAAGCCTAATACTCATTTAAATAGGGCTCGTCGAGTCAGGATCAATTTGTCCGAAAATCCAAGGCTAACACCCCCTCCAAAAACCAAGTTCAATCATGTTTGGGGGAAAAGGATATTACCCATAAATTTGAAGTCTAATACCATCTATAAGGGCTTGGATATGAACAAGATTAGAAATATAAAGCTAATACTCATTTAAATAGGGCCCGTCGAGTCAGGATCAATTTGTCCGAAAATCCAAGGCTTAGACCCCTCCAAAAACCAAGTTCAATCATGTTTGGGGGAAAAGCCTATAACCCATAAATTTGAAGTCTATACCATCTACAAGGGCTTGGATATGTACAAGGTTAGAAATCTAAGGCTAATACTCATTTAAATGGGGCTCGTCGAGTCAGGATCAATTTGTCCGAAAATCCAAGGCTAACACACCCTCCAAAAACCAAGTTCAATCATGTTTGGGGGGAAAGGATATTACCCATAAATTTGAAGTCTAATACCATCTAAAAGTTCTTGGATATGAACAAGATTAGAAATATAAAGCTAATACTCATTTAAATAGGGCCCGTCGAGTCAGGATCAATTTGTCCGAAAATCCAAGGCTTAGACCCCTCCAAAAACCAAGTTCAATCATGTTTGGGGGAAAAGCCTATAACCCATAAATTTGAAGTCTAATACCATCTACAAGGGCTTGGATATGTACAAGGTTAGAAATCTAAGGCTAATACTCATTTAAATGGGGCTCGTCGAGTCAGGATCAATTTGTCCGAAAATCCAAGGCTAACACCCCTCTAAAAACCAAGTTAAATCATGTTTGGGGGAAAAGCCTATAACCCATAAACTTGAAGTCTAATACCATCTAAAAGTGCTTGGATATGAACAAGATTAGAAATATAAGGCTAATACTCATTTAAATAGGGCTCGTCAAGTCAGGATCAATTTGTCCGAAAATCCAAGGCTAACACCCCCTCCAAAAACCAAGTTCAATCATGTTTGGGGGAAAAGCCTATAACCCATAAATTTGAAGTCTAATACCATCTAAAAGGGCTTGGATATGAACAAGGTTAGAAATCTAAGCCTAATACTTATTTAAATAGGGCTCGTCGAGTCAGGATCAATTTGTCCGAAAATCCAAGGCTAACACCCCCTCCAAAAACCAAGTTAAATCATGTTTGGGGGAAAAGCCTATAACCCATAAATTTGAAGTCTAATACCATCTAAAAGGGCTTGGATATGAACAAGGTTAGAAATCTAAGCCTAATACTCATTTAAATAGGGCTCGTCGAGTCAGGATCAATTTGTCCGAAAATCCAAGGCTAACACCCCCTCCAAAAACCAAGTTCAATCATGTTTGGGGGAAAAGGATATTACCCATAAATTTGAAGTCTAATACCATCTATAAGGGCTTGGATATGAACAAGATTAGAAATATAAAGCTAATACTCATTTAAATAGGGCCCGTCGAGTCAGGATCAATTTGTCCGAAAATCCAAGGCTTAGACCCCTCCAAAAACCAAGTTCAATCATGTTTGGGGGAAAAGCCTATAACCCATAAATTTGAAGTCTATACCATCTACAAGGGCTTGGATATGTACAAGGTTAGAAATCTAAGGCTAATACTCATTTAAATGGGGCTCGTCGAGTCAGGATCAATTTGTCCGAAAATCCAAGGCTAACACACCCTCCAAAAACCAAGTTCAATCATGTTTGGGGGGAAAGGATATTACCCATAAATTTGAAGTCTAATACCATCTAAAAGTTCTTGGATATGAACAAGATTAGAAATATAAAGCTAATACTCATTTAAATAGGGCCCGTCGAGTCAGGATCAATTTGTCCGAAAATCCAAGGCTTAGACCCCTCCAAAAACCAAGTTCAATCATGTTTGGGGGAAAAGCCTATAACCCATAAATTTGAAGTCTAATACCATCTACAAGGGCTTGGATATGTACAAGGTTAGAAATCTAAGGCTAATACTCATTTAAATGGGGCTCGTCGAGTCAGGATCAATTTGTCCGAAAATCCAAGGCTAACACCCCTCCAAAAACCAAGTTAAATCATGTTTGGGGGAAAAGCCTATAACCCATAAATTTGAAGTCTAATACCATCTAAAAGGGCTTGGATATGAACAAGGTTAGAAATCTAAGCCTAATACTCATTTAAATAGGGCTCGTCGAGTCAGGATCAATTTGTCCGAAAATCCAAGGCTAATACCCCCTCCAAAAACCAAGTTCAATCATGTTTGGGGGAAAAGGATATTACCCATAAATTTGAAGTCTAATACCATCTACAAGGGCTTGGATATGTACAAGGTTAGAAATCTAAGGCTGATACTCATTTAAATGGGGCTCGTCGAGTCAGGATCAATTTGTCCGAAAATCCAAGGCTAACACCCCTCCAAAAACCAAGTTAAATCATGTTTGGGGGAAAAGCCTATAACCCATAAATTTGAAGTCTAATACCATCTAAAAGGGCTTGGATATGAACAAGGTTAGAAATCTAAGCCTAATACTCATTTAAATAGGGCTCGTCGAGTCAGGATCAATTTGTCCGAAAATCCAAGTCCAACACCCCCTCCAAAAACCAAGTTCAATCATGTTTGGGGGGAAAGGATATTACCCATAAATTTGAAGTCTAATACCATCTAAATGTGATTGGATATGAACAAGATTAGAAATATAAAGCTAATACTCATTTAAATAGGGCGCGTCGAGTCAGGATCAATTTGTCCGAAAATCCAAGGCTAACACCCCTCCAAAAACCAAGTTCAATCACGTTTGGGGGAAAAGCCTATAACCCATAAATTTGAAGTCTAATACCATCTACAAGGGCTTGGATATGTACAAGGTTAGAAATCTAAGGCTAATACTCATTTAAATGGGGCTCGTCGAGTCAGGATCAATTTGTCCGAAAATCCAAGGCTAACATACTCTCCAAAAACCAAGTTCAATCATGTTTGGGGGGAAAGGATATTACCCATAAATTTGAAGTCTAATACCATCTAAAAGTTCTTGGATATGAACAAGATTAGAAATATAAAGCTAATACTCATTTAAATAGGGCCCGTCGAGTCAGGATCAATTTGTCCGAAAATCCAAGGCTTAGACCCCTCCAAAAACCAAGTTCAATCATGTTTGGGGGAAAAGCCTATAACCCATAAATTTGAAGTCTAATACCATCTACAAGGGCTTGGATATGTACAAGGTTAGAAATCTAAGGCTAATACTCATTTAAATGGGGCTCGTCGAGTCAGGATCAATTTGTCCGAAAATCCAAGGCTAACACCCCTCCAAAAACCAAGTTAAATCATGTTTGGGGGAAAAGCCTATAACCCATAAATTTGACGTCTAATACCATCTAAAAGGGCTTGGATATGAACAAGGTTAGAAATCTAAGCCTAATACTCATTTAAATAGGGCTCGTTGAGTCAGGATCAATTTGTCCGAAAATCCAAGGCTAACACCCCCTCCAAAAACCAAGTTCAATCATGTTTGGGGGAAAAGGATATTACCCATAAATTTGAAGTCTAATACCATCTATAAGGGCTTGGATATGAACAAGGTTAGAAATCTACAGCTAATACTCATTTAAATGGGGCTCGTCGAGTCAGGATCAATTTGTTCGAAAGTCCAAGGCTAACACACTCTCCAAAAACCAAGTTCAATCATGTTTGGGGGGAAAGGATATTACCCATAAATTTGAAGTCTAATACCATCTAAAAGTTCTTGGATATGAACAAGATTAGAAATATAAAGCTAATACTCATTTAAATAGGGCCCGTCGAGTCAGGATCAATTTGTCCGAAAATCCAAGGCTTAGACCCCTCCAAAAACCAAGTTAAATCATGTTTGGGGGAAAAGCCTATAACCCATAAATTTGAAGTCTAATACCATCTAAAACAGCTTGGATATGAACAAGGTTAGAAATCTAAGGATAATACTCATTTAAATGGGGCTCGTCGAGTGAGGATCAATTTGTCCGAAAATCCAAGGCTAAAACCCCCTCCAAAAACCAAGTTCAATCATGTTTGGGGGGAAAGGATATTACCCATAAATTTGAAGTCTAATACCATATAAAAGTGCTTGGATATGAACAAGGTTAGAAATCTACTGCTAATATTCATTTAAATACGGCTCGTCGCGTCAGGATCAATTTGTCCGAAAATCCAAGGCTAACACCCCCTCCAAAAACCAAGTTCAATCATGTTTGGGGGGAAAGGATATTACCCATAAATTTGAAGTCTAATAACAACTGAAAGGGCTTGGATATGAACAAGGTTAGAAATCTATGGCTAATACTCATTTAAATGGGGCTCGTCGAGTCAGGATCAATTTGTCCGAAAATCCAAGGCTAACACCCCTCCAAAAACCAAGTTTAATCATGTTTGGGGGAAAAGCCTATAACCCATAAATTTGAAGTCTAATACCATCTAAAAGGGCTTGGATATGAACAAGGTTAGAAATCTAAGGATAATACTCATTTAAATGGGGCTCGTCGAGTGAGGATCAATTTGTCCGAAAATCCAAGGCTAACACCCCTCCAAAAACCAAGTTAAATCATGTTTGGGGGAAAAGCCTATAACCCATAAATTTGAAGTCTAATACCATCTAAAAGGGCTTGGATATGAACAAGGTTAGAAATCTAAGCCTAATACTCATTTAAATAGGGCTCGTCGAGTCAGGATCAATTTGTCCGAAAATCCAAGGCTAACACCCCCTCCAAAAACCAAGTTCAATCATGTTTGGGGGAAAAGGATATTACCCATAAATTTGAAGTCTAATACCATCTACAAGGGCTTGGATATGTACAAGGTTAGAAATCTAAGGCTGATACTCATTTAAATGGGGCTCGTCGAGTCAGGATCAATTTGTCCGAAAATCCAAGGCTAACACCCCTCCAAAAACCAAGTTAAATCATGTTTGGGGGAAAAGCCTATAACCCATAAATTTGAAGTCTAATACCATCTACAAGGGCTTGGATATGTACAAGGTTAGAAATCTAAGGCTAATACTCATTTAAATGGGGCTCGTCGAGTCAGGATCAATTTGTCCGAAAATCCAAGGCTAACACCCCTCCAAAAACCAAGTTAAATCATGTTTGGGGGAAAAGCCTATAACCCATAAATTTGAAGTCTAATACCATCTAAAAGGGCTTGGATATGAACAAGGTTAGAAATCTAAGCCTAATACTCATTTAAATAGGGCTCGTCGAGTCAGGATCAATTTGTCCGAAAATCCAAGGCTAACACCCCCTCCAAAAACCAAGTTCAATCATGTTTGGGGGAAAAGGATATTACCCATAAATTTGAAGTCTAATACCATCTACAAGGGCTTGGATATGTACAAGGTTAGAAATCTAAGGCTGATACTCATTTAAATGGGGCTCGTCGAGTCAGGATCAATTTGTCCGAAAATCCAAGGCTAACACCCCTCCAAAAACCAAGTTAAATCATGTTTGGGGGAAAAGCCTATAACCCATAAATTTGAAGTCTAATACCATCTAAAAGGGCTTGGATATGAACAAGGTTAGAAATCTAAGCCTAATACTCATTTAAATAGGGCTCGTCGAGTCAGGATCAATTTGTCCGAAAATCCAAGGCCAACACCCCCTCCAAAAACCAAGTTCAATCATGTTTGGGGGGAAAGGATATTACCCATAAATTTGAAGTCTAATACCATCTAAATGTGATTGGATATGAACAAGATTAGAAATATAAAGCTAATACTCATTTAAATAGGGCGCGTCGAGTCAGGATCAATTTGTCCGAAAATCCAAGGCTAACACCCCTCCAAAAACCAAGTTCAATCACGTTTGGGGGAAAAGCCTATAACCCATAAATTTGAAGTCTAATACCATCTACAAGGGCTTGGATATGTACAAGGTTAGAAATCTAAGGCTAATACTCATTTAAATGGGGCTCGTCGAGTCAGGATCAATTTGTCCGAAAATCCAAGGCTAACATACTCTCCAAAAACCAAGTTCAATCATGTTTGGGGGGAAAGGATATTACCCATAAATTTGAAGTCTAATACCATCTAAAAGTTATTGGATATGAACAAGATTAGAAATATAAAGCTAATACTCATTTAAATAGGGCCCGTCGAGTCAGGATCAATTTGTCCGAAAATCCAAGGCTTAGACCCCTCCAAAAACCAAGTTCAATCATGTTTGGGGGAAAAGCCTATAACCCATAAATTTGAAGTCTAATACCATCTACAAGGGCTTGGATATGTACAAGGTTAGAAATCTAAGGCTAATACTCATTTAAATGGGGCTCGTCGAGTCAGGATCAATTTGTCCGAAAATCCAAGGCTAACACCCCTCCAAAAACCAAGTTAAATCATGTTTGGGGGAAAAGCCTATAACCCATAAATTTGACGTCTTATACCATCTAAAAGGGCTTGGATATGAACAAGGTTAGAAATCTAAGCCTAATACTCATTTAAATAGGGCTCGTTGAGTCAGGATCAATTTGTCCGAAAATCCAAGGCTAACACCCCCTCCAAAAACCAAGTTCAATCATGTTTGGGGGAAAAGGATATTACCCATAAATTTGAAGTCTAATACCATCTATAAGGGCTTGGATATGAACAAGGTTAGAAATCTACAGCTAATACTCATTTAAATGGGGCTCGTCGAGTCAGGATCAATTTGTCCGAAAATCCAAGGCTAACACACTCTCCAAAAACCAAGTTCAATCATGTTTGGGGGGAAAGGATATTACCCATAAATTTGAAGTCTAATACCATCTAAAAGTTCTTGGATATGAACAAGATTAGAAATATAAAGCTAATACTCATTTAAATAGGGCCCGTCGAGTCAGGATCAATTTGTCCGAAAATCCAAGGCTTAGACCCCTCCAAAAACCAAGTTCAATCATGTTTGGGGGAAAAAGCCTATAACCCATAAATTTGAAGTCTAATACCATCTACAAGGGCTTGGATATGTACAAGGTTAGAAATCTAAGGCTAATACTCATTTAAATGGGGCTCGTCGAGTCAGGATCAATTTGTCCGAAAATCCAAGGCTAACACCCCCTCCAAAAACCAAGTTCAATCATGTTTGGGGGAAAAGGATATTACCCATAAATTTGAAGTCTAATACCATATAAAAGTGCTTGGATATGAACAAGGTTAGAAATCTACAGCTAATATTCATTTAAATACGGCTCGTCGCGTCAGGATCAATTTGTCCGAAAATCCAAGCCTAACACCCCCTCCAAAAACCAAGTTCAATCATGTTTGGGGGGAAAGGATATTACCCATAAATTTGAAGTCTAATACCATCTAAATGTGATTGGATATGAACAAGATTAGAAATATAAAGCTAATACTCATTTAAATAGGGCGCGTCGAGTCAGGATCAATTTGTCCGAAAATCCAAGGCTAACACCCCTCCAAAAACCAAGTTCAATCATGTTTGGGGGAAAAGCCTATAACCCATAAATTTGAAGTCTAATACCATCTAAAAGGGCTTGGATATGAACAAGGTTAGAAATATAAGTCTAATACTCATTTAAATGGGGCTCGTCGAGTCAGGATCAATTTGTCCGAAAATCCAAGGCTAACACCCCCTCCAAAAACCAAGTTCAATCATGTTTGGGGGAAAAGCCTATAACCCATAAATTTGAAGTCTAATACAATCTAAAAGGGCTTGGATATGAACAAGGTTAGAAATCTAAGGCTAATACTCATTTAAATGGGGCTCGTCGAGTCAGGATCAATTTGTCCGAAAATCCAAGGCTAACACGCTCTCCAAAAACCAAGTTCAATCATGTTTGGGGGAAAAGCCTATAACCCATAAACTTGAAGTCTAATACCATCTAAAAGTGCTTGGATATGAACAAGATTAGAAATCTAAGGCTAATACTCATTTAAATACGGCTCGTCGAGTCAGGATCAATTTGTCCGAAAATCCAAGGCTAACACCCCTCCAAAAACCAAGTTCAATCATGTTTGGGGGAAAAGCCTATAACCCATAAATTTGAAGTCTAATACCATATAAAAGGGCTTGGATATGAACAAGGTTAGAAATCTAAGGCTAATACTCATTTAAATGGGGCTCGTCGAGTCAGGATCAATTTGTCCGAAAATCCAAGGCTAACACCCCCTCCAAAAACCAAGTTCAATCATGTTTGGGGGAAAAGGATATTACCCATAAATTTGAAGTCTAATACCATCTATAAGGGCTTGGATATGAACAAGGTTAGAAATCTACAGCTAATACTCATTTAAATGGGGCTCGTCGAGTCAGGATCAATTTGTCCGAAAATCCAAGGCTAACACACTCTCCGAAAACCAAGTTCAATCATGTTTGGGGGGAAAGGATATTACCCATAAATTTGAAGTCTAATACCATCTAAAAGTTCTTGGATATGAACAAGATTAGAAATATAAAGCTAATACTCATTTAAATAGGGCCCGTCGAGTCAGGATCAATTTGTCCGAAAATCCAAGGCTTAGACCCCTCCAAAAACCAAGTTCAATCATGTTTGGGGGAAAAAGCCTATAACCCATAAATTTGAAGTCTAATACCATCTACAAGGGCTTGGATATGTACAAGGTTAGAAATCTAAGGCTAATACTCATTTAAATGGGGCTCATCGAGTCAGGATCAATTTGTCCGAAAATCCAAGGCTAACACCCCCTCCAAAAACCAAGTTCAATCATGTTTGGGGGAAAAGGATATTACCCATAAATTTGAAGTCTAATACCATATAAAAGTGCTTGGATATGAACAAGGTTAGAAATCTACGGCTAATATTCATTTAAATACGGCTCGTCGCGTCAGGATCAATTTGTCCGAAAATCCAAGGCTAACACCCCCTCCAAAAACCAAGTTCAATCATGTTTGGGGGGAAAGGATATTACCCATAAATTTGAAGTCTAATACCATCTAAATGTGATTGGATATGAACAAGATTAGAAATATAAAGCTAATACTCATTTAAATAGGGCGCGTCGAGTCAGGATCAATTTGTCCGAAAATCCAAGGCTAACACCCCTCCAAAAACCAAGTTCAATCATGTTTGGGGGAAAAGCCTATAACCCATAAATTTGAAGTCTAATACCATCTAAAAGGGCTTGGATATGAACAAGGTTAGAAATATAAGTCTAATACTCATTTAAATGGGGCTCGTCGAGTCAGGATCAATTTGTCCGAAAATCCAAGGCTAACACCCCCTCCAAAAACCAAGTTCAATCATGTTTGGGGGAAAAGCCTATAACCCATAAATTTGAAGTCTAATACAATCTAAAAGGGCTTGGATATGAACAAGGTTAGAAATCTAAGGCTAATACTCATTTAAATGGGGCTCGTCGAGTCAGGATCAATTTGTCCGAAAATCCAAGGCTAACACCCCCTCCAAAAACCAAGTTCAATCATGTTTGGGGGAAAAGCCTATAACCCATAAACTTGAAGTCTAATACCATCTAAAAGTGCTTGGATATGAACAAGATTAGAAATCTAAGGCTAATACTCATTTAAATAGGGCTCGTCGAGTCAGGATCAATTTGTCCGAAAATCCAAGGCTAACACACTCTCCAAAAACCAAGTTCAATCATGTTTGGGGGGAAAGGATATTACCCATAAATTTGAAGTCTAATACCATCTAAAAGTTCTTGGATATGAACAAGATTAGAAATATAAAGCTAATACTCATTTAAATAGGGCCCGTCGAGTCAGGATCAATTTGTCCGAAAATCCAAGGCTTAGACCCCTCCAAAAACCAAGTTCAATCATGTTTGGGGGAAAAAGCCTATAACCCATAAATTTGAAGTCTAATACCATCTACAAGGGCTTGGATATGTACAAGGTTAGAAATCTAAGGCTAATACTCATTTAAATGGGGCTCGTCGAGTCAGGATCAATTTGTCCGAAAATCCAAGGCTAACACCCCCTCCAAAAACCAAGTTCAATCATGTTTGGGGGAAAAGGATATTACCCATAAATTTGAAGTCTAATACCATATAAAAGTGCTTGGATATGAACAAGGTTAGAAATCTACGGCTAATATTCATTTAAATACGGCTCGTCGCGTCAGGATCAATTTGTCCGAAAATCCAAGGCTAACACCCCCTCCAAAAACCAAGTTCAATCATGTTTGGGGGGAAAGGATATTACCCATAAATTTGAAGTCTAATACCATCTAAATGTGATTGGATATGAACAAGATTAGAAATATAAAGCTAATACTCATTTAAATAGGGCGCGTCGAGTCAGGATCAATTTGTCCGAAAATCCAAGGCTAACACCCCTCCAAAAACCAAGTTCAATCATGTTTGGGGGAAAAGCCTATAACCCATAAATTTGAAGTCTAATACCATCTAAAAGGGCTTGGATATGAACAAGGTTAGAAATATAAGTCTAATACTCATTTAAATGGGGCTCGTCGAGTCAGGATCAATTTGTCCGAAAATCCAAGGCTAACACCCCCTCCAAAAACCAAGTTCAATCATGTTTGGGGGAAAAGCCTATAACCCATAAATTTGAAGTCTAATACAATCTAAAAGGGCTTGGATATGAACAAGGTTAGAAATCTAAGGCTAATACTCATTTAAATGGGGCTCGTCGAGTCAGGATCAATTTGTCCGAAAATCCAAGGCTAACACGCTCTCCAAAAACCAAGTTCAATCATGTTTGGGGGAAAAGCCTATAACCCATAAACTTGAAGTCTAATACCATCTAAAAGTGCTTGGATATGAACAAGATTAGAAATCTAAGGCTAATACTCATTTAAATAGGGCTCGTCGAGTCAGGATCAATTTGTCCGAAAATCCAAGGCTAACACCCCTCCAAAAACCAAGTTCAATCATGTTTGGGGGAAAAGCCTATAACCCATAAATTTGAAGTCTAATACCATATAAAAGGGCTTGGATATGAACAAGGTTAGAAATCTAAGGCTAATACTCATTTAAATGGGGCTCGTCGAGTCAGGATCAATTTGTCCGAAAATCCAAGGCTAACACCCCCTCCAAAAACCAAGTTCAATCATGTTTGGGGGAAAAGGATATTACCCATAAATTTGAAGTGTAATACCATCTATAAGGGCTTGGATATGAACAAGGTTAGAAATCTACAGCTAATACTCATTTAAATGGGGCTCGTCGAGTCAGGATCAATTTGTCCGAAAATCCAAGGCTAACACACTCTCCAAAAACCAAGTTCTTGTAATACACACTCTCCAAAATCAATCATGTTTGGGGGGAAAGGATATTACCCATAAATTTGAACTCTAATACCATCTAAAAGTTCTTGTATATGAACAAGATTAGAAATATAAAGCTAATACTCATTTAAATAGGGCCCGTCGAGTCAGGATCAATTTGTCCGAAAATCCAAGGCTTAGACCCCTCCAAAAACCAAGTTCAATCATGTTTGGGGGAAAAAGCCTATAACCCATAAATTTGAAGTCTAATACCATCTAAAAGGGCTTGGATATGTACAAGGTTAGAAATCTAAGGCTAATACTCATTTAAATGGGGCTCGTCGAGTCAGGATCAATTTGTCCGAAAATCCAAGGCTAACACCCCCTCCAAAAACCAAGTTCAATCATGTTTGGGGGAAAAGGATATTACCCATAAATTTGAAGTCTAATACCATATAAAAGTGCTTGTATATGAACAAGGTTAGAAATCTACGTCTAATATTCATTTAAATACGGCTCGTCGCGTCAGGATCAATTTGTCCGAAAATCAAAGGCTAACACCCCCTCCAAAAACCAAGTTCAATCATGTTTGGGGGGAAAGGATATTACCCATAAATTTGAAGTCTAATACCATCTAAATGTGATTGGGTATGAACAAGATTAGAAATATAAAGCTAATACTCATTTAAATAGGGCGCGTCGAGTCAGGATCAATTTGTCCGAAAATCCAAGGCTAACACCCCTCCAAAAACCAAGTTCAATCATGTTTGGGGGAAAAGCCTATAACCCATAAATTTGAAGTCTAATACCATATAAAAGTGCTTGGATATGAACAAGGTTAGAAATCTAAGGCTAATACTCATTTAAATGGGGCTCGTCGAGTCAGGATCAATTTGTCCGAAAATCCAAGGCTAACACCCCCTCCAAAAACCAAGTTCAATCATGTTTGGGGGAAAAGGATATTACCCATAAATTTGAAGTCTAATACCATATAAAAGTGCTTGGATATGAACAAGGTTAGAAATCTACAGCTAATACTCATTTAAATGGGGCTCGTCGAGTCAGGATCAATTTGTCCGAAAATCCAAGGCTAACACACTCTCCAAAAACCAAGTTCAATCATGTTTGGGGGGAAAGGATATTACCCATAAATTTGAAGTCTAATACCATCTAAAAGTTCTTGGATATGAACAAGATTAGAAATATAAAGCTAATACTCATTTAAATAGGGCCCGTCGAGTCAGGATCAATTTGTCCGAAAATCCAAGGCTTAGACCCCTCCAAAAACCAAGTTCAATCATGTTTGGGGGAAAAAGCCTATAACCCATAAATTTGAAGTCTAATACCATCTACAAGGGCTTGGATATGTACAAGGTTAGAAATCTAAGGCTAATACTCATTTAAATGGGGCTCGTCGAGTCAGGATCAATTTGTCCGAAAATCCAAGGCTAACACCCCCTCCAAAAACCAAGTTCAATCATGTTTGGGGGAAAAGGATATTACCCATAAATTTGAAGTCTAATACCATATAAAAGTGCTTGGATATGAACAAGGTTAGAAATCTACGGCTAATATTCATTTAAATACGGCTAGTCGCGTCAGGATCAATTTGTCCGAAAATCCGAGGCTAACACCCCCTCCAAAAACCAAGTTCAATCATGTTTGGGGGGAAAGGATATTACCCATAAATTTGAAGTCTAATACCATCTAAATGTGATTGGATATGAACAAGATTAGAAATATAAAGCTAATACTCATTTAAATAGGGCGCGTCGAGTCAGGATCAATTTGTCCGAAAATCCAAGGCTTAGACCCCTCCAAAAACCAAGTTCAATCATGTTTGGGGGAAAAAGCCTATAACCCATAAATTTGAAGTCTAATACCATCTACAAGGGCTTGGATATGTACAAGGTTAGAAATCTAAGGCTAATACTCATTTAAATGGGGCTCGTCGAGTCAGGATCAATTTGTCCGAAAATCCAAGGCTAACACCCCCTACAAAAACCAAGTTCAATCATGTTTGGGGGAAAAGGATATTACCCATAAATTTGAAGTCTAATACCATATAAAAGTGCTTGGATATGAACAAGGTTAGAAATCTACGGCTAATATTCATTTAAATACGGCTCGTCGCGTCAGGATCAATTTGTCCGAAAATCCGAGGCTAACACCCCCTCCAAAAACCAAGTTCAATCATGTTTGGGGGGAAAGGATATTACCCATAAATTTGAAGTCTAATACCATCTAAATGTGATTGGATATGAACAAGATTAGAAATATAAAGCTAATACTCATTTAAATAGGGCGCGTCGAGTCAGGATCAATTTGTCCGAAAATCCAAGGCTAACACCCCTCCAAAAACCAAGTTCAATCATGTTTGGGGGAAAAGCCTATAACCCATAAATTTGAAGTCTAATACCATCTACAAGGGCTTGGATATGTACAAGGTTAGAAATCTAAGGCTAATACTCATTTAAATGGGGCTCGTCGAGTCAGGATCAATTTGTCCGAAAATCCAAGGCTAACACCCCTCCAAAAACCAAGTTCAATCATGTTTGGGGGAAAAGCCTATAACCCATAAATTTGAAGTCTAATACCATCTAAAAGGGCTTGGATATGAACAAGGTTAGAAATATAAGTCTAATACTCATTTAAATGGGGCTCGTCGAGTCAGGATCAATTTGTCCGAAAATCCAAGGCTAACACCCCCTCCAAAAACCAAGTTCAATCATGTTTGGGGGAAAAGCCTATAACCCATAAATTTGAAGTCTAATACAATCTAAAAGGGCTTGGATATGAACAAGGTTAGAAATCTAAGGCTAATACTCATTTAAATGGGGCTCGTCGAATCAGGATCAATTTGTCCGAAAATCCAAGGCTAACACGCTCTCCAAAAACCAAGTTCAATCATGTTTGGGGGAAAAGCCTATAACCCATAAACTTGAAGTCTAATACCATCTAAAAGTGCTTGGATATGAACAAGATTAGAAATCTAAGGCTAATACTCATTTAAATAGGGCTCGTCGAGTCAGGATCAATTTGTCCGAAAATCCAAGGCTAACACCCCTCCAAAAACCAAGTTCAATCATGTTTGGGGGAAAAGCCTATAACCCATAAATTTGAAGTCTAATACCATATAAAAGGGCTTGGATATGAACAAGGTTAGAAATCTAAGGCTAATACTCATTTAAATGGGGCTCGTCGAGTCAGGATCAATTTGTCCGAAAATCCAAGGCTAACACCCCCTCCAAAAACCAAGTTCAATCATGTTTGGGGGAAAAGGATATTACCCATAAATTTGAAGTGTAATACCATCTATAAGGGCTTGGATATGAACAAGGTTAGAAATCTACAGCTAATACTCATTTAAATGGGGCTCGTCGAGTCAGGATCAATTTGTCCGAAAATCCAAGGCTAACACACTCTCCAAAAACCAAGTTCAATCATGTTTGGGGGGAAAGGATATTACCCATAAATTTGAAGTCTAATACCATCTAAAAGTTCTTATATATGAACAAGATTAGAAATATAAAGCTAATACTCATTTAAATAGGGCCCGTCGAGTCAGGATCAATTTGTCCGAAAATCCAAGGCTTAGACCCCTCCAAAAACCAAGTTCAATCATGTTTGGGGGAAAAAGCCTATAACCCATAAATTTGAAGTCTAATACCATCTAAAAGGGCTTGGATATGTACAAGGTTAGAAATCTAAGGCTAATACTCATTTAAATGGGGCTCGTCGAGTCAGGATCAATTTGTCCGAAAATCCAAGGCTAACACCCCCTCCAAAAACCAAGTTCAATCATGTTTGGGGGAAAAGGATATTACCCATAAATTTGAAGTCTAATACCATATAAAAGTGCTTGGATATGAACAAGGTTAGAAATCTACGTCTAATATTCATTTAAATACGGCTCGTCGCGTCAGGATCAATTTGTCCGAAAATCCAAGGCTAACACCCCCTCCAAAAACCAAGTTCAATCATGTTTGGGGGGAAAGGATATTACCCATAAATTTGAAGTCTAATACCATCTAAATGTGATTGGATATGAACAAGATTAGAAATATAAAGCTAATACTCATTTAAATAGGGCGCGTCGAGTCAGGATCAATTTGTCCGAAAATCCAAGGCTAACACCCCTCCAAAAACCAAGTTCAATCATGTTTGGGGGAAAAGCCTATAACCCATAAATTTGAAGTCTAATACCATCTACAAGGGCTTGGATATGTACAAGGTTATAAATCTAAGGCTAATACTCATTTAAATGGGGCTCGTTGAGTCAGGATCAATTTGTCCGAAAATCCAAGGTTAACACCCCCTCCAAAAACCAAGTTCAATCATGTTTGGGGGAAAAGGATATTACCCATAAATTTGAAGTCTAATACCATATAAAAGTGCTTGGATATGAACAAGGTTAGAAATCTACGGCTAATATTCATTTAAATACGGCTCGTCGCGTCAGGATCAATTTGTCCGAAAATCCAAGGCTAACACCCCCTCCAAAAACCAAGTTCAATCATGTTTGGGGGGAAAGGATATTACCCATAAATTTGAAGTCTAATACCATCTAAATGTGATTGGATATGAACAAGATTAGAAATATAAAGCTAATACTCATTTAAATAGGGCGCGTCGAGTCAGGATCAATTTGTCCGAAAATCCAAGGCTAACACCCCTCCAAAAACCAAGTTCAATCATGTTTGGGGGAAAAGCCTATAACCCATAAATTTGAAGTCTAATACCATCTACAAGGGCTTGGATATGTACAAGGTTAGAAATCTAAGGCTAATACTCATTTAAATGGGGCTCGTCGAGTCAGGATCAATTTGTCCGAAAATCCAAGGCTAACACCCCCTCCAAAAACCAAGTTCAATCATGTTTGGGGGAAAAGGATATTACCCATAAATTTGAAGTCTAATACCATATAAAAGTGCTTGGATATGAACAAGGTTAGAAATCTACAGCTAATACTCATTTAAATGGGGCTCGTCGAGTCAGGATCAATTTGTCCGAAAATCCAAGGCTAACACACTCTCCAAAAACCAAGTTCAATCATGTTTGGGGGGAAAGGATATTACCCATAAATTTGAAGTCTAATACCATCTAAAAGTTCTTGGATATGAACAAGATTAGAAATATAAAGCTAATACTCATTTAAATAGGGCCCGTCGAGTCAGGATCAATTTGTCCGAAAATCCAAGGCTTAGACCCCTCCAAAAACCAAGTTCAATCATGTTTGGGGGAAAAAGCCTATAACCCATAAATTTGAAGTCTAATACCATCTACAAGGGCTTGGATATGTACAAGGTTAGAAATCTAAGGCTAATACTCATTTAAATGGGGCTCGTCGAGTCAGGATCAATTTGTCCGAAAATCCAAGGCTAACACCCCCTCCAAAAACCAAGTTCAATCATGTTTGGGGGAAAAGGATATTACCCATAAATTTGAAGTCTAATACCATATAAAAGTGCTTGGATATGAACAAGGTTAGAAATCTACGGCTAATATTCATTTAAATACGGCTCGTCGCGTCAGGATCAATTTGTCCGAAAATCCGAGGCTAACACCCCCTCCAAAAACCAAGTTCAATCATGTTTGGGGGGAAAGGATATTACCCATAAATTTGAAGTCTAATACCATCTAAATGTGATTGGATATGAACAAGATTAGAAATATAAAGCTAATACTCATTTAAATAGGGCGCGTCGAGTCAGGATCAATTTGTCCGAAAATCCAAGGCTTAGACCCCTCCAAAAACCAAGTTCAATCATGTTTGGGGGAAAAAGCCTATAACCCATAAATTTGAAGTCTAATACCATCTACAAGGGCTTGGATATGTACAAGGTTAGAAATCTAAGGCTAATACTCATTTAAATGGGGCTCGTCGAGTCAGGATCAATTTGTCCGAAAATCCAAGGCTAACACCCCCTCCAAAAACCAAGTTCAATCATGTTTGGGGGAAAAGGATATTACCCATAAATTTGAAGTCTAATACCATATAAAAGTGCTTGGATATGAACAAGGTTAGAAATCTACGGCTAATATTCATTTAAATACGGCTCGTCGCGTCAGGATCAATTTGTCCGAAAATCCGAGGCTAACACCCCCTCCAAAAACCAAGTTCAATCATGTTTGGGGGGAAAGGATATTACCCATAAATTTGAAGTCTAATACCATCTAAATGTGATTGGATATGAACAAGATTAGAAATATAAAGCTAATACTCATTTAAATAGGGCGCGTCGAGTCAGGATCAATTTGTCCGAAAATCCAAGGCTAACACCCCTCCAAAAACCAAGTTCAATCATGTTTGGGGGAAAAGCCTATAACCCATAAATTTGAAGTCTAATACCATCTACAAGGGCTTGGATATGTACAAGGTTAGAAATCTAAGGCTAATACTCATTTAAATGGGGCTCGTCGAGTCAGGATCAATTTGTCCGAAAATCCAAGGCTAACACCCCCTCCAAAAACCAAGTTCAATCATGTTTGGGGGAAAAGGATATTACCCATAAATTTGAAGTCTAATACCATATAAAAGTGCTTGGATATGAACAAGGTTAGAAATCTACGGCTAATATTCATTTAAATACGGCTCGTCGCGTCAGGATCAATTTGTCCGAAAATCCAAGGCTAACACCCCCTCCAAACGCCAAGTTCAATCATGTTTGGGGGGAAAGGATATTACCCATAAATTTGAAGTCTAATACCATCTAAATGTGATTGGATATGAACAAGATTAGAAATATAAAGCTAATACTCATTTAAATAGGGCGCGTCGAGTCAGGATCAATTTGTCCGAAAATCCAAGGCTAACACCCCTCCAAAAACCAAGTTCAATCATGTTTGGGGGAAAAGCCTATAACCCATAAATTTGAAGTCTAATACCATCTACAAGGGCTTGGATATGTACAAGGTTATAAATCTAAGGCTAATACTCATTTAAATGGGGCTCGTTGAGTCAGGATCAATTTGTCCGAAAATCCAAGGTTAACACCCCCTCCAAAAACCAAGTTCAATCATGTTTGGGGGAAAAGGATATTACCCATAAATTTGAAGTCTAATACCATATAAAAGTGCTTGGATATGAACAAGGTTAGAAATCTACGGCTAATATTCATTTAAATACGGCTCGTCGCGTCAGGATCAATTTGTCCGAAAATCCAAGGCTAACACCCCCTCCAAAAACCAAGTTCAATCATGTTTGGGGGGAAAGGATATTACCCATAAATTTGAAGTCTAATACCATCTAAATGTGATTGGATATGAACAAGATTAGAAATATAAAGCTAATACTCATTTAAATAGGGCGCGTCGAGTCAGGATCAATTTGTCCGAAAATCCAAGGCTAACACCCCTCCAAAAACCAAGTTCAATCATGTTTGGGGGAAAAGCCTATAACCCATAAATTTGAAGTCTAATACCATCTACAAGGGCTTGGATATGTACAAGGTTAGAAATCTAAGGCTAATACTCATTTAAATGGGGCTCGTCGAGTCAGGATCAATTTGTCCGAAAATCCAAGGCTAACACCCCCTCCAAAAACCAAATTCAATCATGTTTGGGGGAAAAGGATATTACCCATAAATTTGAAGTCTAATACCATATAAAAGTGCTTGGATATGAACAAGGTTAGAAATCTACGGCTAATATTCATTTAAATACGGCTCGTCGCGTCAGGATCAATTTGTCCGAAAATCCAAGGCTAACACCCCCTCCAAAAACCAAGTTCAATCATGTTTGGGGGGACAGGATATTACCCATAAATTTGAAGTCTAATACCATCTAAATGTGATTGGATATGAACAAGATTAGAAATATAAAGCTAATACTCATTTAAATAGGGCGCGTCGAGTCAGGATCAATTTGTCCGAAAATCCAAGGCTAACACCCCTCCAAAAACCAAGTTCAATCATGTTTGGGGGAAAAGGATATTACCCATAAATTTGAAGTCTAATACCATATAAAAGTGCTTGGATATGAACAAGGTTAGAAATCTACGGCTAATATTCATTTAAATACGGCTCGTCGCGTCAGGATCAATTTGTCCGAAAATCCAAGGCTAACACCCCCTCCAAAAACCAAGTTCAATCATGTTTGGGGGGAAAGGATATTACCCATAAATTTGAAGTCTAATACCATCTAAATGTGATTGGATATGAACAAGATTAGAAATATAAAGCTAATACTCATTTAAATAGGGCGCGTCGAGTCAGGATCAATTTGTCCGAAAATCCAAGGCTAACACCCCTCCAAAAACCAAGTTCAATCATGTTTGGGGGAAAAGCCTATAACCCATAAATTTGAAGTCTAATACCATCTACAAGGGCTTGGATATGAACAAGGTTAGAAATCTAAGGATAATACTCATTTAAATGGGGCTCGTCGAGTGAGGATCAATTTGTCCGAAAATCCTAGGCTAACACCCCTCCAAAAACCAAGTAAAATCATGTTTGGGGGAAAAGCCTATAACCCATAAATTTGAAGTCTAATACCTTATAAAAGGGCTTGGATATGAACAAGGTTAGAAATCTACAGCTAATACTCATTTAAATGGGGCTCGTCGAGTCAGGATCAATTTGTCCGAAAATCCAAGGCTAACACGCTCTCCAAAAACCAAGTTCAATCATGTTTGGGGGGAAAGGATATTACCCATAAATTTGAAGTCTAATACCAACTGAAAGGGCTTGGATATGAACAAGGTTAGAAATCTATGGCTAATACTCATTTAAATGGGGCTCGTCGAGTCAGGATCAATTTGTCCGAAAATCCAAGGCTAACACCCCTCCAAAAACCAAGTTAAATCATGTTTGGGGGAAAAGCCTATAACCCATAAATTTGAAGTCTTATACCATCTAAAAGGGCTTTGATATGAACAAGGTTAGAAATCTATGGCTAATACTCATTTAAATGGGGCTCGTCGAGTCAGGATCACTTTGTCCGAAAATCCAAGGCTAACACCCCTCCAAAAACCAAGTTAAATCATGTTTGCGGGAAAAGCCTATAACCCATAAACTTGAAGTCTAATACCATCTAAAAGGGCTTGGATATGAACAAGGTTAGAAATCTAAGGATAATACTCATTTAAATGGGGCTCGTCGAGTGAGGATCAATTTGTCCGAAAATCCTAGGCTAACACCCCTCCAAAAACCAAGTAAAATCATGTTTGGGGGAAAAGCCTATAACCCATAAATTTGAAGTCTAATACCTTATAAAAGGGCTTGGATATGAACAAGGTTAGAAATCTACAGCTAATACTCATTTAAATGGGGCTCGTCGAGTCAGGATCAATTTGTCCGAAAATCCAAGGCTAACACGCTCTCCAAAAACCAAGTTCAATCATGTTTGGGGGGAAAGGATATTACCCATAAATTTGAAGTCTAATACCAACTGAAAGGGCTTGGATATGAACAAGGTTAGAAATCTATGGCTAATACTCATTTAAATGGGGCTCGTCGAGTCAGGATCAATTTGTCCGAAAATCCAAGGCTAACACCCCTCCAAAAACCAAGTTAAATCATGTTTGGGGGAAAAGCCTATAACCCATAAATTTGAAGTCTTATACCATCTAAAAGGGCTTTGATATGAACAAGGTTAGAAATCTAAGGATAATACTCATTTAAATGGGGCTCGTCGAGTGAGGATCAATTTGTCCGAAAATCCAAGGCTAACACCCCTCCAAAAACCAAGTTTAATCATGTTTGGGGGAAAAGCCTATAACCCATAAATTTGAAGTCTAATACCATCTAAAAGGGCTTGGATATGAACAAGGTTAGAAATCTATGGCTAATACTCATTTAAATGGGGCTCGTCGAGTCAGGATCACTTTGTCCGAAAATTCGAGGCTAACACCCCTCCAAAAACCAAGTTAAATCATGTTTGCGGGAAAAGCCTATAACCCATAAACTTGAAGTCTAATACCATATAAAAGGGCTTGTATATGAACAAGGTTAGAAATCTAAGGATAATACTCATTTAAATGGGGCTCGTCGAGTGAGGATCAATTTGTCCGAAAATCCAAGGCTAACACCCCTCCAAAAACCAAGTTAAATCATGTTTGGGGGAAAAGCCTATAACCCATAAATTTGAAGTCTAATACCATATAAAAGGGCTTGGATATGAACAAGGTTAGAAATCTACAGCTAATACTCATTTAAATGGGGCTCGTCGAGTCAGGATCAATTTGTCCGAAAATCCAAGGCTAACACGCTCTCCAAAAACCAAGTTCAATCATGTTTGGGGGGAAAGGATATTACCCATAAATTTGAAGTCTAATACCAACTGAAAGGGCTTGGATATGAACAAGGTTAGAAATCTATGGCTAATACTCATTTAAATGGGGCTCGTCGAGTCAGGATCAATTTGTCCGTAAATCCAAGGCTAACACCCCTCCAAAAACCAAGTTAAATCATGTTTGGGGGAAAAGCCTATAACCCATAAATTTGAAGTCTAATACCATATAAAAGGGCTTGGATATGAACAAGGTTATAAATCTACATCTAATACTCATTTAAATGGGGCTCGTCGAGTCAGGATCAATTTGTCCAAAAATCCAAGGCTAACACGCTCTCCAAAAACCAAGTTCAATCATGTTTGAAGGAAAGGATATTACCCATAAATTTGAAGTCTAATACCATATAAACGTGCTTGGATATGAACAAGGTTAGAAATCTACGGCTAATATTCATTTAAATACGGCTCGTCGCGTCCGGATCAATTTGTCCGAAAATCCAAGGCTAACACCCCCTCCAAAAACCAAGTTCAATCATGTTTGGGGGGACAGGATATTACCCATAAATTTGAAGTCTAATACCATCTAAATGTGATTGGATATGAACAAGATTAGAAATATAAAGCTAATACTCATTTAAATAGGGCGCGTCGAGTCAGGATCAATTTGTCCGAAAATCCAAGGCTAACACCCCTCCAAAAACCAAGTTCAATCATGTTTGGGGGAAAAGCCTATAACCCATAAATTTGAAGTCTAACACCATCTACAAGGGCTTGGATATGTACAAGGTTAGAAATCTAAGGCTAATACTCATTTAAATGGGGCTCGTCGAGTCAGGATCAATTTGTCCGAAAATCCAAGGCTAACACCCCCTCCAAAAACCAAGTTCAATCATGTTTGGGGGAAAAGGATATTACCCATAAATTTGAAGTCTAATACCATATAAAAGTGCTTGGATATGAACAAGGTTAGAAATCTACGGCTAATATTCATATAAATGCTGCTCGTCGCGTCAGGATCAATTTGTCCGAAAATCCAAGGCTAACACCCCCTTCAAAAACCAAGTTCAATCATGTTTGGGGGGAAAGGATATTACCCATAAATTTGAAGTCTAATACCAACTGAAAGGGCTTGGATATGAACAAGGTTAGAAATCTATGGCTAATACTCATTTAAATGGGGCTCGTCGAGTCAGGATCACTTTGTCCGAAAATCCAAGGCTAACACCCCTCCAAAAACCAAGTTAAATCATGTTTGCGGGAAAAGCCTATAACCCATAAACTTGAAGTCTAATACCATCTAAAAGGGCTTGGATATGAACAAGGTTAGAAATCTAAGGATAATACTCATTTAAATGGGGCTCGTCGAGTGAGGATCAATTTGTCCGAAAATCTTAGGCTAACACCCCTCCAAAAACCAAGTAAAATCATGTTTGGGGGAAAAGCCTATAACCCATAAATTTGAAGTCTAATACCTTATAAAAGGGCTTGGATATGAACAAGGTTAGAAATCTACAGCTAATACTCATTTAAATGGGGCTCGTCGAGTCAGGATCAATTTGTCCGAAAATCCAAGGCTAACACGCTCTCCAAAAACCAAGTTCAATCATGTTTGGGGGGAAAGGATATTACCCATAAATTTGAAGTCTAATACCAACTGAAAGGGCTTGGATATGAACAAGGTTAGAAATCTATGGCTAATACTCATTTAAATGGGGCTCGTCGAGTCAGGATCAATTTGTCCGAAAATCCAAGGCTAACACCCCTCCAAAAACCAAGTTAAATCATGTTTGGGGGAAAAGCCTATAACCCATAAATTTGAAGTCTTATACCATCTAAAAGGGCTTTGATATGAACAAGGTTAGAAATCTAAGGATAATACTCATTTAAATGGGGCTCGTCGAGTGAGGATCAATTTGTCCGAAAATCCAAGGCTAACACCCCTCCAAAAACCAAGTTTAATCATGTTTGGGGGAAAAGCCTATAACCCATAAATTTGAAGTCTAATACCATCTAAAAGGGCTTGGATATGAACAAGGTTAGAAATCTATGGCTAATACTCATTTAAATGGGGCTCGTCGAGTCAGGATCACTTTGTCCGAAAATTCGAGGCTAACACCCCTCCAAAAACCAAGTTAAATCATGTTTGCGGGAAAAGCCTATAACCCATAAACTTGAAGTCTAATACCATATAAAAGGGCTTGTATATGAACAAGGTTAGAAATCTAAGGATAATACTCATTTAAATGGGGCTCGTCGAGTGAGGATCAATTTGTCCGAAAATCCAAGGCTAACACCCCTCCAAAAACCAAGTTAAATCATGTTTGGGGGAAAAGCCTATAACCCATAAATTTGAAGTCTAATACCATATAAAAGGGCTTGGATATGAACAAGGTTAGAAATCTACAGCTAATACTCATTTAAATGGGGCTCGTCGAGTCAGGATCAATTTGTCCGAAAATCCAAGGCTAACACGCTCTCCAAAAACCAAGTTCAATCATGTTTGGGGGGAAAGGATATTACCCATAAATTTGAAGTCTAATACCAACTGAAAGGGCTTGGATATGAACAAGGTTAGAAATCTATGGCTAATACTCATTTAAATGGGGCTCGTCGAGTCAGGATCAATTTGTCCGTAAATCCAAGGCTAACACCCCTCCAAAAACCAAGTTAAATCATGTTTGGGGGAAAAGCCTATAACCCATAAATTTGAAGTCTAATACCATATAAAAGGGCTTGGATATGAACAAGGTTATAAATCTACATCTAATACTCATTTAAATGGGGCTCGTCGAGTCAGGATCAATTTGTCCAAAAATCCAAGGCTAACACGCTCTCCAAAAACCAAGTTCAATCATGTTTGAAGGAAAGGATATTACCCATAAATTTGAAGTCTAATACCATATAAACGTGCTTGGATATGAACAAGGTTAGAAATCTACGGCTAATATTCATTTAAATACGGCTCGTCGCGTCCGGATCAATTTGTCCGAAAATCCAAGGCTAACACCCCCTCCAAAAGCCAAGTTCAATCATGTTTGGGGGGAAAGGATATTACCCATAAATTTGAAGTCTAATACCATCTAAATGTGATTGGATATGAACAAGATTAGAAATATAAAGCTAATACTCATTTAAATAGGGCGCGTCGAGTCAGGATCAATTTGTCCGAAAATCCAAGGCTAACACCCCTCCAAAAACCAAGTTCAATCATGTTTGGGGGAAAAGCCTATAACCCATAAATTTGAAGTCTAATACCATCTACAAGGGCTTGGATATGTACAAGGTTAGAAATCTAAGGCTAATACTCATTTAAATGGGGCTCGTCGAGTCAGGATCAATTTGTCCGAAAATCCAAGGCTAACACCCCCTCCAAAAACCAAGTTCAATCATGTTTGGGGGAAAAGGATATTACCCATAAATTTGAAGTCTAATACCATATAAAAGTGCTTGGATATGAACAAGGTTAGAAATCTACGGCTAATATTCATTTAAATACGGCTCGTCGCGTCAGGATCAATTTGTCCGAAAATCCAAGGCTAACACCCCCTCCAAAAACCAAGTTCAATCATGTTTGGGGGGAAAGGATATTACCCATAAATTTGAAGTCTAATACCATCTAAATGTGATTGGATATGAACAAGATTAGAAATATAAAGCTAATACTCATTTAAATAGGGCGCGTCGAGTCAGGATCAATTTGTCCGAAAATCCAAGGCTAACACCCCTCCAAAAACCAAGTTCAATCATGTTTGGGGGAAAAGCCTATAACCCATAAATTTGAAGTCTAATACCATCTACAAGGGCTTGGATATGTACAAGGTTAGAAATCTAAGGCTAATACTCATTTAAATGGGGCTCGTCGAGTCAGGATCAATTTGTCCGAAAATCCAAGGCTAACACCCCCTCCAAAAACCAAGTTCAATCATGTTTGGGGGAAAAGGATATTACCCATAAATTTGAAGTCTAATACCATATAAAAGTGCTTGGATATGAACAAGGTTAGAAATCTACGGCTAATATTCATTTAAATACGGCTCGTCGCGTCAGGATCAATTTGTCCGAAAATCCAAGGCTAACACCCCCTCCAAAAACCAAGTTCAATCATGTTTGGGGGGACAGGATATTACCCATAAATTTGAAGTCTAATACCATCTAAATGTGATTGTATATGAACAAGATTAGAAATATAAAGCTAATACTCATGTAAATAGGGCGCGTCGAGTCAGGATCAATTTGTCCGAAAATCCAAGGCTAACACCCCTCCAAAAACCAAGTTCAATCATGTTTGGGGGAAAAGCCTATAACCCATAAATTTGAAGTCTAACACCATCTACAAGGGCTTGGATATGTACAAGGTTAGAAATCTAAGGCTAATACTCATTTAAATGGGGCTCGTCGAGTCAGGATCAATTTGTCCGAAAATCCAAGGCTAACACCCCCTCCAAAAACCAAGTTCAATCATGTTTGGGGGAAAAGGATATTACCCATAAATTTGAAGTCTAATACCATATAAAAGTGCTTGGATATGAACAAGGTTAGAAATCTACGGCTAATATTCATATAAATGCTGCTCGTCGCGTCAGGATCAATTTGTCCGAAAATCCAAGGCTAACACCCCCTCCAAAAACCAAGTTCAATCATGTTTGGGGGGAAAGGACATTACCCATAAATTTGAAATCTAATACCAACTGAAAGGGCTTGGATATGAACAAGGTTAGAAATCTATGGCTAATACTCATTTAAATGGGGCTCGTCGAGTCAGGATCACTTTGTCCGAAAATCCAAGGCTAACACCCCTCCAAAAACCAAGTTAAATCATGTTTGGGGGAAAAGCCTATAACCCATAAATTTGAAGTCTAATACCATATAAAAGGTCTTGGATATGAACAAGGTTAGAAATCTACAGCTAATACTCATTTAAATGGGGCTCGTCGAGTCAGGATCAATTTGTCCGAAAATCCAAGGCTAACACGCTCTCCAAAAACCAAGTTCAATCATGTTTGGGGGGAAAGGATATTACCCATAAATTTAAAGTCTAATACCAACTGAAAGGGCTTGGATATGAACAAGGTTAGAAATCTATGGCTAATACTCATTTAAATGGGGCTCGTCGAGTCAGGATCAATTTGTCCGAAAATCCAAGGCTAACACCCCCTCCAAAAACCAAGTTCAATCATGTTTGGGGGAAAAGCCTATAACCCATAAATTTGAAGTCTAATACAATCTAAAAGGGCTTGGATATGAACAAGGTTAGAAATATAAGGCTAATACTCATTTAAATGGGGCTCGTCGAGTCAGGATCAATTTGTCCGAAAATCCAAGGCTAACACCCCTCCAAAAACCAAGTTAAATCATGTTTGGGGGAAAAGCCTATAACCCATAAATTTGAAGTCTTATACCATCTAAAAGGGCTTTGATATGAACAAGTTTAGAAATCTAAGGATAATACTCATTTAAATGGGGCTCGTCGAGTGAGGATCAATTTGTCCGAAAATCCAAGGCTAACACCCCTCCAAAAACCAAGTTTAATCATGTTTTGGGGAAAAGCCTATAACCCATAAACTTGAAGTCTAATACCATCTAAAAGGGCTTGGATATGAACAAGGTTAGAAAACTAAGTCTAATACTCATCTAAATGGGGCTCGTGGAGTCAGGATCAATTTGTCCGAAAATCCAAGGCTAACACCCCTCCAAAAACCAAGTTCAATCATGTTTGGGGGAAAAGCCTATAACCCATAAATTTGAAGTATAATACCATCTAAAAGGGCTTGGATATGAACAAGGTTAGAAATCTAAGGATAATACTCATTTAAATGGGGCTCGTCGAGTGAGGATCAATTTGTCCGAAAATCCAAGGCTAACACCCCTCCAAAAACCAAGTTTAATCATGTTTGGGGGAAAAGCCTATAACCCATAAATTTGAAGTCTAATACCATATAAAAGGTCTTGGATATGAACAAGGTTAGAAATCTACAGCTAATACTCATTTAAATGGGGCTCGTCGAGTCAGGATCAATTTGTCCGAAAATCCAAGGCTAACACGCTCTCCAAAAACCAAGTTCAATCATGTTTGGGGGGAAAGGATATTACCCATAAATTTGAAGTCTAATACCAACTGAAAGGGCTTGGATATGAACAAGGTTAGAAATCTATGGCTAATACTCATTTAAATGGGGCTCGTCGAGTCAGGATCAATTTGTCCGAAAATCCAAGGCTAACACCCCTCCAAAAACCAAGTTAAATCATGTTTGGGGGAAAAGCCTATAACCCATAAATTTGAAGTCTAATACCATCTAAAAGGGCTTGGATATGAACAAGGTTAGAAATCTAAGGCTAATATTCATTTAAATACGGCTCGTCGAGTGAGGATCAATTTGTCCGAAAATCCAAGGCTAACACCCCTCCAAAAAGCAAGTTAAATCATGTTTGGGGGAAAAGCCTATAACCCATAAATTTGAAGTCTAATATCATCTAAAAGGTCTTGGATATGAACAAGGTTAGAAATCTAAGGCTAATACTCATTTAAATGGGGCTCGTCGAGTCAGGATCAATTTGTCCGAAAATCCAAGGCTAACACCCCTCCAAAAACCAAGTTCAATCATGTTTGGGGGAAAAGCCTATAACCCATAAATTTGAAGTCTAATACCATCTAAAAGGGCTTGGATATGAACAAGGTTAGAAATATAAGTCTAATACTCATTTAAATGGGGCTCGTCGAGTCAGGATCAATTTGTCCGAAAATCCAAGGCTAACACCTCCTCCAAAAACCAAGTTCAATCATGTTTGGGGGAAAAGCCTATAACCCATAAATTTGAAGTCTAATACAATCTAAAAGGGCTTGGATATGAACAAGGTTAGAAATCTAAGGCTAATACTCATTTAAATGGGGCTCGTCGAGTCAGGATCAATTTGTTCGAAAATCCAAGGCTAACACGCTCTCCAAAAACCAAGTTCAATCATGTTTGGGGGAAAAGCCTATAACCCATAAACTTGAAGTCTAATACCATCTAAAAGTGCTTGGATATGAACAAGATTAGAAATCTAAGGCTAATACTCATTTAAATAGGGCTCGTCGAGTCAGGATCAATTTGTCCGAAAATCCAAGGCTAACACCCCTCCAAAAACCAAGTTCAATCATGTTTGGGGGAAAAGCCTATAACCCATAAATTTGAAGTCTAATACCATATAAAAGGGCTTGGATATGAACAAGGTTAGAAATCTATGGCTAATACTCATTTAAATGGGGCTCGTCGAGTCAGGATCAATTTGTCCGAAAATCCAAGGCTAACACCCCTCCAAAAACCAAGTTAAATCATGTTTGGGGGAAAAGCCTATAACCCATAAATTTGAAGTCTAATACCATCTAAAAGGGCTTGGATATGAACAAGGTTAGAAATCTAAGGCTAATATTCATTTAAATACGGCTCGTCGAGTGAGGATCAATTTGTCCGAAAATCCAAGGCTAACACCCCTCCAAAAAGCAAGTTAAATCATGTTTGGGGGAAAAGCCTATAACCCATAAATTTGAAGTCTAATACAATCTAAAAGGGATTGGATATGAACAAGGTTAGAAATCTAAGGCTAATACTCATTTAAATGGGGCTCGTCGAGTCAGGATCAATTTGTCCGAAAATCCAAGGCTAACACCCCTCCAAAAACCAAGTTCAATCATGTTTGGGGGAAAAGCCTATAACCCATAAATTTGAAGTATAATACCATCTAAAAGGGCTTGGATATGAACAAGGTTAGAAATATAAGTCTAATACTCATTTAAATGGGGCTCGTCGAGTCAGGATCAATTTGTCCGAAAATCCAAGGCTAACACCTCCTCCAAAAACCAAGTTCAATCATGTTTGGGGGAAAAGCCTATAACCCATAAATTTGAAGTCTAATACAATCTAAAAGGGCTTGGATATGAACAAGGTTAGAAATCTAAGGCTAATACTCATTTAAATGGGGCTCGTCGAGTCAGGATCAATTTGTTCGAAAATCCAAGGCTAACACGCTCTCCAAAAACCAAGTTCAATCATGTTTGGGGGAAAAGCCTATAACCCATAAACTTGAAGTCTAATACCATCTAAAAGTGCTTGGATATGAACAAGATTAGAAATCTAAGGCTAATACTCATTTAAATAGGGCTCGTCGAGTCAGGATCAATTTGTCCGAAAATCCAAGGCTAACACCCCTCCAAAAACCAAGTTCAATCATGTTTGGGGGAAAAGCCTATAACCCATAAATTTGAAGTCTAATACCATATAAAAGGGCTTGGATATGAACAAGGTTAGAAATCTATGGCTAATACTCATTTAAATGGGGCTCGTCGAGTCAGGATCAATTTGTCCGAAAATCCAAGGCTAACACCCCTCCAAAAACCAAGTTAAATCATGTTTGGGGGAAAAGCCTATAACCCATAAATTTGAAGTCTAATACCATCTAAAAGGGCTTGGATATGAACAAGGTTAGAAATCTAAGGCTAATATTCATTTAAATACGGCTCGTCGAGTGAGGATCAATTTGTCCGAAAATCCAAGGCTAACACCCCTCCAAAAAGCAAGTTAAATCATGTTTGGGGGAAAAGCCTATAACCCATAAATTTGAAGTCTAATACAATCTAAAAGGGCTTGGATATGAACAAGGTTAGAAATCTAAGGCTAATACTCATTTAAATGGGGCTCGTCGAGTCAGGATCAATTTGTCCGAAAATCCAAGGCTAACACCCCTCCAAAAACCAAGTTCAATCATGTTTGGGGGAAAAGCCTATAACCCATAAATTTGAAGTATAATACCATCTAAAAGGGCTTGGATATGAACAAGGTTAGAAATATAAGTCTAATACTCATTTAAATGGGGCTCGTCGAGTCAGGATCAATTTGTCCGAAAATCCAAGGCTAACACCTCCTCCAAAAACCAAGTTCAATCATGTTTGGGGGAAAAGCCTATAACCCATAAATTTGAAGTCTAATACAATCTAAAAGGGCTTGGATATGAACAAGGTTAGAAATCTAAGGCTAATACTCATTTAAATGGGGCTCGTCGAGTCAGGATCAATTTGTTCGAAAATCCAAGGCTAACACGCTCTCCAAAAACCAAGTTCAATCATGTTTGGGGGAAAAGCCTATAACCCATAAACTTGAAGTCTAATACCATCTAAAAGTGCTTGGATATGAACAAGATTAGAAATCTAAGGCTAATACTCATTTAAATAGGGCTCGTCGAGTCAGGATCAATTTGTCCGAAAATCCAAGGCTAACACCCCTCCAAAAACCAAGTTCAATCATGTTTGGGGGAAAAGCCTATAACCCATAAATTTGAAGTCTAATACCATATAAAAGGGCTTGGATATGAACAAGGTTAGAAATCTATGGCTAATACTCATTTAAATGGGGCTCGTCGAGTCAGGATCAATTTGTCCGAAAATCCAAGGCTAACACCCCTCCAAAAACCAAGTTAAATCATGTTTGGGGGAAAAGCCTATAACCCATAAATTTGAAGTCTAATACCATCTAAAAGGGCTTGGATATGAACAAGGTTAGAAATCTAAGGCTAATATTCATTTAAATACGGCTCGTCGAGTGAGGATCAATTTGTCCGAAAATCCAAGGCTAACACCCCTCCAAAAAGCAAGTTAAATCATGTTTGGGGGAAAAGCCTATAACCCATAAATTTGAAGTCTAATATCATCTAAAAGGTCTTGGATATGAACAAGGTTAGAAATCTAAGGCTAATACTCATTTAAATGGGGCTCGTCGAGTCAGGATCAATTTGTCCGAAAATCCAAGGCTAACACACCTCCAAAAACCAAGTTCAATCATGTTTGGGGGAAAAGCCTATAACCCATAAATTTGAAGTATAATACCATCTAAAAGGGCTTGGATATGAACAAGGTTAGAAATATAAGTCTAATACTCATTTAAATGGGGCTCGTCGAGTCAGGATCAATTTGTCCGAAAATCCAAGGCTAACACCTCCTCCAAAAACCAAGTTCAATCATGTTTGGGGGAAAAGCCTATAACCCATAAATTTGAAGTCTAATACAATCTAAAAGGGCTTGGATATGAACAAGGTTAGAAATCTAAGGCTAATACTCATTTAAATGGGGCTCGTCGAGTCAGGATCAATTTGTTCGAAAATCCAAGGCTAACACGCTCTCCAAAAACCAAGTTCAATCATGTTTGGGGGAAAAGCCTATAACCCATAAACTTGAAGTCTAATACCAACTGAAAGTGCTTGGATATGAACAAGGTTAGAAATCTAAGGCTAATACTCATTTAAATAGGGCTCGTCGAGTCAGGATCAATTTGTCCGAAAATCCAAGGCTAACACCCCTCCAAAAACCAAGTTAAATCATGTTTGGGGGAAAAGCCTATAACCCATAAATTTGAAGTCTAATACCATCTAAAAGGGCTTTGATATGAACAAGGTTAGAAATCTAAGAATAATACTCATTTAAATGGGGCTCGTCGAGTGAGGATCAATTTGTCCGAAAATCCAAGGCTAACACCCCTCCAAAAACCATGTTTAATCATGTTTGGGGGAAAAGCCTATAACCCATAAATTTGAAGTCTAATACCATCTAAAAGGGCTTGGATATGAACAAGGTTAGAAATCTATGGCTAATACTCATTTAAATGGGGCTCGTCGAGTCAGGATCAATTTGTCCGAAAATCCAAGGCTAACACCCCTCCAAAAACCAAGTTCAATCATGTTTGGTGGAAAAGCCTACAACCCATAAATTTGAAGTCTAATACCATCTAAAAGGGATTGGATATGAACAAGGTTAGAAATCTAAGGCTAATACTCATTTAAATGGGGCTCGTCGAGTCAGGATCAATTTGTCCGAAAATCCAAGGCTAACACCCCTCCAAAAACCAAGTTCAATCATGTTTGGGGGAAAAGCCTATAACCCATAAATTTGAAGTCTAATACCATCTAAAAGGGCTTGGATATGAACAAGGTTAGAAATATAAGTCTAATACTCATTTAAATGGGGCTCGTCGAGTCAGGATCAATTTGTCCGAAAATCCAAGGCTAACACCCCTCCAAAAACCAAGTTAAATCATGTTTGGGGGAAAAGCCTATAACCCATAAATTTGAAGTCTAATACCATCTAAAAGGGCTTGGATATGAACAAGGTTAGAAATATAAGTCTAATACTCATTTAAATGGGGCTCGTCGAGTCAGGATCAATTTGTCCGAAAATCCAAGGCTAACACCCCCTCCAAAAACCAAGTTCAATCATGTTTGGGGGAAAAGCCTATAACCCATAAATTTGATGTCTAATACAATCTAAAAGGGCTTGGATATGAACAAGGTTAGAAATCTAAGGCTAATACTCATTTAAATGGGGCTCGTCGAGTCAGGATCAATTTGTCCAAAAATCCAAGGCTAACACGCTCTCCAAAAACCAAGTTCAATCATGTTTGGGGGAAAAGCCTATAACCCATAAACTTGAAGTCTAATACCATCTAAAAGTGCTTGGATATGAACAAGATTAGAAATCTAAGGCTAATACTCATTTAAATAGGGCTCGTCGAGTCAGGATCAATTTGTCCGAAAATCCAAGGCTAACACCCCTCCAAAAACCAAGTTCCATCATGTTTGGGGGAAAAGCCTATAACCCATAAATTTGAAGTCTAATACTATCTAAAAGGGCTTGGATATGAACAAGGTTAGAAAACTAAGGCTAATACTCATTTAAATGGGGCTCGTCGAGTCAGGATCAATTTGTCCGAAAATCCAAGGTTAAAACGCTCTCCAAAAACCAAGTTCAATCATGTTTGGGGGAAAAGCCTATAACCCATAAACTTGAAGTCTAATACCATCTAAAAGTGCTTGGATATGAACAATATTAGAAATCTAAGTCTAATACTCATCTAAATAGGGCTCGTGGAGTCAGGATCAATTTGTCCGAAAATCCAAGGCTAACACCCCCTCCAAAAACCAAGTTCAATCATGTTTGGGGGAAAAGGATATTACCCATAAATTTGAAGTCTAATACCATATAAAAGTGCTTGGATATGAACAAGGTTAGAAATCTACGGCTAATACTCATTTAAATGGGGCTCGTCGAGTCAGGATCAATTTGTCCGAAAATCCAAGGCTAACAGCCCCTCCAAAAACCAAGTTCAATCATGTTTGGGGGAAAAGGATATTACCCATAAATTTGAAGTCTAATACCATATAAAAGGGCTTGGATATGAACAAGGTTAGAAATCTAAGGCTAATACTCATTTAAATGGGGCTCGTCGAGTCAGGATCAATTTGTCCGAAAATCCAAGGCTAACACCCTTCCAAAAACCAAGTTAAATCATGTTTGGGGGAAAAGCCTATAACCCATAAATTTGAAGTCTAATACCATCTAAAAGGGCTTGGATATGAACAAGGTTAGAAATCTAAGGCTAATACTCATTTAAATGGGGCTCGTCGAGTCAGGATCAATTTGTTCGAAAATCCAAGGCTAACACGCTCTCCAAAAACCAAGTTCAATCATGTTTGGGGGAAAAGCCTATAACCCATAAACTTGAAGTCTAATACCATCTAAAAGTGCTTGGATATGAACAAGATTAGAAATCTAAGGCTAATACTCATTTAAATAGGGCTCGTCGAGTCAGGATCAATTTGTCCGAAAATCCAAGGCTAACACCCCTCCAAAAACCAAGTTCAATCATGTTTGGGGGAAAAGCCTATAACCCATAAATTTGAAGTCTAATACCATATAAAAGGGCTTGGATATGAACAAGGTTAGAAATCTAAGGCTAATACTCATTTAAATGGGGCTCGTCGAGTCAGGATCAATTTGTCCGAAAATCCAAGGCTAACACCTTTCCAAAAACCAAGTTAAATCATGTTTGGGGGAAAAGCCTATAACCCATAAATTTGAAGTCTAATACTATCTAAAAGGGCTTGGATATGAACAAGGTTAGAAATCTAAGGCTAATACTCATTTAAATGGGGCTCGTCGAGTCAGGATCAATTTGTCCGAAAATCCAAGGCTAACACGCTCTCCAAAAACCAAGTTCAATCATATTTGGGGGAAAAGCCTATAACCCATAAACTTGAAGTCTAATACCATCTAAAAGTGCTTGGATATGAACAATATTAGAAAACTAAGTCTAATACTCATCTAAATAGGGCTCGTGGAGTCAGGATCAATTTGTCCGAAAATCCAAGGCTAACACCCCTCCAAAAAGCAAGTTAAATCATGTTTGGGGGAAAAGCCTATAACCCATAAATTTGAAGTCTAATACCATATAAAAGGGCTTGGATATGAACAAGGTTAGAAATATACAGCTAATACTCATTTAAATGGGGCTCGTCGAGTCAGGATCAATTTGTCCGAAAATCCAAGGCTAACACGCTCTCCAAAAACCAAGTTCAATCATGTTTGGGGGGAAAGGATATTACCCATAAATTTGAAGTCTAATACCAACTGAAAGGGCTTGGATATGAACAAGGTTAGAAATCTATGGCTAATACTCATTTAAATGGGGCTCGTCGAGTCAGGATCAATTTGTCCGAAAATCCAAGGCTAACACCCCTCCAAAAACCAAGTTAAATCATGTTTGGGGGAAAAGCCTATAACCCATAAATTTGAAGTCTAATACCATCTAAAAGGGCTTTGATATGAACAAGGTTAGAAATCTAAGAATAATACTCATTTAAATGGGGCTCGTCGAGTGAGGATCAATTTGTCCGAAAATCCAAGGCTAACACCCCTCCAAAAACCAAGTTTAATCATGTTTGGGGGAAAAGCCTATAACCCATAAATTTGAAGTCTAATACCATCTAAAAGGGCTTGGATATGAACAAGGTTAGAAATCTATGGCTAATACTCATTTAAATGGGGCTCGTCGAGTCAGGATCAATTTGTCCGTAAATCCAAGGCTAACACCCCTCCAAAAACCAAGTTAAATCATGTTTGGGGGAAAAGCCTATAACCCATAAATTTGAAGTCTAATACCATATAAAAGGGCTTGGATATGAACAAGGTTAGAAATATACAGCTAATACTCATTTAAATGGGGCTCGTCGAGTCAGGATCAATTTGTCCGAAAATCCAAGGCTAACACGCTCTCCAAAAACCAAGTTCAATCATGTTTGGGGGGAAAGGATATTACCCATAAATTTGAAGTCTAATACCAACTGAAAGGGCTTGGATATGAACAAGGTTAGAAATCTATGGCTAATACTCATTTAAATGGGGCTCGTCGAGTCAGGATCAATTTGTCCGAAAATCCAAGGCTAACACGCTCTCCAAAAACCAAGTTCAATCATGTTTGGGGGGAAAGGATATTACCCATAAATTTGAAGTCTAATACCAACTGAAAGGGCTTGGATATGAACAAGGTTAGAAATCTATGGCTAATACTCATTTAAATGGGGCTCGTCGAGTCAGGATCAATTTGTCCGTAAATCCAAGGCTAACACCCCTCCAAAAACCAAGTTAAATCATGTTTGGGGGAAAAGCCTATAACCCATAAATTTGAAGTCTAATACCATCTAAAAGGGTTTGGATATGAACAAGGTTAGAAATATAAGTCTAATACTCATTTAAATGGGGCTCGTCGAGTCAGGATCAATTTGTCCGAAAATCCAAGGCTAACACCCCTCCAAAAAGCAAGTTAAATCATGTTTGGGGGAAAAGCCTATAACCCATAAATTTGAAGTCTAATACCATATAAAAGGGCTTGGATATGAACAAGGTTAGAAATATACAGCTAATACTCATTTAAATGGGGCTCATCGAGTCAGGATCAATTTGTCCGAAAATCCAAGGCTAACACGCTCTCCAAAAACCAAGTTCAATCATGTTTGGGGGGAAAGGATATTACCCATAAATTTGAAGTCTAATACCAACTGAAAGGGCTTGGATATGAACAAGGTTAGAAATCTATGGCTAATACTCATTTAAATGGGGCTCGTCGAGTCAGGATCAATTTGTCCGAAAATCCAAGGCTAACACGCTCTCCAAAAACCAAGTTCAATCATGTTTGGGGGGAAAGGATATTACCCATAAATTTGAAGTCTAATACCAACTGAAAGGGCTTGGATATGAACAAGGTAAGAAATCTATGGCTAATACTCATTTAAATGGGGCTCGTCGAGTCAGGATCAATTTGTCCGTAAATCCAAGGCTAACACCCCTCCAAAAACCAAGTTAAATCATGTTTGGGGGAAAAGCCTATAACCCATAAATTTGAAGTCTAATACCATATAAAAGGGCTTGGATATGAACAAGGTTATAAATCTACATCTAATACTCATTTAAATGGGGCTCGTCGAGTCAGGATCAATTTGTCCGAAAATCCAAGGCTAACACGCTCTCCAAAAACCAAGTTCAATCATGTTTGAAGGAAAGGATATTACCCATAAATTTGAAGTCTAATACCATATAAAAGTGCTTGGATATGAACAAGGTTAGAAATCTACGGCTAATATTCATTTAAATACGGCTCGTCGCGTCCGGATCAATTTGTCCGAAAATCCAAGGCTAACACGCTCTCCAAAAACCAAGTTCAATCATGTTTGGGGGAAAAGCCTATAACCCATAAACTTGAAGTCTAATACCATCTAAAAGTGCTTGGATATGAACAAGATTAGAAATCTAAGGCTAATACTCATTTAAATAGGGCTCGTCGAGTCAGGATCAATTTGTCCGAAAATCCAAGGCTAACACCCCTCCAAAAACCAAGTTCCATCATGTTTGGGGGAAAAGCCTATAACCCATAAATTTGAAGTCTAATACCATCTAAAAGGGCTTGGATATGAACAAGGTTAGAAAACTAAGGCTAATACTCATTTAAATGGGGCTCGTCGAGTCAGGATCAATTTGTCCGAAAATCCAAGGTTAACACGCTCTCCAAAAACCAAGTTCAATCATGTTTGGGGGAAAAGCCTATAACCCATAAACTTGAAGTCTAATACCATCTAAAAGTGCTTGGATATGAACAATATTAGAAATCTAAGTCTAATACTCATCTAAATAGGGCTCGTGGAGTCAGGATCAATTTGTCCGAAAATCCAAGGCTAACACCCCCTCCAAAAACCAAGTTCAATCATGTTTGGGGGAAAAGGATATTACCCATAAATTTGAAGTCTAATACCATATAAAAGTGCTTGGATATGAACAAGGTTAGAAATCTACGGCTAATACTCATTTAAATGGGGCTCGTCGAGTCAGGATCAATTTGTCCGAAAATCCAAGGCTAACAGCCCCTCCAAAAACCAAGTTCAATCATGTTTGGGGGAAAAGGATATTACCCATAAATTTGAAGTCTAATACCATATAAAAGGGCTTGGATATGAACAAGGTTAGAAATCTAAGGCTAATACTCATTTAAATGGGGCTCGTCGAGTCAGGATCAATTTGTCCGAAAATCCAAGGCTAACACCCTTCCAAAAACCAAGTTAAATCATGTTTGGGGGAAAAGCCTATAACCCATAAATTTGAAGTCTAATACCATCTAAAAGGGCTTGGATATGAACAAGGTTAGAAATCTAAGGCTAATACTCATTTAAATGGGGCTCGTCGAGTCAGGATCAATTTGTTCGAAAATCCAAGGCTAACACGCTCTCCAAAAACCAAGTTCAATCATGTTTGGGGGAAAAGCCTATAACCCATAAACTTGAAGTCTAATACCATCTAAAAGTGCTTGGATATGAACAAGATTAGAAATCTAAGGCTAATACTCATTTAAATAGGGCTCGTCGAGTCAGGATCAATTTGTCCGAAAATCCAAGGCTAACACCCCTCCAAAAACCAAGTTCAATCATGTTTGGGGGAAAAGCCTATAACCCATAAATTTGAAGTCTAATACCATATAAAAGGGCTTGGATATGAACAAGGTTAGAAATCTAAGGCTAATACTCATTTAAATGGGGCTCGTCGAGTCAGGATCAATTTGTCCGAAAATCCAAGGCTAACACCCCTCCAAAAACCAAGTTCCATCATGTTTGGGGGAAAAGCCTATAACCCATAAATTTGAAGTCTAATACCATCTAAAAGGGCTTGGATATGAACAAGGTTAGAAAACTAAGGCTAATACTCATTTAAATGGGGCTCGTCGAGTCAGGATCAATTTGTCCGAAAATCCAAGGCTAACACGCTCTCCAAAAACCAAGTTCAATCATATTTGGGGGAAAAGCCTATAACCCATAAACTTCAAGTCTAATACCATCTAAAAGTGCTTGGATATGAAAAATATTAGAAAACTAAGTCTAATACTCATCTAAATAGGGCTCGTGGAGTCAGGATCAATTTGTCCGAAAATCCAAGGCTAACACCCCTCCAAAAAGCAAGTTAAATCATGTTTGGGGGAAAAGCCTATAACCCATAAATTTGAAGTCTAATACCATATAAAAGGGCTTGGATATGAACAAGGTTAGAAATATACAGCTAATACTCATTTCAATGGGGCTCGTCGAGTCAGGATCAATTTGTCCGAAAATCCAAGGCTAACACGCTCTCCAAAAACCAAGTTCAATCATGTTTGGGGGGGAAGGATATTACCCATAAATTTGAAGTCTAATACCAACTGAAAGGGCTTGGATATGAACAAGGTTAGAAATCTATGGCTAATACTCATTTAAATGGGGCTCGTCGAGTCAGGATCAATTTGTCCGAAAATCCAAGGCTAACACCCCTCCAAAAACCAAGTTAAATCATGTTTGGGGGAAAAGCCTATAACCCATAAATTTGAAGTCTAATACCATCTAAAAGGGCTTTGATATGAACAAGTTTAGAAATCTAAGAATAATACTCAATTAAATGGGGCTCGTCGAGTGAGGATCAATTTGTCCGAAAATCCAAGGCTAACACCCCTCCAAAAACCAAGTTTAATCATGTTTGGGGGAAAAGCCTATAACCCATAAATTTGAAGTCTAATACCATCTAAAAGGGCTTGGATATGAACAAGGTTAGAAATCTATGGCTAATACTCATTTAAATGGGGCTCGTCGAGTCAGGATCAATTTGTCCGAAAATCCAAGGCTAACACCCCTCCAAAAACCAAGTTAAATCATGTTTGGGGGAAAAGCCTATAACCCATAAATTTGAAGTCTAATACCATCTAAAAGGGCTTGGATATGAACAAGGTTAGAAATCTAAGGCTAATACTCATTTAAATGGGGCTCGTCGAGTCAGGATCAATTTGTCCGAAAATCCAAGGCTAACACCCCTCCAAAAACCAAGTTCAATCATGTTTGGGGGAAAAGCCTATAACCCATAAATTTGAAGTCTAATACCATCTAAAAGGGCTTGGATATGAACAAGGTTAGAAATATAAGTCTAATACTCATTTAAATGGGGCTCGTCGAGTCAGGATCAATTTGTCCGAAAATCCAAGGCTAACACCCCTCCAAAAACCAAGTTAAATCATGTTTGGGGGAAAAGCCTATAACCCATAAATTTGAAGTCTAATACCATCTAAAAGGGCTTGGATATGAACAAGGTTAGAAATATAAGTCTAATACTCATTTAAATGGGGCTCGTCGAGTCAGGATCAATTTGTCCGAAAATCCAAGGCTAACAACCCCTCCAAAAACCAAGTTCAATCATGTTTGGGGGAAAAGCCTATAACCCATAAATTTGAAGTCTAATACAATCTAAAAGGGCTTGGATATGAACAAGGTTATAAATCTAAGGCTAATACTCATTTAAATGGGGCTCGTCGAGTCAGGATCAATTTGTCCGAAAATCCAAGGCTAACACGCTCTCCAAAAACCAAGTTCAATCATGTTTGGGGGAAAAGCCTATAACCCATAAACTTGAAGTCTAATACCATCTAAAAGTGCTTGGATATGAACAAGATTAGAAATCTAAGGCTAATACTCATTTAAATAGGGCTCGTCGAGTCAGGATCAATTTGTCCGAAAATCCAAGGCTAACACCCCTCCAAAAACCAAGTTCCATCATGTTTGGGGGAAAAGCCTATAACCCATAAATTTGAAGTCTAATACCATCTAAAAGGGCTTGGATATGAACAAGGTTAGAAAACTAAGGCTAATACTCATTTAAATGGGGCTCGTCGAGTCAGGATCAATTTGTCCGAAAATCCAAGGCTAACACGCTCTCCAAAAACCAAGTTCAATCATATTTGGGGGAAAAGCCTATAACCCATAAACTTGAAGTCTAATACCATCTAAAAGTGCTTGGATATGAACAATATTAGAAAACTAAGTCTAATACTCATCTAAATAGGGCTCGTGGAGTCAGGATCAATTTGTCCGAAAATCCAAGGCTAACACCCCTCCAAAAAGCAAGTTAAATCATGTTTGGGGGAAAAGCCTATAACCCATAAATTTGAAGTCTAATACCATATAAAAGGGCTTGGATATGAACAAGGTTAGAAATATACAGCTAATACTCATTTAAATGGGGCTCGTCGAGTCAGGATCAATTTGTCCGAAAATCCAAGGCTAACACGCTCTCCAAAAACCAAGTTCAATCATGTTTGGGGGGAAAGGATATTACCCATAAATTTGAAGTCTAATACCAACTGAAAGGGTTTGGATATGAACAAGGTTAGAAATCTATGTCTAATACTCATTTAAATGGGGCTCGTCGAGTCAGGATCAATTTGTCCGAAAATCCAAGGCTAACACCCCTCCAAAAACCAAGTTAAATCATGTTTGGGGGAAAAGCCTATAACCCATAAATTTGAAGTCTAATACCATCTAAAAGGGCTTTGATATGAACAAGGTTAGAAATCTAAGAATAATACTCATTTAAATGGGGCTCGTCGAGTGAGGATCAATTTGTCCGAAAATCCAAGGCTAACACCCCTCCAAAAACCAAGTTTAATCATGTTTGGGGGAAAAGCCTATAACCCATAAATTTGAAGTCTAATACCATCTAAAAGGGCTTGGATATGAACAAGGTTAGAAATCTATGGCTAATACTCATTTAAATGGGGCTCGTCGAGTCAGGATCAATTTGTCCGAAAATCCAAGGCTAACACCCCTCCAAAAACCAAGTTAAATCATGTTTGGGGGAAAAGCCTATAACCCATAAATTTGAAGTCTAATACCAACTAAAAGGGCTTGGATATGAACAAGGTTAGAAATCTAAGGCTAATACTCATTTAAATGGGGCTCGTCGAGTCAGGATCAATTTGTCCGAAAATCCAAGGCTAACACCCCTCCAAAAACCAAGTTCAATCATGTTTGGGGGAAAAGCCTATAACCCATAAATTTGAAGTCTAATACCAACTAAAAGGGCTTGGATATGAACAAGGTTAGAAATCTAAGGCTAATACTCATTTAAATGGGGCTCGTCGAGTCAGGATCAATTTGTCCGAAAATCCAAGGCTAACACGCTCTCCAAAAACCAAGTTCAATAATATTTGGGGGAAAAGCCTATAACCCATAAACTTGAAGTCTAATACCATCTAAAAGTGCTTGGATATGAACAATATTAGAAAACTAAGTCTAATACTCATCTAAATAGGGCTCGTGGAGTCAGGATCAATTTGTCCGAAAATCCAAGGCTAACACCCCTCCAAAAACCAAGTTCAATCATGTTTGGGGGAAAAGCCTATAACCCATAAATTTGAAGTCTAATACCATATAAAAGGGCTTGGATATGAACAAGGTTAGAAATCTACAGCTAATACTCATTTAAATGGGGCTCGTCGAGTCAGGATCAATTTGTCCGAAAATCCAAGGCTAACACGCTCTCCAAAAACCAAGTTCAATCATGTTTGGGGGGAAAGGATATTACCCATAAATTTGAAGTCTAATACCAACTGAAAGGGCTTGGATATGAACAAGGTTAGAAATCTATGGCTAATACTCATTTAAATGGGGCTCGTCGAGTCAGGATCAATTTGTCCGAAAATCCAAGGCTAACACCCCTCCAAAAACCAAGTTAAATCATGTTTGGGGGAAAAGCCTATAACCCATAAATTTGAAGTCTAATACCATCTAAAAGGGCTTTGATATGAACAAGGTTAGAAATCTAAGAATAATACTCATTTAAATGGGGCTCGTCGAGTGAGGATCAATTTGTCCGAAAATCCAAGGCTAACACCCCTCCAAAAACCAAGTTTAATCATGTTTGGGGGAAAAGCCTATAACCCATAAATTTGAAGTCTAATACCATCTAAAAGGGCTTGGATATGAACAAGGTTAGAAATCTATGGCTAATACTCATTTAAATGGGGCTCGTCGAGTCAGGATCAATTTGTCCGAAAATCCAAGGCTAACACCCCTCCAAAAACCAAGTTAAATCATGTTTGGGGGAAAAGCCTATAACCCATAAATTTGAAGTCTAATACCATCTAAAAGGGCTTGGATATGAACAAGGTTAGAAATCTAAGGCTAATACTCATTTAAATGAGGCTCGTCGAGTCAGGATCAATTTGTCCGAAAATCCAAGGCTAACACCCCTCCAAAAACCAAGTTCAATCATGTTTGGGGGAAAAGCCTATAACCCATAAATTTGAAGTCTAATACCATCTAAAAGGGCTTGGATATGAAAAAGGTTAGAAATATAAGTCTAATACTCATTTAAATGGGGCTCGTCGAGTCAGGATCAATTTGTCCGAAAATCCAAGGCTAACACCCCTCCAAAAACCAAGTTAAATCATGTTTGGGGGAAAAGCCTATAACCCATAAATTTGAAGTCTAATACCATCTAAAAGGGCTTGGATATGAACAAGGTTAGAAATATAAGTCTAATACTCATTTAAATGGGGCTCGTCGAGTCAGGATCAATTTGTCCGAAAATCCAAGGCTAACACCCCCTCCAAAAACCAAGTTCAATCATGTTTGGGGGAAAAGCCTATAACCCATAAATTTGAAGTCTAATACAATCTAAAAGGGCTTGGATATGAACAAGGTTAGAAATCTAAGGCTAATACTCATTTAAATGGGGCTCGTCGAGTCAGGATCAATTTGTCCGAAAATCCTAGGCTAACACGCTCTCCAAAAACCAAGTTCAATCATGTTTGGGGGAAAAGCCTATAACCCATAAACTTGAAGTCTAATACCATCTAAAAGTGCTTGGATATGAACAAGATTAGAAATCTAAGGCTAATACTTATTTAAATAGGGCTCGTCGAGTCAGGATCAATTTGTCCGAAAATCCAAGGCTAACACCCCTCCAAAAACCAAGTTCCATCATGTTTGGGGGAAAAGCCTATAACCCATAAATTTGAAGTCTAATACCATCTAAAAGGGCTTGGATATGAACAAGGTTAGAAAACTAAGGCTAATACTCATTTAAATGGGGCTCGTCGAGTCAGGATCAATTTGTCCGAAAATCCAAGGCTAACACGCTCTCCAAAAACCAAGTTCAATCATATTTGGGGGAAAAGCCTATAACCCATAAACTTGAAGTCTAATACCATCTAAAAGTGCTTGGATATGAACAATATTAGAAAACTAAGTCTAATACTCATCTAAATAGGGCTCGTGGAGTCAGGATCAATTTGTCCGAAAATCCAAGGCTAACACCCCTCCCAAAAGCAAGTTAAATCATGTTTGGGGGAAAAGCCTATAACCCATAAATTTGAAGTCTAATACCATATAAAAGGACTTGGATATGAACAAGGTTAGAAATATACAGCTAATACTCATTTCAATGGGGCTCGTCGAGTCAGGATCAATTTGTCCGAAAATCCAAGGCTAACACGCTCTCCAAAAACCAAGTTCAATCATGTTTGGGGGGAAAGGATATTACCCATAAATTTGAAGTCTAATACCAACTGAAAGGGCTTGGATATGAACAAGGTTAGAAATCTATGGCTAATACTCATTTAAATGGGGCTCGTCGAGTCAGGATCAATTTGTCCGAAAATCCAAGGCTAACACCCCTCCAAAAACCAAGTTAAATCATGTTTGGGGGAAAAGCCTATAACCCATAAATTTGAAGTCTAATACCATCTAAAAGGGCTTTGATATGAACAAGGTTAGAAATCTAAGAATAATACTCATTTAAATGGGGCTCGTCGAGTGAGGATCAATTTGTCCGAAAATCCAAGGCTAACACCCCTCCAAAAACCAAGTTTAATCATGTTTGGGGGAAAAGCCTATAACCCATAAATTTGAAGTCTAATACCATCTAAAAGGGCTTGGATATGAACAAGGTTAGAAATCTATGGCTAATACTCATTTAAATGGGGCTCGTCGAGTCAGGATCAATTTGTCCGAAAATCCAAGGCTAACACCCCTCCAAAAACCAAGTTAAATCATGTTTGGGGGAAAAGCCTATAACCCATAAATTTGAAGTCTAATACCATATAAAAGGGCTTGGATATGAACAAGGTTAGAAATATAAGGCTAATACTCATTTAAATGGGGCTCGTCGAGTCAGGATCAATTTGTCCGAAAATCCAAGGCTAACACCCCTCCAAAAACCAAGTTCAATCATGTTTGGGGGAAAAGCCTATAACCCATAAATTTGAAGTCTAATACCATCTAAAAGGGCTTGGATATGAACAAGGTTAGAAATATAAGTCTAATACTCATTTAAATGGGGCTCGTCGAGTCAGGATCAATTTGTCCGAAAATCCAAGGCTAACACCCCTCCAAAAACCAAGTTAAATCATGTTTGGGGGAAAAGCCTATAACCCATAAATTTGAAGTCTAATACCATCTAAAAGGGCTTGGATATGAACAAGGTTAGAAATATAAGTCTAATACTCATTTAAATGGGGCTCGTCGAGTCAGGATCAATTTGTCCGAAAATCCAAGGCTAACACCCCCTCCAAAAACCAAGTTCAATCATGTTTGGGGGAAAAGCCTATAACCCATAAATTTGAAGTCTAATACATTCTAAAAGGGCTTGGATATGAACAAGGTTAGAAATCTAAGGCTAATACTCATTTAAATGGGGCTCGTCGAGTCAGGATCAATTTGTCCGAAAATCCAAGGCTAACACGCTCTCCAAAAACCAAGTTCAATCATGTTTGGGGGAAAAGCCTATAACCCATAAACTTGAAGTCTAATACCATCTAAAAGTGCTTGGATATGAACAAGATTAGAAATCTAAGGCTAATACTCATTTAAATAGGGCTCGTCGAGTCAGGATCAATTTGTCCGAAAATCCAAGGCTAACACCCCTCCAAAAACCAAGTTCCATCATGTTTGGGGGAAAAGCCTATAACCCATAAATTTGAAGTCTAATACCATCTAAAAGGGCTTGGATATGAACAAGGTTAGAAAACTAAGGCTAATACTCATTTAAATGGGGCTCGTCGAGTCAGGATCAATTTGTCCGAAAATCCAAGGTTAACACGCTCTCCAAAAACCAAGTTCAATCATGTTTGGGGGAAAAGCCTATAACCCATAAACTTGAAGTCTAATACCATCTAAAAGTGCTTGGATATGAACAATATTAGAAATCTAAGTCTAATACTCATCTAAATAGGGCTTGTGGAGTCAGGATCAATTTGTCCGAAAATCCAAGGCTAACACCCCCTCCAAAAACCAAGTTCAATCATGTTTGGGGGAAAAGGATATTACCCATAAATTTGAAGTCTAATACCATATAAAAGTGCTTGGATATGAACAAGGTTAGAAATCTACGGCTAATACTCATTTAAATGGGGCTCGTCGAGTCAGGATCAATTTGTCCGAAAATCCAAGGCTAACAGCCCCTCCAAAAACCAAGTTCAATCATGTTTGGGGAAAAAGGATATTACCCATAAATTTGAAGTCTAATACCATATAAAAGGGCTTGGATATGAACAAGGTTAGAAATCTAAGGCTAATACTCATTTAAATGGGGCTCGTCGAGTCAGGATCAATTTGTCCGAAAATCCAAGGCTAACACCCTTCCAAAAACCAAGTTAAATCATGTTTGGGGGAAAAGCCTATAACCCATAAATTTGAAGTCTAATACCATCTAAAAGGGCTTGGATATGAACAAGGTTAGAAATCTAAGGCTAATACTCATTTAAATGGGGCTCGTCAAGTCAGGATCAATTTGTCCGAAAATCCAAGTCTAACACGCTCTCCAAAAACCAAGTTCAATCATGTTTGGGGGAAAAGCCTATAACCCATAAACTTGAAGTCTAATGCCATCTAAAAGTGCTTGGATATGAACAATATTAGAAAACTAAGTCTAATACTCATCTAAATAGGGCTCGTGGAGTCAGGATCAATTTGTCCGAAAATCCAAGGCTAACACCCCTCCAAAAAGCAAGTTAAATCATGTTTGGGGGAAAAGCCTATAACCCATAAATTTGAAGTCTAATACCATATAAAAGGGCTTGGATATGAACAAGGTTAGAAATCTAAGGCTAATACTCATTTAAATGGGGCTCGTCGAGTCAGGATCAATTTGTCCGAAAATCCAAGGCTAACACGCTCTCCAAAAACCAAGTTCAATCATGTTTGGGGGGAAAGGATATTACCCATAAATTTGAAGTCTAATACCAACTGAAAGGGCTTGGATATGAACAAGGTTAGAAATCTATGGCTAATACTCATTTAAATGGGGCTCGTCGAGTCAGGATCAATTTGTCCGAAAATCCAAGGCTAACACCCCTCCAAAAACCAAGTTAAATCATGTTTGGGGGAAAAGCCTATAACCCATAAATTTGAAGTCTAATACCATCTAAAAGGGCTTTGATATGAACAAGGTTAGAAATCTAAGAATAATACTCATTTAAATGGGGCTCGTCGAGTGAGGATCAATTTGTCCGAAAATCCAAGGCTAACACCCCTCCAAAAACCAAGTTTAATCATGTTTGGGGGAAAAGCCTATAACCCATAAATTTGAAGTCTAATACCATCTAAAAGGGCTTGGATATGAACAAGGTTAGAAATCTATGGCTAATACTCATTTAAATGGGGCTCGTCGAGTCAGGATCAATTTGTCCGAAAATCCAAGGCTAACACCCCTCCAAAAACCAAGTTAAATCATGTTTGGGGGAAAAGCCTATAACCCATAAATTTGAAGTCTAATACCATCTAAAAGGGCTTGGATATGAACAAGGTTAGAAATCTAAGGCTAATACTCATTTAAATGGGGCTCGTCGAGTCAGGATCAATTTGTCCGAAAATCCAAGGCTAACACCCCTCCAAAAACCAAGTTCAATCATGTTTGGGGGAAAAGCCTATAACCCATAAATTTGAAGTCTAATACCATCTAAAAGGGCTTGGATATGAACAAGGTTAGAAATCTAAGGCTAATACTCATTTAAATGGGGCTCGTCGAGTCAGGATCAATTTGTCCGAAAATCCAAGGCTAACACCCCTCCAAAAACCAAGTTAAATCATGTTTGGGGGAAAAGCCTATAACCCATAAATTTGAAGTCTAATACCATCTAAAAGGGCTTGGATATGAACAAGGTTAGAAATATAAGTCTAATACTCATTTAAATGGGGCTCGTCGAGTCAGGATCAATTTGTCCGAAAATCCAAGGCTAACACCCCCTCCAAAAACCAAGTTCAATCATGTTTGGGGGAAAAGCCTATAACCCATAAATTTGAAGTCTAATACAATCTAAAAGGGCTTGGATATGAACAAGGTTAGAAATCTAAGGCTAATACTCATTTAAATGGGGCTCGTCGAGTCAGGATCAATTTGTCCGAAAATCCAAGGCTAACACGCTCTCCAAAAACCAAGTTCAATCATGTTTGGGGGAAAAGCCTATAACCCATAAACTTGTAGTCTAATACCATCTAAAAGTGCTTGGATATGAACAAGATTAGAAATCTAAGGCTAATACTCATTTAAATAGGGCTCGTCGAGTCAGGATCAATTTGTCCGAAAATCCAAGGCTAACACCCCCTCCAAAAACCAAGTTCAATCATGTTTGGGGGAAAAGGATATTAGCCATAAATTTGAAGTCTAATACCATATAAAAGGGCTTGGATATGAACAAGGTTAGAAATCTATGGCTAATACTCATTTAAATGGGGCTCGTCGAGTCAGGATCAATTTGTCCGAAAATCCAAGGCTAACACCCCTCCAAAAACCAAGTTAAATCATGTTTGGGGGAAAAGCCTATAACCCATAAATTTGAAGTCTAATACCATCTAAAAGGGCTTGGATATGAACAAGGTTAGAAATATAAGTCTAATACTCATTTAAATGGGGCTCGTCGAGTCAGGATCAATTTGTCCGAAAATCCAAGGCTAACACCCCCTCCAAAAACCAAGTTCAATCATGTTTGGGGGAAAAGCCTATAACCCATAAATTTGAAGTCTAATACAATCTAAAAGGGCTTGGATATGAACAAGGTTAGAAATCTAAGGCTAATACTCATTTAAATGGGGCTCGTCGAGTCAGGATCAATTTGTCCGAAAATCCAAGGCTAACACGCTCTCCAAAAACCAAGTTCAATCATGTTTGGGGGAAAAGCCTATAACCCATAAACTTGTAGTCTAATACCATCTAAAAGTGCTTGGATATGAACAAGATTAGAAATCTAAGGCTAATACTCATTTAAATAGGGCTCGTCGAGTCAGGATCAATTTGTCCGAAAATCCAAGGCTAACACCCCTCCAAAAACCAAGTTCCATCATGTTTGGGGGAAAAGCCTATAACCCATAAATTTGAAGTCTAATACCATCTAAAAGGGCTTGGATATGAACAAGGTTAGAAAACTAAGGCTAATACTCATTTAAATGGGGCTCGTCGAGTCAGGATCAATTTGTCCGAAAATCCAAGGTTAACACGCTCTCCAAAAACCAAGTTCAATCATGTTTGGGGGAAAAGCCTATAACCCATAAACTTGAAGTCTAATACCATCTAAAAGTGCTTGGATATGAACAATATTAGAAATCTAAGTCTAATACTCATCTAAATAGGGCTTGTGGAGTCAGGATCAATTTGTCCGAAAATCCAAGGCTAACACCCCCTCCAAAAACCAAGTTCAATCATGTTTGGGGGAAAAGGATATTACCCATAAATTTGAAGTCTAATACCATATAAAAGTGCTTGGATATGAACAAGGTTAGAAATCTACGGCTAATACTCATTTAAATGGGGCTCGTCGAGTCAGGATCAATTTGTCCGAAAATCCAAGGCTAACAGCCCCTCCAAAAACCAAGTTCAATCATGTTTGGGGGAAAAGGATATTACCCATAAATTTGAAGTCTAATACCATATAAAAGGGCTTGGATATGAACAAGGTTAGAAATCTAAGGCTAATACTCATTTAAATGGGGCTCGTCGAGTCAGGATCAATTTGTCCGAAAATCCAAGGCTAACACCCTTCCAAAAACCAAGTTAAATCATGTTTGGGGGAAAAGCCTATAACCCATAAATTTGAAGTCTAATACCATCTAAAAGGGCTTGGATATGAACAAGGTTAGAAATCTAAGGCTAATACTCATTTAAATGGGGCTCGTCAAGTCAGGATCAATTTGTCCGAAAATCCAAGGCTAACACGCTCTCCAAAAACCAAGTTCAATCATGTTTGGGGGAAAAGCCTATAACCCATAAACTTGAAGTCTAATACCATCTAAAAGTGCTTGAATATGAACAATATTAGAAAACTAAGTCTAATACTCATCTAAATAGGGCTCGTGGAGTCAGGATCAATTTGTCCGAAAATCCAAGGCTAACACCCCTCCAAAAACCAAGTTCAATCATGTTTGGGGGAAAAGCCTATAACCCATAAATTTGAAGTCTAATACCATATAAAAGGGCTTGGATATGAACAAGGTTAGAAATCTAAGGCTAATACTCATTTAAATGGGGCTCGTCGAGTCAGGATCAATTTGTCCGAAAATCCAAGGCTAACACCCTTCCAAAAACCAAGTTAAATCATGTTTGGGGGAAAAGCCTATAACCCATAAATTTGAAGTCTAATACCATCTAAAAGGGCTTGGATATGAACAAGGTTAGAAATCTAAGGGTAATACTCATTTAAATGGGGCTCGTCGAGTCAGGATCAATTTGTCCGAAAATCCAAGGCTAACACGCTCTCCAAAAACCAAGTTCAATCATATTTGGGGGAAAAGCCTATAACCCATAAACTTGAAGTCTAATACCATCTAAAAGTGCTTGGATATGAACAATATTAGAAAACTAAGTCTAATACTCATCTAAATAGGGCTCGTGGAGTCAGGATCAATTTGTCCGAAAATCCAAGGCTAACACCCCTCCAAAAACCAAGTTCAATCATGTTTGGGGGAAAAGCCTATAACCCATAAATTTGAAGTATAATACCATCTAAAAGGGCTTGGATATGAACAAGGTTAGAAATCTAAGGATAATACTAATTTAAATGGGGCTCGTCGAGTGAGGATCAATTTGTCCGAAAATCCAAGGCTAACACCCCTCCAAAAAGCAAGTTAAATCATGTTTGGGGGAAAAGCCTATAACCCATAAATTTGAAGTCTAATACCATATAAAAGGGCTTGGATATGAACAAGGTTAGAAATATACAGCTAATACTCATTTAAATGGGGCTCGTCGAGTCAGGATCAATTTGTCCGAAAATCCAAGGCTAACACGCTCTCCAAAAACCAAGTTCAATCATGTTTGGGGGGAAAGGATATTACCCATAAATTTGAAGTCTAATACCAACTGAAAGGGCTTGGATATGAACAAGGTTAGAAATCTATGGCTAATACTCATTTAAATGGGGCTCGTCGAGTCAGGATCAATTTGTCCGAAAATCCAAGGCTAACACCCCTCCAAAAACCAAGTTTAATCATGTTTGGGGGAAAAGCCTATAACCCATAAATTTGAAGTCTAATACCATCTACAAGGGCTTGGATATGTACAAGGTTAGAAATCTAAGGCTAATACTCATTTAAATGGGGCTCGTCGAGTCAGGATCAATTTATCCGAAAATCCAAGGCTAACACCCCCTCCAAAAACCAAGTTCAATCATGTTTGGGGGAAAAGGATATTACCCATAAATTTGAAGTCTAATACCATATAAAAGTGCTTGGATATGAACAAGGTTAGAAATCTACGGCTAATATTCATTTAAATACGGCTCGTCGCGTCAGGATCAATTTGTCCGAAAATCCAAGGCTAACACCCCCTCCAAAAACCAAGTTCAATCATGTTTGGGGGGAAAGGATATTACCCATAAATTTGAAGTCTAATACCAACTGAAAGGACTTGGATATGAACAAGGTTAGAAATCTATGGCTAATACTCATTTAAATGGGGCTCGTCGAGTCAGGATCAATTTGTCCGAAAATCCAAGGCTAACACCCCTCCAAAAACCAAGTTAAATCATGTTTGGGGGAAAAGCCTATAACCCATAAATTTGAAGTCTAATACCATCTAAAAGGGCTTTGATATGAACAAGGTTAGAAATCTAAGAATAATACTCATTTAAATGGGGCTCGTCGAGTGAGGATCAATTTGTCCGAAAATCCAAGGCTAACACCCCTCCAAAAACCAAGTTTAATCATGTTTGGGGGAAAAGCCTATAACCCATAAATTTGAAGTCTAATACCATCTAAAAGGGCTTGGATATGAACAAGGTTAGAAATCTAAGGATAATACTCATTTAAATGGGGCTCGTCGAGTCAGGATCAATTTGTCCGAAAATCCAAGGCTAACACGCTCTCCAAAAACCAAGTTCAATCATGTTTGGGGGAAAAGCCTATAACCCATAAACTTGAAGTCTAATACCATCTAAAAGTGCTTGGATATGAACAAGATTAGAAATCTAAGGCTAATACTCATTTAAATAGGGCTCGTCGAGTCAGGATCAATTTGTCCGAAAATCCAAGGCTAACACCCCTCCAAAAACCAAGTTCCATCATGTTTGGGGGAAAAGCCTATAACCCATAAATTTGAAGTCTAATACCATCTAAAAGGGCTTGGATATGAACAAGGTTAGAAAACTAAGGCTAATACTCATGTAAATGGGGCTCGTCGAGTCAGGATCAATTTGTCCGAAAATCCAAGGTTAACACGCTCTCCAAAAACCAAGTTCAATCATGTTTGGGGGAAAAGCCTATAACCCATAAACTTGAAGTCTAATACCATCTAAAAGTGCTTGGATATGAACAATATTAGAAATCTAAGTCTAATACTCATCTAAATAGGGCTCGTGGAGTCAGGATCAATTTGTCCGAAAATCCAAGGCTAACACCCCCTCCAAAAACCAAGTTCAATCATGTTTGGGGGAAAAGGATATTAGCCATAAATTTGAAGTCTAATACCATATAAAAGTGCTTGGATATGAACAAGGTTAGAAATCTACGGCTAATACTCATTTAAATGGGGCTCGTCGAGTCAGGATCAATTTGTCCGAAAATCCAAGGCTAACACCCCCTCCAAAAACCAAGTTCAATCATGTTTGGGGGAAAAGGATATTACCCATAAATTTGAAGTCTAATACCATATAAAAGTGCTTGGATATGAACAAGGTTAGAAATCTACGGCTAATACTCATTTAAATGGGGCTCGTTGAGTCAGGATCAATTTGTCCGAAAATCCAAGGCTAACACCCCCTCCAAAAACCAAGTTAAATCATGTTTGGGGGAAAAGCCTATAACCCATAAATTTGAAGTCTAATACCATCTAAAAGGGCTTGGATATGAACAAGGTTAGAAATATAAGTCTAATACTCATTTAAATGGGGCTCGTCGAGTCAGGATCAATTTGTCCGAAAATCCAAGGCTAACACGCTCTCCAAAAACCAAGTTCAATCATGTTTGGGGGAAAAGCCTATAACCCATAAACTTGAAGTCTAATACCATCTAAAAGCGCTTGGATATGAACAAGATTAGAAATCTAAGGCTAATACTCATTTAAATAGGGCTCGTCGAGTCAGGATCAATTTGTCCGAAAATCCAAGGCTAACACCCCTCCAAAAATCAAGTTCAATCATGTTTGGGGGAAAAGCCTATAACCCATAAATTTGAAGTCTAATACCATCTAAAAGGGCTTGAATATGAACAAGGTTAGAAATCTAAGGCTAATACTCATTTAAATGGGGCTCGTCGAGTCAGGATCAATTTGTCCGAAAATCCAAGGCTAACACCCCCTCCAAAAACCAAGTTCCATCATGTTTGGGGGAAAAGCCTATAACCCATAAATTTGAAGTCTAATACCATCTAAAAGGGCTTGGATATGAACAAGGTTAGAAAACTAAGGCTAATACTCATTTAAATGGGGCTCGTCGAGTCAGGATCAATTTGTCCGAAAATCCAAGGTTAACACGCTCTCCAAAAACCAAGTTCAATCATGTTTGGGGGAAAAGCCTATAACCCATAAACTTGAAGTCTAATACCATCTAAAAGTGCTTGGATATGAACAATATTAGAAATCTAAGTCTAATACTCATCTAAATAGGGCTCGTGGAGTCAGGATCAATTTGTCCGAAAATCCAAGGCTAACACCCCCTCCAAAAACCAAGTTCAATCATGTTTGGGGGAAAAGGATATTACCCATAAATTTGAAGTCTAATACCATATAAAAGGGCTTGGATATGAACAAGGTTAGAAATCTAAGGCTAATACTCATTTAAATGGGGCTCGTCGAGTCAGGATCAATTTGTCCGAAAATCGAAGGCTAACACGCTCTCCAAAAACCAAGTTCAATCATGTTTGGGGGAAAAGCCTATAACCCATAAACTTGAAGTCTAATACCATCTAAAAGTGCTTGGATATGAACAATATTAGAAATCTAAGTCTAATACTCATCTAAATAGGGATCGTGGAGTCAGGATCAATTTGTCCGAAAATCCAAGGCTAACACCCCTCCAAAAACCAAGTTCAATCATGTTTGGGGGAAAAGCCTATAACCCATAAATTTGAAGTCTAATACCATCTAAAAGGGCTTGGATATGAACAAGGTTAGAAATCTAAGGCTAATACTCATTTATATGGGGCTCGTCGAGTCAGGATCAATTTGTCCAAAAATCCAAGGCTAACACCCCATCCAAAAACCAAGTTCAATCATGTTTGGGGGAAAAGGATATTACCCATAAATTTGAAGTCTAATACCATATAAAAGTGCTTGGATATGAACAAGGTTAGAAATCTACGGCTAATATTCATTTAAATACGGCTCGTCGCGTCAGGATCAATTTGTCTGAAAATCCAAGGCTAACACCCCCTCCAAAAACCAAGTTCAATCATGTTTGGGGGGAAAGGATATTACCTATAAATTTGAAGTCTAATACCATCTAAAAGTGCTTGGATATGAACAATATTAGAAATCTAAGTCTAATACTCATCTTAATAGGGCTCGTGGAGTCAGGATCAATTTGTTCAAAAATCCAAGGCTAACACCCCCTCCAAAAACCAAGTTAAATCATGTTTGGGGGAAAAGCCTATAACCCATAAATTTGAAGTCTAATACCATCTAAAAGGGCTTGGATATGAACAAGGTTAGAAATATAAGTCTAATACTCATTTAAATGGGGCTCGTCGAGTCAGGATCAATTTGTCCGAAAATCCAAGGCTAACACCCCCTCCAAAAACCAAGTTCAATCATGTTTGGGGGAAAAGCCTATAACCCATAAATTTGAAGTCTAATACAATATAAAAGGGTTTGGATATGAACAAGGTTAGAAATCTAAGGCTAATACTCATTTAAATGGGGCTCGTCGAGTCAGGATCAATTTGTCCGAAAATCCAAGGCTAACACCCCTCCAGAAACCAAGTTCCATCATGTTTGGGGGAAAAGCCTATAACCCATAAATTTGAAGTCTAATACCATCTAAAAGGGCTTGGATATGAACAAGGTTAGAAATCTAAGGCTAATACTCATTTATATGGGGCTCGTCGAGTCAGGATCAATTTGTCCAAAAATCCAAGGCTAACACCCCATCCAAAAACCAAGTTCAATCATGTTTGGGGGAAAAGGATATTACCCATAAATTTGAAGTCTAGTACCATATAAAAGTGCTTGGATATGAACAAGGTTAGAAATCTACGGCTAATATTCATTTAAATACGGCTCGTCGCGTCAGGATCAATTTGTCCGAAAATCCAAGGCTAACACCCCCTCCAAAAACCAAGTTCAATCATGTTTGGGGGGAAAGGATATTACCTATAAATTTGAAGTCTAATACCATCTAAAAGTGCTTGGATATGAACAATATTAGAAATCTAAGTCTAATACTCATCTTAATAGGGCTCGTGGAGTCAGGATCAATTTGTTCAAAAATCCAAGGCTAACACCCCCTCCAAAAACCAAGTTAAATCATGTTTGGGGGAAAAGCCTATAACCCATAAATTTGAAGTCTAATACCATCTAAAAGGGCTTGGATATGAACAAGGTTAGAAATATAAGTCTAATACTCATTTAAATGGGGCTCGTCGAGTCAGGATCAATTTGTCCGAAAATCCAAGGCTAACACCCCCTCCAAAAACCAAGTTCAATCATGTTTGGGGGAAAAGCCTATAACCCATAAATTTGAAGTCTAATACAATATAAAAGGGTTTGGATATGAACAAGGTTAGAAATCTAAGGCTAATACTCATTTAAATGGGGCTCGTCGAGTCAGGATCAATTTGTCCGAAAATCCAAGGCTAACACCCCTCCAGAAACCAAGTTCCATCATGTTTGGGGGAAAAGCCTATAACCCATAAATTTGAAGTCTAATACCATCTAAAAGGGCTTGGATATGAACAAGGTTAGAAAACTAAGGCTAAAAATCATTTAAATGGGGCTCGTCGAGTCAGGATCAATTTGTCCGAAAATCCAAGGTTAACACGCTCTCCAAAAACCAAGTTCAATCATGTTTGGGGGAAAAGCCTATAACCCATAAACTTGAAGTCTAATACCATCTAAAAGTGCTTGGATATGAACAAGATTAGAAATCTAAGGCTAATACTCATTTAAATAGGGCTCGTCGAGTCAGGATCAATTTGTCCGAAAATCCAAGGCTAACACCCCTCCAAAAATCAAGTTCAATCATGTTTGGGGGAAAAGCCTATAACCCATAAATTTGAAGTCTAATACCATCTAAAAGGGCTTGAATATGAACAAGGTTAGAAATCAAAGGCTAATACTCATTTAAATGGGGCTCGTCGAGTCAGGATCAATTTGTCCGAAAATCCAAGGCTAACACCCCCTCCAAAAACCAAGTTAAATCATGTTTGGGGGAAAAGCCTATAACCCATAAATTTGAAGTCTAATACCATCTAAAAGGGCTTGGATATGAACAAGGTTAGAAATATAAGTCTAATACTCATTTAAATGGGGCTCGTCGAGTCAGGATCAATTTGTCCGAAAATCCAAGGCTAACACGCTCTCCAAAAACCAAGTTCAATCATGTTTGGGGGAAAAGCCTATAACCCATAAACTTGAAGTCTAATACCATCTAAAAGTGCTTGGATATGAACAAGATTAGAAATCTAAGGCTAATACTCATTTAAATAGGGCTCGTCGAGTCAGGATCAATTTGTCCGAAAATCCAAGGCTAACACCCCTCCAAAAACCAAGTTCCATCATGTTTGGGGGAAAAGCCTATAACCCATAAATTTGAAGTCTAATACTATCTAAAAGGGCTTGGATATGAACAAGGTTAGAAATCTAAGGCTAATACTCATTTAAATGGGGCTCGTCGAGTCAGGATCAATTTGTCCGAAAATCCAAGGCTAACACCCCTCCAAAAATCAAGTTCAATCATGTTTGGGGGAAAAGCCTATAACCCATAAATTTGAAGTCTAATACCATCTAAAAGGGCTTGAATATGAACAAGGTTAGAAATCAAAGGCTAATACTCATTTAAATGGGGCTCGTCGAGTCAGGATCAATTTGTCCGAAAATCCAAGGCTAACACCCCCTCCAAAAACCAAGTTAAATCATGTTTGGGGGAAAAGCCTATAACCCATAAATTTGAAGTCTAATACCATCTAAAAGGGCTTGGATATGAACAAGGTTAGAAATATAAGTCTAATACTCATTTAAATGGGGCTCGTCGAGTTAGGATCAATTTGTCCGAAAATCCAAGGCTAACACGCTCTCCAAAAACCAAGTTCAATCATGTTTGGGGGAAAAGCCTATAACCCATAAACTTGAAGTCTAATACCATCTAAAAGTGCTTGGATATGAACAAGATTAGAAATCTAAGGCTAATACTCATTTAAATAGGGCTCGTCGAGTCAGGATCAATTTGTCCGAAAATCCAAGGCTAACACCCCTCCAAAAACCAAGTTCCATCATGTTTGGGGGAAAAGCCTATAACCCATAAATTTTAAGTCTAATACCATCTAAAAGGGCTTGAATATGAACAAGGTTAGAAATCTAAGGCTAATACTCATTTAAATGGGGCTCGTCGAGTCAGGATCAATTTGTCCGAAAATCCAAGGCTAACACCCCCTCCAAAAACCAAGTTCAATCATGTTTGGGGGGAAAGGATATTACCTATAAATTTGAAGTCTAATACCATCTAAAAGTGCTTGGATATGAACAAGATTAGAAATCTAAGGCTAATACTCATTTAAATAGGGCTCGTCGAGTCAGGATCAATTTGTCCGAAAATCCAAGGCTAACACCCCTCCAAAAACCAAGTTCCATCATGTTTGGGGGAAAAGCCTATAACCCATAAATTTGAAGTCTAATACCATCTAAAAGTGCTTGAATATGAACAAGGCTAGAAATCTAAGGCTAATACTCATTTAAATGGGGCTCGTCGAGTCAGGATCAATTTGTCCGAAAATCCAAGGCTAACACGCTCTCCAAAAATCAAGTTCAATCATGTTTGGGGGAAAAGCCTATAACCCATAAACTTGAAGTCTAATACCATCTAAAAGTGCTTGGATATGAACAAGATTAGAAATATAAGGCTAATACTCATCTAAATAGGGCTCGTCGAGTCAGGATCAATTTGTCCGAAAATCCAAGGCTAACACCCCTCCAAAAATCAAGTTCAATCATGTTTGGGGGAAAAGCCTATAACCCATAAATTTGAAGTCTAATACCATCTAAAAGGGCTTTAATATGAACAAGGTTAGAAATCTAAGGCTAATACTCATTTAAATGGGGCTCGTCGAGTCAGGATCAATTTGTCCGAAAATCCAAGGCTAACACGCTCTCCAAAAACCAAGTTCAATCATGTTTGGGGGAAAAGCCTATAACCCATAAACTTGAAGTCTAATACCATCTAAAAGTGCTTGGATATGAACAATATTAGAAATCTAAGTCTAATACTCATCTAAATAGGGCTCGTGGAGTCAGGATCAATTTGTCCGAAAATCCAAGGCTAACACCCCTCCAAAAACCAAGTTCAATCATGTTTGGGGGAAAAGCCTATAACCCATAAATTTGAAGTCTAATACCATCTAAAAGTGCTTGGATATGAACAAGGTTAGAAATCTACGGCTAATATTCATTTAAATGGGGCTCGTCGCGTCAGGATCAATTTGTCCGAAAATCCAAGGCTAACACCCCCTCCAAAAACCAAGTTCAATCATGTTTGGGGGGAAAGGATATTACCTATAAATTTGAAGTCTAATACCATCTAAAAGTGCTTGGATATGAACAATATTATAAATCTAAGTCTAATACTCATCTTAATAGGGCTCGTGGAGTCAGGATCAATTTGTTCAAAAATCCAAGGCTAACACCCCCTCCAAAAACCAAGTTCAATCATGTTTGGGGGAAAAGCCTATAACCCATAAATTTGAAGTCTAATACCATCTAAAAGTGCTTGGATATGAACAAGGCTAGAAATCTACGGCTAATATTCATTTAAATACGGCTCGTCGCGTCAGGATCAATTTGTCCGAAAATCCAAGGCTAACACCCCCTCCAAAAACCAAGTTCAATCATGTTTGGGGGGAAAGGATATTACCTATAAATTTGAAGTCTAATACCATCTAAAAGTGCTTGGATATGAACAATATTAGAAATCTAAGTCTAATACTCATCTTAATAGGGCTCGTGGAGTCAGGATCAATTTGTTCAAAAATCCAAGGCTAACACCACCTCCAAAAACCAAGTTAAATCATGTTTGGGGGAAAAGCCTATAACCCATAAATTTGAAGTCTAATACCATCTAAAAGGGCTTGGATATGAACAAGGTTAGAAATATAAGTCTAATACTCATTTAAATGGGGCTCGTCAAGTCAGGATCAATTTGTCCGAAAATCCAAGGCTAACACCCCTCCAGAAACCAAGTTAAATCATGTTTGGGGGAAAAGCCTATAACCCATAAATTTGAAGTCTAATACAATCTAAATAGGGCTTGGATATGAACAATATTAGAAATCTAAGTCTAATACTCATCTAAATAGAGCTCGTGGAGTCAGGATCAATTTGTCCGAAAATCCAAGGCTAACACCCCTCCAAAAACCAAGTTCAATCATGTTTGGGGGAAAAGCCTATAACCCATAAATTTGAAGTCTAATACCATCTAAAAGTGCTTGGATATGAACAAGGCTAGAAATCTACGGCTAATATTCATTTAAATACGGCTCGTCGCGTCAGGATCAATTTGTCCGAAAATCCAAGGCTAACACCCCCTCCAAAAACCAAGTTCAATCATGTTTGGGGGAAAGGATATTACCTATAAATTTGAAGTCTAATACCATCTAAAAGTGCTTGGATATGAACAATATTAGAAATCTAAGTCTAATACTCATCTTAATAGGGCTCGTGGAGTCAGGATCAATTTGTTCAAAAATCCAAGGCTAACACCCCCTCCAAAAACCAAGTTAAATCATGTTTGGGGGAAAAGCCTATAACCCATAAATTTGAAGTCTAATACCATCTAAAAGGGCTTGGATATGAACAAGGTTAGAAATATAAGTCTAATACTCATTTAAATGGGGCTCGTCGAGTCAGGATCAATTTGTCCGAAAATCCAAGGCTAACACCCCTCCAAAAACCAAGTTCAATCATGTTTGGGGGAAAAGCCTATAACCCATAAATTTGAAGTCTAATACCATCTAAAAGGGCTTGGATATGAACAAGGTTAGAAATCTAAGGCTAATACTCATTTAAATGGGGCTCGTCGAGTCAGGATCAATTTGTCCGAAAATCCAAGGCTAACACGCTCTCCAAAAACCAAGTTCAATCATGTTTGGGGGAAAAGCCTATAACCCATAAACTTGAAGTCTAATACCATCTAAAAGTGCTTGGATATGAACAAGATTAGAAATCTAAGGCTAATACTCATTTAAATAGGGCTCGTCGAGTCAGGATCAATTTGTCCGAAAATCCAAGGCTAACACCCCTCCAAAAATCAAGTTCAATCATGTTTGGGGGAAAAGCCTATAACCCATAAATTTGAAGTCTAATACCATCTAAAAGGGCTTTAATATGAACAAGGTTAGAAATCTAAGGCTAATACTCATTTAAATGGGGCTCGTCGAGTCAGGATCAATTTGTCCGAAAATCCAAGGCTAACACGCTCTCCAAAAACCAAGTTCAATCATGTTTGGGGGAAAAGCCTATAACCCATAAACTTGAAGTCTAATACCATCTAAAAGTGCTTGGATATGAACAATATTAGAAATCTAAGTCTAATACTCATCTAAATAGGGCTCGTGGAGTCAGGATCAATTTGTCCGAAAATCCAAGGCTAACACCCCTCCAAAAACCAAGTTCAATCATGTTTGGGGGAAAAGCCTATAACCCATAAATTTGAAGTCTAATACCATCTAAAAGTGCTTGGATATGAACAAGGTTAGAAATCTACGGCTAATATTCATTTAAATACGGCTCGTCGCGTCAGGATCAATTTGTCCGAAAATCCAAGGCTAACACCCCCTCCAAAAACCAAGTTCAATCATGTTTGGGGGGAAAGGATATTACCTATAAATTTGAAGTCTAATACCATCTAAAAGTGCTTGGATATGAACAATATTAGAAATCTAAGTCTAATACTCATCTTAATAGGGCTCGTGGAGTCAGGATCAATTTGTTCAAAAATCCAAGGCTAACACCCCCTCCAAAAACCAAGTTCAATCATGTTTGGGGGAAAAGCCTATAACCCATAAATTTGAAGTCTAATACCATCTAAAAGTGCTTGGATATGAACAAGGCTAGAAATCTACGGCTAATATTCATTTAAATACGGCTCGTCGCGTCAGGATCAATTTGTCCGAAAATCCAAGGCTAACACCCCCTCCAAAAACCAAGTTCAATCATGTTTGGGGGGAAAGGATATTACCTATAAATTTGAAGTCTAATACCATCTAAAAGTGCTTGGATATGAACAATATTAGAAATCTAAGTCTAATACTCATCTTAATAGGGCTCGTGGAGTCAGGATCAATTTGTTCAAAAATCCAAGGCTAACACCCCCTCCAAAAACCAAGTTAAATCATGTTTGGGGGAAAAGCCTATAACCCATAAATTTGAAGTCTAATACCATCTAAAAGGGCTTGGATATGAACAAGGTTAGAAATATAAGTCTAATACTCATTTAAATGGGGCTCGTCGAGTCAGGATCAATTTGTCCGAAAATCCAAGGCTAACACCCCTCCAGAAACCAAGTTAAATCATGTTTGGGGGAAAAGCCTATAACCCATAAATTTGAAGTCTAATACAATCTAAATAGGGCTTGGATATGAACAATATTAGAAATCTAAGTCTAATACTCATCTAAATAGAGCTCGTGGAGTCAGGATCAATTTGTCCGAAAATCCAAGGCTAACACCCCTCCAAAAACCAAGTTCAATCATGTTTGGGGGAAAAGCCTATAACCCATAAATTTGAAGTCTAATACCATCTAAAAGTGCTTGGATATGAACAAGGCTAGAAATCTACGGCTAATATTCATTTAAATACGGCTCGTCGCGTCAGGATCAATTTGTCCGAAAATCCAAGGCTAACACCCCCTCCAAAAACCAAGTTCAATCATGTTTGGGGGAAAGGATATTACCTATAAATTTGAAGTCTAATACCATCTAAAAGTGCTTGGATATGAACAATATTAGAAATCTAAGTCTAATACTCATCTTAATAGGGCTCGTGGAGTCAGGATCAATTTGTTCAAAAATCCAAGGCTAACACCCCCTCCAAAAACCAAGTTAAATCATGTTTGGGGGAAAAGCCTATAACCCATAAATTTGAAGTCTAATACCATCTAAAAGGGCTTGGATATGAACAAGGTTAGAAATATAAGTCTAATACTCATTTAAATGGGGCTCGTCGAGTCAGGATCAATTTGTCCGAAAATCCAAGGCTAACACCCCTCCAAAAACCAAGTTCAATCATGTTTGGGGGAAAAGCCTATAACCCATAAATTTGAAGTCTAATACCATCTAAAAGGGCTTGGATATGAACAAGGTTAGAAATCTAAGGCTAATACTCATTTAAATGGGGCTCGTCGAGTCAGGATCAATTTGTCCGAAAATCCAAGGCTAACACGCTCTCCAAAAACCAAGTTCAATCATGTTTGGGGGAAAAGCCTATAACCCATAAACTTGAAGTCTAATACCATCTAAAAGTGCTTGGATATGAACAAGATTAGAAATCTAAGGCTAATACTCATTTAAATAGGGCTCGTCGAGTCAGGATCAATTTGTCCGAAAATCCAAGGCTAACACCCCTCCAAAAATCAAGTTCAATCATGTTTGGGGGAAAAGCCTATAACCCATAAATTTGAAGTCTAATACCATCTAAAAGGGCTTTAATATGAACAAGGTTAGAAATCTAAGGCTAATACTCATTTAAATGGGGCTCGTCGAGTCAGGATCAATTTGTCCGAAAATCCAAGGCTAACACGCTCTCCAAAAACCAAGTTCAATCATGTTTGGGGGAAAAGCCTATAACCCATAAACTTGAAGTCTAATACCATCTAAAAGTGCTTGGATATGAACAATATTAGAAATCTAAGTCTAATACTCATCTAAATAGGGCTCGTGGAGTCAGGATCAATTTGTCCGAAAATCCAAGGCTAACACCCCTCCAAAAACCAAGTTCAATCATGTTTGGGGGAAAAGCCTATAACCCATAAATTTGAAGTCTAATACCATCTAAAAGTGCTTGGATATGAACAAGGTTAGAAATCTACGGCTAATATTCATTTAAATACGGCTCGTCGCGTCAGGATCAATTTGTCCGAAAATCCAAGGCTAACACCCCCTCCAAAAACCAAGTTCAATCATGTTTGGGGGGAAAGGATATTACCTATAAATTTGAAGTCTAATACCATCTAAAAGTGCTTGGATATGAACAATATTAGAAATCTAAGTCTAATACTCATCTTAATAGGGCTCGTGGAGTCAGGATCAATTTGTTCAAAAATCCAAGGCTAACACCCCCTCCAAAAACCAAGTTCAATCATGTTTGGGGGAAAAGCCTATAACCCATAAATTTGAAGTCTAATACCATCTAAAAGTGCTTGGATATGAACAAGGTTAGAAATCTACGGCTAATATTCATTTAAATACGGCTCGTCGCGTCAGGATCAATTTGTCCGAAAATCCAAGGCTAACACCCCCTCCAAAAACCAAGTTCAATCATGTTTGGGGGGAAAGGATATTACCTATAAATTTGAAGTCTAATACCATCTAAAATTGCTTGGATATGAACAATATTAGAAATCTAAGTCTAATAGTCATCTTAATAGGGCTCGTCGAGTCAGGATCAATTTGTCCGAAAATCCAAGGCTAACACGCTCTCCAAAAACCAAGTTCAATCATGTTTGGGGGAAAAGCCTATAACCCATAAACTTAAAGTCTAATACCATCTAAAAGTGCTTGGATATGAACAAGATTAGAAATCTAAGGCTAATACTCATTTAAATAGGGCTCGTCGAGTCAGGATCAATTTGTCCGAAAATCCAAGGCTAACACCCCTCCAAAAACCAAGTTCAATCATGTTTGGGGGAAAAGCCTATAACCCATAAATTTGAAGTCTAATACCATCTAAAAGGGCTTGGATATGAACAAGGTTAGAAATCTAAAGCTAATACTCATTTAAATGGGGCTCGTCGAGTCAGGATCAATTTGTCCGAAAATCCAAGGCTAACACGCTCTCCAAAAACCAAGTTCAATCATGTTTGGGGGAAAAGCCTATAACCCATAAATTTGAAGTCTAATACAATCTAAAAGGGTTTGGATATGAACAAGGTTAGAAATCTAAGGCTAATACTCATTTAAATGGGGCTCGTCGAGTCAGGAAAAATTTGTCCGAAAATCCAAGGCTAACACCCCTCTAGAAACCAAGTTAAATCATGTTTGGGGGAAAAGCCTATAACCCATAAACTTGAAGTCTAATACCATCTAAAAGTGCTTGGATATGAACAAGATTAGAAATCTAAGTCTAATACTCATTTAAATGGGGCTCGTCGAGTCAGGATCAATTTGTCCGAAAATCCAAGGCTAACACCCCTCCAAAAACCAAGTTCAATCATGTTTGGGGGAAAAGCCTATAACCCATAAATTTGAAGTCTAATACCATCTAAAAGGGCTTGGATATGAACAAGGTTAGAAATCTAAGGCTAATACTCATTTAAATGGGGCTCGTCGAGTCAGGATCAATTTGTCCGAAAATCCAAGGCTAACACGCTCTCCAAAAACCAAGTTCAATCATGTTTGGGGGAAAAGCCTATAACCCATAAATTTGAAGTCTAATACCATCTAAAAGGGCTTGGATATGAACAAGGTTAGAAATCTAAGGCTAATACTCATTTAAATGGGGCTCGTCGAGTCAGGAAAAATTTGTCCGAAAATCCAAGGCTAACACCCCTCTAGAAACCAAGTTAAATCATGTTTGGGGGAAAAGCCTATAACCCATAAACTTGAAGTCTAATACCATCTAAAAGTGCTTGGATATGAACAAGATTAGAAATCTAAGTCTAATACTCATTTAAATGGGGCTCGTCGAGTCAGGATCAATTTGTCCGAAAATCCAAGGCTAACACCCCTCCAAAAACCAAGTTCAATCATGTTTGGGGGAAAAGCCTATAACCCATAAATTTGAAGTCTAATACCATCTAAAAGGGCTTGGATATGAACAAGGTTAGAAATCTAAGGCTAATACTCATTTAAATGGGGCTCGTCGAGTCAGGATCAATTTGTCCGAAAATCCAAGGCTAACACGCTCTCCAAAAACCAAGTTCAATCATGTTTGGGGGAAAAGCCTATAACCCATAAACTTGAAGTCTAATACCATCTAAAAGTGCTTGGATATGAACAAGATTAGAAATCTAAGGCTAATACTCATTTAAATAGGGCTCGTCGAGTCAGGATCAATTTGTCCGAAAATCCAAGGCTAACACCCCTCCAAAAATCAAGTTCAATCATGTTTGGGGGAAAAGCCTATAACCCATAAATTTCAAGTCTAATACCATCTAAAAGGGCTTTAATATGAACAAGGTTAGAAATCTAAGGCTAATACTCATTTAAATGGGGCTCGTCGAGTCAGGATCAATTTGTCCGAAAATCCAAGGCTAACACGCTCTCCAAAAACCAAGTTCAATCATGTTTGGGGGAAAAGCCTATAACCCATAAACTTGAAGTCTAATACCATCTAAAAGTGCTTGGATATGAACAATATTAGAAATCTAAGTCTAATACTCATCTAAATAGGGCTCGTGGAGTCAGGATCAATTTGTCCGAAAATCCAAGGCTAACACCCCTCCAAAAACCAAGTTCAATCATGTTTGGGGGAAAAGCCTATAACCCATAAATTTGAAGTCTAATACCATCTAAAAGTGCTTGGATATGAACAAGGTTAGAAATCTACGGCTAATATTCATTTAAATACGGCTCGTCGCGTCAGGATCAATTTGTCCGAAAATCCAAGGCTAACACCCCCTCCAAAAACCAAGTTCAATCATGTTTGGGGGGAAAGGATATTACCTATAAATTTGAAGTCTAATACCATCTAAAAGTGCTTGGATATGAACAATATTAGAAATCTAAGTCTAATACTCATCTTAATAGGGCTCGTGGAGTCAGGATCAATTTGTTCAAAAATCCAAGGCTAACACCCCCTCCAAAAACCAAGTTCAATCATGTTTGGGGGAAAAGCCTATAACCCATAAATTTGAAGTCTAATACCATCTAAAAGTGCTTGGATATGAACAAGGTTAGAAATCTACGGCTAATATTCATTTAAATACGGCTCGTCGCGTCAGGATCAATTTGTCCGAAAATCCAAGGCTAACACCCCCTCCAAAAACCAAGTTCAATCATGTTTGGGGGGAAAGGATATTACCTATAAATTTGAAGTCTAATACCATCTAAAATTGCTTGGATATGAACAATATTAGAAATCTAAGTCCAATAGTCATCTTAATAGGGCTCGTCGAGTCAGGATCAATTTGTCCGAAAATCTAAGGCTAACACGCTCTCCAAAAACCAAGTTCAATCATGTTTGGGGGAAAAGCCTATAACCCATAAACTTAAAGTCTAATACCATCTAAAAGTGCTTGGATATGAACAAGATTAGAAATCTAAGGCTAATACTCATTTAAATAGGGCTCGTCGAGTCAGGATCAATTTGTCCGAAAATCCAAGGCTAACACCCCTCCAAAAACCAAGTTCAATCATGTTTGGGGGAAAAGCCTATAACCCATAAATTTGAAGTCTAATACCATCTAAAAGGGCTTGGATATGAACAAGGTTAGAAATCTAAAGCTAATACTCATTTAAATGGGGCTCGTCGAGTCAGGATCAATTTGTCCGAAAATCCAAGGCTAACACGCTCTCCAAAAACCAAGTTCAATCATGTTTGGGGGAAAAGCCTATAACCCATAAATTTGAAGTCTAATACAATCTAAAAGGGTTTGGATATGAACAAGGTTAGAAATCTAAGGCTAATACTCATTTAAATGGGGCTCGTCGAGTCAGGAAAAATTTGTCCGAAAATCCAAGGCTAACACCCCTCTAGAAACCAAGTTAAATCATGTTTGGGGGAAAAGCCTATAACCCATAAATTTGAAGTCTAATACAATCTAAATAGGGCTTGGATATGAACAAGGTTAGAAATATAAGTCTAATAGTCATTTAAATGGGGCTCGTCGAGTCAGGATCAATTTGTCTGAAAATCCAAGGCTAACACCCCCTCCAAAAACCAAGTTCAATCATGTTTGGGGGAAAAGCCTATAACCCATAAATTTGAAGTCTAATACAATCTAAAAGGGTTTGGATATGAACAAGGTTAGAAATCTACAGCTAATACTCATTTAAATGGTGCTCGTCGAGTCAGGATCAATTTGTCCGAAAATCCAAGGCTAACATGCTCTCCAAAAACCAAGTTCAATCATGTTTGGGGGAAAAGCCTATAACCCATAAACTTGAAGTCTAATACCATCTAAAAGTGCTTGGATATGAACAAGATTAGAAATCTAAGGCTAATACTCATTTAAATAGGGCTCGTCGAGTCAGGATCAATTTGTCCGAAAATCCAAGGCTAACACCCCTCCAAAAACCAAGTTCAATCATGTTTGGGGGAAAAGCCTATAACCCATAAATTTGAAGTCTAATACCATCTAAAAGGGCTTGGATATGAACAAGGTTAGAAATCTAAAGCTAATACTCATTTAAATGGGGCTCGTCGAGTCAGGATCAATTTGTCCGAAAATCCAAGGCTAACACGCTCTCCAAAAACCAAGTTCAATCATGTTTGGGGGAAAAGCCTATAACCCATAAACTTGAAGTCTAATACCATCTAAAAGTGCTTGGATATGAACAAGATTAGAAATCTAAGGCTAATACTCATTTAAATAGGGCTCGTCGAGTCAGGATCAATTTATCCGAAAATCCAAGGCTAACACCCCTCCAAAAATCAAGTTCAATCATGTTTGGGGGAAAAGCCTATAACCCATAAATTTGAAGTCTAATACCATCTAAAAGGACTTGGATATGAACAAGGTTAGAAATCTAAGGCTAATACTCATCTTAATAGGGCTCGTCGAGTCAGGATCAAATTGTCCGAAAATCCAAGGCTAACACGCTCTCCAAAAACCAAGTTCAATCAAGTTTGGGGGAAAAGCCTATAACCCATAAACTTGAAGTCTAATACCATATAAAAGTGCTTGGATATGAACAATATTAGAAATCTAAGTCTAATACTCATCTAAATAGGGCTCGTGGAGTCAGGATCAATTTGTCCGAAAATCCAAGGCTAACACCCCTCCAAAAACCAAGTTCAATCATGTTTGGGGGAAAAGCCTATAACCCATAAATTTGAAGTCTAATACCATCTAAAAGTGCTTGGATATGAACAAGATTAGAAATCTAAGGCTAATACTCATTTAAATAGGGCTCGTCGAGTCAGGATCAATTTGTCCGAAAATCCAAGGCTAACACCCCTCCAAAAACCAAGTTCAATCATGTTTGGGGGAAAAGCCTATAACCCATAAACTTAAAGTCTAATACCATCTAAAAGTGCTTGGATATGAACAAGATTAGAAATCTAAGGCTAATACTCATTTAAATAGGGCTCGTCGAGTCAGGATCAATTTGTCCGAAAATCCAAGGCTAACACCCCTCCAAAAACCAAGTTCAATCATGTTTGGGGGAAAAGCCTATAACCCATAAATTTGAAGTGTAATACAATCTAAAAGGGTTTGGATATGAACAATATTAGAAATCTAAGTCTAATAGTCATCTTAATAGGGCTCGTCGAGTCAGGATCAATTTGTCCGAAAATCCAAGGCTAACACGCTCTCCAAAAACCAAGTTCAATCATGTTTGGGGGAAAAGCTTATAACCCATAAACTTAAAGTCTAATACCATCTAAAAGTGCTTGGATATGAACAAGATTAGAAATCTAAGGCTAATACTCATTTAAATAGGGCTCGTCGAGTCAGGATCAATTTGTCCGAAAATCCAAGGCTAACACCCCTCCAAAAACCAAGTTCAATCATGTTTGGGGGAAAAGCCTATAACCCATAAATTTGAAGTCTAATACCATCTAAAAGGGCTTGGATATGAACAAGGTTAGAAATCTAAAGCTAATACTCATTTAAATGGGGCTCGTCGAGTCAGGATCAATTTGTCCGAAAATCCAAGGCTAACACGCTCTCCAAAAACCAAGTTCAATCATGTTTGGGGGAAAAGCCTATAACCCATAAATTTGAAGTCTAATACAATCTAAAAGGGTTTGGATATGAACAAGGTTAGAAATCTAAGGCTAATACTCATTTAAATGGGGCTCGTCGAGTCAGGAAAAATTTGTCCGAAAATCCAAGGCTAACACCCCTCTAGAAACCAAGTTAAATCATGTTTGGGGGAAAAGCCTATAACCCATAAATTTGAAGTCTAATACAATCTAAATAGGGCTTGGATATGAACAAGGTTAGAAATATAAGTCTAATAGTCATTTAAATGGGGCTCGTCGAGTCAGGATCAATTTGTCTGAAAATCCAAGGCTAACACCCCCTCCAAAAACCAAGTTCAATCATGTTTGGGGGAAAAGCCTATAACCCATAAATTTGAAGTCTAATACAATCTAAAAGGGTTTGGATATGAACAAGGTTAGAAATCTACAGCTAATACTCATTTAAATGGTGCTCGTCGAGTCAGGATCAATTTGTCCGAAAATCCAAGGCTAACATGCTCTCCAAAAACCAAGTTCAATCATGTTTGGGGGAAAAGCCTATAACCCATAAACTTGAAGTCTAATACCATCTAAAAGTGCTTGGATATGAACAAGATTAGAAATCTAAGGCTAATACTCATTTAAATAGGGCTCGTCGAGTCAGGATCAATTTGTCCGAAAATCCAAGGCTAACACCCCTCCAAAAACCAAGTTCAATCATGTTTGGGGGAAAAGCCTATAACCCATAAATTTGAAGTCTAATACCATCTAAAAGGGCTTGGATATGAACAAGGTTAGAAATCTAAAGCTAATACTCATTTAAATGGGGCTCGTCGAGTCAGGATCAATTTGTCCGAAAATCCAAGGCTAACACGCTCTCCAAAAACCAAGTTCAATCATGTTTGGGGGAAAAGCCTATAACCCATAAACTTGAAGTCTAATACCATCTAAAAGTGCTTGGATATGAACAACATTAGAAATCTAAGGCTAATACTCATTTAAATAGGGCTCGTCGAGTCAGGATCAATTTGTCCGAAAATCCAAGGCTAACACCCCTCCAAAAATCAAGTTCAATCATGTTTGGGGGAAAAGCCTATAACCCATAAATTTGAAGTCTAATACCATCTAAAAGGGCTTGGATATGAACAAGGTTAGAAATCTAAGGCTAATACTCATTTAAATGGGGCTCGTCGAGTCAGGATCAATTTGTCCAAAAATCCAAGGCTAACACCCCATCCAAAAACCAAGTTCAATCATGTTTGGGGGAAAAGGATATTACCCATAAATTTGAAGTCTAATACCATATAAAAGTGCTTGGATATGAACAAGGTTAGAAATCTACGGCTAATATTCATTTAAATACGGCTCGTCGCGTCAGGATCAATTTGTCCGAAAATCCAAGGCTAACACCCCCTCCAAAAACCAAGTTCAATCATGTTTGGGGGGAAAGGATATTACCTATAAATTTGAAGTCTAATACCATCTAAAAGTGCTTGGATATGAACAATATTAGAAATCTAAGTCTAATACTCATCTTAATAGGGCTCGTGGAGTCAGGATCAATTTGTTCAAAAATCCAAGGTAACACCCCTCCAAAAACCAAGTTCAATCATGTTTGGGGGAAAAGCCTATAACCCATAAATTTGAAGTCTAATACCATCTAAAAGGGCTTGGATATGAACAAGGTTAGAAATATAAGTCTAATACTCATTTAAATGGGGCTCGTCGAGTCAGGATCAATTTGTCCGAAAATCCAAGGCTAACACGCCCTCCAAAAACGAAGTTCAATCATGTTTGGGGGAAAAGCCTATAACCCATAAATTTGAAGTCTAATACCATCTAAAAGGGCTTGGATATGAACAAGGTTAGAAATCTAAGCCTAATACTCATTTAAATAGGGCTCGTCGAGACAGATCAATTTGTCCGAAAATCCAAGGCTAACACCCCCTCCAAAAACCAAGTTCAATCATGTTTGGGGGAAAAGCATATTACCCATAAATTTGAAGTCTAATACCATCTAAAAGTGTTTGGATATGAACAAGATTAGAAATCTAAGGATAATACTCATTTAAATAGGGCTCGTCGAGTCAGGATCAATTTGTTCAAAAATCCAAGGTACCACCCCTCCAAAAACCAAGTTCAATCATGTTTGGGGGAAAAGCCTATAACCCATAAATTTGAAGTCTAATACCATCTAAAAGGGCTTGGATATGAACAAGGTTAGAAATATAAGTCTAATACTCATTTAAATGGGGCTCGTCGAGTCAGGATCAATTTGTCCGAAAATCCAAGGCTAACACCCCCTCCAAAAACGAAGTTCAATCATGTTTGGGGGAAAAGCCTATAACCCATAAATTTGAAGTCTAATACCATCTATAAGGGCTTGGATATGAACAAGGTTAGAAATCTACAGTTAATACTCATTTAAATGGGGCTCGTCGAGTCAGCATCAATTTGTCCGAAAATCCAAGGCTAACACGCTCTCCAAAAACCAAGTTCAATCATGTTTGGGGGAAAAGCCTATAACCCATAAACTTGAAGTCTAATACAATCTAAAAGTGCTTGGATATGAACAAGATTAGAAATCTAAGGCTAATACTCATTTAAATAGGGCTCGTCGAGTCAGGATCAATTTGTCCGAAAATCCAAGGCTAAGACCCCTCCAAAAACCAAGTTCAATCATGTTTGGGGGAAAAGCCTATAACCCATAAATTTGAAGTCTAATACCATCTACAAGGGCTTGGATATGTACAAGGTTAGAAATCTAAGGCTAATACTCATTTAAATGGGGCTCGTCGAGTCAGGATCAATTTATCCGAAAATCCAAGGCTAACACCCCCTCCAAAAACCAAGTTCAATCATGTTTGGGGGAAAAGGATATTACCCATAAATTTGAAGTCTAATACCATATGAAAGTGCTTGGATATGAACAAGGTTAGAAATCTACGGCTAATATTCATTTAAATACGGCTCGTCGCGTCAGGATCAATTTGTCCGAAAATCCAAGGCTAACACCCCCTCCAAAAACCAAGTTCAATCATGTTTGGGGGGAAAGGATATTACCCATAAATTTGAAGTCTAATACCATCTAAAAGTGCTTGGATATGAACAAGATTATAAATATAAAGCTAATACTCATTTAAATAGGGCTCGTCGAGTCAGGATCAATTTGTCCGAAAATCCAAGCCTAACACCCCTCCAAAAACGAAGTTCAATCATGTTTGGGGGAAAAGCCTATAACCCATAAATTTGAAGTCTAATACCATATAAAAGTGCTTGGATATGAACAAGGTTAGAAATCTACGGCTAATATTCATTTAAATACGGCTCGTCGCGTCAGGATCAATTTGTCCGAAAATCCAAGGCTAACACCCCCTCAAAAAACCAAATTCAATCATGTTTGGGGGGAAAGGATATTACCCATAAATTTGAAGTCTAATAACAACTGAAATGGCTTGGATATGAATAAGGTTAGAAATCTATGGCTAATACTCATTTAAATGGGGCTCGTCGAGTCAGGATCAATTTGTCCGAAAATCCAAGGCTAAGACCCCTCCAAAAACCAAGTTCAATCATGTTTGGGGGAAAAGCCTATAACCCAGAAATTTGAAGTCTAATACCATCTACAAGGGCTTGGATATGTACAAGGTTAGAAATCTAAGGCTAATACTCATTTAAATGGGGCTCGTCGAGTCAGGATCAATTTATCCGAAAATCCAAGGCTAACACCCCCTCCAAAAACCAAGTTAAATCATGTTTGGGGGAAAAGCCTATAACCCATAAATTTGAAGTCTAATACCATCTATAAGGGCTTGGATATGAACAAGGTTAGAAATCTACAGCTAATACTCATTTAAATAGGGCTCGTCGAGTCAGGATCAATTTGTCCGAAAATCCAAGGCTAACACGCTCTCCAAAAACCAAGTTCAATCATGTTTGGGGGAAAAGCCTATAACCCATAAATTTGAAGTCTAATACCATCTAAAAGTGCTTGGATATGAACAAGATTAGAAATATAAAGCTAATACTCATTTAAATAGGGCTCGTCGAGTCAGGATCAATTTGTCCGAAAATCCAAGGCTAAGACCCCTCCAAAAACCAAGTTCAATCATGTTTGGGGGAAAAGCCTATAACCCATAAATTTGAAGTCTAATACCATCTACAAGGGCTTGGATATGTACAAGGTTAGAAATCTAAGGCTAATACTCATTTAAATGGGGCTCGTCGAGTCAGGATCAATTTATCCAAAAATCCAAGGCTAACACCCCCTCCAAAAACCAAGTTCAATCATGTTTGGGGGAAAAGGATATTACCCATAAATTTGAAGTCTAATACCATATAAAAGTGCTTGGATATGAACAAGGTTAGAAATCTAAGGCTAATACTCATTTTAATAGGGCTCGTCGAGTCAGGATCAATTTGTCCGAAAATCCAAGGCTAACACCCCCTCCAAAAACGAAGTTCAATCATGTTTGGGGGAAAAGCCTATAACCCATAAATTTGAAGTCTAATACCATCTATAAGGGCTTGGATATGAACAAGTTTAGAAATCTACAGCTAATACTCATTTAAATGGGGCTCGTCGAGTCAGCATCAATTTGTCCGAAAATCCAAGGCTAACACGCTCTCCAAAAACCAAGTTCAATCATGTTTGGGGGAAAAGCCTATAACCCATAAACTTGAAGTCTAATACCATCTAAAAGTGCTTGGATATGAACAAGATTAGAAATCTAAGGCTAATACTCATTTAAATAGGGCTCGTCGAGTCAGGATCAATTTGTCCGAAAATCCAAGGCTAAGACCCCTCCAAAAACCAAGTTCAATCATGTTTGGGGGAAAAGCCTATAACCCATAAATTTGAAGTCTAATACCATCTACAAGGGCTTGGATATGTACAAGGTTAGAAATCTAAGGCTAATACTCATTTAAATGGGGCTCGTCGAGTCAGGATCAATTTGTCCGAAAATCCAAGGCTAACACCCCCTCCAAAAGCCAAGTTCAATCATGTTTGGGGGAAAAGGATATTACCCATAAATTTGAATTCTAATACCATATAAAAGTGCTTGGATATGAACAAGGTTAGAAATCTACGGCTAATATTCATTTAAATACGGCTCGTCGCGTCAGGATCAATTTGTCCGAAAATCCAAGGCTAACACCCCCTCCAAAAACCAAGTTCAATCATGTTTGGGGGGAAAGGATATTACCCATAAATTTGAAGTCTAATACCATCTAAAAGTGCTTGGATATGAACAATATTAGAAATATAAAGCTAATACTCATTTAAATAGGGCTCGTCGAGTCAGGATCAATTTGTCCGAAAATCCAAGGCTAACACCCCTCCAAAAACCAAGTTCAATCATGTTTGGGGGAAAAGCCTATAACCCATAAATTTGAAGTCTAATACCATCTAAAAGGGCTTGGATATGTACAAGGTTAGAAATCTAAGGCTAATACTCATTTAAATGGGGCTCGTCGAGTCAGGATCAATTTGTCCGAAAATCCAAGGCTAACACCCCTCCAAAAACCAAGTTAAATCATGTTTGGGGGAAAAGCCTATAACCCATAAACTTGAAGTCTAATACCATCTAAAAGGGCTTGGATATGAACAAGGTTAGAAATCTAAGGATAATACTCATTTAAATGGGGCTCGTCGAGTCAGGATCAATTTGTCCGAAAATCCAAGGCTAACACCCCTCCAAAAACCAAGTTAAATCATGTTTGGGGGAAAAGCCTATAACCCATAAATTTGAAGTCTAATACCATCTAAAAGTGCTTGTATATGAACAATATTAGAAATCTAAGTCTAATACTCATCTAAATAGGGCTCGTGGAGTCAGGATCAATTTGTCCGAAAATCCAAGGCTAACACGCTCTCCAAAAACCAAGTTCAATCATGTTTGGGGGAAAAGCCTATAACCTATAAACTTGAAGTCTAATACCATCTAAAAGTGCTTGGATATGAACAAGATTAGAAATCTAAGGCTAATACTCATTTAAATAGGGCTCGTCGAGTCAGGATCAATTTGTCCGAAAATCCAAGGCTAACACCCCTCCAAAAACCAAGTTCAATCATGTTTGGGGGAAAAGCCTATAACCCATAAATTTGAAGTCTAATACCATCTAAAAGGGCTTGGATATGAACAAGGTTAGAAATCTAAGGCTAATACTCATTTAAATGGGGCTCGTCGAGTCAGGATCAATTTGTCCGAAAATCCAAGGCTAACACCCCGTCCAAAAACCAAGTTCAATCATGTTTGGGGGAAAAGGATATTACCCATAAATTTGAAGTCTAATACCATATAAAAGTGCTTGGATATGAACAAGGTTAGAAATCTACGGCTAATACTCATTTAAATAGGGCTCGTCGAGTCAGGATCAATTTGTCCGAAAATCCAAGGCAAACACCCCTCCTAAAACCAAGTTCAAGCATGTTTGGGGGGAAAGCCTATAACCCATAAATTTGAAGTCTAATACCATCTACAAGGGCTTGGATATGTACAAGGTTAGAAATCTAAGGCTAATACTCATTTAAATGGGGCTCGTCGAGTCAGGATCAATTTGTCCGAAAATCCAAGGCTAACACCCCTCCAAAAACCAAGTTAAATCATGTTTGGGGGAAAAGCCTATAACCCATAAACTTGAAGTCTAATACCATCTAAAAGGGCTTGGATATGAACAAGGTTAGAAATCTAAGGATAATACTCATTTAAATGGGGCTCGTCGAGTGAGGATCAATTTGTCCGAAAATCCAAGGCTAACACCCCTCCAAAAACCAAGTTAAATCATGTTTGGGGGAAAAGCCTATAACCCATAAATTTGAAGTATAATACCATATAAAAGGGCTTGGATATGAACAAGGTTAGAAATCTACAGCTAATACTCATTTAAATGGGGCTCGTCGAGTCAGGATCAATTTGTCCGAAAATCCAAGGCTAACACGCTCTCCAAAAACCAAGTTCAATCATGTATGGGGGGAAAGGATATTACCCATAAATTTGAAGTCTAATACCAACTGAAAGGGCTTGGATATGAACAAGGTTAGAAATCTATGGCTAATACTCATTTAAATGGGGCTCGTCGAGTCAGGATCAATTTGTCCGAAAATCCAAGGCTAACACCCCTCCAAAAACCAAGTTAAATCATGTTTGGGGGAAAAGCCTATAACCCATAAATTTGAAGTCTAATACCATCTAAAAGTGCTTGTATATGAACAATATTAGAAATCTAAGTCTAATACTCATCTAAATAGGGCTCGTGGAGTCAGGATCAATTTGTCCGAAAATCCAAGGCTAACACGCTCTCCAAAAACCAAGTTCAATCATGTTTGGGGGAAAAGCCTATAACCTATAAACTTGAAGTCTAATACCATCTAAAAGTGCTTGGATATGAACAAGATTAGAAATCTAAGGCTAATACTCATTTAAATAGGGCTCGTCGAGTCAGGATCAATTTGTCCGAAAATCCAAGGCTAACACCCCTCCAAAAACCAAGTTCAATCATGTTTGGGGGAAAAGCCTATAACCCATAAATTTGAAGTCTAATACCATCTAAAAGGGCTTGGATATGAACAAGGTTAGAAATCTAAGGCTAATACTCATTTAAATGGGGCTCGTCGAGTCAGGATCAATTTGTCCGAAAATCCAAGGCTAACACCCCGTCCAAAAACCAAGTTCAATCATGTTTGGGGGAAAAGGATATTACCCATAAATTTGAAGTCTAATACCATATAAAAGTGCTTGGATATGAACAAGGTTAGAAATCTACGGCTAAAATTCATTTATATACGGCTCGTCGCGTCAGGATCAATTTGTCCGAAAATCCAAGGCTAACACCCCCTCCAAAAACCAAGTTCAATCATGTTTGGGGGGAAAGGATATTACCCATAAATTTGAAGTCTAATACCATCTAAAAGTGCTTGGATATGAACAACATTAGAAATCTAAGTCTAATACTCATCTAAATAAGGCTCGTGGAGTCAGGATCAATTTGTCCGAAAATCCAAGGCTAACACCCCTCCAAAAACCAAGTTCAATCATGTTTGGGGGAAAAGCCTATAACCCATAAATTTGAAGTCTAATACCATCTAAAAGGGCTTGGATATGAACAAGGTTAGAAATCTAAGCCTAATACTCATTTAAATAGGGCTCGTCGAGTCAGGATCAATTTGTCCTAAAATCCAAGGCTAACACCCCTCCAAAAACCAAGTTCAATCATGTTTGGGGGAAAAGCCTATAACCCATAAATTTGAAGTCTAATACCATCTAAAAGGGCTTGGATATGAACAAGGTTAGAAATATATGGCTAATACTCATTTAAATGGGGCTCGTCGAGTCAGGATCAATTTGTCCGAAAATCCAAGGCTAACACCCCTCCAGAAACCAAGTTAAATCATGTTTGGGGGAAAAGCCTATAACCCATAAATTTGAAGTCTAATACCATCTAAAAGGGCTTGGATATGAACAAGGTTATAAATCTAAGGCTAATACTCATTTAAATGGGGCTCGTCGAGTCAGGATCAATTTGTCCTAAAATCCAAGGCTAACACCCCTCCAAAAACCAAGTTCAATCATGTTTGGGGGAAAAGCCTATAACCCATAAATTTGAAGTCTAATACCATCTAAAAGGGCTTGGATATGAACAAGGTTAGAAATCTAAGCCTAATACTCATTTAAATAGGGCTCGTCGAGTCAGGATCAATTTGTCCGAAAATCCAAGGCTAACACCCCCTCCAAAAACCAAGTTCAATCATGTTTGGGGGAAAAGGATATTACCCATAAATTTGAAGTCTAATACCATATAAAAGTGCTTGGATATGATCAAGGTTAGAAATCTACGGCTAATATTCATTTAAATACGGCTCGTCGCGTCAGGATCAATTTGTCCGAAAATCCAAGGCTAACACCCCCTCCAAAAACCAAGTTCAATCATGTTTGGGGGGAAAGGATATTACCCATAAATTTGAAGTCTAATACCATCTAAAAGTGCTTGGATATGAACAAGATTAGAAATATAAAGCTAATACTCATTTAAATAGGGCTCGTCGAGTCAGGATCAATTTGTCCGGAAATCCAAGGCTAACACCCCTCCAAAAACCAAGTTCAATCATGTTTGGGGGAAAAGCCTATAACCCATAAATTTGAAGTCTAATACCATCTACAAGGGCTTGGATATGTACAAGGTTAGAAATCTAAGGCTAATACTCATTTAAATGGGGCTCGTCGAGTCAGGATCAATTTATCCGAAAATCCAAGGCTAACACCCCCTCCAAAAACCAAGTTCAATCATGTTTGGGGGAAAAGCCTATAACCCATAAATTTGAAGTCTAATACCATCTAAAAGGGCTTGGATATGAACAAGGTTAGAAATCTAAGCCTAATACTCATTTAAATAGGGCTCGTCGAGTCAGGATCAATTTGTCCGAAAATCCAAGGCTAACACCCCCTCCAAAAACCAAGTTCAATCATGTTTGGGGGAAAAGGATATTACCCATAAATTTGAAGTCTAATACCATCTAAAAGTGCTTGGATATGAACAAGATTAGAAATCTAAGGATAATACTCATTTAAATAGGGCTCGTCGAGTCAGGATCAATTTGTTCAAAAATCCAAGGTAACACCCCTCCAAAAACCAAGTTCAATCATGTTTGGGGGAAAAGCCTATAACCCATAAATTTGAAGTCTAATACCATCTAAAAGGGCTTAGATATGAACAAGGTTAGAAATATAAGTCTAATACTCATTTAAATGGGGCTCGTCGAGTCAGGATCAATTTGTCCGAAAATCCAAGGCTAACACCCCCTCCAAAAACGAAGTTCAATCATGTTTGGGGGAAAAGCCTATAACCCATAAATTTGAAGTCTAATACCATCTATAAGGGCTTGGATATGAACAAGTTTAGAAATCTACAGCTAATACTCATTTAAATGGGGCTCGTCGAGTCAGCATCAATTTGTCCGAAAATCCAAGGCTAACACGCTCTCCAAAAACCAAGTTCAATCATGTTTGGGGGAAAAGCCTATAACCCATAAACTTGAAGTCTAATACCATCTAAAAGTGCTTGGATATGAACAAGATTAGAAATCTAAGGCTAATACTCATTTAAATAGCGCGCTCGTCGAGTCAGGATCAATTTGTCCGAAAATCCAAGGCTAAGACCCCTCCAAAAACCAAGTTCAATCATGTTTGGGGGAAAAGCCTATAACCCATAAATTTGAAGTCTAATACCATCTACAAGGGCTTGGATATGTACAAGGTTAGAAATCTAAGGCTAATACTCATTTAAATGGGGCTCGTCGAGTCAGGATCAATTTATCCGAAAATCCAAGTCTAACACCCCCTCCAAAAACCAAGTTCAATCATGTTTGGGGGAAAAGGATATTACCCATAAATTTGAAGTCTAATACCATATAAAAGTGCTTGGATATGAACAAGGTTAGAAATCTACGGCTAATATTCATTTAAATACGACTCGTCGCGTCAGGATCAATTTGTCCGAAAATCCAAGGCTAACACCCCCTCCAAAAACCAAGTTCAATCATGTTTGGGGGGAAAGGATATTACCTATAAATTTGATGTCTAATACCATCTAAAAGTGCTTGGATATGAACAAGATTAGAAATATAAAGCTAATACTCATTTAAATAGGGCTCGTCGAGTCAGGATCAATTTGTCCGAAAATCCAAGGCTAACACCCCTCCAAAAACCAAGTTCAATCATGTTTGGGGGAAAAGCCTATAACCCATAAATTTGAAGTCTAATACCATCTACAAGGGCTTGGATATGTACAAGGTTAGAAATCTAAGGCTAATACTCATTTAAATGGGGCTCGTCGAGTCAGGATCAATTTATCCGAAAATCGAAGGCTAACACCCCCTCCAAAAACCAAGTTCAATCATGTTTGGGGGAAAAGAATATTACCCATAAATTTGAAGTCTAATACCATATAAAAGTGCTTGGATATGAACAAGGTTAGAAATCTACGGCTAATATTCATTTAAATACGGCTCGTCGCGTCAGGATCAATTTGTCCGAAAATCCAAGGCTAACACCCCCTCCAAAAACCAAGTTCAATCATGTTTGGGGGGAAAGGATATTACCCATAAATTTGAAGTCTAATACCATCTAAAAGTGCTTGGATATGAACAAGATTAGAAATATAAAGCTAATACTCATTTAAATAGGGCTCGTCGAGTCAGGATCAATTTGTCCGAAAATCCAAGGCTAACACCCCTCCAAAAACCAAGTTCAATCATGTTTGGGGGAAAAGCCTATAACCCATAAATTTGAAGTCTAATACCATCTACAAGGGCTTGGATATGTACAAGGTTAGAAATCTAAGGCTAAAACTCATTTAAATGGGGCTCGTCGAGTCAGGATCAATTTATCCGAAAATCCAAGGCTAACACCCCCTCCAAAAACCAAGTTCAATCATGTTTGGGGGAAAAGGATATTACCCATAAATTTGAAGTCTAATACCATATAAAAGTGCTTGGATATGAACAAGGTTAGAAATCTACGGCTAATATTCATTTAAATACGGCTCGTCGCGTCAGGATCAATTTGTCCGAAAATCCAAGGCTAACACCCCCTCCAAAAACCAAGTTCAATCATGTTTGTGGGGAAAGGATATTACCCATAAATTTGAATTCTAATACCATCTAAAAGTGCTTGGATATGAACAAGATTAGAAATATAAAGCTAATACTCATTTAAATAGGGCTCGTCGAGTGAGGATCAATTTGTCCGAAAATCCAAGGCTAACACCCCTCCAAAAACCAAGTTCAATCATGTTTGGGGGAAAAGCCTATAACCCATAAATTTGAAGTCTAATACCATCTAAAAGGGCTTGGATATGAACAAGGTTATAAATCTAACGCTAATACTCATTTAAATGGGGCTCGTCGAGTCATGATCAATTTGTCCGAAAATCCAAGGCTAACACCCCTCCAAAAACCAAGTTCAATCATGTTTGGGGGAAAAGCCTATAACCCATAAATTTGAAGTCTAATACCATCTAAAAGGGCTTGGATATGAACAAGGTTAGAAATCTAAGCCTAATACTCATTTAAATAGGGCTCGTCGAGTCAGGATCAATTTGTCCGAAAATCCAAGGCTAACACCCCCTCCAAAAACCAAGTTCAATCATGTTTGGGGGAAAAGGATATTACCCATAAATTTGAAGTCTAATACCATCTAAAAGTGCTTGGATATGAACAAGATTAGAAATCTAAGGATAATACTCATTTAAATAGGGCTCGTCGAGTCAGGATCAATTTGTTCAAAAATCCAAGGTAACACCCCTCCAAAAACCAAGTTCAATCATGTTTGGGGGAAAAGCCTATAACCCATAAATTTGAAGTCTAATACCATCTAAAAGGGCTTAGATATGAACAAGGTTAAAAATATAAGTCTAATACTCATTTAAATGGGGCTCGTCGAGTCAGGATCAATTTGTCCGAAAATCCAAGGCTAACACCCCCTCCAAAAACGAAGTTCAATCATGTTTGGGGGAAAAGCCTATAACCCATAAATTTGAAGTCTAATACCATCTATAAGGGCTTGGATATGAACAAGTTTAGAAATCTACAGCTAATACTCATTTAAATGGGGCTCGTAAGTCAGCATCAATTTGTCCGAAAATCCAAGGCTAACACGCTCTCCAAAAACCAAGTTCAATCATGTTTGGGGGAAAAGCCTATAACCCATAAACTTGAAGTCTAATACCATCTAAAAGTGCTTGGATATGAACAAGATTAGAAATCTAAGGCTAATACTCATTTAAATAGGGCTCGTCGAGTCAGGATCAATTTGTCCGAAAATCCAAGGCTAAGACCCCTCCAAAAACCAAGTTCAATCATGTTTGGGGGAAAAGCCTATAACCCATAAATTTGAAGTCTAATACCATCTACAAGGGCTTGGATATGTACAAGGTTAGAAATCTAAGGCTAATACTCATTTAAATGGGGCTCGTCGAGTCAGGATCAATTTATCCGAAAATCCAAGGCTAACACCCCCACCAAAAACCAAGTTCAATCATGTTTGGGGGAAAAGGATATTACCCATAAATTTGAAGTCTAATACCAAATAAAAGGGCTTGGATATGAACAAGGTTGTAAATCTAAGGATAATACTCATTTAAATGGGGCTTGTCGAGTGAGGATCAATTTGTCCAAAAATCCAAGGCTAACACCCCTCCAAAAACCAAGTTAAATCATGTTTAGGGGAAAAGCCTATAACCCATAAATTTGAAGTCTAATACCATCTAAAAGAGCTTGTATATGAACAAGGTTAAAAATCTAAGGATAATACTCATTTAAATGGGGCTCGTCGAGTGAGGATCAATTTGTCCGAAAATCCAAGGCTAACACCCCTCCAAAAACCAAGTTAAATCATGTTTGGGGGAAAAGCCTATAACCCATAAATTTGAAGTCTAATACCATATATAAGGGCTTGGATATGAACAAGGTTAGAAATCTACAGCTAATACTCATTTAAATGGGGCTCGTCGAGTCAGGATCAATTTGTCCGAAAATACAAGGCTAACACGCTCTCCAAAAACCAAGTTCAATCATGTTTGGGGGGAAAGGATATTACCCATAAATTTGAAGTCTAATATCATCTAAAAGTGCTTGGATATGAACAAGATTAGAAATATAAAGCTAATACTCATTTAAATAGGGCTCGTCGAGTCAGGATCAATTTGTCCGAAAATCCAAGGCTAAGACCCCTCCAAAAACCAAGTTCAATCATGTTTGGGGGAAAAGCCTATAACCCATAAATTTGAAGTCTAATACCATCTACAAGGGCTTGGATATGTACAAGGTTAGAAATCTAAGGCTAATACTCATTTAAATGGGGCTCGTCGAGTCAGGATCAATTTATCCGAAAATCCAAGGCTAACACCCCCTCCAAAAACCAAGTTCAATCATGTTTGGGGGAAAAGGATATTACCCATAAATTTGAAGTCCAATACCATATAAAAGTGCTTGGATATGAACAAGGTTAGAAATCTACGGCTAATATTCATTTAAATACGGCTCACCGCGTCAGGATCAATTTGTCCGAAAATCCAAGGCTAACACCCCCTCCAAAAACCAAGTTCAATCATGTTTGGGGGGAAAGGATATTACCCATAAATTTGAAGTCTAATACCATCTAAAAGTGCTTGGATATGAACAAGATTAGAAATATAAAGTTAATACTCATTTAAATAGGGATCGTCGAGTCAGGATCAATTTGTCTGAAAATCCAAGGCTAACACCCCTCCAAACACCAAGTTCAATCATGTTTGGGGGAAAAGCCTATAACCCATAAATTTGAAGTCTAATACCATCTACAAGGGCTTGGATATGTACAAGGTTAGAAATCTAAGGCTAATACTCATTTAAATGGGGCTCGTCGAGTCAGGATCAATTTGTCCGAAAATCCAAGGCTAACACCCCCTCCAAAAACCAAGTTCAATCATGTTTGGGGGAAAAGGATATTACCCATAAATTTGAAGTCTAATACCATATAAAAGTGCTTGGATATGAACAAGGTTAGAAATCTACGGCTAATATTCATATAAATACGGCTCGTCGCGTCAGGATCAATTTGTCCGAAAATCCAAGGCTAACACCCCCTCCAAAAACCAAGTTCAATCATGTTTGGGGGGAAAGGATATTACCCATAAATTTGAAGTCTAATACCAACTGAAAGGGCTTGGATATGAACAAGGTTAGAAATCTATAGCTAATACTCATTTAAATGGGGCTCGTCGAGTCAGGATCAATTTGTCCGAAAATCCAAGGCTAACACCCCTCCAAAAACCAAGTTAAATCATGTTTGGGGGAAAAGCCTATAACCCATAAACTTGAAGTCTAATACCATCTAAAAGGGCTTGGATATGAACAAGGTTAGAAATCTAAGGATAATACTCATTTAAATGGGGCTCGTCGAGTGAGGATCAATTTGTCCGAAAATCCAAGGCTAACACCCCTCCAAAAACCAAGTTCAATCATGTTTGGGGGAAAAGCCTATAACCCATAAATTTGAAGTCTAATACCATCTAAAAGGGCTTGGATATGAACAAGGTTAGAAATCTAAGGCTAATACTCATTTAAATGGGGCTCGTCGAGTCAGGATCAATTTGTCCGAAAATCCAAGGCTAACACGCTCTCCAAAAACCAAGTTCAATCATGTTTGGGGGAAAAGCCTATAACCCATAAACTTGAAGTCTAATACCATCTAAAAGTGCTTGGATATGAACAAGATTAGAAATCTAAGGCTAATACTCATTTAAATAGGGCTCGTCGAGTCAGGATCAATTTGTCCGAAAATCCAAGGCTAACACCCCTCCAAAAACCAAGTTCAATCATGTTTGGGGGAAAAGCCTATAACCCATAAATTTGAAGTCTAATACCATCTACAAGGGCTTGGATATGTACAAGGTTAGAAATCTAAGGCTAATACTCATTTAAATGGGGCTCGTCGAGTCAGGATCAATTTATCCGAAAATCCAAGGCTAACACCCCCTCCAAAAACCAAGTTCAATCATGTTTGGGGGAAAAGGATATTACCCATAAATTTGAAGTCTAATACCAAATAAAAGGGCTTGGATATGAACAAGGTTAGAAATATAAAGCTAATACTCATTTAAATAGGGATCGTCGAGTCAGGATCAATTTGTCCGAAAATCCAAGGCTAACACCCCCTCCAAAAACCAAGTTCAATCATGTTTGGGGGGAAAGGATATTACCCATAAATTTGAAGTCTAATAACATATAAAAGGGCTTGGATATGAACAAGGTTAGAAATATATAGCTAATACTCATTTAAATGGGGCTCGTCGAGTCAGGATCAATTTGTCCGAAAATCCAAGGCTAACACCCCTCCAAAAACCAAGTTAAATCATGTTTGGGGGAAAAGCCTATAACCCATAAACTTGAAGTCTAATACCATCTAAAAGGGCTTGGATATGAACAAGGTTAGAAATCTAAGGATAATACTCATTTAAATGGGGCTCGTCGAGTGAGGATCAATTTGTCCGAAAATCCAAGGCTAACACCCCTCCAAAAACCAAGTTCAATCATGTTTGGGGGAAAAGCCTATAACCCATAAATTTGAAGTCTAATACCATATAAAAGGGCTTGGATATGAACAAGGTTAGAAATCTACAGCTAATACTCATTTAAATGGGGCTCGTCGAGTCAGGATCAATTTGTCCGAAAATCCAAGGCTAACACGCTCTCCAAAAACCAAGTTCAATCATGTATGGGGGGAAAGGATATTACCCATAAATTTGAAGTCTAATACCAACTGAAAGGGCTTGGATATGAACAAGGTTAGAAATCTATGGCTAATACTCATTTAAATGGGGCTCGTCGAGTCAGGATCAATTTGTCCGAAAATCCAAGGCTAACACCCCTCCAAAAACCAAGTTCAATCATGTTTGGGGGGAAAGGATATTACCCATAAATTTGAAGTCTAATACCATCTAAAAGTGCTTGGATATGAACAATATTAGAAATCTAAGTCTAATACTCATCTAAATAGGGCTCGTGGAGTCAGGATCAATTTGTCCGAAAATCCAAGGCTAACACCCCTCCAAAAACCAAGTTCAATCATGTTTGGGGGAAAAGCCTATAACCCATAAATTTGAAGTCTAATAACATATAAAAGGGCTTGGATATGAACAAGGTTAGAAATCTACAGCTAATATTCATTTAAATGGGGCTCGTCGAGTCAGGATCAATTTGTCCGAAAATCCAAGGCTAACACCCCTCCAAAAACCAAGTTAAATCATGTTTGGGGGAAAAGCCTATAACCCATAAATTTGAAGTCTAATACCATCTAAAAGGGCTTGGATATGAACAAGGTTAGAAATCTAAGGCTAATACTCATTTAAATGGGGCTCGTCGAGTCAGGATCAATTTGTCCGAAAATCCAAGGCTAACACCCCTCCAAAAACCAAGTTCAATCATGTTTGGGGGAAAAGCCTATAACCCATAAATTTGAAGTCTAATACCATCTAAAAGGGCTTGGATATGAACAAGGTTAGAAATCTAAGCCTAATACTCATTTAAATAGGGCTCGTCGAGTCAGGATCAATTTGTTCGAAAATCCAAGGCTAACACCCCCTCCAAAAACCAAGTTCAATCATGTTTGGGGGAAAAGGATATTACCCATAAATTTGAAGTCTAATACCATCTAAAAGTGCTTGGATATGAACAAGATTAGAAATCTAAGGATAATACTCATTTAAATAGGGCTCGTCGAGTCAGGATCAATTTGTTCAAAAATCCAAGGTAACACCCCTCCAAAAACCAAGTTCAATCATGTTTGGGGGAAAAGCCTATAACCCATAAATTTGAAGTCTAATACCATCTAAAAGGGCTTGAATATGAACAAGGTTAGAAATATAAGTCTAACACTCATTTAAATGGGGCTCGTCGAGTCAGGATCAATTTGTCCGAAAATCCAAGGCTAACACCCCCTCCAAAAACGAAGTTCAATCATGTTTGGGGGAAAAGCCTATAACCCATAAATTTGAAGTCTAATACCATCTATAAGGGCTTGGATATGAACAAGGTTAGAAATCTACAGCTAATACTCATTTAAATGGGGCTCGTCGAGTCAGCATCAATTTGTCCGAAAATCCAAGGCTAACACGCCCTCCAAAAACCAAGTTCAATCATGTTTGGGGGGAAAGGATATTACCCATAAATTTGAAGTCTAATACCATCTAAAAGTGCTTGGATATGAACAAGATTAGAAATATAAAGCTAATACTCATTTAAATAGGGCTCGTCGAGTCAGGATCAATTTGTCCGAAAATCCAAGTCTAACACCCCTCCAAAAACCAAGTTCAATCATGTTTGGGGGAAAAGCCTATAACCCATAAATTTGAAGTCTAATACCATCTACAAGGGCTTGGATATGTACAAGGTTAGAAATCTAAGGCTAATACTCATTTAAATGGGGCTCGTCGAGTCAGGATCAATTTGTCCGAAAATCCAAGGCTAACACCCCCTCCAAAAACCAAGTTCAATCATGTTTGGGGGAAAAGGATATTACCCATAAATTTGAAGTCTAATACCATATAAAAGTGCTTGGATATGAACAAGGTTAGAAATCTACGGCTAATATTCATTTAAATACGGCTCGTCGCGTCAGGATCAATTTGTCCGAAAATCCAAGGCTAACACCCCCTCCAAAAACCAAGTTCAATCATGTTTGGGGGGAAAGGATATTACCCATAAATTTGAAGTCTAATACAATCTAAAAGTGCTTGGATATGAACGAGATTAGAAATATAAAGCTAATACTCATTTAAATAGGGCTCGTCGAGTCAGGATCAATTTGTCCGAAAATCCAAGGCTAACACCCCTCCAAAAACCAAGTTCAATCATGTTTGGGGGAAAAGCCTATAACCCATAAATTTGAAGTCTAATACCATCTACAAGGGCTTGGATATGTACAAGGTTAGAAATCTAAGGCTAATACTAATTTAAATGGGGCTCGTCGAGTCAGGATCAATTTGTCCGAAAATCCAAGGCTAACACCCCCTCCAAAAACCAAGTTCAATCATGTTTGGGGGAAAAGGATATTACCCATAAATTTGAAGTCTAATACCATATAAAAGTGCTTGGATATGAACAAGGTTAGAAATCTACGGCTAATATTCATATAAATATGGCTCGTCGCGTCAGGATCAATTTGTCCGAAAATCCAAGGCTAACACCCCTCCAAAAACCAAGTTCAATCATGTTTGGGGGGAAAGGATATTACCCATAAATTTGAAGTCTAATACCATCTAAAAGTGCTTGGATATGAACAAGATTAGAAATATAAAGCTAATACTCATTTAAATAGGGCTCGTCGAGTCAGGATCAATTTGTCCGAAAATCCAAGGCTAACACCCCTCCAAAAACCAAGTTCAATCATGTTTGGGGGGAAAGGATATTACCCATAAATTTGAAGTCTAATACCATCTATAAGGGCTTGGATATGAACAAGGTTAGAAATCTAAGGCTAATACTCATTTAAATGGGGCTCGTCGAGTCAGGATCAATTTGTCCGAACATCCAAGGCTAACACCCCCTCCAAAAACGAAGTTCAATCATGTTTGGGGGAAAAGGATATTACCCATAAATTCGAAGTCTAATACCATATAAAAGTGCTTGGATATGAACAAGGTTAGAAATCTACGGCTAATATTCATATAAATACGGCTCGTCGCGTCAGGATCAATTTGTACTAAAATCCAAGGCTAACACCCCCTCCAAAAACCAAGTTCAATCATGTTTGGGGGGAAAGGATATTACCCATAAATTTGAAGTCTAATACCAACTGAAAGGGCTTGGATATGAACAAGGTTAGAAATCTATGGCTAATACTCATTTAAATGGGGCTCGTCGAGTGAGGATCAATTTGTCCGAAAATCCAAGGCTAACACCCCTCCAAAAACCAAGTTCAATCATGTTTGGGGGAAAAGCCTATAACCCATAAATTTGAAGTCTAATACCATATAAAAGGGCTTGGATATGAACAAGGTTAGAAATCTACAGCTAATACTCATTTAAATGGGGCTCGTCGAGTCAGGATCAATTTGTCCGAAAATCCAAGGCTAACACGCTCTCCAAAAACCAAGTTCAATCATGTATGGGGGGAAAGGATATTACCCATAAATTTGAAGTCTAATACCAACTGAAAGGGCTTGGATATGAACAAGGTTAGAAATCTATGGCTAATACTCATTTAAATGGGGCTCGTCGAGTCAGGATCAATTTGTCCGAAAATCCAAGGCTAACACCCCTCCAAAAACCAAGTTCAATCATGTTTGGGGGAAAAGCCTATAACCCATAAACTTGAAGTCTAATACCATCTAAAAGTGCTTCGATATGAACAATATTAGAAATCTAAGTCTAATACTCATCTAAATAGGGCTCGTGGAGTCAGGATCAATTTGTCCGAAAATCCAAGGCTAACACCCCTCCAAAAACCAAGTTCAATCATGTTTGGGGGAAAAGCCTATAACCCATAAATTTGAAGTCTAATACCATCTAAAAGGGCTTGGATATGAACAAGGTTAGAAATCTAAGGCTAATACTCATTTAAATGGGGCTCGTCGAGTCAGGATCAATTTGTCCGAAAATCCAAGGCTAACACCCCGTCCAAAAACCAAGTTCAATCATGTTTGGGGGAAAAGCCTATAACCCATAAATTTGAAGTCTAATACCATATAAAAGTGCTTGGATATGAACAAGGTTAGAAATCTAAGGCTAATATTCATTTAAATACGGCTCGTCGCGTCAGGATCAATTTGTCCGAAAATCCAAGGCTAACGCCCGCTCCAAAAACCAAGTTCAATCATGTTTGGGGGGAAAGGATATTACCCATAAATTTGAAGTCTAATACCATCTAAAAGTGCTTGGATATGAACAATATTAGAAATCTAAGTCTAATACTCATCTAAATAGGGCTCGTGGAGTCAGGATCAATTTGTCCGAAAATCCAAGGCTAACACCCCTCCAAAAACCAAGTTCAATCATGTTTGGGGGAAAAGCCTATAACCCATAAATTTGAAGTCTAATAACATATAAAAGGGCTTGGATATGAACAAGGTTAGAAATCTACAGCTAATACTCATTTAAATGGGGCTCGTCGAGTCAGGATCAATTTGTCCGAAAATCCAAGGCTAACACCCCTCCAAAAACCAAGTTAAATCATGTTTGGGGGAAAAGCCCATAACCCATAAATTTGAAGTCTAATACCATCTAAAAGGGCTTGTATATGAACAAGGTTAGAAATCTAAGGCTAATACTCATTTAAATGGGGCTCGTCGAGTCAGGATCAATTTGTCCGAAAATCCAAGGCTAACACCCCTCCAAAAACCAAGTTCAATCATGTATGGGGGGAAAGGATATTACCCATAAATTTGAAGTCTAATACCAACTGAAAGGGCTTGGATATGAACAAGGTTAGAAATCTATGGCTAATACTCATTTTAATGGGGCTCGTCGAGTCAGGATCAATTTGTCCGAAAATCCAAGGCTAACACGCTCTCCAAAAACCAAGTTCAATCATGTATGGGGGGAAAGGATATTACCCATAAATTTGAAGTCTAATACCAACTGAAAGGGCTTGGATATGAACAAGGTTAGAAATCTATGGCTAATACTCATTTAAATGGGGCTCGTCGAGTCAGGATCAATTTGTCCGAAAATCCAAGGCTAACACGCTCTCCAAAAACCAAGTTCAATCATGTATGGGGGGAAAGGATATTACCCATAAATTTGAAGTCTAATACCAACTGAAAGGGCTTGGATATGAACAAGGTTAGAAATCTATGGCTAATACTCATTTAAATGGGGCTCGTCGAGTCAGGATCAATTTGTCCGAAAATCCAAGGCTAACACGCTCTCCAAAAACCAAGTTCAATCATGTTTGGGGGGAAAGGATATTACCCATAAATTTGAAGTCTAATACCATCTAAAAGTGCTTGGATATGAACAAGATTAGAAATATAAAGCTAATACTCATTTAAATAGGGCTCGTCGAGTCAGGATCAATTTGTCCGAAAATCCAAGTCTAACACCCCTCCAAAAACCAAGTTCAATCATGTTTGGGGGAAAAGCCTATAACCCATAAATTTGAAGTCTAATACCATCTACAAGGGCTTGGATATGTACAAGGTTAGAAATCTAAGGCTAATACTCATTTAAATGGGGCTCGTCGAGTCAGGATCAATTTGTCCGAAAATCCAAGGCTAACACCCCCTCCAAAAACCAAGTTCAATCATGTTTGGGGGAAAAGGATATTACCCATAAATTTGAAGTCTAATACCATATAAAAGTGCTTGGATATGAACAAGGTTAGAAATCTACGGCTAATATTCATTTAAATACGGCTCGTCGCGTCAGGATCAATTTGTCCGAAAATCCAAGGCTAACACCCCCTCCAAAAACCAAGTTCAATCATGTTTGGGGGGAAAGGATATTACCCATAAATTTGAAGTCTAATACCATCTAAAAGTGCTTGGATATGAACGAGATTAGAAATATAAAGCTAATACTCATTTAAATAGGGCTCGTCGAGTCAGGATCAATTTGTCCGAAAATCCAAGGCTAACACCCCTCCAAAAACCAAGTTCAATCATGTTTGGGGGAAAAGCCTATAACCCATAAATTTGAAGTCTAATACCATCTACAAGGGCTTGGATATGTACAAGGTTAGAAATCTAAGGCTAATACTCATTTAAATGGGGCTCGTCGAGTCAGGATCAATTTGTCCGAAAATCCAAGGCTAACACCCCCTCCAAAAACCAAGTTCAATCATGTTTGGGGGAAAAGGATATTACCCATAAATTTGAAGTCTAATACCATATAAAAGTGCTTGGATATGAACAAGGTTAGAAATCTACGGCTAATATTCATATAAATATGGCTCGTCGCGTCAGGATCAATTTGTCCGAAAATCCAAGGCTAACACCCCTCCAAAAACCAAGTTCAATCATGTTTGGGGGGAAAGGATATTACCCATAAATTTGAAGTCTAATACCATCTAAAAGTGCTTGGATATGAACAAGATTAGAAATATAAAGCTAATACTCATTTAAATAGGGCTCGTCGAGTCAGGATCAATTTGTCCGAAAATCCAAGGCTAACACCCCTCCAAAAACCAAGTTCAATCATGTTTGGGGGGAAAGGATATTACCCATAAATTTGAAGTCTAATACCATCTATAAGGGCTTGGATATGAACAAGGTTAGAAATCTAAGGCTAATACTCATTTAAATGGGGCTCGTCGAGTCAGGATCAATTTGTCCGAACATCCAACTCTAACACCCCCTCCAAAAACGAAGTTCAATCATGTTTGGGGGAAAAGGATATTACCCATAAATTCGAAGTCTAATACCATATAAAAGTGCTTGGATATGAACAAGGTTAGAAATCTACGGCTAATATTCATATAAATACGGCTCGTCGCGTCAGGATCAATTTGTACTAAAATCCAAGGCTAACACCCCCTCCAAAAACCAAGTTCAATCATGTTTGGGGGGAAAGGATATTACCCATAAATTTGAAGTCTAATACCAACTGAAAGGGCTTGGATATGAACAAGGTTAGAAATCTATGGCTAATACTCATTTAAATGGGGCTCGTCGAGTGAGGATCAATTTGTCCGAAAATCCAAGGCTAACACCCCTCCAAAAACCAAGTTCAATCATGTTTGGGGGAAAAGCCTATAACCCATAAATTTGAAGTCTAATACCATATAAAAGGGCTTGGATATGAACAAGGTTAGAAATCTACAGCTAATACTCATTTAAATGGGGCTCGTCGAGTCAGGATCAATTTGTCCGAAAATCCAAGGCTAACACGCTCTCCAAAAACCAAGTTCAATCATGTATGGGGGGAAAGGATATTACCCATAAATTTGAAGTCTAATACCAACTGAAAGGGCTTGGATATGAACAAGGTTAGAAATCTATGGCTAATACTCATTTAAATGGGGCTCGTCGAGTCAGGATCAATTTGTCCGAAAATCCAAGGCTAACACCCCTCCAAAAACCAAGTTCAATCATGTTTGGGGGAAAAGCCTATAACCCATAAACTTGAAGTCTAATACCATCTAAAAGTGCTTCGATATGAACAATATTAGAAATCTAAGTCTAATACTCATCTAAATAGGGCTCGTGGAGTCAGGATCAATTTGTCCGAAAATCCAAGGCTAACACCCCTCCAAAAACCAAGTTCAATCATGTTTGGGGGAAAAGCCTATAACCCATAAATTTGAAGTCTAATACCATCTAAAAGGGCTTGGATATGAACAAGGTTAGAAATCTAAGGCTAATACTCATTTAAATGGGGCTCGTCGAGTCAGGATCAATTTGTCCGAACATCCAAGGCTAACACCCCCTCCAAAAACGAAGTTCAATCATGTTTGGGGGAAAAGGATATTACCCATAAATTCGAAGTCTAATACCATATAAAAGTGCTTGGATATGAACAAGGTTAGAAATCTACGGCTAATATTCATATAAATACGGCTCGTCGCGTCAGGATCAATTTGTACTAAAATCCAAGGCTAACACCCCCTCCAAAAACCAAGTTCAATCATGTTTGGGGGGAAAGGATATTACCCATAAATTTGAAGTCTAATACCAACTGAAAGGGCTTGGATATGAACAAGGTTAGAAATCTATGGCTAATACTCATTTAAATGGGGCTCGTCGAGTGAGGATCAATTTGTCCGAAAATCCAAGGCTAACACCCCTCCAAAAACCAAGTTCAATCATGTTTGGGGGAAAAGCCTATAACCCATAAATTTGAAGTCTAATACCATATAAAAGGGCTTGGATATGAACAAGGTTAGAAATCTACAGCTAATACTCATTTAAATGGGGCTCGTCGAGTCAGGATCAATTTGTCCGAAAATCCAAGGCTAACACCCCTCCAAAAACCAAGTTAAATCATGTTTGGGGGAAAAGCCTATAACCCATAAATTTGAAGTCTAATACCATATAAAAGGGCTTGGATATGAACAAGGTTAGAAATCTACAGCTAATACTCATTTAAATGGGGCAGGTCGAGTCAGGATCAATTTGTCCGAAAATCCAAGGCTAACACGCTCTCCAAAAACAAAGTTCAATCATGTATGGGGGGAAAGGATATTACCCATAAATTTGAAGTCTAATACCAACTGAAAGGGCTTGGATATGAACAAGGTTAGAAATCTATGGCTAATACTCATTTAAATGGGGCTCGTCGAGTCAGGATCAATTTGTCCGAAAATCCAAGGCTAACACCCCTCCAAAAACCAAGTTAAATCATGTTTGGGGGAAAAGCCTATAACCCATAAATTTGAAGTCTAATACCATCTAAAAGGGCTTTGATATGAACAAGGTTAGAAATCTAAGGATAATACTCATTTAAATGGGGCTCGTCGAGTGAGGATCAATTTGTCCGAAAATCCAAGGCTAACACCCCTCCAAAAACCAAGTTTAATCATGTTTGGGGGAAAAGCCTATAACCCATAAATTTGAAGTCTAATACCATCTAAAAGGGCTTGGATATGAACAAGGTTAGAAATCTATGGCTAATACTCATTTAAATGGGGCTCGTCGAGTCAGGATCAATTTGTCCGAAAATCCAAGGCTAACACCCCTCCAAAAACCAAGTTCAATCATGTTTGGGGGAAAAGCCTATAACCCATAAATTTGAAGTATAATACCATCTAAAAGGCTTGGATATGAACAAGGTTAGAAATATAAGTCTAATACTCATTTAAATGGGGCTCGTCGAGTCAGGATCAATTTGTCCGAAAATCCAAGGCTAACACCCCCTCCAAAAACCAAGTTCAATCATGTTTGGGGGAAAAGCCTATAACCCATAAATTTGAAGTCTAATACAATCTAAAAGGGCTTGGATATGAAAAAGGTTAGAAATCTAAGGCTAATACTCATTTAAATGAGGCTCGTCGAGTCAGGATCAATTTGTCCGAAAATCCAAGGCTAACACCCCTCCAAAAACCAAGTTCAATCATGTTTGGGGGAAAAGCCTATAACCCATAAATTTGAAGTCTAATATCATATAAAAGGGCTTGGATATGAACAAGGTTAGAAATCTACAGCTAATACTCATTTAAATGGGGCTCGTTGAGTCAGGATCAATTTGTCCGAAAATCCAAGGCTAACACGCTCTCCAAAAACCAAGTTCAATCATGTATGGGGGGAAAGGATATTACCCATAAATTTGAAGTCTAATACCAACTGAAAGGGCTTGGATATGAACAAGGTTAGAAATCTATGGCTAATATTCATTTAAATGGGGCTCGTCGAGTCAGGATCAATTTGTCCGAAAATCCAAGGCTAACACCCCTCCAAAAACCAAGTTCAATCATGTTTGGGGGAAAAGCCTATAACCCATAAACTTGAAGTCTAATACCATCTAAAAGTGCTTCGATATAAACAATATTAGAAATCTAAGTCTAATACTCATCTAAATAGGGCTCGTGGAGTCAGGATCAATTTGTCCGAAAATCCAAGGCTAACACCCCTCCAAAAACCAAGTTCAATCATGTTTGGGGGAAAAGCCTATAACCCATAAATTTGAAGTCTAATACCATCTAAAAGGGCTTGGATATGAACAAGGTTAGAAATCTAAGGCTAATACTCATTTAAATGGGGCTCGTCGAGTCAGGATCAATTTGTCCGAAAATCCAAGGCTAACACCCCGTCCAAAAACCAAGTTCAATCATGTTTGGGGGAAAAGGATATTAACCATAAATTTAAATTCTAATACCATATAAAAGTGCTTGGATATGAACAAGGTTAGAAATCTAAGGCTAATATTCATTTAAATACGGCTCGTCGCGTCAGGATCAATTTGTCCGAAAATCCAAGGCTAACACCCCCTCCAAAAACCAAGTTCAATCATGTTTGGGCGGAAAGGATATTACCCATAAATTTGAAGTCTAATACCATTTAAAAGTGCTTGGATATGAACAATATTAGAAATCTAAGTCTAATACTCATCTAAATAGGGATCGTGGAGTCAGGATCAATTTGTCCAAAAATCCAAGGCTAACACCCCTCCAAAAACCAAGTTCAATCATGTTTGGGGGAAAAGCCTATAACCCATAAATTTGAAGTCTAATAACATATAAAAGGGCTTGGATATGAACAAGGTTAGAAATCTACAGTTAATACTCATTTAAATGGGGCTCGTCGAGTCAGGATCAATTTGTCCGAAAATCCAAGGCTAACACCCCTCCAAAAACCAAGTTAAATCATGTTTGGGGGAAAAGCCTATAACCCATAAATTTGAAGTCTAATACCATATAAAAGGGCTTGGATATGAACAAGGTTAGAAATCTACAGCTAATACTCATTTAAATGGGGCAGGTCGAGTCAGGATCAATTTGTCCGAAAATCCAAGGCTAACACGCTCTCCAAAAACAAAGTTCAATCATGTATGGGGGGAAAGGATATTACCCATAAATTTGAAGTCTAATACCAACTGAAAGGGCTTGGATATGAACAAGGTTAGAAATCTATGGCTAATACTCATTTAAATGGGGCTCGTCGAGTCAGGATCAATTTGTCCGAAAATCCAAGGCTAACACCCCTCCAAAAACCAAGTTAAATCATGTTTGGGGGAAAAGCCTATAACCCATAAATTTGAAGTCTAATACCATCTAAAAGGGCTTTGATATGAACAAGGTTAGAAATCTAAGGATAATACTCATTTAAATGGGGCTCGTCGAGTGAGGATCAATTTGTCCGAAAATCCAAGGCTAACACCCCTCCAAAAACCAAGTTTAATCATGTTTGGGGGAAAAGCCTATAACCCATAAATTTGAAGTCTAATACCATCTAAAAGGGCTTGGATATGAACAAGGTTAGAAATCTATGGCTAATACTCATTTAAATGGGGCTCGTCGAGTCAGGATCAATTTGTCCGAAAATCCAAGGCTAACACCCCTCCAAAAACCAAGTTCAATCATGTTTGGGGGAAAAGCCTATAACCCATAAATTTGAAGTATAATACCATCTAAAAGGCTTGGATATTAACAAGGTTAGAAATATAAGTCTAATACTCATTTAAATGGGGCTCGTCGAGTCAGGATCAATTTGTCCGAAAATCCAAGGCTAACACCCCCTCCAAAAACCAAGTTCAATCATGTTTGGGGGAAAAGCCTATAACCCATAAATTTGAAGTCTAATACAATCTAAAAGGGCTTGGATATGAAAAAGGTTAGAAATCTAAGGCTAATACTCATTTAAATGAGGCTCGTCGAGTCAGGATCAATTTGTCCGAAAATCCAAGGCTAACACCCCTCCAAAAACCAAGTTCAATCATGTTTGGGGGAAAAGCCTATAACCCATAAATTTGAAGTCTAATATCATATAAAAGGGCTTGGATATGAACAAGGTTAGAAATCTACAGCTAATACTCATTTAAATGGGGCTCGTTGAGTCAGGATCAATTTGTCCGAAAATCCAAGGCTAACACGCTCTCCAAAAACCAAGTTCAATCATGTATGGGGGGAAAGGATATTACCCATAAATTTGAAGTCTAATACCAACTGAAAGGGCTTGGATATGAACAAGGTTAGAAATCTATGGCTAATATTCATTTAAATGGGGCTCGTCGAGTCAGGATCAATTTGTCCGAAAATCCAAGGCTAACACCCCTCCAAAAACCAAGTTCAATCATGTTTGGGGGAAAAGCCTATAACCCATAAACTTGAAGTCTAATACCATCTAAAAGTGCTTCGATATAAACAATATTAGAAATCTAAGTCTAATACTCATCTAAATAGGGCTCGTGGAGTCAGGATCAATTTGTCCGAAAATCCAAGGCTAACACCCCTCCAAAAACCAAGTTCAATCATGTTTGGGGGAAAAGCCTATAACCCATAAATTTGAAGTCTAATACCATCTAAAAGGGCTTGGATATGAACAAGGTTAGAAATCTAAGGCTAATACTCATTTAAATGGGGCTCGTCGAGTCAGGATCAATTTGTCCGAAAATCCAAGGCTAACACCCCGTCCAAAAACCAAGTTCAATCATGTTTGGGGGAAAAGGATATTAACCATAAATTTAAATTCTAATACCATATAAAAGTGCTTGGATATGAACAAGGTTAGAAATCTAAGGCTAATATTCATTTAAATACGGCTCGTCGCGTCAGGATCAATTTGTCCGAAAATCCAAGGCTAACACCCCCTCCAAAAACCAAGTTCAATCATGTTTGGGCGGAAAGGATATTACCCATAAATTTGAAGTCTAATACCATTTAAAAGTGCTTGGATATGAACAATATTAGAAATCTAAGTCTAATACTCATCTAAATAGGGATCGTGGAGTCAGGATCAATTTGTCCGAAAATCCAAGGCTAACACCCCTCCAAAAACCAAGTTCAATCATGTTTGGGGGAAAAGCCTATAACCCATAAATTTGAAGTCTAATAACATATAAAAGGGCTTGGATATGAACAAGGTTAGAAATCTACAGTTAATACTCATTTAAATGGGGCTCGTCGAGTCAGGATCAATTTGTCCGAAAATCCAAGGCTAACACCCCTCCAAAAACCAAGTTCAATCATGTTTGGGGGAAAAGCCTATAACCCATAAATTTGAAGTCTAATACCATCTAAAAGGCCTTGGATATGAACAAGGTTAGAAATCTAAGCCTAATACTCATTTAAATAGGGCTCGTCGAGTCAGGATCAATTTGTCCGAAAATCCAAGGCTAACACCCCCTCCAAAAACCAAGTTCAATCATGTTTGGGGGAAAAGGATATTACCCATAAATTTGAAGTCTAATACCATCTAAAAGTGCTTGGATATGAACAAGATTAGAAATCTAAGGATAATACTCATTTAAATAGGGCTCGTCGAGTCAGGATCAATTTGTTCAAAAATCCAAGGTAACACCCCTCCAAAAACCAAGTTCAATCATGTTTGGGGGAAAAGCCTATAACCCATAAATTTGAAGTCTAATACCATCTAAAAGGGCTTGAATATGAACAAGGTTAGAAATATAAGTCTAACACTCATTTAAATGGGGCTCGTCGAGTCAGGATCAATTTGTCCGAAAATCCAAGGCTAACACCCCCTCCAAAAACGAAGTTCAATCATGTTTGGGGGAAAAGCCTATAACCCATAAATTTGAAGTCTAAGACCATCTATAAGGGCTTGGATATGAACAAGGTTAGAAATCTACAGCTAATACTCATTTAAATGGGGCTCGTCGAGTCAGCATCAATTTGTCCGAAAATCCAAGGCTAACACGCCCTCCAAAAACCAAGTTCAATCATGTTTGGGGGGAAAGGATATTACCCATAAATTTGAAGTCTAATACCATCTAAAAGTGCTTGGATATGAACAAGATTAGAAATATAAAGCTAATACTCATTTAAATAGGGCTCGTCGAGTCAGGATCAATTTGTCCGAAAATCCAAGTCTAACACCCCTCCAAAAACCAAGTTCAATCATGTTTGGGGGAAAAGCCTATAACCCATAAATTTGAAGTCTAATACCATCTACAAGGGCTTGGATATGTACAAGGTTAGAAATCTAAGGCTAATACTCATTTAAATGGGGCTCGTCGAGTCATGATCAATTTGTCCGAAAATCCAAGGCTAACACCCCCTCCAAAAACCAAGTTCAATCATATTTGGGGGGAAAGGATATTACCCATAAATTTGAAGTCTAATACCAACTGAAAGGGCTTGGATATGAACAAGGTTAGAAATCTATGGCTAATACTCATTTAAATGGGGCTCGTCGAGTCAGGATCAATTTGTCCGAAAATCCAAGGCTAACACCCCTCCAAAAACCAAGTTAAATCATGTTTGGGGGAAAAGCCTATAACCCATAAATTTGAAGTCTAATACCATATAAAAGGGCTTGGATATGAACAAGGTTAGAAATCTACAGCTAATACTCATTTAAATGGGGCAGGTCGAGTCAGGATCAATTTGTCCGAAAATCCAAGGCTAACACGCTCTCCAAAAACAAAGTTCAATCATGTATGGGGGGAAAGGATATTACCCATAAATTTGAAGTCTAATACCAACTGAAAGGGCTTGGATATGAACAAGGTTAGAAATCTATGGCTAATACTCATTTAAATGGGGCTCGTCGAGTCAGGATCAATTTGTCCGAAAATCCAAGGCTAACACCCCTCCAAAAACCAAGTTAAATCATGTTTGGGGGAAAAGCCTATAACCCATAAATTTGAAGTCTAATACCATCTAAAAGGGCTTGGATATGAACAAGGTTAGAAATCTATGGCTAATACTCATTTAAATGGGGCTCGTCGAGTCAGGATCAATTTGTCCGAAAATCCAAGGCTAACACCCCTCCAAAAACCAAGTTAAATCATGTTTGGGGGAAAAGCCTATAACCCATAAATTTGAAGTCTAATACCATCTAAAAGGGATTGGATATGAACAAGGTTAGAAATATAAGGCTAATACTCATTTAAATGGGGCTCGTCGAGTCAGGATCAATTTGTCCGAAAATCCAAGGCTAACACCCCTCCAAAAACCAAGTTCAATCATGTTTGGGGGAAAAGCCTATAACCCATAAATTTGAAGTCTAATACCATATAAAAGGGCTTGGATATGAACAAGGTTAGAAATCTACAGCTAATACTCATTTAAATGGGGCAGGTCGAGTCAGGATCAATTTGTCCGAAAATCCAAGGCTAACACGCTCTCCAAAAACAAAGTTCAATCATGTATGGGGGGAAAGGATATTACCCATAAATTTGAAGTCTAATACCAACTGAAAGGGCTTGGATATGAACAAGGTTAGAAATCTATGGCTAATACTCATTTAAATGGGGCTCGTCGAGTCAGGATCAATTTGTCCGAAAATCCAAGGCTAACACCCCTCCAAAAACCAAGTTAAATCATGTTTGGGGGAAAAGCCTATAACCCATAAATTTGAAGTCTAATACCATCTAAAAGGGCTTGGATATGAACAAGGTTAGAAATCTATGGCTAATACTCATTTAAATGGGGCTCGTCGAGTCAGGATCAATTTGTCCGAAAATCCAAGGCTAACACCCCTCCAAAAACCAAGTTAAATCATGTTTGGGGGAAAAGCCTATAACCCATAAATTTGAAGTCTAATACCATCTAAAAGGGATTGGATATGAACAAGGTTAGAAATATAAGGCTAATACTCATTTAAATGGGGCTCGTCGAGTCAGGATCAATTTGTCCGAAAATCCAAGGCTAACACCCCTCCAAAAACCAAGTTCAATCATGTTTGGGGGAAAAGCCTATAACCCATAAATTTGAAGTCTAATACCATATAAAAGGGCTTGGATATGAACAAGGTTAGAAATCTACAGCTAATACTCATTTAAATGGGGCAGGTCGAGTCAGGATCAATTTGTCCGAAAATCCAAGGCTAACACGCTCTCCAAAAACCAAGTTCAATCATGTATGGGGGGAAAGGATATTACCCATAAATTTGAAGTCTAATACCAACTGAAAGGGCTTGGATATGAACAAGGTTAGAAATCTATGGCTAATACTCATTTAAATGGGGCTCGTCGAGTCAGGATCAATTTGTCCGAAAATCCAAGGCTAACACCCCTCCAAAAACCAAGTTAAATCATGTTTGGGGGAAAAGCCTATAACCCATAAATTTGAAGTCTAATACCATCTAAAAGGGCTTTGATATGAACAAGGTTAGAAATCTAAGGATAATACTCATTTAAATGGGGCTCGTCGAGTGAGGATCAATTTGTCCGAAAATCCAAGGCTAACACCCCTCCAAAAACCAAGTTTAATCATGTTTGGGGGAAAAGCCTATAACCCATAAATTTGAAGTCTAATACCATCTAAAAGGGCTTGGATATGAACAAGGTTAGAAATCTATGGCTAATACTCATTTAAATGGGGCTCGTCGAGTCAGGATCAATTTGTCCGAAAATCCAAGGCTAACACCCCTCCAAAAACCAAGTTAAATCATGTTTGGGGGAAAAGCCTATAACCCATAAATTTGAAGTCTAATACCATCTAAAAGGGATTGGATATGAACAAGGTTAGAAATATAAGGCTAATACTCATTTAAATGGGGCTCGTCGAGTCAGGATCAATTTGTCCGAAAATCCAAGGCTAACACCCCTCCAAAAACCAAGTTCAATCATGTTTGGGGGAAAAGCCTATAACCCATAAATTTGAAGTCTAATACCATATAAAAGGGCTTGGATATGAACAAGGTTAGAAATCTACAGCTAATACTCATTTAAATGGGGCAGGTCGAGTCAGGATCAATTTGTCCGAAAATCCAAGGCTAACACGCTCTCCAAAAACCAAGTTCAATCATGTATGGGGGGAAAGGATATTACCCATAAATTTGAAGTCTAATACCAACTGAAAGGGCTTGGATATGAACAAGGTTAGAAATCTATGGCTAATACTCATTTAAATGGGGCTCGTCGAGTGAGGATCAATTTGTCCGAAAATCCAAGGCTAACACCCCTCCAAAAACCAAGTTTAATCATGTTTGGGGGAAAAGCCTATAACCCATAAATTTGAAGTCTAATACCATCTAAAAGGGCTTGGATATGAACAAGGTTAGAAATCTATGGCTAATACTCATTTAAATGGGGCTCGTCGAGTCAGGATCAATTTGTCCGAAAATCCAAGGCTAACACCCCTCCAAAAACCAAGTTAAATCATGTTTGGGGGAAAAGCCTATAACCCATAAATTTGAAGTCTAATACCATCTAAAAGGGATTGGATATGAACAAGGTTAGAAATATAAGGCTAATACTCATTTAAATGGGGCTCGTCGAGTCAGGATCAATTTGTCCGAAAATCCAAGGCTAACACCCCTCCAAAAACCAAGTTCAATCATGTTTGGGGGAAAAGCCTATAACCCATAAATTTGAAGTATAATACCATCTAAAAGGCTTGGATATGAACAAGGTTAGAAATATAAGTCTAATACTCATTTAAATGGGGCTCGTCGAGTCAGGATCAATTTGTCCGAAAATCCAAGGCTAACACCCCCTCCAAAAACCAAGTTCAATCATGTTTGGGGGAAAAGCCTATAACCCATAAATTTGAAGTCTAATACAATCTAAAAGGGCTTGGATATGAAAAAGGTTAGAAATCTAAGGCTAATACTCATTTAAATGAGGCTCGTCGAGTCAGGATCAATTTGTCCGAAAATCCAAGGCTAACACGCTCTCCAAAAACCAAGTTCAATCATGTTTGGGGGAAAAGCCTATAACCCATAAACTTGAAGTCTAATACCATCTAAAAGTGCTTATATATGAACAAGATTTGAAATCTAAGGCTAATACTCATTTAAATAGGGCTCGTCGAGTCAGGATCAATTTGTCCGAAAATCCAAGGCTAACACCCCTCCAAAAACCAAGTTCAATCATGTTTGATGGAAAAGCCTATAACCCATAAATTTGAAGTCTAATACCATATAAAAGGGCTTGGATATGAACAAGGTTAGAAATCTAAGGCTAATACTCGTTTAGATGGGGCTCGTCGAGTCAGGATCAATTTGTCCGAAAATCCAAGGCTAACACCCCTCCAAAAACCAAGTTAAATCATGTTTGGGGGAAAAGCCTATAACCCATAAATTTGAAGTCTAATACCATCTAAAAGGGCTTTGATATGAACAAGGTTAGAAATCTAAGGATAATACTCATTTAAATGGGGCTCGTCGAGTGAGGATCAATTTGTCCGAAAATCCAAGGCTAACACCCCTCCAAAAACCAAGTTTAATCATGTTTGGGGGAAAAGCCTATAACCCATAAATTTGAAGTCTAATACCATCTAAAAGGGCTTGGATATGAACAAGGTTAGAAATCTATGGCTAATACTCATTTAAATGGGGCTCGTCGAGTCAGGATCAATTTGTCCGAAAATCCAAGGCTAACACCCCTCCAAAAACCAAGTTAAATCATGTTTGGGGGAAAAGCCTATAACCCATAAATTTGAAGTCTAATACCATCTAAAAGGGATTGGATATGAACAAGGTTAGAAATATAAGGCTAATACTCATTTAAATGGGGCTCGTCGAGTCAGGATCAATTTGTCCGAAAATCCAAGGCTAACACCCCTCCAAAAACCAAGTTCAATCATGTTTGGGGGAAAAGCCTATAACCCATAAATTTGAAGTCTAATACCATATAAAAGGGCTTGGATATGAACAAGGTTAGAAATCTACAGCTAATACTCATTTAAATGGGGCAGGTCGAGTCAGGATCAATTTGTCCGAAAATCCAAGGCTAACACGCTCTCCAAAAACCAAGTTCAATCATGTATGGGGGGAAAGGATATTACCCATAAATTTGAAGTCTAATACCAACTGAAAGGGCTTGGATATGAACAAGGTTAGAAATCTATGGCTAATACTCATTTAAATGGGGCTCGTCGAGTGAGGATCAATTTGTCCGAAAATCCAAGGCTAACACCCCTCCAAAAACCAAGTTTAATCATGTTTGGGGGAAAAGCCTATAACCCATAAATTTGAAGTCTAATACCATCTAAAAGGGCTTGGATATGAACAAGGTTAGAAATCTATGGCTAATACTCATTTAAATGGGGCTCGTCGAGTCAGGATCAATTTGTCCGAAAATCCAAGGCTAACACCCCTCCAAAAACCAAGTTAAATCATGTTTGGGGGAAAAGCCTATAACCCATAAATTTGAAGTCTAATACCATCTAAAAGGGATTGGATATGAACAAGGTTAGAAATATAAGGCTAATACTCATTTAAATGGGGCTCGTCGAGTCAGGATCAATTTGTCCGAAAATCCAAGGCTAACACCCCTCCAAAAACCAAGTTCAATCATGTTTGGGGGAAAAGCCTATAACCCATAAATTTGAAGTATAATACCATCTAAAAGGCTTGGATATGAACAAGGTTAGAAATATAAGTCTAATACTCATTTAAATGGGGCTCGTCGAGTCAGGATCAATTTGTCCGAAAATCCAAGGCTAACACCCCCTCCAAAAACCAAGTTCAATCATGTTTGGGGGAAAAGCCTATAACCCATAAATTTGAAGTCTAATACAATCTAAAAGGGTTTGGATATGAAAAAGGTTAGAAATCTAAGGCTAATACTCATTTAAATGAGGCTCGTCGAGTCAGGATCAATTTGTCCGAAAATCCAAGGCTAACACGCTCTCCAAAAACCAAGTTCAATCATGTTTGGGGGAAAAGCCTATAACCCATAAACTTGAAGTCTAATACCATCTAAAAGTGCTTATATATGAACAAGATTTGAAATCTAAGGCTAATACTCATTTAAATAGGGCTCGTCGAGTCAGGATCAATTTGTCCGAAAATCCAAGGCTAACACCCCTCCAAAAACCAAGTTCAATCATGTTTGATGGAAAAGCCTATAACCCATAAATTTGAAGTCTAATACCATATAAAAGGGCTTGGATATGAACAAGGTTAAAAATCTAAGGATAATACTCATTTAAATGGGGCTCGTCGAGTCAGGATCAATTTGTCCGAAAATCCAAGGCTAACACGCTCTCCAAAAACCAAGTTCAATCATGTTTGGGGGAAAAGGATATTACCCATAAATTTGAAGTCTAATACCATATAAAAGTGCTTGGATATGAACAAGGTTAGAAATCTACGGCTAATATTCATTTAAATACGGCTCGTCGCGTCAGGATCAATTTGTCCGAAAATCCAAGGCTAAGACCCCTCCAAAAACCAAGTTCAATCATGTTTGGGGGAAAAGCCTATAACCCATAAATTTGAAGTCTAATACCATCTACAAGGGCTTGGATATGTACAAGGTTAGAAATCTAAGGCTAATACTCATTTAAATGGGGCTCGTCGAGTCAGGATCAATTTATCCGAAAATCCAAGGCTAACACCCCCTCCAAAAACCAAGTTCAATCATGTTTGGGGGAAAAGGATATTACCCATAAATTTGAAGTCTAATACCATATAAAAGTGCTTGGATATGAACAAGGTTAGAAATCTACGGCTAATATTCATTTAAATACGGCTCGTCGCGTCAGGATCAATTTGTCCGAAAATCCAAGGCTAACACCCCCTCCAAAAACCAAGTTCAATCATGTTTGGGGGGAAAGGATATTACCCATAAATTTGAAGTCTAATACCATCTAAAAGTGCTTGGATATGAACAAAATTAGAAATATAACGCTAATACTCATTTAAATAGGGCTCGTCGAGTCAGGATCAATTTGTCCGAAAATCCAAGGCTAACACCCCTCCAAAAACCAAGTTCAATCATGTTTGGGGGAAAACCCTATAACCCATAAATTTGAAGTCTAATACCATCTACAAGGGCTTGGATATGTACAAGGTTAGAAATCTAAGGCTAATACTCATTTAAATGGGGCTCGTCGAGTCAGGATCAATTTGTCCGAAAATCCAAGGCTAACACCCCCTCCAAAAACCAAGTTCAATCATGTTTGGGGGAAAAGGATATTACCCATAAATTTGAAGTCTAATACCATATAAAAGTGCTTCGATATGAACAAGGTTAGAAATCTACGGCTAATATTCATATAAATACGGCTCGTCGTGTCAGGATCAATTTGTCCGAAAATCCAAGGATAACACCCCCTCCAAAAACCAAGTTCAATCATGTTTGGGGGGAAAGGATATTACCCATAAATTTGAAGTCTAATACCAACTGAAAGGGCTTGGATATGAACAAGGTTAGAAATCTATGGCTAATACTCATTTAAATGGGGCTCGTCGAGTCAGGATCAATTTGTCCAAAAATCCAAGGCTAACACCCCTCCAAAAACCAAGTTAAATCATGTTTGGGGGAAAAGCCTATAACCCATAAACTTGAAGTCTAATACCATCTAAAAGGGCTTGGATATGAACAAGGTTAGAAATCTAAGGATAATACTCATTTAAATGGGGCTCGTCGAGTGAGGATCAATTTGTCCGAAAATCCAAGGCTAACACCCCTCCAAAAACCAAGTTAAATCATGTTTGGGGGAAAAGCCTATAACCCATAAATTTGAAGTCTAATACCATATAAAAGGGCTTGGATATGAACAAGGTTAGAAATCTACAGCTAATACTCATTTAAATGGGGCTCGTCGAGTCAGGATCAATTTGACTGAAAATCCAAGGCTAACACGCTCTCCAAAAACCAAGTTCAATCATGTATGGGGGGAAAGGATATTACCCATAAATTTGAAGTGTAATACCAACTGAAAGGGCTTGGATATGAACAAGGTTAGAAATCTATGGCTAATACTCATTTAAATGGGGCTCGTCGAGTCAGGATCAATTTGTCCGAAAATCCAAGGCTAAAACCCCTCCAAAAACCAAGTTAAATCATGTTTGGGGGAAAAGCCTATAACCCATAAATTTGAAGTCTAATACCATCTAAAAGGGCTTTGATATGAACAAGGTTAGAAATCTAAGGATAATACTCATTTAAATGGGGCTCGTCGAGTGAGGATCAATTTGTCCGAAAATCCAAGGCTAACACCCCTCCAAAAACCAAGTTTAATCATGTTTGGGGGAAAAGCCTATAACCCATAAATTTGAAGTCTAATACCATATAAAAGGGCTTGGATATGAACACGGTTAGAAATCTATGGCTAATACTCATTTAAATGGGGCTCGTCGAGTCACGATCAATTTGTCCGAAAATCCAAGCCTAACACCCCTCCAAAAACCAAGTTAAATCATGTTTGGGGGAAAAGCCTATAACCCATAAATTTGAAGTCTAATACCATCTAAAAGGGATTGGATATGAACAAGGTTAGAAATCTAAGGCTAATACTCATTTAAATGGGGCTCGTCGAGTCAGGATCAATTTGTCCGAAAATCCAAGGCTAACACCCCTCCAAAAACCAAGTTCAATCATGTTTGGGGGAAAAGCCTATAACCCATAAATTTGAAGTATAATACCATCTAAAAGGGCTTGGATATGAACAAGGTTAGAAATATAAGTCTAATACTCATTTAAATGGGGCTCGTCGAGTCAGGATCAATTTGTCCGAAAATCCAAGGCTAACACCCCCTCCAAAAACCAAGTTCAATCATGTTTGGGGGAAAAGCCTATAACCCATAAATTTGAAGTCTAATACAATCTAAAAGGGCTTGGATATGAAAAAGGTTAGAAATCTAAGGCTAATACTCATTTAAATGAGGCTCGTCGAGTCAGGATCAATTTGTCCGAAAATCCAAGGCTAACACGCTCTCCAAAAACCAAGTTCAATCATGTTTGGGGGAAAAGCCTATAACCCATAAATTTGAAGTCTAATACCATCTAAAAGGGATTGGATATGAACAAGGTTAGAAATCTACAGCTAATACTCATTTAAATGGGGCTCGTCGAGTCAGGATCAATTTGTCCGAAAATCCAAGGCTAACACGCTCTCCAAAAACCAAGTTCAATCATGTATGGGGGGAAAGGATATTACCCATAAATTTGAAGTCTAATACCAACTGAAAGGGCTTGGATATGAACAAGGTTAGAAATCTAAGGCTAATACTCATTTAAATGGGGCTCGTCGAGTCAGGATCAATTTGTCCGAAAATCCAAGGCTAACACCCCCTCCAAAAACCAAGTTCAATCATGTTTGGGGGAAAAGGATATTACCCATAAATTTGAAGTCTAATACCATATAAAAGTGCTTCGATATGAACAAGGTTAGAAATCTACGGCTAATATTCATATAAATACGGCTCGTCGTGTCAGGATCAATTTGTCCGAAAATCCAAGGATAACACCCCCTCCAAAAACCAAGTTCAATCATGTTTGGGGGGAAAGGATATTACCCATAAATTTGATGTCTAATACCAACTGAAAGGGCTTGGATATGAACAAGGTTAGAAATCTATGGCTAATACTCATTTAAATGGGGCTCGTCGAGTCAGGATCAATTTGTCCGAAAATCCAAGGCTAACACCCCCTCCAAAAACCAAGTTCAATCATGTTTGGGGGAAAAGCCTATAACCCATAAATTTGAAGTATAATACCATCTAAAAGGGCTTGGATATGAACAAGGTTAGAAATATAAGTCTAATACTCATTTAAATGGGGCTCGTCGAGTCAGGATCAATTTGTCCGAAAATCCAAGGCTAACACCCCCTCCAAAAACCAAGTTCAATCATGTTTGGGGGAAAAGCCTATAACCCATAAATTTGAAGTATAATACCATCTAAAAGGGCTTGGATATGAACAAGGTTAGAAATATAAGTCTAATACTCATTTAAATGGGGCTCGTCGAGTCAGGATCAATTTGTCCGAAAATCCAAGGCTAACACGCTCTCCAAAAACCAAGTTCAATCATGTATGGGGGGAAAGGATATTACCCATAAATTTGAAGTCTAATACCAACTGAAAGGGCTTGGATATGAACAAGGTTAGAAATCTATGGCTAATACTCATTTAAATGGGGCTCGTCGAGTCAGGATCAATTTGTCCGAAAATCCAAGGCTAAAACCCCTCCAAAAACCAAGTTAAATCATGTTTGGGGGAAAAGCCTATAACCCATAAATTTGAAGTATAATACCATCTAAAAGGGCTTGGATATGAACAAGGTTAGAAATCTAAGGCTAATACTCATTTAAATGGGGCTCGTCGAGTCAGGATCAATTTGTCCGAAAATCCAAGGCTAACACGCTCTCCAAAAACCAAGTTCAATCATGTATGGGGGGAAAGGATATTACCCATAAATTTGAAGTCTAATACCATATAAAAGGGCTTGGATATGAACAAGGTTAGAAATCTATGGCTAATACTCATTTAAATGGGGCTCGTCGAGTCAGGATCAATTTGTCCGAAAATCCAAGGCTAACACCCCTCCAAAAACCAAGTTAAATCATGTTTGGGGGAAAAGCCTATAACCCATAAATTTGAAGTCTAATACCATCTAAAAGGGATTGGATATGAACAAGGTTAGAAATCTAAGGCTAATACTCATTTAAATGGGGCTCGTCGAGTCAGGATCAATTTGTCCGAAAATCCAAGGCTAACACCCCTCCAAAAACCAAGTTCAATCATGTTTGGGGGAAAAGCCTATAACCCATAAATTTGAAGTATAATACCATCTAAAAGGGCTTGGATATGAACAAGGTTAGAAATATAAGTCTAATACTCATTTAAATGGGGCTCGTCGAGTCAGGATCAATTTGTCCGAAAATCCAAGGCTAACACGCTCTCCAAAAACCAAGTTCAATCATGTTTGGGGGAAAAGCCTATAACCCATAAATTTTAAGTCTAATACAATCTAAAAGGGCTTGGATATGAAAAAGGTTAGAAATCTAAGGCTAATACTCATTTAAATGAGGCTCGTCGAGTCAGGATCAATTTGTCCGAAAATCCAAGGCTAACACGCTCTCCAAAAACCAAGTTCAATCATGTATGGGGGGAAAGGATATTACCCATAAATTTGAAGTCTAATACCAACTGAAAGGGCTTGGATATGAACAAGGTTAGAAATCTAAGGATAATACTCATTTAAATGGGGCTCGTCGAGTGAGGATCAATTTGTCCGAAAATCCAAGGCTAACACCCCTCCAAAAACCAAGTTTAATCATGTTTGGGGGAAAAGCCTATAACCCATAAATTTGAAGTAAGCCTATAACCCATAAATTTGAAGTCTAATACAATCTAAAAGGGCTTGGATATGAAAAAGGTTAGAAATCTAAGGCTAATACTCATTTAAATGAGGCTCGTCGAGTCAGGATCAATTTGTCCGAAAATCCAAGGCTAACACGCTCTCCAAAAACCAAGTTCAATCATGTTTGGGGGAAAAGCCTATAACCCATAAATTTGAAGTCTAATACCATCTAAAAGGGATTGGATATGAACAAGGTTAGAAATCTACAGCTAATACTCATTTAAATGGGGCTCGTCGAGTCAGGATCAATTTGTCCGAAAATCCAAGGCTAACACGCTCTCCAAAAACCAAGTTCAATCATGTATGGGGGGAAAGGATATTACCCATAAATTTGAAGTCTAATACCAACTGAAAGGGCTTGGATATGAACAAGGTTAGAAATCTAAGGCTAATACTCATTTAAATGGGGCTCGTCGAGTCAGGATCAATTTGTCCGAAAATCCAAGGCTAACACCCCCTCCAAAAACCAAGTTCAATCATGTTTGGGGGAAAAGGATATTACCCATAAATTTGAAGTCTAATACCATATAAAAGTGCTTCGATATGAACAAGGTTAGAAATCTACGGCTAATACTCATATAAATACGGCTCGTCGTGTCAGGATCAATTTGTCCGAAAATCCAAGGATAACACCCCCTCCAAAAACCAAGTTCAATCATGTTTGGGGGGAAAGGATATTACCCATAAATTTGATGTCTAATACCAACTGAAAGGGCTTGGATATGAACAAGGTTAGAAATCTATGGCTAATACTCATTTAAATGGGGCTCGTCGAGTCAGGATCAATTTGTCCGAAAATCCAAGGCTAACACCCCTCCAAAAACCAAGTTCAATCATGTTTGGGGGAAAAGCCTATAACCCATAAATTTGAAGTATAATACCATCTAAAAGGGCTTGGATATGAACAAGGTTAGAAATATAAGTCTAATACTCATTTAAATGGGGCTCGTCGAGTCAGGATCAATTTGTCCGAAAATCCAAGGCTAACACGCTCTCCAAAAACCAAGTTCAATCATGTATGGGGGGAAAGGATATTACCCATAAATTTGAAGTCTAATACCAACTGAAAGGGCTTGGATATGAACAAGGTTAGAAATCTAAGGATAATACTCATTTAAATGGGGCTCGTCGAGTGAGGATCAATTTGTCCGAAAATCCAAGGCTAACACCCCTCCAAAAACCAAGTTTAATCATGTTTGGGGGAAAAGCCTATAACCCATAAATTTGAAGTCTAATACCATATAAAAGGGCTTGGATATGAACAAGGTTAGAAATCTATGGCTAATACTCATTTAAATGGGGCTCGTCGAGTCAGGATCAATTTGTCCGAAAATCCAAGGCTAACACCCCTCCAAAAACCAAGTTCAATCATGTTTGGGGGAAAAGCCTATAACCCATAAATTTGAAGTATAATACCATCTAAAAGGGCTTGGATATGAACAAGGTTAGAAATATAAGTCTAATACTCATTTAAATGGGGCTCGTCGAGTCAGGATCAATTTGTCCGAAAATCCAAGGCTAACACCCCCTCCAAAAACCAAGTTCAATCATGTTTGGGGGAAAAGCCTATAACCCATAAATTTGAAGTATAATACCATCTAAAAGGGCTTGGATATGAACAAGGTTAGAAATATAAGTCTAATACTCATTTAAATGGGGCTCGTCGAGTCAGGATCAATTTGTCCGAAAATCCAAGGCTAACACGCTCTCCAAAAACCAAGTTCAATCATGTATGGGGGGAAAGGATATTACCCATAAATTTGAAGTCTAATACCAACTGAAAGGGCTTGGATATGAACAAGGTTAGAAATCTATGGCTAATACTCATTTAAATGGGGCTCGTCGAGTCAGGATCAATTTGTCCGAAAATCCAAGGCTAAAACCCCTCCAAAAACCAAGTTAAATCATGTTTGGGGGAAAAGCCTATAACCCATAAATTTGAAGTCTAATACCATCTAAAAGGGCTTTGATATGAACAAGGTTAGAAATCTAAGGATAATACTCATTTAAATGGGGCTCGTCGAGTGAGGATCAATTTGTCCAAAAATCCAAGGCTAACACCCCTCCAAAAACCAAGTTTAATCATGTTTGGGGGAAAAGCCTATAACCCATAAATTTGAAGTCTAATACCATATAAAAGGGCTTGGATATGAACAAGGTTAGAAATCTATGGCTAATACTCATTTAAATGGGGCTCGTCGAGTCAGGATCAATTTGTCCGAAAATCCAAGGCTAACACCCCTCCAAAAACCAAGTTCAATCATGTTTGGGGGAAAAGCCTATAACCCATAAATTTGAAGTATAATACCATCTAAAAGGGCTTGGATATGAACAAGGTTAGAAATATAAGTCTAATACTCATTTAAATGGGGCTCGTCGAGTCAGGATCAATTTGTCCGAAAATCCAAGGCTAACACGCTCTCCAAAAACCAAGTTCAATCATGTATGGGGGGAAAGGATATTACCCATAAATTTGAAGTCTAATACCAACTGAAAGGGCTTGGATATGAACAAGGTTAGAAATCTATGGCTAATACTCATTTAAATGGGGCTCGTCGAGTCAGGATCAATTTGTCCGAAAATCCAAGGCTAAAACCCCTCCAAAAACCAAGTTAAATCATGTTTGGGGGAAAAGCCTATAACCCATAAATTTGAAGTCTAATACCATCTAAAAGGGCTTTGATATGAACAAGGTTAGAAATCTAAGGATAATACTCATTTAAATGGGGCTCGTCGAGTGAGGATCAATTTGTCCAAAAATCCAAGGCTAACACCCCTCCAAAAACCAAGTTTAATCATGTTTGGGGGAAAAGCCTATAACCCATAAATTTGAAGTCTAATACCATATAAAAGGGCTTGGATATGAACAAGGTTAGAAATCTATGGCTAATACTCATTTAAATGGGGCTCGTCGAGTCAGGATCAATTTGTCCGAAAATCCAAGGCTAACACCCCTCCAAAAACCAAGTTCAATCATGTTTGGGGGAAAAGCCTATAACCCATAAATTTGAAGTATAATACCATCTAAAAGGGCTTGGATATGAACAAGGTTAGAAATATAAGTCTAATACTCATTTAAATGGGGCTCGTCGAGTCAGGATCAATTTGTCCGAAAATCCAAGGCTAACACCCCCTCCAAAAACCAAGTTCAATCATGTTTGGGGGAAAAGCCTATAACCCATAAATTTGAAGTCTAATACAATCTAAAAGGGCTTGGATATGAAAAAGGTTAGAAATCTAAGGCTAATACTCATTTAAATGAGGCTCGTCGAGTCAGGATCAATTTGTCCGAAAATCCAAGGCTAACACGCTCTCCAAAAACCAAGTTCAATCATGTTTGGGGGAAAAGCCTATAACCCATAAATTTGAAGTCTAATACCATCTAAAAGGGATTGGATATGAACAAGGTTAGAAATCTACAGCTAATACTCATTTAAATGGGGCTCGTCGAGTCAGGATCAATTTGTCCGAAAATCCAAGGCTAACACGCTCTCCAAAAACCAAGTTCAATCATGTATGGGGGGAAAGGATATTACCCATAAATTTGAAGTCTAATACCAACTGAAAGGGCTTGGATATGAACAAGGTTAGAAATCTATGGGTAATACTCATTTAAATGGGGCTCGTCGAGTCAGGATCAATTTGTCCGAAAATCCAAGGCTAACACCCCTCCAAAAACCAAGTTAAATCATGTGTGGGGGAAAAGCCTATAACCCATAAACTTGAAGTCTAATACCCTCTAAAAGGGCTTGGATATGAACAAGGTTAGAAATCTAAGGATAATACTCATTTAAATGGGGCTCGTCGAGTGAGGATCAATTTGTCCGAAAATCCAAGGCTAACACCCCTCCAAAAACCAAGTTAAATCATGTTTGGGGGAAAAGCCTATAACCCATAAATTTGAAGTCTAATACCATATAAAAGGGCTTGGATATGAACAAGGTTAGAAATCTACAGCTAATACTCATTTAAATGGGGCTCGTCGAGTCAGGATCAATTTGTCCGAAAATCCAAGGCTAACACGCTCTCCAAAAACCAAGTTCAATCATGTATGGGGGGAAAGGATATTACCCATAAATTTGAAGTCTAATACCATCTACAAGGGCTTGGATATGTACAAGGTTAGAAATCTAAGGCTAATACTCATTTAAATTGGGCTCGTCGAGTCAGGATCAATTTATCCGAAAATCCAAGGCTAGCACCCCCTCCAAAACCCAAGTTCAATCATGTTTGGGGGAAAAGGATATTACCCATAAATTTGAAGTCTAATACCATATAAAAGTGCTTGGATATGAACAAGGTTAGAAATCTACGGCTAATATTCATATAAATACGGCTCGTCGCGTCAAGATCAATTTGTCCGAAAATCCAAGGCTAACACCCCCTCCAAAAACCAAGTTCAATCATGTTTGGGGGGAAAGGATATTACCCATAAATTTGAAGTCTAATACCAACTGAAAGGGCTTGGATATGAACAAGGTTAGAAATCTATGGCTAATACTCATTTAAATGGGGCTCGTCGAGTCAGGATCAATTTGTCCGAAAATCCAAGGCTAACACCCCTCCAAAAACCAAGTTAAATCATGTGTGGGGGAAAAGCCTATAACCCATAAACTTGAAGTCTAATACCATCTAAAAGGGCTTGGATATGAACAAGGTTAGAAATCTAAGGATAATACTCATTTAAATGGGGCTCGTCGAGTGAGGATCAATTTGTCCGAAAATCCAAGGCTAACAGCCCTCCAAAAACCAAGTTAAATCATGTTTGGGGGAAAAGCCTATAACCCATAAATTTGAAGTCTAATACCATATAAAAGGGCTTGGATATGAACAAGGTTAGAAATCTACAGCTAATACTCATTTAAATGGGGCTCGTCGAGTCAGGATCAATTTGTCCGAAAATCCAAGGCTAACACGCTCTCCAAAAACCAAGTTCAATCATGTATGGGGGGAAAGGATATTACCCATAAATTTGAAGTCTAATACCATCTACAAGGGCTTGGATATGTACAAGGTTAGATATCTAAGGCTAATACTCATTTAAATTGGGCTCGTCGAGTCAGGATCAATTTATCCGAAAATCCAAGGCTAGCACCCCCTCCAAAACCCAAGTTCAATCATGTTTGGGGGAAAAGGATATTACCCATAAATTTGAAGTCTAATACCATATAAAAGTGCTTGGATATGAACAAGGTTAGAAATCTACGGCTAATATTCATATAAATACGGCTCGTCGCGTCAGGATCAATTTGTCCGAAAATCCAAGGCTAACACCCCCTCCAAAAACCAAGTTCAATCATGTTTGGGGGGAAAGGATATTACCCATAAATTTGAAGTCTAATACCAACTGAAAGGGCTTGGATATGAACAAGGTTAGAAATCTATGGCTAATACTCATTTAAATGGGGCTCGTCGAGTCAGGATCAATTTGTCCGAAAATCCAAGGCTAACACCCCTCCAAAAACCAAGTTAAATCATGTTTGGGGGAAAAGCCTATAACCCATAAACTTGAAGTCTAATACCATCTAAAAGGGCTTGGATATGAACAAGGTTAGATCTCTAAGGATAATACTCATTTAAATGGGGCTCGTCGAGTGAGGATCAATTTGTCCGAAAATCCAAGGCTAACACCCCTCCAAAAACCAAGTTAAATCATGTTTGGGGGAAAAGCCTATAACCCATAAATTTGAAGTCTAATACCATATAAAAGGGCTTGGATATGAACAAGGTTAGAAATCTACAGCTAATACTCATTTAAATGGGGCTCGTCGAGTCAGGATCAATTTGTCCGAAAATCCAAGGCTAACACGCTCTCCAAAAACCAAGTTCAATCATGTATGGGGGGAAAGGATATTACCCATAAATTTGAAGTCTAATACCAACTGAAAGGGCTTGTATATGAACAAGGTTAGAAATCTATGGCTAATACTCATTTAAATGGGGCTCGTCGAGTCAGGATCAATTTGTCCGAAAATCCAAGGCTAACACCCCTCCAAAAACAAAGTTCAATCATGTTTGGGGGAAAAGCCTATAACCCATAAATTTGAAGTATAATACCATCTAAAAGGGCTTGGATATGAACAAGGTTAGAAATATAAGTCTAATACTCATTTAAATGGGGCTCGTCGAGTCAGGATCAATTTGTCCGAAAATCCAAGGCTAACACCCCCTCCAAAAACCAAGTTCAATCATGTTTGGGGGAAAAGCCTATAACCCATAAATTTGAAGTCTAATACAATCTAAAAGGGCTTGGATATGAACAAGGTTAGAAATCTAAGGCTAATACTCATTTAAATGGGGCTCGTCGAGTCAGGATCAATTTGTCCGAAAATCCAAAGCTAACACCCTTCCAAAAACCAAGTTAAATCATGTTTGGGGGAAAAGCCTATAACCCATAAACTTGAAGTCTAATACCATCTAAAAGGGCTTGGATATAAACAAGGTTAGATCTCTAAGGATAATACTCATTTAAATGGGGCTCGTCGAGTGAGGATCAATTTGTCCGAAAATCCAAGGCTAACACCCCTCCAAAAACCAAGTTAAATCATGTTTGGGGGAAAAGCCTGTAACCCATAAATTTCAAGTCTAATACCATATAAAAGGGCTTGGATATGAACAAGGTTAGAAATCTACAGCTAATACTCATTTAAATGGGGCTCGTCGAGTCAGGATCAATTTGTCCGAAAATCCAAGGCTAACACGCTCTCCAAAAACCAAGTTCAATCATGTATGGTGGGAAAGGATATTACCCATAAATTTGAAGTCTAATACCATCTAAAAGGGCTTGGATATGAACAAGGTTAGAAATCTATGGCTAATACTCATTTAAATGGGGCTCGTCGAGTCAGGATCAATTTGTCCGAAAATCCAAGGCTAACACCCATCCAAAAACCAAGTTAAATCATGTTTGGGGGAAAAGCCTATAACCCATAAATTTGAAGTCTAATACCATCTAAAAGGGATTGGATATGAACAAGGTTACAAATCTAAGGCTAATACTCATTTAAATGGGGCTCGTCGATTCAGGATCAATTTGTCCGAAAATCCAAGGCTAACACCCCTCCAAAAACCAAGTTCAATCATGTTTGGGGGAAAAGCCTATAACCCATAAATTTGAAGTATAATACCATCTAAAAGGGCTTGGATATGAACAAGGTTAGAAATATAAGTCTAATACTCATTTAAATGGGGCTCGTCGAGTCAGGATCAATTTGTCCGAAAATCCAAGGCTAACACCCCCTCCAAAAACCAATTTCAATCATGTTTGGGGGAAAAGCCTATAACCCATAAATTTGAAGTCTAATACAATCTAAAAGGGCTTGGATATGAACAAGGTTAGAAATCTAAGGCTAATACTCATTTAAATGAGGCTCGTCGAGTCAGGATCAATTTGTCCGAAAATCCAAGGCTAACACGCTCTCCAAAAACCAAGTTCAATCATGTTTGGGGGCAAAGCCTATAACCTATAAACTTGAAGTCTAATACCATCTAAAAGTGCTTGGATATGAACAATATTAGAAATCTAAGTCTAATACTCATCTAAATAGGGCTCGTGGAGTCAGGATCAATTTGTCCGAAAATCCAAGGCTAACACCCCTCCAAAAACCAAGTTCAATCATGTTTGGGGGAAAAGCCTATAACCCATAAATTTGAAGTCTAATACAATCTAAAAGGGCTTGGATATGAACAAGGTTAGAAATCTAAGGCTAATACTCATTTAAATGAGGCTCGTCGAGTCAGGATCAATTTGTCTGAAAATCCAAGGCTAACACGCTCTCCAAAAACCAAGTTCAATCATGTTTGGGGGCAAAGCCTATAACCCATAAACTTGAAGTCTAATACCATCTAAAAGTGCTTGGATATGAACAAGATTAGAAATCTAAGGCTAATACTCATTTAAATAGGGCTCGTGGAGTCAGGATCAATTTGTCCGAAAATCCAAGGCTAACACCCCTCCAAAAACCAAGTTCAATCATGTTTGGGGGAAAAGCCTATAACCCATAAATTTCAAGTCTAATACCATCTAAAAGGGCTTGGATACGAACAAGGTTAGAAATCTAAGGCTAATACTCATTTAAATGGGGCTCGTCGAGTCAGGATCAATTTGTCCGAAAATCCAAGGCTAACACCCCCTCCAAAAACCCAGTTCAATCATGTTTGGGGGAAAAGGATATTACCCATAAATTTGAAGTCTAATACCATATAAAAGTGCTTGGATATGAACAAGGTTAGAAATCTACGGCTAATATTCATTTAAATACGGCTCGTCGAGTCAGGATCAATTTGTCCGAAAATCCAAGGCTAACACCCCCTCCAAAAACCAAGTTCAATCATGTTTGGGGGGAAAGGATATTACCCATAAATTTGAAGTCTAATACCAACTGAAAGGGCTTGGATATGAACAAGGTTATAAATCTAAGGATAATACTCATTTAAATGGGGCTCGTCGAGTCAGGATCAATTTGTCCGAAAATCCAAGGCTAACACCCCCTCCAAAAACCAAGTTCAATCATGTTTGGGGGAAAAGCCTATAACCCATAAATTTGAAGTCTAATACCATCTAAAAGGGCTTGGATATGAACAAGGTTACAAATCTAAGGCTAATACTCATTTAAATGGGGCTCGTCGAGTCAGGATCAATTTGTCCGAAAATCCAAGGCTAACACCCCTCCAAAAACCAAGTTCAATCATGTTTGGGGGAAAAGCCTATAACCCATAAAATTTGAAGTATAATACCATCTAAAAGGGCTTGGATATGAACAAGGTTAGAAATATAAGTCTAATACTCATTTAAATGGGGCTCGTCGAGTCAGGATCAATTTGTCCGAAAATCCAAGGCTAACACCCCCTCCAAAAACCAAGTTCAATCATGTTTGGGGGAAAAGCCTATAACCCATAAATTTGAAGTCTAATACAATCTAAAAGGGCTTGGATATGAACAAGGTTAGAAATCTAAGGCTAATACTCATTTAAAAGAGGCTCGTCGAGTCAGGATCAATTTGTCTGAAAATCCAAGGCTAACACGCTCTCCAAAAACCAAGTTCAATCATGTTTGGGGGCAAAGCCTATAACCCATAAACTTGAAGTCTAATACCATCTAAAAGTGCTTGGATATGAACAAGATTAGAAATCTAAGGCTAATACTCATTTAAATAGGGCTCGTGGAGTCAGGATCAATTTGTCCGAAAATCCAAGGCTAACACCCCTCCAAAAACCAAGTTCAATCATGTTTGGGGGAAAAGCCTATAACCCATAAATTTGAAGTCTAATACCATCTAAAAGGGCTTGGATACGAACAAGGTTAGAAATCTAAGGCTAATACTCATTTAAATGGGGCTCGTCGAGTCAGGATCAATTTGTTCGAAAATCCAAGGCTAACACCCCTCCAAAAACCAAGTTCAATCATGTTTGGGGGAAAAGCCTATAACCCATAAATTTGAAGTCTAATACAATCTAAAAGGGCTTGGATATGAACAAGGTTAGAAATCTAAGGCTAATACTCATTTAAATGAGGCTCGTCGAGTCAGGATCAATTTGTCTGAAAATCCAAGGCTAACACGCTCTCCAAAAACCAAGTTCAATCATGTTTGGGGGCAAAGCCTATAACCCATAAACTTGAAGTCTAATACCATCTAAAAGTGCTTGGATATGAACAAGATTAGAAATCTAAGGCTAATACTCATTTAAATAGGGCTCGTGGAGTCAGGATCAATTTGTCCGAAAATCCAAGGCTAACACCCCTCCAAAAACCAAGTTCAATCATGTTTGGGGGAAAAGCCTATAACCCATAAATTTGAAGTCTAATACCATCTAAAAGGGCTTGGATACGAACAAGGTTAGAAATCTAAGGCTAATACTCATTTAAATGGGGCTCGTCGAGTCAGGATCAATTTGTTCGAAAATCCAAGGCTAACACCCCCTCCAAAAACCAAGTTCAATCATGTTTGGGGGAAAAGGATATTACCCATAAATTTGAAGTCTAATACCATATAAAAGTGCTTGGATATGAACAAGGTTAGAAATCTACGGCTAATATTCATTTAAATACGGCTCGTCGAGTCAGGATCAATTTGTCCGAAAATCCAAGGCTAACACCCCCTCCAAAAACCAAGTTCAATCATGTTTGGGGGGAAAGGATATTACCCATAAATTTGAAGTCTAATACCAACTGAAAGGGCTTGGATATGAACAAGGTTATAAATCTAAGGATAATACTCATTTAAATGGGGCTCGTCGAGTCAGGATCAATTTGTCCGAAAATCCAAGGCTAACACCCCCTCCAAAAACCAAGTTGAATCATGTTTGGGAGAAAAGCCTATAACCCATAAATTTGAAGTCTAATACCATCTAAAAGGGCTTGGATATGAACAAGGTTAGAAATCTATGGTAATACTCATTTAAATGGGGCTCGTAGAGTCATGATCAATTTGTCCAAAAATCCAAGGCTAACACCCCTCCAAAAACCAAGTTAAATCATGTTTGGGGGAAAAGCCTATAACCCATAAATTTGAAGTCTAATACCATCTAAAAGGGCTTGGATATGAACAAGGTTAGAAATCTATGGCTAATACTCATTTAAATGGGGCTCGTCGAGTCAGGATCAATTTGTCCGAAAATCCAAGGCTAACACCCCTCCAAAAACCAAGTTGAATCATGTTTGGGGGAAAAGCCTATAACCCATAAACTTGAAGTCTAATACCATCTAAAAGTGCTTGGATATGAACAAGATTAGAAATCTAAGGCTAATACTCATTTAAATGGGGCTCGTCGAGTCAGGATCAATTTGTCCGAAAATCCAAGGCTAACACCCCCTCCAAAAACCAAGTTCAATCATGTTTGGGGGGAAAGGATATTACCCATAAATTTGAAGTCTAATACCAACTGAAAGGGCTTGGATATGAACAAGGTTAGAAATCTATGGCTAATACTCATTTAAATGGGGCTCGTCGAGTCAGGATCAATTTGTCCGAAAATCCAAGGCTAACACCCCTCCAAAAACCAAGTTCAATCATGTTTGGGGGAAAAGCCTATAACCCATAAATTTGAAGTCTAATACCATCTAAAAGGGCTTGGATACGAACAAGGTTAGAAATCTAAGGCTAATACTCATTTAAATGGGGCTCGTCGAGTCAGGATCAATTTGTTCGAAAATCCAAGGCTAACACCCCCTCCAAAAACCAAGTTCAATCATGTTTGGGGGAAAAGGATATTACCCATAAATTTGAAGTCTAATACCATATAAAAGTGCTTGGATATGAACAAGGTTAGAAATCTACGGCTAATATTCATTTAAATACGGCTCGTCGAGTCAGGATCAATTTGTCCGAAAATCCAAGGCTAACACCCCCTCCAAAAACCAAGTTCAATCATGTTTGGGGGGAAAGGATATTACCCATAAATTTGAAGTCTAATACCAACTGAAAGGGCTTGGATATGAACAAGGTTATAAATCTAAGGATAATACTCATTTAAATGGGGCTCGTCGAGTCAGGATCAATTTGTCTGAAAATCCAAGGCTAACACCCCCTCCAAAAACCAAGTTGAATCATGTTTGGGAGAAAAGCCTATAACCCATAAATTTGAAGTCTAATACCATCTAAAAGGGCTTGGAAATGAACAAGGTTAGAAATCTATGGTAATACTCATTTAAATGGGGCTCGTAGAGTCATGATCAATTTGTCCAAAAATCCAAGGCTAACACCCCTCCAAAAACCAAGTTAAATCATGTTTGGGGGAAAAGCCTATAACCCATAAATTTGAAGTCTAATACCATCTAAAAGGGCTTGGATATGAACAAGGTTAGAAATCTATGGCTAATACTCATTTAAATGGGGCTCGTCGAGTCAGGATCAATTTGTCCGAAAATCCAAGGCTAACACCCCTCCAAAAACCAAGTTGAATCATGTTTGGGGGAAAATCCTATAACCCATAAACTTGAAGTCTAATACCATCTAAAAGTGCTTGGATATGAACAAGATTAGAAATCTAAGGCTAATACTCATTTAAATGGGGCTCGTCGAGTCAGGATCAATTTGTCCGAAAATCCAAGGCTAACACCCCCTCCAAAAACCAAGTTCAATCATGTTTGGGGGGAAAGGATATTACCCATAAATTTGAAGTCTAATACCAACTGAAAGGGCTTGGATATGAACAAGGTTAGAAATCTATGGCTAATACTCATTTAAATGGGGCTCGTCGAGTCAGGATCAATTTGTCCGAAAATCCAAGGCTAACACCCCTCCAAAAACCAAGTTAAATCATGTTTGGGGGAAAAGCCTATAACCAATAAATTTGAAGTCTAATACAATCTGAAAGGGCTTGGATATGAACAAGGTTAGAAATCTAAGGATAATACTCATTTAAATGGGGCTCGTCGAGTGAGGATCAATTTGTCCGAAAATCCAAGGCTAACATGCTCTCCAAAAACCAAGTTCAATCATGTTTGGGGGAAAAGCCTATAACCCATAAACTTGAAGTCTAATACCATCTAAAAGTGCTTGGATATGAACAATATTAGAAATCTAAGTCTAATACTTATCTAAATAGGGCTCGTGGAATCAGGATCAATTTGTCAAAAAATCCAAGGCTAACACCCCTCCAAAAACCAAGTTCAATCATGTTTGGGGGAAAAGCCTATAACCCATAAATTTGAAGTCTAATACCATCTAAAAGGGCTTGGATATGAACAAGGTTAAAAATCTAAGGCTAATACTCATTTAAATGGGGCTCGTCGAGTCAGGATCAATTTGTCCGAAAATCCAAGGCTAACACCCCCTCCAAAAACCAAGTTCAATCATGTTTGGGGGAAAAGGATATTACCCATAAATTTGAAGTCTAATACCATGTAAAAGTGCTTGGATATGAACAAGGTTAGAAATCTACGGCTAATATTCATTTAAATACGGCTCGTCGAGTCAGGATCAATTTGTACGAAAATCCAAGGCTAACACCCCCTCCAAAAACCAAGTTCAATCATGTTTGGGGGGAAAGGATATTACCCATAAATTTGAAGTCTAATACCAACTGAAAGGGCTTGGATATGAACAAGGTTATAAATCTAAGGATAATACTCATTTAAATGGGGCTCGTCGAGTCAGGATCAATTTGTCCGAAAATCCAAGGCTAACACCCCCTCCAAAAACCAAGTTGAATCATGTTTGGGAGAAAAGCCTATAACCCATAAATTTGAAGTCTAATACCATCTAAAAGGGCTTGGATATGAACAAGTTTAGAAATCTATGGTAATACTCATTTAAATGGGGCTCGTCGAGTCAGGATCAATTTGTCCAAAAATCCAAGGCTAACACCCCTCCAAAAACCAAGTTAAATCATGTTTGGGGGAAAAGCCTATAACCCATAAATTTGAAGTCTAATACCATCTAAAAGGGCTTGGATATGAACAAGGTTAGAAATCTATGGCTAATACTCATTTAAATGGGGCTCGTCGAGTCAGGATCAATTTGTCCGAAAATCCAAGGCTAACACCCCTCCAAAAACAAAGTTCAATCATTTTTGGGGGAAAAGCCTATAACCCATAAATTTGAAGTCTAATACCATCTACAAGGGCTTGGATATGAACAAGGTTAGAAATATAAGAGTAATACTCATTTAAATGGGGCTCGTCGAGTCAGGATCAATTTGTCCGAAAATCCAAGGCTAACACCCCCTCCAAAAACCAAGTTCAATCATGTTTGGGGGGAAAGGATATTACCCATAAATTTGAAGTCTAATACCAACTGAAAGGGCTTGGATATGAACAAGGTTAGAAATCTATGGCTAATACTCATTTAAATGGGGCTCGTCGAGTCAGGATCAATTTGTCCGAAAATCCAAGGCTAACACCCCTCCAAAAACCAAGTTAAATCATGTTTGGGGGAAAAGCCTATAACCAATAAATTTGAAGTCTAATACAATCTGAAAGGGCTTGGATATGAACAAGGTTAGAAATCTAAGGATAATACTCATTTAAATGGGGCTCGTCGAGTGAGGATCAATTTGTCCGAAAATCCAAGGCTAACATGCTCTCCAAAAACCAAGTTCAATCATGTTTGGGGGAAAAGCCTATAACCCATAAACTTGAAGTCTAATACCATCTAAAAGTGCTTGGATATGAACAATATTAGAAATCTAAGTCTAATACTTATCTAAATAGGGCTCGTGGAATCAGGATCAATTTGTCAAAAAATCCAAGGCTAACACCCCTCCAAAAACCAAGTTCAATCATGTTTGGGGGAAAAGCCTATAACCCATAAATTTGAAGTCTAATACCATCTAAAAGGGCTTGGATATGAACAAGGTTAAAAATCTAAGGCTAATACTCATTTAAATGGGGCTCGTCGAGTCAGGATCAATTTGTCCGAAAATCCAAGGCTAACACCCCCTCCAAAAACCAAGTTCAATCATGTTTGGGGGAAAAGGATATTACCCATAAATTTGAAGTCTAATACCATGTAAAAGTGCTTGGATATGAACAAGGTTAGAAATCTACGGCTAATATTCATTTAAATACGGCTCGTCGAGTCAGGATCAATTTGTACGAAAATCCAAGGCTAACACCCCCTCCAAAAACCAAGTTCAATCATGTTTGGGGGGAAAGGATATTACCCATAAATTTGAAGTCTAATACCAACTGAAAGGGCTTGGATATGAACAAGGTTATAAATCTAAGGATAATACTCATTTAAATGGGGCTCGTCGAGTCAGGATCAATTTGTCCGAAAATCCAAGGCTAACACCCCCTCCAAAAACCAAGTTGAATCATGTTTGGGAGAAAAGCCTATAACCCATAAATTTGAAGTCTAATACCATCTAAAAGGGCTTGGATATGAACAAGTTTAGAAATCTATGGTAATACTCATTTAAATGGGGCTCGTCGAGTCAGGATCAATTTGTCCAAAAATCCAAGGCTAACACCCCTCCAAAAACCAAGTTAAATCATGTTTGGGGGAAAAGCCTATAACCCATAAATTTGAAGTCTAATACCATCTAAAAGGGCTTGGATATGAACAAGGTTAGAAATCTATGGCTAATACTCATTTAAATGGGGCTCGTCGAGTCAGGATCAATTTGTCCGAAAATCCAAGGCTAACACCCCTCCAAAAACAAAGTTCAATCATTTTTGGGGGAAAAGCCTATAACCCATAAATTTGAAGTCTAATACCATCTACAAGGGCTTGGATATGAACAAGGTTAGAAATATAAGAGTAATACTCATTTAAATGGGGCTCGTCGAGTCAGGATCAATTTGTCCGAAAATCCAAGGCTAACACCCCCTCCAAAAACCAAGTTCAATCATGTTTGGGGGGAAAGGATATTACCCATAAATTTGAAGTCTAATACCAACTGAAAGGGCTTGGATATGAACAAGGTTAGAAATCTATGGCTAATACTCATTTAAATGGGGCTCGTCGAGTCAGGATCAATTTGTCCGAAAATCCAAGGCTAACACCCCTCCAAAAACCAAGTTAAATCATGTTTGGGGGAAAAGCCTATAACCCATAAATTTGAAGTCTAATACAATCTGAAAGGGCTTGGATATGAAAAAGGTTAGAAATCTAAGGATAATACTCATTTAAATGGGGCTCGTCGAGTGAGGATCAATTTGTCCAAAAATCCAAGGCTAACACGCTCTCCAAAAACCAAGTTCAATCATGTTTGGGGGAAAAGCCTATAACCCATAAACTTGAAGTCTAATACCATCTAAAAGTGCTTGGATATGAACAATATTAGAAATCTAAGTCTAATACTCATCTAAATAGGGCTCGTGGAGTAAGGATCAATTTGTCCGAAAATCCAAGGCTAACACCCCTCCAAAAACCAAGTTCAATCATGTTTGGGGGGAAAGGATATTACCCATAAATTTGAAGTCTAATACCAACTGAAAGGGCTTGGATATGAACAAGGTTAGAAATCTATGGCTAATACTCATTTAAATGGGGCTCGTCGAGTCAGGATCAATTTGTCTGAAAATCCAAGGCTAACACCCCCTCCAAAAACCAAGTTCAATCATGTTTGGGGGAAAAGGATATTACCCATAAATTTGAAGTCTAATACCATCTAAAAGTGCTTGGATATGAACAAGATTAGAATTCTAAGGCTAATACTCATTTAAATAGGGCTCGTCGAGTCAGGATCAATTTGTCCGAAAATCCAAGGCTAACACCCCTCCAAAAACAAAGTTCAATCATTTTTGGGGGAAAAACCTATAACCCATAAATTTGAAGTCTAATACCATCTACAAGGGCTTGGATATGAACAAGGTTAGAAATCTAAGGCTAATACTCATTTAAATGGGGCTCGTCGAGTCAGGATCAATTTGTCCGAAAATCCAAGGCTAACACCCCCTCCAAAAACCAAGTTCAATCATGTTTGGGGGGAAAGGATATTACCCATAAATTTGAAGTCTAATACCAACTGAAAGGGCTTGGATATGAACAAGGTTAGAAATCTATGGCTAATACTCATTTAAATGGGGCTCGTCGAGTCAGGATCAATTTGTCCGAAAATCCAAGGCTAACACCCCTCCAAAAACCAAGTTAAATCATGTTTGGGGGAAAAGCCTATAACCCATAAACTTGAAGTCTAATACCATCTAAAAGTGCTTGGATATGAACAAGATTAGAAATATAAGGCTAATACTCATTTAAATAGGGCTCGTCGAGTCAGGATCAATTTGTCCGAAAATCCAAGGCTAACACCCCTCCAAAAACCAAGTTCAATCATGTTTGGGGGAAAAGCCTATAACCCATAAATTTGAAGTCTAATACCATCTAAAAGGGCTTGGATATGAACAAGGTTAGAAATCTAAGGCTAATACTCATTTAAATGGGGCTCGTCGAGTCAGGATCAATTTGTCTGAAAATCCAAGGCTAACACCCCCTCCAAAAACCAAGTTCAATCATGTTTGGGGGAAAAGGATATTACCCATAAATTTGAAGTCTAATACCATATAAAAGTGCTTGGATATGAACAAGGTTAGAAATCTACGGCTAATAGTCATTTAAATACGGCTCGTCGAGTCAGGATCAATTTGTCCAAAAATCCAAGGCTAACACCCCCTCCAAAAACCAAGTTCAATCATGTTTGGGGGGAAAGGATATTACCCATAAATTTGAAGTCTAATACCAACTGAAAGGGCTTGGATATGAACAAGGTTAGAAATCTAAGGATAATACTCATTTAAATGGGGCTCGTCGAGTCAGGATCAATTTGTCCGAAAATCCAAGGCTAACACCCCTCCAAAAACCAAGTTCAATCATGTTTGGGGGAAAAGCCTATAACCCATAAAATTTGAAGTCTAATACCATCTAAAAGGGCTTGGATATTAACAAGGTTAGAAATCTAAGGCTAATACTCATTTAAATGGGGCTCGTCGAGTCAGGATCAATTTGTCCGAAAATCCAAGGCTAACACCCCCTCCAAAAACCAAGTTCAATCATGTTTGGGGGAAAAGGATATTACCCATAAATTTGAAGTCTAATACCATCTAAAAGTGCTTGGATATGAACAAGGTTAGAAATCTAAGGCTAATACTCATTTAAATGGGGCTCGTCGAGTGAGGATCAATTTGTCCAAAAATCCAAGGCTAACACGCTCTCCAAAAACCAAGTTCAATCATGTTTGGGGGAAAAGCCTATAACCCATAAACTTGAAGTCTAATACCATCTAAAAGTGCTTGGATATGAACAATATTAGAAATCTAAGTCTAATACTCATCTAAATAGGGCTCGTGGAGTCAGGATCAATTTGTCCGAAAATCCAAGGCTAACACCCCTCCAAAAACCAAGTTCAATCATGTTTGGGGGGAAAGGATATTACCCATAAATTTGAAGTCTAATACCAACTGAAAGGGCTTGGATATGAACAAGGTTAGAAATCTATGGCTAATACTCATTTAAATGGGGCTCGTCGAGTCAGGATCAATTTGTCTGAAAATCCAAGGCTAACACCCCCTCCAAAAACCAAGTTCAATCAAAGTTATTGATCCCGTCCCGTTCCGGCCGGAACGGGCGGGACGCCCCGTCCCGTTGCAAAATCCGGGACAAAACGGCGACGTTTTTGTCCCGGGTAGAATCCCGGCCTGTCCCGGAAAAACCGGGCGAATTCCGGCCGGAACGCCCCGGTTCCGTACCGGGCGTTCTGTTCCGGTACGGACTAAAACGACGTCGTTTTGATAAGCAACAAACGACGTCGTTTAGACAATACACGGGCAAACAAATCACCCTTTCTTCTTCCCGCTCCCAGTCCCAGACTCACGATTTTTTCCCCCAATCTATTCCCGATTTCTCCCAATCTCAAATTAATCCAGAAATCCCTTGTTTTCGATTCATAAACCAGAAATCCCTCACTTGAAAAGTTCAATTTGTAATCCTCAACCCCAAAATCAGCTCAATTTCTGAAACCCTAAATCAAAAATCAAAATCTCGGCGGCACAATTTCTTCCACACGGCGGCGCAATTTCTTCTACACGGCGGCACAAAATCTTCAGTAGTTCTTCTTCCCCAAATCTCCAGTTAAAGGTACACATTTGAGGAACCAAATCCTTTAATTTATTGAAAAATTTTCGACAGTTTAGAACTTTAGATGAGCTGAATGGAGAAATAAATTTATGAATCGAAAGTTTAGAACTTTAGATGAGCTAATTGTTATTGAGTAATGAATGTCAGTTTGAATTGAATAAATGATCATGGGTGTTATGAGAGGACTATTGCTTGCTGAATTATGGTGTTCGTATCTGTTTGATGGGTTTAAGATTTGCTGTGTGATTGCTGAATTATGGGGTCATGATTGATGCTTATTGTAAAGAGAAGAGGTCTGGTGAAGCTCGTAACTTGATTGATGATATGCTTGATAAGAAGTTTTTGCCAAGTTCGACCCTTTGTTGTAAGGTTATTGATGTGTTGTGTGAGGATGGGAAGGTGGAGAATGCTTGTCATTTGTGGAAGAGGATGTTAGATAAGAATTGTTTGCCAGATAATGCAATAATGAGCACACTTATACATTGGCTTTGTAAGGAGGGGAAAGTGTGGGAAGCCAGGAAATTGTTTGATGAGTTTGAGCGAAGTACAATTCCGAGTCTCATGACATATAATACTCTCATTGCAGGGATGTGTGAGAGAGGGGAGTTGAATGAGGCAGGCAGATTGTGGGATGATATGGTGGAGAAGCGTCGCAGGCCCAATGCTTTTACATATAATATGTTGATTAAGGGTTTCACGAAGGCTGGGAATGTGAAGGAGGGAATTAGGATTTTGGAAGAGATGCTGGATAATGGGTGCTTGCCTAACAAGTCAACGTACACATTATTGATTGAGGGGTTACAGGAATTGGGAATGGAAGGAGATGTGGATAAGGTTGTGTCTATGGCCATGGAAAGCAGAGAAGTAGATGCTGATTCTTGGGATCTCTTCTTGCACAAGATTGTTGGTAATCTGGATTGTGGGACTGGTGCTCTTGATAGATTGTTAATGGAAAATGCTACATAGAGATCCATTCATTGGGCTTCGTATAGTAATGGATGAAGTGGTATTTGATTATTCAAAGGCACTGATTGCAGATGCTCCCAGTAATTTATGGAGTTGTTAAAGAGGTTAAAGTTCACTTAGCAGTAATTTAACAAACTTTCAAATTTTGTTGTGAACATCTCCCTTGCATCAAAATGTTTCTGTAATAACTTTGATGAGATGTAGTCACCACAGAACAACATAAATTTGCTTATGTGCAGTGATGCTTAATCGGTTTATTTTAATGTCCATGGTTATCAACTTTGCTTGATTGATGAAGCTAAATAGTTTGTCGTGGAAGACAAGTTAACAAATTGATGTGATGATAAGAGTGAAATGAGATAACAAATCCCAAATGGATGAACAAATTCATGAAATAATGGAAGTGTTGGAATATAGGATTACAAATATTAAATGTTCAGGATGATTAGATAAAGTTCATGAACAAATTCATGAAAAATTATAATGAATGCTTGATGTTGTTGATGCTTGATAATGGAAATGCTTTTCGTTTTCGTGCATGGTGTTATCTTTTTACATGCCTAACTTGTGTTATCTTTTTACAACAGATTAAATTACATGGCTGAAAACTCATCTAGTGGTGGGACTTCCATGTATTCAGCTCCAACAAGATCAGATGATCCAGCATGGGCTCATGGACAGGTGGTTCCTGGTGTAAAGGCCGCAAGTATATGCATTTATTGTACTAAACGGATCAATGGTGGTGGTGTTACTCGGTTGAAGTACCACCTTGCTGGTATTAAAGGTGAAGTTGAAGCTTGTAAAAAGGTCCCTCCGGAGGTTAAGTGGCAAATGAAACAAATGGTAGATGAGATGACAACGGAGAAAGAGAGAAGAAAAAGAATTAGAACCGATATTGGAAATTCTCAATCAGCTTCCAATGATGAAGAAATAGCAGAGGGTGATATACGTTCACAAACAAGTAGAAGAACGACAGTGCAAGGAACAAGTACATCTGGAAGAAGGATTCCTTTATTTGCTCCACGAACTACCCCGGGTTCCCAGCCTAGTATTAGAAGTGCAATGGCTACTAAAGAGATGGAACACAATGCAAGAATAGCCGTAGCAACATGGTGGTATGATGCTAATATACCGTTTAACAGTGCTAATTCGTATTATTATCAGCCAATGCTAGATGCCGTAGCATCCATAGGACCTGGGTTTAAAGGCCCATCATTTCATGATTTAAGAGGACCACTTTTGAAGGATGTAGTTCATAATGTCCATGAATACATTTTAAGTATCAAGGTTGATTGGAGAGTTTATGGATGTTCAATTATGGCTGACGGGTGGACAAATAGGAAGAATGCACCAATTGTGAATTTCCTTGCCTATTCTCCGAGAGGCACCGTATTCTTGAAGTCTGTTGACACTTCAGGACTTCGAAAAGATAAAGAGACATTGCTGGAGATGTTTGATGAAGTTGTCAAAGAAGTTGGACAAGAGAATATTGTCCAATTTGTTAGTGATAATGAGGCTTCATTTAAGGCTGCTGGGAAAGCTTTGCAGCAAAGGTATGGCACCTTTTTTTGGTCTCCTTGTGCTGCCCATTGCATTGATTTAATGCTAGAAAATATATGTGATCCGAGATATTTTCCAATGATTGATGAAACCATTAAAAAGGCAAGAAATATAACCAAGTTTATATATAATCATGCATGGGTTCTAGCTTTGATGAGGAAAGAATTCACAAATGGACATGATTTATGTCGTCCTGGCATAACAAGGTTTGCAACCCATTTCTTAAGCCTCCAATGTTTACTGAAGTTTAAGAAGGAGCTTCGACAGATGTTTACTTGCACAAAATGGGTTGAATCAAGTCATGGCAAAAGTCGGGTTGGAAACGAAATTGCTGCTATAATTTTACAAGATAACGACTTTTGGCCGAGATGTGCACATATTGTCAACGTCAGCGAGCCTTTAGTACGAGTTCTAAGGTTAGCAGACAGTGAAGAAAAACCATCAATGGGCTATTTATATGAGGCAATGGATAAAGCAAAAGAAGCCATCAAAATAAGGTTGAAAAATAGAATGTCTCAATATGGACCATATATTCGGGTAATTGATGCTAGATGGGATAAGCAACTTCATAGTCCATTACATGCAGCAGGATGTTTTCTTAATCCTGGAATATATTTTAGGCCTTCTTTTTCAAAACAAAGGGAGGTAACTCGAGGTTTGCTTACCACAATTATGAGATTGGTTCCTGATTGTGATACTCAAGATAACATCATTGCCCAAATTGAGGAGTATAAGAGAGCAACTGGTCTTTTTGGTGTAACCATGGCTATTCGTAATAGAGAAAAGTTAAATCCAGGTAATAACTTTTATTTTTTACAATACAATGTCTTTTTTTTTTATCTATAATATTTGATTTATTCAAAATTTGTTATCTAGTTTCATGGTGGGAGCAATTCGGCATTGATACTCCAGAACTTCAAAAGTTTGCAGTTCGAGTTCTTAGTCAATGCTGTAGTGCAACTGGGTGCGAAAGAAATTGGAGTGTATTTGAATTCATTCATTCAAAAAAGCGAAATAGGCTTGAGCACAAGAGATTAAACGATTTAGTATTTGTTCGCTATAATCTAAAGATTAAACAGAGGTAAGTAAAATATCAATATTATTATATTAGTAATTATTTTCTATTACATTGCTATTAATTTTTTAATTTCTTTCGTGTTTATTCTTTGTAGGAATATGAGCAGAACAAGAGATGCTTTAGATCCCATTAGCCTTGACAACATTGATCTATTGAATGAATGGATTTGTGAAGAACCCGGTCTTCTTGATGGAGATGACATAAGTTGGGAGAGTATTGAAGCACCTTTCGCTACTTTAAATTTAGATGATGAAGAGACATGTGTAAATGAGGAGAATGAGCTTGGTGGAGATGACCAGCTATTGGAATGTCTTGTTGACGACTTTCCTTATTTTCCACAGCCAGATCAAGATCCTTACTTTTATATTAATGATGTAGTAGAGGATGTTTGATGTATTTTTCTTTTATTTTAGAACATTTTACTTTCATAATATTTTGGAATTTCAAAGATGTTTCTAATTTTGAGATTATGTTTGTATTGTATAATTTAAATTTCATTTATCTTGAATTTAAATTATACTTGTTAAATTAATATTTTATTTTTTTCATATATATAATTAAATAAAAATGAACAGTACAAAACCGGAACGGTACCCGGAACGGTACCGAAACCGGGACGTCCCGTTCCAAACACAAATCCGGAACCGGGACCGGGACGGGATCAATAACTTTGAGTTCAATCATGTTTGGGGGAAAAGGATATTACCCATAAATTTGAAGTCTAATACCATCTAAAAGTGCTTGGATATGAACAAGATTAGAATTCTAAGGCTAATACTCATTTAAATAGGGCTCGTCGAGTCAGGATCAATTTGTCCGAAAATCCAAGGCTAACACCCCTCCAAAAACAAAGTTCAATCATTTTTGGGGGAAAAACCTATAACCCATAAATTTGAAGTCTAATACCATCTACAAGGGCTTGGATATGAACAAGGTTAGAAATCTAAGGCTAATACTCATTTAAATGGGGCTCGTCGAGTCAGGATCAATTTGTCCGAAAATCCAAGGCTAACACCCCCTCCAAAAACCAAGTTCAATCATGTTTGGGGGGAAAGGATATTACCCATAAATTTGAAGTCTAATACCAACTGAAAGGGCTTGGATATGAACAAGGTTAGAAATCTATGGCTAATACTCATTTAAATGGGGCTCGTCGAGTCAGGATCAATTTGTCCGAAAATCCAAGGCTAACACCCCTCCAAAAACCAAGTTAAATCATGTTTGGGGGAAAAGCCTATAACCCATAAACTTGAAGTCTAATACCATCTAAAAGTGCTTGGATATGAACAAGATTAGAAATATAAGGCTAATACTCATTTAAATAGGGCTCGTCGAGTCAGGATCAATTTGTCCGAAAATCCAAAGCTAACACCCCTCCAAAAACCAAGTTCAATCATGTTTGGGGGAAAAGCCTATAACCCATAAATTTGAAGTCTAATACCATCTAAAAGGAACAAGGTTAGAAATCTAAGGCTAATACTCATTTAAATGGGGCTCGTCGAGTCAGGATCAATTTGTCTGAAAATCCAAGGCTAACACCCCCTCCAAAAACCAAGTTCAATCATGTTTGGGGGAAAAGGATATTACCCATAAATTTGAAGTCTAATACCATATAAAAGTGCTTGGATATGAACAAGGTTAGAAATCTACGGCTAATAGTCATTTAAATACGGCTCGTCGAGTCAGGATCAATTTGTCCAAAAATCCAAGGCTAACACCCCCTCCAAAAACCAAGTTCAATCATGTTTGGGGGGAAAGGATATTACCCATAAATTTGAAGTCTAATACCAACTGAAAGGGCTTGGATATGAACAAGGTTAGAAATCTAAGGATAATACTCATTTAAATGGGGCTCGTCGAGTCAGGATCAATTTGTCCGAAAATCCAAGGCTAACACCCCTCCAAAAACCAAGTTCAATCATGTTTGGGGGAAAAGCCTATAACCCATAAAATTTGAAGTCTAATACCATCTAAAAGGGCTTGGATATTAACAAGGTTAGAAATCTAAGGCTAATACTCATTTAAATGGGGCTCGTCGAGTCAGGATCAATTTGTCCGAAAATCCAAGGCTAACACCCCCTCCAAAAACCAAGTACAATCATGTTTGGGGGAAAAGGATATTACCCATAAATTTGAAGTCTAATACCATCTAAAAGTGCTTGGATATGAACAAGGTTAGAAATCTAAAGCTAATACTCATTTAAATGGGGCTCGTCGAGTCAGGATCAATTTGTCCGAAAATCCAAGGCTAACACCCCCTCCAAAAACAAAGTTCAATCATGTTTGGGGGAAAAGGATATTAGCCATAAATTTGAAGTCTAATACCATATAAAAGTGCTTGGATATGAACAAGGTTAGAAATCTAAGGCTAATATTCATTTAAATACAGCTCGTCGAGTCAGGATCAATTTGTCCGAAAATCCAAGGCTAACACCCCCTCCAAAAACCAAGTTCAATCATGTTTGGGGGAAAAGGATATTACCCATAAATTTGAAGTCTAATACCAACTGAAAGGGCTTGGATATGAACAAGGTTAGAAATATAAGGATAATACTCATTTAAATGGGGCTCGTCGAGTCAGGATCAATTTGTCCGAAAATCCAAGGCTAACACCCCTCCAAAAACCAAGTTCAATCATGTTTGGGGGAAAAGCCTATAACCCATAAAATTTGAAGTCTAATACCATCTAAAAGGGCTTGGATATTAACAAGGTTAGAAATCTAAGGCTAATACTCATTTAAATGGGGCTCGTCGAGTCAGGATCAATTTGTCCGAAAATCCAAGGCTAACACCCCCTCCAAAAACCAAGTTCAATCATGTTTGGGGGAAAAGGATATTACCCATAAATTTGAAGTCTAATACCATCTAAAAGTGCTTGGATATGAACAAGGTTAGAAATCTAAGGCTAATACTCATTTAAATGGGGCTCGTCGAGTCAGGATCAATTTGTCCGAAAATCCAAGGCTAACACCCCCTCCAAAAACAAAGTTCAATCATGTTTGGGGGAAAAGGATATTAGCCATAAATTTGAAGTCTAATACCATATAAAAGTGCTTGGATATGAACAAGGTTAGAAATCTAAGGCTAATATGCATTTAAATACAGCTCGTCGAGTCAGGATCAATTTGTCCGAAAATCCAAGGCTAACACCCCCTCCAAAAACCAAGTTGAATCATGTTTGGGGGAAAAGGATATTACCCATAAATTTGAAGTCTAATACCATCTAAAAGGGCTTGGATATGAACAAGGTTAGAAATCTAAGGCTAATACTCTTTTAAATGGGGCTCGTCGAGTCAGGATCAATTTGTCCGAAAATCCAAGGCTAACACCCCCTCCAAAAACCAAGTTGAATCATGTTTGGGGGAAAAGGATATTACCCATAAATTTGAAGTCTAATACCATCTAAAAGTGCTTGGATATGAACAAGGTTAGAAATCTAAGGCTAATACTCATTTAAATGCGGCTCGTCGAGTAAGGATCAATTTGTCTGAAAATCCAAGGCTAACACCCCCTCCAAAAACCAAGTTCAATCATGTTTGGGGGAAAAGGATATTAGCCATAAATTTGAAGTCTAATACCATCTAAAAGTGCTTGGATATGAACAAGGTTAGAAATCTAAGGATAATACTCATTTAAATGGGGCTCGTCGAGTGAGGATCAATTTGTCCGAAAATCCAAGGCTAACACCCCTCCAAAAACCAAGTTAAATCATGTTTGGTGGAAAAGCCTATAACCCATAAATTTGAAGTCTAATACCATCTAAAAGGGCTTGGATATGAACAAGGTTAGAAATCTAAGGCTAATACTCATTTAAATGCGGCTCGTCGAGTCAGGATCAATTTGTCTGAAAATCCAAGGCTAACACCCCCTCCAAAAACCAAGTTCAATCATGTTTGGGGGAAAAGGATATTAGCCATAAATTTGAAGTCTAATACCATCTAAAAGTGCTTGGATATGAACAAGGTTAGAAATCTAAGGATAATACTCATTTAAATGGGGCTCGTCGAGTGAGGATCAATTTGTCCGAAAATCCAAGGCTAACACCCCTCCAAAAACCAAGTTAAATCATGTTTGGTGGAAAAGCCTATAACCCATAAATTTGAAGTCTAATACCATCTAAAAGGGCTTGGATATGAACAAGGTTAGAAATCTAAGGCTAATACTCATTTAAATGCGGCTCGTCGAGTCAGGATCAATTTGTCTGAAAATCCAAGGCTAACACCCCCTCCAAAAACCAAGTTGAATCATGTTTGGGGGAAAAGGATATTACCCATAAATTTGAAGTCTAATACCATCTAAAAGGGCTTGGATATGAACAAGGTTAGAAATCTAAGGCTAATACTCATTTAAATGGGGCTCGTCGAGTCAGGATCAATTTGTCCGAAAATCCAAGGCTAACACCCCTCCAAAAACCAAGTTGAATCATGTTTGGGGGAAAAGGATATTACCCATAAATTTGAAGTCTAATACCATCTAAAAGGGCTTGGATATGAACAAGGTTAGAAATCTAAGGCTAATACTCATTTAAATGGGGCTCGTCGAGTCAGGATCAATTTGTCCGAAAATCCAAGGCTAACACCCCCTCCAAAAACCAAGTTCAATCATGTTTGGGGGAAAAGGATATTACGCATAAATTTGAAGTCTAATACCATCTAAAAGTGCTTGGATAAGAACAAGGTTAGAAATCTAAGGCTAATATTCATTTAAATATGGCTCGTCGAGTCGGGATCAATTTGTCCGAAAATTCAAGGCTAACACCCCCTCCAAAAACCAAGTTCAATAATGTTTGGGAGAAAAGCCTATAACCCATAAATTTGAAGTCTAATACAATCTAAAAGGGCTTGGATATGAACAAGGTTAGATATCTAAGGCTAATACTCATTTAAATAGGGCTCGTCGAGTCAGGATCAATTTGTCCGAAAATCCAAGGCTAACACCCCTCCAAAAACCAAGTTCAATCATGTTTGGGGGAAAATGATATTACCCATAAATTTGAAGTCTAATACCAACTGAAAGGGCTTGGATATGAACAAGGTTAGAAATCTAAGGATAATACTCATTTAAATGGGGCTCGTCGAGTGAGGATCAATTTGTCCGAAAATCCAAGGCTAACACCCCTCCAAAAACCAAGTTGAATCATGTTTGGGGGAAAAGGATATTACCCATAAATTTGAAGTCTAATACCATCTAAAAGGGCTTGGATATGAACAAGGTTAGAAATCTAAGGCTAATACTCGTTTAAATGGGGCTCGTCGAGTCAGGATCAATTTGTCCGAAAATCCAAGGCTAACACCCCCTCCAAAAACCAAGTTCAATCATGTTTGGGGGAAAAGGATATTACCCATAAATTTGAAGTCTAATACCATCTAAAAGTGCTTGGATATGAACAAGGTTAGAAATCTAAGGCTAATACTCATTTAAATGGGGCTCGTCGAGTGAGGATCAATTTGTCCGAAAATCCAAGGCTAATACCCCCTCCAAAAACAAAGTTCAATCATGTTTGGGGGAAAAGGATATTAGCCATAAATTTGAAGTCTAATACCATCTAAAAGTGCTTGGATATGAACAAGGTTAGAAATCTAAGGCTAATATTCATTTAAATACAGCTCGTCGAGTCAGGATCAATTTGTCCGAAAATCCAAGGCTAACACCCCCTCCAAAAACCAAGTTCAATCATGTTTGGGGGAAAAGGATATTACCCATAAATTTGAAGTCTAATACCAACTGAAAGGGCTTGGATATGAACAAGGTTAGAAATCTAAGGATAATACTCATTTAAATGGGGCTCGTCGAGTGAGGATCAATTTGTCCGAAAATCCAAGGCTAACACCCCTCCAAAAACCAAGTTAAATCATGTTTGGTGGAAAAGCCTATAACCCATAAATTTGAAGTCTAATACCATCTAAAAGGGCTTGGATATGAACAAGGTTAGAAATCTAAGGCTAATACTCATTTAAATGCGGCTCGTCGAGTCAGGATCAATTTGTCTGAAAATCCAAGGCTAACACCCCCTCCAAAAACCAAGTTCAATCATGTTTGGGGGAAAAGGATATTAGCCATAAATTTGAAGTCTAATACCATCTAAAAGTGCTTGGATATGAACAAGGTTAGAAATCTAAGGATAATACTCATTTAAATGTGGCTCGTCGAGTGAGGATCAATTTGTCCGAAAATCCAAGGCTAACACCCCTCCAAAAACCAAGTTGAATCATGTTTGGGGGAAAAGGATATTACCCATAAATTTGAAGTCTAATACCATCTAAAAGGGCTTGGATATGAACAAGGTTAGAAATCTAAGGCTAATACTCATTTAAATGGGGCTCGTCGACTCAGAATCAATTTGTCCGAAAATCCAAGGCTAACACCCCTCCAAAAACCAAGTTGAATCATGTTTGGGGGAAAAGGATATTACCCATAAAATTGAAGTCTAATACCATCTAAAAGGGCTTGGATATGAACAAGGTTAGAAATCTAAGGCTAATACTCATTTAAATGGGGCTCGTCGAGTCAGGATCAATTTGTCCGAAAATCCAAGGCTAACACCCCCTCCAAAAACCAAGTTCAATCATGTTTGGGGGAAAAGGATATTACCCATAAATTTGAAGTCTAATACCATCTAAAAGTGCTTGGATAAGAACAAGGTTAGAAATCTAAGGCTAATATTCATTTAAATATGGCTCGTCGAGTCGGGATCAATTTGTCCGAAAATTCAAGGCTAACACCCCCTCCAAAAACCAAGTTCAATAATGTTTGGGGGAAAAGCCTATAACCCATAAATTTGAAGTCTAATACAATCTAAAAGGGCTTGGATATGAACAAGGTTAGATATCTAAGGCTAATACTCATTTAAATAGGGCTCGTCGAGTCCGGATCAATTTGTCCGAAAATCCAAGGCTAACACCCCCTCCAAAAACCAAGTTGAATCATGTTTGGGGGAAAAGGATATTACCCATAAATTTGAAGTCTAATACCATCTAAAAGTGCTTGGATATGAACAAGGTTAGAAATCTAAGGCTAATACTCATTTAAATGGGGCTCGTCGAGTCAGGATCAATTTGTCCGAAAATCCAAGGCTAACACCCCCTCCAAAAACAAAGTTCAATCATGTTTGGGGGAAAAGGATATTAGCCATAAATTTGAAGTCTAATACCATCTAAAAGTGCTTGGATATGAACAAGGTTAGAAATCTAAGGCTAATATTCATTTAAATACAGCTCGTCGAGTCAGGATCAATTTGTCCGAAAATCCAAGGCTAACACCCCCTCCAAAAACCAAGTTCAATCATGTTTGGGGGAAAAGGATATTACCCATAAATTTGAAGTCTAATACCAACTGAAAGGGCTTGGATATGAACAAGGTTAGAAATCTAAGGATAATACTCATTTAAATGGGGCTCGTCGAGTGAGGATCAATTTGTCCGAAAATCCAAGGCTAACACCCCTCCAAAAACCAAGTTAAATCATGTTTGGTGGAAAAGCCTATAACCCATAAATTTGAAGTCTAATACCATCTAAAAGGGCTTGGATATGAACAAGGTTAGAAATCTAAGGCTAATACTCATTTAAATGCGGCTCGTCGAGTCAGGATCAATTTGTCTGAAAATCCAAGGCTAACACCCCCTCCAAAAACCAAGTTCAATCATGTTTGGGGGAAAAGGATATTAGCCATAAATTTGAAGTCTAATACCATCTAAAAGTGCTTGGATATGAACAAGGTTAGAAATCTAAGGATAATACTCATTTAAATGGGGCTCGTCGAGTGAGGATCAATTTGTCCGAAAATCCAAGGCTAACACCCCTCCAAAAACCAAGTTGAATCATGTTTGGGGGAAAAGGATATTACCCATAAATTTGAAGTCTAATACCATCTAAAAGGGCTTGGATATGAACAAGGTTAGAAATCTAAGGCTAATACTCATTTAAATGGGGCTCGTCGAGTCAGGATCAATTTGTCCGAAAATCCAAGGCTAACACCCCTCCAAAAACCAAGTTGAATCATGTTTGGGGGAAAAGGATATTACCCATAAATTTGAAGTCTAATACCATCTAAAAGGGCTTGGATATGAACAAGGTTAGAAATCTAAGGCTAATACTCATTTAAATGGGGCTCGTCGAGTCAGGATCAATTTGTCCGAAAATCCAAGGCTAACACCCCCTCCAAAAACCAAGTTCAATCATGTTTGGGGGAAAAGGATATTACGCATAAATTTGAAGTCTAATACCATCTAAAAGTGCTTGGATAAGAACAAGGTTAGAAATCTAAGGCTAATATTCATTTAAATATGGCTCGTCGAGTCGGGATCAATTTGTCCGAAAATTCAAGGCTAACACCCCCTCCAAAAACCAAGTTCAATAATGTTTGGGAGAAAAGCCTATAACCCATAAATTTGAAGTCTAATACAATCTAAAAGGGCTTGGATATGAACAAGGTTAGATATCTAAGGCTAATACTCATTTAAATAGGGCTCGTCGAGTCAGGATCAATTTGTCCGAAAATCCAAGGCTAACACCCCTCCAAAAACCAAGTTCAATCATGTTTGGGGGAAAATGATATTACCCATAAATTTGAAGTCTAATACCAACTGAAAGGGCTTGGATATGAACAAGGTTAGAAATCTAAGGATAATACTCATTTAAATGGGGCTCGTCGAGTGAGGATCAATTTGTCCGAAAATTCAAGGCTAACACCCCTCCAAAAACCAAGTTGAATCATGTTTGGGGGAAAATGATATTACCCATAAATTTGAAGTCTAATACCATCTAAAAGGGATTGGATATGAACAAGGTTAGAAATCTAAGGCTAATACTCATTTAAATGGGGCTCGTCGAGTCAGGATCTACTTGTCCGAAAATCCAAGGTTAACACCCCCTCCAAAAACCAAGTTCAATCATGTTTGGGGGAAAAGGATATTACCCTTAAATTTGAAGTCTAATACCATCTAAAAGTGCTTGGATATGAACAAGGTTAGAAATCTAAGGCTAATATTCATTTAAATATGGCTCGTCGAGTCGGGATCAATTTGTCCGAAAATCCAAGGCTAACACCCCCTCCAAAAACCAAGTTCAATCATGTTTGGGGGAAAAGGATATTAGCCATAAATTTGAAGTCTAATACCATCTAAAAGTGCTTGGATATGAACAAGGTTAGAAATCTAAGGCTAATATTCATTTAAATACAGCTCGTCGAGTAGGGATCAATTTATCCGAAAATCCAAGGCTAACACCCCCTCCAAAAACCAAGTTCAATCATGTTTGGGGGAAAAGGATATTACCCATAAATTTGAAGTCTAATACCAACTGAAAGGGCTTGGATATGAACAAGGTTAGAAATCTAAGGCTAATACTCATTTAAATGGGGCTCGTCGAGTCAGGATCAATTTGTCCGAAAATCCAAGGCTAACACGCTCTCCAAAAACCAAGTTCAATCATGTTTGGGGGAAAAGCCTATAACCCATAAACTTGAAGTCTAATACCATCTAAAAGTGCTTGGATATGAACAAGATTAGAAATCTAAGGCTAATACTCATTTAAATAGGGCTCGTCGAGTCAGGATCAATTTGTCCGAAAATCCAAGGCTAACACCCCTCCAAAAACCAAGTTCAATCATGTTTGGGGGAAAAGCCTATAACCTATAAATTTGAAGTCTAATACCATCTAAAAGGGCTTGGATATGAACAAGGTTAGAAATCTAAGGCTAATACTCATTTAAATGGGGCTCGTCGAGTCAGGATCAATTTGTCTGAAAATCCAAGGCTAACACCCCCTCCAAAAACCAAGTTCAATCATGTTTGGGGGAAAAGGATATTACCCATAAATTTGAAGTCTAATACCATATAAAAGTGCTTGGATATGAACAAGGTTAGAAATCTACGCCTAATATTCATTTAAATACGGCTCGTCGAGTCAGGATCAATTTGTCCAAAAATCCAAGGCTAACACCCCCTCCAAAAACCAAGTTCAATCATGTTTGGGGGGAAAGGATATTACCCATAAATTTGAAGTCTAATACCAACTGAAAGGGCTTGGATATGAACAAGTTTAGAAATCTAAGGATAATACTCATTTAAATGGGGCTCGTCGAGTGAGGATCAATTTGTCCGAAAATCCAAGGCTAACACCCCTCCAAAAACCAAGTTGAATCATGTTTGGGGGAAAAGGATATTACCCATAAATTTGAAGTCTAATACCATCTAAAAGGGCTTGGATATGAACAAGGTTAGAAATCTAAGGCTAATACTCATTTAAATGGGGCTCGTCGAGTCAGGATCAATTTGTCCGAAAATCCAAGGCTAACACCCCCTCCAAAAACCAAGTTCAATCATGTTTGGAGAAAAAGGATATTCCCCATAAATTTGAAGTCTAATACCATCTAAATGTGCTTGGATATGAACAAGGTTAGAAATCTAAGGCTAATATTCATTTAAATATGGCTCGTCGAGTCGGGATCAATTTGTCCGAAAATCCAAGGCTAACACCCCCTCCAAAAACCACGTTCAATAATGTTTGGGGGAAAAGCCTATAACCCATAAATTTGAAGTCTAATACAATCTAAAAGGGCTTGGATATGAACAAGGTTAGATATCTAAGGCTAATACTCATTTAAATGGGGCTCGTCGAGTCAGGATCAATTTGTCCGAAAATCCAAGGCTAACACCCCCTCTAAAAACCAAGTTGAATCATGTTTGGGGGAAAAGGATATTACCCATAAATTTGAAGTCTAATACCATCTAAAAGTGCTTGGATATGAACAAGGTTAGAAATCTAAGGCTAATACTCATTTAAATGGGGCTCGTCGAGTCAGGATCAATTTGTCCGAAAATCCAAGGCTAACACCCCCTCCAAAAACCAAGTTCAATCATGTTTGGGGGAAAAGGATATTAGCCATAAATTTGAAGTCTAATACCATCTAAAAGTGCTTGGATATGAACAAGGTTAGAAATCTAAGGCTAATATTCATTTAAATATGGCTCGTCGAGTCGGGATCAATTTGTCCGAAAATCCAAGGCTAACACCCCCTCCAAAAACCAAGGTCAATAATGTTTGGGGGAAAACCTATAACCCATAAATTTGAAGTCTAATACAATCTAAAAGGGCTTGGATATGAACAAGGTTAGATATCTAAGGCTAATACTCATTTAAATAGGGCTCGTCGAGTCAGGATCAATTTGTCCGAAAATCCAAGGCTAACACCCCCTCCAAAGACCAAGTTGAATCATGTTTGGGGGAAAAGGATATTACCCATAAATTTGAAGTCTAATACCATCTAAAAGTGCTTGGATATGAACAAGGTTAGAAATCTAAGACTAATACTCATTTAAATGGGGCTCGTCGAGTCAGGATCAATTTGTCCGAAAATCCAAGGCTAACACCCCCTCCAAAAACCAAGTTCAATCATGTTTGGGGGAAAAGGATATTAGCCATAAATTTGAAGTCTAATACCATCTAAAAGTGCTTGGATATGAACAAGGTTAGAAATCTAAGGCTAATATTCATTTAAATACAGCTCGTCGAGTCAGGATCAATTTATCCGAAAATCCAAGGCTAACACCCCCTCCAAAAACCAAGTTCAATCATGTTTGGGGGAAAAGGATATTACCCATAAATTTGAAGTCTAATACCAACTGAAAGGGCTTGGATATGAACAAGGTTAGAAATCTAAGGCTAATACTCATTTAAATGGGGCTCGTCGAGTCAGGATCAATTTGTCCGAAAATCCAAGGCTAACACGCTCTCCAAAAACCAAGTTCAATCATGTTTGGGGGAAAAGCCTATAACCCATAAACTTGAAGTCTAATACCATCTAAAAGTGCTTGGATATGAACAAGATTAGAAATCTAAGGCTAATACTCATTTAAATAGGGCTCGTCGAGTCAGGATCAATTTGTCCGAAAATCCAAGGCTAACACCCCTCCAAAAACCAAGTTCAATCATGTTTGGGGGAAAAGCCTATAACCCATAAATTTAAAGTCTAATACCATCTAAAAGGGCTTGGATATGAACAAGGTTAGAAATATAAGGCTAATACTCATTTAAATGGGGGTCGTCGAGTCAGGATCAATTTGTCCGAAAATCCAAGGCTAACACCCCCTCCAAAAACCAAGTTCAATCATGTTTGGGGGAAAAGGATATTAGCCATAAATTTGAAGTCTAATACCATCTAAAAGTGCTTGGATATGAACAAGGTTAGAAATCTAAGGCTAATATTCATTTAAATACAGCTCGTCGAGTCAGTATCAATTTGTCAGAAAATCCAAGGCTAACACCCCCTCCAAAAACCAAGTTCAATCATGTTTGGGGGAAAAGGATATTACCCATAAATTTGAAGTCTAATACCAACTGAAAGGGCTTGGATATGAACAAGGTTAGAAATCTAAGGCTAATACTCATTTAAATGGGGCTCGTCGAGTCAGGATCAATTTGTCCGAAAATCCAAGGCTAACACGCTCTCCAAAAACCAAGTTCAATCATGTTTGGGGGAAAAGCCTATAACCCATAAACTTGAAGTCTAATACCATCTAAAAGTGCTTGGATATGAACAAGATTAGAAATCTAAGGCTAATACTCATTTAAATAGGGCTCGTCGAGTCAGGATCAATTTGTCCGAAAATCCAAGGCTAACACCCCTCCAAAAACCAAGTTCAATCATGTTTGGGGGAAAAGGATATTACCCATAAATTTGAAGTCTAATACCAACTGAAAGGGCTTGGATATGAACAAGTTTAGAAATCTAAGGATAATACTCATTTAAATGGGGCTCGTCGAGTGAGGATCAATTTGTCCGAAAATCCAAGGCTAACACCCCTCCAAAAACCAAGTTGAATCATGTTTGGGGGAAAAGGATATTACCCATAAATTTGAAGTCTAATACCATCTAAAAGGGCTTGGATATGAACAAGGTTAGAAATCTAAGGCTAATACTCATTTAAATGGGGCTCGTCGAGTCAGGATCAATTTGTCCAAAAATCCAAGGCTAACACCCCCTCCAAAAACCAAGTTCAATCATGTTTGGGGAAAAAGGATATTACCCATAAATTTGAAGTCTAATACCATCTAAATGTGCTTGGATATGAACAAGGTTAGAAATCTAAGGCTAATATTCATTTAAATATGGCTCGTCGAGTCGGGATCAATTTGTCCGAAAATCCAAGGCTAACACCCCCTCCAAAAACCACGTTCAATAATGTTTGGGGGAAAAGCCTATAACCCATAAATTTGAAGTCTAATACAATCTAAAAGGGCTTGGATATGAACAAGGTTAGATATCTAAGGCTAATACTCATTTAAATGGGGCTCGTCGAGTCAGGATCAATTTGTCCGAAAATCCAAGGCTAACACCCCCTCTAAAAACCAAGTTGAATCATGTTTGGGGGAAAAGGATATTACCCATAAATTTGAAGTCTAATACCATCTAAAAGTGCTTGGATATGAACAAGGTTAGAAATCTAAGGCTAATACTCATTTAAATGGGGCTCGTCGAGTCAGGATCAATTTGTCCGAAAATCCAAGGCTAACACCCCCTCCAAAAACCAAGTTCAATCATGTTTGGGGGAAAAGGATATTAGCCATAAATTTGAAGTCTAATACCATCTAAAAGTGCTTGGATATGAACAAGGTTAGAAATCTAAGGCTAATATTCATTTAAATACAGCTCGTCGAGTCAGGATCAATTTGTCCGAAAATCCAAGGCTAACACCCCCTCCAAAAACCAAGTTCAATCATGTTTGGGGGAAAAGGATATTACTCATAAATTTGAAGTATAATACCTACTGAAAGGGATTGTATATGAACAAGGTTAGAAATCTAAGGCTAATACTCATTTAAATGGGGCTCGTCGAGTCAGGATAAATTTGTCCGAAAATCCAAGGCTAACACCCCCTCCAAAAACCAAGTTCAATCATGTTTGGGGGAAAAGGATATTAGCCATAAATTTGAAGTCTAATACAATCTAAAAGGGCTTGGATATGAACAAGGTTAGATATCTAAGGCTAATACTCATTTAAATAGGGCTCGTTGAGTCAGGATCAATTTGTCCGAAAATCCAAGGCTAACACCCCCTCCAAAACCCAAGTTCAATCATGTTTGGGGGAAAAGGATATTACCCATAAATTTGAAGTCTAATACCAACTGAAAGGGCTTGGATATGAACAAGGTTAGAAATATAAGGCTAATACTCATTTAAATGGGGCTCGTCGAGTCAGGATCAATTTGTCCGAAAATCCAAGGCTAACACGCTCTCCAAAAACCAAGTTCAATCATGTTTGGGGGAAAAGCCTATAACCCATAAACTTGAAGTCTAATACCATCTAAAAGTGCTTGGATATGAACAAGGTTAGAAATCTAAGGCTAATACTCATTTAAATGGGGCTCGTCGAGTCAGGATCAATTTGTCCGAAAATCCAAGGCTAACACCCCCTCCAAAAACCAAGTTCAATCATGTTTGGGGGAAAAGGATATTACTCATAAATTTGAAGTATAATACCAACTGAAAGGGCTTGTATATGAACAAGGTTAGAAATCTAAGGCTAATACTCATTTAAATGGGGCTCGTCGAGTCAGGATCAATTTGTCCGAAAATCCAAGGCTAACACCCCCTCCAAAAACCAAGTTCAATCATGTTTGGGGGAAAAGGATATTAGCCATAAATTTGAAGTCTAATACCATCTAAAAGTGCTTGGATATGAACAAGGTTAGAAATCTAAGGCTAATATTCATTTAAATACAGCTCGTCGAGTCAGTATCAATTTGTCAGAAAATCCAAGGCTAACACCCCCTCCAAAAACCAAGTTCAATCATGTTTGGGGGAAAAGGATATTACCCATAAATTTGAAGTCTAATACCAACTGAAAGGGCTTGGATATGAACAAGGTTAGAAATCTAAGGCTAATACTCATTTAAATAGGGCTCGTCGAGTCAGGATCAATTTGTCCGAAAATCCAATGCTAACACCCCTCCAAAAACCAAGTTCAATCATGTTTGGGGGAAAAGGATATTACCCATAAATTTGAAGTCTAATACCATATAAAAGTCCTTGGATATGAACAAGGTTAGAAATCTACGCCTAATATTCATTTAAATACGGCTCGTCGAGTCAGGATCAATTTGTCCAAAAATCCAAGGCTAACACCCCCTCCAAAAACCAAGTTCAATCATGTTTGGGGGGAAAGGATATTACCCATAAATTTGAAGTCTAATACCAACTGAAAGGGCTTGGATATGAACAAGGTTGGAAATCTAAGGATAATACTCATTTAAATGGGGCTCGTCGAGTGAGGATCAATTTGTCCGAAAATCCAAGGCTAACACCCCTCCAAAAACCAAGTTGAATCATGTTTGGGGGAAAAGGATATTACCCATAAATTTGAAGTCTAATACCATCTAAAAGGGCTTGGATATGAACAAGGTTAGAAATCTAAGGCTAATACTCATTTAAATGGGGCTCGTCGAGTCAGGTTCAATTTGTCCGAAAATCCAAGGCTAACACCCCCTCCAAAAACCAAGTTCAATCATGTTTGGGGAAAAAGGATATTACCCATAAATTTGAAGTCTAATACCATCTAAATGTGCTTGGATATGAACAAGGTTAGAAATCTAAGGCTAATATTCATTTAAATATGGCTCGTCGAGTCGGGATCAATTTGTCCGAAAATCCAAGGCTAACACCCCCTCCAAAAACCACGTTCAATAATGTTTGGGGGAAAAGCCTATAACCCATAAATTTGAAGTCTAATACAATCTAAAAGGGCTTGGATATGAACAAGGTTAGAAATCTAAGGCTAATAGTCATTTAAATACAGCTCGTCCAGTCAGGATCAATTTGTCCGAAAATCCAAGGCTAACACCCCCTCCAAAAACCAAGTTCAATCATGTTTGGGGGAAAAGGATATTACTCATAAATTTGAAGTATAATACCTACTGAAAGGGCTTGTATATGAACAAGGTTAGAAATCTAAGGCTAATACTCATTTAAATGGGGCTCGTCGAGTCAGGATCAATTTGTCCGAAAATCCAAGGCTAACACCCCCTCCAAAAACCAAGTTCAATCATGTTTGGGGGAAAAGGATATTAGCCATAAATTTGAAGTCTAATACCATCTAAAAGTGCTTGGATATGAACAAGGTTAGAAATCTAAGGCTAATATTCATTTAAATACAGCTCGTCAAGTCAGGATCAATTTGTCCGAAAATCCAAGGCTAACACCCCCTCCAAAAACCAAGTTCAATCATGTTTGGGGGAAAAGGATATTACTCATAAATTTGAAGTATAATACCAACTGAAAGGGCTTGTATATAAACAAGGTTAGAAATCTAAGGCTAATACTCATTTAAATGGGGCTCGTCGAGTCAGGATCAATTTGTCCGAAAATCCAAGGCTAACACCCCCTCCAAAAACCAAGTTCAATCATGTTTGGGGGAAAAGGATATTAGCCATAAATTTGAAGTCTAATACAATCTAAAAGGGCTTGGATATGAACAAGGTTAGATATCTAAGGCTAATACTCATTTAAATAGGGCTCGTCGAGTCAGGATCAATTTGTCCGAAAATCCAAGGCTAACACCCCTCCAAAAACCAAGTTCAATCATGTTTGGTGGAAAAGCCTACAACCCATAAATTTGAAGTCTAATACCATCTAAAAGTGCTTGGATATGAACAAGGTTAGAAATCTAAGGCTAATATTCATTTAAATACAGCTCGTCGAGTCAGGATCAATTTGTCCGAAAATTCAAGGCTAACACCCCCTCCAAAAACCAAGTTCAATCATGTTTGGGGGAAAAGGATATTACCCATAAATTTGAAGTCTAATACCAACTGAAAGGGCTTGGATATGAACAAGGTTAGAAATCTAAGGATAATACTCATTTAAATGGGGCTCGTCCAGTCAGGATCAATTTGTCCGAAAATCCAAGTCTAACACCCCTCCAAAAACCAAGTTCAATCATGTTTGGTGGAAAAGCCTACAACCCATAAATTTGAAGTCTAATACTATCTAAAAGGGCTTGGATATGAACAAGGTTAGAAATCTAAGGCTAATACTCATTTAAATGGGGCTCGTCGAGTCAGGATCAATTTGTCCGAAAATCCAAGGCTAACACCCCCTCCAAAAACCAAGTTCAATCATGTTTGGGGGAAAAGGATATTACCCATAAATTTGAAGTCTAATACCATCTAAAAGTGCTTGGATATGAACAAGGTTAGAAATCTAAGGCTAATACTCATTTAAATACAGCTCGTCGAGTCAGGATCAATTTGTCTGAAAATCCAAGGCTAACACCCCCTCCAAAAACCAAGTTCAATCATGTTTGGGGGAAAAGGATATTAGCCATAAATTTGAAGTCTAATACAATCTAAAAGGGCTTGGATATGAACAAGGTTAGATATCTAAGGCTAATACTCATTTAAATAGGGCTCGTCGAGTCAGGATCAATTTGTCCGAAAATCCAAGGCTAACACCCCCTCCAAAAACCAAGTTGAATCATGTTTGGGGGAAAAGGATATTACCCATAAATTTGAAGTCTAATACCATCTAAAAGTGCTTGGATATGAACAAGGTTAGAAATCTAAGGCTAATACTCATTTAAATGGGGCTCGTCGAGTCAGGATCAATTTGTCCGAAAATCCAAGGCTAACACCCCCTCCAAAAACCAAGTTCAATCATGTTTGGGGGAAAAGGATATTAGCCATAAATTTGAAGTCTAATACCATCTAAAAGTGCTTGGATATGAACAAGGTTAGAAATCTAAGGCTAATACTCATTTAAATGGGGCTCGTCGAGTCAGGATCAATTTGTCCGAAAATCCAAGGCTAACACCCCCTCCAAAAACCAAGTTCAATCATGTTTGGGGGAAAAGGATATTAGCCATAAATTTGAAGTCTAATACAATCTAAAAGGGCTTGGATATGAACAAGGTTAGATATCTAAGGCTAATACTCATTTAAATAGGGCTCGTCGAGTCAGGATCAATTTGTCCGAAAATCCAAGGCTAACACCCCTCCAAAAACCAAGTTCAATCATGTTTGGTGGAAAAGCCTACAACCCATAAATTTGAAGTCTAATACCATCTAAAAGTGCTTGGATATGAACAAGGTTAGAAATCTAAGGCTAATATTCATTTAAATACAGCTCGTCGAGTCAGGATCAATTTGTCCGAAAATCCAAGGCTAACACCCCCTCCAAAAACCAAGTTCAATCATGTTTGGGGGAAAAGGATATTACCCATAAATTTGAAGTCTAATACCAACTGAAAGGGCTTGGATATGAACAAGGTTAGAAATCTAAGGATAATACTCATTTAAATGGGGCTCGTCCAGTCAGGATCAATTTGTCCGAAAATCCAAGGCTAACACCCCTCCAAAAACCAAGTTCAATCATGTTTGGGGGAAAAGGATATTACTCATAAATTTGAAGTATAATACCAACTGAAAGGGCTTGTATATGAACAAGGTTAGAAATCTAAGGCTAATACTCATTTAAATGGGGCTCGTCGAGTCAGGATCAATTTGTCCGAAAATCCAAGGCTAACACCCCCTCCAAAAACCAAGTTCAATCATGTTTGGGGGAAAAGGATATTAGCCATAAATTTGAAGTCTAATACCATCTAAAAGTGCTTGGATATGAACAAGGTTAGAAATCTAAGGCTAATATTCATTTAAATACAGCTCGTCAAGTCAGGATCAATTTGTCCGAAAATCCAAGGCTAACACCCCCTCCAAAAACCAAGTTCAATCATGTTTGGGGGAAAAGGATATTACTCATAAATTTGAAGTATAATACCAACTGAAAGGGCTTGTATATGAACAAGGTTAGAAATCTAAGGCTAATACTCATTTAAATGGGGCTCGTCGAGTCAGGATCAATTTGTCCGAAAATCCAAGGCTAACACCCCCTCCAAAAACCAAGTTCAATCATGTTTGGGGGAAAAGGATATTAGCCATAAATTTGAAGTCTAATACAATCTAAAAGGGCTTGGATATGAACAAGTTTAGATATCTAAGGCTAATACTCATTTAAATAGGGCTCGTCGAGTCAGGATCAATTTGTCCGAAAATCCAAGGCTAACACCCCTCCAAAAACCAAGTTCAATCATGTTTGGTGGAAAAGCCTACAACCCATAAATTTGAAGTCTAATACCATCTAAAAGTGCTTGGATATGAACAAGGTTAGAAATCTAAGGCTAATATTCATTTAAATACAGCTCGTCGAGTCAGGATCAATTTGTCCGAAAATCCAAGGCTAACACCCCCTCCAAAAACCAAGTTCAATCATGTTTGGGGGAAAAGGATATTACCCATAAATTTGAAGTCTAATACCAACTGAAAGGGCTTGGATATGAACAAGGTTAGAAATCTAAGGATAATACTCATTTAAATGGGGCTCGTCCAGTCAGGATCAATTTGTCCGAAAATCCAAGGCTAACACCCCTCCAAAAACCAAGTTCAATCATGTTTGGGGGAAAATGATATTAGCCATAAATTTGAAGTCTAATACAATCTAAAAGGGCTTGGATATGAACAAGGTTAGATATCTAAGGCTAATACTCATTTAAATAGGGCTCGTCGAGTCAGGATCAATTTGTCCGAAAATCCAAGGCTAACACCCCTCCAAAAACCAAGTTCAATCATGTTTGGTGGAAAAGCCTACAACCCATAAATTTGAAGTCTAATACCATCTAAAAGTGCTTGGATATGAACAAGGTTAGAAATCTAAGGCTAATATTCATTTAAATACAGCTCGTCGAGTCAGGATCAATTTGTCCGAAAATCCAAGGCTAACACCCCCTCCAAAAACCAAGTTCAATCATGTTTGGGGGAAAAGGATATTACCCATAAATTTGAAGTCTAATACCAACTGAAAGGGCTTGGATATGAACAAGGTTAGAAATCTAAGGATAATACTCATTTAAATGGGGCTCGTCCAGTCAGGATCAATTTGTCCGAAAATCCAAGGCTAACACCCCTCCAAAAACCAAGTTCAATCATGTTTGGTGGAAAAGCCTACAACCCATAAATTTGAAGTCTAATACTATCTAAAAGGGCTTGGATATGAACAAGGTTAGATATCTAAGGCTAATACTCATTTAAATAGGGCTCGTCGAGTCAGGATCAATTTGTCCGAAAATCCAAGGCTAACACCCCCTCCAAAAACCAAGTTGAATCATGTTTGGGGGAAAAGGATATTACCCATAAATTTGAAGTCTAATACCATCTAAAAGTGCTTGGATATGAACAAGGTTAGAAATCTAAGGCTAATACTCATTTAAATGGGGCTCGTCGAGTCAGGATCAATTTGTCCGAAAATCCAAGGCTAACACCCCCTCCAAAAACCAAGTTCAATCATGTTTGGGGGAAAAGGATATTAGCCATAAATTTGAAGTCTAATACCATCTAAAAGTGCTTGGATATGAACAAGGTTAGAAATCTAAGGCTAATACTCATTTAAATGGGGCTCGTCGAGTCAGGATCAATTTGTCCGAAAATCCAAGGCTAACACCCCCTCCAAAAACCAAGTTCAATCATGTTTGGGGGAAAAGGATATTAGCCATAAATTTGAAGTCTAATACAATCTAAAAGGGCTTGGATATGAACAAGGTTAGATATCTAAGGCTAATACTCATTTAAATAGGGCTCGTCGAGTCAGGATCAATTTGTCCGAAAATCCAAGGCTAACACCCCTCCAAAAACCAAGTTCAATCATGTTTGGTGGAAAAGCCTACAACCCATAAATTTGAAGTCTAATACCATCTCAAAGTGCTTGGATATGAACAAGGTTAGAAATCTAAGGCTAATATTCATTTAAATACAGCTCGTCGAGTCAGGATCAATTTGTCCGAAAATCCAAGGCTAACACCCCCTCCAAAAACCAAGTTCAATCATGTTTGGGGGAAAAGGATATTACCCATAAATTTGAAGTCTAATACCAACTGAAAGGGCTTGGATATGAACAAGGTTAGAAATCTAAGGATAATACTCATTTAAATGGGGCTCGTCCAGTCAGGATCAATTTGTCCGAAAATCCAAGGCTAACACCCCTCCAAAAACCAAGTTCAATCATGTTTGGTGGAAAAGCCTACAACCCATAAATTTGAAGTCTAATACTATCTAAAAGGGCTTGGATATGAACAAGGTTAGATATCTAAGGCTAATACTCATTTAAATAGGGCTCGTCGAGTCAGGATCAATTTGTCCGAAAATCCAAGGCTAACACCCCCTCCAAAAACCAAGTTGAATCATGTTTGGGGGAAAAGGATATTACCCATAAATTTGAAGTCTAATACCATCTAAAAGTGCTTGGATATGAACAAGGTTAGAAATCTAAGGCTAATACTCATTTAAATGGGGCTCGTCGAGTCAGGATCAATTTGTCCGAAAATCCAAGGCTAACACCCCCTCCAAAAACCAAGTTCAATCATTTTTGGGGGAAAAGGATATTAGCCATAAATTTGAAGTCTAATACCATCTAAAAGTTCTTGGATATGAACAAGGTTAGAAATCTAAGGCTAATACTCATTTAAATGGGGCTCGTCGAGTCAGGATCAATTTGTCCGAAAATCCAAGGCTAACACCCCCTCCAAAAACCAAGTTCAATCATGTTTGGGGGAAAAGGATATTAGCCATAAATTTGAAGTCTAATACAATCTAAAAGGGCTTGGATATGAACAAGGTTAGATATCTAAGGCTAATACTCATTTAAATAGGGCTCGTCGAGTCAGGATCAATTTGTCCGAAAATCCAAGGCTAACACCCCTCCAAAAACCAAGTTCAATCATGTTTGGTGGAAAAGCCTACAACCCATAAATTTGAAGTCTAATACCATTTAAAAGTGCTTGGATATGAACAAGGTTAGAAATCTAAGGCTAATATTCATTTAAATACAGCTCGTCGAGTCAGGATCAATTTGTCCGAAAATCCAAGGCTAACACCCCCTCCAAAAACCAAGTTCAATCATGTTTGGGGGAAAAGGATATTACCCATAAATTTGAAGTCTAATACCAACTGAAAGGGCTTGGATATGAACAAGGTTAGAAATCTAAGGATAATACTCATTTAAATGGGGCTCGTCCAGTCAGGATCAATTTGTCCGAAAATCCAAGGCTAACACCCCTCCAAAAACCAAGTTCAATCATGTTTGGTGGAAAAGCCTACAACCCATAAATTTGAAGTCTAATACTATCTAAAAGGGCTTGGATATGAATAAGGTTAGAAATCTAAGGCTAATACTCATTTAAATGGGGCTCATCGAGTCAGGATCAATTTGTCCGAAAATCCAAGGCTAACACCCCCTCCAAAAACCAAGTTCAATCATGTTTGGGGGAAAAGGATATTAGCCATAAATTTGAAGTCTAATACCATCTAAAAGTGCTTGGATATGAACAAGGTTAGAAATCTAAGGCTAATACTCATTTAAATACAGCTCGTCGAGTCAGGATCAATTTGTCTGAAAATCCAAGGCTAACACCCCCTCCAAAAACCAAGTTCAATCATGTTTGGGGGAAAAGCCTATAACCCATAAATTTGAAGTCTAATACAATCTAAAAGGGCTTGGATATGAACAAGGTTAGATATCTAAGGCTAATACTCATTTAAATGGGGCTCGTCGAGTCAGGATCAATTTGTCCGAAAATCCAAGGCTAACACCCCCTCCAAAAACCAAGTTGAATCATGTTTGGGGGAAAAGGATATTACCCATAAATTTGAAGTCTAATACCATCTAAAAGTGCTTGGATATGAACAAGGTTAGAAATCTAAGGCTAATACTCATTTAAATGGGGCTCGTCGAGTCAGGATCAATTTGTCCGAAAATCCAAGGCTAACACCCCCTCCAAAAACCAAGTTCAATCATGTTTGGGGGAAAAGGATATTAGCCATAAATTTGAAGTCTAATACCATCTAAAAGTGCTTGGATATTAACAAGGTTAGAAATCTAAGGCTAATACTCATTTAAATGGGGCTCGTCGAGTCAGGATCAATTTGTCCGAAAATCCAAGGCTAACACCCCCTCCAAAAACCAAGTTCAATCATGTTTGGGGGAAAAGGATATTAGCCATAAATTTGAAGTCTAATACAATCTAAAAGGGCTTGGATATGAACAAGGTTAGATATCTAAGGCTAATACTCATTTAAATAGGGCTCGTCGAGTCAGGATCAATTTGTCCGAAAATCCAAGGCTAACACCCCTCCAAAAACCAAGTTCAATCATGTTTGGTGGAAAAGCCTACAACCCATAAATTTGAAGTCTAATACCATCTAAAAGTGCTTGGATATGAACAAGGTTAGAAATCTAAGGCTAATATTCATTTAAATACAGCTCGTCGAGTCAGGATCAATTTGTCCGAAAATCCAAGGCTAACACCCCCTCCAAAAACCAAGTTCAATCATGTTTGGGGGAAAAGGATATTACCCATAAATTTGAAGTCTAATACCAACTGAAAGGGCTTGGATATGAACAAGGTTAGAAATCTAAGGATAATACTCATTTAAATGGGGCTCGTCCAGTCAGGATCAATTTGTCCGAAAATCCAAGGCTAACACCCCTCCAAAAACCAAGTTCAATCATGTTTGGTGGAAAAGCCTACAACCCATAAATTTGAAGTCTAATACTATCTAAAAGGGCTTGGATATGAACAAGGTTAGAAATCTAAGGCTAATACTCATTTAAATGGGGCTCGTCGAGTCAGGATCAATTTGTCCGAAAATCCAAGGCTAACACCCCCTCCAAAAACCAAGTTCAATCATGTTTGGGGGAAAAGGATATTACCCATAAATTTGAAGTCTAATACCATCTAAAAGTGCTTGGATATGAACAACGTTAGAAATCTAAGGCTAATACTCATTTAAATACAGCTCGTCGAGTCAGGATCAATTTGTCTGAAAATCCAAGGCTAACACCCCCTCCAAAAACCAAGTTCAATCATGTTTGGGGGAAAAGCCTATAACCCATAAATTTGAAGTCTAATACAATCTAAAAGGGCTTGGATATGAACAAGGTTAGATATCTAAGGCTAATACTCATTTAAATGGGGCTCGTCGAGTCAGGATCAATTTGTCCGAAAATCCAGGGCTAACACCCCCTCCAAAAACCAAGTTGAATCATGTTTGGGGGAAAAGGATATTACCCATAAATTTGAAGTCTAATACCATCTAAAAGTGCTTGGATATGAACAAGGTTAGAAATCTAAGGCTAATACTCATTTAAATGGGGCTCGTCGAGGCAGGATCAATTTGTCCGAAAATCCAAGGCTAACACCCCCTCCAAAAACCAAGTTCAATCATGTTTGGGGGAAAAGGATATTAGCCATAAATTTGAAGTCTAATACCATCTAAAAGTGCTTGGATATGAACAAGGTTAGAAATCTAAGGCTAATACTCATTTAAATGGGGCTCGTCGAGTCAGGATCAATTTGTCCGAAAATCCAAGGCTAACACCCCCTCCAAAAACCAAGTTCAATCATGTTTGGGGGAAAAGGATATTAGCCATAAATTTGAAGTCTAATACAATCTAAAAGGGCTTGGATATGAACAAGGTTAGATATCTAAGGCTAATACTCATTTAAATAGGGCTCGTCGAGTCAGGATCAATTTGTCCGAAAATCCAAGGCTAACACCCCTCCAAAAACCAAGTTCAATCATGTTTGGTGGAAAAGCCTACAACCCATAAATTTGAAGTCTAATACCATCTAAAAGTGCTTGGATATGAACAAGGTTAGAAATCTAAGGCTAATATTCATTTAAATACAGCTCGTCGAGTCAGGATCAATTTGTCCGAAAATCCAAGGCTAACACCCCCTCCAAAAACCAAGTTCAATCATGTTTGGGGGAAAAGGATATTACCCATAAATTTGAAGTCTAATACCAACTGAAAGGGCTTGGATATGAACAAGGTTAGAAATCTAAGGATAATACTCATTTAAATGGGGCTCGTCCAGTCAGGATCAATTTGTCCGAAAATCCAAGGCTAACACCCCTCCAAAAACCAAGTTCAATCATGTTTGGTGGAAAAGCCTACAACCCATAAATTTGAAGTCTAATACTATCTAAAAGGGCTTGGATATGAACAAGGTTAGATATCTAAGGCTAATACTCATTTAAATAGGGCTCGTCGAGTCAGGATCAATTTGTCCGAAAATCCAAGGCTAACACCCCCTCCAAAAACCAAGTTGAATCATGTTTGGGGGAAAAGGATATTACCCATAAATTTGAAGTCTAATACCATCTAAAAGTGCTTGGATATGAACAAGGTTAGAAATCTAAGGCTAATACTCATTTAAATACAGCTCGTCGAGTCAGGATCAATTTGTCTGAAAATCCAAGGCTAACACCCCCTCCAAAAACCAAGTTCAATCATGTTTGGGGGAAAAGCCTATAACCCATAAATTTGAAGTCTAATACAATCTAAAAGGGCTTGGATATGAACAAGGTTAGATATCTAAGGCTAATACTCATTTAAATGGGGCTCGTCGAGTCAGGATCAATTTGTCCGAAAATCCAAGGCTAACACCCCCTCCAAAAACCAAGTTGAATCATGTTTGGGGGAAAAGGATATTACCCATAAATTTGAAGTCTAATACCATCTAAAAGTGCTTGGATATGAACAAGGTTAGAAATCTAAGGCTAATACTCATTTAAATGGGGCTCGTCGAGTCAGGATCAATTTGTCCGAAAATCCAAGGCTAACACCCCCTCCAAAAACCAAGTTCAATCATGTTTGGGGGAAAAGGATATTAGCCATAAATTTGAAGTCTAATACAATCTAAAAGGGCTTGGATATGAACAAGGTTAGATATCTAAGGCTAATACTCATTTAAATAGGGCTCGTCGAGTCAGGATCAATTTGTCCGAAAATCCAAGGCTAACACCCCTCCAAAAACCAAGTTCAATCATGTTTGGTGGAAAAGCCTACAACCCATAAATTTGAAGTCTAATACCATCTAAAAGTGCTTGGATATGAACAAGGTTAGAAATCTAAGGCTAATATTCATTTAAATACAGCTCGTCGAGTCAGGATCAATTTGTCCGAAAATCCAAGGCTAACACCCCCTCCAAAAACCAAGTTCAATCATGTTTGGGGGAAAAGGATATTACCCATAAATTTGAAGTCTAATACCAACTGAAAGGGCTTGGATATGAACAAGGTTAGAAATCTAAGGATAATACTCATTTAAATGGGGCTCGTCCAGTCAGGATCAATTTGCCCGAAAATCCAAGGCTAACACCCCTCCAAAAACCAAGTTCAATCATGTTTGGTGGAAAAGCCTACAACCCATAAATTTGAAGTCTAACACTATCTAAAAGGGCTTGGATATGAACAAGGTTAGATATCTAAGGCTAATACTCATTTAAATAGGGCTCGTCGAGTCAGGATCAATTTGTCCGAAAATCCAAGGCTAACACCCCCTCCAAAAACCAAGTTGAATCATGTTTGGGGGAAAAGGATATTACCCATAAATTTGAAGTCTAATACCATCTAAAAGTGCTTGGATATGAACAAGGTTAGAAATCTAAGGCTAATACTCATTTAAATGGGGCTCGTCGAGTCAGGATCAATTTGTCCGAAAATCCAAGGCTAACACCCCCTCCAAAAACCAAGTTCAATCATGTTTGGGGGAAAAGGATATTAGCCATAAATTTGAAGTCTAATACCATCTAAAAGTGCTTGGATATGAACAAGGTTAGAAATCTAAGGCTAATACTCATTTAAATGGGGCTCGTCGAGTCAGGATCAATTTGTCCGAAAATCCAAGGCTAACACCCCCTCCAAAAACCAAGTTGAATCATGTTTGGGGGAAAAGGATATTACCCATAAATTTGAAGTCTAATACCATCTAAAAGTGCTTGGATATGAACAAGGTTAGAAATCTAAGGCTAATACTCATTTAAATGGGGCTCGTCGAGTCAGGATCAATTTGTCCGAAAATCCAAGGCTAACACCCCCTCCAAAAACCAAGTTCAATCATGTTTGGGGGAAAAGGATATTAGCCATAAATTTGAAGTCTAATACAATCTAAAAGGGCTTGGATATGAACAAGGTTAGATATCTAAGGCTAATACTCATTTAAATAGGGCTCGTCGAGTCAGGATCAATTTGTCCGAAAATCCAAGGCTAACACCCCTCCAAAAACCAAGTTCAATCATGTTTGGTGGAAAAGCCTACAACCCATAAATTTGAAGTCTAATACCATCTAAAAGTGCTTGGATATGAACAAGGTTAGAAATCTAAGGCTAATATTCATTTAAATACAGCTCGTCGAGTCAGGATCAATTTGTCCGAAAATCCAAGGCTAACACCCCCTCCAAAAACCAAGTTCAATCATGTTTGGGGGAAAAGGATATTACCCATAAATTTGAAGTCTAATACCAACTGAAAGGGCTTGGATATGAACAAGGTTAGAAATCTAAGGATAATACTCATTTAAATGGGGCTCGTCCAGTCAGGATCAATTTGCCCGAAAATCCAAGGCTAACACCCCTCCAAAAACCAAGTTCAATCATGTTTGGTGGAAAAGCCTACAACCCATAAATTTGAAGTCTAACACTATCTAAAAGGGCTTGGATATGAACAAGGTTAGATATCTAAGGCTAATACTCATTTAAATAGGGCTCGTCGAGTCAGGATCAATTTGTCCGAAAATCCAAGGCTAACACCCCCTCCAAAAACCAAGTTGAATCATGTTTGGGGGAAAAGGATATTACCCATAAATTTGAAGTCTAATACCATCTAAAAGTGCTTGGATATGAACAAGGTTAGAAATCTAAGGCTAATACTCATTTAAATGGGGCTCGTCGAGTCAGGATCAATTTGTCCGAAAATCCAAGGCTAACACCCCCTCCAAAAACCAAGTTCAATCATGTTTGGGGGAAAAGGATATTAGCCATAAATTTGAAGTCTAATACCATCTAAAAGTGCTTGGATATGAACAAGGTTAGAAATCTAAGGCTAATACTCATTTAAATGGGGCTCGTCGAGTCAGGATCAATTTGTCCGAAAATCCAAGGCTAACACCCCCTCCAAAAACCAAGTTGAATCATGTTTGGGGGAAAAGGATATTACCCATAAATTTGAAGTCTAATACCATCTAAAAGTGCTTGGATATGAACAAGGTTAGAAATCTAAGGCTAATACTCATTTAAATGGGGCTCGTCGAGTCAGGATCAATTTGTCCGAAAATCCAAGGCTAACACCCCCTCCAAAAACCAAGTTCAATCATGTTTGGGGGAAAAGGATATTAGCCATAAATTTGAAGTCTAATACAATCTAAAAGGGCTTGGATATGAACAAGGTTAGATATCTAAGGCTAATACTCATTTAAATAGGGCTCGTCGAGTCAGGATCAATTTGTCCGAAAATCCAAGGCTAACACCCCTCCAAAAACCAAGTTCAATCATGTTTGGTGGAAAAGCCTACAACCCATAAATTTGAAGTCTAATACCATCTAAAAGTGCTTGGATATGAACAAGGTTAGAAATCTAAGGCTAATATTCATTTAAATACAGCTCGTCGAGTCAGGATCAATTTGTCCGAAAATCCAAGGCTAACACCCCCTCCAAAAACCAAGTTCAATCATGTTTGGGGGAAAAGGATATTACCCATAAATTTGAAGTCTAATACCAACTGAAAGGGCTTGGATATGAACAAGGTTAGAAATCTAAGGATAATACTCATTTAAATGGGGCTCGTCCAGTCAGGATCAATTTGTCCGAAAATCCAAGGCTAACACCCCTCCAAAAACCAAGTTCAATCATGTTTGGTGGAAAAGCCTACAACCCATAAATTTGAAGTCTAATACTATCTAAAAGGGCTTGGATATGAACAAGGTTAGATATCTAAGGCTAATACTCATTTAAATAGGGCTCGTCGAGTCAGGATCAATTTGTCCGAAAATCCAAGGCTAACACCCCCTCCAAAAACCAAGTAGAATCATGTTTGGGGGAAAAGGATATTACCCATAAATTTGAAGTCTAATACCATCTAAAAGTGCTTGGATATGAACAAGGTTAGAAATCTAAGGCTAATACTCATTTAAATACAGCTCGTCGAGTCAGGATCAATTTGTCTGAAAATCCAAGGCTAACACCCCCTCCAAAAACCAAGTTCAATCATGTTTGGGGGAAAAGCCTATAACCCATAAATTTGAAGTCTAATACAATCTAAAAGGGCTTGGATATGAACAAGGTTAGATATCTAAGGCTAATACTCATTTAAATGGGGCTCGTCGAGTCAGGATCAATTTGTCCGAAAATCCAAGGCTAACACCCCCTCCAAAAACCAAGTTGAATCATGTTTGGGGGAAAAGGATATTACCCATAAATTTGAAGTCTAATACCATCTAAAAGTGCTTGGATATGAACAAGGTTAGAAATCTAAGGCTAATACTCATTTAAATGAGGCTCGTCGAGTCAGGATCAATTTGTCCGAAAATCCAAGGCTAACACCCCCTCCAAAAACCAAGTTCAATCATGTTTGGGGGAAAAGGATATTAGCCATAAATTTGAAGTCTAATACCATCTAAAAGTGCTTGGATATGAACAAGGTTAGAAATCTAAGGCTAATACTCATTTAAATGGGGCTCGTCGAGTCAGGATCAATTTGTCCGAAAATCCAAGGCTAACACCCCCTCCAAAAACCAAGTTCAATCATGTTTGGGGGAAAAGGATATTAGCCATAAATATGAAGTCTAATACAATCTAAAAGGGCTTGGATATGAACAAGGTTAGATATCTAAGGCTAATACTCATTTAAATAGGGCTCGTCGAGTCAGGATCAATTTGTCCGAAAATCCAAGGCTAACACCCCTCCAAAAACCAAGTTCAATCATGTTTGGTGGAAAAGCCTACAACCCATAAATTTGAAGTCTAATACCATCTAAAAGTGCTTGGATATGAACAAGGTTAGAAATCTAAGGCTAATATTCATTTAAATACAGCTCGTCGAGTCAGGATCAATTTGTCCGAAAATCCAAGGCTAACACCCCCTCCAAAAACCAAGTTCAATCATGTTTGGGGGAAAAGGATATTACCCATAAATTTGAAGTCTAATACCAACTGAAAGGGCTTGGATATGAACAAGGTTAGAAATCTAAGGATAATACTCATTTAAATGGGGCTCGTCCAGTCAGGATCAATTTGTCCGAAAATCCAAGGCTAACACCCCTCCAAAAACCAAGTTCAATCATTTTTGGTGGAAAAGCCTACAACCCATAAATTTGAAGTCTAATACTATCTAAAAGGGTTTGGATATGAATAAGGTTAGAAATCTAAGGCTAATACTCATTTAAATGGGGCTCGTCGAGTCAGGATCAATTTGTCCGAAAATCCAAGGCTAACACCCCCTCCAAAAACCAAGTTCAATCATGTTTGGGGGAAAAGGATATTAGCCATAAATTTGAAGTCTAATACCATCTAAAAGTGCTTGGATATGAACAAGGTTAGAAATCTAAGGCTAATACTCATTTAAATACAGCTCGTCGAGTCAGGATCAATTTGTCTGAAAATCCAAGGCTAACACCCCCTCCAAAAACCAAGTTCAATCATGTTTGGGGGAAAAGCCTATAACCCATAAATTTGAAGTCTAATACAATCTAAAAGGGCTTGGATATGAACAAGGTTAGATATCTAAGGCTAATACTCATTTAAATGGGGCTCGTCGAGTCAGGATCAATTTGTCCGAAAATCCAAGGCTAACACCCCCTCCAAAAACCAAGTTGAATCATGTTTGGGGGAAAAGGATATTACCCATAAATTTGAAGTCTAATACCATCTAAAAGTGCTTGGATATGAACAAGGTTATAAATCTAAGGCTAATACTCATTTAAATGGGGCTCGTCGAGTCAGGATCAATTTGTCCGAAAATCTAAGGCTAACACCCCCTCCAAAAACCAAGTTCAATCATGTTTGGGGGAAAAGGATATTATCCATAAATTTGAAGTCTAATACCATCTAAAAGTGCTTGGATATGAACAAGGTTAGAAATCTAAGGCTAATACTCATTTAAATGGGGCTCGTCGAGTCAGGATCAATTTGTCCGAAAATCCAAGGCTAACACCCCCTCCAAAAACCAAGTTCAATCATGTTTGGGGGAAAAGGATATTAGCCATAAATTTGAAGTCTAATACAATCTAAAAGGGCTTGGATATGAACAAGGTTAGATATCTAAGGCTAATACTCATTTAAATAGGGCTCGTCGAGTCAGGATCAATTTGTCCGAAAATCCAAGGCTAACACCCCTCCAAAAACCAAGTTCAATCATGTTTGGTGGAAAAGCCTACAACCCATAAATTTGAAGTCTAATACCATCTAAAAGTGCTTGGATATGAACAAGGTTAGAAATCTAAGGCTAATATTCATTTAAATACAGCTCGTCGAGTCAGGATCAATTTGTCCGAAAATCCAAGGCTAACACCCCCTCCAAAAACCAAGTTCAATCATGTTTGGGGGAAAAGGATATTACCCATAAATTTGAAGTCTAATACCAACTGAAAGGGCTTGGATATGAACAAGGTTAGAAATCTAAGGCTAATACTCATTTAAATAGGGCTCGTCGAGTCAGGATCAATTTGTCCGAAAATCCAAGGCTAACACCCCCTCCAAAAACCAAGTTGAATCATGTTTGGGGGAAAAGGATATTACCCATAAATTTGAAGTCTAATACCATCTAAAAGTGCTTGGATATGAACAAGGTTAGAAATCTAAGGCTAATACTCATTTAAATGGGGCTCGTCGAGTCAGGATCAATTTGTCCGAAAATCCAAGGCTAACACCCCCTCCAAAAACCAAGTTCAATCATGTTTGGGGGAAAAGGATATTAGCCATAAATTTGAAGTCTAATACCATCTAAAATTGCTTGGATATGAACAAGGTTAGAAATCTAAGGCTAATACTCATTTAAATGGGGCTCGTCGAGTCAGGATCAATTTGTCCGAAAATCCAAGGCTAACACCCCCTCCAAAAACCAAGTTCAATCATGTTTGGGGGAAAAGGATATTAGCCATAAATTTGAAGTCTAATACAATCTAAAAGGGCTTGGATATGAACAAGGTTAGATATCTAAGGCTAATACTCATTTAAATAGGGCTCGTCGAGTCAGGATCAATTTGTCCGAAAATCCAAGGCTAACACCCCTCCAAAAACCAAGTTCAATCATGTTTGGTGGAAAAGCCTACAACCCATAAATTTGAAGTCTAATACCATCTAAAAGTGCTTGGATATGAACAAGGTTAGAAATCTAAGGCTAATATTCATTTAAATACAGCTCGTCGAGTCAGGATCAATTTGTCCGAAAATCCAAGGCTAACACCCCCTCCAAAAACCAAGTTCAATCATGTTTGGGGGAAAAGGATATTACCCATAAATTTGAAGTCTAATACCAACTGAAAGGGCTTGGATATGAACAAGGTTAGAAATCTAAGGATAATACTCATTTAAATGGGGCTCGTCCAGTCAGGATCAATTTGTCCGAAAATCCAAGGCTAACACCCCTCCAAAAACCAAGTTCAATCATGTTTGGTGGAAAAGCCTACAACCCATAAATTTGAAGTCTAATACTATCTAAAAGGGCTTGGATATGAACAAGGTTAGAAATCTAAGGCTAATACTCATTTAAATGGGGCTCGTCGAGTCAGGATCAATTTGTCCGAAAATCCAAGGCTAACACCCCCTCCAAAAACCAAGTTCAATCATGTTTGGGGGAAAAGGATATTAGCCATAAATTTGAAGTCTAATACCATCTAAAAGTGCTTGGATATGAACAAGGTTAGAAATCTAAGGCTAATACTCATTTAAATACAGCTCGTCGAGTCAGGATCAATTTGTCTGAAAATCCAAGGCTAACACCCCCTCCAAAAACCAAGTTCAATCATGTTTGGGGGAAAAGCCTATAACCCATAAATTTGAAGTCTAATACAATCTAAAAGGGCTTGGATATGAACAAGGTTAGATATCTAAGGCTAATACTCATTTAAATGGGGCTCGTCGAGTCAGGATCAATTTGTCCGAAAATCCAAGGCTAACACCCCCTCCAAAAACCAAGTTGAATCATGTTTGGGGGAAAAGGATATTACCCATAAATTTGAAGTCTAATACCATCTAAAAGTGCTTGGATATGAACAAGGTTAGAAATCTAAGGCTAATACTCATTTAAATGGGGCTCGTCGAGTCAGGATCAATTTGTCCGAAAATCCAAGGCTAACACCCCCTCCAAAAACCAAGTTCAATCATGTTTGGGGGAAAAGGATATTAGCCATAAATTTGAAGTCTAATACCATCTAAAAGTGCTTGGATATGAACAAGGTTAGAAATCTAAGGCTAATACTCATTTAAATGGGGCTCGTCGAGTCAGGATCAATTTGTCCGAAAATCCAAGGCTAACACCCCCTCCAAAAACCAAGTTCAATCATGTTTGGGGGAAAAGGATATTAGCCATAAATTTGAAGTCTAATACAATCTAAAAGGGCTTGGATATGAACAAGGTTAGATATCTAAGGCTAATACTCATTTAAATAGGGCTCGTCGAGTCAGGATCAATTTGTCCGAAAATCCAAGGCTAACACCCCTCCAAAAACCAAGTTCAATCATGTTTGGTGGAAAAGCCTACAACCCATAAATTTGAAGTCTAATACCATCTAAAAGTGCTTGGATATGAACAAGGTTAGAAATCTAAGGCTAATATTCATTTAAATACAGCTCGTCGAGTCAGGATCAATTTGTCCGAAAATCCAAGGCTAACACCCCCTCCAAAAACCAAGTTCAATCATGTTTGGGGGAAAAGGATATTACCCATAAATTTGAAGTCTAATACCAACTGAAAGGGCTTGGATATGAACAAGGTTAGAAATCTAAGGATAATACTCATTTAAATGGGGCTCGTCCAGTCAGGATCAATTTGTCCGAAAATCCAAGGCTAACACCCCTCCAAAAACCAAGTTCAATCATGTTTGGTGGAAAAGCCTACAACCCATAAATTTGAAGTCTAATACTATCTAAAAGGGCTTGGATATGAACAAGGTTAGAAATCTAAGGCTAATACTCATTTAAATGGGGCTCGTCGAGTCAGGATCAATTTGTCCGAAAATCCAAGGCTAACACCCCCTCCAAAAACCAAGTTCAATCATGTTTGGGGGAAAAGGATATTAGCCATAAATTTGAAGTCTAATACCATCTAAAAGTGCTTGGATATGAACAAGGTTAGAAATCTAAGGCTAATATTCATTTAAATACAGCTCGTCGAGTCAGGATCAATTTGTCCGAAAATCCAAGGCTAACACCCCCTCCAAAAACCAAGTTCAATCATGTTTGGGGGAAAAGGATATTACCCATAAATTTGAAGTCTAATACCAACTGAAAGGGCTTGGATATGAACAAGGTTAGAAATTTAAGGCTAATACTCATTTAAATGGGGCTCGTCGAGTCAGGATCAATTTGTCCGAAAATCCAAGGCTAACACGCTCTCCAAAAACCAAGTTCAATCATGTTTGGGGGAAAAGCCTATAACCCATAAACTTGAAGTCTAATACCATCTAAAAGTGCTTGGATATGAACAAGCTTAGAAATCTAAGGCTAATACTCATTTAAATAGGGCTCGTCGAGTCAGGATCAATTTGTCCGAAAATCCAAGGCTAACACCCCTCCAAAAACCAAGTTCAATCATGTTTGGGGGAAAAGCCTATAACCCATAAATTTGAAGTCTAATACCATCTAAAAGGGCTTGGATATGAACAAGGTTAGAAATCTACGCCTAATATTCATTTAAATACGGCTCGTCGAGTCAGGATCAATTTGTCCAAAAATCCAAGGCTAACACCCCTCCAAAAACCAAGTTGAATCATGTTTGGGGGGAAAGGATATTACCCATAAATTTGAAGTCTAATACCATCTAAAAGGGCTTGGATATGAACAAGGTTAGAAATCTAAGGCTAATACTCATTTAAATGGGGCTCGTCGAGTCAGGATCAATTTGTCCGAAAATCCAAGGCTAACACCCCCTCCAAAAACCAAGTTCAATCATGTTTGGGGGAAAAGGATATTAGCCATAAATTTGAAGTCTAATACCATCTAAAAGTGCTTGGATATGAACAAGGTTAGAAATCTAAGGCTAATATTCATTTAAATACAGCTCGTCGAGTCAGGATCAATTTGTCCGAAAATCCAAGGCTAACACCCCCTCCAAAAACCAAGTTCAATCATGTTTGGGGGAAAAGGATATTACCCATAAATTTGAAGTCTAATACCAACTGAAAGGGCTTGGATATGAACAAGGTTAGAAATCTAAGGATAATACTCATTTAAATGGGGCTCGTCCAGTCAGGATCAATTTGTCCGAAAATCCAAGGCTAACACCCCTCCAAAAACCAAGTTCAATCATGTTTGGTGGAAAAGCCTACAACCCATAAATTTGAAGTCTAATACCCTCTAAAAGGGCTTGGATATGAACAAGGTTAGAAATCTAAGGCTAATACTCATTTAAATGGGGATCGTCGAGTCAGGATCAATTTGTCCGAAAATCCAAGGCTAACACCCCCTCCAAAAACCAAGTTCAATCATGTTTGGGGGAAAAGGATATTAGCCATAAATTTGAAGTCTAATACCATCTAAAAGTGCTTGGATATGAACAAGGTTAGAAATCTAAGGCTAATACTCATTTAAATACAGCTCATCGAGTCAGGATCAATTTGTCTGAAAATCCAAGGCTAACACCCCCTCCAAAAACCAAGTTCAATCATGTTCGGGGGAAAAGGATATTAGCCATAAATTTGAAGTCTAATACCAACTGAAAGGGCTTGGATATGAACAAGGTTAGAAATCTAAGGATAATACTCATTTAAATGGGGCTCGTCCAGTCAGGATCAATTTGTCCGAAAATCCAAGGCTAACACCCCTCCAAAAACCAAGTTAAATCATGTTTGGTGGAAAAGCCTATAACCCATAAATTTGAAGTCTAATACCATCTAAAAGGGCTTGGATATGAACAAGGTTAGAAATCTAAGGCTAATACTCATTTAAATGGGGCTCGTCGAGTCAGGATCAATTTGTCCGAAAATCCAAGGCTAACACCCCCTCCAAAAACCAAGTTCAATCATGTTTGGGGGAAAAGGATATTAGCCATAAATTTGAAGTATAATACCATCTAAAAGTGCTTGTATATGAACAAGGTTAGAAATCTAAGTCTAATATTCATTTAAATACAGCTCGTCGAGTCAGGATCAATTTGTCTGAAAATCCAAGGCTAACACCCCCTCCAAAAACCAAGTTCAATCATGTTTGGGGAAAAAGGATATTACCCATAAATTTGAAGTCTAATACCAACTGAAAGGGCTTGGATATGAACAAGGTTAAAAATCTAAGGATAATACTCATTTAAATGGGGCTCGTCCATTCAGGATCAATTTGTCCGAAAATCCAAGGCTAACACCCCTCCAAAAACCAAGTTAAATCATGTTTGGTGGAAAAGCCTATAACCCATAAATTTGAAGTCTAATACCATCTAAAAGGGCTTGGATATGAACAAGGTTAGAAATCTAAGGCTAATGCTCATTTAAATGGGGCTCGTCGAGTCAGGATCAATTTGTCCGAAAATCCAAGGCTAACACCCCCTCCAAAAACCAAGTTCAATCATGTTTGGGGGAAAAGGATATTACCCATAAATTTGAAGTCTAATACCAACTGAAAGGGCTTGGATATGAACAAGGTTAGAAATCTAAGGCTAATACTCATTTAAATGGGGCTCGTCGAGTCAGGATCAATTTGTCCGAAAATCCAAGGCTAACACCCCTCCAAAAACCAAGTTAAATCATGTTTGGTGGAAAAGCCTATAACCCATAAATTTGAAGTCTAATACCATATAAAAGGGCTTGAATATGAACAAGGTTAGAAATCTAAGGCTAATACTCATTTAAATGGGGCTCGTCGAGTCAGGATCAATTTGTCCGAAAATCCAAGGCTAACACGCTCTCCAAAAACCAAGTTCAATCATGTTTGGGGGAAAAGCCTATAACCCATAAAATTGAAGTCTAATACCATCTCAAAGTGCTTGGATATGAACAAGATTAGAAATCTAAGGCTAATACTCATTTAAATAGGGCTCGTCGAGTCAGGATCAATTTGTCCGAAAATCCAAGGCTAACACCCCTCCAAAAACCAAGTTCAATCATGTTTGGGGGAAAAGCCTACAACCCATAAATTTGAAGTCTAATACCATCTAAAAGGGCTTGGATATGAACAAGGTTAGAAATCTAAGGCTAATACTCATTTAAATGGGGCTCGTCGAGTCAGGATCAATTTGTCCGAAAATCCAAGGCTAACACCCCCTCCAAAAACCAAGTTCAATCATGTTTGGGGGAAAAGGATATTAGCCATAAATTTGAAGTCTAATACCATCTAAAAGTGCTTGGATATGAACAAGGTTAGAAATCTAAGGCTAATACTCATTTAAATACAGCTCGTCGAGTAAGGATCAATTTGTCTGAAAATCCAAGGCTAACACCCCCTCCAAAAACCAAGTTCAATCATGTTTGGGGGAAAAGGATATTAGCCATAAATTTGAAGTCTAATACCAACTGAAAGGGCTTGGATATGAACAAGGTTAGAAATCTAAGGATAATACTCATTTAAATGGGGCTCGTCCAGTCAGGATCAATTTGTCCGAAAATCCAAGGCTAACACCCCTCCAAAAACCAAGTTAAATCATGTTTGGTGGAAAAGCCTATAACCCATAAATTTGAAGTCTAATACCATCTAAAAGGGATTGGATATGAACAAGGTTAGAAATCTAAGGCTAATACTCATTTAAATGGGGCTCGTCGAGTCAGGATCAATTTGTCCGAAAATCCAAGGCTAACACCCCCTCCAAAAACCAAGTTCAATCATGTTTGGGGGAAAAGGATATTAGCCATAAATTTGAAGTATAATACCATCTAAAAGTGCTTGTATATGAACAAGGTTAGAAATCTAAGGCTAATATTCATTTAAATACAGCTCGTCGAGTCAGGATCAATTTGTCCGAAAATCCAAGGCTAACACCCCCTCCAAAAACCAAGTTCAATCATGTTTGGGGAAAAAGGATATTACCCATAAATTTGAAGTCTAATACCAACTGAAAGGGCTTGGATATGAACAAGGTTAGAAATCTAAGGATAATACTCATTTAAATGGGGCTCGTCCATTCAGGATCAATTTGTCCGAAAATCCAAGGCTAACACCCCTCCAAAAACCAAGTTAAATCATGTTTGGTGGAAAAGCCAATAACCCATAAATTTGGAGTCTAATACCATCTAAAAGGGCTTGGATATGAACAAGGTTAGAAATCTAAGGCTAATGCTCATTTAAATGGGGCTCGTCGAGTCAGGATCAATTTGACCGAAAATCCAAGGCTAACACCCCCTCCAAAAACCAAGTTCAATCATGTTTGGGGGAAAAGGATATTACCCATAAATTTGAAGTCTAATACCAACTGAAAGGGCTTGGATATGAACAAGGTTAGAAATCTAAGGATAATACTCATTTAAATGGGGCTCGTCCAGTCAGGATCAATTTGTCCGAAAATCCAAGGCTAACACCCCTCCAAAAACCAAGTTAAATCATGTTTGGTGGAAAAGCCTATAACCCATAAATTTGAAGTCTAATACCATCTAAAAGGGCTTGGATATGAACAAGGTTAGAAATCTAAGGCTAATACTCATTTAAATGGGGCTCGTCGAGTCAGGATCAATTTGTCCGAAAATCCAAGGCTAACACGCTCTCCAAAAACCAAGTTCAATCATGTTTGGGGGAAAAGCCTATAACCCATAAACTTGAAGTCTAATACCATCTCAAAGTGCTTGGATATGAACAAGATTAGAAATCTAAGGCTAATACTCATTTAAATAGGGCTCGTCGAGTCAGGATCAATTTGTCCGAAAATCCAAGGCTAACACCCCTCCAAAAACCAAGTACAATCATGTTTGGGGGAAAAGCCTATAACCCATAAAATTTGAAGTATAATACCATCTAAAAGGGCTTGGATATGAACAAGGTTAGAAATCTAAGGCTAATACTCATTTAAATACAGCTCGTCGAGTCAGGATCAATTTGTCTGAAAATCCAAGGCTAACACCCCCTCCAAAAACCAAGTTCAATCATGTTTGGGGAAAAAGGATATTACCCATAAATTTGAAGTCTAATACCAACTGAAAGGGCTTGGATATGAACAAGGTTAAAAATCTAAGGATAATACTCATTTAAATGGGGCTCGTCCATTCAGGATCAATTTGTCCGAAAATCCAAGGCTAACACCCCTCCAAAAACCAAGTTAAATCATGTTTGGTGGAAAAGCCTATAACCCATAAATTTGAAGTCTAATACCATCTAAAAGGGCTTGGATATGAACAAGGTTAGAAATCTAAGGCTAATGCTCATTTAAATGGGGCTCGTCGAGTCAGGATCAATTTGTCCGAAAATCCAAGGCTAACACCCCCTCCAAAAACCAAGTTCAATCATGTTTGGGGGAAAAGGATATTACCCATAAATTTGAAGTCTAATACCAACTGAAAGGGCTTGGATATGAACAAGGTTAGAAATCTAAGGCTAATACTCATTTAAATGGGGCTCGTCGAGTCAGGATCAATTTGTCCGAAAATCCAAGGCTAACACCCCTCCAAAAACCAAGTTAAATCTTGTTTGGTGGAAAAGCCTATAACCCATAAATTTGAAGTCTAATACCATATAAAAGGGCTTGAATATGAACAAGGTTAGAAATCTAAGGCTAATACTCATTTAAATGGGGCTCGTCGAGTCAGGATCAATTTGTCCGAAAATCCAAGGCTAACACGCTCTCCAAAAACCAAGTTCAATCATGTTTGGGGGAAAAGCCTATAACCCATAAAATTGAAGTCTAATACCATCTCAAAGTGCTTGGATATGAACAAGATTAGAAATCTAAAGCTAATACTCATTTAAATAGGGCTCGTCGAGTCAGGATCAATTTGTCCAAAAATCCAAGGCTAACACCCCTCCAAAAACCAAGTTCAATCATGTTTGGGGGAAAAGCCTACAACCCATAAATTTGAAGTCTAATACCATCTAAAAGGGCTTGGATATGAACAAGGTTAGAAATCTAAGGCTAATACTCATTTAAATGGGGCTCGTCGAGTCAGGATCAATTTGTCCGAAAATCCAAGGCTAACACCCCCTCCAAAAACCAAGTTCAATCATGTTTGGGGGAAAAGGATATTAGCCATAAATTTGAAGTCTAATACCATCTAAAAGTGCTTGGATATGAACAAGGTTAGAAATCTAAGGCTAATACTCATTTAAATACAGCTCGTCGAGTCAGGATCAATTTGTCTGAAAATCCAAGGCTAACACCCCCTCCAAAAACCAAGTTCAATCATGTTTGGGGGAAAAGGATATTAGCCATAAATTTGAAATCTAATACCAACTGAAAGGGCTTGGATATGAACAAGGTTAGAAATCTAAGGATAATACTCATTTAAATGGGGCTCGTCCAGTCAGGATCAATTTGTCCGAAAATCCAAGGCTAACACCCCTCCAAAAACCAAGTTAAATCATGTTTGGTGGAAAAGCCTATAACCCATAAATTTGAAGTCTAATACCATCTAAAAGGGATTGGATATGAACAAGGTTAGAAATCTAAGGCTAATACTCATTTAAATGGGGCTCGTCGAGTCAGGATCAATTTGTCCGAAAATCCAAGGCTAACACCCCCTCCAAAAACCAAGTTCAATCATGTTTGGGGGAAAAGGATATTAGCCATAAATTTGAAGTATAATACCATCTAAAAGTGCTTGTATATGAACAAGGTTAGAAATCTAAGGCTAATATTCATTTAAATACAGCTCGTCGAGTCAGGATCAATTTGTCCGAAAATCCAAGGCTAACACCCCCTCCAAAAACCAAGTTCAATCATGTTTGGGGAAAAAGGATATTACCCATAAATTTGAAGTCTAATACCAACTGAAAGGGCTTGGATATGAACAAGGTTAGAAATCTAAGGATAATACTCATTTAAATGGGGCTCGTCCATTCAGGATCAATTTGTCCGAAAATCCAAGGCTAACACCCCTCCAAAAACCAAGTTAAATCATGTTTGGTGGAAAAGCCAATAACCCATAAATTTGGAGTCTAATACCATCTAAAAGGGCTTGGATATGAACAAGGTTAGAAATCTAAGGCTAATGCTCATTTAAATGGGGCTCGTCGAGTCAGGATCAATTTGTCCGAAAATCCAAGGCTAACACCCCCTCCAAAAACCAAGTTCAATCATGTTTGGGGGAAAAGGATATTACCCATAAATTTGAAGTCTAATACCAACTGAAAGGGCTTGGATATGAACAAGGTTAGAAATCTAAGGATAATACTCATTTAAATGGGGCTCGTCCAGTCAGGATCAATTTGTCCGAAAATCCAAGGCTAACACCCCTCCAAAAACCAAGTTAAATCATGTTTGGTGGAAAAGCCTATAACCCATAAATTTGAAGTCTAATACCATCTAAAAGGGCTTGGATATGAACAAGGTTAGAAATCTAAGGCTAATGCTCATTTAAATGGGGCTCGTCGAGTCAGGATCAATTTGTCCGAAAATCCAAGGCTAACACCCCCTCCAAAAACCAAGTTCAATCATGTTTGGGGGAAAAGGATATTACCCATAAATTTGAAGTCTAATACCAACTGAAAGGGCTTGGATATGAACAAGGTTAGAAATCTAAGGCTAATACTCATTTAAATGGGGCTCGTCGAGTCAGGATCAATTTGTCCGAAAATCCAAGGCTAACACCCCTCCAAAAACCAAGTTAAATCTTGTTTGGTGGAAAAGCCTATAACCCATAAATTTGAAGTCTAATACCATATAAAAGGGCTTGAATATGAACAAGGTTAGAAATCTAAGGCTAATACTCATTTAAATGGGGCTCGTCGAGTCAGGATCAATTTGTCCGAAAATCCAAGGCTAACACGCTCTCCAAAAACCAAGTTCAATCATGTTTGGGGGAAAAGCCTATAACCCATAAAATTGAAGTCTAATACCATCTCAAAGTGCTTGGATATGAACAAGATTAGAAATCTAAAGCTAATACTCATTTAAATAGGGCTCGTCGAGTCAGGATCAATTTGTCCAAAAATCCAAGGCTAACACCCCTCCAAAAACCAAGTTCAATCATGTTTGGGGGAAAAGCCTACAACCCATAAATTTGAAGTCTAATACCATCTAAAAGGGCTTGGATATGAACAAGGTTAGAAATCTAAGGCTAATACTCATTTAAATGGGGCTCGTCGAGTCAGGATCAATTTGTCCGAAAATCCAAGGCTAACACCCCCTCCAAAAACCAAGTTCAATCATGTTTGGGGGAAAAGGATATTAGCCATAAATTTGAAGTCTAATACCATCTAAAAGTGCTTGGATATGAACAAGGTTAGAAATCTAAGGCTAATACTCATTTAAATACAGCTCGTCGAGTCAGGATCAATTTGTCTGAAAATCCAAGGCTAACACCCCCTCCAAAAACCAAGTTCAATCATGTTTGGGGGAAAAGGATATTAGCCATAAATTTGAAATCTAATACCAACTGAAAGGGCTTGGATATGAACAAGGTTAGAAATCTAAGGATAATACTCATTTAAATGGGGCTCGTCCAGTCAGGATCAATTTGTCCGAAAATCCAAGGCTAACACCCCTCCAAAAACCAAGTTAAATCATGTTTGGTGGAAAAGCCTATAACCCATAAATTTGAAGTCTAATACCATCTAAAAGGGATTGGATATGAACAAGGTTAGAAATCTAAGGCTAATACTCATTTAAATGGGGCTCGTCGAGTCAGGATCAATTTGTCCGAAAATCCAAGGCTAACACCCCCTCCAAAAACCAAGTTCAATCATGTTTGGGGGAAAAGGATATTAGCCATAAATTTGAAGTATAATACCATCTAAAAGTGCTTGTATATGAACAAGGTTAGAAATCTAAGGCTAATATTCATTTAAATACAGCTCGTCGAGTCAGGATCAATTTGTCCGAAAATCCAAGGCTAACACCCCCTCCAAAAACCAAGTTCAATCATGTTTGGGGAAAAAGGATATTACCCATAAATTTGAAGTCTAATACCAACTGAAAGGGCTTGGATATGAACAAGGTTAGAAATCTAAGGATAATACTCATTTAAATGGGGCTCGTCCATTCAGGATCAATTTGTCTGAAAATCCAAGGCTAACACCCCTCCAAAAACCAAGTTAAATCATGTTTGGTGGAAAAGCCAATAACCCATAAATTTGGAGTCTAATACCATCTAAAAGGGCTTGGATATGAACAAGGTTAGAAATCTAAGGCTAATGCTCATTTAAATGGGGCTCGTCGAGTCAGGATCAATTTGTCCGAAAATCCAAGGCTAACACCCCCTCCAAAAACCAAGTTCAATCATGTTTGGGGGAAAAGGATATTACCCATAAATTTGAAGTCTAATACCAACTGAAAGGGCTTGGATATGAACAAGGTTAGAAATCTAAGGATAATACTCATTTAAATGGGGCTCGTCCAGTCAGGATCAATTTGTCCGAAAATCCAAGGCTAACACCCCTCCAAAAACCAAGTTAAATCATGTTTGGTGGAAAAGCCTATAACCCATAAATTTGAAGTCTAATACCATCTAAAAGGGCTTGGATATGAACAAGGTTAGAAATCTAAGGCTAATACTCATTTAAATGGGGCTCGTCGAGTCAGGATCAATTTGTCCGAAAATCCAAGGCTAACACGCTCTCCAAAAACCAAGTTCAATCATGTTTGGGGGAAAAGCCTATAACCCATAAACTTGAAGTCTAATACCATCTCAAAGTGCTTGGATATGAACAAGATTAGAAATCTAAGGCTAATACTCATTTAAATAGGGCTCGTCGAGTCAGGATCAATTTGTCCGAAAATCCAAGGCTAACACCCCTCCAAAAACCAAGTTCAATCATGTTTGGGGGAAAAGCCTATAACCCATAAAATTTGAAGTATAATACCATCTAAAAGGGCTTGGATATGAACAAGGTTAGAAATCTAAGGCTAATACTCATTTAAATGGGGCTCGTCGAGTCAGGATCAATTTGTCTGAAAATCCAAGGCTAACACCCCCTCCAAAAACCAAGTTCAATCATGTTTGGGGGAAAAGGATATTAGCCATAAATTTGAAGTCTAATACCATCTAAAAGTGCTTGGATATGAACAAGGTTAGAAATCTAAGGCTAATATTCATTTAAATACAGCTCGTCGAGTCAGGATCAATTTGTCCGAAAATCCAAGGCTAACACCCCCTCCAAAAACCAAGTTCAATCATGTTTGGGGGAAAAGCCTATAACCCATAAATTTGAAGTCTAATACCATCTAAAAGGGCTTGGATATGAACAAGGTTAGAAATCTAAGGCTAATACTCATTTAAATGGGGCTCGTCGAGTCAGGATCAATTTGTCCGAAAATCCAAGGCTAACACCCCCTCCAAAAACCAAGTTCAATCATGTTTGGGGGAAAAGGATATTAGCCATAAATTTGAAGTATAATACCATCTAAAAGTGCTTGTATATGAACAAGGTTAGAAATCTAAGGCTAATATTCATTTAAATACAGCTCGTCGAGTCAGGATCAATTTGTCCGAAAATCCAAGGCTAACACCCCCTCCAAAAACCAAGTTCAATCATGTTTGGGGGAAAAGCCTATAACCCATAAATTTGAAGTCTAATACCATCTAAAAGGGCTTGGATATGAACAAGGTTAGAAATCTAAGGCTAATACTCATTTAAATGGGGCTCGTCGAGTCAGGATCAATTTGTCCGAAAATCCAAGGCTAACACCCCTCCAAAAACCAAGTTAAATCATGTTTGGTGGAAAAGCCTATAACCCATAAATTTGAAGTCTAATACCATCTAAAAGGGCTTGGATATGAACAAGGTTAGAAATCTAAGGCTAATACTCATTTAAATGGGGCTCGTCGAGTCAGGATCAATTTGTCCGAAAATCCAAGGCTAACACCCCCTCCAAAAACCAAGTTCAATCATGTTTGGGGGAAAAGGATATTAGCCATAAATTTGAAGTCTAATACCATCTAAAAGTGCTTGGATATGAACAAGGTTAGAAATCTAAGGATAATACTCATTTAAATGGGGCTCGTCCATTCAGGATCAATTTGTCCGAAAATCCAAGGCTAACACCCCTCCAAAAACCAAGTTAAATCATGTTTGGTGGAAAAGCCAATAACCCATAAATTTGAAGTCTAATACCATCTAAAAGGGCTTGGATATGAACAAGGTTAGAAATCTAAGGCTAATGCTCATTTAAATGGGGCTCGTCGAGTCAGGATCAATTTGTCCGAAAATCCAAGGCTAACACCCCCTCCAAAAACCAAGTTCAATCATGTTTGGGGGAAAAGGATATTAGCCATAAATTTGAAGTCTAATACCATCTAAAAGTGCTTGGATATGAACAAGGTTAGAAATCTAAGGCTAATATTCATTTAAATACAGCTCGTCGAGTCAGGATCAATTTGTCCGAAAATCCAAGGCTAACACCCCCTCCAAAAACCAAGTTCAATCATGTTTGGGGGAAAAGCCTATAACCCATAAATTTGAAGTCTAATACCATCTAAAAGGGCTTGGATATGAACAAGGTTAGAAATCTAAGGCTAATACTCATTTAAATGGGGCTCGTCGAGTCAGGATCAATTTGTCCGAAAATCCAAGGCTAACACCCCTCCAAAAACCAAGTTAAATCATGTTTGGTGGAAAAGCCAATAACCCATAAATTTGAAGTCTAATACCATCTAAAAGGGCTTGGATATGAACAAGGTTAGAAATCTAAGGCTAATGCTCATTTAAATGGGGCTCGTCGAGTCAGGATCAATTTGTCCGAAAATCCAAGGCTAACACCCCCTCCAAAAACCAAGTTCAATCATGTTTGGGGGAAAAGGATATTAGCCATAAATTTGAAGTCTAATACCATCTAAAAGTGCTTGGATATGAACAAGGTTAGAAATCTAAGGCTAATATTCATTTAAATACAGCTCGTCGAGTCAGGATCAATTTGTCCGAAAATCCAAGGCTAACACCCCCTCCAAAAACCAAGTTCAATCATGTTTGGGGGAAAAGCCTATAACCCATAAATTTGAAGTCTAATACCATCTAAAAGGGCTTGGATATGAACAAGGTTAGAAATCTAAGGCTAATACTCATTTAAATGGGGCTCGTCGAGTCAGGATCAATTTGTCCGAAAATCCAAGGCTAACACCCCTCCAAAAACCAAGTTAAATCATGTTTGGTGGAAAAGCCTATAACCCATAAATTTGAAGTCTAATACCATCTAAAAGGGCTTGGATATGAACAAGGTTAGAAATCTAAGGCTAATACTCATTTAAATGGGGCTCGTCGAGTCAGGATCAATTTGTCCGAAAATCCAAGGCTAACACCCCCTCCAAAAACCAAGTTCAATCATGTTTGGGGGAAAAGGATATTAGCCATAAATTTGAAGTCTAATACCATCTAAAAGTGCTTGGATATGAACAAGGTTAGAAATCTAAGGATAATACTCATTTAAATGGGGCTCGTCCATTCAGGATCAATTTGTCCGAAAATCCAAGGCTAACACCCCTCCAAAAACCAAGTTAAATCATGTTTGGTGGAAAAGCCAATAACCCATAAATTTGAAGTCTAATACCATCTAAAAGGGCTTGGATATGAACAAGGTTAGAAATCTAAGGCTAATGCTCATTTAAATGGGGCTCGTCGAGTCAGGATCAATTTGTCCGAAAATCCAAGGCTAACACCCCCTCCAAAAACCAAGTTCAATCATGTTTGGGGGAAAAGGATATTAGCCATAAATTTGAAGTCTAATACCATCTAAAAGTGCTTGGATATGAACAAGGTTAGAAATCTAAGGCTAATATTCATTTAAATACAGCTCGTCGAGTCAGGATCAATTTGTCCGAAAATCCAAGGCTAACACCCCCTCCAAAAACCAAGTTCAATCATGTTTGGGGGAAAAGCCTATAACCCATAAATTTGAAGTCTAATACCATCTAAAAGGGCTTGGATATGAACAAGGTTAGAAATCTAAGGCTAATACTCATTTAAATGGGGCTCGTCGAGTCAGGATCAATTTGTCCGAAAATCCAAGGCTAACACCCCTCCAAAAACCAAGTTAAATCATGTTTGGTGGAAAAGCCAATAACCCATAAATTTGAAGTCTAATACCATCTAAAAGGGCTTGGATATGAACAAGGTTAGAAATCTAAGGCTAATGCTCATTTAAATGGGGCTCGTCGAGTCAGGATCAATTTGTCCGAAAATCCAAGGCTAACACCCCCTCCAAAAACCAAGTTCAATCATGTTTGGGGGAAAAGGATATTAGCCATAAATTTGAAGTCTAATACCATCTAAAAGTGCTTGGATATGAACAAGGTTAGAAATCTAAGGCTAATATTCATTTAAATACAGCTCGTCGAGTCAGGATCAATTTGTCCGAAAATCCAAGGCTAACACCCCCTCCAAAAACCAAGTTCAATCATGTTTGGGGGAAAAGCCTATAACCCATAAATTTGAAGTCTAATACCATCTAAAAGGGCTTGGATATGAACAAGGTTAGAAATCTAAGGCTAATACTCATTTAAATGGGGCTCGTCGAGTCAGGATCAATTTGTCCGAAAATCCAAGGCTAACACCCCTCCAAAAACCAAGTTAAATCATGTTTGGTGGAAAAGCCTATAACCCATAAATTTGAAGTCTAATACCATCTAAAAGGGCTTGGATATGAACAAGGTTAGAAATCTAAGGCTAATACTCATTTAAATGGGGCTCGTCGAGTCAGGATCAATTTGTCCGAAAATCCAAGGCTAACACCCCCTCCAAAAACCAAGTTCAATCATGTTTGGGGGAAAAGGATATTAGCCATAAATTTGAAGTCTAATACCATCTAAAAGTGCTTGGATATGAACAAGGTTAGAAATCTAAGGCTAATACTCATTTAAATACAGCTCGTCGAGTCAGGATCAATTTGTCTGAAAATCCAAGGCTAACACCCCCTCCAAAAACCAAGTTCAATCATGTTTGGGGGAAAAGGATATTACCCATAAATTTGAAGTCTAATACCAACTGAAAGGGCTTGGATATGAACAAGGTTAGAAATCTAAGGATAATACTCATTTAAATGGGGCTCGTCCAGTCAGGATCAATTTGTCCGAAAATCCAAGGCTAACACCCCTCCAAAAACCAAGTTAAATCATGTTTGGTGGAAAAGCCTATAACCCATAAATTTGAAGTCTAATACCATCTAAAAGGGCTTGGATATGAATAAGGTTATAAATCTAAGGCTAATACTCATTTAAATGGGGCTCGTCGAGTCAGGATCAATTTGTCCGAAAATCCAAGGCTAACACCCCCTCCAAAAACCAAGTTCAATCATGTTTGGGGGAAAAGGATATTAGCCATAAATTTGAAGTCTAATACCATCTAAAAGTGCTTGGATATGAACAAGGTTAGAAATCTAAGGCTAATACTCATTTAAATACAGCTCGTCGAGTCAGGATCAATTTGTCTGAAAATCCAAGGCTAACACCCCCTCCAAAAACCAAGTTCAATCATGTTTGGGGGAAAAGGATATTACCCATAAATTTGAAGTCTAATACCAACTGAAAGGGCTTGGATATGAACAAGGTTAGAAATCTAAGGAAAATACTCATTTAAATGGGGCTCGTCCAGTCAGGATCAATTTGTCCGAAAATCCAAGGCTAACACCCCTCCAAAAACCAAGTTAAATCATGTTTGGTGGAAAAGCCTATAACCCATAAATTTGAAGTCTAATACCATCTAAAAGGGCTTGGATATGAATAAGGTTATAAATCTAAGGCTAATACTCATTTAAATGGGGCTCGTCGAGTCAGGATCAATTTGTCCGAAAATCCAAGGCTAACACCCCTCCAAAAACCAAGTTCAATCATGTTTGGGGGAAAAGCCTATAACCCATAAATTTGAAGTGTAATACCATCTAAAAGGGCTTGGATATGAACAAGGTTAGAAATCTAAGGCTAATACTCATTTAAATGGGGCTCGTCGAGTCAGGATCAATTTGTCCGAAAATCCAAGGCTAACACGCTCTCCAAAAACCATGTTCAATCATGTTTGGGGGAAAAGCCTATAACCCATAAACTTGAAGTCTAATACCATCTCAAAGTGCTTGGATACGAACAAGATTAGAAATCTAAGGCTAATACTCATTTAAATAGGGCTCGTCGAGTCAGGATCAATTTGTCCGAAAATCCAAGGCTAACACCCCTCCAAAAACCAAGTTCAATCATGTTTGGGGGAAAAGCCTATAACCCATAAATTTGAAGTCTAATACCATCTAAAAGGGCTTGGATATGAACAAGGTTAGAAATCTACGCCTAATATTCATTTAAATACGGCTCGTCGAGTCAGGATCAATTTGTCCAAAAATCCAAGGCTAACACCCCCTCCAAAAACCAAGTTCAATCATGTTTGGGGGGAAAGGATATTACCCATAAATTTGAAGTCTAATACCAACTGAAAGGGCTTGGATATGAACAAGGTTAGAAATCTAAGGCTAATACTCATTTAAATGGGGCTCGTCGAGTCAGGATCAATTTGTCCGAAAATCCAAGGCTAACACCCCCTCCAAAAACCAAGTTCAATCATGTTTGGGGGAAAAGGATATTAGCCATAAATTTGAAGTCTAATACCATCTAAAAGTGCTTGGATATGAACAAGGTTAGAAATGTAAGGCTAATATTCATTTAAATACAGCTCGTCGAGTCAGGATCAATTTGTCCGAAAATCCAAGGCTAACACCCCCTCCAAAAACCAAGTTCAATCATGTTTGGGGGAAAAGGATATTACCCATAAATTTGAAGTCTAATACCAACTGAAAGGGCTTGGATATGAACAAGGTTAGAAATCTAAGGATAATACTCATTTAAATGGGGCTCGTCCAGTCAGGATCAATTTGTCCGAAAATCCAAGGCTAACACCCCTCCAAAAACCAAGTTAAATCATGTTTGGTGGAAAAGCCTATAACCCATAAATTTGAAGTATAATACCATCTAAAAGGGCTTGGATATGAACAAGGTTAGAAATCTAAGGCTAATACTCATTTAAATGGGGCTCGTCGAGTCAGGATCAATTTGTCCGAAAATCCAAGGCTAACACGCTCTCCAAAAACCAAGTTCAATCATGTTTGGGGGAAAAGCCTATAACCCATAAACTTGAAGTCTAATACCATCTCAAAGTGCTTGGATATGAACAAGATTAGATATCTAAGGCTAATACTCATTTAAATAGGGCTCGTCGAGTCAGGATCAATTTGTCCGAAAATCCAAGGCTAACACCCCTCCAAAAACCAAGTTCAATCATGTTTGGGGGAAAAGCCTATAACCCATAAAATTTGAAGTCTAATACCATCTAAAAGGGCTTGGATATGAACAAGGTTAGAAATCTAAGGCTAATACTCATTTAAATGGGGCTCGTCGAGTCAGGATCAATTTGTCTGAAAATCCAAGGCTAACACCCCCTCCAAAAACCAAGTTCAATCATGTTTGGGGGAAAAGGATATTAGCCATAAATTTGAAGTCTAATACCATCTAAAAGTGCTTGGATATGAACAAGGGTAGAAATCTAAGGCTAATATTCATTTAAATACAGCTCGTCGAGTCAGGATCAATTTGTCCGAAAATCCAAGGCTAACACGCTCTCCAAAAACCAAGTTCAATCATGTTTGGGGGAAAAGCCTATAACCCATAAACTTGAAGTCTAATACCATCTCAAAGTGCTTGGATATGAACAAGGTTAGAAATCTAAGGATAATACTCATTTAAATGGGGCTCGTCCAGTCAGGATCAATTTGTCCGAAAATCCAAGGCTAACACCCCTCCAAAAACCAAGTTAAATCATGTTTGGTGGAAAAGCCTATAACCCATAAATTTGAAGTCTAATACCATCTAAAAGGGCTTGGATATGAACAAGGTTAGAAATCTAAGGCTAATACTCATTTAAATGGGGCTCGTCGAGTCAGGATCAATATGTCCGAAAATCCAAGGCTAACACCCCCTCCAAAAACCAAGTTCAATCATGTTTGGGGGAAAAGGATATTAGCCATAAATTTGAAGTCTAATACCATCTAAAAGTGCTTGGATATGAACAAGGTTAGAAATCTAAGGCTAATACTCATTTAAATACAGCTCGTCGAGTCAGGATCAATTTGTCTGAAAATCCAAGGCTAACACCCCCTCCAAAAACCAAGTTCAATCATGTTTGGGGGAAAAGGATATTACCCATAAATTTGAAGTCTAATACCAACTGAAAGGGCTTGGATATGAACAAGGTTAGAAATCTAAGGATAATACTCATTTAAATGGGGCTCGTCCAGTCAGGATCAATTTGTCCGAAAATCCAAGGCTAACACCCCTCCAAAAACCAAGTTAAATCATGTTTGGTGGAAAAGCCTATAACCCATAAATTTGAAGTCTAATACCATCTAAAAGGGCTTGGATATGAATAAGGTTATAAATCTAAGGCTAATACTCATTTAAATGGGGCTCGTCGAGTCAGGATCAATTTGTCCGAAAATCCAAGGCTAACACCCCTCCAAAAACCAAGTTCAATCATGTTTGGGGGAAAAGCCTATAACCCATAAATTTGAAGTGTAATACCATCTAAAAGGGCTTGGATATGAACAAGGTTAGAAATCTAAGGCTAATACTCATTTAAATGGGGCTCGTCGAGTCAGGATCAATTTGTCCGAAAATCCAAGGCTAACACGCTCTCCAAAAACCATGTTCAATCATGTTTGGGGGAAAAGCCTATAACCCATAAACTTGAAGTCTAATACCATCTCAAAGTGCTTGGATACGAACAAGATTAGAAATCTAAGGCTAATACTCATTTAAATAGGGCTCGTCGAGTCAGGATCAATTTGTCCGAAAATCCAAGGCTAACACCCCTCCAAAAACCAAGTTCAATCATGTTTGGGGGAAAAGCCTATAACCCATAAATTTGAAGTCTAATACCATCTAAAAGGGCTTGGATATGAACAAGGTTAGAAATCTACGCCTAATATTCATTTAAATACGGCTCGTCGAGTCAGGATCAATTTGTCCAAAAATCCAAGGCTAACACCCCCTCCAAAAACCAAGTTCAATCATGTTTGGGGGGAAAGGATATTACCCATAAATTTGAAGTCTAATACCAACTGAAAGGGCTTGGATATGAACAAGGTTAGAAATCTAAGGCTAATACTCATTTAAATGGGGCTCGTCGAGTCAGGATCAATTTGTCCGAAAATCCAAGGCTAACACCCCCTCCAAAAACCAAGTTCAATCATGTTTGGGGGAAAAGGATATTAGCCATAAATTTGAAGTCTAATACCATCTAAAAGTGCTTGGATATGAACAAGGTTAGAAATGTAAGGCTAATATTCATTTAAATACAGCTCGTCGAGTCAGGATCAATTTGTCCGAAAATCCAAGGCTAACACCCCCTCCAAAAACCAAGTTCAATCATGTTTGGGGGAAAAGGATATTACCCATAAATTTGAAGTCTAATACCAACTGAAAGGGCTTGGATATGAACAAGGTTAGAAATCTAAGGATAATACTCATTTAAATGGGGCTCGTCCAGTCAGGATCAAGTTGTCCGAAAATCCAAGGCTAACACGCTCTCCAAAAACCAAGTTCAATCATGTTTGGGGGAAAAGCCTATAACCCATAAACTTGAAGTCTAATACCATCTCAAAGTGCTTGGATATGAACAAGATTAGATATCTAAGGCTAATACTCATTTAAATAGGGCTCGTCGAGTCAGGATCAATTTGTCCGAAAATCCAAGGCTAACACCCATCCAAAAACCAAGTTCAATCATGTTTGGGGGAAAAGCCTATAACCCATAAAATTTGAAGTCTAATACCATCTAAAAGGGCTTGGATATGAACAAGGTTAGAAATCTAAGGCTAATACTCATTTAAATGGGGCTCGTCGAGTCAGGATCAATTTGTCTGAAAATCCAAGGCTAACACCCCCTCCAAAAACCAAGTTCAATCATGTTTGGGGGAAAAGGATATTAGCCATAAATTTGAAGTCTAATACCATCTAAAAGTGCTTGGATATGAACAAGGGTAGAAATCTAAGGCTAATATTCATTTAAATACAGCTCGTCGAGTCAGGATCAATTTGTCCGAAAATCCAAGGCTAACACCCCCTCCAAAAACCAAGTTCAATCATGTTTGGGGGAAAAGGATATTACCCATAAATTTGAAGTCTAATACCAACTGAAAGGGCTTGGATATGAACAAGGTTAGAAATCTAAGGATAATACTCATTTAAATGGGGCTCGTCCAGTCAGGATCAATTTGTCCGAAAATCCAAGGCTAACACCCCTCCAAAAACCAAGTTCAGTCATGTTTGGTGGAAAAGCCTACAACCCATAAATTTGAAGTCTAATACCATCTAAAAGGGCTTGGATATGAACAAGGTTAGAAATCTAAGGCTAATACTCATTTAAATGGGGCTCGTCGAGTCAGGATCAATTTGTTCGAAAATCCAAGGCTAACACCCCCTCCAAAAACCAAGTTCAATCATGTTTGGGGGAAAAGGATATTAGCCATAAATTTGAAGTCTAATACCATCTAAAAGTGCTTGGATATGAACAAGGTTAGAAATCTAAGGCTAATACTCATTTAAATACAGCTCGTCGAGTCAGGATCAATTTGTCTGAAAATCCAAGGCTAACACCCCCTCCAAAAACCAAGTTCAATCATGTTTGGGGGAAAAGGATATTAGCCATAAATTTGAAGTCTAATACCAACTGAAAGGGCTTGGATATGGACAAGGTTAGAAATCTAAGGATAATACTCATTTAAATGGGGCTCGTCCAGTCAGGATCAATTTGTCCGAAAATCCAAGGCTAACACCCCTCCAAAAACCAAGTTAAATCATGTTTGGTGGAAAAGCCTATAACCCATAAATTTGAAGTCTAATACCATCTAAAAGGGCTTGGATATGAACAAGGTTAGAAATCTAAGGCTAATACTCATTTAAATGGGGCTCGTCGAGTCAGGATCAATTTGTCCGAAAATCCAACGCTAACACCCCCTCCAAAAACCAAGTTCAATCATGTTTGGGGGAAAAGGATATTAGCCATAAATTTGAAGTATAATACCATCTAAAAGTGCTTGGATATGAACAAGGTTAGAAATCTAAGGCTAATATTCATTTAAATACAGCTCGTCGAGTCAGGATCAATTTGTCCGAAAATCCAAGGCTAACACCCCCTCCAAAAACCAAGTTCAATCATGTTTGGGGAAAAAGGATATTACCCATAAATTTGAAGTCTAATACCAACTGAAAGGGCTTGGATATGAACAAGGTTAGAAATCTAAGGATAATACTCATTTAAATGGGGCTCGTCGAGTCAGGATCAATTTGTCTGAAAATCCAAGGCTAACACCCCCTCCAAAAACCAAGTTCAATCATGTTTGGGGGAAAAGGATATTAGCCATAAATTTGAAGTCTAATACCATCTAAAAGTGCTTGGATATGAACAAGGGTAGAAATCTAAGGCTAATATTCATTTAAATACAGCTCGTCGAGTCAGGATCAATTTGTCCGAAAATCCAAGGCTAACACCCCCTCCAAAAACCAAGTTCAATCATGTTTGGGGGAAAACGATATTACCCATAAATTTGAAGTCTAATACCAACTGAAAGGGCTTGGATATGACCAAGGTTAGAAATCTAAGGATAATACTCATTTAAATGGGGCTCGTCCAGTCAGGATCAATTTGTCCGAAAATCCAAGGCTAACACCCCTCCAAAAACCAAGTTCAGTCATGTTTGGTGGAAAAGCCTACAACCCATAAATTTGAAGTCTAATACCATCTAAAAGGGCTTGGATATGAACAAGGTTAGAAATCTAAGGCTAATACTCATTTAAATGGGGCTCGTCGAGTCAGGATCAATTTGTTCGAAAATCCAAGGCTAACACCCCCTCCAAAAACCAAGTTCAATCATGTTTGGGGGAAAAGGATATTAGCCATAAATTTGAAGTCTAATACCATCTAAAAGTGCTTGGATATGAACAAGGTTAGAAATCTAAGGCTAATACTCATTTAAATACAGCTCGTCGAGTCAGGATCAATTTGTCTGAAAATCCAAGGCTAACACCCCCTCCAAAAACCAAGTTCAATCATGTTTGGGGGAAAAGGATATTAGCCATAAATTTGAAGTCTAATACCAACTGAAAGGGCTTGGATATGGACAAGGTTAGAAATCTAAGGATAATACTCATTTAAATGGGGCTCGTCCAGTCAGGATCAATTTGTCCGAAAATCCAAGGCTAACACCCCTCCAAAAACCAAGTTAAATCATGTTTGGTGGAAAAGCCTATAACCCATAAATTTGAAGTCTAATACCATCTAAAAGGGCTTGGATATGAACAAGGTTAGAAATCTAAGGCTAATACTCATTTAAATGGGGCTCGTCGAGTCAGGATCAATTTGTCCGAAAATCCAAGGCTAACACCCCCTCCAAAAACCAAGTTCAATCATGTTTGGGGGAAAAGGATATTAGCCATAAATTTGAAGTATAATACCATCTAAAAGTGCTTGGATATGAACAAGGTTAGAAATCTAAGGCTAATATTCATTTAAATACAGCTCGTCGAGTCAGGATCAATTTGTCCGAAAATCCAAGGCTAACACCCCCGCCAAAAACCAAGTTCAATCATGTTTGGGGAAAAAGGATATTACCCATAAATTTGAAGTCTAATACCAACTGAAAGGGCTTGGATATGAACAAGGTTAGAAATCTAAGGATAATACTCATTTAAATGGGGCTCGTCCATTCAGGATCAATTTGTCCGAAAATGCAAGGCTAACACCCCTCCAAAAACCAAGTTAAATCATGTTTGGTGGAAAAGCCTATAACCCATAAATTTGAAGTCTAATACCATCTAAAAGGGCTTGGATATGAACAAGGTTAGAAATCTAAGGCTAATACTCATTTAAATGGGGCTCTTCGAGTCAGGATCAATTTGTCCGAAAATCCAAGGCTAACACCCCCTCCAAAAACCAAGTTCAATCATGTTTGGGGGAAAAGGATATTACACATAAATTTGAAGTCTAATACCAACTGAAAGGGCTTGGATATGAACAAGGTTAGAAATCTAAGGATAATACTCATTTAAATGGGGCTCGTCCAGTCAGGATCAATTTGTCCGAAAATCCAAGGCTAACACCCCTCCAAAAACCAAGTTAAATCATGTTTGGTGGAAAAGCCTATAACCCATAAATTTGAAGTCTAATACCATCTAAAAGGGCTTGGATATGAACAAGGTTAGAAATCTAAGGCTAATACTCATTTAAATGGGGCTCGTCGAGTCAGGATCAATTTGTCCGAAAATCCAAGGCTAACACCCCCTCCAAAAACCAAGTTCAATCATGTTTGGGGGAAAAGGATATTAGCCATAAATTTGAAGTCTAATACCATCTAAAAGTGCTTGGATATGAACAAGGTTAGAAATCTAAGGCTAATACTCATTTAAATACAGCTCGTCGAGTCAGGATCAATTTGTCTGAAAATCCAAGGCTAACACCCCCTCCAAAAACCAAGTTCAATCATGTTTGGGGGAAAAGGATATTACCCATAAATTTGAAGTCTAATACCAACTGAAAGGGCTTGGATATGAACAAGGTTAGAAATCTAAGGATAATACTCATTTAAATGGGGCTCGTCCAGTCAGGATCAATTTGTCCGAAAATCCAAGGCTAACACCCCTCCAAAAACCAAGTTAAATCATGTTTGGTGGAAAAGCCTATAACCCATAAATTTGAAGTCTAATACCATCTAAAAGGGCTTGGATATGAATAAGGTTATAAATCTAAGGCTAATACTCATTTAAATGGGGCTCGTCGAGTCAGGATCAATTTGTCCGAAAATCCAAGGCTAACACCCCTCCAAAAACCAAGTTCAATCATGTTTGGGGGAAAAGCCTATAACCCATAAATTTGAAGTCTAATACCATCTAAAAGGGCTTGGATATGAACAAGGTTAGAAATCTAAGGCTAATACTCATTTAAATGGGGCTCGTCGAGTCAGGATCAATTTGTCCGAAAATCCAAGGCTAACACGCTCTCCAAAAACCATGTTCAATCATGTTTGGGGGAAAAGCCTATAACCCATAAACTTGAAGTCTAATACCATCTCAAAGTGCTTGGATACGAACAAGATTAGAAATCTAAGGCTAATACTCATTTAAATAGGGCTCGTCGAGTCAGGATCAATTTGTCCGAAAATCCAAGGCTAACACCCCTCCAAAAACCAAGTTCAATCATGTTTGGGGGAAAAGCCTATAACCCATAAATTTGAAGTCTAATACCATCTAAAAGGGCTTGGATATGAACAAGGTTAGAAATCTACGCCTAATATTCATTTAAATACGGCTCGTCGAGTCAGGATCAATTTGTCCAAAAATCCAAGGCTAACACCCCCTCCAAAAACCAAGTTCAATCATGTTTGGGGGGAAAGGATATTACCCATAAATTTGAAGTCTAATACCAACTGAAAGGGCTTGGATATGAACAAGGTTAGAAATCTAAGGCTAATACTCATTTAAATGGGGCTCGTCGAGTCAGGATCAATTTGTCCGAAAATCCAAGGCTAACACCCCCTCCAAAAACCAAGTTCAATCATGTTTGGGGGAAAAGGATATTAGCCATAAATTTGAAGTCTAATACCATCTAAAAGTGCTTGGATATGAACAAGGTTAGAAATCTAAGGCTAATATTCATTTAAATACAGCTCGTCGAGTCAGGATCAATTTGTCTGAAAATCCAAGGCTAACACCCCCTCCAAAAACCAAGTTCAATCATGTTTGGGGGAAAAGGATATTACCCATAAATTTGAAGTCTAATACCAACTGAAAGGGCTTGGATATGAACAAGGTTAGAAATCTAAGGATAATACTCATTTAAATGGGGCTCGTCCAGTCAGGATCAATTTGTCCGAAAATCCAAGGCTAACACCCCTCCAAAAACCAAGTTAAATCATGTTTGGTGGAAAAGCCTATAACCCATAAATTTGAAGTCTAATACCATCTAAAAGGGCTTGGATATGAATAAGGTTATAAATCTAAGGCTAATACTCATTTAAATGGGGCTCGTCGAGTCAGGATCAATTTGTCCGAAAATCCAAGGCTAACACCCCTCCAAAAACCAAGTTCAATCATGTTTGGGGGAAAAGCCTATAACCCATAAATTTGAAGTCTAATACCATCTAAAAGGGCTTGGATATGAACAAGGTTAGAAATCTAAGGCTAATACTCATTTAAATGGGGCTCGTCGAGTCAGGATCAATTTGTCCGAAAATCCAAGGCTAACACGCTCTCCAAAAACCATGTTCAATCATGTTTGGGGGAAAAGCCTATAACCCATAAACTTGAAGTCTAATACCATCTCAAAGTGCTTGGATACGAACAAGATTAGAAATCTAAGGCTAATACTCATTTAAATAGGGCTCGTCGAGTCAGGATCAATTTGTCCGAAAATCCAAGGCTAACACCCCTCCAAAAACCAAGTTCAATCATGTTTAGGGGAAAAGCCTATAACCCATAAATTTGAAGTCTAATACCATCTAAAAGGGCTTGGATATGAACAAGGTTAGAAATCTACGCCTAATATTCATTTAAATACGGCTCGTCGAGTCAGGATCAATTTGTCCAAAAATCCAAGGCTAACACCCCCTCCAAAAACCAAGTTCAATCATGTTTGGGGGGAAAGGATATTACCCATAAATTTGAAGTCTAATACCAACTGAAAGGGCTTGGATATGAACAAGGTTAGAAATCTAAGGCTAATACTCATTTAAATGGGGCTCGTCGAGTCAGGATCAATTTGTCCGAAAATCCAAGGCTAACACCCCCTCCAAAAACCAAGTTCAATCATGTTTGGGGGAAAAGGATATTAGCCATAAATTTGAAGTCTAATACCATCTAAAAGTGCTTGGATATGAACAAGGTTAGAAATCTAAGGCTAATATTCATTTAAATACAGCTCGTCGAGTCAGGATCAATTTGTCCGAAAATCCAAGGCTAACACCCCCTCCAAAAACCAAGTTCAATCATGTTTGGGGGAAAAGCCTATAACCCATAGATTTGAAGTCTAATACCATCTAAAAGGGCTTGGATATGAACAAGGTTAGAAATCTAAGGCTAATACTCATTTAAATGGGGCTCGTCGAGTCAGGATCAATTTGTCCGAAAATCCAAGGCTAACACGCTCTCCAAAAACCAAGTTCAGTCATGTTTGGGGGAAAAGGATATTACCCATAAATTTGAAGTCTAATACCAACTGAAAGGACTTGGATATGAACAAGGTTAGAAATCTAAGGATAATACTCATTTAAATGGGGCTCGTCCAGTCAGGATCAATTTGTCCGAAAATCCAAGGCTAACACCCCTCCAAAAACCAAGTTCAGTCATGTTTGGTGGAAAAGCCTACAACCCATAAATTTGAAGTCTAATACCATCTAAAAGGGCTTGGATATGAACAAGGTTAGAAATCTAAGGCTAATACTCATTTAAATGGGGCTCGTCGAGTCAGGATCAATTTGTCCGAAAATCCAAGGCTAACACCCCTCCAAAAACCAAGTTAAATCATGTTTGGTGGAAAAGCCTATAACCCATAAATTTGAAGTCTAATACCATCTAAAAGGGCTTGGATATGAACAAGGTTAGAAATCTACGGCTAATACTCATTTAAATGGGGCTCGTCGAGTCAGGATCAATTTGTCCGAAAATCCAAGGCTAACACCCCTCCAAAAACCAAGTTCAATCATGTTTGGGGGAAAAGCCTATAACCCATAAATTTGAAGTCTAATACCATCTAAAAGGGCTTGGATATGAACAAGGTTAGAAATCTAAGGCTAATACTCATTTAAATGGGGCTCGTCGAGTCAGGATCAATTTGTCCGAAAATCCAAGGCTAACACGCTCTCCAAAAACCATGTTCAATCATGTTTGGGGGAAAAGCCTATAACCCATAAACTTGAAGTCTAATACCATCTCAAAGTGCTTGGATACGAACAAGATTAGAAATCTAAGGCTAATATTCATTTAAATACAGCTCGTCGAGTCAGGATCAATTTGTCCGAAAATCCAAGGCTAACACCCCCTCCAAAAACCAAGTTCAATCATGTTTGGGGGAAAAGGATATTACCCATAAATTTGAAGTCTAATACCAACTGAAAGGACTTGGATATGAACAAGGTTAGAAATCTAAGGATAATACTCATTTAAATGGGGCTCGTCCAGTCAGGATCAATTTGTCCGAAAATCCAAGGCTAACACCCCCTCCAAAAACCAAGTTCAATCATGTTTGGGGGAAAAGGATATTTGCCATAAATTTGAAGTCTAATACCATCTAAAAGTGCTTGGATATGAACAAGGTTAGAAATCTAAGGCTAATACTCATTTAAATACAGCTCGTCGAGTCAGGATCAATTTGTCTGAAAATCCAAGGCTAACACCCCCTCCAAAAACCAAGTTCAATCATGTTTGGGGGAAAAGGATATTAGCCATAAATTTGAAGTCTAATACCAACTGAAAGGGCTTGGATATGGACAAGGTTAGAAATCTAAGGATAATACTCATTTAAATGGGGCTCGTCCAGTCAGGATCAATTTGTCCGAAAATCCAAGGCTAACACCCCTCCAAAAACCAAGTTAAATCATGTTTGGTGGAAAAGCCTATAACCCATAAATTTGAAGTCTAATACCATCTAAAAGGGCTTGGATATGAACAAGGTTAGAAATCTAAGGCTAATACTCATTTAAATGGGGCTCGTCGAGTCAGGATCAATTTGTCCGAAAATCCAAGGCTAACACCCCCTCCAAAAACCAAGTTCAATCATGTTTGGGGGAAAAGGATATTAGCCATAAATTTGAAGTATAATACCATCTAAAAGTGCTTGGATATGAACAAGGTTAGAAATCTAAGGCTAATATTCATTTAAATACAGCTCGTCGAGTCAGGATCAATTTGTCCGAAAATCCAAGGCTAACTCCCCCTCCAAAAACCAAGTTCAATCATGTTTGGGGAAAAAGGATATTACCCATAAATTTGAAGTCTAATACCAACTGAAAGGGCTTGGATATGAACAAGGTTAGAAATCTAAGGATAATACTCATTTAAATGGGGCTCGTCCATTCAGGATCAATTTGTCCGAAAATGCAAGGCTAACACCCCTCCAAAAACCAAGTTAAATCATGTTTGGTGGAAAAGCCTATAACCCATAAATTTGAAGTCTAATACCATCTAAAAGGGCTTGGATATGACCAAGGTTAGAAATCTAAGGCTAATACTCATTTAAATGGGGCTCGTCGAGTCAGGATCAATTTGTCCGAAAATCCAAGGCTAACACCCCCTCCAAAAACCAAGTTCAATCATGTTTGGGGGAAAAGGATATTACACATAAATTTGAAGTCTAATACCAACTGAAAGGGCTTGGAAATGAACAAGGTTAGAAATCTAAGGATAATACTCATTTAAATGGGGCTCGTCCAGTCAGGATCAATTTGTCCGAAAATCCAAGGCTAACACCCCTCCAAAAACCAAGTTAAATCATGTTTGGTGGAAAAGCCTATAACCCATAAATTTGAAGTCTAATACCATCTAAAAGGGCTTGGATATGAACAAGGTTAGAAATCTAAGGCTAATACTCATTTAAATGGGGCTCGTCGAGTCAGGATCAATTTGTCCGAAAATCCAAGGCTAACACCCCCTCCAAAAACCAAGTTCAATCATGTTTGGGGGAAAAGGATATTAGCCATAAATTTGAAGTCTAATACCATCTAAAAGTGCTTGGATATGAACAAGGTTAGAAATCTAAGGCTAATACTCATTTAAATACAGCTCGTCGAGTCAGGATCAATTTGTCTGAAAATCCAAGGCTAACACCCCCTCCAAAAACCAAGTTCAATCATGTTTGGGGGAAAAGGATATTACCCATAAATTTGAAGTCTAATACCAACTGAAAGGGCTTGGATATGAACAAGGTTAGAAATCTAAGGATAATACTCATTTAAATGGGGCTCGTCCAGTCAGGATCAATTTGTCCGAAAATCCAAGGCTAACACCCCTCCAAAAACCAAGTTAAATCATGTTTGGTGGAAAAGCCTATAACCCATAAATTTGAAGTCTAATACCATCTAAAAGGGCTTGGATATGAACAAGGTTAGAAATCTAAGGCTAATACTCATTTAAATGGGGCTCGTCGAGTCAGGATCAATTTGTCCGAAAATCCAAGGCTAACACCCCCTCCAAAAACCAAGTTCAATCATGTTTGGGGGAAAAGGATATTAGCCATAACTTTGAAGTATAATACCATCTAAAAGTGCTTGGATATGAACAAGGTTAGAAATCTAAGGCTAATATTCATTTAAATACAGCTCGTCGAGTCAGGATCAATTTGTCCGAAAATCCAAGGCTAACACCCCCTCCAAAAACCAAGTTCAATCATGTTTGGGGAAAAAGGATATTACCCATAAATTTGAAGTCTAATACCAACTGAAAGGGCTTGGATATGAACAAGGTTAGAAATCTAAGGATAATACTCATTTAAATGGGGCTCGTCCATTCAGGATCAATTTGTCCGAAAATCCAAGGCTAACACCCCTCCAAAAACCAAGTTAAATCATGTTTGGTGGAAAAGCCTATAACCCATAAATTTGAAGTCTAATACAATCTAAAAGGGCTTGGATATGAACAAGGTTAGAAATCTAAGGCTAATACTCATTTAAATGGGGCTCGTCGAGTCAGGATCAATTTGTCCGAAAATCCAAGGCTAACACCCCCTCCAAAAACCAAGTTCAATCATGTTTGGGGGAAAAGGATATTACCCATAAATTTGAAGTCTAATACCAACTGAAAGGGCTTGGATATGAACAAGGTTAGAAATCTAAGGATAATACTCATTTAAATTGGGCTCGTCCAGTCAGGATCAATTTGTCCGAAAATCCAAGGCTAACACCCCTCCAAAAACCAAGTTAAATCATGTTTGGTGGAAAAGCCTATAACCCATAAATTTGAAGTCTAATACCATCTAAAAGGGCTTGGATATGAACAAGGTTAGAAATCTAAGGCTAATACTCATTTAAATGGGGCTCGTCGAGTCAGGATCAATTTGTCCGAAAATCCAAGGCTAACACCCCCTCCAAAAACCAAGTTCAATCATGTTTGGGGGAAAAAGATATTACACATAAATTTGAAGTCTAATACCAACTGAAAGGGCTTGGAAATGAACAAGGTTAGAAATCTAAGGATAATACTCATTTAAATGGGGCTCGTCCAGTCAGGATCAATTTGTCCGAAAATCCAAGGCTAACACCCCTCCAAAAACCAAGTTAAATCATGTTTGGTGGAAAAGCCTATAACCCATAAATTTGAAGTCTAATACCATCTAAAAGGGCTTGGATATGAACAAGGTTAGAAATCTAAGCCTAATACTCATTTAAATGGGGCTCGTCGAGTCAGGATCAATTTGTCCGAAAATCCAAGGCTAACACCCCCTCCAAAAACCAAGTTCAATCATGTTTGGGGGAAAAGGATATTAGCCATAAATTTGAAGTATAATACCATCTAAAAGTGCTTGGATATGAACAAGGTTAGAAATCTAAGGCTAATATTCATTTAAATACAGCTCGTCGAGTCAGGATCAATTTGTCCGAAAATCCAAGGCTAACTCCCCCTCCAAAAACCAAGTTCAATCATGTTTGGGGAAAAAGGATATTACCCATAAATTTGAAGTCTAATACCAACTGAAAGGGCTTGGATATGAACAAGGTTAGAAATCTAAGGATAATACTCATTTAAATGGGGCTCGTCCATTCAGGATCAATTTGTCCGAAAATGCAAGGCTAACACCCCTCCAAAAACCAAGTTAAATCATGTTTGGTGGAAAAGCCTATAACCCATAAATTTGAAGTCTAATACCATCTAAAAGGGCTTGGATATGACCAAGGTTAGAAATCTAAGGCTAATACTCATTTAAATGGGGCTCGTCGAGTCAGGATCAATTTGTCCGAAAATCCAAGGCTAACACCCCCTCCAAAAACCAAGTTCAATCATGTTTGGGGGAAAAGGATATTACACATAAATTTGAAGTCTAATACCAACTGAAAGGGCTTGGAAATGAACAAGGTTAGAAATCTAAGGATAATACTCATTTAAATGGGGCTCGTCCAGTCAGGATCAATTTGTCCGAAAATCCAAGGCTAACACCCCTCCAAAAACCAAGTTAAATCATGTTTGGTGGAAAAGCCTATAACCCATAAATTTGAAGTCTAATACCATCTAAAAGGGCTTGGATATGAACAAGGTTAGAAATCTAAGGCTAATACTCATTTAAATGGGGCTCGTCGAGTCAGGATCAATTTGTCCGAAAATCCAAGGCTAACACCCCCTCCAAAAACCAAGTTCAATCATGTTTGGGGGAAAAGGATATTAGCCATAAATTTGAAGTCTAATACCATCTAAAAGTGCTTGGATATGAACAAGGTTAGAAATCTAAGGCTAATACTCATTTAAATACAGCTCGTCGAGTCAGGATCAATTTGTCTGAAAATCCAAGGCTAACACCCCCTCCAAAAACCAAGTTCAATCATGTTTGGGGGAAAAGGATATTAGCCATAAATTTGAAATCTAATACCAACTGAAAGGGCTTGGATATGAACAAGGTTAGAAATCTAAGGATAATACTCATTTAAATGGGGCTCGTCCAGTCAGGATCAATTTGTCCGAAAATCCAAGGCTAACACCCCTCCAAAAACCAAGTTAAATCATGTTTGGTGGAAAAGCCTATAACCCATAAATTTGAAGTCTAATACCATCTAAAAGGGCTTGGATATGAACAAGGTTAGAAATCTAAGGCTAATACTCATTTAAATGGGGCTCGTCGAGTCAGGATCAATTTGTCCGAAAATCCAAGGCTAACACCCCCTCCAAAAACCAAGTTCAATCATGTTTGGGGGAAAAGGATATTAGCCATAACTTTGAAGTATAATACCATCTAAAAGTGCTTGGATATGAACAAGGTTAGAAATCTAAGGCTAATATTCATTTAAATACAGCTCGTCGAGTCAGGATCAATTTGTCCGAAAATCCAAGGCTAACACCCCCTCCAAAAACCAAGTTCAATCATGTTTGGGGAAAAAGGATATTACCCATAAATTTGAAGTCTAATACCAACTGAAAGGGCTTGGATATGAACAAGGTTAGAAATCTAAGGATAATACTCATTTAAATGGGGCTCGTCCATTCAGGATCAATTTGTCCGAAAATCCAAGGCTAACACCCCTCCAAAAACCAAGTTAAATCATGTTTGGTGGAAAAGCCTATAACCCATAAATTTGAAGTCTAATACAATCTAAAAGGGCTTGGATATGAACAAGGTTAGAAATCTAAGGCTAATACTCATTTAAATGGGGCTCGTCGAGTCAGGATCAATTTGTCCGAAAATCCAAGGCTAACACCCCCTCCAAAAACCAAGTTCAATCATGTTTGGGGGAAAAGGATATTACCCATAAATTTGAAGTCTAATACCAACTGAAAGGGCTTGGATATGAACAAGGTTAGAAATCTAAGGATAATACTCATTTAAATTGGGCTCGTCCAGTCAGGATCAATTTGTCCGAAAATCCAAGGCTAACACCCCTCCAAAAACCAAGTTAAATCATGTTTGGTGGAAAAGCCTATAACCCATAAATTTGAAGTCTAATACCATCTAAAAGGGCTTGGATATGAACAAGGTTAGAAATCTAAGGCTAATACTCATTTAAATGGGGCTCGTCGAGTCAGGATCAATTTGTCCGAAAATCCAAGGCTAACACCCCCTCCAAAAACCAAGTTCAATCATGTTTGGGGGAAAAAGATATTACACATAAATTTGAAGTCTAATACCAACTGAAAGGGCTTGGAAATGAACAAGGTTAGAAATCTAAGGATAATACTCATTTAAATACAGCTCGTCGAGTCAGGATCAATTTGTCTGAAAATCCAAGGCTAACACCCCCTCCAAAAACCAAGTTCAATCATGTTTGGGGGAAAAGGATATTACCCATAAATTTGAAGTCTAATACCAACTGAAAGGGCTTGGATATGAACAAGGTTAGAAATCTAAGGATAATACTCATTTAAATGGGGCTCGTCCAGTCAGGATCAATTTGTCCGAAAATCCAAGGCTAACACCCCTCCAAAAACCAAGTTAAATCATGTTTGGTGGAAAAGCCTATAACCCATAAATTTGAAGTCTAATACCATCTAAAAGGGCTTGGATATGAACAAGGTTAGAAATCTAAGGCTAATACTCATTTAAATGGGGCTCGTCGAGTCAGGATCAATTTGTCCGAAAATCCAAGGCTAACACCCCTCCAAAAACCAAGTTAAATCATGTTTGGTGGAAAAGCCTATAACCCATAAATTTGAAGTCTAATACCATCTAAAAGGGCTTGGATATGAACAAGGTTAGAAATCTAAGGCTAATACTCATTTAAATGGGGCTCGTCGAGTCAGGATCAATTTGTCCGAAAATCCAAGGCTAACACCCCCTCCAAAAACCAAGTTCAATCATGTTTGGGGGAAAAGGATATTAGCCATAACTTTGAAGTATAATACCATCTAAAAGTGCTTGGATATGAACAAGGTTAGAAATCTAAGGCTAATATTCATTTAAATACAGCTCGTCGAGTCAGGATCAATTTGTCCGAAAATCCAAGGCTAACACCCCCTCCAAAAACCAAGTTCAATCATGTTTGGGGAAAAAGGATATTACCCATAAATTTGAAGTCTAATACCAACTGAAAGGGCTTGGATATGAACAAGGTTAGAAATCTAAGGATAATACTCATTTAAATGGGGCTCGTCCATTCAGGATCAATTTGTCCGAAAATCCAAGGCTAACACCCCTCCAAAAACCAAGTTAAATCATGTTTGGTGGAAAAGCCTATAACCCATAAATTTGAAGTCTAATACCATCTAAAAGGGCTTGGATATGAACAAGGTTAGAAATCTAAGGCTAATACTCATTTAAATGGGGCTCGTCGAGTCAGGATCAATTTGTCCGAAAATCCAAGGCTAACACCCCCTCCAAAAACCAAGTTCAATCATGTTTGGGGGAAAAGGATATTACCCATAAATTTGAAGTCTAATACCAACTGAAAGGGCTTGGATATGAACAAGGTTAGAAATCTAAGGATAATACTCATTTAAATTGGGCTCGTCCAGTCAGGATCAATTTGTCCGAAAATCCAAGGCTAACACCCCTCCAAAAACCAAGTTAAATCATGTTTAGTGGAAAAGCCTATAACCCATAAATTTGAAGTCTAATACCATCTAAAAGGGCTTGGATATGAACAAGGTTAGAAATCTAAGGCTAATACTCATTTAAATGGGGCTCGTCGAGTCAGGATCAATTTGTCCGAAAATCCAAGGCTAACACCCCTCCAAAAACCAAGTTAAATCATGTTTGGTGGAAAAGCCTATAACCCATAAATTTGAAGTCTAATACCATCTAAAAGGGCTTGGATATGAACAAGGTTATAAATCTAAGGCTAATACTCATTTAAATGGGGCTCGTCGAGTCAGGATCAATTTGTCCGAAAATCCAAGGCTAACACCCCCTCCAAAAACCAAGTTCAATCATGTTTGGGGGAAAAGGATATTACCCATAAATTTTAAGTCTAATACCATCTAAAAGGGCTTGGATATGAACAAGGTTAGAAATCTAAGGCTAATACTCATTTAAATGGGGCTCGTCGAGTCAGGATCAATTTGTCCGAAAATCCAAGGCTAACACCCCCTCCAAAAACCAAGTTCAATCATGTTTGGGGGAAAAGGATATTAGCCATAAATTTGAAGTCTAATACCATCTAAAAGTGCTTGGATATGAACAAGGTTAGAAATCTAAGGCTAATACTCATTTAAATACAGCTCGTCGAGTCAGGATCAATTTGTCTGAAAATCCAAGGCTAACACCCCCTCCAAAAACCAAGTTCAATCATGTTTGGGGGAAAAGGATATTACCCATAAATTTGAAGTCTAATACCAACTGAAAGGGCTTGGATATGAACAAGGTTAGAAATCTAAGGATAATACTCATTTAAATGGGGCTCGTCCAGTCAGGATCAATTTGTCCGAAAATCCAAGGCTAACACCCCTCCAAAAACCAAGTTAAATCATGTTTGGTGGAAAAGGATATTACCCATAAATTTGAAGTCTAATACCAACTGAAAGGGCTTGGATATGAACAAGTTTAGAAATCTAAGGATAATACTCATTTAAATGGGGCTCATCCATTCAGGATCAATTTGTCCGAAAATCCAAGGCTAACACCCCTCCAAAAACCAAGTTAAATCATGTTTGGTGGAAAAGCCTATAACCCATAAATTTGAAGTCTAATACCATCTAAAAGGGCTTGGATATGAACAAGGTTATAAATCTAAGGCTAATACTCATTTAAATGGGGCTCGTCGAGTCAGGATCAATTTGTCCGAAAATCCAAGGCTAACACCCCCTCCAAAAACCAAGTTCAATCATGTTTGGGGGAAAAGGATATTACCCATAAATTTTAAGTCTAATACCATCTAAAAGGGCTTGGATATGAACAAGGTTAGAAATCTAAGGCTAATACTCATTTAAATGGGGCTCGTCGAGTCAGGATCAATTTGTCCGAAAATCCAAGGGTAACACCCCCTCCAAAAACCAAGTTCAATCATGTTTGGGGGAAAAGGATATTAGCCATAAATTTGAAGTCTAATACCATCTAAAAGTGCTTGGATATGAACAAGGTTAGAAATCTAAGGCTAATACTCATATAAATGGGGCTCGTCGAGTCAGGATCAATTTGTCCGAAAATCCAAGCCTAACACCCCCTCCAAAAACCAAGTTCAATCATGTTTGGGGGAAAAGGATATTAGCCATAAATTTGAAGTCTAATACCAACTGAAAGGGCTTGGATATGAACAAGATTAGAATTCTAAGGCTAATATTCATTTAAATACAGCTCGTCGAGTCAGGATCAATTTGTCCGAAAATCCAAGGCTAACACCCCCTCCAAAAACCAAGTTCAATCATGTTTGGGGGAAAAGGATATTACCCATAAATTTGAATTCTAATACCAACTGAAAGGGCTTGGATATGAACAAGATTAGAAATCTAAGGCTAATACTCATTTAAATAGGGCTCGTCGAGTCAGGATCAATTTGTCCGAAAATCCAAGGCTAACACCCCTCCAAAAACCAAGTTCAATCATGTTTGGGGGAAAAGGATATTACCCATAAATTTGAAGTCTAATACCAACTAAAAGGGCTTGGATATGAACAAGGTTAGAAATCTAAGGATAATACTCATTTAAATGGGGCTCGTCCATTCAGGATCAATTTGTCCGAAAATCCAAGGCTAACACCCCCTCCAAAAACCAAGTTCAATCATGTTTGGGGGAAAAGGATATTACCCATAAATTTGAAGTCTAATACCAACTGAAAGGGCTTGGATATGAACAAGGTTATAAATCAAAGGCTAATACTCATTTAAATGGGGCTCGTCGAGTCAGGATCAATTTGTCTGAAAATCCAAGGCTAACACGCTCTCCAAAAACCAAGTTCAATCATGTTTGGGGGAAAAGCCTATAACCCATAAACTTGAAGTCTAATACCATCTAAAAGTGCTTGGATATGAACAAGATTAGAAATCTAAGGCTAATACTCATTTAAATAGGGCTCGTCGAGTCAGGATCAATTTGTCCGAAAATCCAAGGCTAACACCCCTCCAAAAACCAAGTTCAATCATGTTTGGGGGAAAAGGATATTACCCATAAATTTGAAGTCTAATACCAACTGAAAGGGCTTGGATATGAACAAGGTTAGAAATCTAAGGATAATACTCATTTAAATGGGGCTCGTCCATTCAGGATCAATTTGTCCGAAAATCCAAGGCTAACACCCCTCCAAAAACCAAGTTAAATCATGTTTGGTGGAAAAGCCTATAACCCATAAACTTGAAGTCTAATACCATCTAAAAGTGCTTGGATATGAACAAGATTAGAAATCTAAGGCTAATATTCATTTAAATACAGCTCGTCGAGTCAGGATCAATTTGTCCGAAAATCCAAGGCTAACACCCCCTCCAAAAACCAAGTTCAATCATGTTTGGGGGAAAAGGATATTACCCATAAATTTGAAGTGTAATACCAACTGAAAGGGCTTGGATATGAACAAGGTTAGAAATCTAAGGATAATACTCATTTAAATGGGGCTCGTCGAGTGAGGATCAATTTGTCCAAAAATCCAAGGCTAACACCCCTCCAAAAACCAAGTTAAATCATGTTTGGTGGAAAAGCCTATAACCCATAAATTTGAAGTCTAATACCATCTAAAAGGGCTTGGATATGAACAAGGTTATAAATCAAAGGCTAATACTCATTTAAATGGGGCTCGTCGAGTCAGGATCAATTTGTCTGAAAATCCAAGGCTAACACGCTCTCCAAAAACCAAGTTCAATCATGTTTGGGGGAAAAGCCTATAACCCATAAACTTGAAGTCTAATACCATCTAAAAGTGCTTGGATATGAACAAGATTAGAAATCTAAGGCTAATACTCATTTAAATAGGGCTCGTCGAGTCAGGATCATTTTTGTCCGAAAATCCAAGGCTAACACCCCTCCAAAAACCAAGTTCAATCATGTTTGGGGGAAAAGGATATTACCCATAAATTTGAAGTCTAATACCAACTGAAAGGGCTTGGATATGAACAACGTTAGAAATCTAAGGATAATACTCATTTAAATGGGGCTCGTCCATTCAGGATCAATTTGTCCGAAAATCCAAGGCTAACACCCCTCCAAAAACCAAGTTAAATCATGTTTGGTGGAAAAGCCTATAACCCATAAATTTGAAGTCTAATACCAACTGAAAGGGCTTGGATATGAACAAGGTTAGAAATCTAAGGATAATACTCATTTAAATGGGGCTCGTCGAGTCAGGATCAATTTGTCCGAAAATCCAAGGCTAACACCCCTCCAAAAACCAAGTTCAATCATGTTTGGGGGAAAAGCCTATAACCCATAAACTTGAAGTCTAATACCATCTAAAAGTGCTTGGATATTAACAAGATTAGAAATATAAGGCTAATACTCATTTAAATAAGACTCGTCGAGTCAGGATCAATTTGTCCGAAAATCCAAGGCTAACACCCCTCCAAAAACCAAGTTCAATCATGTTTGGGGGAAAAGCCTATAACCCATAAATTTGAAGTCTAATACCATCTAAAAGGGCTTGGATATGAACAAGGTTAGAAATCTAAGTCTAATAGTCATTTAAGTGGGGCTCGTCGAGTCAGGATCAATTTGTCCGAAAATCCAAGGCTAACACCCCCTCCAAAAACCAAGTTCAATCATGTTTGGGGGAAAAGGATATTACCCATAAATTTGAAGTCTAATACCATCTAAAAGTGCTTGGATATGAACAAGATTAGAAATATAAGGCTAATACTCATTTAAATAGGGCTCGTCGAGTCAGGATCAATTTGTCCGAAAATCCAAGGCTAACACCCCTCCAAAAACCAAGTTCAATCATGTTTGGGGGAAAAGCTATAACCCATAAATTTGAAGTCTAATACCATCTAAAAGGGCTTGGATATGAACAAGGTTAGAAATCTAAGGCTAATACTCATTTAAATGGGGCTCGTCGAGTCAGGATCAATTTGTCCGCAAATCCAAGGCTAACACGCTCTCCAAAAACCATGTTCAATCATGTTTGGGGGAAAAGGATATTACCCATAAATTTGAAGTCTAATACCATCTAAAAGTGCTTGGATATGAACAAGATTAGAAATATAAGGCTAATACTCATTTAAATAGGGCTCGTCGAGTCAGGATCAATTTGTCCGAAAATCCAAGGCTAACACCCCCTCCAAAAACCAAGTTCAATCATGTTTGGGGGAAAAGGATATTACCCATAAATTTGAAGTCTAATACCATCTAAAAGGGCTTGGATATGAACAAGGTTATAAATCAAAGGCTAATACTCATTTAAATGGGGCTCGTCGAGTCAGGATCAATTTGTCTGAAAATCCAAGGCTAACACGCTCTCCAAAAACCAAGTTCAATCATGTTTGGGGGAAAAGCCTATAACCCATAAACTTGAAGTCTAATACCATCTAAAAGTGCTTGGATATGAACAAGATTAGAAATCTAAGGCTAATACTCATTTAAATAGGGCTCGTCGAGTCAGGATCATTTTTGTCCGAAAATCCAAGGCTAACACCCCTCCAAAAACCAAGTTCAATCATGTTTGGGGGAAAAGGATATTACCCATAAATTTGAAGTCTAATACCAACTGAAAGGGCTTGGATATGAACAACGTTAGAAATCTAAGGATAATACTCATTTAAATGGGGCTCGTCCATTCAGGATCAATTTGTCCGAAAATCCAAGGCTAACACCCCTCCAAAAACCAAGTTAAATCATGTTTGGTGGAAAAGCCTATAACCCATAAATTTGAAGTCTAATACCAACTGAAAGGGCTTGGATATGAACAAGGTTAGAAATCTAAGGATAATACTCATTTAAATGGGGCTCGTCGAGTCAGGATCAATTTGTCCGAAAATCCAAGGCTAACACCCCTCCAAAAACCAAGTTCAATCATGTTTGGGGGAAAAGCCTATAACCCATAAACTTGAAGTCTAATACCATCTAAAAGTGCTTGGATATGAACAAGATTAGAAATATAAGGCTAATACTCATTTAAATAAGACTCGTCGAGTCAGGATCAATTTGTCCGAAAATCCAAGGCTAACACCCCTCCAAAAACCAAGTTCAATCATGTTTGGGGGAAAAGCTATAACCCATAAATTTGAAGTCTAATACCATCTAAAAGGGCTTGGATATGAACAAGGTTAGAAATCTAAGGCTAATACTCATTTAAATGGGGCTCGTCGAGTCAGGATCAATTTGTCCGCAAATCCAAGGCTAACACGCTCTCCAAAAACCATGTTCAATCATGTTTGGGGGAAAAGGATATTACCCATAAATTTGAAGTCTAATACCATCTAAAAGTGCTTGGATATGAACAAGATTAGAAATATAAGGCTAATACTCATTTAAATAGGGCTCGTCGAGTCAGGATCAATTTGTCCGAAAATCCAAGGCTAACACCCCTCCAAAAACCAAGTTCAATCATGTTTGGGGGAAAAGCCTATAACCCATAAATTTGAAGTCTAATACCATCTAAAAGTGCTTGGATATGAACAAGGTTAGAAATCTAAGGCTAATATTCATTTAAATACAGCTCGTCGAGTCAGGATCAATTTGTCCGAAAATCCAAGGCTCACAACCCCTCCAAAAACCAAGTTCAATCATGTTTGGGGGAAAAGGATATTACCCATAAATTTGAAGTCTATTACCAACTGAAAGGGCTTGGATATGAACAAGGTTAGAAATCTAAGGATAATACTCATTTAAATGGGGCTCGTCGAGTGAGGATCAATTTGTCCGAAAATCCAAGGCTAATACCCCTCCAAAAACCAAGTTAAATCATGTTTGGGGGAAAAGCCTATAACCCATAAATTTGAAGTCTAATACCATCTAAAAGGGCTTGGATATGAACAAGGTTAGAAATCTAAGGCTAATACTCATTTAAATGGGGCTCGTCGAGTCAGGATCAATTTGTCTGAAAATCCTAGGCTAACACGCTCTCCAAAAACCAAGTTCATTCATGTTTGGGGGAAAAGCCTATAACCCATAAACTTGAAGTCTAATACCATCTAAAAGTGCTTGGATATGAACAAGATTAGAAATCTAAGGCTAATACTCATTTAAATGGGGCTCGTCCAGTCAGGATCAATTTGTCTGAAAATCCAAGGCTAACACCCCCTCCAAAAACCAAGTTCAATCATGTTTGGGGGAAAAGGATATTACCCATAAATTTGAAGTATAATACCATCTAAAAGTGCTTGGATATGAACAAGGTTAGAAATCTAAGGCTAATATTCATTTAATTATGGCTCTTCGAGTCAGGATCAATTTGTCTGAAAATCCAAGGCTAACACCCCCTCCAAAAACCAAGTTCAATCATGTTTGGGGGAAAAGCCTATAACCCATAAATTTGAAGTCTAATACCATCTAAAAGGGCTTGGATATGAACAAGGTTAGAAATCTAAGGCTAATACTCATTTAAATGGGGCTCGTCGAGTCAGGATCAATTTGTCTGAAAATCCTAGGCTAACACGCTCTCCAAAAACCAAGTTCATTCATGTTTGGGGGAAAAGCCTATAACCCATAAACTTGAAGTCTAATACCATCTAAAATGGCTTGGATATGAATAAGGTTAGAAATATAAGTCTAATACTCATTTAAATAGGGCTCGTCGAGTCAGGATCAATTTGTCCGAAAATCCAAGGCTAACACCCCTCCAAAAACCAAGTTCAATCATGTTTGGGGGAAAAGCCTATAACCCATAAATTTGAAGTCTAATACCATCTAAAAGTGCTTCGATATGAACAAGGTTAGAAATCTAAGGCTAATATTCATTTAAATACGGCTCGTCGAGTCAGGATCAATTTATCCGAAAATCCAAGGCTAACACCCCTCCAAAAACCAAGTTCAATCATGTTTGGGGGAAAAGCCTATAACCCATAAATTTGAAGTCTAATACCATCTAAAAGTGCTTCGATATGAACAAGGTTAGAAATCTAAGGCTAATACTCATTTAAATAGGGCTCGTCGAGACAGGATCAATTTGTCCGAAAATCCAAGGCTAACACCCCCTGCAAAAACCAAGTTGAATCATGTTTGGGGGAAAAGGATATTACCCATAAATTTGAAGTCTAATACCATCTAAAAGTGCTTGGATATGAACAAGGTTAGAAATCTAAGGCTAATACTCATTTAAATAGGGCTCATCGAGTCAGGATCAATTTATCCGAAAATCCAAGGCTAACACCCCTCCAAAAACCAAGTTCAATCATGTTTGGGGGAAAAGCCTATAACCCATAAAGTTGAAGTCTAATACCATCTAAAAGTGCTTCGATATGAACAAGGTTAGTAATCAAAGGCTAATACTCATTTAAATAGGGCTCGTCGAGACAGGATCAATTTGTCCGAAAATCCAAGGCTAACACCCCCTGCAAAAACCAAGTTGAATCATGTTTGGCGGAAAAGGATATTACCCATAAATTTGAAGTCTAATACCATCTAAAAGTGCTTGGATATGAACAAGGTTAGAAATCTAAGGCTAATACTCATTTAAATAGGGCTCGTCGAGTCAGGATCAATTTGTCCGAAAATCCAAGGCTAACACCCCCTCCAAAAACCAAGTTCAATCATGTTTGGGGGAAAAGGATATGAGCCATAAATTTGAAGTCTAATACCATCTAAAAGTGCTTGGATATGAACAAGGTTAGAAATCTAAGGCTAATATTCATTTAAATACAGCTCGTCGAGTCAGGATCAATTTGTCCGAAAATCCAAGGCTCACACCCCCTCCAAAAACCAAGTTCAATCATGTTTGGGGGAAAAGGATATTACCTATAAATTTGAAGTCTATTACAAACTGAAAGGGCTTGGATATGAACAAGGTTAGAAATCTAAGGATAATACTCATTTAAATGGGGCTCGTCGAGTGAGGATCAATTTGTCCGAAAATCCAAGGCTAATACCCCTCCAAAAACCAAGTTAAATCATGTTTGGGGGAAAAGCCTATAACCCATAAATTTGAAGTCTAATACCATCTAAAAGGGCTTGGATATGAACAAGGTTAGAAATCTAAGGCTAATACTCATTTAAATGGGGCTCGTCGAGTCAGGATCAATTTGTCTGAAAATCCTAGGCTAACACGCTCTCCAAAAACCAAGTTCATTCATGTTTGGGGGAAAAGCCTATAACCCATAAACTTGAAGTCTAATACCATCTAAAATGGCTTGGATATGAATAAGGTTAGAAATATAAGTCTAATACTCATTTAAATAGGGCTCGTCGAGTCAGGATCAATTTGTCCGAAAATCCAAGGCTAACACCCCTCCAAAAACCAAGTTCAATCATGTTTGGGGGAAAAGCCTATAACCCATAAATTTGAAGTCTAATACCATCTAAAAGTGCTTCGATATGAACAAGGTTAGAAATCTAAGGCTAATATTCATTTAAATACGGCTCGTCGAGTCAGGATCAATTTATCCGAAAATCCAAGGCTAACACCCCTCCAAAAACCAAGTTCAATCATGTTTGGGGGAAAAGCCTATAACCCATAAATTTGAAGTCTAATACCATCTAAAAGTGCTTCGATATGAACAAGGTTAGAAATCTAAGGCTAATACTCATTTAAATAGGGCTCGTCGAGACAGGATCAATTTGTCCGAAAATCCAAGGCTAACACCCCCTGCAAAAACCAAGTTGAATCATGTTTGGGGGAAAAGGATATTACCCATAAATTTGAAGTCTAATACCATCTAAAAGTGCTTGGATATGAACAAGGTTAGAAATCTAAGGCTAATACTCATTTAAATAGGGCTCATCGAGTCAGGATCAATTTATCCGAAAATCCAAGGCTAACACCCCTCCAAAAACCAAGTTCAATCATGTTTGGGGGAAAAGGATATGAGCCATAAATTTGAAGTCTAATACCATCTAAAAGTGCTTGGATATGAACAAGGTTAGAAATCTAATGCTAATATTCATTTAAATACAGCTCGTCGAGTCAGGATCAATTTGTCCGAAAATCCAAGGCTCACAACCCCTCCAAAAACCAAGTTCAATCATGTTTGGGGGAAAAGGATATTACCCATAAATTTGAAGTCTATTACCAACTGAAAGGGCTTGGATATGAACAAGGTTAGAAATCTAAGGATAATACTCATTTAAATGGGGCTCGTCGAGTGAGGATCAATTTGTCCGAAAATCCAAGGCTAATACCCCTCCAAAAACCAAGTTAAATCATGTTTGGGGGAAAAGCCTATAACCCATAAATTTGAAGTCTAATACCATCTAAAAGGGCTTGGATATGAACAAGGTTAGAAATCTAAGGCTAATACTCATTTAAATGGGGCTCGTCGAGTCAAAATCAATTTGTCTGAAAATCCTAGGCTAACACGCTCTCCAAAAACCAAGTTCATTCATGTTTGGGGGAAAAGCCTATAACCCATAAACTTGAAGTCTAATACCATCTAAAAGTGCTTGGATATGAACAAGATTAGAAATCTAAGGCTAATACTCATTTAAATGGGGCTCGTCGAGTCAGGATCAATTTGTTTGAAAATCCAAGGCTAACACCCCCTCCAAAAACCAAGTTCAATCATGTTTGGGGGAAAAGGATATTACCCATAAATTTGAAGTATAATACCATCTAAAAGTGCTTGGATATGAACAAGGTTAGAAATCTAAGGCTAATATTCATTTAAATATGGCTCTTCGAGTCAGGATCAAAATTTCTGAAAATCCAAGGCTAACACCCCCTCCAAAAACCAAGTTCAATCATGTTTGGGGGAAAAGCCTATAACCCATAAATTTGAAGTCTAATACCATCTAAAATGGCTTGGATATGAATAAGGTTAGAAATATAAGTCTAATACTCATTTAAATAGGGCTCGTCGAGTCAGGATCAATTTGTCCGAAAATCCAAGGCTAACACCCCTCCAAAAACCAAGTTCAATCATGTTTGGGGGAAAAGCCTATAACCCATAAAGTTGAAGTCTAATACCATCTAAAAGTGCTTCGATATGAACAAGGTTAGAAATCTAAGGCTAATATTCATTTAAATACGACTCGTCGAGTCAGGATCAATTTATCCGAAAATCCAAGGCTAACACCCCTCCAAAAACCAAGTTCAATCATGTTTGGGGGAAAAGCCTATAACCCATAAATTTGAAGTCTAATACCATCTAAAAGTGCTTCGATATGAACAAGGTTAGAAATCAGGCTAATACTCATTTAAATAGGGCTCGTCGAGACAGGATCAATTTGTCCGAAAATCCAAGGCTAACACCCCCTGCAAAAACCAAGTTGAATCATGTTTGGGGGAAAAGGATATTACCCATAAATTTGAAGTCTAATACCATCTAAAAGTGCTTGGATATGAACAAGGTTAGAAATCTAAGGCTAATACTCATTTAAATAGGGCTCGTCGAGTCAGGATCAATTTGTCCGAAAATCCAAGGCTAACACCCCCTCCAAAAACCAAGTTCAATCATGTTTGGGGGAAAAGGATATGAGCCATAAATTTGAAGTCTAATACCATCTAAAAGTGCTTGGATATGAACAAGGTTAGAAATCTAAGGCTAATATTCATTTAAATACAGCTCGTCGAGTCAGGATCAATTTGTCCGAAAATCCAAGGCTCACACCCCCTCCAAAAACCAAGTTCAATCATGTTTGGGGGAAAAGGATATTACCTATAAATTTGAAGTCTATTACCAACTGAAAGGGCTTGGATATGAACAAGGTTAGAAATCTAAGGATAATACTCATTTAAATGGGGCTCGTCGAGTGAGGATCAATTTGTCCGAAAATCCAAGGCTAATACCCCTCCAAAAACCAAGTTAAATCATGTTTGGGGGAAAAGCCTATAACCCATAAATTTGAAGTCTAATACCATCTAAAAGGGCTTGGATATGAACAAGGTTAGAAATCTAAGGCTAATACTCATTTAAATGGGGCTCGTCGAGTCAGGATCAATTTGTCTGAAAATCCTAGGCTAACACGCTCTCCAAAAACCAAGTTCATTCATGTTTGGGGGAAAAGCCTATAACCCATAAACTTGAAGTCTAATACCATCTAAAAGTGCTTGGATATGAACAAGATTAGAAATCTAAGGCTAATACTCATTTAAATGGGGCTCGTCCAGTCAGGATCAATTTGTCTGAAAATCCAAGGCTAACACCCCCTCCAAAAACCAAGTTCAATCATGTTTGGGGGAAAAGGATATTACCCATAAATTTGAAGTATAATACCATCTAAAAGTGCTTGGATATGAACAAGGTTAGAAATCTAAGGCTAATATTCATTTAAATATGGCTCTTCGAGTCAGGATCAATTTGTCTGAAAATCCAAGGCTAACACCCCCTCCAAAAACCAAGTTCAATCATGTTTGGGGGAAAAGCCTATAACCCATAAATTTGAAGTCTAATACCATCTAAAATGGCTTGGATATGAATAAGGTTAGAAATATAAGTCTAATACTCATTTAAATAGGGCTCGTCGAGTCAGGATCAATTTGTCCGAAAATCCAAGGCTAACACCCCCTCCAAAAACCAAGTTCAATCATGTTTGGGGGAAAAGGATATGAGCCATAAATTTGAAGTCTAATACCATCTAAAAGTGCTTGGATATGAACAAGGTTAGAAATCTAAGGCTAATATTCATTTAAATACAGCTCGTCGAGTCAGGATCAATTTGTCCGAAAATCCAAGGCTCACACCCCCTCCAAAAACCAAGTTCAATCATGTTTGGGGGAAAAGGATATTACCTATAAATTTGAAGTCTATTACCAACTGAAAGGGCTTGGATATGAACAAGGTTAGAAATCTAAGGATAATACTCATTTAAATGGGGCTCGTCGAGTGAGGATCAATTTGTCCGAAAATCCAAGGCTAATACCCCTCCAAAAACCAAGTTAAATCATGTTTGGGGGAAAAGCCTATAACCCATAAATTTGAAGTCTAATACCATCTAAAAGGGCTTGGATATGAACAAGGTTAGAAATCTAAGGCTAATACTCATTTAAATGGGGCTCGTCGAGTCAGGATCAATTTGTCTGAAAATCCTAGGCTAACACGCTCTCCAAAAACCAAGTTCATTCATGTTTGGGGGAAAAGCCTATAACCCATAAACTTGAAGTCTAATACCATCTAAAAGTGCTTGGATATGAACAAGATTAGAAATCTAAGGCTAATACTCATTTAAATGGGGCTCGTCCAGTCAGGATCAATTTGTTTGAAAATCCAAGGCTAACACCCCCTCCAAAAACCAAGTTCAATCATGTTTGGGGGAAAAGGATATTACCCATAAATTTGAAGTATAATACCATCTAAAAGTGCTTGGATATGAACAAGGTTAGAAATCTAAGGCTAATATTCATTTAAATATGGCTCTTCGAGTCAGGATCAATTTGTCTGAAAATCCAAGGCTAACACCCCCTCCAAAAACCAAGTTCAATCATGTTTGGGGGAAAAGCCTATAACCCATAAATTTGAAGTCTAATACCATCTAAAATGGCTTGGATATGAATAAGGTTAGAAATATAAGTCTAATACTCATTTAAATAGGGCTCGTCGAGTCAGGATCAATTTGTCCGAAAATCCAAGGCTAACACCCCTCCAAAAACCAAGTTCAATCATGTTTGGGGGAAAAGCCTATAACCCATAAAGTTGAAGGCTAATACCATCTAAAAGTGCTTCGATATGAACAAGGTTAGAAATCTAAGGCTAATATTCATTTAAATACGACTCGTCGAGTCAGGATCAATTTATCCGAAAATCCAAGGCTAACACCCCTCCAAAAACCAAGTTCAATCATGTTTGGGGGAAAAGCCTATAACCCATAAATTTGAAGTCTAATACCATCTAAAAGTGCTTCGATATGAACAAGGTTAGAAATCTAAGGCTAATACTCATTTAAATAGGGCTCGTCGAGACAGGATCAATTTGTCCGAAAATCCAAGGCTCACAACCCCTCCAAAAACCAAGTTCAATCATGTTTGGGGGAAAAGGATATTACCCATAAATTTGAAGTCTATTACCAACTGAAAGGGCTTGGATATGAACAAGGTTAGAAATCTAAGGATAATACTCATTTAAATGGGGCTCGTCGAGTGAGGATCAATTTGTCCGAAAATCCAAGGCTAATACCCCTCCAAAAACCAAGTTAAATCATGTTTGGGGGAAAAGCCTATAACCCATAAATTTGAAGTCTAATACCATCTAAAAGGTCTTGGATATGAACAAGGTTAGAAATCTAAGGCTAATACTCATTTAAATGGGGCTCGTCGAGTCAGGATCAATTTGTCTGAAAATCCTAGGCTAACACGCTCTCCAAAAACCAAGTTCATTCATGTTTGGGGGAAAAGCCTATAACCCATAAACTTGAAGTCTAATACCATCTAAAAGTGCTTGGATATGAACAAGATTAGAAATCTAGGGCTAATACTCATTTAAATGGGGCTCGTCGAGTGAGGATCAATTTGTCCGAAAATCCAAGGCTAATACCCCTCCAAAAACCAAGTTAAATCATGTTTGGGGGAAAAGCCTATAACCCATAAATTTGAAGTCTACTACCATCTAAAAGGGCTTGGATATGAACAAGGTTAGAAATCTAAGGCTAATACTCATTTAAATGGGGCTCGTCGAGTCAGGATCAATTTGTCTGAAAATCCTAGGCTAACACGCTCTCCAAAAACCAAGTTCATTCATGTTTGGGGGAAAAGCCTATAACCCATAAACTTGAAGTCTAATACCATCTAAAAGTGCTTGGATATGAACAAGATTAGAAATCTAAGGCTAATACTCATTTAAATGGGGCTCGTCGAGTCAGGATCAATTTGTTTGAAAATCCAAGGCTAACACCCCCTCCAAAAACCAAGTTCAATCATGTTTGGGGGAAAAGGATATTACCCATAAATTTGAAGTATAATACCATCTAAAAGTGCTTGGATATGAACAAGGTTAGAAATCTAAGGCTAATATTCATTTAAATACAGCTCGTCGAGTCAGGATCAATTTGTCCGAAAATCCAAGGCTCACACCCCCTCCAAAAACCAAGTTCAATCATGTTTGGGGGAAAAGGATATTACCTATAAATTTGAAGTCTATTACCAACTGAAAGGGCTTGGATATGAACAAGGTTAGAAATCTAAGGATAATACTCATTTAAATGGGGCTCGTCGAGTGAGGATCAATTTGTCCGAAAATCCAAGGCTAATACCCCTCCAAAAACCAAGTTAAATCATGTTTGGGGGAAAAGCCTATAACCCATAAATTTGAAGTCTAATACCATCTAAAAGGGCTTGGATATGAACAAGGTTAGAAATCTAAGGCTAATACTCATTTAAATGGGGCTCGTCGAGTCAGGATCAATTTGTCTGAAAATCCTAGGCTAACACGCTCTCCAAAAACCAAGTTCATTCATGTTTGGGGGAAAAGCCTATAACCCATAAACTTGAAGTCTAATACCATCTAAAAGTGCTTGGATATGAACAAGATTAGAAATCTAAGGCTAATACTCATTTAAATGGGGCTCGTCGAGTCAGGATCAATTTGTTTGAAAATCCAAGGCTAACACCCCCTCCAAAAACCAAGTTCAATCATGTTTGGGGGAAAAGGATATTACCCATAAATTTGAAGTATAATACCATCTAAAAGTGCTTGGATATGAACAAGGTTAGAAATCTAAGGCTAATATTCATTTAAATATGGCTCTTCGAGTCAGGATCAAAATTTCTGAAAATCCAAGGCTAACACCCCCTCCAAAAACCAAGTTCAATCATGTTTGGGGGAAAAGCCTATAACCCATAAATTTGAAGTCTAATACCATCTAAAATGGCTTGGATATGAATAAGGTTAGAAATATAAGTCTAATACTCATTTAAATAGGGCTCGTCGAGTCAGGATCAATTTGTCCGAAAATCCAAGGCTAACACCCCTCCAAAAACCAAGTTCAATCATGTTTGGGGGAAAAGCCTATAACCCATAAAGTTGAAGTCTAATACCATCTAAAAGTGCTTCGATATGAACAAGGTTAGAAATCTAAGGCTAATATTCATTTAAATACGACTCGTCGAGTCAGGATCAATTTATCCGAAAATCCAAGGCTAACACCCCTCCAAAAACCAAGTTCAATCATGTTTGGGGGAAAAGCCTATAACCCATAAATTTGAAGTCTAATACCATCTAAAAGTGCTTCGATATGAACAAGGTTAGAAATCAGGCTAATACTCATTTAAATAGGGCTCGTCGAGACAGGATCAATTTGTCCGAAAATCCAAGGCTAACACCCCCTGCAAAAACCAAGTTGAATCATGTTTGGGGGAAAAGGATATTACCCATAAATTTGAAGTCTAATACCATCTAAAAGTGCTTGGATATGAACAAGGTTAGAAATCTAAGGCTAATACTCATTTAAATAGGGCTCGTCGAGTCAGGATCAATTTGTCCGAAAATCCAAGGCTAACACCCCCTCCAAAAACCAAGTTCAATCATGTTTGGGGGAAAAGGATATGAGCCATAAATTTGAAGTCTAATACCATCTAAAAGTGCTTGGATATGAACAAGGTTAGAAATCTAAGGCTAATATTCATTTAAATACAGCTCGTCGAGTCAGGATCAATTTGTCCGAAAATCCAAGGCTCACACCCCCTCCAAAAACCAAGTTCAATCATGTTTGGGGGAAAAGGATATTACCTATAAATTTGAAGTCTATTACCAACTGAAAGGGCTTGGATATGAACAAGGTTAGAAATCTAAGGATAATACTCATTTAAATGGGGCTCGTCGAGTGAGGATCAATTTGTCCGAAAATCCAAGGCTAATACCCCTCCAAAAACCAAGTTAAATCATGTTTGGGGGAAAAGCCTATAACCCATAAATTTGAAGTCTAATACCATCTAAAAGGGCTTGGATATGAACAAGGTTAGAAATCTAAGGCTAATACTCATTTAAATGGGGCTCGTCGAGTCAGGATCAATTTGTCTGAAAATCCTAGGCTAACACGCTCTCCAAAAACCAAGTTCATTCATGTTTGGGGGAAAAGCCTATAACCCATAAACTTGAAGTCTAATACCATCTAAAAGTGCTTGGATATGAACAAGATTAGAAATCTAAGGCTAATACTCATTTAAATGGGGCTCGTCCAGTCAGGATCAATTTGTCTGAAAATCCAAGGCTAACACCCCCTCCAAAAACCAAGTTCAATCATGTTTGGGGGAAAAGGATATTACCCATAAATTTGAAGTATAATACCATCTAAAAGTGCTTGGATATGAACAAGGTTAGAAATCTAAGGCTAATATTCATTTAAATATGGCTCTTCGAGTCAGGATCAATTTGTCTGAAAATCCAAGGCTAACACCCCCTCCAAAAACCAAGTTCAATCATGTTTGGGGGAAAAGCCTATAACCCATAAATTTGAAGTCTAATACCATCTAAAATGGCTTGGATATGAATAAGGTTAGAAATATAAGTCTAATACTCATTTAAATAGGGCTCGTCGAGTCAGGATCAATTTGTCCGAAAATCCAAGGCTAACACCCCCTCCAAAAACCAAGTTCAATCATGTTTGGGGGAAAAGGATATGAGCCATAAATTTGAAGTCTAATACCATCTAAAAGTGCTTGGATATGAACAAGGTTAGAAATCTAAGGCTAATATTCATTTAAATACAGCTCGTCGAGTCAGGATCAATTTGTCCGAAAATCCAAGGCTCACACCCCCTCCAAAAACCAAGTTCAATCATGTTTGGGGGAAAAGGATATTACCTATAAATTTGAAGTCTATTACCAACTGAAAGGGCTTGGATATGAACAAGGTTAGAAATCTAAGGATAATACTCATTTAAATGGGGCTCGTCGAGTGAGGATCAATTTGTCCGAAAATCCAAGGCTAATACCCCTCCAAAAACCAAGTTAAATCATGTTTGGGGGAAAAGCCTATAACCCATAAATTTGAAGTCTAATACCATCTAAAAGGGCTTGGATATGAACAAGGTTAGAAATCTAAGGCTAATACTCATTTAAATGGGGCTCGTCGAGTCAGGATCAATTTGTCTGAAAATCCTAGGCTAACACGCTCTCCAAAAACCAAGTTCATTCATGTTTGGGGGAAAAGCCTATAACCCATAAACTTGAAGTCTAATACCATCTAAAAGTGCTTGGATATGAACAAGATTAGAAATCTAAGGCTAATACTCATTTAAATGGGGCTCGTCCAGTCAGGATCAATTTGTTTGAAAATCCAAGGCTAACACCCCCTCCAAAAACCAAGTTCAATCATGTTTGGGGGAAAAGGATATTACCCATAAATTTGAAGTATAATACCATCTAAAAGTGCTTGGATATGAACAAGGTTAGAAATCTAAGGCTAATATTCATTTAAATATGGCTCTTCGAGTCAGGATCAATTTGTCTGAAAATCCAAGGCTAACACCCCCTCCAAAAACCAAGTTCAATCATGTTTGGGGGAAAAGCCTATAACCCATAAATTTGAAGTCTAATACCATCTAAAATGGCTTGGATATGAATAAGGTTAGAAATATAAGTCTAATACTCATTTAAATAGGGCTCGTCGAGTCAGGATCAATTTGTCCGAAAATCCAAGGCTAACACCCCTCCAAAAACCAAGTTCAATCATGTTTGGGGGAAAAGCCTATAACCCATAAAGTTGAAGGCTAATACCATCTAAAAGTGCTTCGATATGAACAAGGTTAGAAATCTAAGGCTAATATTCATTTAAATACGACTCGTCGAGTCAGGATCAATTTATCCGAAAATCCAAGGCTAACACCCCTCCAAAAACCAAGTTCAATCATGTTTGGGGGAAAAGCCTATAACCCATAAATTTGAAGTCTAATACCATCTAAAAGTGCTTCGATATGAACAAGGTTAGAAATCTAAGGCTAATACTCATTTAAATAGGGCTCGTCGAGACAGGATCAATTTGTCCGAAAATCCAAGGCTCACAACCCCTCCAAAAACCAAGTTCAATCATGTTTGGGGGAAAAGGATATTACCCATAAATTTGAAGTCTATTACCAACTGAAAGGGCTTGGATATGAACAAGGTTAGAAATCTAAGGATAATACTCATTTAAATGGGGCTCGTCGAGTGAGGATCAATTTGTCCGAAAATCCAAGGCTAATACCCCTCCAAAAACCAAGTTAAATCATGTTTGGGGGAAAAGCCTATAACCCATAAATTTGAAGTCTAATACCATCTAAAAGGTCTTGGATATGAACAAGGTTAGAAATCTAAGGCTAATACTCATTTAAATGGGGCTCGTCGAGTCAGGATCAATTTGTCTGAAAATCCTAGGCTAACACGCTCTCCAAAAACCAAGTTCATTCATGTTTGGGGGAAAAGCCTATAACCCATAAACTTGAAGTCTAATACCATCTAAAAGTGCTTGGATATGAACAAGATTAGAAATCTAGGGCTAATACTCATTTAAATGGGGCTCGTCGAGTCAGGATCAATTTGTCTGAAAATCCAAGGCTAACACTCCCTCCAAAAACCAATTTCAATCATGTTTGGGGGAAAAGGATATTACCCATAAATTTGAAGTATAATACCATCTAAAAGTGCTTGGATATGAACAAGGTTAGAAATCTAAGGCTAATATTCATTTAAATACGGCTCGTCGAGTCAGGATCAATTTATCCGAAAATCCAAGGCTAACACCCCTCCAAAAACCAAGTTCAATCATGTTTGGGGGAAAAGCCTATAACCCATAAATTTGAAGTCTAATACCATCTAAAAGTGCTTCGATATGAACAAGGTTAGAAATCTAAGGCTAATACTCATTTAAATAGGGCTCGTCGAGACAGGATCAATTTGTCCGAAAATCCAAGGCTAACACCCCCTGCAAAAACCAAGTTGAATCATGTTTGGGGGAAAAGGATATTACCCATAAATTTGAAGTCTAATACCATCTAAAAGTGCTTGGATATGAACAAGGTTAGAAATCTAAGGCTAATATTCATTTAAATACAGCTCGTCGAGTCAGGATCAATTTGTCCGAAAATCCAAGGCTCACACCCCCTCCAAAAACCAAGTTCAATCATGTTTGGGGGAAAAGGATATTACCTATAAATTTGAAGTCTATTACCAACTGAAAGGGCTTGGATATGAACAAGGTTAGAAATCTAAGGATAATACTCATTTAAATGGGGCTCGTCGAGTGAGGATCAATTTGTCCGAAAATCCAAGGCTAATACCCCTCCAAAAACCAAGTTAAATCATGTTTGGGGGAAAAGCCTATAACCCATAAATTTGAAGTCTAATACCATCTAAAAGGGCTTGGATATGAACAAGGTTAGAAATCTAAGGCTAATACTCATTTAAATGGGGCTCGTCGAGTCAGGATCAATTTGTCTGAAAATCCTAGGCTAACACGCTCTCCAAAAACCAAGTTCATTCATGTTTGGGGGAAAAGCCTATAACCCATAAACTTGAAGTCTAATACCATCTAAAAGTGCTTGGATATGAACAAGATTAGAAATCTAAGGCTAATACTCATTTAAATGGGGCTCGTCGAGTCAGGATCAATTTGTCTGAAAATCCAAGGCTAACACCCCCTCCAAAAACCAAGTTCAATCATGTTTGGGGGAAAAGGATATTACCCATAAATTTGAAGTATAATACCATCTAAAAGTGCTTGGATATGAACAAGGTTGGAAATCTAAGGCTAATATTCATTTAAATATGGCTCTTCGAGTGAGGATCAATTTGTCTGAAAATGCAAGGCTAACACCCCCTCCAAAAACCAAGTTCAATCATGTTTGGGGGAAAAGCCTATAACCCATAAATTTGAAGTCTAATACCATCTAAAATGGCTTGGATATGAATAAGGTTAGAAATATAAGTCTAATACTCATTTAAATAGGGCTCGTCGAGTCAGGATCAATTTGTCCGAAAATCCAAGGCTAACACCCCTCCAAAAACCAAGTTCAATCATGTTTGGGGGAAAAGCCTATAACCCATAAATTTGAAGTCTAATACCATCTAAAAGTGCTTCGATATGAACAAGGTTAGAAATCTAAGGCTAATATTCATTTAAATACGGCTCGTCGAGTCAGGATCAATTTATCCGAAAATCCAAGGCTAACACCCCTCCAAAAACCAAGTTCAATCATGTTTGGGGGAAAAGGATATGAGCCATAAATTTGAAGTCTAATACCATCTAAAAGTGCTTGGATATGAACAAGGTTAGAAATCTAAGGCTAATATTCATTTAAATACAGCTCGTCGAGTCAGGATCAATTTGTCCGAAAATCCAAGGCTCACACCCCCTCCAAAAACCAAGTTCAATCATGTTTGGGGGAAAAGGATATTACCTATAAATTTGAAGTCTATTACCAACTGAAAGGGCTTGGATATGAACAAGGTTAGAAATCTAAGGATAATACTCATTTAAATGGGGCTCGTCGAGTGAGGATCAATTTGTCCGAAAATCCAAGTCTAACACCCCCTCCAAAAACCAAGTTCAATCATGTTTGGGGGAAAAGCCTATAACCCATAAATTTGAAGTCTAATACCATCTAAAAGGGCTTGGATATGAACATGGTTAGAAATCTAAGGCTAATACTCATTTAAATGGGGCTCGTCGAGTCAGGATCAATTTGTCTGAAAATCCTAGGCTAACACCCCTCCAAAAACCAAGTTCAATCATGTTTGGGGGAAAAGCCTATAACCCATAAATTTGAAGTCTAATACCATCTAAAAGTGCTTCGATACGAACAAGGTTAGAAATCTAAGGCTAATATTCATTTAAATACGGCTCGTCGAGTCAGGATCAATTTGTCCGAAAATCCAAGGCTAACACCCCCTCCAAAAACCAAGTTCAATCATGTTTGGGGGAAAAGGATATTACCCATAAATTTGAAGTATAATACCATCTAAAAGTGCTTGGATATGAACAAGGTTGGAAATCTAAGCCTAATACTCATTTAAATATCGCTCTTCGAGTCAGGATCAATTTGTCTGAAAATCCAAGGCTAACACCCCCTCCAAAAACCAAGTTCAATCATGTTTGGGGGAAAAGCCTATAACCCATAAATTTGAAGTCTAATACCATCTATAATGGCTTGGATATGAATAAGGTTAGAAATATAAGTCTAATACTCATTTAAATAGGGCTCGTCGAGTCAGGATCAATTTGTCCGAAAATCCAAGGCTAACACCCCTCCAAAAACCAAGTTCAATCATGTTTGGGGGAAAAGCCTATAACCCATAAATTTGAAGTCTAATACCATCTAAAAGTGATTCGATATGAACAAGGTTAGAAATCTAAGGCTAATACTCATTTAAATAGGGCTCGTCGAGACAGGATCAATTTGTCCGAAAATCCAAGGCTAACACCCCCTGCAAAAACCAAGTTGAATCATGTTTGGGGGAAAAGGATATTACCCATAAATTTGAAGTCTAATACCATCTAAAAGTGCTTGGATATGAACAAGGTTAGAAATCTAAGGCTAATATTCATTTAAATACAGCTCGTCGAGTCAGGATCAATTTGTCCGAAAATCCAAGGCTCACACCCCCTCCAAAAACCAAGTTCAATCATGTTTGGGGGAAAAGGATATTACCTATAAATTTGAAGTCTATTACCAACTGAAAGGGCTTGGATATGAACAAGGTTAGAAATCTAAGGATAATACTCATTTAAATGGGGCTCGTCGAGTGAGGATCAATTTGTCCGAAAATCCAAGGCTAATACCCCTCCAAAAACCAAGTTAAATCATGTTTGGGGGAAAAGCCTATAACCCATAAATTTGAAGTCTAATACCATCTAAAAGGGCTTGGATATGAACAAGGTTAGAAATCTAAGGCTAATACTCATTTAAATGGGGCTCGTCGAGTCAGGATCAATTTGTCTGAAAATCCTAGGCTAACACGCTCTCCAAAAACCAAGTTCATTCATGTTTGGGGGAAAAGCCTATAACCCATAAACTTGAAGTCTAATACCATCTAAAAGTGCTTGGATATGAACAAGATTAGAAATCTAAGGCTAATACTCATTTAAATGGGGCTCGTCGAGTCAGGATCAATTTGTCTGAAAATCCAAGGCTAACACCCCCTCCAAAAACCAAGTTCAATCATGTTTGGGGGAAAAGGATATTACCCATAAATTTGAAGTATAATACCATCTAAAAGTGCTTGGATATGAACAAGGTTGGAAATCTAAGGCTAATATTCATTTAAATATGGCTCTTCGAGTGAGGATCAATTTGTCTGAAAATGCAAGGCTAACACCCCCTCCAAAAACCAAGTTGAATCATGTTTGGGGGAAAAGCCTATAACCCATAAATTTGAAGTCTAATACCATCTAAAAGGGCTTGGATATGAACAAGGTTATAAATCTAAGGATAATACTCATTTAAATGGGGCTCGTTGAGTCAGGATCAATTTGTCCGAAAATCCAAGGCTAACACCCCTCCAAAAACCAAGTTCAATCATGTTTGGGGAAAAATGATATTACCCATAAAGTTGAAGTCTAATACCAACTGAAAGGGCTTGGATATGAACAAGGTTAGAAATCTAAGGATAAAACTCATTTAAATGGGGCTCGTCGAGTGAGGATCAATTTGTCCGAAAATCCAAGGCTAACACCCCTCCAAAAACCAAGTTCAATCATGTTTGGGGGAAAAGCCTATAACCCATAAACTTGAAGTCTAATACCATCTAAAAGTGCTTGGATATGAACAAGATTAGAAATCTAAGGCTAATATTCATTTAAATACAGCTCCTCGAGTCAGGATCAATTTGTCCGAAAATCCAAGGCTAACACCCCCTCCAAAAACCAAGTTTAATCATGTTTGGGGGAAAAGGATATTACCCATAAATTTGAAGTCTATTACCAACTGAAAGGGCTTGGATATGAACAAGGTTAGAAATATAAGGATAATACTCATTTAAATGGGGCTCGTCGAGTGAGGATCAATTTGTCCGAAAATCCAAGTCTAACACCCCCTCCAAAAACCAAGTTCAATCATGTTTGGGGGAAAAGCCTATAACCCATAAATTTGAAGTCTAATACCATCTAAAAGTGCTTCGATATGAACAAGGTTAGAAATCTAAGGCTAATACTCATTTAAATAGGGCTCGTCGAGACAGGATCAATTTGTCCGAAAATCCAAGGCTCACAACCCCTCCAAAAACCAAGTTCAATCATGTTTGGGGGAAAAGGATATTACCCATAAATTTGAAGTCTATTACCAACTGAAAGGGCTTGGATATGAACAAGGTTAGAAATCTAAGGATAATACTCATTTAAATGGGGCTCGTCGAGTGAGGATCAATTTGTCCGAAAATCCAAGGCTAATACCCCTCCAAAAACCAAGTTAAATCATGTTTGGGGGAAAAGCCTATAACCCATAAATTTGAAGTCTAATACCATCTAAAAGGTCTTGGATATGAACAAGGTTAGAAATCTAAGGCTAATACTCATTTAAATGGGGCTCGTCGAGTCAGGATCAATTTGTCTGAAAATCCTAGGCTAACACGCTCTCCAAAAACCAAGTTCATTCATGTTTGGGGGAAAAGCCTATAACCCATAAACTTGAAGTCTAATACCATCTAAAAGTGCTTGGATATGAACAAGATTAGAAATCTAGGGCTAATACTCATTTAAATGGGGCTCGTCGAGTCAGGATCAATTTGTCTGAAAATCCAAGGCTAACACTCCCTCCAAAAACCAATTTCAATCATGTTTGGGGGAAAAGGATATTACCCATAAATTTGAAGTATAATACCATCTAAAAGTGCTTGGATATGAACAAGGTTAGAAATCTAAGGCTAATATTCATTTAAATACGGCTCGTCGAGTCAGGATCAATTTATCCGAAAATCCAAGGCTAACACCCCTCCAAAAACCAAGTTCAATCATGTTTGGGGGAAAAGCCTATAACCCATAAATTTGAAGTCTAATACCATCTAAAAGTGCTTCGATATGAACAAGGTTAGAAATCTAAGGCTAATACTCATTTAAATAGGGCTCGTCGAGACAGGATCAATTTGTCCGAAAATCCAAGGCTAACACCCCCTGCAAAAACCAAGTTGAATCATGTTTGGGGGAAAAGGATATTACCCATAAATTTGAAGTCTAATACCATCTAAAAGTGCTTGGATATGAACAAGGTTAGAAATCTAAGGCTAATATTCATTTAAATACAGCTCGTCGAGTCAGGATCAATTTGTCCGAAAATCCAAGGCTCACACCCCCTCCAAAAACCAAGTTCAATCATGTTTGGGGGAAAAGGATATTACCTATAAATTTGAAGTCTATTACCAACTGAAAGGGCTTGGATATGAACAAGGTTAGAAATCTAAGGATAATACTCATTTAAATGGGGCTCGTCGAGTGAGGATCAATTTGTCCGAAAATCCAAGGCTAATACCCCTCCAAAAACCAAGTTAAATCATGTTTGGGGGAAAAGCCTATAACCCATAAATTTGAAGTCTAATACCATCTAAAAGGGCTTGGATATGAACAAGGTTAGAAATCTAAGGCTAATACTCATTTAAATGGGGCTCGTCGAGTCAGGATCAATTTGTCTGAAAATCCTAGGCTAACACGCTCTCCAAAAACCAAGTTCATTCATGTTTGGGGGAAAAGCCTATAACCCATAAACTTGAAGTCTAATACCATCTAAAAGTGCTTGGATATGAACAAGATTAGAAATCTAAGGCTAATACTCATTTAAATGGGGCTCGTCGAGTCAGGATCAATTTGTCTGAAAATCCAAGGCTAACACCCCCTCCAAAAACCAAGTTCAATCATGTTTGGGGGAAAAGGATATTACCCATAAATTTGAAGTATAATACCATCTAAAAGTGCTTGGATATGAACAAGGTTGGAAATCTAAGGCTAATATTCATTTAAATATGGCTCTTCGAGTGAGGATCAATTTGTCTGAAAATGCAAGGCTAACACCCCCTCCAAAAACCAAGTTCAATCATGTTTGGGGAAAAAGCCTATAACCCATAAATTTGAAGTCTAATACCATCTAAAATGGCTTGGATATGAATAAGGTTAGAAATATAAGTCTAATACTCATTTAAATAGGGCTCGTCGAGTCAGGATCAATTTGTCCGAAAATCCAAGGCTAACACCCCTCCAAAAACCAAGTTCAATCATGTTTGGGGGAAAAGCCTATAACCCATAAATTTGAAGTCTAATACCATCTAAAAGTGCTTCGATATGAACAAGGTTAGAAATCTAAGGCTAATATTCATTTAAATACGGCTCGTCGAGTCAGGATCAATTTATCCGAAAATCCAAGGCTAACACCCCTCCAAAAACCAAGTTCAATCATGTTTGGGGGAAAAGGATATGAGCCATAAATTTGAAGTCTAATACCATCTAAAAGTGCTTGGATATGAACAAGGTTAGAAATCTAAGGCTAATATTCATTTAAATACAGCTCGTCGAGTCAGGATCAATTTGTCCGAAAATCCAAGGCTCACACCCCCTCCAAAAACCAAGTTCAATCATGTTTGGGGGAAAAGGATATTACCTATAAATTTGAAGTCTATTACCAACTGAAAGGGCTTGGATATGAACAAGGTTAGAAATCTAAGGATAATACTCATTTAAATGGGGCTCGTCGAGTGAGGATCAATTTGTCCGAAAATCCAAGTCTAACACCCCCTCCAAAAACCAAGTTCAATCATGTTTGGGGGAAAAGCCTATAACCCATAAATTTGAAGTCTAATACCATCTAAAAGGGCTTGGATATGAACATGGTTAGAAATCTAAGGCTAATACTCATTTAAATGGGGCTCGTCGAGTCAGGATCAATTTGTCTGAAAATCCTAGGCTAACACCCCTCCAAAAACCAAGTTCAATCATGTTTGGGGGAAAAGCCTATAACCCATAAATTTGAAGTCTAATACCATCTAAAAGTGCTTCGATACGAACAAGGTTAGAAATCTAAGGCTAATATTCATTTAAATACGGCTCGTCGAGTCAGGATCAATTTGTCCGAAAATCCAAGGCTAACACCCCCTCCAAAAACCAAGTTCAATCATGTTTGGGGGAAAAGGATATTACCCATAAATTTGAAGTATAATACCATCTAAAAGTGCTTGGATATGAACAAGGTTGGAAATCTAAGCCTAATACTCATTTAAATATCGCTCTTCGAGTCAGGATCAATTTGTCTGAAAATCCAAGGCTAACACCCCCTCCAAAAACCAAGTTCAATCATGTTTGGGGGAAAAGCCTATAACCCATAAATTTGAAGTCTAATACCATCTAAAATGGCTTGGATATGAATAAGGTTAGAAATATAAGTCTAATACTCATTTAAATAGGGCTCGTCGAGTCAGGATCAATTTGTCCGAAAATCCAAGGCTAACACCCCTCCAAAAACCAAGTTCAATCATGTTTGGGGGAAAAGCCTATAACCCATAAATTTGAAGTCTAATACCATCTAAAAGTGCTTCGATATGAACAAGGTTAGAAATCTAAGGCTAATATTCATTTAAATACGGCTCGTCGAGTCAGGATCAATTTATCCGAAAATCCAAGGCTAACACCCCTCCAAAAACCAAGTTCAATCATGTTTGGGGGAAAAGGATATGAGCCATAAATTTGAAGTCTAATACCATCTAAAAGTGCTTGGATATGAACAAGGTTAGAAATCTAAGGCTAATATTCATTTAAATACAGCTCGTCGAGTCAGGATCAATTTGTCCGAAAATCCAAGGCTCACACCCCCTCCAAAAACCAAGTTCAATCATGTTTGGGGGAAAAGGATATTACCTATAAATTTGAAGTCTATTACCAACTGAAAGGGCTTGGATATGAACAAGGTTAGAAATCTAAGGATAATACTCATTTAAATGGGGCTCGTCGAGTGAGGATCAATTTGTCCGAAAATCCAAGTCTAACACCCCCTCCAAAAACCAAGTTCAATCATGTTTGGGGGAAAAGCCTATAACCCATAAATTTGAAGTCTAATACCATCTAAAAGGGCTTGGATATGAACATGGTTAGAAATCTAAGGCTAATACTCATTTAAATGGGGCTCGTCGAGTCAGGATCAATTTGTCTGAAAATCCTAGGCTAACACCCCTCCAAAAACCAAGTTCAATCATGTTTGGGGGAAAAGCCTATAACCCATAAATTTGAAGTCTAATACCATCTAAAAGTGCTTCGATACGAACAAGGTTAGAAATCTAAGGCTAATATTCATTTAAATACGGCTCGTCGAGTCAGGATCAATTTGTCCGAAAATCCAAGGCTAACACCCCCTCCAAAAACCAAGTTCAATCATGTTTGGGGGAAAAGGATATTACCCATAAATTTGAAGTATAATACCATCTAAAAGTGCTTGGATATGAACAAGGTTGGAAATCTAAGCCTAATACTCATTTAAATATCGCTCTTCGAGTCAGGATCAATTTGTCTGAAAATCCAAGGCTAACACCCCCTCCAAAAACCAAGTTCAATCATGTTTGGGGGAAAAGCCTATAACCCATAAATTTGAAGTCTAATACCATCTATAATGGCTTGGATATGAATAAGGTTAGAAATATAAGTCTAATACTCATTTAAATAGGGCTCGTCGAGTCAGGATCAATTTGTCCGAAAATCCAAGGCTAACACCCCTCCAAAAACCAAGTTCAATCATGTTTGGGGGAAAAGCCTATAACCCATAAATTTGAAGTCTAATACCATCTAAAAGTGATTCGATATGAACAAGGTTAGAAATCTAAGGATAAAACTCATTTAAATGGGGCTCGTCGAGTCAGGATCAATTTATCCAAAAATCCAAGGCTAACACCCCTCCAAAAACCAAGTTCAATCATGTTTGGGGGAAAAGGATATGAGCCATAAACTTGAAGTCTAATACCATCTAAAAGTGCTTGGATATGAACAAGGTTAGAAATCTAAGGCTAATATTCATTTAAATACGGCTCGTCGAGTCAGGATCAATTTATCCGAAAATCCAAGGCTAACACCCCTCCAAAAACCAAGTTCAATCATGTTTGGGGGAAAAGCCTATAACCCATAAATTTGAAGTCTAATACCATCTAAAAGTGCTTCGATATGAACAAGGTTAGAAATCTAAGGCTAATACTCATTTAAATAGGGCTCGTCGAGACAGGATCAATTTGTCCGAAAATCCAAGGCTAACACCCCCTGCAAAAACCAAGTTGAATCATGTTTGGGGGAAAAGGATATTACCCATAAATTTGAAGTCTAATACCATCTAAAAGTGCTTGGATATGAACAAGGTTAGAAATCTAAGGCTAATATTCATTTAAATACAGCTCGTCGAGTCAGGATCAATTTGTCCGAAAATCCAAGGCTCACACCCCCTCCAAAAACCAAGTTCAATCATGTTTGGGGGAAAAGGATATTACCTATAAATTTGAAGTCTATTACCAACTGAAAGGGCTTGGATATGAACAAGGTTAGAAATCTAAGGATAATACTCATTTAAATGGGGCTCGTCGAGTGAGGATCAATTTGTCCGAAAATCCAAGGCTAATACCCCTCCAAAAACCAAGTTAAATCATGTTTGGGGGAAAAGCCTATAACCCATAAATTTGAAGTCTAATACCATCTAAAAGGGCTTGGATATGAACAAGGTTAGAAATCTAAGGCTAATACTCATTTAAATGGGGCTCGTCGAGTCAGGATCAATTTGTCTGAAAATCCTAGGCTAACACGCTCTCCAAAAACCAAGTTCATTCATGTTTGGGGGAAAAGCCTATAACCCATAAACTTGAAGTCTAATACCATCTAAAAGTGCTTGGATATGAACAAGATTAGAAATCTAAGGCTAATACTCATTTAAATGGGGCTCGTCGAGTTAGGATCAATTTGTCTGAAAATCCAAGGCTAACACCCCCTCCAAAAACCAAGTTCAATCATGTTTGGGGGAAAAGGATATTACCCATAAATTTGAAGTATAATACCATCTAAAAGTGCTTGGATATGAACAAGGTTGGAAATCTAAGGCTAATATTCATTTAAATATGGCTCTTCGAGTGAGGATCAATTTGTCTGAAAATGCAAGGCTAACACCCCCTCCAAAAACCAAGTTGAATCATGTTTGGGGGAAAAGCCTATAACCCATAAATTTGAAGTCTAATACCATCTAAAAGGGCTTGGATATGAACAAGGTTATAAATCTAAGGATAATACTCATTTAAATGGGGCTCGTTGAGTCAGGATCAATTTGTCCGAAAATCCAAGGCTAACACCCCTCCAAAAACCAAGTTCAATCATGTTTGGGGAAAAATGATATTACCCATAAAGTTGAAGTCTAATACCAACTGAAAGGGCTTGGATATGAACAAGGTTAGAAATCTAAGGATAAAACTCATTTAAATGGGGCTCGTCGAGTGAGGATCAATTTGTCCGAAAATCCAAGGCTAACACCCCTCCAAAAACCAAGTTCAATCATGTTTGGGGGAAAAGCCTATAACCCATAAACTTGAAGTCTAATACCATCTAAAAGTGCTTGGATATGAACAAGATTAGAAATCTAAGGCTAATATTCATTTAAATACAGCTCCTCGAGTCAGGATCAATTTGTCCGAAAATCCAAGGCTAACACCCCCTCCAAAAACCAAGTTTAATCATGTTTGGGGGAAAAGGATATTACCCATAAATTTGAAGTCTATTACCAACTGAAAGGGCTTGGATATGAACAAGGTTAGAAATATAAGGATAATACTCATTTAAATGGGGCTCGTCGAGTGAGGATCAATTTGTCCGAAAATCCAAGTCTAACACCCCCTCCAAAAACCAAGTTCAATCATGTTTGGGGGAAAAGCCTATAACCCATAAATTTGAAGTCTAATACCATCTAAAAGTGCTTCGATATGAACAAGGTTAGAAATCTAAGGCTAATACTCATTTAAATAGGGCTCGTCGAGACAGGATCAATTTGTCCGAAAATCCAAGGCTCACAACCCCTCCAAAAACCAAGTTCAATCATGTTTGGGGGAAAAGGATATTACCCATAAATTTGAAGTCTATTACCAACTGAAAGGGCTTGGATATGAACAAGGTTAGAAATCTAAGGATAATACTCATTTAAATGGGGCTCGTCGAGTGAGGATCAATTTGTCCGAAAATCCAAGGCTAATACCCCTCCAAAAACCAAGTTAAATCATGTTTGGGGGAAAAGCCTATAACCCATAAATTTGAAGTCTAATACCATCTAAAAGGTCTTGGATATGAACAAGGTTAGAAATCTAAGGCTAATACTCATTTAAATGGGGCTCGTCGAGTCAGGATCAATTTGTCTGAAAATCCTAGGCTAACACGCTCTCCAAAAACCAAGTTCATTCATGTTTGGGGGAAAAGCCTATAACCCATAAACTTGAAGTCTAATACCATCTAAAAGTGCTTGGATATGAACAAGATTAGAAATCTAGGGCTAATACTCATTTAAATGGGGCTCGTCGAGTCAGGATCAATTTGTCTGAAAATCCAAGGCTAACACTCCCTCCAAAAACCAATTTCAATCATGTTTGGGGGAAAAGGATATTACCCATAAATTTGAAGTATAATACCATCTAAAAGTGCTTGGATATGAACAAGGTTAGAAATCTAAGGCTAATATTCATTTAAATACGGCTCGTCGAGTCAGGATCAATTTATCCGAAAATCCAAGGCTAACACCCCTCCAAAAACCAAGTTCAATCATGTTTGGGGGAAAAGCCTATAACCCATAAATTTGAAGTCTAATACCATCTAAAAGTGCTTCGATATGAACAAGGTTAGAAATCTAAGGCTAATACTCATTTAAATAGGGCTCGTCGAGACAGGATCAATTTGTCCGAAAATCCAAGGCTAACACCCCCTGCAAAAACCAAGTTGAATCATGTTTGGGGGAAAAGGATATTACCCATAAATTTGAAGTCTAATACCATCTAAAAGTGCTTGGATATGAACAAGGTTAGAAATCTAAGGCTAATATTCATTTAAATACAGCTCGTCGAGTCAGGATCAATTTGTCCGAAAATCCAAGGCTCACACCCCCTCCAAAAACCAAGTTCAATCATGTTTGGGGGAAAAGGATATTACCTATAAATTTGAAGTCTATTACCAACTGAAAGGGCTTGGATATGAACAAGGTTAGAAATCTAAGGATAATACTCATTTAAATGGGGCTCGTCGAGTGAGGATCAATTTGTCCGAAAATCCAAGGCTAATACCCCTCCAAAAACCAAGTTAAATCATGTTTGGGGGAAAAGCCTATAACCCATAAATTTGAAGTCTAATACCATCTAAAAGGGCTTGGATATGAACAAGGTTATAAATCTAAGGATAATACTCATTTAAATGGGGCTCGTTGAGTCAGGATCAATTTGTCCGAAAATCCAAGGCTAACACCCCTCCAAAAACCAAGTTCAATCATGTTTGGGGAAAAATGATATTACCCATAAAGTTGAAGTCTAATACCAACTGAAAGGGCTTGGATATGAACAAGGTTAGAAATCTAAGGATAAAACTCATTTAAATGGGGCTCGTCGAGTGAGGATCAATTTGTCCGAAAATCCAAGGCTAACACCCCTCCAAAAACCAAGTTCAATCATGTTTGGGGGAAAAGCCTATAACCCATAAACTTGAAGTCTAATACCATCTAAAAGTGCTTGGATATGAACAAGATTAGAAATCTAAGGCTAATATTCATTTAAATACAGCTCCTCGAGTCAGGATCAATTTGTCCGAAAATCCAAGGCTAACACCCCCTCCAAAAACCAAGTTTAATCATGTTTGGGGGAAAAGGATATTACCCATAAATTTGAAGTCTATTACCAACTGAAAGGGCTTGGATATGAACAAGGTTAGAAATATAAGGATAATACTCATTTAAATGGGGCTCGTCGAGTGAGGATCAATTTGTCCGAAAATCCAAGTCTAACACCCCCTCCAAAAACCAAGTTCAATCATGTTTGGGGGAAAAGCCTATAACCCATAAATTTGAAGTCTAATACCATCTAAAAGTGCTTCGATATGAACAAGGTTAGAAATCTAAGGCTAATACTCATTTAAATAGGGCTCGTCGAGACAGGATCAATTTGTCCGAAAATCCAAGGCTCACAACCCCTCCAAAAACCAAGTTCAATCATGTTTGGGGGAAAAGGATATTACCCATAAATTTGAAGTCTATTACCAACTGAAAGGGCTTGGATATGAACAAGGTTAGAAATCTAAGGATAATACTCATTTAAATGGGGCTCGTCGAGTGAGGATCAATTTGTCCGAAAATCCAAGGCTAATACCCCTCCAAAAACCAAGTTAAATCATGTTTGGGGGAAAAGCCTATAACCCATAAATTTGAAGTCTAATACCATCTAAAAGGTCTTGGATATGAACAAGGTTAGAAATCTAAGGCTAATACTCATTTAAATGGGGCTCGTCGAGTCAGGATCAATTTGTCTGAAAATCCTAGGCTAACACGCTCTCCAAAAACCAAGTTCATTCATGTTTGGGGGAAAAGCCTATAACCCATAAACTTGAAGTCTAATACCATCTAAAAGTGCTTGGATATGAACAAGATTAGAAATCTAGGGCTAATACTCATTTAAATGGGGCTCGTCGAGTCAGGATCAATTTGTCTGAAAATCCAAGGCTAACACTCCCTCCAAAAACCAATTTCAATCATGTTTGGGGGAAAAGGATATTACCCATAAATTTGAAGTATAATACCATCTAAAAGTGCTTGGATATGAACAAGGTTAGAAATCTAAGGCTAATATTCATTTAAATACGGCTCGTCGAGTCAGGATCAATTTATCCGAAAATCCAAGGCTAACACCCCTCCAAAAACCAAGTTCAATCATGTTTGGGGGAAAAGCCTATAACCCATAAATTTGAAGTCTAATACCATCTAAAAGTGCTTCGATATGAACAAGGTTAGAAATCTAAGGCTAATACTCATTTAAATAGGGCTCGTCGAGACAGGATCAATTTGTCCGAAAATCCAAGGCTAACACCCCCTGCAAAAACCAAGTTGAATCATGTTTGGGGGAAAAGGATATTACCCATAAATTTGAAGTCTAATACCATCTAAAAGTGCTTGGATATGAACAAGGTTAGAAATCTAAGGCTAATATTCATTTAAATACAGCTCGTCGAGTCAGGATCAATTTGTCCGAAAATCCAAGGCTCACACCCCCTCCAAAAACCAAGTTCAATCATGTTTGGGGGAAAAGGATATTACCTATAAATTTGAAGTCTATTACCAACTGAAAGGGCTTGGATATGAACAAGGTTAGAAATCTAAGGATAATACTCATTTAAATGGGGCTCGTCGAGTGAGGATCAATTTGTCCGAAAATCCAAGGCTAATACCCCTCCAAAAACCAAGTTAAATCATGTTTGGGGGAAAAGCCTATAACCCATAAATTTGAAGTCTAATACCATCTAAAAGGGCTTGGATATGAACAAGGTTAGAAATATAAGGCTAATACTCATTTAAATGGGGCTCGTCGAGTCAGGATCAATTTGTCTGAAAATCCTAGGCTAACACGCTCTCCAAAAACCAAGTTCAATCATGTTTGGGGGAAAAGCCTATAACCCATAAACTTGAAGTCTAATACCATCTAAAAGTGCTTGGATATGAACAAGATTAGAAATCTAAGGCTAATACTCATTTAAATGGGGCTCGTCGAGTCAGGATCAATTTGTCTGAAAATCCAAGGCTAACACCCCCTCCAAAAACCAAGTTCAATCATGTTTGGGGGAAAAGGATATTGCCCATAAATTTGAAGTATAATACCATCTAAAAGTGCTTGGATATGAACAAGGTTAGAAATCTAAGGCTAATATTCATTTAAATATGGCTCTTCGAGTCAGGATCAATTTGTCCGAAAATCCAAGGCTAACACCCCCTCCAAAAACCAAGTTCAATCATGTTTGGGGGAAAAGCCTATAACCCATAAATTTGAAGTCTAATACCATCTAAAATGGCTTGGATATGAATAAGGTTAGAAATATAAGTCTAATACTCATTTAAATAGGGCTCGTCGAGTCAGGATCAATTTGTCCGAAAATCCAAGGCTAACACCCCTCCAAAAACCAAGTTCAATCATGTTTGGGGGAAAAACCTATAACCCATAAATTTGAAGTCTAATACCATCTAAAAGGGCCTGGATATGAACAAGGTTAGAAATCTAAGGCTAATACTCATTTAAATGGGGCTCGTCGAGTCAGGATCAATTTGTCCGAAAATCCAAGGCTAACACCCCCTCCAAAAACCAAGTTCAATCATGTTTGGGGGAAAAGCCTATAACCCATAAATTTGAAGTCTAATACAATATAAAAGGGCTTGGATATGAACAAGGTTAGATATCTAAGGCTAATACTCATTTATATAGGGCTCCTCGAGTCAGGATCAATTTGTCCGAAAATCCAAGGCTAACACCTCCTCCAAAAACCAAGTTGAATCATGTTAGGGGGAAAAGGATATTACCCATAAATTTGAAGTCTAATATCATCTAAAAGTGCTTGGATATGAACAAGGTTAGAAATCTAAGGCTAATACTCATTTAAATAGGGCTCGTCCACTCAGGATCAATTTGTCCGAAAATCCAAGGCTAACACCCCCTCCAAAAACCAAGTTCAATCATGTTTGGGGGAAAAGGATATTACCCATAAACTTGAAGTCTAATACCATCTAAAAGTTCTTGGATATGAACAATATTAGAAATGTAAGGCTAATACTCATTTAAATAGGGCTCGACAAGTCAGGATCAATTTGTCCGAAAATCCAAGGCTAACACCTCCTCCAAAAACCAAGTTGAATCATGTTTGGGGGAAAAGCCTATAACCCATAAATTTGAAGTCTAATACCATCTAAAAGGGCTTGGATATGAACAAGGTTATAAATCTAAGGATAATACTCATTTAAATGGGGCTCGTCGAGTCAGGATCAATTTGTCCGAAAATCCAAGGCTAACACCCCTCCAAAAACCAAGTTCAATCATGTTTGGGGAAAAAAGATATTACCCATAAAGTTGAAGTCTAATACCAACTGAAAGGGCTTGGATATGAACAAGGTTAGAAATCTAAGGATAAAACTCATTTAAATGGGGCTCGTCGAGTGAGGATCAATTTGTCCGAAAATCCAAGGCTAACACCCCTCCAAAAACCAAGTTCAATCATGTTTGGGGGAAAAGCCTATAACCCATAAACTTGAAGTCTAATACCATCTAAAAGTGCTTGGATATGAACAAGATTAGAAATCTAAGGCTAATATTCATTTAAATACAGCTCCTCGAGTCAGGATCAATTTGTCCGAAAATCCAAGGCTAACACCCCCTCCAAAAACCAAGTTGAATCATGTTTGGGGGAAAAGGATATTACCCATAAATTTGAAGTCTATTACCAACTGAAAGGGCTTGGATATGAACAAGGTTAGAAATATAAGGATAATACTCATTTAAATGGGGCTCGTCGAGTGAGGATCAATTTGTCCGAAAATCCAAGGCTAATACCCCTCCAAAAACCAAGTTAAATCATGTTTGGGGGAAAAGCCTATAACCCATAAATTTGAAGTCTAATACCATCTAAAAGGGCTTGGATATGAACAAGGTTAGAAATCTAAGGCTAATACTCATTTAAATGGGGCTCGTCCAGTCAGGATCAATTTGTCTGAAAATCCTAGGCTAACACGCTCTCCAAAAACCAAGTTCAATCATGTTTGGGGGAAAAGCCTATAACCCATAAACTTGAAGTCTAATACCATCTAAAAGTGCTTGGATATGAACAAGATTAGAAATCTAAGGCTAATACTCATTTAAATGGGGCTCGTCGAGTCAGGATCAATTTGTCTGAAAATCCAAGGCTAACACCCCCTCCAAAAACCAAGTTCAATCATGTTTGGGGGAAAAGGATATTACCCATAAATTTGAAGTATAATACCATCTAAAAGTGCTTGGATATGAACAAGGTTAGAAATCTAAGGCTAATATTCATTTAAATATGGCTCTTCGAGTCAGGATCAATTTGTCCGAAAATCCAAGGCTAACACCCCCTCCAAAAACCATGTTCAATCATGTTTGGGGGAAAAGCCTATAACCCATAAATTTGAAGTCTAATACCATCTAAAATGGCTTGGATATGAATAAGGTTAGAAATATAAGTCTCATACTCATTTAAATAGGGATCGTCGAGTCAGGATCAATTTGTCCGAAAATCCAAGGCTAACACCCCTCCAAAAACCAAGTTCAATCATGTTTGGGGGAAAAACCTATAACCCATAAATTTGAAGTCTAATACCATCTAAAAGGGCCTGGATATGAACAAGGTTAGAAATCTAAGGCTAATACTCATTTAAATGGGGCTCGTCGAGTCAGGATCAATTTGTCTGAAAATCCAAGGCTAACACCCCCTCCAAAAACCAAGTTCAATCATGTTTGGGGGAAAAGGATATGAGCCATAAATTTGAAGTCTAATACCATCTAAAAGTGCTTGGATATGAACAAGGTTAGAAATCTAAGGATAATACTCATTTAAATATGGCTCTTCGAGTCAGGATCAATTTGTCTGAAAATCCAAGGCTAACACCCCTCCAAAAACCAAGTTCAATCATGTTTGGGGGAAAAGCCTATAACCCATAAATTTGAAGTCTAATACCATCTAAAAGGGCTTGGATATGAACAAGGTTAGAAATCTAAGGCTAATACTCATTTAAATGGGGCTCGTCGAGTCAGGATCAATTTGTCTGAAAATCCAAGGCTAACACCCCCTCCAAAAACCAAGTTCAATCATGTTTGGGGGAAAAGGATATTACCCATAAATTTGAAGTATAATACCATTTAAAAGTGCTTGGATATGAACAAGGTTGGAAATCTAAGGCTAATATTCATTTAAATATGGCTCTTCGAGTCAGGATCAATTTGTCTGAAAATGCAAGGCTAACACCCCCTCCAAAAACCAAGTTCAATCATGTTTGGGGGAAAAGCCTATAACCCATAAATTTGAAGTCTAATACCATCTAAAATGGCTTGGATATGAATAAGGTTAGAAATATAAGTCTAATACTCATTTAAATAGGGCTCGTCGAGTCAGGATCAATTTGTCCGAAAATCCAAGGCTAACACCTCCTCCAAAAACCAAGTTGAATCATGTTAGGGGGAAAAGGATATTACCCATAAATTTGAAGTCTAATATCATCTAAAAGTGCTTGGATATGAACAAGGTTAGAAATCTAAGGCTAATACTCATTTAAATAGGGCTCGTCCAGTCAGGATCAATTTGTCCGAAAATCCAAGGCTACCACCCCCTCCAAAAACCAAGTTCAATCATGTTTGGGGGAAAAGGATATTACCCATAAACTTGAAGTCTAATACCATCTAAAAGTTCTTGGATATGAACAAGATTAGAAATGTAAGGCTAATACTCATTTAAATAGGGCTCGACAAGTCAGGATCAATTTGTCCGAAAATCCAAGGCTAACACCTCCTCCAAAAACCAAGTTGAATCATGTTTGGGGGAAAAGCCTATAACCCATAAATTTGAAGTCTAATACCATCTAAAAGGGCTTGGATATGAACAAGGTTATAAATCTAAGGATAATACTCATTTAAATGGGGCTCGTCGAGTCAGGATCAATTTGTCCGAAAATCCAAGGCTAACACCCCTCCAAAAACCAAGTTCAATCATGTTTGGGGAAAAAAGATATTACCCATAAAGTTGAAGTCTAATACCAACTGAAAGGGCTTGGATATGAACAAGGTTAGAAATCTAAGGATAAAACTCATTTAAATGGGGCTCGTCGAGTGAGGATCAATTTGTCCGAAAATCCAAGGCTAACACCCCTCCCAAAACCAAGTTCAATCATGTTTGGGGGAAAAGCCTATAACCCATAAACTTGAAGTCTAATACCATCTAAAAGTGCTTGGATATGAACAAGATTAGAAATCTAAGGCTAATATTCATTTAAATACAGCTCCTCGAGTCAGGATCAATTTGCCCGAAAATCCAAGGCTAACACCCCCTCCAAAAACCAAGTTGAATCATGTTTGGGGGAAAAGGATATTACCCATAAATTTGAAGTCTATTACCAACTGAAAGGGCTTGGATATGAACAAGGTTAGAAATATAAGGATAATACTCATTTAAATGGGGCTCGTCGAGTGAGGATCAATTTGTCCGAAAATCCAAGGCTAATACCCCTCCAAAAACCAAGTTAAATCATGTTTGGGGGAAAAGCCTATAACCCATAAATTTGAAGTCTAATACCATCTAAAAGGGCTTGGATATGAACAAGGTTAGAAATCTAAGGCTAATACTCATTTAAATGGGGCTCGTCGAGTCAGGATCAATTTGTCTGAAAATCCTAGGCTAACACGCTCTCCAAAAACCAAGTTCAATCATGTTTGGGGGAAAAGCCTATAACCCATAAACTTGAAGTCTAATACCATCTAAAAGTGCTTGGATATGAACAAGATTAGAAATCTAAGGCTAATACTCATTTAAATGGGGCTCGTCGAGTCAGGATCAATTTGTCTGAAAATCCAAGGCTAACACCCCCTCCAAAAACCAAGTTCAATCATGTTTGGGGGAAATTGATGTTACCCATAAATTTGAAGTCTAATACCAACTGAAAGGGCTTGGATATGAACAAGGTTATAAATCTAAGTCTAATACTCATTTAAATGGGGCTCGTCAAGTCAGGATCAATTTGTCCGAAAAACCAAGGCTAATACCCCTCCAAAAACCAAGTTAAATCATGTTTGGGGGAAAAGCCTATAACCCATAAATTTGAAGTCTAATACCATCTAAAATGGCTTGGATATGAATAAGGTTAGAAATATAAGTCTAATACTCATTTAAATAGGGCTCGTCGAGTCAGGATCAATTTGTCCGAAAATCCAAGGCTAACACCTCCTCCAAAAACCAAGTTGAATCATGTTAGGGGGAAAAGGATATTACCCATAAATTTGAAGTCTAATATCATCTAAAAGTGCTTGGATATGAACAAGGTTAGAAATCTAAGGCTAATACTCATTTAAATAGGGCTCGTCCAGTCAGGATCAATTTGTCCGAAAATCCAAGGCTAACACCCCCTCCAAAAACCAAGTTCAATCATGTTTGGGGGAAAAGGATATTACCCATAAACTTGAAGTCTAATACCATCTAAAAGTTCTTGGATATGAACAAGATTAGAAATGTAAGGCTAATACTCATTTAAATAGGGCTCGACAAGTCAGGATCAATTTGTCCGAAAATCCAAGGCTAACACCTCCTCCAAAAACCAAGTTGAATCATGTTTGGGGGAAAAGCCTATAACCCATAAATTTGAAGTCTAATACCATCTAAAAGGGCTTGGATATGAACAAGGTTATAAATCTAAGGATAATACTCATTTAAATGGGGCTCGTCGAGTCAGGATCAATTTGTCCGAAAATCCAAGGCTAACACCCCTCCAAAAACCAAGTTCAATCATGTTTGGGGAAAAAAGATATTACCCATAAAGTTGAAGTCTAATACCAACTGAAAGGGCTTGGATATGAACAAGGTTAGAAATCTAAGGATAAAACTCATTTAAATGGGGCTCGTCGAGTGAGGATCAATTTGTCCGAAAATCCAAGGCTAACACCCCTCCCAAAACCAAGTTCAATCATGTTTGGGGGAAAAGCCTATAACCCATAAACTTGAAGTCTAATACCATCTAAAAGTGCTTGGATATGAACAAGATTAGAAATCTAAGGCTAATATTCATTTAAATACAGCTCCTCGAGTCAGGATCAATTTGCCCGAAAATCCAAGGCTAACACCCCCTCCAAAAACCAAGTTGAATCATGTTTGGGGGAAAAGGATATTACCCATAAATTTGAAGTCTATTACCAACTGAAAGGGCTTGGATATGAACAAGGTTAGAAATATAAGGATAATACTCATTTAAATGGGGCTCGTCGAGTGAGGATCAATTTGTCCGAAAATCCAAGGCTAATACCCCTCCAAAAACCAAGTTAAATCATGTTTGGGGGAAAAGCCTATAACCCATAAATTTGAAGTCTAATACCATCTAAAAGGGCTTGGATATGAACAAGGTTAGAAATCTAAGGCTAATACTCATTTAAATGGGGCTCGTCGAGTCAGGATCAATTTGTCTGAAAATCCAAGGCTAACACCCCCTCCAAAAACCAAGTTCAATCATGTTTGGGGGAAAAGGATATTACCCATAAATTTGAAGTATAATATCATCTAAAAGTGCTTGGATATGAACAAGGTTAGAAATCTAAGGCTAATATTCTTTTAAATATGGCTCTTCGAGTCAGGATCAATTTGTCCAAAAATCCAAGGCTAACACCCCCTCCAAAAACCAAGTTCAATCATGTTTGGGGGAAAAGCCTATAACCCATAAATTTGAAGTCTAATACCATCTAAAAGGGCTTGGATATGAACAAGGTTAGAAATCTAAGGCTAATACTCATTTAAATGGGGGTCGTCGAGTCAGGATCAATTTGTCTGAAAATCCTAGGCTAACACGCTCTCCAAAAACCAAGTTCAATCATGTTTGGGGGAAAAGCCTATAACCCATAAACTTGAAGTCTAATACCATCTAAAAGTGCTTGGATATGAACAAGATTAGAAATCTAAGGCTAATACTCATTTAAATGGGGCTCGTCGAGTCAGGATCAATTTGTCTGAAAATCCAAGGCTAACACCCCCTCCAAAAACCAAGTTCAATCATGTTTGGGGGAAAAGGATATTACCCATAAATTTGAAGTATAATATCATCTAAAAGTGCTTGGATATGAACAAGGTTAGAAATCTAAGGCTAATATTCTTTTAAATATGGCTCTTCGAGTCAGGATCAATTTGTCCAAAAATCCAAGGCTAACACCCCCTCCAAAAACCAAGTTCAATCATGTTTGGGGGAAAAGCGTATAACCCATAAATTTGATGTCTAATACCATCTAAAATGGCTTGGATATGAATAAGGTTAGAAATATAAGTCTAATACTCATTTAAATAGGGCTCGTCGAGTCAGGATCAATTTGTCCGAAAATCCAAGGCTAACACCCCTCCAAAAACCAAGTTCAATCATGTTTGGGGGAAAAACCTATAACCCATAAATTTGAAGTCTAATACCATCTAAAAGTGCTTGGATATGAACAAGGTTAGAAATCTAAGGCTAATACTCATTTAAATGGGGCTCGTCGAGTCAGGATCAATTTGTCCGAAAATCCAAGGCTAACACCCCTCCAAAAACCAAGTTCAATCATGTTTGGGGGAAAAACCTATAACCCATAAATTTGAAGTCTAATACCATCTAAAAGGGCTCGGATATGAACAAGGTTAGAAATCTAAGGCTAATACTCATTTAAATGGGGCTCGTCGAGTCAGGATCAATTTGTCCGAAAATCCAACGCTAACACCCCCTCCTAAAACCAAGTTCAATCATGTTTGGGGGAAAAGCCTATAACCCATAAATTTGAAGTCTAATACAATCTAAAAGGGCTTGGATATGAACAAGGTTAGATATCTAAGGCTAATACTCATTTAAATAGGGCTCCTCGAGTCAGGATCAATTTGTCCGAAAATCCAAGGCTAACACCTCCTCCAAAAACCAAGTTGAATCATGTTTGGGGGAAAAGCCTATAACCCATAAATTTGAAGTCTAATACAATCTAAAAGGGCTTGGATATGAACAAGGTTAGATATCTAAGGCTAATACTCGTTTAAATACAGCTCCTCGAGTCAGGATCAATTTGTCCGAAAATCCAAGGCTAACACCCCCTCCAAAAACCAAGTTCAATCATGTTTGGGGGAAAAGCCTATAACCCATAAACTTGAAGTCTAATACCATCTAAAAGTGCTTGGATATGAACAAGATTAGAAATCTAAGGCTAATACTCATTTAAATGGGGCTCGTCGAGTCAGGATCAATTTGTCCGAAAATCCAAGGCTAACACCCCCTCCAAAAACCAAGTTCAATCATGTTTGGGGGAAAAGGATATTACCCATAAATTTGAAGTCTATTACCAACTGAAAGGGCTTGGATATGAACAAGGTTAGAAATATAAGGATAATACTCATTTAAATGGGGCTCGTCGAGTGAGGATCAATTTGTCCGAAAATCCAAGGCTAATACACCTCCGAAAACCAAGTTAAATCATGTTTGGGGGAAAAGCCTATAACCCATAAATTTGAAGTCTAATACCATCTAAAAGGGCTTGGATATGAACAAGGTTAGAAATCTAAGGCTAATACTCATTTAAATGGGGCTCGTCGAGTCAGGATCAATTTGTCTGAAAATCCAAGGCTAACACCCCCTCCAAAAACCAAGTTCAATCATGTTTGGGGGAAAAGGATATTACCCATAAATTTGAAGTATAATATCATCTAAAAGTGCTTGGATATGAACAAGGTTAGAAATCTAAGGCTAATATTCTTTTAAATATGGCTCTTCGAGTCAGGATCAATTTGTCCAAAAATCCAAGGCTAACACCCCCTCCAAAAACCAAGTTCAATCATGTTTGGGGGAAAAGCCTATAACCCATAAATTTGAAGTCTAATACCATCTAAAAGGGCTTGGATATGAACAAGGTTAGAAATCTAAGGCTAATACTCATTTAAATGGGGGTCGTCGAGTCAGGATCAATTTGTCTGAAAATCCTAGGCTAACACGCTCTCCAAAAACCAAGTTCAATCATGTTTGGGGGAAAAGCCTATAACCCATAAACTTGAAGTCTAATACCATCTAAAAGTGCTTGGATATGAACAAGATTAGAAATCTAAGGCTAATACTCATTTAAATGGGGCTCGTCGAGTCAGGATCAATTTGTCTGAAAATCCAAGGCTAACACCCCCTCCAAAAACCAAGTTCAATCATGTTTGGGGGAAAAGGATATTACCCATAAATTTGAAGTATAATATCATCTAAAAGTGCTTGGATATGAACAAGGTTAGAAATCTAAGGCTAATATTCTTTTAAATATGGCTCTTCGAGTCAGGATCAATTTGTCCAAAAATCCAAGGCTAACACCCCCTCCAAAAACCAAGTTCAATCATGTTTGGGGGAAAAGCCTATAACCCATAAATTTGATGTCTAATACCATCTAAAATGGCTTGGATATGAATAAGGTTAGAAATATAAGTCTAATACTCATTTAAATAGGGCTCGTCGAGTCAGGATCAATTTGTCCGAAAATCCAAGGCTAACACCCCTCCAAAAACCAAGTTCAATCATGTTTGGGGGAAAAACCTATAACCCATAAATTTGAAGTCTAATACCATCTAAAAGTGCTTGGATATGAACAAGGTTAGAAATCTAAGGCTAATACTCATTTAAATGGGGCTCGTCGAGTCAGGATCAATTTGTCCGAAAATCCAAGGCTAACACCCCTCCAAAAACCAAGTTCAATCATGTTTGGGGGAAAAACCTATAACCCATAAATTTGAAGTCTAATACCATCTAAAAGGGCTCGGATATGAACAAGGTTAGAAATCTAAGGCTAATACTCATTTAAATGGGGCTCGTCGAGTCAGGATCAATTTGTCCGAAAATCCAACGCTAACACCCCCTCCTAAAACCAAGTTCAATCATGTTTGGGGGAAAAGCCTATAACCCATAAATTTGAAGTCTAATACAATCTAAAAGGGCTTGGATATGAACAAGGTTAGATATCTAAGGCTAATACTCATTTAAATAGGGCTCCTCGAGTCAGGATCAATTTGTCCGAAAATCCAAGGCTAACACCTCCTCCAAAAACCAAGTTGAATCATGTTTGGGGGTAAAGCCTATAACCCATAAATTTGAAGTCTAATACAATCTAAAAGGGCTTGGATATGAACAAGGTTAGATATCTAAGGCTAATACTCGTTTAAATACAGCTCCTCGAGTCAGGATCAATTTGTCCGAAAATCCAAGGCTAACACCCCCTCCAAAAACCAAGTTCAATCATGTTTGGGGGAAAAGCCTATAACCCATAAACTTGAAGTCTAATACCATCTAAAAGTGCTTGGATATGAACAAGATTAGAAATCTAAGGCTAATACTCATTTAAATGGGGCTCGTCGAGTCAGGATCAATTTGTCTAAAAATCCAAGGCTAACACCCCCTCCAAAAACCAAGTTCAATCATGTTTGGGGGAAAAGGATATTACCCATAAATTTGAAGTATAATACCGTCTAAAAGTGCTTGGATATGAACAAGGTTAGAAATCTAAGGCTAATATTCATTTAAATATGGCTCTTCGAGTCAGGATCAATTTGTCCGAAAATCCAAGGCTAACACCCCCTCCAAAAACCAAGTTCAATCATGTTTGGGGGAAAAGCCTATAACCCATAAATTTGAAGTCTAATACCATCTAAAATGGCTTGGATATGAATAAGGTTAGAAATATAAGTCTAATACTCATTTAAATAGGGCTCGTCGAGTCAGGATCAATTTGTCTGAAAATCCAAGGCTAACACCCCTCCAAAAACCAAGTTCAATCATGTTTGGGGGAAAAACCTATAACCCATAAATTTGAAGTCTAATACCATCTAAAAGGGCTTGGATATGAACAAGGTTAGAAATCTAAGGCTAATACTCATTTAAATGGGGCTCGTCGAGTCAGGATCAATTTGTCCGAAAATCCAAGGCTAACACCCCCTCCAAAAACCAAGTTCAATCATGTTTGGGGGAAAAGCCTATAACCCATAAATTTGAAGTCTAATACAATCTAAAAGGGCTTGGATATGAACAAGGTTAGATATCTAAGGCTAATACTCGTTTAAATAGGGCTCCTTGAGTCAGGATCAATTTGTCCGAAAATCCAAGGCTAACACCTCCTCCAAAAACCAAGTTGAATCATGTTTGGGGGAAAAGGATATTACCCATAAATTTGAAGTCTAATATCATCTAAAAGGGCTTGGATATGAACAAGGTTAGAAATCTAAGGCTAATACTCATTTAAATAGGGCTCGTCCAGTCAGGATCAATTTGTCCGAAAATCCAAGGCTAACACCCCCTCCAAAAACCAAGTTCAATCATGTTTGGGGGAAAAGAATATTACCCATAAACTTGAAGTCTAATACCATCTAAAAGTGCTTGGATATGAACAAGATTAGAAATCTAAGGCTAATACTCATTTAAATAGGGCTCGACAAGTCAGGATCAATTTGTCCGTAAATCCAAGGCTAACACCCCTCCAAAAACCAAGTTCAATCATGTTTGGTGGAAAAGCCTATAACCCATAAATTTTAATTCTAATACCATCTAAAAGGGCTTGGATATGAACAAGGTTAGAAATCTAAGGCTAATACTCATTTATATGGCGCTCGTCGAGTCAGGATCAATTTGTCCGAAAATCCAAGGCTAACACCCCCTTCAAAAACCAAGTTCAATCATGTTTGGGGGAAATTGATGTTACCCATAAATTTGAAGTCTAATACCAACTGAAAGGGCTTGGATATGAACAAGGTTATATATCTAAGTCTAATACTCATTTAAATGGGGCTCGTCAAGTCAGGATCAATTTGTCCGAAAATCCAAGGCTAATACCCCTCCAAAAATCAAGTTAAATCATGTTTGGGGGAAAAGCCTATAACCCATAAATCTGAAGTCTAATACCATCTAAAAGGGCTTGGATATGAACAAGGTTAGAAATCTAAGGCTAATACTCATTTAAATGGGGCTCGTCGAGTCAGGATCAATTTGTCTGAAAATCCTAGGCTAACACGCTCTCCAAAAACCAAGTTCAATCATGTTTGGGGGAAAAGCCTATAACCCATAAACTTGAAGTCTAATACCATCTAAAAGTGCTTGGATATGAACAAGATTAGAAATCTAAGGCTAATACTCATTTAAATGGGGCTCGTCGAGTCAGAATCAATTTGTCTGAAAATCCAAGGCTAACACCCCCTCCAAAAACCAAGTTCAATCATGTTTGGGGGAAAAGGATATTACCCATAAATTTGAAGTATAATATCATCTAAAAGTGCTTGGATATGAACAAGGTTAGAAATCTAAGGCTAATATTCTTTTAAATATGGCTCTTCGAGTCAGGATCAATTTGTCCGAAAATCCAAGGCTAACACCCCTCCAAAAACCAAGTTCAATCATGTTTGGGGGAAAAACCTATAACCCATTAATTTGAAGTCTAATACCATCTAAAAGGGCTTGGATATGAACAAGGTTAGAAATCTAAGGCTAATACTCATTTACATGGGGCTCGTCCAGTCAGGATCAATTTGTCCGAAAATCCAAGGCTAACACGCCCTCCAAAAACCAAGTTCAATCATGTTTGGGGGAAATTGATATTACCCATAAATTTGAAGTCTAATACCAACTGAAAGGGCTTGGATATGAACAAGGTTATAAATCTAACTCTAATACTCATTTAAATGGGGCTCGTCAAGTCAGGATCAATTTGTCCGAAAATCCAAGGCTAACACCCCCTCCAAAAACCAAGTTCAATCATGTTTGGGGGAAAGCCTATAACCCATAAAATTGAAGTCTAATACCATCTAAAAGTGCTTGGATATGAACAAGATTAGAAATCTAAGGCTAATACTCATTTAAATATGGCTCGTCAAGTCAGGATCAATTTGTCCGAAATCCAAGGCTAACACCCCTCCAAAAACCAATTTCAATCATGTTTGGGGGAAAAGCCTATAACCCATAAATTTGAAGTCTAATACAATCTAAAAGGGGTTGGATATGAACAAGGTTAGATATCTAAGGCTAATACTCATTTAAATGGGGCTCGTCGAGTCAGGATCAATTTGTCCGAAAATCCAAGGGTAACACCCCCTCCAAAAAACAAGTTCAATCATGTTTGGGGGAAAAGCCTATAACCCATAAATTTGAAGTCTAATACAATCTAAAAGGGCTTGGATATGAACAAGGTTAGATATCTAAGGCTAATACTCATTTAAATAGGGCTCCTCGAGTCAGGATCAATTTGTCCGAAAATCCAAGGCTAACACCTCCTCCAAAAACCAAGTTGAATCATGTTTGGGGGAACAGGATATTACCCATAAATTTGAAGTCTAATATCATCTAAAAGTGCTTGGATATGAACAAGGTTAGAAATCTAAGGCTAATACTCATTTAAATAGGGCTCGTCCAGTCAGGATCAATTTGTCCGAAAATCCAAGGCTAACACCCCCTCCAAAAACCAAGTTCAATCATGTTTGGGGGAAAAGGATATTACCCATAAACTTGAAGTCTAATACCATCTAAAAGTGCTTGGATATGAACAAGATTAGAAATCTAAGGCTAATACTCATTTAAATAGGGCTCGACAAATCAGGATCAATTTGTCCGAAAATCCAATGCTAACACCTCCTACAAAAACCAAGTTGAACCATGTTTGGGGGAAAAGCCTATAACCCATAAATTTGAAGTCTAATACCATCTAAAAGGGCTTGGATGTGAACAAGGTTAGAAATCTAAGGCTAATACTCATTTAAATGGGGCTCGTCGAGTCAGGATCAATTTGTCTGAAAATCCAAGGCTAACACGCCCTCCAAAAACCAAGTTCAATCATGTTTGGGGGAAATTGATATTACCCATAAATTTGAAGTCTAATACCAACTGAAAGGGCTTGGATATGAACAAGGTTATAAATCTAACTCTAATACTCATTTAAATGGGGCTCGTCAAGTCAGGATCAATTTGTCCGAAAATCCAAGGCTAACACCCCCTCCAAAAACCAAGTTCAATCATGTTTGGGGGAAAGCCTATAACCCATAAAATTGAAGTCTAATACCATCTAAAAGTGCTTGGATATGAACAAGATTAGAAATCTAAGGCTAATACTCATTTAAATATGGCTCGTCAAGTCAGGATCAATTTGTCCGAAATCCAAGGCTAACACCCCTCCAAAAACCAATTTCAATCATGTTTGGGGGAAAAGCCTATAACCCATAAATTTGAAGTCTAATACAATCTAAAAGGGGTTGGATATGAACAAGGTTAGATATCTAAGGCTAATACTCATTTAAATGGGGCTCGTCGAGTCAGGATCAATTTGTCCGAAAATCCAAGGGTAACACCCCCTCCAAAAACCAAGTTCAATCATGTTTGGGGGAAAAGCCTATAACCCATAAATTTGAAGTCTAATACAATCTAAAAGGGCTTGGATATGAACAAGGTTAGATATCTAAGGCTAATACTCATTTAAATAGGGCTCCTCGAGTCAGGATCAATTTGTCCGAAAATCCAAGGCTAACACCTCCTCCAAAAACCAAGTTGAATCATGTTTGGGGGAACAGGATATTACCCATAAATTTGAAGTCTAATATCATCTAAAAGTGCTTGGATATGAACAAGGTTAGAAATCTAAGGCTAATACTCATTTAAATAGGGCTCGTCCAGTCAGGATCAATTTGTCCGAAAATCCAAGGCTAACACCCCCTCCAAAAACCAAGTTCAATCATGTTTGGGGGAAAAGGATATTACCCATAAACTTGAAGTCTAATACCATCTAAAAGTGCTTGGATATGAACAAGATTAGAAATCTAAGGCTAATACTCATTTAAATAGGGCTCGACAAATCAGGATCAATTTGTCCGAAAATCCAATGCTAACACCTCCTACAAAAACCAAGTTGAACCATGTTTGGGGGAAAAGCCTATAACCCATAAATTTGAAGTCTAATACCATCTAAAAGGGCTTGGATATGAACAAGGTTAGAAATCTAAGGCTAATACTCATTTAAATGGGGCTCGTCGAGTCAGGATCAATTTGTCCGAAAATCCAAGGCTAACACCCCCTCCAAAAACCAAGTTCAATCATGTTTGGGGGAAAAGCCTATAACCCATAAATTTGAAGTCTAATACAATCTAAAAGGGCTTGGATATGAACAAGGTTAGATATCTAAGGCTAATACTCGTTTAAATAGGGCTCCTCGAGTCAGGATCAATTTGTCCGAAAATCCAAGGCTAACACCTCCTCCAAAAACCAAGTTGAATCATGTTTGGGGGAAAAGGAAATTACCCATAAATTTGAAGTCTAATATCATCTAAAAGGGCTTGGATATGAACAAGGTTAGAAATCTAAGGCTAATACTCATTTAAATAGGGCTCGTCCAGTCAGGATCAATTTGTCCGAAAATCCAAGGCTAACACCCCCTCCAAAAACCAAGTTCAATCATGTTTGGGGGAAAAGAATATTACCCATAAACTTGAAGTCTAATACCATCTAAAAGTGCTTGGATATGAACAAGATTAGAAATTTAAGGCTAATACTCATTTAAATAGGGCTCGACAAGCCAGGATCAATTTGTCCGTAAATCCAAGGCTAACACCCCTCCAAAAACCAAGTTCAATCATGTTTGGGGGAAAAGCCTATAACCCATAAATTTTAATTCTAATACCATCTAAAAGGGCTTGGATATGAACAAGGTTAGAAATCTAAGGCTAATAGTCATTTATATGGCGCTCGTCGAGTCAGGATCAATTTGTCCGAAAATCCAAGGCTAACACCCCCTTTAAAAACCAAGTTCAATCATGTTTGGGGGAAATTGATGTTACCCATAAATTTGAAGTCTAATACCAACTGAAAGGGCTTGGATATGAACAAGGTTATAAATCTAAGTCTAATACTCATTTAAATGGGGCTCGTCAAGTCAGGATCAATTTGTCCGAAAATCCAAGGCTAATACCGCTCCAAAAACCAAGTTAAATCATGTTTGGGGGAAAAGCCTATAACCCATAAATTTGAAGTCTAATACCATCTAAAAGGGCTTGGATATGAACAAGGTTAGAAATCTAAGGCTAATACTCATTTAAATGGGGCTCGTCGAGTCAGGATCAATTTGTCTGAAAATCCTAGGCAAACACGCTCTCCAAAAACCAAGTTCAATCATGTTTGGGGGAAAAGCCTATAACCCATAAACTTGAAGTCTAATACAATCTAAAAGGGCTTGGATATGAACAAGGTTAGATATCTAAGGCTAATACTCATTTAAATAGGGCTCCTCGAGTCAGGATCAATTTGTCCGAAAATCCAAGGCTAACACCTCCTCCAAAAACCAAGTTCAATCATGTTTGGGGGAAATTGATGTTACCCATAAATTTGAAGTCTAATACCAACTGAAAGGGCTTGGATATGAACAAGGTTATAAATCTATGTCTAATACTCATTTAAATGGGGCTCGTCAAGTCAGGATCAATTTGTCCGAAAATCCAAGGCTAATACCCCTCCAAAAACCAAGTTAAATCATGTTTCGGGGAAAAGCCTATAACCCATAAATTTGAAGTCTAATACCATCTAAAAGGGCTTGGACATGAACAAGGTTAGAAATCTAAGGGTAATACTCATTTAAATGGGGCTCGTCGAGTCAGGATCAATTTGTCTGAAAATCCTAGGCTAACACGCTCTCCAAAAACCAAGTTCAATCATGTTTGGGGGAAAAGCCTATAACCCATAAACTTGAAGTCTAATACCATCTAAAAGGGCTTGGATATGAACAAGGTTAGATATATAAGTCTAATACTCATTTAAATAGGGCTCGTCGAGTCAGGATCAATTTGTCTGAAAATCCAAGGCTAACACCCCCTCCAAAAACCAAGTTCAATCATGTTTGGGGGAAAAGGATATTACCCATAAATTTGAAGTATAATATCATCTAAAAGTGCTTGGATATGAACAAGGTTAGAAATCTAAGGCTAATATTCTTTTAAATATGGCTCTTCGAGTCAGGATCAATTTGTCCAAAAATCCAAGGCTAACACCCCCTCCAAAAACCAAGTTCAATCATGTTTGGGGGGAAAGCCTATAACCCATAAATTTGAAGTCTAATACCATCTAAAATGGCTTGGATATGAATAAGGTTAGAAATATAAGTCTAATACTCATTTAAATAGGGCTCGTCGAGTCAGGATCAATTTGTCCGAAAATCCAAGGCTAACACCCCTCCAAAAACCAAGTTCAATCATGTTTGGGGGAAAAGCCTATAACCCATAAATTTGAAGTCTAATACCATCTAAAAGTGCTTCGATATGAACAAGGTTAGAAATCTAAGGCTAATATTCATTTAAATACGGCTCGTCGAGTCAGGATCAATTTGTCCGAAAATCCAAGGCTAACACCCCTCCAAAAACCAATTTCAATCATGTTTGGGGGAAAAAGCCTATAACCCATAAATTTGAAGTCTAATACCATCTAAAAGGGCTTGGACATGAACAAGGTTAGAAATCTAAGGCTAATACTCATTTAAATGGGGCTCGTCGAGTCAGGATCAATTTGTCTGAAAATCCTAGGCTAACACGCTCTCCAAAAACCAAGTTAAATCATGTTTGGGGGAAAAAGCCTATAACCCATAAATTTGAAGTCTAATACCATCTAAAAGGGCTTGGACATGAACAAGGTTAGAAATCTAAGGCTAATACTCATTTAAATGGGGCTCGTCGAGTCAGGATCAATTTGTCTGAAAATCCTAGGCTAACACGCTCTCCAAAAACCAAGTTCAATCATGTTTGGGGGAAAAGCCTATAACCCATAAACTTGAAGTCTAATACCATCTAAAAGTGCTTGGATATGAACAAGATTAGAAATCTAAGGCTAATACTCATTTAAATGGGGCTCGTCGAGTCAGGATCAATTTGTCTGAAAATCCTAGGCTAACACGCTCTCCAAAAACCAAGTTCAATCATGTTTGGGGGAAAAGCCTATAACCCATAAACTTGAAGTCTAATACCATCTAAAATGGCTTGGATATGAATAAGGTTAGAAATATAAGTCTAATACTCGTTTAAATAGGGCTCGTCGAGTCAGGATCAATTTGTCCGAAAATCCAAGGCTAACACCCCTCCAAAAACCAAGTTCAATCATGTTTGGGGGAAAAACCTATAACCCATAAATTTGAAGTCTAATACCATCTAAAAGGGCTTGGATATGAACAAGGTTAGAAATCTAAGGCTAATACTCATTTAAATGGGGCTCGTCCAGTCAGGATCAATTTGTCCGAAAATCCAAGGCTAACACCCCTCCAAAAACCAAGTTCAATCATGTTTGGGGGAAAAACCTATAACCCATAAATTTGAAGTCTAATACCATCTAAAAGGGCTTGGATATGAACAAGGTTAGAAATCTAAGGCTAATACTCATTTAAATGGGGCTCGTCCAGTCAGGATCAATTTGTCCGAAAATCCAAGGCTAACACCCCCTCCAAAAACCAAGTTCAATCATGTTTGGGGGAAATTGATATTACCCATAAATTTGAAGTCTAATACCAACTGAAAGGGCTTGGATATGAACAAGGTTATAAATCTAACTCTAATACTCATTTAAATGGGGCTCGTCAAGTCAGGATCAATTTGTCCGAAAATCCAAGGCTAACACCCCCTCCAAAAACCAAGTTCAATTATGTTTGGGGGAAAGCCTATAACCCATAAAATTGAAGTCTAATACCATCTAAAAGTGCTTGGATATGAACAAGATTAGAAATCTAAGGCTAATACTCATTTAAATAGGGCTCGTCAAGTCAGGATCAATTTGTCCGAAAATCCAAGGCTAACACCCCTCCAAAAACCAATTTCAATCATGTTTGGGGGAAAAGCCTATAACCCATAAATTTGAAGTCTAATACAATCTAAAAGGGCTTGGATATGAACAAGGTTAGATATCTAAGGCTAATACTCATTTAAATGGGGCTCGTCGAGTCAGGATCAATTTGTCCGAAAATCCAAGGCTAACACCCCCTCCAAAAACCAAGTTCAATCATGTTTGGGGGAAAAGCCTATAACCCATAAATTTGAAGTCTAATACAATCTAAAAGGGCTTGGATATGAACAAGGTTAGATATCTAAGGCTAATACTCATTTAAATAGGGCTCCTCGAGTCAGGATCAATTTGTCCGAAAATCCAAGGCTAACACCTCCTCCAAAAACCAAGTTGAATCATGTTTGGGGGAACAGGATATTACCCATAAATTTGAAGTCTAATATCATCTAAAAGTGCTTGGATATGAACAAGGTTAGAAATCTAAGGCTAATACTCATTTAAATAGGGCTCGTCCAGTCAGGATCAATTTGTCCGAAAATCCAAGGCTAACACCCCCTCCAAAAACCAAGTTCAATCATGTTTGGGGGAAAAGGATATTACCCATAAACTTGAAGTCTAATACCATCTAAAAGTGCTTGGATATGAACAAGATTAGAAATCTAAGGCTAATACTCATTTAAATAGGGCTCGACAAGTCAGGATCAATTTGTCCGAAAATCCAAGGCTAACACCTCCTACAAAAACCAAGTTGAATCATGTTTGGGGGAAAAGCCTATAAACCATAAATTTGAAGTCTAATACCATCTAAAAGGGCTTGGATATGAACAAGGTTAGAAATCTAAGGCTAATTCTCATTTATATGGCGCTCGTCGAATCAGGATCAATTTGTTCGAAAATCCAAGGCTAACACCTTCTCCAAAAACCAAGTTCAATCATGTTTGGGGGAAAATGATATTACCCATAAATTTGAAGTCTAATACCAACTGAAAGGGCTTGGATATGAACAAGGTTAGAAATCTAAGGATAATACTCATTTAAATGGGGCTCGTCGAGTGAGGATCAATTTGTCCAAAAATCCAAGGCTAACACCCCTCCAAAAACCAAGTTCAATCATGTTTGGGGGAAAAGCCTATAACCCATAAACTTGAAGTCTAATACCATCTAAAAGTGCTTGGATATGAACAAGATTAGAAATCTAAGGCTAATATTCATTTAAATATGGCTAGTCGAGTCAGGATCAATTTGTCCGAAAATCCAAGGCTAACACCCCTCCAAAAACCAAGTTCAATCATGTTTGGGGGAAAATGATATGAGCCATAAATTTGAAGTCTAATACCATCTAAAAGTGCTTGGATATGAACAAGGTTAGAAATCTAAGGCTAATATTCATTTAAATACAGCTCGTCGAGTCAGGATCAATTTGTCCGAAAATCCAAGGCTAACACCCCCTACAAAAACCAAGTTCAATCATGTTTGGGGGAAAAGGATATTACCCATAAATTTGAAGTCTATTACCAACTGAATGGGCTTGGATATGAACAAGGTTAGAAATCTAAGGATAATACTCATTTAAATGGGGCTCGTCGAGTGAGGATCAATTTGTCCGAAAATCCAAGGCTAATACCCCTCCAAAAACCAAGTTAAATCATGTTTGGGGGAAAAGCCTATAACCCATAAATTTGAAGTCTAATACCATCTAAAAGGGCTTGGATATGAACAAGGTTAGAAATCTAAGGCTAATACTCATTTAAATGGGGCTCGTCGAGTCAGGATCAATTTGTCTGAATATCCTAGGCTAACACGCTCTCCAAAAACCAAGTTCAATCATGTTTGGGGGAAAAGCCTATAACCCATAAACTTGAAGTCTAATACCATCTAAAAGTGCTTGGATATGAACAAGATTAGAAATCTAAGGCTAATACTCATTTAAATGGGGCTCGTCGAGTCAGGATCAATTTGTCTGAAAATCCAAGGCTAACACCCCCTCCAAAAACCAAGTTCAATCATGTTTGGGGGAAAAGGATATTACCCATAAATTTGAAGTATAATACCATCTAAAAGTGCTTGGATATGAACAAGGTTAGAAATCTAAGGCTAATATTCATTTAAATATGGCTCTTCGAGTCAGGATCAATTTGTCCGAAAATCTAAGGCTAACACCCCCTCCAAAAACCAAGTTCAATCATGTTTGGGGGAAAAGCCTATAACCCATAAATTTGAAGTCTAAAACCATCTAAAATGGCTTGGATATGAATAAGGTTAGAAATATAAGTCTAATACTCATTTAAATAGGGTTCGTCGAGTCAGGATCAATTTGTCCGAAAATCCAAGGCTAACACCCCTCCAAAAACCAAGTTCAATCATGTTTGGGGGAAAAACCTATAACCCATAAATTTGAAGTCTAATACCATCTAAAAGGGCTTGGATATGAACAAGGTTAGAAATCTAAGGCTAATACTCATTTAAATAGGGCTCGTCGAGTCAGGATTAATTTGTCCGAAAATCCAAGGCTAACACCCCTCCAAAAACCAAGTTCAATCATGTTTGGGGGAAAAACCTATAACCCATAAATTTGAAGTCTAATACCATCTAAAAGGGCTTGGATATGAACAAGATTAGAAATCTAAGGCTAATACTCATTTAAATGGGGCTCGTCGAGTCAGGATCAATTTGTCCGAAAATCCTAGGCTAACACCCCCTCCAAAAACCAAGTTCAATCATGTTTGGGGGAAAAGCCTATAACCTATAAATTTGAAGTCTAATACCATCTAAAAGGGCTTGGATATGAACAAGGTTAGAAATCTAAGGCTAATACTCATTTAAATGGGGCTCGTCGAGTCAGGATCAATTTGTCTGAATATCCTAGGCTAACACGCTCTCCAAAAACCAAGTTCAATCATGTTTGGGGGAAAAGACTATAACCCATAAACTTGAAGTCTAATACCATATAAAAGTGCTTGGATATGAACAAGATTAGAAATCTAAGGCTAATACTCATTTAAATGGGGCTCGTCGAGTCAGGATCAATTTGTCTGAAAATCCAAGGCTAACACCCCCTCCAAAAACCAAGTTCAATCATGTTTGGGGGAAAAGGATATTACCCATAAATTTGAAGTATAATACCATCTAAAAGTGCTTGGATATGAACAAGGTTAGAAATCTAAGGCTAATATTCATTTAAATATGGCTCTTCGAGTCAGGATCAATTTGTCCGAAAATCTAAGGCTAACACCCCCTCCAAAAACCAAGTTCAATCATGTTTGGGGGAAAAGCCTATAACCCATAAATTTGAAGTCTAATACCATCTAAAATGGCTTGGATATGAATAAGGTTAGAAATATAAGTCTAATACTCATTTAAATAGGGTTCGTCGAGTCAGGATCAATTTGTCCGAAAATCCAAGGCTAACACCCCTCCAAAAACCAAGTTCAATCATGTTTGGGGGAAAAACCTATAACCCATAAATTTGAAGTCTAATACCATCTAAAAGGGCTTGGATATGAACAAGGTTAGAAATCTAAGGCTAATACTCATTTAAATGGGGCTCGTCGAGTCAGGATCAATTTGTCCGAAAATCCAAGGCTAACACCCCCTCCAAAAACCAAGTTCAATCATGTTTGGGGGAAAAACCTATAACCCATAAATTTGAAGTCTAATACCATCTAAAAGGGCTTGGATATGAACAAGGTTAGAAATCTAAGGCTAATACTCATTTAAATAGGGCTCGTCGAGTCAGGATTAATTTGTCCGAAAATCCAAGGCTAACACCCCTCCAAAAACCAAGTTCAATCATGTTTGGGGGAAAAACCTATAACCCATAAATTTGAAGTCTAATACCATCTAAAAGGGCTTGGATATGAACAAGGTTAGAAATCTAAGGCTAATACTCATTTAAATGGGGCTCGTCGAGTCAGGATCAATTTGTCCGAAAATCCTAGGCTAACACCCCCTCCAAAAACCAAGTTCAATCATGTTTGGGGGAAAAGCCTATAACCTATAAATTTGAAGTCTAATACAATCTAAAAGGGCTTGGATATGAACAAGGTTAGATATCTAAGGCTAATACTCATTTAAATAGGGCTCCTCGAGTCAGGATCAATTTGTCCGAAAATCCAAGGCTAACACCTCCTCCAAAAACCAAGTTGAATCATGTTTGGGGGAAAAGGATATTACCCATAAATTTGAAGTCTAATATCATCTAAAAGTGCTTGGATATGAACAAGGTTAGAAATCTAAGGCTAATACTCATTTAAATAGGGCTCGTCCAGTCAGGATCAATTTGTCCGAAAATCCAAGGCTAACACCCCCTCCAAAAACCAAGTTCAATCATGTTTGGGGGAAAAGGATATTACCCATAAACTTGATGTCTAATACCATCTAAAAGTTCTTGGATATGAACAAGATTAGAAATCTAAGGGTAATACTCATTTAAATGGGTCTCGACAAGTCAGGATCAATTTGTCAGAAAATCCAAGGCTAACACCCCTCCAAAAACCAAGTTCAATCATGTTTGGGGGAAAAGCCTATAACCCATAAACTTGAAGTCTAATACCATCTAAAAGTGCTTGGATATGAACAATATTAGAAATCTAAGGCTAATATTCATTTAAATATGACTCGTCGAGTCAGGATCAATTTGTCCGAAAATCCAAGGCTAACACCCCTCCAAAAACCAAGTTCAATCATGTTTGGGGGAAAAGGATATGAGCCATAAATTTGAAGTCTAATACCATCTAAAAGTGCTTGGATATGAACAAGGTTAGAAATCTAAGGCTAATATTCATTTAAATACAGCTCGTCGAGTCAGGATCAATTTGTCCGAAAATCCAAGGCTAACACCCCCTACAAAAACCAAGTTCAATCATGTTTGGGGGAAAAGGATATTACCCATAAATTTGAAGTCTATTACCAACTGAAAGGGCTTGGATATGAACAAGGTTAGAAATCTAAGGATAATACTCATTTAAATGGGGCTCGTCGAGTGAGGATCAATTTGTCCGAAAATCCAAGGCTAATACCCCTCCAAAAACCAAGTTAAATCATGTTTGGGGGAAAAGCCTATAACCCATAAATTTGAAGTCTAATACCATCTAAAAGGGCTTGGATATGAACAAGGTTAGAAATCTAAGGCTAATACTCATTTAAATGGGGCTCGTCGAGTCAGGATCAATTTGTCTGAATATCCTAGGCTAACACGCTCTCCAAAAACCAAGTTCAATCATGTTTGGGGGAAAAGCCTATAACCCATAAACTTGAAGTCTAATACCATCTAAAAGTGCTTGGATATGAACAAGGTTAGAAATCTAAGACTAATATTCATTTAAATATGGCTCTTCGAGTCAGGATCAATTTGTCCGAAAATCTAAGGCTAACACCCCCTCCAAAAACCAAGTTCAATCATGTTTGGGGGAAAAGCCTATAACCCATAAATTTGAAGTCTAATACCATCTAAAATGGCTTGGATATGAATAAGGTTAGAAATATAAGTCTAATACTCATTTAAATAGGGTTCGTCGAGTCAGGATCAATTTGTCCGAAAATCCAAGGCTAACACCCCTCCAAAAACCAAGTTCAATCATGTTTGGGGGAAAAACCTATAACCCATAAATTTGAAGTCTAATACCATCTAAAAGGGCTTGGATATGAACAAGGTTAGAAATCTAAGGCTAATACTCATTTAAATGGGGCTCGTCGAGTCAGGATCAATTTGTCCGAAAATCCAAGGCTAACACCCCCTCCAAAAACCAAGTTCAATCATGTTTGGGGGAAAAGCCTATAACCCATAAATTTGAAGTCTAATACAATCTAAAAGGGCTTGGATATGAACAAGGTTAGATATCTAAGGCTAATACTCATTTAAATAGGGCTCCTCGAGTCAGGATCAATTTGTCCGAAAATCCAAGGCTAACACCTCCTCCAAAAACCAAGTTGAATCATGTTTGGGGGAAAAGGATATTACCCATAAATTTGAAGTCTAATATCATCTAAAAGTGCTTGGATATGAACAAGTTTAGAAATCTAAGGCTAATACTCATTTAAATAGGGCTCGTCCAGTCAGGATCAATTTGTCCGAAAATCCAAGGCTAACACCCCCTCCAAAAACCAAGTTCAATCATGTTTGGGGGAAAAGGATATTACCCATAAACTTGATGTCTAATACCATCTAAAAGTTCTTGGATATGAACAAGATTAGAAATCTAAGGGTAATACTCATTTAAATGGGTCTCGACAAGTCAGCATCAATTTGTCCGAAAATCCAAGGCTAACACCTCCTCCAAAAACCAAGTTGAATCATGTTTGGGGGAAAAGCCTATAACCCATAAATTTGAAGTCTAATACCATCTAAAAGTGCTTGGATATGAACAAGGTTAGAAATCTAAGGCTAATTCTCATTTATATGGCGCTCGTCGAGTCAGGATCAATTTGTTCGAAAATCCAAGGCTAACACCTTCTCCAAAAACCAAGTTCAATCATGTTTGGGGGAAAAGGATATTACCCATAAACTTGATGTCTAATACCATCTAAAAGTTCTTGGATATGAACAAGATTAGAAATCTAAGGGTAATACTCATTTAAATGGGTCTCGACAAGTCAGCATCAATTTGTCCGAAAATCCAAGGCTAACACCTCCTCCAAAAACCAAGTTGAATCATGTTTGGGGGAAAAGCCTATAACCCATAAATTTGAAGTCTAATACCATCTAAAAGTGCTTGGATATGAACAAGATTAGAAATCTAAGGCTAATATTCATTTATATGGCGCTCGTCGAGTCAGGATCAATTTGTTCGAAAATCCAAGGCTAACACCTTCTCCAAAAACCAAGTTCAATCATGTTTGGGGGAAAATGATATTACCCATAAATTTGAAGTCTAATACCAACTAAAGGGCTTGGATATGAACAAGGTTAGAAATCTAAGGATAATACTCATTTAAATGGGGCTCGTCGAGTGAGGATCAATTTGTCCGAAAATCCAAGGCTAACACCCTCTCCAAAAACCAAGTTCAATCATGTTTGGGGGAAAAGGATATTACCCATAAATTTGAAGTCTATTACCAACTGAAAGGGCTTGGATATGAACAAGGTTAGAAATCTAAGGATAATACTCATTTAAATGGGGCTCGTCGAGTGAGGATCAATTTGTCCGAAAATCCAAGGCTAATACCCCTCCAAAAACCAAGTTAAATCATGTTTGGGGGAAAAGCCTATAACCCATAAATTTGAAGTCTAATACCATCTAAAAGGGCTTGGATATGAACAAGGTTAGAAATCTAAGGCTAATACTCATTTAAATAGGGCTCGTCGAGTCAGGATTAATTTGTCCGAAAATCCAAGGCTAACACCCCTCCAAAAACCAAGTTCAATCATGTTTGGGGGAAAAACCTATAACCCATAAATTTGAAGTCTAATACCATCTAAAAGGGCTTGGATATGAACAAGGTTAGAAATCTAAGGCTAATACTCATTTAAATGGGGCTCGTCGAGTCAGGATCAATTTGTCCGAAAATCCAAGGCTAACACCCCCTCCAAAAACCAAGTTCAATCATGTTTGGGGGAAAAGCCTATAACCTATAAATTTGAAGTCTAATACAATCTAAAAGGGATTGGATATGAACAAGGTTAGATATCTAAGGCTAATACTCATTTAAATAGGGCTCCTCGAGTCAGGATCAATTTGTCCGAAAATCCAAGGCTAACACCTCCTCCAAAAACCAAGTTGAATCATGTTTGGGGGAAAAGGATATTACCCATAAATTTGAAGTCTAATACCAACTGAAAGGGCTTGGATATGAACAAGGTTATAAATCTAAGTCTAATACTCATTTAAATGGGGCTCGTCAAGTCAGGATCAATTTGTCCGAAAATCCAAGGCTAACACCCCCTCCAAAAACCAAGTTCAATCATGTTTGGGGGAAAAGCCTATAACCTATAAATTTGAAGTCTAATACAATCTAAAAGGGCTTGGATATGAACAAGGTTAGATATCTAAGGCTAATACTCATTTAAATAGGGCTCCTCGAGTCAGGATCAATTTGTCCGAAAATCCAAGGCTAACACCTCCTCCAAAAACCAAGTTGAATCATGTTTGGGGGAAAAGGATATTACCCATAAATTTGAAGTCTAATACCAACTGAAAGGGCTTGGATATGAACAAGGTTATAAATCTAAGTCTAATACTCATTTAAATGGGGCTCGTCAAGTCAGGATCAATTTGTCCGAAAATCCAAGGCTAACACCCCCTCCAAAAACCAAGTTCAATCATGTTTGGGGGAAAAGCCTATAACCCATAAATTTGAAGTCTAATACCATCTAAAATGGCTTGGATATGAATAAGGTTAGAAATATAAGTCTAATACTCATTTAAATAGGGCTCGTCGAGTCAGGATCAATTTGTCCGAAAATCCAAGGCTAACACCCCTCCAAAAACCAAGTTCAATCATGTTTGGGGGAAAAACCTATAACCCATAAATTTGAAGTCTAATACCATCTAAAAGGGCTTGGATATGAACAAGGTTAGAAATCTAAGGCTAATACTCATTTAAATGGGGCTCGTCCAGTCAGGATCAATTTGTCCGAAAATCCAAGGCTAACACCCCCTCCAAAAACCAAGTTCAATCATGTTTGGGGGAAATTGATATTACCCATAAATTTGAAGTTTAATACCAACTGAAAGGGCTTGGATATGAACAAGGTTATAAATCTAACTCTAATACTCATTTAAATGGGGCTCGTCAAGTCAGGATCAATTTGTCCGAAAATCCAAGGCTAACACCCCCTCCAAAAACCAAGTTCAATCATGTTTGGGGGAAAGCCTATAACCCATAAAATTGAAGTCTAATACCATCTAAAAGTGCTTGGATATGAACAAGATTAGAAATCTAAGGCTAATACTCATTTAAATAGGGCTCGTCAAGTCAGGATCAATTTGTCCGAAAATCCAAGGCTAACACCCCTCCAAAAACCAATTTCAATCATGTTTGGGGGAAAAGCCTATAACCCATAAATTTGAAGTCTAATACCATCTAAAAGTGCTTGGATATGAACAAGGTTAGAAATCTAAGGCTAATATTCATTTAAATACAGCTCGTCGAGTCAGGATCAATTTGTCCGAAAATCCAAGGCTAACACCCTCTCCAAAAACCAAGTTCAATCATGTTTGGGGGAAAAGGATATTACCCATAAATTTGAAGTCTATTACCAACTGAAAGGGCTTGGATATGAACAAGGTTAGAAATCTAAGGATAATACTCATTTAAATGGGGCTCGTCGAGTGAGGATCAATTTGTCCGAAAATCCAAGGCTAATACCCCTCCAAAAACCAAGTTAAATCATGTTTGGGGGAAAAGCCTATAACCCATAAATTTGAAGTCTAATACCATCTAAAAGGGCTTGGATATGAACAAGGTTAGAAATCTAAGGCTAATACTCATTTAAATAGGGCTCGTCGAGTCAGGATTAATTTGTCCGAAAATCCAAGGCTAACACCCCTCCAAAAACCAAGTTCAATCATGTTTGGGGGAAAAACCTATAACCCATAAATTTGAAGTCTAATACCATCTAAAAGGGCTTGGATATGAACAAGGTTAGAAATCTAAGGCTAATACTCATTTAAATGGGGCTCGTCGAGTCAGGATCAATTTGTCCGAAAATCCAAGGCTAACACCCCCTCCAAAAACCAAGTTCAATCATGTTTGGGGGAAAAGCCTATAACCTATAAATTTGAAGTCTAATACAATCTAAAAGGGCTTGGATATGAACAAGGTTAGATATCTAAGGCTAATACTCATTTAAATAGGGCTCCTCGAGTCAGGATCAATTTGTCCGAAAATCCAAGGCTAACACCTCCTCCAAAAACCAAGTTGAATCATGTTTGGGGGAAAAGGATATTACCCATAAATTTGAAGTCTAATACCAACTGAAAGGGCTTGGATATGAACAAGGTTATAAATCTAAGTCTAATACTCATTTAAATGGGGCTCGTCAAGTCAGGATCAATTTGTCCGAAAATCCAAGGCTAACACCCCCTCCAAAAACCAAGTTCAATCATGTTTGGGGGAAAAGCCTATAACCCATAAATTTGAAGTCTAATACCATCTAAAATGGCTTGGATATGAATAAGGTTAGAAATATAAGTCTAATACTCATTTAAATAGGGCTCGTCGAGTCAGGATCAATTTGTCCGAAAATCCAAGGCTAACACCCCTCCAAAAACCAAGTTCAATCATGTTTGGGGGAAAAACCTATAACCCATAAATTTGAAGTCTAATACCATCTAAAAGGGCTTGGATATGAACAAGGTTAGAAATCTAAGGCTAATACTCATTTAAATGGGGCTCGTCCAGTCAGGATCAATTTGTCCGAAAATCCAAGGCTAACACCCCCTCCAAAAACCAAGTTCAATCATGTTTGGGGGAAATTGATATTACCCATAAATTTGAAGTTTAATACCAACTGAAAGGGCTTGGATATGAACAAGGTTATAAATCTAACTCTAATACTCATTTAAATGGGGCTCGTCAAGTCAGGATCAATTTGTCCGAAAATCCAAGGCTAACACCCCCTCCAAAAACCAAGTTCAATCATGTTTGGGGGAAAGCCTATAACCCATAAAATTGAAGTCTAATACCATCTAAAAGTGCTTGGATATGAACAAGATTAGAAATCTAAGGCTAATACTCATTTAAATAGGGCTCGTCAAGTCAGGATCAATTTGTCCGAAAATCCAAGGCTAACACCCCTCCAAAAACCAATTTCAATCATGTTTGGGGGAAAAGCCTATAACCCATAAATTTGAAGTCTAATACCATCTAAAAGGGCTTGGATATGAACAAGGTTAGAAATCTAAGGCTAATACTCATTTAAATGGGGCTCGTCGATTCAGGATCAATTTGTCCGAAAATCCAAGGCTAACACCCCTCCAAAAACCAAGTTCAATCATGTTTGGGGGAAAAGCCTATAACCCATAAATTTGAAGTCTAATACCATATAAAAGGGCTTGGATATGAACAAGGTTAGAAATCTAAGGCTAATACTCATTTAAATGGGGCTCGTCGATTCAGGATCAATTTGTCCGAAAATCCAAGGCTAACACCCCTCCAAAAACCAAGTTCAATCATGTTTGGGGGAAAAGCCTATAACCCATAAATTTGAAGTCTAATACCATCTAAAAGGGCTTGGATATGAACAAGGTTAGAAATCTAAGGCTAATACTCATTTAAATGGGGCTCGTCGAGTCAGGATCAATTTGTCCGAAAATCCAAGGCTAACACCCCCTCCAAAAACCAAGTTCAATCATGTTTGGGGGAAAAGCCTATAACCCATAAATTTGAAGTCTAATACCATCTAAAAGGGCTTGGATATGAACAAGGTTAGAAATCTAAGGCTAATACTCATTTATATGGCGCTCGTCGAGTCAGGATCAATTTGTCCGAAAATCCAAGGCTAACAACCCCTCCAAAAACCAAGTTCAATCATGTTTGGGGGAAAAGGTTATTACCCATAAATTTGAAGTCTAATACCATCTAAAAGTGCTTGGATATGAACAAGGTTATAAATCTAAGGTTAATATTCATTTAAATACGGCTCGTCGAGTCAGGATCAATTTGTCCGAAAATCCAAGGCTAACACCCCTCCAAAAACCAAGTTCAATCATGTTTGGGGGAAAAGGATATTACCCGTAAATTTGAAGTCTAATACCATCTAAAAGTGCTTGGATATGAACAAGGTTAGAAATATAAGGCTAATATTCATTTAAATACGGCTCGTCGAGTTAGGATCAATTTGTCCGAAAATCCAAGGCTAACACCCCCTCCAAAAACCAAGTTCAATCATGTTTGGGGGAAAAGCCTATAACCCATAAATTTGAAGTCTAATACCATCTAAAAGGGCTTGGATATGAACAAGGTTAGAAATCTAAGGCTAATACTCATTTAAATGGGGCTCGTCGAGTCAGGATCAATTTGTCCGAAAATCCAAGGCTAACATGCTCTCCAAAAACCATGTTCAATCATGTTTGGGGGAAAAGCCTATAACCCATAAACTTGAAGTCTAATACCATCTAAAAGTGCTTGGATATGAACAAGGTTAGAAATCTAAGGCTAATATTCATTTAAATACGGCTCGTCGAGTCAGGATCAATTTGTCCGAAAATCCAAGGCTAACACCCCCTCCAAAAACCAAGTTCAATCATGTTTGGGGGAAAAGCCTATAACCCATAAATTTGAAGTCTAATACAATCTAAAAGGGCTTGGATATGAACAAGGTTAGAAATCTAAGGCTAATACTCTTTTAAATGGGGCTCGTCGAGTCAGGATCAATTTGTCCGAAAATCCAAGGCTAACACCCCCTCCAAAAACCAAGTTCAATCATGTTTGGGGGAAAAGGATATTACCCATAAATTTGAAGTCTAATACCATCTAAAAGGGCTTGGATATGAACAAGGTTAGAAATCTAAGGCTAATACTCATTTAAATGGGGCTTGTCGAGTCAGGATCAATTTGCCCGAAAATCCAAGGCTAACACCCCCTCCAAAAACCAAGTTCAATCATGTTTGGGGGAAAAGCCTATAACCCATAAATTTGAAGTCTAATACCATCTAAAATGGCTTGGATATGAACAAGGTTAGAAATATAAGTCTAATACTCATTTAAATAGGGCTCGTCGAGTCAGGATCAATTTGTCCGAAAATCCAAGGCTAACACCCCTCCAAAAACCAAGTTCAATCATGTTTTGGGGAAAAGCCTATAACCCATAAATTTGAAGTCTAATACCATCTAAAAGGGCTTGGATATGAACAAGGTTAGAAATCTAAGGCTAATACTCATTTAAATGGGGCTCGTCGAGTCAGGATCAATTTGTCCGAAAATCCAAGGTTAACACCCCCTCCAAAAACCAAGTTCAATCATGTTTGGGGGAAAAGCCTATAACCCATAAATTTGAAGTCTAATACAATCTAAAAGGGCTTGGATATGAAAAAGGTTAGAAATCTAACGCTAATACTCATTTAAATGGGGCTCGTCAAGTCAGGATCAATTTGTCCGAAAATCCAAGGCTAACACCCCCTCCAAAAACCAAGTTCAATCATGTTTGGGGGAAAGCCTATAACCCATAAAATTGAAGTCTAATACCATCTAAAAGTGATTGGATATGAACAAGATTAGAAATCTAAGGCTAATACTCATTTAAATAGGGCTCGTCAAGTCAGGATCAATTTGTCCGAAAATCCAAGGCTAACACCCCTCCAAAAACCAATTTCAATCATGTTTGGGGGAAAAGCCTATAACCCATAAATTTGAAGTCTAATACCATCTAAAAGGGCTTGAATATGAACAAGGTTAGAAATCTAAGGCTAATACTCATTTATATGGCGCTCGTCGAGTCAGGATCAATTTGTCCGAAAATCCAAGGCTAACAACCCCTCCAAAAACCAAGTTCAATCATGTTTGGGGGAAAAGGTTATTACCCATAAATTTGAAGTCTAATACCATCTAAAAGTGCTTGGATATGAACAAGGTTATAAATCTAAGGTTAATATTCATTTAAATACGGCTCGTCGAGTCAGGATCAATTTGTCCGAAAATCCAAGGCTAACACCCCTCCAAAAACCAAGTTCAATCATGTTTGGGGGAAAAGGATATTACCCGTAAATTTGAAGTCTAATACCATCTAAAAGTGCTTGGATATGAACAAGGTTAGAAATATAAGGCTAATATTCATTTAAATACGGCTCGTCGAGTTAGGATCAATTTGTCCGAAAATCCAAGGCTAACACCCCCTCCAAAAACCAAGTTCAATCATGTTTGGGGGAAAAGCCTATAACCCATAAATTTGAAGTCTAATACCATCTAAAAGGGCTTGGATATGAACAAGGTTAGAAATCTAAGGCTAATACTCATTTAAATGGGGCTCGTCGAGTCAGGATCAATTTGTCCGAAAATCCAAGGCTAACATGCTCTCCAAAAACCATGTTCAATCATGTTTGGGGGAAAAGCCTATAACCCATAAACTTGAAGTCTAATACCATCTAAAAGTGCTTGGATATGAACAAGGTTAGAAATCTAAGGCTAATATTCATTTAAATACGGCTCGTCGAGTCAGGATCAATTTGTCCGAAAATCCAAGGCTAACACCCCCTCCAAAAACCAAGTTCAATCATGTTTGGGGGAAAAGCCTATAACCCATAAATTTGAAGTCTAATACAATCTAAAAGGGCTTGGATATGAACAAGGTTAGAAATCTAAGGCTAATACTCTTTTAAATGGGGCTCGTCGAGTCAGGATCAATTTGTCCGAAAATCCAAGGCTAACACCCCCTCCAAAAACCAAGTTCAATCATGTTTGGGGGAAAAGGATATTACCCATAAATTTGAAGTCTAATACCATCTAAAAGGGCTTGGATATGAACAAGGTTAGAAATCTAAGGCTAATACTCATTTAAATGGGGCTTGTCGAGTCAGGATCAATTTGCCCGAAAATCCAAGGCTAACACCCCCTCCAAAAACCAAGTTCAATCATGTTTGGGGGAAAAGCCTATAACCCATAAATTTGAAGTCTAATACCATCTAAAATGGCTTGGATATGAACAAGGTTAGAAATATAAGTCTAATACTCATTTAAATAGGGCTCGTCGAGTCAGGATCAATTTGTCCGAAAATCCAAGGCTAACACCCCTCCAAAAACCAAGTTCAATCATGTTTTGGGGAAAAGCCTATAACCCATAAATTTGAAGTCTAATACCATCTAAAAGGGCTTGGATATGAACAAGGTTAGAAATCTAAGGCTAATACTCATTTAAATGGGGCTCGTCGAGTCAGGATCAATTTGTCCGAAAATCCAAGGTTAACACCCCCTCCAAAAACCAAGTTCAATCATGTTTGGGGGAAAAGCCTATAACCCATAAATTTGAAGTCTAATACAATCTAAAAGGGCTTGGATATGAAAAAGGTTAGAAATCTAACGCTAATACTCATTTAAATGGGGCTCGTCAAGTCAGGATCAATTTGTCCGAAAATCCAAGGCTAACACCCCCTCCAAAAACCAAGTTCAATCATGTTTGGGGGAAAGCCTATAACCCATAAAATTGAAGTCTAATACCATCTAAAAGTGATTGGATATGAACAAGATTAGAAATCTAAGGCTAATACTCATTTAAATAGGGCTCGTCAAGTCAGGATCAATTTGTCCGAAAATCCAAGGCTAACACCCCTCCAAAAACCAATTTCAATCATGTTTGGGGGAAAAGCCTATAACCCATAAATTTGAAGTCTAATACCATCTAAAAGGGATTGGATATGAACAAGGTTAGAAATATAAGGCTAATACTCATTTATATGGCGCTCGTCGAGTCAGGATCAATTTGTCCGAAAATCCAAGGCTAACACCCCCTCCAAAAACCAAGTTCAATCATGTTTGGGGGAAAATGATATTACCCATAAATTTGAAGTCTAATACCAACTGAAAGGGCTTGGATATGAACAACGTTAGAAATCTAAGGATAATACTCATTTAAATGGGGCTCGTCGAGTGAGGATCAATTTGTCCGAAAATCCAAGGCTAACACCCCTCCAAAAACCAAGTTAAATCATGTTTGGTGGAAAAGCCTATAACCCAAATTTGAAGTCTAATACCATCTAAAAGGGCTTGGATATGAACAAGGTTAGAAATCTAAGGTAATACTCATTTAAATGGGGCTCGTCGAGTCAGGATCAATTTGTCTGAAAATCCAAGGCTAACACCCCCTCCAAAAACCAAGTTCAATCATGTTTGGGGGAAATTGATATTACCCATAAATTTGAAGTCTAATACCAACTGAAAGGGCTTGGATATGAACAAGGTTATAAATCTAAGTCTAATACTCATTTAAATGGGGCTCGTCAAGTCAGGATCAATTTGTCCGAAAATCCAAGGCTAACACCCCCTCCAAAAACCAAGTTCAATCATGTTTGGGGGAAACCCTATAACCCATAAAATTGAAGTCTAATACCATCTAAAAGTGATTGGATATGAACAAGATTAGAAATCTAAGGCTAATACTCATTTAAATAGGGCTCGTCAAGTCAGGATCAATTTGTCCGAAAATCCAAGGATAACACCCCTCCAAAAACCAATTTCAATCATGTTTGGGGGAAAAGCCTATAACCCATAAATTTGAAGTCTAATACCATCTAAAAGGGATTGGATATGAACAAGGTTAGAAATCTAAGGCTAATACTCATTTATATGGCGCTCGTCGAGTCAGGATCAATTTGTCCGAAAATCCAAGGCTAACACCCCCTCCAAAAACCAAGTTCAATCATGTTTAGGGGAAATTGATATTACCCATAAATTTGAAGTCTAATACCAACTGAAAGGGCTTGGATATGAACAAGGTTATAAATCTAAGTCTAATACTCATTTAAATGGGGCTCGTCAAGTCAGGATCAATTTGTCCGAAAATCCAAGGCTAACACCCCCTCCAAAAACCAAGTTCAATCATGTTTGGGGGAAAAGGATATTACCCATAAATTTGAAGTCTAATACCAACTGAAAGGGCTTGTATATGAACAAGGTTAGAAATCTAAGGCTAATACTCATTTAAATGGGGCTCGTCGAGTCAGGATCAATTTGTCCGAAAATCCAAGGTTAACACCCCCTCCAAAAACCAAGTTCATTCATGTTTGGGGGAAAAGCCTATAACCCATAAATTTGAAGTCTAATACAATCTAAAAGGGCTTGGATATGAACAAGGTTAGATATCTAAGTCTAATACTCATTTAAATAGGGCTCGTCGAGTCAGGATCAATTTGTCTGAAAATCCAAGGCTAACACCCCCTCCAAAAACCAAGTTCAATCATGTTTGGGGGAAAAGGATATTACCCATAAATTTGAAGTCTAATACCAACTGAAAGGGCTTAGATATGAACAAGGTTAGAAATCTAAGGCTAATACTCATTTAAATGGGGCTCGTCGAGTCAGGATCAATTTGTCCGAAAATCCAAGGTTAACACCCCCTCCAAAAACCAAGTTCATTCATGTATGGGGGAAAAGCCTATAACCCATAAATTTGAAGTCTAATACAATCTAAAAGGGCTTGGATATGAACAAGGTTAGATATCTAAGTCTAATACTCATTTAAATAGGGCTCGTCGAGTCAGGATCAATTTGTCCGAAAATTCAAGGCTAACACCCCCTCCAAAAACCAAGTTCAATCATGTTTGGGGGAAAAGGATATTACCCATAAATTTGAAGTCTAATACCAACTGAAAGGGCTTGGATATGAACAACGTTAGAAATCTAAGGATAATACTCATTTAAATGGGGCTCGTCGAGTGAGGATCAATTTGTCCGAAAATCCAAGGCTAACACCCCTCCAAAAACCAAGTTAAATCATGTTTGGTGGAAAAGCCTATAACCCAAATTTGAAGTCTAATACCATCTAAAAGGGCTTGGATATGAACAAGGTTAGAAATCTAAGGTAATACTCATTTAAATGGGGCTCGTCGAGTCAGGATCAATTTGTCTGAAAATCCAAGGCTAACACCCCCTCCAAAAACCAAGTTCAATCATGTTTGGGGGAAATTGATATTACCCATAAATTTGAAGTCTAATACCAACTGAAAGGGCTTGGATATGAACAAGGTTATAAATCTAAGTCTAATACTCATTTAAATGGGGCTCGTCAAGTCAGGATCAATTTGTCCGAAAATCCAAGGCTAACACCCCCTCCAAAAACCAAGTTCAATCATGTTTGGGGGAAACCCCATAACCCATAAAATTGAAGTCTAATACCATCTAAAAGTGATTGGATATGAACAAGATTAGAAATCTAAGGCTAACACCCCTCCAAAAACCAAGTTAAATCATGTTTGGTGGAAAAGCCTATAACCCAAATTTGAAGTCTAATACCATCTAAAAGGGCTTGGATATGAACAAGGTTAGAAATCTAAGGTAATACTCATTTAAATGGGGCTCGTCGAGTCAGGATCAATTTGTCCGAAAATCCAAGGTTAACACCCCCTCCAAAAACCAAGTTCATTCATGTATGGGGGAAAAGCCTATAACCCATAAATTTGAAGTCTAATACAATCTAAAAGGGCTTGGATATGAACAAGGTTAGATATCTAAGTCTAATACTCATTTAAATAGGGCTCGTCGAGTCAGGATCAATTTGTCCGAAAATTCAAGGCTAACACCCCCTCCAAAAACCAAGTTCAATCATGTTTGGGGGAAAAGGATATTACCCATAAATTTGAAGTCTAATACCATCTAAAAGTGCTTGGATATGAACAAGGTTAGAAATCTAAGGCTAATACTCATTTAAATGGGGCTCGTCGAGTGAGGATCAATTTGTCCGAAAATCCAAGGCTAACACCCCTCCAAAAACCAAGTTAAATCATGTTTGGTGGAAAAGCCTATTACCCATAAATTTGAAGTCTAATACCATCTAAAAGTGCTTGGATATGAAAAAGGTTAGAAATCTAAGGTTAATATTCATTTAAATACGGCTCGTCGAGTCAGGATCAATTTGTCCGAAAATCCAAGGCTAACACCCCCTCCAAAAACCAAGTTCAATCATGTTTGGGGGAAAAGGATATTACCCATAAATTTGAAGTCTAATACCATCTAAAAGTGCTTGGATATGAACAAGGTTAGAAATCTAAGGCTAATATTCATTTAAATACCGCTCGTCGAGTCAGGATCAATTTGTCCGAAAATCCAAGGCTAACACCCCCTCCAAAAACCAAGTTCAATCATGTTTGGGGGAAAAGCCTATAACCCATAAATTTGAAGTCTAATACCATCTAAAATGGCTTGGATATGAACAAGGTTAGAAATATAAGTCTAATACTCATTTAAATAGGGCTCGTCGAGTCAGGATCAATTTGTCCGAAAATCCAAGGCTAACACCCCTCCAAAAACCAAGTTCAATCATGTTTTGGGGAAAAGCCTATAACCCATAAATTTGAAGTCTAATACCATCTAAAATGGCTTGGATATGAACAAGGTTAGAAATCTAAGGCTAATACTCATTTAAATAGGGCTTGTCGAGTCAGGATCAATTTGTCCGAAAATCCAAGGCTAACACCCCCTCCAAAAACCAAGTTCAATCATGTTTGGGGGAAAAGGATATTACCCATAAATTTGAACTCTAATACCATCTAAAAGTGCTTGGATATGAACAAGGTTAGAAATCTAAGGTTCATATTCATTTAAATACGGCTCGTCGAGTCAGGATCAATTTGTCCGAAAATCCAAGGCTAACACCCCTCCAAAAACCAAGTTCAATCATGTTTGGGGGAAAAGGATATTACCCATAAATTTTAAGTCTAATACAATCTAAAAGGGCTTGGATATGAACAAGGTTAGATATATAAGTCTAATACTCATTTAAATAGGGCTCGTCGAGTCAGGATCAATTTGTCCGAAAATCCAAGGCTAACACCCCCTCCAAAAACCAAGTTCAATCATGTTTGGGGGAAAAGGATATTACCCATAAATTTGAAGTCTAATACCATCTAAAAGTGCTTGGATATGAACAAGATTAGAAATCTAAGGATAATACTCATTTAAATAGGGCTCGTCGAGTCAGGATCAATTTGTCCGAAAATCCAAGGCTAACACCCCCTCCAAAAACCAAGTTCAATCATGTTTGGGGGAAAAGGATATTACCCATAAATTTGAAGTCTAATACCATCTAAAAGTGCTTGGATATGAACAAGGTTAGAAATCTAAGGCTAATATTCATTTAAATACCGCTCGTCGAGTCAGGATCAATTTGTCCGAAAATCCAAGGCTAACACCCCCTCCAAAAACCAAGTTCAATCATGTTTGGGGGAAAAGCCTATAACCCATAAATTTGAAGTCTAATACCATCTAAAATGGCTTGGATATGAACAAGGTTAGAAATATAAGTCTAATACTCATTTAAATAGGGCTCGTCGAGTCAGGATCAATTTGTCCGAAAATCCAAGGCTAACACCCCTCCAAAAACCAAGTTCAATCATGTTTTGGGGAAAAGCCTATAACCCATAAATTTGAAGTCTAATACCATCTAAAAGGGCTTGGATATGAACAAGGTTAGAAATCTAAGGCTAATACTCATTTAAATGGGGCTCGTCGAGTCAGGATCAATTTGTCCGAAAATCCAAGGTTAACACCCCCTCCAAAAACCAAGTTCATTCATGTTTGGGGGAAAAGCCTATAACCCATAAATTTGAAGTCTAATACAATCTAAAAGGGCTTGGATATGAACAAGGTTAGATATCTAAGTCTAATACTCATTTAAATAGGGCTCGTCGAGTCAGGATCAATTTGTCCGAAAATTCAAGGCTAACACCCCCTCCAAAAACCAAGTTCAATCATGTTTGGGGGAAAAGGATATTACCCATAAATTTGAAGTCTAATACCATCTAAAAGTGCTTGGATATGAACAAGATTAGAAATCTAAGGATAATACTCATTTAAATAGGGCTCGTCGAGTCAGGATCAATTTGTCCGAAAATCCAAGGCTAACACCCCCTCCAAAAACCAAGTTCAATCATGTTTGGGGGAAAAGGATATTACCCATAAATTTGAAGTCTAATACCATCTAAAAGTGCTTGGATATGAACAAGGTTAGAAATCTAAGGCTAATATTCATTTAAATACCGCTCGTCGAGTCAGGATCAATTTGTCCGAAAATCCAAGGCTAACACCCCCTCCAAAAACCAAGTTCAATCATGTTTGGGGGAAAAGCCTATAACCCATAAATTTGAAGTCTAATACCATCTAAAATGGCTTGGATATGAACAAGGTTAGAAATATAAGTCTAATACTCATTTAAATAGGGCTCGTCGAGTCAGGATCAATTTGTCCGAAAATCCAAGGCTAACACCCCTCCAAAAACCAAGTTCAATCATGTTTTGGGGAAAAGCCTATAACCCATAAATTTGAAGTCTAATACCATCTAAAAGGGCTTGGATATGAACAAGGTTAGAAATCTAAGGCTAATACTCATTTAAATGGGGCTCGTCGAGTCAGGATCAATTTGTCCGAAAATCCAAGGTTAACACCCCCTCCAAAAACCAAGTTCATTCATGTTTGGGGGAAAAGCCTATAACCCATAAATTTGAAGTCTAATACAATCTAAAAGGGCTTGGATATGAACAAGGTTAGATATCTAAGTCTAATACTCATTTAAATAGGGCTCGTCGAGTCAGGATCAATTTGTCCGAAAATCCAAGGCTAACACCCCCTCCAAAAACCAAGTTCAATCATGTTTGGGGGAAAAGGATATTACCCATAAATTTGAAGTCTAATACCATCTAAAAGTGCTTGGATATGAACAAGGTTAGAAATCTAAGGCTAATACTCATTTAAATAGGGCTCGTCGAGTCAGGATCAATTTGTCCGAAAATCCAAGGCTAACACCCCCTCCAAAAACCAAGTTCAATCATGTTTGGGGGAAAAGGATATTACCCATAAATTTGAAGTCTAATACCATCTAAAAGTGCTTGGATATGAACAAGGTTAGAAATCTAAGGCTAATATTCATTTAAATACCGCTCGTCGAGTCAGGATCAATTTGTCCGAAAATCCAAGGCTAACACCCCCTCCAAAAACCAAGTTCAATCATGTTTGGGGGAAAAGCCTATAACCCATAAATTTGAAGTCTAATACCATCTAAAATGGCTTGGATATGAACAAGGTTAGAAATATAAGTCTAATACTCATTTAAATAGGGCTCGTCGAGTCAGGATCAATTTGTCCGAAAATCCAAGGCTAACACCCCTCCAAAAACCAAGTTCAATCATGTTTTGGGGAAAAGCCTATAACCCATAAATTTGAAGTCTAATACCATCTAAAAGGGCTTGGATATGAACAAGGTTAGAAATCTAAGGCTAATACTCATTTAAATGGGGCTCGTCGAGTCAGGATCAATTTGTCCGAAAATCCAAGGTTAACACCCCCTCCAAAAACCAAGTTCATTCATGTTTGGGGGAAAAGCCTATAACCCATAAATTTGAAGTCTAATACAATCTAAAAGGGCTTGGATATGAACAAGGTTAGATATCTAAGTCTAATACTCATTTAAATAGGGCTCGTCGAGTCAGGATCAATTTGTCCGAAAATCCAAGGCTAACACCCCCTCCAAAAACCAAGTTCAATCATGTTTGGGGGAAAAGGATATTACCCATAAATTTGAAGTCTAATACCATCTAAAAGTGCTTGGATATGAACAAGGTTAGAAATCTAAGGCTAATACTCATTTAAATAGGGCTCGTCGAGTCAGGATCAATTTGTCCGAAAATCCAAGGCTAACACCCCCTCCAAAAACCAAGTTCAATCATGTTTGGGGGAAAAGGATATTACCCATAAATTTGAACTCTAATACCATCTAAAAGTGCTTGTATATGAACAAGGTTAGAAATCTAAGGTTCATATTCATTTAAATACGGCTCGTCGAGTCAGGATCAATTTGTCCGAAAATCCAAGGCTAACACCCCCTCCAAAAACCAAGTTCAATCATGTTTGGGGGAAAAGGATATTACCCATAAATTTGAAGTCTAATACCATCTAAAAGTGCTTGGATATGAACAAGGTTAGAAATCTAAGGCTAATATTCATTTAAATACCGCTCGTCGAGTCAGGATCAATTTGTCCGAAAATCCAAGGCTAACACCCCCTCCAAAAACCAAGTTCAATCATGTTTGGGGGAAAAGCCTATAACCCATAAATTTGAAGTCTAATACCATCTAAAATGGCTTGGATATGAACAAGGTTAGAAATATAAGTCTAATACTCATTTAAATAGGGCTCGTCGAGTCAGGATCAATTTGTCCGAAAATCCAAGGCTAACACCCCTCCAAAAACCAAGTTCAATCATGTTTTGGGGAAAAGCCTATAACCCATAAATTTGAAGTCTAATACCATCTAAAAGGGCTTGGATATGAACAAGGTTAGAAATCTAAGGCTAATACTCATTTAAATGGGGATCGTTGAGTCAGGATCAATTTGTCCAAAAATCCAAGGTTAACACCCCCTCCAAAAACCAAGTTCATTCATGTTTGGGGGAAAAGCCTATAACCCATAAATTTGAAGTCTAATACAATCTAAAAGGGCTTGGATATGAACAAGGTTAGATATCTAAGTCTAATACTCATTTAAATAGGGCTCGTCGAGTCAGGATCAATTTGTCCGAAAATCCAAGGCTAACACCCCCTCCAAAAACCAAGTTCAATCATGTTTGGGGGAAAAGGATATTACCCATAAATTTGAAGTCTAATACCATCTAAAAGTGCTTGGATATGAACAAGGTTAGAAATCTAAGGCTAATACTCATTTAAATAGGGCTCGTCGAGTCAGGATCAATTTGTCCGAAAATCCAAGGCTAACACCCCCTCCAAAAACCAAGTTCAATCATGTTTGGGGGAAAAGGATATTACCCATAAATTTGAACTCTAATACCATCTAAAAGTGCTTGGATATGAACAAGGTTAGAAATCTAAGGTTCATATTCATTTAAATACGGCTCGTCGAGTCAGGATCAATTTGTCCGAAAATCCAAGGCTAACACCCCTCCAAAAACCAAGTTCAATCATGTTTGGGTGAAAAGGATATTACCCATAAATTTGAAGTCTAATACAATCTAAAAGGGCTTGGATATGAACAAGGTTAGATATATAAGTCTAATACTCATTTAAATAGGGCTCGTCGAGTCAGGATCAATTTGTCCGAAAATCCAAGGCTAACACCCCCTCCAAAAACCAAGTTCAATCATGTTTGGGGGAAAAGGATATTACCCATAAATTTGAAGTCTAATACCATCTAAAAGTGCTTGGATATGAACAAGATTAGAAATCTAAGGATAATACTCATTTAAATAGGGCTCGTCGAGTCAGGATCAATTTGTCCGAAAATCCAAGGCTAACACCCCCTCCAAAAACCAAGTTCAATCATGTTTGGGGGAAAAGGATATTACCCATAAATTTGAAGTCTAATACCATCTAAAAGTGCTTGGATATGAACAAGGTTAGAAATCTAAGGCTAATACTCATTTAAATAGGGCTTGTCGAGTCAGGATCAATTTGTCCGAAAATCCAAGGCTAACACCCCCTCCAAAAACCAAGTTCAATCATGTTTGGGGGGAAAGGATATTACCCATAAATTTGAAGTCTAATAACAACTGAAAGGGCTTGGATATGAACAAGGTTAGAAATCTATGGCTAATACTCATTTAAATGGGGCTCGTCGAGTCAGGATCAATTTGTCCGAAAATCCAAGGCTAACACCCCTCCAAAAACCAAGTTAAATCATGTTTGGGGGAAAAGCCTATAACCCATAAATTTGAAGTCTAATACAATCTAAAAGGGCTTGGATATGAACAAGGTTAGATATATAAGTCTAATACTCATTTAAATAGGGCTCGTCGAGTCAGGATCAATTTGTCTGAAAATCCAAGTCTAACAGCCCCTCCAAAAACCAAGTTCAATCATGTTTGGGGGAAAAGGATATTACCCATAAATTTGAAGTCTAATACCATCTAAAAGTGCTTGGATATGAACAAGATTAGATATCTAAGTCTAATACTCATTTAAATAGGGCTCGTCGAGTCAGGATCAATTTGTCCGAAAATTCAAGGCTAACACCCCCTCCAAAAACCAAGTTCAATCATGTTTGGGGGAAAAGGATATTACCCATAAATTTGAAGTCTAATACCATCTAAAAGTGCTTGTATATGAACAAGGTTAGAAATCTAAGGCTAATACTCATTTAAATAGGGCTCGTCGAGTCAGGATCAATTTGTCCGAAAATCCAAGGCTAACACCTCCTCCAAAAACCAAGTTCAATCATGTTTGGGGGAAAAGGATATTACCCATAAATTTGAAGTCTAATACCATCTAAAAGTGCTTGGATATGAACAAGGTTAGAAATCTAAGGTTAATATTCATTTAAATACGGCTCGTCGAGTCAGGATCAATTTGTCCGAAAATCCAAGGCTAACACCCCTCCAAAAACCAAGTTCAATCATGTTTGGGGGAAAAGGATATTACCCATAAATTTTAAGTCTAATACAATCTAAAAGGGCTTGGATATGAACAAGGTTAGATATATAAGTCTAATACTCATTTAAATAGGGCTCGTCGAGTCAGGATCAATTTCTCTGAAAATCCAAGGCTAACACCCCTCCAAAAACCAAGTTCAATCATGTTTTGGGGAAAAGCCTATAACCCATAAATTTGAAGTCTAATAGCATCTAAAAGGGCTTGGATATGAACAAGGTTAGAAATCTAAGGATAATACTCATTTAAATAGGGCTCGTCGAGTCAGGATTAATTTGTCCGAAAATCCAAGGCTAACACCCCTCCAAAAACCAAGTTCAATCATGTTTGGGGGAAAAGCCTATAACCCATAAATTTGAAGTCTAATACCATATAAAAGAGCTTGTATATGAACAAGGTTAGAAATCTAAGGCTAATACTCATTTATATGGCGCTCGTCGAGTCAGGATCAATTTGTCCGAAAATCCAAGGCTAACACCCCCTCCAAAAACCAAGTTCAATCATGTTTGGGGGAAAAGGATATTACCCATAAATTTGAAGTCTAATACCATCTAAAAGTGCTTGGATATGAACAAGGTTAGAAATCTAAGGCTAATACTCATTTAAATAGGGCTCGTCGAGTCAGGATCAATTTGTCTGAAAATCCAAGGCTAACACCCCTCCAAAAACCAAGTTCAATCATGTTTGGGGGAAAAGGATATTACCCATAAATTTGAAGTCTAATACCATCTAAAAGTGCTTGGATATGAACAAGGTTAGAAATCTAAGGTTAATAGTCATTTAAATACGGCTCGTCGAGTCAGGATCAATTTGTCCGAAAATCCAAGGCTAACACCCCTCCAAAAACCAAGTTCAATCATGTTTGGGGGAAAAGCCTATAACCCATAAATTTGAAGTCTAATACCATATAAAATGGCTTGGATATGAACAAGGTTAGAAATATAAGTCTAATACTCATTTAAATAGGGCTCGTCGAGTCAGGATCAATTTGTCCGAAAATCCAAGGCTAACACCCCTCCAAAAACCAAGTTCAATCATGTTTTGGGGAAAAGCCTATAACCCATAAATTTGAAGTCTAATACCATATAAAAGAGCTTGTATATGAACAAGGTTAGAAATCTAAGGCTAATACTCATTTATATGGCGCTCGTCGAGTCAGGATCAATTTGTCCGAAAATCCAAGGCTAACACCCCCTCCAAAAACCAAGTTCAATCATGTTTGGGGGAAAAGGATATTACCCATAAATTTGAAGTCTAATACCATCTAAAAGTGCTTGGATATGAACAAGGTTAAAAATCTAAGGCTAATACTCATTTAAATAGGGCTTGTCGAGTCAGGATCAATTTGTCCGAAAATCCAAGGCTAACACCCCCTCCAAAAACCAAGTTCAATCATGTTTGGGGGAAAAGGATATTACCCATAAATTTGAAGTCTAATACCATCTAAAAGTGCTTGGATGTGAACAAGTTTAGAAATCTAAGGCTAATACTCATTTAAATAGGGCTCGTCGAGTCAGGATCAATTTGTCCGAAAATCCAAGGCTAACACCCCCTCCAAAAACCAAGTTCAATCATGTTTGGGGGAAAAGGATATTACCCATAAATTTGAAGTCTAATACCATCTAAAAGTGCTTGGATATGAACAAGTTTAGAAATCTAAGGCTAATACTCATTTAAATAGGGCTCGTCGAGTCAGGATCAATTTGTCCGAAAATCCAAGGCTAACACCTCCTCCAAAAACCAAGTTCAATCATGTTTGGGGGAAAAGGATATTACCCATAAATTTGAAGTCTAATACCATCTAAAAGTGCTTGGATATGAACAAGATTAGAAATCTAAGGATAATACTCATTTAAATAGGGCTCGTCGAGTCAGGATCAATTTGTCCGAAAATCCAAGGCTAACACCCCTCCAAAAACCAAGTTCAATCATGTTTGGGGGAAAAGCCTATAACCCATAAATTTGAAGTCCAATACCATATAAAAGAGCTTGTATATGAACAAGGTTAGAAATCTAAGGCTAATACTCATTTATATGGCGCTCGTCGAGTCAGGATCAATTTGTCCGAAAATCCAAGGCTAACACCCCCTCCAAAAACCAAGTTCAATCATGTTTGGGGGAAAAGGATATTACCCATAAATTTGAAGTCTAATACCATCTAAAAGTGCTTGGATATGAACAAGGTTAGAAATCTAAGGCTAATACTCATTTAAATAGGGCTCGTCGAGTCAGGATCAATTTGTCTGAAAATCGAAGGCTAACACCCCTCCAAAAACCAAGTTCAATCATGTTTGGGGGAAAATGATATTACCCATAAATTTGAAGTCTAATACCAACTGAAAGGGCTTGGATATGAACAAGGTTAGAAATCTAAGGCTAATACTCATTTAAATGGGGCTCGTCGAGTCAGGATCAATTTGTCCGAAAATCCAAGGTTAACACCCCATCCAAAAACCAAGTTCATTCATGTTTGGGGGAAAAGCCTATAACCCATAAATTTGAAGTCTAATACAATGTAAAAGGGCTTGGATATGAACAAGGTTAGATATCTAAGTCTAATACTCATTTAAATAGGGCTCGTCGAGTCAGGATCAATTTGTCCGAAAATCCAAGGCTAACACCTCCTCCAAAAACCAAGTTCAATCATGTTTGGGGGAAAAGGATATTACCCATAAATTTGAAGTCTAATACCATCTAAAAGTGCTTGGATATGAACAAGGTTAGAAATCTAAGGTTAATATTCATTTAAATACGGCTCGTCGAGTCAGGATCAATTTGTCCGAAAATCCAAGGCTAACACCCCTCCAAAAACCAAGTTCAATCATGTTTTGGGGAAAAGCCTATAACCCATAAATTTGAAGTCTAATACCATATAAAAGAGCTTGTATATGAACAAGGTTAGAAATCTAAGGCTAATACTCATTTATATGGCGCTCGTCGAGTCAGGATCAATTTGTCCGAAAATCCAAGGCTAACAGCCCCTCCAAAAACCAAGTTCAATCATGTTTGGGGGAAAAGGATATTACCCATAAATTTGAAGTCTAATACCATCTAAAAGTGCTTGGATATGAACAAGATTAGAAATCTAAGGCTAATACTCATTTAAATAGGGCTTGTCGAGTCAGGATCAATTTGTCCGAAAATCCAAGGCTAACACCCCCTCCAAAAACCAAGTTCAATCATGTTTGGGGGAAAAGGATATTACCCATAAATTTGAAGTCTAATACCATCTAAAAGTGCTTGGATGTGAACAAGTTTAGAAATCTAAGGCTAATACTCATTTAAATAGGGCTCGTCGAGTCAGGATCAATTTGTCCGAAAATCCAAGGCTAACACCCCCTCCAAAAACCAAGTTCAATCATGTTTGGGGGAAAAGGATATTACCCATAAATTTGAAGTCTAATACCATCTAAAAGTGCTTGGATATGAACAAGTTTAGAAATCTAAGGCTAATACTCATTTAAATAGGGCTCGTCGAGTCAGGATCAATTTGTCCGAAAATCCAAGGCTAACACCTCCTCCAAAAACCAAGTTCAATCATGTTTGGGGGAAAAGGATATTACCCATAAATTTGAAGTCTAATACCATCTAAAAGTGCTTGGATATGAACAAGATTAGAAATCTAAGGATAATACTCATTTAAATAGGGCTCGTCGAGTCAGGATCAATTTGTCCGAAAATCCAAGGCTAACACCCCTCCAAAAACCAAGTTCAATCATGTTTGGGGGAAAAGCCTATAACCCATAAATTTGAAGTCTAATACCATATAAAAGAGCTTGTATATGAACAAGGTTAGAAATCTAAGGCTAATACTCATTTATATGGCGCTCGTCGAGTCAGGATCAATTTGTCCGAAAATCCAAGGCTAACACCCCCTCCAAAAACCAAGTTCAATCATGTTTGGGGGAAAAGGATATTACCCATAAATTTGAAGTCTAATACCATCTAAAAGTGCTTGGATATGAACAAGGTTAGAAATCTAAGGCTAATACTCATTTAAATAGGGCTCGTCGAGTCAGGATCAATTTGTCTGAAAATCGAAGGCTAACACCCCTCCAAAAACCAAGTTCAATCATGTTTGGGGGAAAATGATATTACCCATAAATTTGAAGTCTAATACCAACTGAAAGGGCTTGGATATGAACAAGGTTAGAAATCTAAGGCTAATACTCATTTAAATGGGGCTCGTCGAGTCAGGATCAATTTGTCCGAAAATCCAAGGTTAACACCCCATCCAAAAACCAAGTTCATTCATGTTTGGGGGAAAAGCCTATAACCCATAAATTTGAAGTCTAATACAATGTAAAAGGGCTTGGATATGAACAAGGTTAGATATCTAAGTCTAATACTCATTTTAATAGGGCTCGTCGAGTCAGGATCAATTTGTCCGAAAATCCAAGGCTAACACCTCCTCCAAAAACCAAGTTCAATCATGTTTGGGGGAAAAGGATATTACCCATAAATTTGAAGTCTAATACCATCTAAAAGTGCTTGGATATGAACAAGGTTAGAAATCTAAGGTTAATATTCATTTAAATACGGCTCGTCGAGTCAGGATCAATTTGTCCGAAAATCCAAGGCTAACACCCCTCCAAAAACCAAGTTCAATCATGTTTGGGGGAAAAGGATATTACCCATAAATTTTAAGTCTAATACAATCTAAAATGGCTTGGATATGAACAAGGTTAGATATATAAGTCTAATACTCATTTAAATAGGGCTCGTCGAGTCAGGATCAATTTGTCTGAAAATCCAAGTCTAACAGCCCCTCCAAAAACCAAGTTCAATCATGTTTGGGGGAAAAGGATATTACCCATAAATTTGAAGTCTAATACCATCTAAAAGTGCTTGGATATGAACAAGATTAGAAATCTAAGGATAATACTCATTTAAATAGGGCTCGTCGAGTCAGGATTAATTTGTCCGAAAATCCAAGGCTAACACCCCTCCAAAAACCAAGTTCAATCATGTTTGGGGGAAAAGCCTATAACCCATAAATTTGAAGTCTAATACCATATAAAAGAGCTTGTATATGAACAAGGTTAGAAATCTAAGGCTAATACTCATTTATATGGCGCTCGTCGAGTCAGGATCAATTTGTCCGAAAATCCAAGGCTAACACCCCCTCCAAAAACCAAGTTCAATCATGTTTGGGGGAAAAGGATATTACCCATAAATTTGAAGTCTAATACCATCTAAAAGTGCTTGGATATGAACAAGGTTAGAAATCTAAGGCTAATACTCATTTAAATAGGGCTCGTCGAGTCAGGATCAATTTGTCTGAAAATCCAAGGCTAACACCCCTCCAAAAACCAAGTTCAATCATGTTTGGGGGAAAAGGATATTACCCATAAATTTGAAGTCTAATACCATCTAAAAGTGCTTGGATATGAACAAGGTTAGAAATCTAAGGTTAATAGTCATTTAAATACGGCTCGTCGAGTCAGGATCAATTTGTCCGAAAATCCAAGGCTAACACCCCTCCAAAAACCAAGTTCAATCATGTTTGGGGGAAAAGCCTATAACCCATAAATTTGAAGTCTAATACCATATAAAATGGCTTGGATATGAACAAGGTTAGAAATATAAGTCTAATACTCATTTAAATAGGGCTCGTCGAGTCAGGATCAATTTGTCCGAAAATCCAAGGCTAACACCCCTCCAAAAACCAAGTTCAATCATGTTTTGGGGAAAAGCCTATAACCCATAAATTTGAAGTCTAATACCATATAAAAGAGCTTGTATATGAACAAGGTTAGAAATCTAAGGCTAATACTCATTTATATGGCGCTCGTCGAGTCAGGATCAATTTGTCCGAAAATCCAAGGCTAACACCCCCTCCAAAAACCAAGTTCAATCATGTTTGGGGGAAAAGGATATTACCCATAAATTTGAAGTCTAATACCATCTAAAAGTGCTTGGATATGAACAAGGTTAAAAATCTAAGGCTAATACTCATTTAAATAGGGCTCGTCGAGTCAGGATCAATTTGTCTGAAAATCCAAGGCTAACACCCCTCCAAAAACCAACTTCAATCATGTTTGGGGGAAAATGATATTACCCATAAATTTGAAGTCTAATACCAACTGAAAGGGCTTGGATATGAACAAGGTTAGAAATCTAAGGATAATACTCATTTAAATGGGGCTCGTCGAGTGAGGATCAATTTGTCCGAAAATCCAAGGCTAATACCCCTCCAAAAACCAAGTTCAATCATGTTTGGGGGAAAAGCCTATAACCCATAAATTTGAAGTCTAATACCATCTAAAATGGCTTGGATATGAACAAGGTTAGAAATATAAGTCTAATACTCATTTAAATAGGGCTTGTTGAGTCAGGATCAATTTGTCCGAAAATCCAAGGCTAAAACCCCCTCCAAAAACCAAGTTCAATCATGTTTGGGGGAAAACGATATTACCCATAAATTTGAAGTCTAATACCATCTAAAAGTGCTTGGATATGAACAAGATTAGAAATCTAAGGATAATACTCATTTAAATAGGGCTCGTCGAGTCAGGATCAATTTGTCCGAAAATCCAAGGCTAACACCCCTCCAAAAACCAAGTTCAATCATGTTTGGGGGAAAAGCCTATAACCCATAAATTTGAAGTCTAATACCATATAAAAGAGCTTGTATATGAACAAGGTTAGAAATCTAAGGCTAATACTCATTTATATGGCGCTCGTCGAGTCAGGATCAATTTGTCCGAAAATCCAAGGCTAACACCCCCTCCAAAAACCAAGTTCAATCATGTTTGGGGGAAAAGGATATTACCCATAAATTTGAAGTCTAATACCATCTAAAAGTGCTTGGATATGAACAAGGTTAGAAATCTAAGGCTAATACTCATTTAAATAGGGCTCGTCGAGTCAGGATCAATTTGTCTGAAAATCCAAGGCTAACACCCCCTCCAAAAACCAACTTCAATCATGTTTGGGGGAAAAGGATATTACCCATAAATTTGAAGTCTAATACCAACTGAAAGGGCTTGTATATGAACAAGGTTAGAAATCTAAGGCTAATACTCATTTAAATGGGGCTCGTCGAGTCAGGATCAATTTGTCCGAAAATCCAAGGTTAACACCCCCTCCAAAAACCAAGTTCATTCATGTTTGGGGGAAAAGCCTATAACCCATAAATTTGAAGTCTAATACAATGTAAAAGGGCTTGGATATGAACAAGGTTAGATATCTAAGTCTAATACTCATTTAAATAGGGCTCGTCGAGTCAGGATCAATTTGTCCGAAAATTCAAGGCTAACACCCCCTCCAAAAACCAAGTTCAATCATGTTTGGGGGAAAAGGATATTACCCATAAATTTGAAGTCTAATACCATCTAAAAGTTCTTGGATATGAACAAGGTTAGAAATCTAAGGCTAATACTCATTTAAATAGGGCTCGTCGAGTCAGGATCAATTTGTCCGAAAATCCAAGGCTAACACCTCCTCCAAAAACCAAGTTCAATCATGTTTGGGGGAAAAGGATATTACCCATAAATTTGAAGTCTAATACCATCTAAAAGTGCTTGGATATGAACAAGGTTAGAAATCTAAGGCTAATACTCATTTAAATGGGGCTGGTCGAGTGAGGATCAATTTGTCCGAAAATCCAAGGCTAACACCCCTCCAAAAACCAAGTTCAATCATGTTTGGGGGAAAAGCCTATAACCCATAAATTTGAAGTCTAATACCAACTGAAAGGGCTTGGATATGAACAAGGTTAGAAATCTAAGGATAATACTCATTTAAATGGGGCTCGTCGAGTGAGGATCAATTTGTCCGAAAATCCAAGGCTAACACCCCTCCAAAAACCAAGTTCAATCATGTTTGGGGGAAAATGATATTACCCATAAATTTGAAGTCTAATACCAACTGAAAGGGCTTGGATATGAACAAGGTTAGAAATCTAAGGATAATACTCATTTAAATGGGGCTCGTCGAGTGAGAATCAATTTGTCCGAAAATCCAAGGCTAACACCCCTCCAAAAACCAAGTTCAATCATGTTTGGGGGAAAAGCCTATAACCCATAAATTTGAAGTCTAATACCATCTAAAATGGCTTGGATATGAACAAGGTTAGAAATATAAGTCTAATACTCATTTAAATAGGGCTCGTCGAGTCAGGATCAATTTGTCCGAAAATCCAAGGCTAACACCCCTCCAAAAACCAAGTTCAATCATGTTTTGGGGAAAAGCCTATAACCCATAAATTTGAAGTCTAATACCATCTAAAAGGGCTTGGATATGAACAAGGTTATAAATCTAAGGCTAATACTCATTTAAATGGGGCTCGTCGAGTCAGGATCAATTTGTCCGAAAATCCAAGGCTAACACCCCCTCCAAAAACCAAGTTAAATCATGTTTGGTGGAAAAGCCTATAACCCATAAATTTGAAGTCTAATACCATCTAAAAGGGCTTGGATATGAACAAGGTTAGAAATAAAATTCTAGTACTCATTTAAATAGGGCTCGTCGAGTCAGGATCAATTTGTCCGAAAATCCAAGGCTAACACCCCTCCAAAAACCAAGTTCAATCATGTTTGGGGGAAAAGCCTATAACCCATAAATTTGAAGTCTAATACCATATAAAAGAGCTTGTATATGAACAAGGTTAGAAATCTAAGGCTAATACTCATTTATATGGCGCTCGTCGAGTCAGGATCAATTTGTCCGAAAATCCAAGGCTAACACACCCTCCAAAAACCAAGTTCAATCATGTTTGGGGGAAAAGGATATTACCCATAAATTTGAAGTCTAATACCATCTAAAAGTGCTTGGATATGAACAAGGTTAGAAATCTAAGGCTAATACTCATTTAAATAGGGCTCGTCAAGTCAGGATCAATTTGTCTGAAAATCCAAGGCTAACACCCCTCCAAAAACCAAGTTCAATCATGTTCGGGGGAAAAGGATATTACCCATAAATTTGAAGTCTAATACCATCTAAAAGTGCTTGGATATGAACAAGGTTAGAAATCTAAGGTTAATAGTCATTTAAATACGGCTCGTCGAGTCAGGATCAATTTGTCCGAAAATCCAAGGCTAACACCCCTCCAAAAACCAAGTTCAATCATGTTTGGGGGAAAAGCCTATAACCCATAAATTTGAAGTCTAATACCATATAAAATGGCTTGGATATGAACAAGGTTAGAAATATAAGTCTAATACTCATTTAAATAGGGCTCGTCGAGTCAGGATCAATTTGTCCGAAAATCCAAGGCTAACACCCCTCCAAAAACCAAGTTCAATCATGTTTTGGGGAAAAGCCTATAACCCATAAATTTGAAGTCTATTACCATCTAAAAGGGCTTGGATATGAACAAGGTTAGAAATCTAAGGCTAATACTCATTTAAATGGGGCTCGTCGAGTCAGGATCAATTTGTCCGAAAATCCAAGGCTAACACCCCCTCCAAAAACCAAGTTAAATCATGTTTGGTGGAAAAGCCTATAACCCATAAATTTGAAGTCTAATACCATCTAAAAGGGCTTGGATATGAACAAGGTTAGAAATCTAAGGCTAATACTCATTTAAATAGGGCTCGTCGAGTCAGGATCAATTTGTCCGAAAATCCAAGGCTAACACCCCTCCAAAAACCAAGTTCAATCATGTTTGGGGGAAAAGCCTATAACCCATAAATTTGAAGTCTAATACCAACTGAAAGGGCTTGGATATGAACAAGGTTAGAAATCTAAGGATAATACTCATTTAAATGGGGCTCGTCGAGTGAGGATCAATTTGTCCGAAAATCCAAGGCTAACACCCCTCCAAAAACCAAGTTCAATCATGTTTGGGGGAAAATGATATTACCCATAAATTTGAAGTCTAATACCAACTGAAAGGGCTTGGATATGAACAAGGTTAGAAATCTAAGGATAATACTTATTTAAATGGGGCTCGTCGAGTGAGGATCAATTTGTCCGAAAATCCAAGGCTAACACCCCTCCAAAAACCAAGTTCAATCATGTTTGGGGGAAAAGCCTATAACCCATAAATTTGAAGTCTAATACCATCTAAAACGGCTTGGATATGAACAAGGTTAGAAATCTAAGGCTAATACTCATTTAAATGGGGCTCGTCGAGTCAGGATCAATTTGTCCGCAAATCCAAGGCTAACACGCTCTCCAAAAACCATGTTCAATCATTTTTGGGGGAAAAGCCTATAACCCATAAACTTGAAGTCTAATACCATCTAAAATGGCTTGGATATGAACAAGGTTAGAAATAAAAGTCTAGTACTCATTTAAATAGGGCTCGTCGAGTCAGGATCAATTTGTCCGAAAATCCAAGGCTAACACCCCTCCAAAAACCAAGTTCAATCATGTTTGGGGGAAAAGCCTATAACCCATAAATTTGAAGTCTAATACCATCTAAAAGGGCTTGGATATGAACAAGGTTAGAAATCTAAGGCTAATACTCATTTAAATGGGGCTTGTCGAGTCAGGATCAATTTGTCCGAAAATCCAAGGCTAACACCCCCTCCAAAAACGAAGTTCAATCATGTTTGGGGGAAAAGCCTATAACCCATAAATTTGAAGTCTAATACCATCTAAAAGGGCTTGGATATGAACAAGGTTAGAAATCTAAGGCTAATACTCATTTAAATGGGGCTCGTCGAGTCAGGATCAATTTGTCCAAAAATCCAAGGCTAACACCCCCTCCAAAAACGAAGTTCAATCATGTTTGGGGGAAAAGCCTATAACCCATAAATTTGAAGTCTAATACCATCTAAAAGGGCTTGGATATGAACAAGGTTAGAAATCTAAGGCTAATGCTCATTTATATGGCGCTCGTCGAGTCAGGATCAATTTGTCCGAAAATCCAAGGCTAACACCCCCTCCAAAAACCAAGTTCAATCATGTTTGGGGGAAAAGGATATTACCCATAAATTTGAAGTCTAATACCATCTAAAAGTGCTTGGATATGAACAAGGTTAGAAATCTAAGGCTAATACTCATTTAAATAGGGCTCGTCGAGTCAGGATCAATTTGTCTGAAAATCCAAGGCTAACACCCCTACAAAAACCAAGTTCAATCATGTTTGGGGGAAAAGGATATTACCCATAAATTTGAAGTCTAATACCATCTAAAAGTGCTTGGATATGAACAAGGTTAGAAATCTAAGGTTAATAGTCATTTAAATACGGCTCGTCGAGTCAGGATCAATTTGTCCGAAAATCCAAGGCTAACACCCCTCCAAAAACCAAGTTCAATCATGTTTGGGGGAAAAGCCTATAACCCATAAATTTGAAGTCTAATACCATATAAAATGGCTTGGATATGAACAAGGTTAGAAATATAAGTCTAATACTCATTTAAATAGGGCTCGTCGAGTCAGGATCAATTTGTCCGAAAATCCAAGGCTAACACCCCTCCAAAAACCAAGTTCAATCATGTTTTGGGGAAAAGCCTATAACCCATAAATTTGAAGTCTAATACCATATAAAAGAGCTTGTATATGAACAAGGTTAGAAATCTAAGGCTAATACTCATTTATATGGCGCTCGTCGAGTCAGGATCAATTTGTCCGAAAATCCAAGGCTAACACCCCCTCCAAAAACCAAGTTCAATCATGTTTGGGGGAAAAGGATATTACCCATAAATTTGAAGTCTAATACCATCTAAAAGTGCTTGGATATGAACAAGGTTAAAAATCTAAGGCTAATACTCATTTAAATAGGGCTCGTCGAGTCAGGATCAATTTGTCTGAAAATTCAAGGCTAACACCCCTCCAAAAACCAACTTCAATCATGTTTGGGGGAAAATGATATTACCCATAAATTTGAAGTCTAATACCAACTGAAAGGGCTTGGATATGAACAAGGTTAGAAATCTAAGGATAATACTCATTTAAATGGGGCTCGTCGAGTGAGGATCAATTTGTCCGAAAATCCAAGGCTAATACCCCTCCAAAAACCAAGTTCAATCATGTTTGGGGGAAAAGCCTATAACCCATAAATTTGAAGTCTAATACCATCTAAAATGGCTTGGATATGAACAAGGTTAGAAATATAAGTCTAATACTCATTTAAATAGGGCTCGTCGAGTCAGGATCAATTTGTCCGAAAATCCAAGGCTAAAACCCCCTCCAAAAACCAAGTTCAATCATGTTTGGGGGAAAACGATATTACCCATAAATTTGAAGTCTAATACCATCTAAAAGTGCTTGGATATGAACAAGATTAGAAATCTAAGGATAATACTCATTTAAATAGGGCTCGTCGAGTCAGGATCAATTTGTCCGAAAATCCAAGGCTAACACCCCTCCAAAAACCAAGTTCAATCATGTTTGGGGGAAAAGCCTATAACCCATAAATTTGAAGTCTAATACCATATAAAAGAGCTTGTATATGAACAAGGTTAGAAATCTAAGGCTAATACTCATTTATATGGCGCTCGTCGAGTCAGGATCAATTTGTCCGAAAATCCAAGGCTAACACCCCCTCCAAAAACCAAGTTCAATCATGTTTGGGGGAAAAGGATATTACCCATAAATTTGAAGTCTAATACCATCTAAAAGTGCTTGGATATGAACAAGGTTAGAAATCTAAGGCTAATACTCATTTAAATAGGGCTCGTCGAGTCAGGATCAATTTGTCTGAAAATCCAAGGCTAACACCCCCTCCAAAAACCAACTTCAATCATGTTTGGGGGAAAAGGATATTACCCATAAATTTGAAGTCTAATACCAACTGAAAGGGCTTGTATATGAACAAGGTTAGAAATCTAAGGCTAATACTCATTTAAATGGGGCTCGTCGAGTCAGGATCAATTTGTCCGAAAATTCAAGGCTAACACCCCCTCCAAAAACCAAGTTCAATCATGTTTGGGGGAAAAGGATATTACCCATAAATTTGAAGTCTAATACCATCTAAAAGTTCTTGGATATGAACAAGGTTAGAAATCTAAGGCTAATACTCATTTAAATAGGGCTCGTCGAGTCAGGATCAATTTGTCCGAAAATCCAAGGCTAACACCTCCTCCAAAAACCAAGTTCAATCATGTTTGGGGGAAAAGGATATTACCCATAAATTTGAAGTCTAATACCATCTAAAAGTGCTTGGATATGAACAAGGTTAGAAATCTAAGGCTAATACTCATTTAAATGGGGCTCGTCGAGTGAGGATCAATTTGTCCGAAAATCCAAGGCTAACACCCCTCCAAAAACCAAGTTCAATCATGTTTGGGGGAAAAGCCTATAACCCATAAACTTGAAGTCTAATACCAACTGAAAGGGCTTGGATATGAACAAGTTTAGAAATCTAAGGATAATACTCATTTAAATGGGGCTCGTCGAGTGAGGATCAATTTGTCCGAAAATCCAAGGCTAACACCCCTCCAAAAACCAAGTTCAATCATGTTTGGGGGAAAATGATATTACCCATAAATTTGAAGTCTAATACCAACTGAAAGGGCTTGGATATGAACAAGGTTAGAAATCTAAGGATAATACTCATTTAAATGGGGCTCGTCGAGTGAGAATCAATTTGTCCGAAAATCCAAGGCTAACACCCCTCCAAAAACCAAGTTCAATCATGTTTGGGGGAAAAGCCTATAACCCATAAATTTGAAGTCTAATACCATCTAAAATGGCTTGGATATGAACAAGGTTAGAAATATAAGTCTAATACTCATTTAAATAGGGCTCGTCGAGTCAGGATCAATTTGTCCGAAAATCCAAGGCTAACACCCCTCCAAAAACCAAGTTCAATCATGTTTTGGGGAAAAGCCTATAACCCATAAATTTGAAGTCTAATACCATCTAAAAGGGCTTGGATATGAACAAGGTTATAAATCTAAGGCTAATACTCATTTAAATGGGGCTCGTCGAGTCAGGATCAATTTGTCCGAAAATCCAAGGCTAACACCCCCTCCAAAAACCAAGTTAAATCATGTTTGGTGGAAAAGCCTATAACCCATAAATTTGAAGTCTAATACCATCTAAAAGGGCTTGGATATGAACAAGGTTAGAAATAAAAGTCTAGTACTCATTTAAATAGGGCTCGTCGAGTCAGGATCAATTTGTCCGAAAATCCAAGGCTAACACCCCTCCAAAAACCAAGTTCAATCATGTTTGGGGGAAAAGCCTATAACCCATAAATTTGAAGTATAATACCATATAAAAGAGCTTGTATATGAACAAGGTTAGAAATCTAAGGCTAATACTCATTTATATGGCGTTCGTCGAGTCAGGATCAATTTGTCCGAAAATCCAAGGCTAACACACCCTCCAAAAACCAAGTTCAATCATGTTTGGGGGAAAAGGATATTACCCATAAATTTGAAGTCTAATACCATCTAAAAGTGCTTGGATATGAACAAGGTTAGAAATCTAAGGCTAATACTCATTTAAATAGGGCTCGTCAAGTCAGGATCAATTTGTCTGAAAATCCAAGGCTAACACCCCTCCAAAAACCAAGTTCAATCATGTTCGGGGGAAAAGGATATTACCCATAAATTTGAAGTCTAATACCATCTAAAAGTGCTTGGATATGAACAAGGTTAGAAATCTAAGGTTAATAGTCATTTAAATACGGCTCGTCGAGTCAGGATCAATTTGTCCGAAAATCCAAGGCTAACACCCCTCCAAAAACCAAGTTCAATCATGTTTGGGGGAAAAGCCTATAACCCATAAATTTGAAGTCTAATACCATATAAAATGGCTTGGATATGAACAAGGTTAGAAATATAAGTCTAATACTCATTTAAATAGGGCTCGTCGAGTCAGGATCAATTTGTCCGAAAATCCAAGGCTAACACCCCTCCAAAAACCAAGTTCAATCATGTTTTGGGGAAAAGCCTATAACCCATAAATTTGAAGTCTATTACCATCTAAAAGGGCTTGGATATGAACAAGGTTAGAAATCTAAGGCTAATACTCATTTAAATGGGGCTCGTCGAGTCAGGATCAATTTGTCCGAAAATCCAAGGCTAACACCCCCTCCAAAAACCAAGTTAAATCATGTTTGGTGGAAAAGCCTATAACCCATAAATTTGAAGTCTAATACCATCTAAAAGGGCTTGGATATGAACAAGGTTAGAAATCTAAGGCTAATACTCATTTAAATAGGGCTCGTCGAGTCAGGATCAATTTGTCCGAAAATCCAAGGCTAACACCCCTCCAAAAACCAAGTTCAATCATGTTTGGGGGAAAAGCCTATAACCCATAAATTTGAAGTCTAATACCAACTGAAAGGGCTTGGATATGAACAAGGTTAGAAATCTAAGGATAATACTCATTTAAATGGGGCTCGTCGAGTGAGGATCAATTTGTCCGAAAATCCAAGGCTAACACCCCTCCAAAAACCAAGTTCAATCATGTTTGGGGGAAAATGATATTACCCATAAATTTGAAGTCTAATACCAACTGAAAGGGCTTGGATATGAACAAGGTTAGAAATCTAAGGATAATACTTATTTAAATGGGGCTCGTCGAGTGAGGATCAATTTGTCCGAAAATCCAAGGCTAACACCCCTCCAAAAACCAAGTTCAATCATGTTTGGGGGAAAAGCCTATAACCCATAAATTTGAAGTCTAATACCATCTAAAAGGGCTTGGATATGAACAAGGTTAGAAATCTAAGGCTAATACTCATTTAAATGGGGCTCGTCGAGTCAGGATCAATTTGTCCGCAAATCCAAGGCTAACACGCTCTCCAAAAACCATGTTCAATCATTTTTGGGGGAAAAGCCTATAACCCATAAACTTGAAGTCTAATACCATCTAAAATGGCTTGGATATGAACAAGGTTAGAAATAAAAGTCTAGTACTCATTTAAATAGGGCTCGTCGAGTCAGGATCAATTTGTCCGAAAATCCAAGGCTAACACCCCTCCAAAAACCAAGTTCAATCATGTTTGGGGGAAAAGCCTATAACCCATAAATTTGAAGTCTAATACCAGCTAAAAGGGCTTGGATATGAACAAGGTTAGAAATCTAAGGCTAATACTCATTTAAATGGGGCTTGTCGAGTCAGGATCAATTTGTCCGAAAATCCAAGGCTAACACCCCCTCCAAAAACGAAGTTCAATCATGTTTGGGGGAAAAGCCTATAACCCATAAATTTGAAGTCTAATACCATCTAAAAGGGCTTGGATATGAACAAGGTTAGAAATCTAAGGCTAATACTCATTTAAATGGGGCTCGTCGAGTCAGGATCAATTTGTCCGAAAATCCAAGGCTAACACCCCCTCCAAAAACGAAGTTCAATCATGTTTGGGGGAAAAGCCTATAACCCATAAATTTGAAGTCGAATACCATCTAAAAGGGCTTGGATATGAACAAGGTTAGAAATCTAAGGCTAATGCTCATTTATATGGCGCTCGTCGAGTCAGGATCAATTTGTCCGAAAATCCAAGGCTAACACCCCCTCCAAAAACCAAGTTCAATCATGTTTGGGGGAAAAGGATATTACCCATAAATTTGAAGTCTAATACCATCTAAAAGTGCTTGGATATGAACAAGGTTAGAAATCTAAGGCTAATACTCATTTAAATAGGGCTCGTCGAGTCAGGATCAATTTGTCTGAAAATCCAAGGCTAACACCCCTCCAAAAACCAAGTTCAATCATGTTTGGGGGAAAAGGATATTACCCATAAATTTGAAGTCTAATACCATCTAAAAGAGCTTGGATATGAACAAGGTTAGAAATCTAAGGTTAATAGTCATTTAAATACGGCTCGTCGAGTCAGGATCAATTTGTCCGAAAATCCAAGGCTAACACCCCTCCAAAAACCAAGTTCAATCATGTTTGGGGGAAAAGCCTATAACCCATAAATTTGAAGTCTAATACCATATAAAATGGCTTGGATATGAACAAGGTTAGAAATATAAGTCTAATACTCATTTAAATAGGGCTCGTCGAGTCAGGATCAATTTGTCCGAAAATCCAAGGCTAACACCCCTCCAAAAACCAAGTTCAATCATGTTTTGGGGAAAAGCCTATAACCCATAAATTTGAAGTCTAATACCATATAAAAGAGCTTGTATATGAACAAGGTTAGAAATCTAAGGCTAATACTCATTTATATGGCGCTCGTCGAGTCAGGATCAATTTGTCCGAAAATCCAAGGCTAACACCCCCTCCAAAAACCAAGTTCAATCATGTTTGGGGGAAAAGGATATTACCCATAAATTTGAAGTCTAATACCATCTAAAAGTGCTTGGATATGAACAAGGTTAAAAATCTAAGGCTAATACTCATTTAAATAGGGCTCGTCGAGTCAGGATCAATTTGTCTGAAAATCCAAGGCTAACACCCCTCCAAAAACCAACTTCAATCATGTTTGGGGGAAAATGATATTACCCATAAATTTGAAGTCTAATACCAACTGAAAGGGCTTGGATATGAACAAGGTTAGAAATCTAAGGATAATACTCATTTAAATGGGGCTCGTCGAGTGAGGATCAATTTGTCCGAAAATCCAAGGCTAATACCCCTCCAAAAACCAAGTTCAATCATGTTTGGGGGAAAAGCCTATAACCCATAAATTTGAAGTCTAATACCATCTAAAATGGCTTGGATATGAACAAGGTTAGAAATATAAGTCTAATACTCATTTAAATAGGGCTCGTCGAGTCAGGATCAATTTGTCCGAAAATCCAAGGCTAAAACCCCCTCCAAAAACCAAGTTCAATCATGTTTGGGGGAAAACGATATTACCCATAAATTTGAAGTCTAATACCATCTTAAAGTGCTTGGATATGAACAAGATTAGAAATCTAAGGATAATACTCATTTAAATAGGGCTCGTCGAGTCAGGATCAATTTGTCTGAAAATCCAAGGCTAACACCCCTCCAAAAACCAACTTCAATCATGTTTGGGGGAAAATGATATTACCCATAAATTTGAAGTCTAATACCAACTGAAAGGGCTTGGATATGAACAAGGTTAGAAATCTAAGGATAATACTCATTTAAATGGGGCTCGTCGAGTGAGGATCAATTTGTCCGAAAATCCAAGGCTAATACCCCTCCAAAAACCAAGTTCAATCATGTTTGGGGGAAAAGCCTATAACCCATAAATTTGAAGTCTAATACCATCTAAAATGGCTTGGATATGAACAAGGTTAGAAATATAAGTCTAATACTCATTTAAATAGGGCTCGTCGAGTCAGGATCAATTTGTCCGAAAATCCAAGGCTAAAACCCCCTCCAAAAACCAAGTTCAATCATGTTTGGGGGAAAACGATATTACCCATAAATTTGAAGTCTAATACCATCTTAAAGTGCTTGGATATGAACAAGATTAGAAATCTAAGGATAATACTCATTTAAATAGGGCTCGTCGAGTCAGGATCAATTTGTCCGAAAATCCAAGGCTAACACCCCTCCAAAAACCAAGTTCAATCATGTTTGGGGGAAAAGCCTATAACCCATAAATTTGAAGTCTAATACCATATAAAAGAGCTTGTATATGAACAAGGTTAGAAATCTAAGGCTAATACTCATTTATATGGCGCTCGTCGAGTCAGGATCAATTTGTCCGAAAATCCAAGGCTAACACCCCCTCCAAAAACCAAGTTCAATCATGTTTGGGGGAAAAGGATATTACCCATAAATTTGAAGTCTAATACCAACTGAAAGGGCTTGTATATGAACAAGGTTAGAAATCTAAGGCTAATACTCATTTAAATGGGGCTCGTCGAGTCAGGATCAATTTGTCCGAAAATCCAAGGTTAACACCCCCTCCAAAAACCAAGTTCATTCATGTTTGGGGGAAAAGCCTATAACCCATAAATTTGAAGTCTAATACAATGTAAAAGGGCTTGGATATGAACAAGGTTAGATATCTAAGTCTAATACTCATTTAAATAGGGCTCGTCGAGTCAGGATCAATTTGTCCGAAAATTCAAGGCTAACACCCCCTCCAAAAACCAAGTTCAATCATGTTTGGGGGAAAAGGATATTACCCATAAATTTGAAGTCTAATACCATCTAAAAGTTCTTGGATATGAACAAGGTTAGAAATCTAAGGCTAATACTCATTTAAATAGGGCTCGTCGAGTCAGGATCAATTTGTCCGAAAATCCAAGGCTAACACCTCCTCCAAAAACCAAGTTCAATCATGTTTGGGGGAAAAGGATATTACCCATAAATTTGAAGTCTAATACCATCTAAAAGTGCTTGGATATGAACAAGGTTAGAAATCTAAGGCTAATACTCATTTAAATGGGGCTCGTCGAGTGAGGATCAATTTGTCCGAAAATCCAAGGCTAACACCCCTCCAAAAACCAAGTTCAATCATGTTTGGGGGAAAAGCCTATAACCCATAAATTTGAAGTCTAATACCAACTGAAAGGGCTTGGATATGAACAAGGTTAGAAATCTAAGGATAATACTCATTTAAATGGGGCTCGTCGAGTGAGGATCAATTTGTCCGAAAATCCAAGGCTAACACCCCTCCAAAAACCAAGTTCAATCATGTTTGGGGGAAAATGATATTACCCATAAATTTGAAGTCTAATACCAACTGAAAGGGCTTGGATATGAACAAGGTTAGAAATCTAAGGATAATACTCATTTAAATGGGGCTCGTCGAGTGAGAATCAATTTGTCCGAAAATCCAAGGCTAACACCCCTCCAAAAACCAAGTTCAATCATGTTTGGGGGAAAAGCCTATAACCCATAAATTTGAAGTCTAATACCATCTAAAATGGCTTGGATATGAACAAGGTTAGAAATATAAGTCTAATACTCATTTAAATAGGGCTCGTCGAGTCAGGATCAATTTGTCCGAAAATCCAAGGCTAACACCCCTCCAAAAACCAAGTTCAATCATGTTTTGGGGAAAAGCCTATAACCCATAAATTTGAAGTCTAATACCATCTAAAAGGGCTTGGATATGAACAAGGTTATAAATCTAAGGCTAATACTCATTTAAATGGGGCTCGTCGAGTCAGGATCAATTTGTCCGAAAATCCAAGGCTAACACCCCCTCCAAAAACCAAGTTAAATCATGTTTGGTGGAAAAGCCTATAACCCATAAATTTGAAGTCTAATACCATCTAAAAGGGCTTGGATATGAACAAGGTTAGAAATAAAAGTCTAGTACTCATTTAAATAGGGCTCGTCGAGTCAGGATCAATTTGTCCGAAAATCCAAGGCTAACACCCCTCCAAAAACCAAGTTCAATCATGTTTGGGGGAAAAGCCTATAACCCATAAATTTGAAGTCTAATACCATATAAAAGAGCTTGTATATGAACAAGGTTAGAAATCTAAGGCTAATACTCATTTATATGGCGCTCGTCGAGTCAGGATCAATTTGTCCGAAAATCCAAGGCTAACACACCCTCCAAAAACCAAGTTCAATCATGTTTGGGGGAAAAGGATATTACCCATAAATTTGAAGTCTAATACCATCTAAAAGTGCTTGGATATGAACAAGGTTAGAAATCTAAGGCTAATACTCATTTAAATAGGGCTCGTCAAGTCAGGATCAATTTGTCTGAAAATCCAAGGCTAACACCCCTCCAAAAACCAAGTTCAATCATGTTCGGGGGAAAAGGATATTACCCATAAATTTGAAGTCTAATACCATCTAAAAGTGCTTGGATATGAACAAGGTTAGAAATCTAAGGTTAATAGTCATTTAAATACGTCTCGTCGAGTCAGGATCAATTTGTCCGAAAATCCAAGGCTAACACCCCTCCAAAAACCAAGTTCAATCATGTTTGGGGGAAAAGCCTATAACCCATAAATTTGAAGTCTAATACCATATAAAATGGCTTGGATATGAACAAGGTTAGAAATATAAGTCTAATACTCATTTAAATAGGGCTCGTCGAGTCAGGATCAATTTGTCCGAAAATCCAAGGCTAACACCCCTCCAAAAACCAAGTTCAATCATGTTTTGGGGAAAAGCCTATAACCCATAAATTTGAAGTCTATTACCATCTAAAAGGGCTTGGATATGAACAAGGTTAGAAATCTAAGGCTAATACTCATTTAAATGGGGCTCGTCGAGTCAGGATCAATTTGTCCGAAAATCCAAGGCTAACACCCCCTCCAAAAACGAAGTTAAATCATGTTTGGTGGAAAAGCCTATAACCCATAAATTTGAAGTCTAATACCATCTAAAAGGGCTTGGATATGAACAAGGTTAGAAATCTAAGGCTAATACTCATTTAAATAGGGCTCGTCGAGTCAGGATCAATTTGTCCGAAAATCCAAGGCTAACACCCCTCCAAAAACCAAGTTCAATCATGTTTGGGGGAAAATGATATTACCCATAAATTTGAAGTCTAATACCAACTGAAAGGGCTTGGATATGAACAAGGTTAGAAATCTAAGGATAATACTTATTTAAATGGGGCTCGTCGAGTGAGGATCAATTTGTCCGAAAATCCAAGGCTAACACCCCTCCAAAAACCAAGTTCAATCATGTTTGGGGGAAAAGCCTATAACCCATAAATTTGAAGTCTAATACCATCTAAAAGGGCTTGGATATGAACAAGGTTAGAAATCTAAGGCTAATACTCATTTAAATGGGGCTCGTCGAGTCAGGATCAATTTGTCCGCAAATCCAAGGCTAACACGCTCTCCAAAAACCATGTTCAATCATTTTTGGGGGAAAAGCCTATAACCCATAAACTTGAAGTCTAATACCATCTAAAATGGCTTGGATATGAACAAGGTTAGAAATAAAAGTCTAGTACTCATTTAAATAGGGCTCGTCGAGTCAGGATCAATTTGTCCGAAAATCCAAGGCTAACACCCCTCCAAAAACCAAGTTCAATCATGTTTGGGGGAAAAGCCTATAACCCATAAATTTGAAGTCTAATACCATCTAAAAGGGCTTGGATATGAACAAGGTTAGAAATCTAAGGCTAATACTCATTTAAATGGGGCTTGTCGAGTCAGGATCAATTTGTCCGAAAATCCAAGGCTAACACCCCCTCCAAAAACGAAGTTCAATCATGTTTGGGGGAAAAGCCTATAACCCATAAATTTGAAGTCTAATACCATCTAAAAGGGCTTGGATATGAACAAGGTTAGAAATCTAAGGCTAATACTCATTTAAATGGGGCTCGTCGAGTCAGGATCAATTTGTCCGAAAATCCAAGGCTAACACCCCCTCCAAAAACGAAGTTCAATCATGTTTGGGGGAAAAGCCTATAACCCATAAATTTGAAGTCTAATACCATCTAAAAGGGCTTGGATATGAACAAGGTTAGAAATCTAAGGCTAATGCTCATTTATATGGCGCTCGTCGAGTCAGGATCAATTTGTCCGAAAATCCAAGGCTAACACCCCCTCCAAAAACCAAGTTCAATCATGTTTGGGGGAAAAGATTATTACCCATAAATTTGAAGTCTAATACCATCTAAAAGTGCTGGGATATGAACAAGGTTAGAAATCTAAGGTTAATATTCATTTAAATACGGCTCGTCGAGTCAGGATCAATTTGTCCGAAAATCCAAGGCTAACACCCCTCCAAAAACCAAGTTTAATCATGTTTGGGGGAAAAGGATATTACCCGTAAATTTGAAGTCTAATACCATCTAAAAGTCCTTGGATATGAACAAGGTTAGAAATCTAAGGCTAATATTCATTTAAATACGGCTCGTCGAGTTAGGATCAATTTGTCCGAAAATCCAAGGCTAACACCCCCTCCAAAAACCAAGTTCAATCATGTTTGGGGGAAAATGATATTACCCATAAATTTGAAGTCTAATACCAAATGAAAGGGCTTGTATATGAACAAGGTTAGAAATCTAAGGATAATACTCATTTAAATGGGGCTCGTCGAGTGAGGATCAATTTGTCCGAAAATCCAAGGCTAACACCCCTCCAAAAACCAAGTTAAATCATGTTTGGTGGAAAAGCCTATAACCCATAAATTTGAAGTCTAATACCATCTAAAAGAGCTTAGATATGAACAAGGTTAGAAATCTAAGGCTAATACTCATTTAAATGGGACTCGTCGAGTCAGGATCAATTTGTCCGAAAATCCAAGGCTAACACCCCTCCAAAAACCAAGTTCAATCATGTTTGGGGGAAAAGCCTATAACCCATAAATTTGAAGTCTAATACCATCTAAAAGGGATTGGATATGAACAAGTTTAGAAATCTAAGGCTAATACTCATTTAAATGGGGCTCGTCGAGTCAGGATCAATTTGTCCGAAAATCCAAGGCTAACACCCCTCCAAAAACCAAGTTCAATCATGTTTGGGGGAAAAGCCTATAACCCATAAAGTTGAAGTCTAATACCATCTAAAAGGGCTTGGATATGAACAAGGTTAGAAATCTAAGGCTAATACTCATTTAAATAGGGCTCGTCGAGTCAGGATCAATTTTTCCGAAAATCCAAGGCTAACACCCCTCCAAAAACCAAGTTCAATCATGTTTGGGGGAAAAGCCTATAACCCATAAATTTGAAGTCTAATACCAACTGAAAGGGCTTGGATATGAACAAGGTTAGAAATCTAAGGATAATACTCATTTAAATGGGGCTCGTCGAGTGAGGATCAATTTGTCCGAAAATCCAAGGCTAACACCCCTCCAAAAACCAAGTTCAATCATGTTTGGGGGAAAATGATATTACCCATAAATTTGAAGTCTAATACCAACTGAAAGGGCTTGGATATGAACAAGGTTAGAAATCTAAGGATAATACTTATTTAAATGGGGCTCGTCGAGTGAGGATCAATTTGTCCGAAAATCCAAGGCTAACACCCCTCCAAAAACCAAGTTCAATCATGTTTGGGGGAAAAGCCTATAACCCATAAATTTGAAGTCTAATACCATCTAAAAGGGCTTGGATATGAACAAGGTTAGAAATCTAAGGCTAATACTCATTTAAATGGGGCTCGTCGAGTCAGGATCAATTTGTCCGCAAATCCAAGGCTAACACGCTCTCCAAAAACCATGTTCAATCATTTTTGGGGGAAAAGCCTATAACCCATAAACTTGAAGTCTAATACCATCTAAAATGGCTTGGATATGAACAAGGTTAGAAATAAAAGTCTAGTACTCATTTAAATAGGGCTCGTCGAGTCAGGATCAATTTGTCCGAAAATCCAAGGCTAACACCCCTCCAAAAACCAAGTTCAATCATGTTTGGGGGAAAAGCCTATAACCCATAAATTTGAAGTCTAATACCATCTAAAAGGGCTTGGATATGAACAAGGTTAGAAATCTAAGGCTAATACTCATTTAAATGGGGCTTGTCGAGTCAGGATCAATTTGTCCGAAAATCCAAGGCTAACACCCCCTCCAAAAACCAAGTTCAATCATGTTTGGGGGAAAAGCCTATAACCCATAAATTTGAAGTCTAATACCATCTAAAAGGGCTTGGATATGAACAAGGTTAGAAATCTAAGGCTAATACTCATTTAAATGGGGCTCGTCGAGTCAGGATCAATTTGTCCGAAAATCCAAGGCTAACACCCCCTCCAAAAACGAAGTTCAATCATGTTTGGGGGAAAAGCCTATAACCCATAAATTTGAAGTCTAATACCATCTAAAAGGGCTTGGATATGAACAAGGTTAGAAATCTAAGGCTAATGCTCATTTATATGGCGCTCGTCGAGTCAGGATCAATTTGTCCGAAAATCCAAGGCTAACACCCCCTCCAAAAACCAAGTTCAATCATGTTTGGGGGAAAAGATTATTACCCATAAATTTGAAGTCTAATACCATCTAAAAGTGCTGGGATATGAACAAGGTTAGAAATCTAAGGTTAATATTCATTTAAATACGGCTCGTCGAGTCAGGATCAATTTGTCCGAAAATCCAAGGCTAACACCCCTCTAAAAACCAAGTTCAATCATGTTTGGGGGAAAAGGATATTACCCGTAAATTTGAAGTCTAATACCATCTAAAAGTCCTTGGATATGAACAAGGTTAGAAATCTAAGGCTAATATTCATTTAAATACGGCTCGTCGAGTTAGGATCAATTTGTCCGAAAATCCAAGGCTAACACCCCCTCCAAAAACCAAGTTCAATCATGTTTGGGGGAAAATGATATTACCCATAAATTTGAAGTCTAATACCAAATGAAAGGGCTTGTATATGAACAAGGTTAGAAATCTAAGGATAATACTCATTTAAATGGGGCTCGTCGAGTGAGGATCAATTTGTCCGAAAATCCAAGGCTAACACCCCTCCAAAAACCAAGTTAAATCATGTTTGGTGGAAAAGCCTATAACCCATAAATTTGAAGTCTAATACCATCTAAAAGAGCTTAGATATGAACAAGGTTAGAAATCTAAGGCTAATACTCATTTAAATGGGACTCGTCGAGTCAGGATCAATTTGTCCGAAAATCCAAGGCTAACACCCCTCCAAAAACCAAGTTCAATCATGTTTGGGGGAAAAGCCTATAACCCATAAATTTGAAGTCTAATACCATCTAAAAGGGATTGGATATGAACAAGTTTAGAAATCTAAGGCTAATACTCATTTAAATGGGGCTCGTCGAGTCAGGATCAATTTGTCCCAAAATCCAAGGCTAACACCCCTCCAAAAACCAAGTTCAATCATGTTTGGGGGAAAAGCCTATAACCCATAAAGTTGAAGTCTAATACCATCTAAAAGGGCTTGGATATGAACAAGGTTAGAAATCTAAGGCTAATACTCATTTAAATGGGGCTCGTCGAGTCAGGATCAATTTGTCTGAAAATCGAAGGCTAACACCCCCTCCAAAAACCAAGTTCAATCATGTTTGGGGGAAAAGCCTATAACCCATAAATTTGAAGTCTAATACCATCTAAAAGGGCTTGGATATGAACAAGGTTAGAAATCTAAGGCTAATACTCATTTAAATGGGGCTCGTCGAGTCAGGATCAATTTGTCCGAAAATCCAAGGCTAACACCCCCTCCAAAAACCAAGTTCAATCATGTTTGGGGGAAAATGATATTACCCATAAATTTGAAGTCAAATACCAAATGAAAGGGCTTGGATATGAACAAGGTTAGAAATCTAAGGATAATACTCATTTAAATGGGGCTCGTCGAGTCAGGATCAATCAATTTGTCCGAAAATCCAAGGCTAACACCCCCTCCAAAAACCAAGTTCAATCATGTTTGGGGGAAAAGCCTATAACCCATAAATTTGAAGTCTAATACAATATAAAAGATCTTGGATATGAACAAGGTTAGATATCTAAGGCTAATACTCATTTAAATAGGGCTCGTCGAGACAGGATCAATTTGTCCGAAAATCCAAGGCTAACACCCCCTCCAAAAACCAAGTTGAATCATGTTTGGGGGAAAAGGATATTACCCATAAATTTGAAGTCTAATACCATCTAAAAGTGCTTGGATATGAAGCAGGTTAGAAATATAAGGCTAATACTCATTTAAATAGGGCTCGTCGAGTCAGGATCAATTTGTCCGAAAATCCAAGGCTAACACCCCCTCCAAAAACCAAGTTAAATCATGTTTGGGGGAAAAGGATATTACCCATAAATTTGAAGTCTAATACCATCTAAAAGTGCTTGGATATGAACAAGATTAGAAATCTAAGGCTAATACTCATTTAAATAGGGCTCGTCGAGTAAGGATCAATTTGTCCGAAAATCCAAGGCTAACACCCCTCCAAAAACCAAGTTCAATCATGTTTGGGGGAAAAGCCTATAACCCATAAATTTGATATCTAATACCATCTAAAAGGGCTTGGATATGAACAAGGTTAGAAATCTAAGGCTAATACTCATTTAAATGGGGCTCGTAGCCTCAGGATCAATTTGTCCGAAAATCCAAGGCTAACACCCCCTCCAAAAACCAAGTTCAATCATGTTTGGGGGAAAAGGATATTACCCATAAATTTGAAGTCTAATACCATTTAAAAGTGCTTCGATATCAACAAGTTTAGAAATTTAAGGCTAATATTCATTTAAATACGGCTCGTCGAATCAGGATCAATTTGTCCGAAAATCCAAGGCTAACACCCCCTTCAAAAACCAAGTTCAATCATGTTTGGGGGAAAAGACTATAACCCATAAATTTGAAGTCTAATACCATCTAAAATGGCTTGGATATGAACAAGGTTAGAAATAAAAGTCTAATACTCATTTAAATAGGGCTCGTCGAGTCAGGATCAATTTATCCGAAAATCCAAGGCTAACACCCCTCCAAAAACCAAGTTCAATCATGTTTGGGGGAAAAGCCTATAACCCATAAATTTGAAGTCTAATACCATCTAAAAGGGCTTGGATATGAACAAGGTTAGAAATCTAAGGCTAATACTCATTTAAATGGGGCTCGTCAAGTCAGGATCAATTTGTCCGAAAATCCAAGGCTAACACCCCCTCCAAAAACCAAGTTCAATCATGTTTGGGGGAAAAGCCTATAACCCATAAAATTGAAGTATAATACCATCTAAAAGTGCTTGGATATGAACAAGATTAGAATTCTAAGGCTAATACTCATTTAAATACGGCTCGTCGAGTCAGGATCAATTTGTCCGAAAATCCAAGGCTAACACCCCCTCCAAAAACCAAGTTCAATCATGTTTGGGGGAAAATGATATTACCCATAAATTTGAAGTCAAATACCAAATGAAAGGGCTTGGATATGAACAAGGTTAGAAATCTAAGGATAATACTCATTTAAATGGGGCTCGTCGAGTGAGGATCAATTTGTCCGAAAATCCAAGGCTAACACCCCTCCAAAAACCAAGTTTAATCATGTTTGGTGGAAAAGCCTATAACCCATAAATTTGAAGTCTAATACCATCTAAAAGGGCTTGGATATGAACAAGGTTAGAAATCTAAGGCTAATACTCATTTAAATGGGGCTCGTCGAGTCAGGATCAATTTGTCCGAAAATCCAAGGCTAACACCCCCTCCAAAAACCAAGTTCAATCATGTTTGGGGGAAAAGCCTATAACCCATAAATTTGAAGTCTAATACCATCTAAAAGGACTTGGATATGAACAAGGTTAGAAATCTAAGGCTAATACTCATTTAAATGGGGCTCGTCGAGTCAGGATCAATTTGTCCGAAAATCCAAGGCTAATAACCCCTCCAAAAACCAAGTTCAATCATGTTTGTGGGAAAAGCCTATAACCCATAAATTTGAAGTCTAATACCATCTAAAAGGGCTTCGATATGAACAAGGTTAGAAATCTAAGGCTAATACTCATTTAAATGGGGCTCGTCGAGTCAGGATCAATTTGTCCGAAAATCCAAGGCTAACACCCCTCCAAAAACCTAGTTCAATCATGTTTGGGGGAAAAGCCTATAACCCATAAATTTGAAGTCTAATACCATCTAAAAGGGCTTGGATATGAACAAGGTTAGAAATCTAAGGCTAATACTCATTTAAATGGGGCTCGTCGAATCACGATCAATTTGTCTGAAAATCCAAGGCTAACACCCCCTCCAAAAACCAAGTTCAATCATGTTTGTGGGAAAAGCCTATAACCCATAAATTTGAAGTCTAATACCATCTAAAAGAGCTTAGATATGAACAAGGTTAGAAATCTAAGGCTAATACTCATTTAAATGGGGCTCGTCGAGTCAGGATCAATTTGTCCGAAAATCCTTGGCTAACACCCCTCCAAAAACCAAGTTCAATCATGTTTGGGGGAAAAGCCTATAACCCATAAATTTGAAGTCTAATACCATCTAAAAGGGCTTGGATATGAACAAGGTTAGAAATCTAAGGCTAATACTCATTTAAATGGGGCTCGTCGAGTCAGGATCAATTTGTCCGAAAATCCAAGGCTAACACCCCCTCCAAAAACCAAGTTCAATCATGTTTGGGGGAAAATGATATTACCCATAAATTTGAAGTCTAATACAAAATGAAAGGGCTTGGATATGAACAAGGTTAGAAATCTAATGCTAATACTCATTTATATGGCGCTCGTCGAGTCAGGATCAATTTATCCGAAAATCCAAGGCTAACAACCCCTCCAAAAACCAAGTTCAATCATGTTTGTGGGAAAAGCCTATAACCCATAAATTTAAAGTCTAATACCATCTAAAACGGCTTCGATATGAACAAGGTTAGAAATCTAAGGCTAATACTCATTTAAATGGGGCTCGTCGAGTCAGGATCAATTTGTCCGAAAATCCAAGGCTAACACCCCTCCAAAAACCAAGTTCAATCATGTTTGGGGGAAAAGCCTATAACCCATAAATTTGAAGTCTAATACCATCTAAAAGGGCTTGGATATGAACAAGGTTAGAAATCTAAGGCTAATACTCATTTAAATGGGGCTCGTCGAGTCAGGATCAATTTGTCCGAAAATCCAAGGCTAACACCCCCTCCAAAAACCAAGTTCAATCATGTTTGTGGGAAAAGCCTATAACCCATAAATTTGAAGTCTAATACCATCTAAAAGGGCTTAGATATGAACAAGGTTAGAAATCTAAGGCTAATACTCATTTAAATGGGGCTCGTCGAGTCAGGATCAATTTGTCCGAAAATCCAAGGCTAACACCCCTCCAAAAACCAAGTTCAATCATGTTTGGGGGAAAAGCCTATAACCCATAAATTTGAAGTCTAATACCATCTAAAAGGGCTTGGATATGAACAAGGTTAGAAATCTAAGGCTAATACTCATTTAAATGGGGCTCGTCGAGTCAGGATCAATTTGTCCGAAAATCCAAGGCTAACACCCCCTCAAAAAACCAAGTTCAATCATGTTTGGGGGAAAATGATATTACCCATAAATTTGAAGTCTAATACAAAATGAAAGGGCTTGGATATGAACAAGGTTAGAAATCTAAGGCTAATACTCATTTATATGGCCCTCGTCGAGTCAGGATCAATTTGTCCGAAAATCCAAGGCTAACAACCCCTCCAAAAACCAAGTTCAATCATGTTTGTGGGAAAAGCCTATAACCCATAAATTTGAAGTCTAATACCATCTAAAAGGGCTTCGATATGAACAAGGTTAGAAATCTAAGGCTAATACTCATTTAAATGGGGCTCGTCGAGTCAGGATCAATTTGTCCGAAAATCCAAGGCTAACACCCCTCCAAAAACCAAGTTCAATCATGTTTGGGGGAAAAGCCTATAACCCATAAATTTGAAGTCTAATACCATCTAAAAGGGCTTGGATATGAACAAGGTTAGAAATCTAAGGCTAATACTCATTTAAATGGGGCTCGTCGAGTCAGGATCAATTTGTCCGAAAATCCTTGGCTAACACCCCTCCAAAAACCATGTTCAATCATGTTTGGGGGAAAAGCCTATAACCCATAAATTTGAAGTCTAATACCATCTAAAAGGGCTTGGATATGAACAAGGTTAGAAATCTAAGGCTAATACTCATTTAAATGGGGCTCGTCGAGTCAGGATCAATTTGTCCGAAAATCCAAGGCTAACACCCCCTCCAAAAACCAAGTTCAATCATGTTTGGGGGAAAATGATATTACCCATAAATTTGAAGTCTAATACAAAATGAAAGGGCTTGGATATGAACAAGGTTAGAAATCTAATGCTAATACTCATTTATATGGCGCTCGTCGAGTCAGGATCAATTTATCCGAAAATCCAAGGCTAACAACCCCTCCAAAAACCAAGTTCAATCATGTTTGTGGGAAAAGCCTATAACCCATAAATTTAAAGTCTAATACCATCTAAAAGGGCTTCGATATGAACAAGGTTAGAAATCTAAGGCTAATACTCATTTAAATGGGGCTCGTCGAGTCAGGATCAATTTGTCCGAAAATCCAAGGCTAACACCCCTCCAAAAACCAAGTTCAATCATGTTTGGGGGAAAAGCCTATAACCCATAAATTTGAAGTCTAATACCATCTAAAAGGGCTTGGATATGAACAAGGTTAGAAATCTAAGGCTAATACTCATTTAAATGGGGCTCGTCGAGTCAGGATCAATTTGTCCGAAAATCCAAGGCTAACACCCCCTCCAAAAACCAAGTTCAATCATGTTTGTGGGAAAAGCCTATAACCCATAAATTTGAAGTCTAATACCATCTAAAAGGGCTTAGATATGAACAAGGTTAGAAATCTAAGGCTAATACTCATTTAAATGGGGCTCGTCGAGTCAGGATCAATTTGTCCGAAAATCCAAGGCTAACACCCCTCCAAAAACCAAGTTCAATCATGTTTGGGGGAAAAGCCTATAACCCATAAATTTGAAGTCTAATACCATCTAAAAGGGCTTGGATATGAACAAGGTTAGAAATCTAAGGCTAATACTCATTTAAATGGGGCTCGTCGAGTCAGGATCAATTTGTCCGAAAATCCAAGGCTAACACCCCCTCAAAAAACCAAGTTCAATCATGTTTGGGGGAAAATGATATTACCCATAAATTTGAAGTCTAATACAAAATGAAAGGGCTTGGATATGAACAAGGTTAGAAATCTAAGGCTAATACTCATTTATATGGCGCTCGTCGAGTCAGGATCAATTTGTCCGAAAATCCAAGGCTAACAACCCCTCCAAAAACCAAGTTCAATCATGTTTGTGGGAAAAGCCTATAACCCATAAATTTAAAGTCTAATACCATCTAAAAGGGCTTCGATATGAACAAGGTTAGAAATCTAAGGCTAATACTCATTTAAATGGGGCTCGTCGAGTCAGGATCAATTTGTCCGAAAATCCAAGGCTAACACCCCTCCAAAAACCAAGTTCAATCATGTTTGGGGGAAAAGCCTATAACCCATAAATTTGAAGTCTAATACCATCTAAAAGGGCTTGGATATGAACAAGGTTAGAAATCTAAGGCTAATACTCATTTAAATGGGGCTCGTCGAGTCAGGATCAATTTGTCTGAAAATCCAAGGCTAACACCCCCTCCAAAAACCAAGTTCAATCATGTTTGTGGGAAAAGCCTATAACCCATAAATTTGAAGTCTAATACCATCTAAAAGAGCTTAGATATGAACAAGGTTAGAAATCTAAGGCTAATACTCATTTAAATGGGGCTCGTCGAGTCAGGATCAATTTGTCCGAAAATCCAAGGCTAACACCCCTCCAAAAACCAAGTTCAATCATGTTTGGGGGAAAATGATATTACCCATAAATTTGAAGTCAAATACCAAATGAAAGGGCTTGGATATGAACAAGGTTAGAAATCTAAGGATAATACTCATTTAAATGGGGCTCGTCGAGTGAGGATCAATTTGTCCGAAAATCCAAGGCTAACACCCCTCCAAAAACCAAGTTTAATCATGTTTGGTGGAAAAGCCTATAACCCATAAATTTGAAGTCTAATACCATCTAAAAGGGCTTGGATATGAACAAGGTTAGAAATCTAAGGCTAATACTCATTTAAATGGGGCTCGTCGAGTCAGGATCAATTTGTCCGAAAATCCAAGGCTAACACCCCCTCCAAAAACCAAGTTCAATCATGTTTGGGGGAAAAGCCTATAACCCATAAATTTGAAGTCTAATACCATCTAAAAGGACTTGGATATGAACAAGGTTAGAAATCTAAGGCTAATACTCATTTAAATGGGGCTCGTCGAGTCAGGATCAATTTGTCCAAAAATCCAAGGCTAATAACCCCTCCAAAAACCAAGTTCAATCATGTTTGTGGGAAAAGCCTATAACCCATAAATTTGAAGTCTAATACCATCTAAAAGGGCTTCGATATGAACAAGGTTAGAAATCTAAGGCTAATACTCATTTAAATGGGGCTCGTCGAGTCAGGATCAATTTGTCCGAAAATCCAAGGCTAACACCCCTCCAAAAACCTAGTTCAATCATGTTTGGGGGAAAAGCCTATAACCCATAAATTTGAAGTCTAATACCATCTAAAAGGGCTTGGATATGAACAAGGTTAGAAATCTAAGGCTAATACTCATTTAAATGGGGCTCGTCGAGTCAGGATCAATTTGTCTGAAAATCCAAGGCTAACACCCCCTCCAAAAACCAAGTTCAATCATGTTTGTGGGAAAAGCCTATAACCCATAAATTTGAAGTCTAATACCATCTAAAAGAGCTTAGATATGAACAAGGTTAGAAATCTAAGGCTAATACTCATTTAAATGGGGCTCGTCGAGTCAGGATCAATTTGTCCGAAAATCCTTGGCTAACACCCCTCCAAAAACCAAGTTCAATCATGTTTGGGGGAAAAGCCTATAACCCATAAATTTGAAGTCTAATACCATCTAAAAGGGCTTGGATATGAACAAGGTTAGAAATCTAAGGCTAATACTCATTTAAATGGGGCTCGTCGAGTCAGGATCAATTTGTCCGAAAATCCAAGGCTAACACCCCCTCCAAAAACCAAGTTCAATCATGTTTGGGGGAAAATGATATTACCCATAAATTTGAAGTCTAATACAAAATGAAAGGGCTTGGATATGAACAAGGTTAGAAATCTAATGCTAATACTCATTTATATGGCGCTCGTCGAGTCAGGATCAATTTATCCGAAAATCCAAGGCTAACAACCCCTCCAAAAACCAAGTTCAATCATGTTTGTGGGAAAAGCCTATAACCCATAAATTTAAAGTCTAATACCATCTAAAAGGGCTTCGATATGAACAAGGTTAGAAATCTAAGGCTAATACTCATTTAAATGGGGCTCGTCGAGTCAGGATCAATTTGTCCGAAAATCCAAGGCTAACACCCCTCCAAAAACCAAGTTCAATCATGTTTGGGGGAAAAGCCTATAACCCATAAATTTGAAGTCTAATACCATCTAAAAGGGCTTGGATATGAACAAGGTTAGAAATCTAAGGCTAATACTCATTTAAATGGGGCTCGTCGAGTCAGGATCAATTTGTCTGAAAATCCAAGGCTAACACCCCCTCCAAAAACCAAGTTCAATCATGTTTGTGGGAAAAGCCTATAACCCATAAATTTGAAGTCTAATACCATCTAAAAGAGCTTAGATATGAACAAGGTTAGAAATCTAAGGCTAATACTCATTTAAATGGGGCTCGTCGAGTCAGGATCAATTTGTCCGAAAATCCAAGGCTAACACCCCTCCAAAAACCAAGTTCAATCATGTTTGGGGGAAAATGATATTACCCATAAATTTGAAGTCAAATACCAAATGAAAGGGCTTGGATATGAACAAGGTTAGAAATCTAAGGATAATACTCATTTAAATGGGGCTCGTCGAGTGAGGATCAATTTGTCCGAAAATCCAAGGCTAACACCCCTCCAAAAACCAAGTTTAATCATGTTTGGTGGAAAAGCCTATAACCCATAAATTTGAAGTCTAATACCATCTAAAAGGGCTTGGATATGAACAAGGTTAGAAATCTAAGGCTAATACTCATTTAAATGGGGCTCGTCGAGTCAGGATCAATTTGTCCGAAAATCCAAGGCTAACACCCCCTCCAAAAACCAAGTTCAATCATGTTTGGGGGAAAAGCCTATAACCCATAAATTTGAAGTCTAATACCATCTAAAAGGACTTGGATATGAACAAGGTTAGAAATCTAAGGCTAATACTCATTTAAATGGGGCTCGTCGAGTCAGGATCAATTTGTCCAAAAATCCAAGGCTAATAACCCCTCCAAAAACCAAGTTCAATCATGTTTGTGGGAAAAGCCTATAACCCATAAATTTGAAGTCTAATACCATCTAAAAGGGCTTCGATATGAACAAGGTTAGAAATCTAAGGCTAATACTCATTTAAATGGGGCTCGTCGAGTCAGGATCAATTTGTCCGAAAATCCAAGGCTAACACCCCTCCAAAAACCTAGTTCAATCATGTTTGGGGGAAAAGCCTATAACCCATAAATTTGAAGTCTAATACCATCTAAAAGGGCTTGGATATGAACAAGGTTAGAAATCTAAGGCTAATACTCATTTAAATGGGGCCCGTCGAGTCAGGATCAATTTGTCTGAAAATCCAAGGCTAACACCCCCTCCAAAAACCAAGTTCAATCATGTTTGTGGGAAAAGCCTATAACCCATAAATTTGAAGTCTAATACCATCTAAAAGAGCTTAGATATGAACAAGGTTAGAAATCTAAGGCTAATACTCATTTAAATGGGGCTCGTCGAGTCAGGATCAATTTGTCCGAAAATCCTTGGCTAACACCCCTCCAAAAACCAAGTTCAATCATGTTTGGGGGAAAAGCCTATAACCCATAAATTTGAAGTCTAATACCATCTAAAAGGGCTTGGATATGAACAAGGTTAGAAATCTAAGGCTAATACTCATTTAAATGGGGCTCGTCGAGTCAGGATCAATTTGTCCGAAAATCCAAGGCTAACACCCCCTCCAAAAACCAAGTTCAATCATGTTTGGGGGAAAATGATATTACCCATAAATTTGAAGTCTAATACAAAATGAAAGGGCTTGGATATGAACAAGGTTAGAAATCTAATGCTAATACTCATTTATATGGCGCTCGTCGAGTCAGGATCAATTTATCCGAAAATCCAAGGCTAACAACCCCTCCAAAAACCAAGTTCAATCATGTTTGTGGGAAAAGCCTATAACCCATAAATTTAAAGTCTAATACCATCTAAAAGGGCTTCGATATGAACAAGGTTAGAAATCTAAGGCTAATACTCATTTAAATGGGGCTCGTCGAGTCAGGATCAATTTGTCCGAAAATCCAAGGCTAACACCCCTCCAAAAACCAAGTTCAATCATGTTTGGGGGAAAAGCCTATAACCCATAAATTTGAAGTCTAATACCATCTAAAAGGGCTTGGATATGAACAAGGTTAGAAATCTAAGGCTAATACTCATTTAAATGGGGCTCGTCGAGTCAGGATCAATTTGTCCGAAAATCCAAGGCTAACACCCCCTCCAAAAACCAAGTTCAATCATGTTTGTGGGAAAAGCCTATAACCCATAAATTTGAAGTCTAATACCATCTAAAAGGGCTTAGATATGAACAAGGTTAGAAATCTAAGGCTAATACTCATTTAAATGGGGCTCGTCGAGTCAGGATCAATTTGTCCGAAAATCCAAGGCTAACACCCCTCCAAAAACCAAGTTCAATCATGTTTGGGGGAAAAGCCTATAACCCATAAATTTGATGTCTAATACCATCTAAAAGGGCTTGGATATGAACAAGGTTAGAAATCTAAGGCTAATACTCATTTAAATGGGGCTCGTCGAGTCAGGATCAATTTGTCCGAAAATCCAAGGCTAACACCCCCTCAAAAAACCAAGTTCAATCATGTTTGGGGGAAAATGATATTACCCATAAATTTGAAGTCTAATACAAAATGAAAGGGCTTGGATATGAACAAGGTTAGAAATCTAAGGCTAATACTCATTTATATGGCCCTCGTCGAGTCAGGATCAATTTGTCCGAAAATCCAAGGCTAACAACCCCTCCAAAAACCAAGTTCAATCATGTTTGTGGGAAAAGCCTATAACCCATAAATTTGAAGTCTAATACCATCTAAAAGGGCTTCGATATGAACAAGGTTAGAAATCTAAGGCTAATACTCATTTAAATGGGGCTCGTCGAGTCAGGATCAATTTGTCCGAAAATCCAAGGCTAACACCCCTCCAAAAACCAAGTTCAATCATGTTTGGGGGAAAAGCCTATAACCCATAAATTTGAAGTCTAATACCATCTAAAAGGGCTTGGATATGAACAAGGTTAGAAATCTAAGGCTAATACTCATTTAAATGGGGCTCGTCGAGTCAGGATCAATTTGTCCGAAAATCCAAGGCTAACACCCCCTCAAAAAACCAAGTTCAATCATGTTTGGGGGAAAATGATATTACCCATAAATTTGAAGTCTAATACAAAATGAAAGGGCTTGGATATGAACAAGGTTAGAAATCTAAGGCTAATACTCATTTATATGGCCCTCGTCGAGTCAGGATCAATTTGTCCGAAAATCCAAGGCTAACAACCCCTCCAAAAACCAAGTTCAATCATGTTTGTGGGAAAAGCCTATAACCCATAAATTTGAAGTCTAATACCATCTAAAAGGGCTTCGATATGAACAAGGTTAGAAATCTAAGGCTAATACTCATTTAAATGGGGCTCGTCGAGTCAGGATCAATTTGTCCGAAAATCCAAGGCTAACACCCCTCCAAAAACCAAGTTCAATCATGTTTGGGGGAAAAGCCTATAACCCATAAATTTGAAGTCTAATACCATCTAAAAGGGCTTGGATATGAACAAGGTTAGAAATCTAAGGCTAATACTCATTTAAATGGGGCTCGTCGAGTCAGGATCAATTTGTCCGAAAATCCTTGGCTAACACCCCTCCAAAAACCAAGTTCAATCATGTTTGGGGGAAAAGCCTATAACCCATAAATTTGAAGTCTAATACCATCTAAAAGGGCTTGGATATGAACAAGGTTAGAAATCTAAGGCTAATACTCATTTAAATGGGGCTCGTCGAGTCAGGATCAATTTGTCCGAAAATCCAAGGCTAACACCCCCTCCAAAAACCAAGTTCAATCATGTTTGGGGGAAAATGATATTACCCATAAATTTGAAGTCTAATACAAAATGAAAGGGCTTGGATATGAACAAGGTTAGAAATCTAATGCTAATACTCATTTATATGGCGCTCGTCGAGTCAGGATCAATTTGTCCGAAAATCCAAGGCTAACAACCCCTCCAAAAACCAAGTTCAATCATGTTTGTGGGAAAAGCCTATAACCCATAAATTTAAAGTCTAATACCATCTAAAAGGGCTTCGATATGAACAAGGTTAGAAATCTAAGGCTAATACTCATTTAAATGGGGCTCGTCGAGTCAGGATCAATTTGTCCGAAAATCCAAGGCTAACACCCCTCCAAAAACCAAGTTCAATCATGTTTGGGGGAAAAGCCTATAACCCATAAATTTGAAGTCTAATACCATCTAAAAGGGCTTGGATATGAACAAGGTTAGAAATCTAAGGCTAATACTCATTTAAATGGGGCTCGTCGAGTCAGGATCAATTTGTCTGAAAATCCAAGGCTAACACCCCCTCCAAAAACCAAGTTCAATCATGTTTGTGGGAAAAGCCTATAACCCATAAATTTGAAGTCTAATACCATCTAAAAGAGCTTAGATATGAACAAGGTTAGAAATCTAAGGCTAATACTCATTTAAATGGGGCTCGTCGAGTCAGGATCAATTTGTCCGAAAATCCAAGGCTAACACCCCTCCAAAAACCAAGTTCAATCATGTTTGGGGGAAAATGATATTACCCATAAATTTGAAGTCAAATACCAAATGAAAGGGCTTGGATATGAACAAGGTTAGAAATCTAAGGATAATACTCATTTAAATGGGGCTCGTCGAGTGAGGATCAATTTGTCCGAAAATCCAAGGCTAACACCCCTCCAAAAACCAAGTTTAATCATGTTTGGTGGAAAAGCCTATAACCCATAAATTTGAAGTCTAATACCATCTAAAAGGGCTTGGATATGAACAAGGTTAGAAATCTAAGGCTAATACTCATTTAAATGGGGCTCGTCGAGTCAGGATCAATTTGTCCGAAAATCCAAGGCTAACACCCCCTCCAAAAACCAAGTTAAATCATGTTTGGGGGAAAAGCCTATAACCCATAAATTTGAAGTCTAATACCATCTAAAAGGACTTGGATATGAACAAGGTTAGAAATCTAAGGCTAATACTCATTTAAATGGGGCTCGTCGAGTCAGGATCAATTTGTCCGAAAATCCAAGGCTAATAACCCCTCCAAAAACCAAGTTCAATCATGTTTGTGGGAAAAGCCTATAACCCATAAATTTGAAGTCTAATACCATCTAAAAGGTCTTCGATATGAACAAGGTTAGAAATCTAAGGCTAATACTCATTTAAATGGGGCTCGTCGAGTCAGGATCAATTTGTCCGAAAATCCAAGGCTAACACCCCTCCAAAAACCTAGTTCAATCATGTTTGGGGGAAAAGCCTATAACCCATAAATTTGAAGTCTAATACCATCTAAAAGGGCTTGGATATGAACAAGGTTAGAAATCTAAGGCTAATACTCATTTAAATGGGGCTCGTCGAGTCAGGATCAATTTGTCCGAAAATCCAAGGCTAACACCCCCTCCAAAAACCAAGTTCAATCATGTTTGTGGGAAAAGCCTATAACCCATAAATTTGAAGTCTAATACCATCTAAAAGGGCTTAGATATGAACAAGGTTAGAAATCTAAGGCTAATACTCATTTAAATGGGGCTCGTCGAGTCAGGATCAATTTGTCCGAAAATCCAAGGCTAACACCCCTCCAAAAACCAAGTTCAATCATGTTTGGGGGAAAAGCCTATAACCCATAAATTTGAAGTCTAATACCATCTAAAAGGGCTTGGATATGAACAAGGTTAGAAATCTAAGGCTAATACTCATTTAAATGGGGCTCGTCGAGTCAGGATCAATTTGTCCGAAAATCCAAGGCTAACACCCCCTCAAAAAACCAAGTTCAATCATGTTTGGGGGAAAATGATATTACCCATAAATTTGAAGTCTAATACAAAATGAAAGGGATTGGATATGAACAAGGTTAGAAATCTAAGGCTAATACTCATTTATATGGCGCTCGTCGAGTCAGGATCAATTTGTCCGAAAATCCAAGGCTAACAACCCCTCCAAAAACCAAGTTCAATCATGTTTGTGGGAAAAGCCTATAACCCATAAATTTGAAGTCTAATACCATCTAAAAGGGCTTCGATATGAACAAGGTTAGAAATCTAAGGCTAATACTCATTTAAATGGGGCTCGTCGAGTCAGGATCAATTTGTCCGAAAATCCAAGGCTAACACCCCTCCAAAAACCAAGTTCAATCATGTTTGGGGGAAAAGCCTATAACCCATAAATTTGAAGTCTAATACCATCTAAAAGGGCTTGGATATGAACAAGGTTAGAAATCTAAGGCTAATACTCATTTAAATGGGGCTCGTCGAGTCAGGATCAATTTGTCCGAAAATCCTTGGCTAACACCCCTCCAAAAACCAAGTTCAATCATGTTTGGGGGAAAAGCCTATAACCCATAAATTTGAAGTCTAACACCATCTAAAAGGGCTTGGATATGAACAAGGTTAGAAATCTAAGGCTAATACTCATTTAAATGGGGCTCGTCGAGTCAGGATCAATTTGTCCGAAAATCCAAGGCTAACACCCCTCCAAAAACCAAGTTAAATCATGTTTGGGGGAAAAGCCTATAACCCATAAATTTGAAGTCTAATACCATAAAAAAGGGCTTGGATATGAACAAGGTTAGAAATCTACAGCTAATACTCATTTAAATGGGGCTCGTCGAGTCAGGATCAATTTGTCCGAAAATCCAAGGCTAACACGCTCTCCAAAAACCATGTTCAATCATGTTTGTGGGAAAAGCCTATAACCCATAAATTTGAAGTCTAATACCATCTAAAAGGGCTTAGATATGAACAAGGTTAGAAATCTAAGGCTAATACTCATTTAAATGGGGCTCGTCGAGTCAGGATCAATTTGTCCGAAAATCCAAGGCTAACACCCCTCCAAAAACCAAGTTCAATCATGTTTGGGGGAAAAGCCTATAACCCATAAATTTGAAGTCTAATACCATCTAAAAGGGCTTGGATATGAACAAGGTTAGAAATCTAAGGCTAATACTCATTTAAATGGGGCTCGTCGAGTCAGGATCAATTTGTCCGAAAATCCAATGCTAACACCCCCTCAAAAAACCAAGTTCAATCATGTTTGGGGGAAAATGATATTACCCATAAATTTGAAGTCTAATACAAAATGAAAGGGCTTGGATATGAACAAGGTTAGAAATCTAAGGCTAATACTCATTTATATGGCGCTCGTCGAGTCAGGATCAATTTGTCCGAAAATCCAAGGCTAACAACCCCTCCAAAAACCAAGTTCAATCATGTTTGTGGGAAAAGCCTATAACCCATAAATTTGAAGTCTAATACCATCTAAAAGGGCTTCGATATGAACAAGGTTAGAAATCTAAGGCTAATACTCATTTAAATGGGGCTCGTCGAGTCAGGATCAATTTGTCCGAAAATCCAAGGCTAACACCCCTCCAAAAACCAAGTTCAATCATGTTTGGGGGAAAAGCCTATAACCCATAAATTTGAAGTCTAATACCATCTAAAAGGGCTTGGATATGAACAAGGTTAGAAATCTAAGGCTAATACTCATTTAAATGGGGCTCGTCGAGTCAGGATCAATTTGTCTGAAAATCCAAGGCTAACACCCCCTCCAAAAACCAAGTTCAATCATGTTTGTGGGAAAAGCCTATAACCCATAAATTTGAAGTCTAATACCATCTAAAAGAGCTTAGATATGAACAAGGTTAGAAATCTAAGGCTAATACTCATTTAAATGGGGCTCGTCGAGTCAGGATCAATTTGTCCGAAAATCCAAGGCTAACACCCCCTCCAAAAACCAAGTTCAATCATGTTCGGGGGAAAATGATATTACCCATAAATTTGAAGTCTAATACAAAATGAAAGGGCTTGGATATGAACAAGGTTAGAAATCTAATGCTAATACTCATTTATATGGCGCTCGTCGAGTCAGGATCAATTTGTCCGAAAATCCAAGGCTAACAACCCATCCAAAAACCAAGTTCAATCATGTTTGTGGGAAAAGCCTATAACCCATAAATTTAAAGTCTAATACCATCTAAAAGGGCTTCGATATGAACAAGGTTAGAAATCTAAGGCTAATACTCATTTAAATGGGGCTCGTCGAGTCAGGATCAATTTGTCCGAAAATCCAAGGCTAACACCCCTCCAAAAACCAAGTTCAATCATGTTTGGGGGAAAAGCCTATAACCCATAAATTTGAAGTCTAATACCATCTAAAAGGGCTTGGATATGAACAAGGTTAGAAATCTAAGGCTAATACTCATTTAAATGGGGCTCGTCGAGTCAGGATCAATTTGTCCGAAAATCCAAGGCTAACACCCCCTCAAAAAATCAAGTTCAATCATGTTTGTGGGAAAAGCCTATAACCCATAAATTTGAAGTCTAATACCATCTAAAAGGGCTTAGATATGAACAAGGTTAGAAATCTAAGGCTAATACTCATTTAAATGGGGCTCGTCGAGTCAGGATCAATTTGTCCGAAAATCCAAGGCTAAAACCCCTCCAAAAACCAAGTTCAATCATGTTTGGGGGAAAAGCCTATAACCCATAAATTTGAAGTCTAATACCATCTAAAAGGGCTTGGATATGAACAAGGTTAGAAATCTAAGGCTAATACTCATTTAAATGGGGCTCGTCGAGTCAGGATCAATTTGTCCGAAAATCCAAGGCTAACACCCCCTCAAAAAACCAAGTTCAATTATGTTTGGGGGAAAATGATATTACCCATAAATTTGAAGTCTAATACAAAATGAAAGGGCTTGGATATGAACAAGGTTAGAAATCTAAGGCTAATACTCATTTATATGGCGCTCGTCGAGTCAGGATCAATTTGTCTGAAAATCCAAGGCTAACAACCCCTCCAAAAACCAAGTTCAATCATGTTTGTGGGAAAAGCCTATAACCCATAAATTTGAAGTCTAATACCATCTAAAAGGGCTTCGATATGAACAAGGTTAGAAATCTAAGGCTAATACTCATTTAAATGGGGCTCGTCGAGTCAGGATCAATTTGTCCGAAAATCCAAGGCTAACACCCCTCCAAAAACCAAGTTCAATCATGTTTGGGGGAAAAGCCTATAACCCATAAATTTGAAGTCTAATACCATCTAAAAGGGCTTGGATATGAACAAGGTTAGAAATCTAAGGCTAATACTCATTTAAATGGGGCTCGTCGAGTCAGGATCAATTTGTCTGAAAATCCAAGGCTAACACCCCCTCCAAAAACCAAGTTCAATCATGTTTGTGGGAAAAGCCTATAACCCATAAATTTGAAGTCTAATACCATCTAAAAGAGCTTAGATATGAACAAGGTTAGAAATCTAAGGCTAATACTCATTTAAATGGGGCTCGTCGAGTCAGGATCAATTTGTCCGAAAATCCAAGGCTAACACCCCCTCCAAAAACCAAGTTCAATCATGTTCGGGGGAAAATGATATTACCCATAAATTTGAAGTCTAATACAAAATGAAAGGGCTTGGATATGAACAAGGTTAGAAATCTAATGCTAATACTCATTTATATGGCGCTCGTCGAGTCAGGATCAATTTGTCCGAAAATCCAAGGCTAACAACCCATCCAAAAACCAAGTTCAATCATGTTTGTGGGAAAAGCCTATAACCCATAAATTTAAAGTCTAATACCATCTAAAAGGGCTTCGATATGAACAAGGTTAGAAATCTAAGGCTAATACTCATTTAAATGGGGCTCGTCGAGTCAGGATCAATTTGTCCGAAAATCCAAGGCTAACACCCCTCCAAAAACCAAGTTCAATCATGTTTGGGGGAAAAGCCTATAACCCATAAATTTGAAGTCTAATACCATCTAAAAGGGCTTGGATATGAACAAGGTTAGAAATCTAAGGCTAATACTCATTTAAATGGGGCTCGTCGAGTCAGGATCAATTTGTCCGAAAATCCAAGGCTAACACCCCCTCAAAAAATCAAGTTCAATCATGTTTGTGGGAAAAGCCTATAACCCATAAATTTGAAGTCTAATACCATCTAAAAGGGCTTAGATATGAACAAGGTTAGAAATCTAAGGCTAATACTCATTTAAATGGGGCTCGTCGAGTCAGGATCAATTTGTCCGAAAATCCAAGGCTAAAACCCCTCCAAAAACCAAGTTCAATCATGTTTGGGGGAAAAGCCTATAACCCATAAATTTGAAGTCTAATACCATCTAAAAGGGCTTGGATATGAACAAGGTTAGAAATCTAAGGCTAATACTCATTTAAATGGGGCTCGTCGAGTCAGGATCAATTTGTCCGAAAATCCAAGGCTAACACCCCCTCAAAAAACCAAGTTCAATTATGTTTGGGGGAAAATGATATTACCCATAAATTTGAAGTCTAATACAAAATGAAAGGGCTTGGATATGAACAAGGTTAGAAATCTAAGGCTAATACTCATTTATATGGCGCTCGTCGAGTCAGGATCAATTTGTCTGAAAATCCAAGGCTAACAACCCCTCCAAAAACCAAGTTCAATCATGTTTGTGGGAAAAGCCTATAACCCATAAATTTGAAGTCTAATACCATCTAAAAGGGCTTCGATATGAACAAGGTTAGAAATCTAAGGCTAATACTCATTTAAATGGGGCTCGTCGAGTCAGGATCAATTTGTCCGAAAATCCAAGGCTAACACCCCTCCAAAAACCAAGTTCAATCATGTTTGGGGGAAAAGCCTATAACCCATAAATTTGAAGTCTAATACCATCTAAAAGGGCTTGGATATGAACAAGGTTAGAAATCTAAGGCTAATACTCATTTAAATGGGGCTCGTCGAGTCAGGATCAATTTGTCTGAAAATCCAAGGCTAACACCCCCTCCAAAAACCAAGTTCAATCATGTTTGTGGGAAAAGCCTATAACCCATAAATTTGAAGTCTAATACCATCTAAAAGAGCTTAGATATGAACAAGGTTAGAAATCTAAGGCTAATACTCATTTAAATGGGGCTCGTCGAGTCAGGATCAATTTGTCCGAAAATCCAAGGCTAACACCCCCTCCAAAAACCAAGTTCAATCATGTTCGGGGGAAAATGATATTACCCATAAATTTGAAGTCTAATACAAAATGAAAGGGCTTGGATATGAACAAGGTTAGAAATCTAATGCTAATACTCATTTATATGGCGCTCGTCGAGTCAGGATCAATTTGTCCGAAAATCCAAGGCTAACAACCCATCCAAAAACCAAGTTCAATCATGTTTGTGGGAAAAGCCTATAACCCATAAATTTAAAGTCTAATACCATCTAAAAGGGCTTCGATATGAACAAGGTTAGAAATCTAAGGCTAATACTCATTTAAATGGGGCTCGTCGAGTCAGGATCAATTTGTCCGAAAATCCAAGGCTAACACCCCTCCAAAAACCAAGTTCAATCATGTTTGGGGGAAAAGCCTATAACCCATAAATTTGAAGTCTAATACCATCTAAAAGGGCTTGGATATGAACAAGGTTAGAAATCTAAGGCTAATACTCATTTAAATGGGGCTCGTCGAGTCAGGATCAATTTGTCCGAAAATCCAAGGCCAACACCCCCTCCAAAAACCAAGTTCAATCATGTTTGGGGGAAAAGCCTATAACCCATAAATTTGAAGTCTAATACAATATAAAAGATCTTGGATATGAACAAGGTTAGATATCTAAGGCTAATACTCATTTAAATAGGGATCGTCGAGACAGGATCAATTTGTCCGAAAATCCAAGGCTAACACCCCCTCCAAAAACCAAGTTGAATCATGTTTGGGGGAAAAGGATATTACCCATAAATTTGAAGTCTAATACCATCTAAAAGTGCTTGGATATGAACCAGGATAGAAATCTAAGGCTAATACTCATTTAAATAGGGCTCGTCGAGTCAGGATCAATTTGTCCGAAAATCCAAGGCTAACACCCCCTCCAAAAACCAAGTTAAATCATGTTTGGGGGAAAAGGATATTATCCATAAATTTGAAGTCTAATACCATCTAAAAGTGCTTGGATATGAACAAGATTAGAAATCTAAGGCTAATACTCATTTAAATAGGGCTCGTCGAGTAAGGATCAATTTGTCCGAAAATCCAAGGCTAACACCCCTCCAAAAACCAAGTTCAATCATGTTTGGGGGAAAAGCCTATAACCCATAAATTTGATGTCTAATACCATCTAAAAGGGCTTGGATATGAACAAGGTTAGAAATCTAAGGCTAATACTCATTTAAATGGGGCTCGTCGAGTCAGGATCAATTTGTCCGCAAATCCAAGGCTAACACGCTCTCCAAAAACCATGTTCAATCATTTTTGGGGGAAAAGCCTATAACCCATAAACTTGAAGTCTAATACCATCTAAAATGGCTTGGATATGAACAAGGTTAGAAATAAAAGTCTAGTACTCATTTAAATAGGGCTCGTCGAGTCAGGATCAATTTGTCCGAAAATCCAAGGCTAACACCCCTCCAAAAACCAAGTTCAATCATGTTTGGGGGAAAAGCCTATAACCCATAAATTTGAAGTCTAATACCATCTAAAAGGGCTTGGATATGAACAAGGTTAGAAATCTAAGGCTAATACTCATTTAAATGGGGCTCGTCGAGTCAGGATCAATTTGTCCGAAAATCCAAGGCTAACACCCCCTCAAAAAACCAAGTTCAATCATGTTTGGGGGAAAATGATATTACCCATAAATTTGAAGTCTAATACAAAATGAAAGGGCTTGGATATGAACAAGGTTAGAAATCTAAGGCTAATACTCATTTATATGGCGCTCGTCGAGTCAGGATCAATTTGTCCGAAAATCCAAGGCTAACAACCCATCCAAAAACCAAGTTCAATCATGTTTGTGGGAAAAGCCTATAACCCATAAATTTGAAGTCTAATACCATCTAAAAGGGCTTCGATATGAACAAGGTTAGAAATCTAAGGCTAATACTCATTTAAATGGGGCTCGTCGAGTCAGGATCAATTTGTCCGAAAATCCAAGGCTAACACCCCTCCAAAAACCAAGTTCAATCATGTTTGAGGGAAAAGCCTATAACCCATAAATTTGAAGTCTAATACCATCTAAAAGGGCTTGGATATGAACAAGGTTAGAAATCTAAGGCTAATACTCATTTAAATGGGGATCGTCGAGTCAGGATCAGCTTGTCTGAAAATCCAAGGCTAACACCCCCTCCAAAAACCAAGTTCAATCATGTTTGTGGGAAAAGCCTATAACCCATAAATTTGAAGTCTAATACCATCTAAAAGAGCTTAGATATGAACAAGATTAGAAATCTAAGGCTAATACTCATTTAAATGGGGCTCGTCGAGTCAGGATCAATTTGTCCGAAAATCCAAGGCTAACACCCCCTCCAAAAACCAAGTTCAATCATGTTCGGGGGAAAATGATATTACCCATAAATTTGAAGTCTAATACAAAATGAAAGGGCTTGGATATGAACAAGGTTAGAAATCTAATGCTAATACTCATTTATATGGCGCTCGTCGAGTCAGGATCAATTTGTCCGAAAATCCAAGGCTAACAACCCATCCAAAAACCAAGTTCAATCATGTTTGTGGGAAAAGCCTATAACCCATAAATTTCAAGTCTAATACCATCTAAAAGGGCTTCTATATGAACAAGGTTAGAAATCTAAGGCTAATACTCATTTAAATGGGGCTCGTCGAGTCAGGATCAATTTGTCCGAATATCCAAGGCTAACACCCCCTCCAAAAACCAAGTTCAATCATGTTCGGGGGAAAATGATATTACCCATAAATTTGAAGTCTAATACAAAATGAAAGGGCTTGGATATGAACAAGGTTAGAAATCTAATGCTAATACTCATTTATATGGCGCTCGTCGAGTCAGGATCAATTTGTCCGAAAATCCAAGGCTAACAACCCATCCAAAAACCAAGTTGAATCATGTTTGTGGGAAAAGCCTATAACCCATAAATTTAAAGTCTAATACCATCTAAAAGGGCTTCGATATGAACAAGGTTAGAAATCTAAGGCTAATACTCATTTAAATGGGGCTCGTCGAGTCAGGATCAATTTGTCCGAAAATCCAAGGCTAACACCCCTCCAAAAACCAAGTTCAATCATGTTTGGGGGAAAAGCCTATAACCCATAAATTTGAAGTCTAATACCATCTAAAAGGGCTTGGATATGAACAAGGTTAGAAATCTAAGGCTAATACTCATTTAAATGGGGCTCGTCGAGTCAGGATCAATTTGTCCGAAAATCCAAGGCCAACACCCCCTCCAAAAACCAAGTTCAATCATGTTTGGGGGAAAAGCCTATAACCCATAAATTTGAAGTCTAATACAATATAAAAGATCTTGGATATGAACAAGGTTAGATATCTAAGGCTAATACTCATTTAAATAGGGATCGTCGAGACAGGATCAATTTGTCCGAAAATCCAAGGCTAACACCCCCTCCAAAAACCAAGTTGAATCATGTTTGGGGGAAAAGGATATTACCCATAAATTTGAAGTCTAATACCATCTAAAAGTGCTTGGATATGAACCAGGATAGAAATCTAAGGCTAATACTCATTTAAATAGGGCTCGTCGAGTCAGGATCAATTTGTCCGAAAATCCAAGGCTAACACCCCCTCCAAAAACCAAGTTAAATCATGTTTGGGGGAAAAGGATATTATCCATAAATTTGAAGTCTAATACCATCTAAAAGTGCTTGGATATGAACAAGATTAGAAATCTAAGGCTAATACTCATTTAAATAGGGCTCGTCGAGTAAGGATCAATTTGTCCGAAAATCCAAGGCTAACACCCCTCCAAAAACCAAGTTCAATCATGTTTGGGGGAAAAGCCTATAACCCATAAATTTGATGTCTAATACCATCTAAAAGGGCTTGGATATGAACAAGGTTAGAAATCTAAGGCTAATACTCATTTAAATGGGGCTCGTCGAGTCAGGATCAATTTGTCCGCAAATCCAAGGCTAACACGCTCTCCAAAAACCATGTTCAATCATTTTTGGGGGAAAAGCCTATAACCCATAAACTTGAAGTCTAATACCATCTAAAATGGCTTGGATATGAACAAGGTTAGAAATAAAAGTCTAGTACTCATTTAAATAGGGCTCGTCGAGTCAGGATCAATTTGTCCGAAAATCCAAGGCTAACACCCCTCCAAAAACCAAGTTCAATCATGTTTGGGGGAAAAGCCTATAACCCATAAATTTGAAGTCTAATACCATCTAAAAGGGCTTGGATATGAACAAGGTTAGAAATCTAAGGCTAATACTCATTTAAATGGGGCTCGTCGAGTCAGGATCAATTTGTCCGAAAATCCAAGGCTAACACCCCCTCAAAAAACCAAGTTCAATCATGTTTGGGGGAAAATGATATTACCCATAAATTTGAAGTCTAATACAAAATGAAAGGGCTTGGATATGAACAAGGTTAGAAATCTAAGGCTAATACTCATTTATATGGCGCTCGTCGAGTCAGGATCAATTTGTCCGAAAATCCAAGGCTAACAACCCATCCAAAAACCAAGTTCAATCATGTTTGTGGGAAAAGCCTATAACCCATAAATTTGAAGTCTAATACCATCTAAAAGGGCTTTGATATGAACAAGGTTAGAAATCTAAGGCTAATACTCATTTAAATGGGGCTCGTCGAGTCAGGATCAATTTGTCCGAAAATCCAAGGCTAACACCCCTCCAAAAACCAAGTTCAATCATGTTTGAGGGAAAAGCCTATAACCCATAAATTTGAAGTCTAATACCATCTAAAAGGGCTTGGATATGAACAAGGTTAGAAATCTAAGGCTAATACTCATTTAAATGGGGATCGTCGAGTCAGGATCAATTTGTCTGAAAATCCAAGGCTAACACCCCCTCCAAAAACCAAGTTCAATCATGTTTGTGGGAAAAGCCTATAACCCATAAATTTGAAGTCTAATACCATCTAAAAGAGCTTAGATATGAACAAGATTAGAAATCTAAGGCTAATACTCATTTAAATGGGGCTCGTCGAGTCAGGATCAATTTGTCCGAAAATCCAAGGCTAACACCCCCTCCAAAAACCAAGTTCAATCATGTTCGGGGGAAAATGATATTACCCATAAATTTGAAGTCTAATACAAAATGAAAGGGCTTGGATATGAACAAGGTTAGAAATCTAATGCTAATACTCATTTATATGGCGCTCGTCGAGTCAGGATCAATTTGTCCGAAAATCCAAGGCTAACAACCCATCCAAAAACCAAGTTGAATCATGTTTGTGGGAAAAGCCTATAACCCATAAATTTGAAGTCTAATACCATCTAAAAGAGCTTAGATATGAACAAGATTAGAAATCTAAGGCTAATACTCATTTAAATGGGGCTCGTCGAGTCAGGATCAATTTGTCCGAAAATCCAAGGCTAACACCCCCTCCAAAAACCAAGTTCAATCATGTTCGGGGGAAAATGATATTACCCATAAATTTGAAGTCTAATACAAAATGAAAGGGCTTGGATATGAACAAGGTTAGAAATCTAATGCTAATACTCATTTATATGGCGCTCGTCGAGTCAGGATCAATTTGTCCGAAAATCCAAGGCTAACAACCCATCCAAAAACCAAGTTCAATCATGTTTGTGGGAAAAGCCTATAACCCATAAATTTGAAGTCTAATACCATCTAAAAGGGCTTCTATATGAACAAGGTTAGAAATCTAAGGCTAATACTCATTTAAATGGGGCTCGTCGAGTCAGGATCAATTTGTCCGAAAATCCAAGGCTAACACCCCTCCAAAAACCAAGTTCAATCATGTTTGGGGGAAAAGCCTATAACCCATAAATTTGAAGTCTAATACCATCTAAAAGGGCTTGGATATGAACAAGGTTAGAAATCTAAGGCTAATACTCATTTAAATGGGGCTCGTCGAGTCAGGATCAATTTGTCCGAAAATCCAAGGCTAACACCCCCTCCAAAAACCAAGTTCAATCATGTTTGTGGGAAAAGCCTATAACCCATAAATTTGAAGTCTAATACCATCTAAAAGGGCTTAGATATGAACAAGGTTAGAAATCTAAGGCTAATACTCATTTAAATGGGGCTCGTCGAGTCAGGATCAATTTGTCCGAAAATCCAAGGCTAACACCCCTCCAAAAACCAAGTTCAATCATGTTTGGGGGAAAAGCCTATAACCCATAAATTTGAAGTCTAATACCATCTAAAAGGGCTTGGATATGAACAAGGTTAGAAATCTAAGGCTAATACTCATTTATATGGCGCTCGTCGAGTCAGGATCAATTTGTCCGAAAATCCAAGGCTAACAACCCCTCCAAAAACCAAATTCAATCAGGTTTGGGGGAAAAGGTTATTACCCATAAATTTGAAGTCTAATACCATCTAAAAGGGCTTGGATATGAACAAGGTTAGAAATCTAAGGCTAATACTCATTTATATGGCGCTCGTCGAGTCAGGATCAATTTGTCCGAAAATCCAAGGCTAACAACCCCTCCAAAAACCAAGTTCAATCATGTTTGGGGGAAAAGGTTATTACCCATAAATTTGAAGTCTAATACCATCTAAAAGTGCTTGGATATGAAAAAGGTTAGAAATCTAAGGTTAATATTCATTTAAATATGGCTCGTCGAGTCAGGATCAATTTGTCCGAAAATCCAAGGCTAACACCCCTCCAAAAACCAAGTTCAATCATGTTTGGGGGAAAAGGATATTACCCGTAAATTTGAAGTCTAATACCATCTAAAAGTGCTTGGATATGAACAAGGTTAGAAATCTAAGGCTAATATTCATTTAAATACGGCTCGTCGAGTTAGGATCAATTTGTCCGAAAATCCAAGGCTAACACCCCCTCCAAAAACCAAGTTCAATCATGTTTGGGGGAAAAGCCTATAACCCATAAAATTGAAGTCTAATACCATCTAAAAGTGCTTGGATATGAACAAGATTAGAAATCTAGGGCTAATACTCATTTAAATACGGCTCGTCGAGTCAGGATCAATTTGTCCGAAAATCCAAGGCTAACACCCCCTCCAAAAACCAAGTTCAATCATGTTTGGGGGAAAATGATATTACCCATAAATTTGAAGTCAAATACCAAATGAAAGGGCTTGGATATGAACAAGGTTAGAAATCTAAGGATAATACTCATTTAAATGGGGCTCGTCGAGTCATGATCAATTTGTCCGAAAATCCAAGGCTAACACCCCTCCAAAAACCAAGTTTAATCATGTTTGGTGGAAAAGCCTATAACCCATAAATTTGAAGTCTAATACCATCTAAAAGGGCTTGGATATGAACAAGGTTAGAAATCTAAGGCTAATACTCATTTAAATGGGGCTCGTCGAGTCAGGATCAATTTGTCCGAAAATCCAAGGCTAACACCCCCTCCAAAAACCAAGTTAAATCATGTTTGGGGGAAAAGCCTATAACCCATAAATTTGAAGTCTAATACCATCTAAAAGGGCTTGGATATGAACAAGGTTAGAAATCTAAGGCTAATACTCATTTAAATGGGGCTCGTCGAGTCAGGATCAATTTGTCCGAAAATCCAAGGCCAACACCCCCTCCAAAAACCAAGTTCAATCATGTTTGGGGGAAAAGCCTATAACCCATAAATTTGAAGTCTAATACAATATAAAAGATCTTGGATATGAACAAGGTTAGATATCTAAGGCTAATACTCATTTAAATAGGGATCGTCGAGACAGGATCAATTTGTCCGAAAATCCAAGGCTAACACCCCCTCCAAAAACCAAGTTGAATCATGTTTGGGGGAAAAGGATATTACCCATAAATTTGAAGTCTAATACCATCTAAAAGGGCTTGGATATGAACAAGGTTAGAAATCTAAGGCTAATACTCATTTAAATGGGGCTCGTCGAGTCAGGATCAATTTGTCCGCAAATCCAAGGCTAACACGCTCTCCAAAAACCATGTTCAATCATTTTTGGGGGAAAAGCCTATAACCCATAAACTTGAAGTCTAAAACCATCTAAAATGGCTTGGATATGAACAAGGTTAGAAATAAAAGTCTAGTACTCATTTAAATAGGGCTCGTCGAGTCAGGATCAATTTGTCCGAAAATCCAAGGCTAGCACCCCTCCAAAAACCAAGTTCAATCATGTTTGGGGGAAAAGCCTATAACCCATAAATTTGAAGTCTAATACCATCTAAAAGGGCTTGGATATGAACAAGGTTAGAAATCTAAGGATAATACTCATTTAAATAGGGCTCGTCGAGTCAGGATCAATTTGTCCGAAAATCCAAGGCTAACACCCCTCCAAAAACCAAGTTCAATCATGTTTGGGGGAAAAGCCTATAACCCATAAATTTGAAGTCTAATACCATCTAAAAGGGCTTGGATATGAACAAGGTTAGAAATCTAAGGCTAATACTCATTTAAATGGGGCTCGTCGAGTCAGGATCAATTTGTCCGAAAATCCAAGGCTAACACCCCCTCAAAAAACCAAGTTCAATCATGTTTGGGGGAAAATGATATTACCCATAAATTTGAAGTCTAATACAAAATGAAAGGGCTTGGATATGAACAAGGTTAGAAATCTAAGGCTAATACTCATTTATATGGCGCTCGTCGAGTCAGGATCAATTTGTCCGAAAATCCAAGGCTAACAACCCATCCAAAAACCAAGTTCAATCATGTTTGTGGGAAAAGCCTATAACCCATAAATTTGAAGTCTAATACCATCTAAAAGGGCTTTGATATGAACAAGGTTAGAAATCTAAGGCTAATACTCATTTAAATGGGGCTCGTCGAGTCAGGATCAATTTGTCCGAAAATCCAAGGCTAACACCCCTCCAAAAACCAAGTTCAATCATGTTTGAGGGAAAAGCCTATAACCCATAAATTTGAAGTCTAATACCATCTAAAAGGGCTTGGATATGAACAAGGTTAGAAATCTAAGGCTAATACTCATTTAAATGGGGATCGTCGAGTCAGGATCAATTTGTCTGAAAATCCAAGGCTAACACCCCCTCCAAAAACCAAGTTCAATCATGTTTGTGGGAAAAGCCTATAACCCATAAATTTGAAGTCTAATACCATCTAAAAGAGCTTAGATATGAACAAGATTAGAAATCTAAGGCTAATACTCATTTAAATGGGGCTCGTCGAGTCAGGATCAATTTGTCCGAAAATCCAAGGCTAACACCCCCTCCAAAAACCAAGTTCAATCATGTTCGGGGGAAAATGATATTACCCATAAATTTGAAGTCTAATACAAAATGAAAGGGCTTGGATATGAACAAGGTTAGAAATCTAATGCTAATACTCATTTATATGGCGCTCGTCGAGTCAGGATCAATTTGTCCGAAAATCCAAGGCTAACAACCCATCCAAAAACCAAGTTGAATCATGTTTGTGGGAAAAGCCTATAACCCATAAATTTGAAGTCTAATACCATCTAAAAGAGCTTAGATATGAACAAGATTAGAAATCTAAGGCTAATACTCATTTAAATGGGGCTCGTCGAGTCAGGATCAATTTGTCCGAAAATCCAAGGCTAACACCCCCTCCAAAAACCAAGTTCAATCATGTTCGGGGGAAAATGATATTACCCATAAATTTGAAGTCTAATACAAAATGAAAGGGCTTGGATATGAACAAGGTTAGAAATCTAATGCTAATACTCATTTATATGGCGCTCGTCGAGTCAGGATCAATTTGTCCGAAAATCCAAGGCTAACAACCCATCCAAAAACCAAGTTCAATCATGTTTGTGGGAAAAGCCTATAACCCATAAATTTGAAGTCTAATACCATCTAAAAGGGCTTCTATATGAACAAGGTTAGAAATCTAAGGCTAATACTCATTTAAATGGGGCTCGTCGAGTCAGGATCAATTTGTCCGAAAATCCAAGGCTAACACCCCTCCAAAAACCAAGTTCAATCATGTTTGGGGGAAAAGCCTATAACCCATAAATTTGAAGTCTAATACCATCTAAAAGGGCTTGGATATGAACAAGGTTAGAAATCTAAGGCTAATACTCATTTAAATGGGGCTCGTCGAGTCAGGATCAATTTGTCCGAAAATCCAAGGCTAACACCCCCTCCAAAAACCAAGTTCAATCATGTTTGTGGGAAAAGCCTATAACCCATAAATTTGAAGTCTAATACCATCTAAAAGGGCTTAGATATGAACAAGGTTAGAAATCTAAGGCTAATACTCATTTAAATGGGGCTCGTCGAGTCAGGATCAATTTGTCCGAAAATCCAAGGCTAACACCCCTCCAAAAACCAAGTTCAATCATGTTTGGGGGAAAAGCCTATAACCCATAAATTTGAAGTCTAATACCATCTAAAAGGGCTTGGATATGAACAAGGTTAGAAATCTAAGGCTAATACTCATTTATATGGCGCTCGTCGAGTCAGGATCAATTTGTCCGAAAATCCAAGGCTAACAACCCCTCCAAAAACCAAATTCAATCAGGTTTGGGGGAAAAGGTTATTACCCATAAATTTGAAGTCTAATACCATCTAAAAGGGCTTGGATATGAACAAGGTTAGAAATCTAAGGCTAATACTCATTTATATGGCGCTCGTCGAGTCAGGATCAATTTGTCCGAAAATCCAAGGCTAACAACCCCTCCAAAAACCAAGTTCAATCATGTTTGGGGGAAAAGGTTATTACCCATAAATTTGAAGTCTAATACCATCTAAAAGTGCTTGGATATGAAAAAGGTTAGAAATCTAAGGTTAATATTCATTTAAATATGGCTCGTCGAGTCAGGATCAATTTGTCCGAAAATCCAAGGCTAACACCCCTCCAAAAACCAAGTTCAATCATGTTTGGGGGAAAAGGATATTACCCGTAAATTTGAAGTCTAATACCATCTAAAAGTGCTTGGATATGAACAAGGTTAGAAATCTAAGGCTAATATTCATTTAAATACGGCTCGTCGAGTTAGGATCAATTTGTCCGAAAATCCAAGGCTAACACCCCCTCCAAAAACCAAGTTCAATCATGTTTGGGGGAAAAGCCTATAACCCATAAAATTGAAGTCTAATACCATCTAAAAGTGCTTGGATATGAACAAGATTAGAAATCTAGGGCTAATACTCATTTAAATACGGCTCGTCGAGTCAGGATCAATTTGTCCGAAAATCCAAGGCTAACACCCCCTCCAAAAACCAAGTTCAATCATGTTTGGGGGAAAATGATATTACCCATAAATTTGAAGTCAAATACCAAATGAAAGGGCTTGGATATGAACAAGGTTAGAAATCTAAGGATAATACTCATTTAAATGGGGCTCGTCGAGTCATGATCAATTTGTCCGAAAATCCAAGGCTAACACCCCTCCAAAAACCAAGTTTAATCATGTTTGGTGGAAAAGCCTATAACCCATAAATTTGAAGTCTAATACCATCTAAAAGGGCTTGGATATGAACAAGGTTAGAAATCTAAGGCTAATACTCATTTAAATGGGGCTCGTCGAGTCAGGATCAATTTGTCCGAAAATCCAAGGCTAACACCCCCTCCAAAAACCAAGTTAAATCATGTTTGGGGGAAAAGCCTATAACCCATAAATTTGAAGTCTAATACCATCTAAAAGGGCTTGGATATGAACAAGGTTAGAAATCTAAGGCTAATACTCATTTAAATGGGGCTCGTCGAGTCAGGATCAATTTGTCCGAAAATCCAAGGCCAACACCCCCTCCAAAAACCAAGTTCAATCATGTTTGGGGGAAAAGCCTATAACCCATAAATTTGAAGTCTAATACAATATAAAAGATCTTGGATATGAACAAGGTTAGATATCTAAGGCTAATACTCATTTAAATAGGGATCGTCGAGACAGGATCAATTTGTCCGAAAATCCAAGGCTAACACCCCCTCCAAAAACCAAGTTGAATCATGTTTGGGGGAAAAGGATATTACCCATAAATTTGAAGTCTAATACCATCTAAAAGGGCTTGGATATGAACAAGGTTAGAAATCTAAGGCTAATACTCATTTAAATGGGGCTCGTCGAGTCAGGATCAATTTGTCCGCAAATCCAAGGCTAACACGCTCTCCAAAAACCATGTTCAATCATTTTTGGGGGAAAAGCCTATAACCCATAAACTTGAAGTCTAAAACCATCTAAAATGGCTTGGATATGAACAAGGTTAGAAATAAAAGTCTAGTACTCATTTAAATAGGGCTCGTCGAGTCAGGATCAATTTGTCCGAAAATCCAAGGCTAGCACCCCTCCAAAAACCAAGTTCAATCATGTTTGGGGGAAAAGCCTATAACCCATAAATTTGAAGTCTAATACCATCTAAAAGGGCTTGGATATGAACAAGGTTAGAAATCTAAGGATAATACTCATTTAAATAGGGCTCGTCGAGTCAGGATCAATTTGTCCGAAAATCCAAGGCTAACACCCCTCCAAAAACCAAGTTCAATCATGTTTGGGGGAAAAGCCTATAACCCATAAATTTGAAGTCTAATACCATATAAAAGAGCTTGTATATGAACAAGGTTAGAAATCTAAGCCTAATACTCATTTATATGGCGCTCGTCGAGTCAGGATCAATTTGTCCGAAAATCCAAGGCTAACACCCCCTCCAAAAACCAAGTTCAATCATGTTTGGGGGAAAAGGATATTACCCATAAATTTGAAGTCTAATACCATCTAAAAGTGCTTGGATATGAACAAGGTTAGAAATCTAAGGCTAATACTCATTTAAATAGGGCTCGTCGAGTCAGGATCAATTTGTCTGAAAATCCAAGGCTAACACCCCTCCAAAAACCAAGTTCAATCATGTTTGGGGGAAAAGGATATTACCCACAAATTTGAAGTCTAATACCATCTAAAAGTGCTTCGATATGAACAAGGTTAGAAATCTAAGGTTAATAGTCATTTAAATACGGCTCGTCGAGTCAGGATCAATTTGTCCGAAAATCCAAGGCTAACACCCCTCCAAAAACCAAGTTCAATCATGTTTGGGGGAAAAGCCTATAACCCATAAATTTGAAGTCTAATACCATATAAAATGGCTTGGATATGAACAAGGTTAGAAATATAAGTCTAATACTCATTTAAATAGGGCTCGTCGAGTCAGGATCAATTTGTCCCAAAATCCAAGGCTAACACCCCTCCAAAAGCCAAGTTCAATCATGTTTTGGGGAAAAGCCTATAACCCATAAATTTGAAGTCTAATACCATCTAAAAGGGCTTGGATATGAACAAGGTTAGAAATCTAAGGCTAATACTCATTTAAATAGGGCTCGTCGAGTCAGGATCAATTTGTCTGAAAATCCAAGGCTAACACCCCCTCCAAAAACCAAGTTCAATCATGTTTGGTGGAAAAGCTTATAACCCATAAATTTGAAGTCTAATACCATCTAAAAGGGCTTGGATATGAACAAGGTTAGAAATCTAAGGCTAATACTCATTTAAATGGGGCTCGTCGAGTCAGGATCAATTTGTCCGAAAATCCAAGGCTAACACGCTCTCCAAAAACCATGTTCAATCATTTTTGGGGGAAAAGCCTATAACCCATAAACTTGAAGTCTAATACCATCTAAAATGGCTTGGATATGAACAAGGTTAGAAATAAAAGTCTAGTACTCATTTAAATAGGGCTCGTCGAGCCAGGATCAATTTGTCCGAAAATCCAAGGCTAACACCCCTCCAAAAACCAAGTTCAATCATGTTTAGGGGAAAAGCCTATAACCCATAAATTTGAAGTCTAATACCAACTGAAAGGGCTTGGATATGAACAAGGTTAGAAATCTAAGGATAATACTCATTTAAATGGGGCTCGTCGAGTGAGGATCAATTTGTCCGAAAATCCAAGGCTAACACCCCTCCAAAAACCAAGTTCAATCATGTTTGGGGGAAAATGATATTACCCATAAATTTGAAGTCTAATACCAACTGAAAGGGCTTGGATATGAACAAGGTTAGAAATCTAAGGATAATACTCATTTAAATGGGGCTCGTCGAGTGAGGATCAATTTGTCCGAAAATCCAAGGCTAACACCCCTCCAAAAACCAAGTTCAATCATGTTTGGGGGAAAAGCCTATAACCCATAAATTTGAAGTCTAATACCATCTAAAATGGCTTGGATATGAACAAGGTTAGAAATATAAGTCTAATACTCATTTAAATAGGGCTCGTCGAGTCAGGATCAATTTGTCCGAAAATCCAAGGCTAACACCCCTCCAAAAACCAAGTTCAATCATGATTTGGGGAAAAGCCTATAACCCATAAATTTGAAGTCTAATACCATCTAAAAGGGCTTGGATATGAACAAGGTTATAAATCTAAGGCTAATACTCATTTAAATGGGGCTCGTCGAGTCAGGATCAATTTGTCCGAAAATCCAAGGCTAACACCCCCTCCAAAAACCAAGTTAAATCATGTTTGGTGGAAAAGCTTATAACCCATAAATTTGAAGTCTAATACCATCTAAAACGGCTTGGATATGAACAAGGTTAGAAATCTAAGGCTAATACTCATTTAAATGGGGCTCGTCGAGTCAGGATCAATTTGTCCGAAAATCCAAGGCTAACACCTCCTCCAAAAACCAAGTTAAATCATGTTTGGTGGAAAAGCCTATAACCCATAAATTTGAAGTCTAATACCATCTAAAAGGGCTTGGATATGAACAAGGTTAGAAATCTAAGGCTAATACTCATTTAAATGGGGCTCGTCGAGTCAGGATCAATTTGTCCGCAAATCCAAGGCTAACACGCTCTCCAAAAACCATGTTCAATCATTTTTGGGGGAAAAGCCTATAACCCATAAACTTGAAGTTAAATACCATCTAAAATGGCTTGGATATGAACAAGGTTAGAAATAAAAGTCTAGTACTCATTTAAATAGGGCTCGTCGAGTCAGGATCAATTTGTCCGAAAATCCAAGGCTAGCACCCCTCCAAAAACCAAGTTCAATCATGTTTGGGGGAAAAGCCTATAAACCATAAATTTGAAGTCTAATACCATCTAAAAGGGCTTGGATATGAACAAGGTTAGAAATCTAAGGATAATACTCATTTAAATAGGGCTCGTCGAGTCAGGATCAATTTGTCCGAAAATCCAAGGCTAACACCCCTCCAAAAACCAAGTTCAATCATGTTTGGGGGAAAAGCCTATAACCCATAAATTTGAAGTCTAATACCATATAAAAGAGCTTGTATATGAACAAGGTTAGAAATCTAAGGCTAATACTCATTTATATGGCGTTCGTCGAGTCAGGATCAATTTGTCCGAAAATCCAAGGCTAACACCCGCTCCAAAAACCAAGTTCAATCATGTTTGGGGGAAAAGGATATTACCCATAAATTTGAAGTCTAATACCCTCTAAAAGTGCTTGGATATGAACAAGGTTAGAAATCTAAGGCTAATACTCATTTAAATAGGGCTCGTCGAGTCAGGATCAATTTGTCTGAAAATCCAAGGCTAACACCCCCTCCAAAAACCAAGTTCAATCATGTTTGGGGGAAAAGGATATTACCCGTAAATTTGAAGTCTAATACCATCTAAAAGTCCTTGGATATGAACAAGGTTAGAAATCTAAGGCTAATATTCATTTAAATACGGCTCGTCGAGTCAGGATCAATTTGTCCGAAAATCCAAGGCTAACACCCCCTCCAAAAACCAAGTTCAATCATGTTTGGGGGAAAATGATATTACCCATAAATTTGAAGTCTAATACCAAATGAAAGGGCTTGTATATGAACAAGGTTACAAATCTAAGGATAATACTCATTTAAATGGGGCTCGTCGAGTGAGGATCAATTTGTCCGAAAATCCAAGGCTAACACCCCTCCAAAAACCAAGTTAAATCATGTTTGGTGGAAAAGCCTATAACCCATAAATTTGAAGTCTAATACCATCTAAAAGAGCTTAGATATGAACAAGGTTAGAAATCTAAGGCTAATACTCATTTAAATGGGACTCGTCGAGTCAGGATCAATTTGTCCGAAAATCCAAGGCTAACACCCCTCCAAAAACCAAGTTCAATCATGTTTGGGGGAAAAGCCTATAATCCATAAATTTGAAGTCTAATACCATCTAAAAGGGCTTGGATATGAACAAGTTTAGAAATCTAAGGCTAATACTCATTTAAATGGGGCTCGTCGAGTCAGGATCAATTTGTCCCAAAATCCAAGGCTAACACCCCTCCAAAAACCAAGTTCAATCATGTTTGGGGGAAAAGCCTATAACCCATAAAGTTGAAGTCTAATACCATCTAAAAGGGCTTGGATATGAACAAGGTTAGAAATCTAAGGCTAATACTCATTTAAATGGGGCTCGTCGAGTCAGGATCAATTTGTCCGAAAATCCAAGTCTAACGCCCCCTCCAAAAACCAAGTTCAATCATGTTTGGGGGAAAAGCCTATAACCCTTAAATTTGAAGTCTAATACCATCTAAAAGGGCTTGGATATGAACAAGGTTAGAAATCTAAGGCTAATACTCATTTAAATGGGGCTCGTCGAGTTAGGATCAATTTGTCCGAAAATCCAAGGCTAACACCCCCTCCAAAAACCAAGTTCAATCATGTTTGGGGGAAAATGATATTACCCATAAATTTGAAGTCAAATACCAAATGAAAGGGCTTGGATATGAACAAGGTTAGAAATCTAAGGATAATACTCATTTGAATGGGGCTCGTCGAGTCAGGATCAATCAATTTGTCCGAAAATCCAAGGCTAACACCCCCTCCAAAAACCAAGTTCAATCATGTTTGGGGGAAAAGCCTATAACCCATAAATTTGAAGTCTAATACAATATAAAAGATCTTGGATATGAACAAGGTTAGATATCTAAGGCTAATACTCATTTAAATAGGGCTCGTCGAGACAGGATCAATTTGTCCGAAAATCCAAGGCTAACACCCCCTCCAAAAACCAAGTTGAATCATGTTTGGGGGAAAAGGATATTACCCATAAATTTGAAGTCTAATACCATCTAAAAGTGCTTGGATATGAAGCAGGTTAGAAATCTAAGGCTAATACTCATTTAAATAGGGCTCGTCGAGTCAGGATCAATTTGTCCGAAAATCCAAGGCTAACACCCCCTCCAAAAACCAAGTTAAATCATGTTTGGGGGAAAAGGATATTACCCATAAATTTGAAGTCTAATACCATCTAAAAGTGCTTGGATATGAACAAGATTAGAAATCTAAGGCTAATACTCATTTAAATAGGGCTCGTCGAGTAAGGATCAATTTGTCCGAAAATCCAAGGCTAACACCCCTCCAAAAACCAAGTTCAATCATGTTTGGGGGAAAAGCCTATAACCCATAAATTTGATGTCTAATACCATCTAAAAGGGCTTGGATATGAACAAGGTTAGAAATCTAAGGCTAATACTCATTTAAATGGGGCTCGTAGCCTCAGGATCAATTTGTCCGAAAATCCAAGGCTAACACTCCCTCCAAAAACCAAGTTCAATCATGTTTGGGGGAAAAGGATATTACCCATAAATTTGAAGTCTAATACCATTTAAAAGTGCTTCGATATCAACAAGGTTAGAAATCTAAGGCTAATATTCATTTAAATACGGCTCGTCGAATCAGGATCAATTTGTCCGAAAATCCAAGGCTAACACCCCCTTCAAAAACCAAGTTCAATCTTGTTTGGGGGAAAAGCCTATAACCCATAAATTTGAAGTCTAATACCATCTAAAATGGCTTGGATATGAACAAGGTTAGAAATAAAAGTCTAATACTCATTTAAATAGGGCTCGTCGAGTCAGGATCAATTTGTCCGAAAATCCAAGGCTAACACCCCTCCAAAAACCAAGTTCAATCATGTTTGGGGGAAAAGCCTATAACCCATAAATTTGAAGTCTAATACCATCTAAAAGGGCTTGGATATGAACAAGGTTAGAAATCTAAGGCTAATACTCATTTAAATGGGGCTCGTCAAGTCAGGATCAATTTGTCCGAAAATCCAAGGCTAACACCCCCTCCAAAAACCAAGTTCAATCATGTTTGGGGGAAAAGCCTATAACCCATAAAATTGAAGTTTAATATCATCTAAAAGTGCTTGGATATGAACAAGATTAGAATTCTAAGGCTAATACTCATTTAAATACGGCTCATCGAGTCAGGATCAATTTGTCCGAAAATCCAAGGCTAACACCCCCTCCAAAAACCAAGTTCAATCATGTTTGGGGGAAAATGATATTACCCATAAATTTGAAGTCAAATACCAAATGAAAGGGCTTGGATATGAACAAGGTTAGAAATCTAAGGATAATACTCATTTAAATGGGGCTCGTCGAGTGAGGATCAATTTGTCCGAAAATCCAAGGCTAACACCCCTCCAAAAACCAAGTTTAATCATGTTTGGTGGAAAAGCCTATAACCCATAAATTTGAAGTCTAATACCATCTAAAAGGGCTTGGATATGAACAAGGTTAGAAATCTAAGGCTAATACTCATTTAAATGGGGCTCGTCGAGTCAGGATCAATTTGTCCGAAAATCCAAGGCTAACACCCCCTCCAAAAACCAAGTTCAATCATGTTTGGGGGAAAATGATATTACTTATAAATTTGAAGTCTAATACAAAATGAAAGGGCTTGGATATGAACAAGGTTAGAAATCTAAGGCTAATACTCATTTATATGGCGCTTGTCGAGTCAGGATCAATTTGTCCGAAAATCCAAGGCTAACAACCCCTCCAAAAACCAAGTTCAATCATGTTTGTGGGAAAAGCCTATAACCCATAAATTTGAAGTCTAATACCATCTAAAAGGGCTTCGATATGAACAAGGTTAGAAATCTAAGGCTAATACTCATTTAAATGGGGCTCGTCGAGTCAGGATCATTTGTCCGAAAATCCAAGGCTAACACCCCTCCAAAAACCAAGTTCAATCATGTTTGGGGGAAAAGCCTATAACCCATAAATTTGAAGTCTAATACCATCTAAAAGGGCTTGGATATGAACAAGGTTAGAAATCTAAGGCTAATACTCATTTAAATGGGGCTCGTCGAGTCAGGATCAATTTGTCTGAAAATCCAAGGCTAACACCCCCTCCAAAAACCAAGTTCAATCATGTTTGTGGGAAAAGCCTATAACCCATAAATTTGAAGTCTAATACCATCTAAAAGAGCTTAGATATGAACAAGGTTAGAAATCTAAGGCTAATACTCATTTAAATGGGGCTCGTCGAGTCAGGATCAATTTGTCCGAAAATCCAAGGCTAACACCCCTCCAAAAACCAAGTTCAATCATGTTTGGGGGAAAAGCCTATAACCCATAAATTTGAAGTCTAATACCATCTAAAAGGGCTTGGATATGAACAAGGTTAGAAATCTAAGGCTAATACTCATTTATATGGCGCTCGTCGAGTCAGGATCAATTTGTCCGAAAATCCAAGGCTAACAACCCCTCCAAAAACCAAGTTCAATCATGTTTGGGGGAAAAGGTTATTACCCATAAATTTGAAGTCTAATACCATCTAAAAGTGCTTGGATATGAACAAGGTTAGAAATCTAAGGCTAATACTCATTTATATGGCGCTCGTCGAGTTAGGATCAATTTGTCCGAAAATCCAAGGCTAACAACCCCTCCAAAAACCAAGTTCAATCATGTTTGGGGGAAAAGGATATTACCCGTAAATTTGAAGTCTAATACCATCTAAAAGTGCTTGGATATGAACAAGGTTAGAAATCTAAGGCTAATATTCATTTAAATACGGCTCGTCGAGTTAGGATCAATTTGTCCGAAAATCCAAGGCTAACACCCCCTTCAAAAACCAAGTTCAATCATGTTTGGGGGAAAAGCCTATAACCCATAAAATTGAAGTCTAATACCATCTAAAAGTGCTTGGATATGAACAAGATTAGAAATCTAGGGCTAATACTCATTTAAATACGGCTCGTCGAGTCAGGATCAATTTGTCCGAAAATCCAAGGCTAACACCCCCTCTAAAAACCAAGTTCAATCATGTTTGGGGGAAAATGATATTACCCATAAATTTGAAGTCAAATACCAAATGAAAGGGCTTGGATATGAACAAGGTTAGAAATCTAAGGATAATACTCATTTAAATGGGGCTCGTCGAGTCAGGATCAATTTGTCCGAAAATCCAAGGCTAACACCCCTCCAAAAACCAAGTTTAATCATGTTTGGTGGAAAAGCCTATAACCCATAAATTTGAAGTCTAATACCATCTAAAAGGGCTTGGATATGAACAAGGTTAGAAATCTAAGGCTAATACTCATTTAAATGGGGCTCGTCGAGTCAGGATCAATTTGTCCAAAAATTCAAGGCTAACACCCCCTCCAAAAACCAAGTTCAATCATGTTTGGGGGAAAAGCCTATAACCCATAAAGTTGAAGTCTAATACCATCTAAAAGGGCTTGGATATGAACAAGGTTAGAAATCTAAGGCTAATACTCATTTAAATGGGGCTCGTCGAGTCAGGATCAATTTGTCCGAAAATCCAAGGCTAACACCCCTCCAAAAACCAAGTTCAATCATGTTTGGGGGAAAAGCCTATAACCCATAAATTTGAAGTCTAATACCATATAAAAGGGATTGGATATGAACAAGGTTAGAAATCTAAGGCTAATACTCATTTAAATGGGGCTCATCGAGTCAGGATCAATTTGTCTGAAAATCCAAGGCTAACACCCCCTCCAAAAACCAAGTTCAATCATGTTTGTGGGAAAAGCCTATAACCCATAAATTTGAAGTCTAATACCATCTAAAAGAGCTTAGATATGAACAAGGTTAGAAATCTAAGGCTAATACTCATTTAAATGGGGCTCGTCGAGTCAGGATCAATTTGTCCGAAAATCCAAGGCTAACACCCCTCCAAAAACCAAGTTCAATCATGTTTGGGGGAAAAGCCTATAACCCATAAATTTGAAGTCTAATACCATCTAAAAGGGCTTGGATATGAACAAGGTTAGAAATCTAAGGCTAATACTCATTTATATGGCGCTCGTCGAGTCAGGATCAATTTGTCCGAAAATCCAAGGCTAACAACCCCTCCAAAAACCAAGTTCAATCATGTTTGGGGGAAAAGGTTATTACCCATAAATTTGAAGTCTAATACCATCTAAAAGTGCTTGGATATGAACAAGGTTAGAAATCTAAGGCTAATACTCATTTATATGGCGCTCGTCGAGTTAGGATCAATTTGTCCGAAAATCCAAGGCTAACAACCCCTCCAAAAACCAAGTTCAATCATGTTTGGGGGAAAAGGTTGTTACCCATAAATTTGAAGTCTAATACCATCTAAAGGTGCTTGGATATGAACAAGGTTAGAAATCTAAGGTTAATATTCATTTAAATACGGCTCGTCGAGTCAGGATCAATTTGTCCGAAAATCCAAGGCTAACACCCCTCCAAAAACCAAGTTCAATCATGTTTGGGGGAAAAGGATATTACCCGTAAATTTGAAGTCTAATACCATCTAAAAGTGCTTGGATATGAACAAGGTTAGAAATCTAAGGCTAATATTCATTTAAATACGGCTCGTCGAGTTAGGATCAATTTGTCCGAAAATCCAAGGCTAACACCCCCTCCAAAAACCAAGTTCAATCATGTTTGGGGGAAAAGCCTATAACCCATAAAATTGAAGTCTAATACCATCTAAAAGTGCTTGGATATGAACAAGATTAGAAATCTAGGGCTAATACTCATTTAAATACGGCTCGTCGAGTCAGGATCAATTTGTCCGAAAATCCAAGGCTAACACCCCCTCCAAAAACCAAGTTCAATCATGTTTGGGGGAAAATGATATTACCCATAAATTTGAAGTCAAATACCAAATGAAAGGGCTTGGATATGAACAAGGTTAGAAATCTAAGGATAATACTCATTTAAATGGGGCTCGTCGAGTCAGGATCAATTTGTCCGAAAATCCAAGGCTAACACCCCTCCAAAAACCAAGTTTAATCATGTTTGGTGGAAAAGCCTATAACCCATAAATTTGAAGTCTAATACCATCTAAAAGGGCTTGGATATGAACAAGGTTAGAAATCTAAGGCTAATACTCATTTAAATGGGGCTCGTCGAGTCAGGATCAATTTGTCCAAAAATTCAAGGCTAACACCCCCTCCAAAAACCAAGTTCAATCATGTTTGGGGGAAAAGCCTATAACCCATAAAGTTGAAGTCTAATACCATCTAAAAGGGCTTGTATATGAACAAGGTTAGAAATCTAAGGCTAATACTCATTTAAATGGGGCTCGTCGAGTCAGGATCAATTTGTCCGAAAATCCAAGGCTAACACCCCCACCAAAAACCAAGTTCAATCATGTTTGGGGGAAAAGCCTATAACCCATAAATTTGAAGTCTAATACAATATAAAAGATCTTGGATATGAACAAGGTTAGATATCTAAGGCTAATACTCATTTAAATAGGGCTCGTCGAGACAGGATCAATTTGTCCGAAAATCCAAGGCTAACACCCCCTCCAAAAACCAAGTTGAATCATGTTTGGGGGAAAAGGATATTACCCATAAATTTGAAGTCTAATACCATCTAAAAGTTCTTGGATATGAACCAGGATAGAAATCTAAGGCTAATACTCATTTAAATAGGGCTCGTCGAGTCAGGATCAATTTGTCCGAAAATCCAAGGCTAACACCCCCTCCAAAAACCAAGTTAAATCATGTTTGGGGGAAAAGGATATTACCCATAAATTTGAAGTCTAATACCAAATGAAAGGGCTTGGATATGAACAAGGTTAGAAATCTAAGGCTAATACTCATTTAAATGGGGCTCGTCGAGTCAGGATCAATTTGTCCGAAAATCCAAGGCTAACACCCCCTCCAAAAACCAAGTTCAATCATGTTTGTGGGAAAAGCCTATAACCCATAAATTTGAAGTCTAATACCATCTAAAAGGGCTTAGATATGAACAAGGTTAGAAATCTAAGGCTAATACCCATTTAAATGGGGCTCGTCGAGTCAGGATCAATTTGTCCGAAAATCCAAGGCTAACACCCCTCCAAAAACCAAGTTCAATCATGTTTGGGGGAAAAGCCTATAACCCATAAATTTGAAGTCTAATACCATCTAAAAGGGCTTGGATATGAACAAGGTTAGAAATCTAAGGCTAATACTCATTTAAATGGGGCTCGTCGAGTCAGGATCAATTTGTCCGAAAATACAAGGCTAACACCCCCTCCAAAAACCAAGTTCAATCATGTTTGGGGGAAAATGATATTACCCATAAATTTGAAGTCTAATACAAAATGAAAGGGCTTGGATATGAACAAGGTTAGAAATCTAAGGCTAATACTCATTTATATGGCGTTCGTCGAGTCAGGATCAATTTGTCCGAAAATCCAAGGCTAACAACCCCTCCAAAAACCAAGTTCAATCAAGTTTGTGGGAAAAGCCTATAACCCATAAATTTGAAGTCTAATACCATCTAAAAGGGCTTCGATATGAACAAGGTTATAAATCTAAGGCTAATACTCATTTAAATGGGGCTCGTCGAGTCAGGATCAATTTGTCTGAAAATCCAAGGCTAACACCCCCTCCAAAAACCAAGTTCAATCATGTTTGTGGGAAAAGCCTATAACCCATAAATTTGAAGTCTAATACCATCTAAAAGAGCTTAGATATGAACAAGGTTAGAAATCTAAGGCTAATACTCATTTAAATGGGGCTCGTCGAGTCAGGATCAATTTGTCCGAAAATCCAAGGCTAACACGCTCTCCAAAAAACCAAGTTCAATCATGTTTGGGGGAAAAGCCTATAACCCATAAATTTGAAGTCTAATACAATATAAAAGATCTTGGATATGAACAAGGTTAGATATCTAAGGCTAATACTCATTTAAATAGGGCTCGTCGAGACAGGATCAATTTGTCCGAAAATCCAAGGCTAACACCCCTCCAAAAACCAAGTTCAATCATGTTTGGGGGAAAAGCCTATAACCCATAAATTTGAATTCTAATACAATATAAAAGATCTTGGATATGAACAAGGTTAGAAATCTAAGGCTAATACTCATTTAAATGGGGCTCGTCGAGTCAGGATCAATTTGTCCGAAAATCCAAGGCTAACACCCCCTCTAAAAACCAAGTTCAATCATGTTTGGGGGAAAAGCCTATAACCCATAAATATGAAGTCTAATACCATCTAAAAGAGCTTGGATATGAACAAGATTAGAAATCTAAGGCTAATACTCATTTAAATAGGGCTCGTCGAGTCAGGATCAATTTGTCCGAAAATACAAGGCTAACACCCCCTCCAAAAACCAAGTTCAATCATGTTTGGGGGAAAAGGTTATTACCCATAAATTTGAAGTATAATACCATCTAAAATTGCTTGGATATGAACAAGGTTAGAGATCTAAGGCTAATACTCATTTAAATGGGGCTCGTAGACTCAGGATCAATTTGTCCGAAAATCCAAGGCTAACACCCCTTCCAAAAACCAAGTTCAATCATGTTTGGGGGAAAAGGATATTACCCATAAATTTGAAGTCTAATATCATCTAAAAGAGCTTGGATATGAACAAGGTTAGAAATCTAAGGGTAATATTCATTTAAATACGGCTCGTCGAGTCAGGATCAATTTGTCCGAAAATCCAAGGCTAACAACCCTCCAAAAACCAAGTTCAATCATGTTTGGGGGAATAGGATATTACCCGTAAATTTGAAGTCTAATACCATCTAAAAGTGCTTGGATATGAACAAGGTTAGAAATCTAAGGCTAATACTCATTTAAATGGGGCTCGTCGAGTCAGGATCAATTTGTCCGAAAATCCAAGGCTAACACCCCTCCAAAAACCAAGTTCAATCATGTTTGGGGGAAAAGCCTATAACCCATAAATTTGAAGTCTAATACCATCTAAAAGGGCTGGGATATGAACAAGGTTAGAAATCTAAGGCTAATACTCATTTAAATGGGGCTCGTCGAGTCAGGATCAATTTGTCCAAAAATCCAACGCTAACACCCCTCCAAAAACCAAGTTCAATCATGTTTGGGGGAAAAGCCTATAACCCATAAATTTGAAGTCTAATACCATCTAAAAGGGCTTGGATATGAACAAGGTTAGAAATCTAAGGCTAATACTCATTTAAATGGGGCTCGTCGAGTCAGGATCAATTTGTCCGAAAATCCAAGGCTAACACCCCTCCAAAAACCAAGTTCAATCATGTTTGGGGGAAAAGGATATTACCCATAAATTTGAAGTCTAATACCATTTCAAAGTGCTTGGATATGAACAAGGTTAGAAATATAAGGCTAATATTCATTTAAATACGGCTCGTCGACCCATGATCAATTTGTCCGAAAATCCAAGGCTAACACCCCCTCCAAAAACCAAGTTCAATCATGTTTGGGGGAAAAGGTTATTACCCATAAATTTGAAGTCTAATACCATCTAAAAGTGCTGGGATATGAACAAGGTTAGAAATCTAAGGGTAATATTCATTTAAATACGGCTCGTCGAGTCAGGATCAATTTGTCCGGAAATCCAAGGCTAACAACCCTCCAAAAACCAAGTTCAATCATGTTTGGGGGAATAGGATATTACCCGTAAATTTGAAGTCTAATACCATCTAAAAGTGCTTGGATATGAACAAGGTTAGAAATCTAAGGCTAATACTCATTTAAATGGGGCTCGTCGAGTCAGGATCAATTTGTCCGAAAATCCAAGGCTAACACCCCTCCAAAAACCAAGTTCAATCATGTTTGGGGGAAAAGCCTATAACCCATAAATTTGAAGTCTAATACCATCTAAAAGGGCTTGGATATGAACAAGGTTAGAAATCTAAGGCTAATACTCATTTAAATGGGGCTCGTCGAGTCAGGATCAATTTGTCCAAAAATCCAAGGCTAACACCCCTCCAAAAACCAAGTTCAATCATGTTTGGGGGAAAATCCTATAACCCATAAATTTGAAGTCTAATACCATCTAAAAGGGCTTGGATATGAACAAGGTTAGAAATCTAAGGCTAATGCTCATTTCAATGGGGCTCGTCGAGTCAGGATCAATTTGTCCGAAAATCCAAGGCTAACACCCCTCCAAAAACCAAGTTCAATCATGTTTGGGGGAAAAGGATATTACCCATAAATTTGAAGTCTAATACCATTTCAAAGTGCTTGGATATGAACAAGGTTAGAAATATAAGGCTAATATTCATTTAAATACGGCTCGTCGACTCAGGATCAATTTGTCCGAAAATCCAAGGCTAACACCCCTTCCAAAAACCAAGTTCAATCATGTTTGGGGGAAAAGGATATTACCCATAAATTTGAAGTCTAATATCATCTAAAAGAGCTTGGATATGAACAAGGTTAGAAATCTAAGGGTAATATTCATTTAAATACGGCTCGTCGAGTCAGGATCAATTTGTCCGAAAATCCAAGGCTAACAACCCTCCAAAAACCAAGTTCAATCATGTTTGGGGGAATAGGATATTACCCGTAAATTTGAAGTCTAATACCATCTAAAAGGGCTTGGATATGAACAAGGTTAGAAATCTAAGGCTAATACTCATTTAAATGGGGCTCGTCGAGTCAGGATCAATTTGTCCGAAAATCCAAGGCTAACACCCCTCCAAAAACCAAGTTCAATCATGTTTGGGGGAAAAGCCTATAACCCATAAATTTGAAGTCTAATACCATCTAAAAGGGCTTGGATATGAACAAGGTTAGAAATCTAAGGCTAATACTCATTTAAATGGGGCTCGTCGAGTCAGGATCAATTTGTCCAAAAATCCAAGGCTAACACCCCTCCAAAAACCAAGTTCAATCATGTTTGGGGGAAAATCCTATAACCCATAAATTTTAAGTCTAATACCATCTAAAAGGGCTTGGATATGAACAAGGTTAGAAATCTAAGGCTAATGCTCATTTAAATGGGGCTCGTCGAGTCAGGATCAATTTGTCCGAAAATCCAAGGCTAACAACCCTCCAAAAACCAAGTTCAATCATGTTTGGGGGAATAGGATATTACCCGTAAATTTGAAGTCTAATACCATCTAAAAGTGCTTGGATATGAACAAGGTTAGAAATCTAAGGCTAATACTCATTTAAATGGGGCTCGTCGAGTCAGGATCAATTTGTCCGAAAATCCAAGGCTAACACCCCTCCAAAAACCAAGTTCAATCATGTTTGGGGGAAAAGCCTATAACCCATAAATTTGAAGTCTAATACCATCTAAAAGGGCTGGGATATGAACAAGGTTAGAAATCTAAGGCTAATACTCATTTAAATTTGAAGTCTAATACCATCTAAAAGGGCTGGGATATGAACAAGGTTAGAAATCTAAGGCTAATACTCATTTAAATGGGACTCGTCGAGTCAGGATCAATTTGTCCAAAAATCCAACGCTAACACCCCTCCAAAAACCAAGTTCAATCATGTTTGGGGGAAAAGCCTATAACCCATAAATTTGAAGTCTAATACCATCTAAAAGGGCTTGGATATGAACAAGGTTAGAAATCTAAGGCTAATACTCATTTAAATGGGGCTCGTCGAGTCAGGATCAATTTGTCCGAAAATCCAAGGCTAACACCCCTCCAAAAACCAAGTTCAATCATGTTTGGGGGAAAAGGATATTACCCATAAATTTGAAGTCTAATACCATTTCAAAGTGCTTGGATATGAACAAGGTTAGAAATATAAGGCTAATATTCATTTAAATACGGCTCGTCGACCCAGGATCAATTTGTCCGAAAATCCAAGGCTAACACCCCCTCCAAAAACCAAGTTCAATCATGTTTGGGGGAAAAGGATATTACCCATAAATTTGAAGTCTAATACCATTTCAAAGTGCTTGGATATGAACAAGGTTAGAAATATAAGGCTAATATTCATTTAAATACGGCTCGTCGACCCAGGATCAATTTGTCCGAAAATCCAAGGCTAACACCCCCTCCAAAAACCAAGTTCAATCATGTTTGGGGGAAAAGCCTATAACCCATAAATTTGAAGTCTAATACCATCTAAAAGGGCTTGGATATGAACAAGGTTAGAAATCTAAGGCTAATACTCATTTAAATGGGGCTCGTCGAGTCAGGATCAATTTGTCCAAAAATCCAAGGCTAACACCCCTCCAAAAACCAAGTTCAATCATGTTTGGGGGAAAATCCTATAACCCATAAATTTTAAGTCTAATACCATCTAAAAGGGCTTGGATATGAACAAGGTTAGAAATCTAAGGCTAATGCTCATTTAAATGGGGCTCGTCGAGTCAAGATCAATTTGTCCGAAAATCCAAGGCTAACAACCCTCCAAAAACCAAGTTCAATCATGTTTGGGGGAATAGGATATTACCCGTAAATTTGAAGTCTAATACCATCTAAAAGTGCTTGGATATGAACAAGGTTAGAAATCTAAGCCTAATACTCATTTAAATGGGGCTCGTCGAGTCAGGATCAATTTGTCCGAAAATCCAAGGCTAACACCCCTCCAAAAACCAAGTTCAATCATGTTTGGGGGAAAAGCCTATAACCCATAAATTTGAAGTCTAATACCATCTAAAAGGGCTGGGATATGAACAAGGTTAGAAATCTAAGGCTAATACTCATTTAAATTTGAAGTCTAATACCATCTAAAAGGGCTGGGATATGAACAAGGTTAGAAATCTAAGGCTAATACTCATTTAAATGGGGCTCGTCGAGTCAGGATCAATTTGTCCAAAAATCCAACGCTAACACCCCTCCAAAAACCAAGTTCAATCATGTTTGGGGGAAAAGCCTATAACCCATAAATTTGAAGTCTAATACCATCTAAAAGGGCTTGGATATGAACAAGGTTAGAAATCTAAGGCTAATACTCATTTAAATGGGGCTCGTCGAGTCAGGATCAATTTGTCCAAAAATCCAAGGCTAACACCCCTCCAAAAACCAAGTTCAATCATGTTTGGGGGAAAATCCTATAACCCATAAATTTTAAGTCTAATACCATCTAAAAGGGCTTGGATATGAACAAGGTTAGAAATCTAAGGCTAATGCTCATTTAAATGGGGCTCGTCGAGTCAGGATCAATTTGTCCGAAAATCCAAGGCTAACAACCCTCCAAAAACCAAGTTCAATCATGTTTGGGGGAATAGGATATTACCCGTAAATTTGAAGTCTAATACCATCTAAAAGTGCTTGGATATGAACAAGGTTAGAAATCTAAGGCTAATACTCATTTAAATGGGGCTCGTCGAGTCAGGATCAATTTGTCCGAAAATCCAAGGCTAACACCCCTCCAAAAACCAAGTTCAATCATGTTTGGGGGAAAAGCCTATAACCCATAAATTTGAAGTCTAATACCATCTAAAAGGGCTGGGATATGAACAAGGTTAGAAATCTAAGGCTAATACTCATTTAAATTTGAAGTCTAATACCATCTAAAAGGGCTGGGATATGAACAAGGTTAGAAATCTAAGGCTAATACTCATTTAAATGGGACTCGTCGAGTCAGGATCAATTTGTCCAAAAATCCAACGCTAACACCCCTCCAAAAACCAAGTTCAATCATGTTTGGGGGAAAAGCCTATAACCCATAAATTTGAAGTCTAATACCATCTAAAAGGGCTTGGATATGAACAAGGTTAGAAATCTAAGGCTAATACTCATTTAAATGGGGCTCGTCGAGTCAGGATCAATTTGTCCGAAAATCCAAGGCTAACACCCCTCCAAAAACCAAGTTCAATCATGTTTGGGGGAAAAGGATATTACCCATAAATTTGAAGTCTAATACCATTTCAAAGTGCTTGGATATGAACAAGGTTAGAAATATAAGGCTAATATTCATTTAAATACGGCTCGTCGACCCAGGATCAATTTGTCCGAAAATCCAAGGCTAACACCCCCTCCAAAAACCAAGTTCAATCATGTTTGGGGGAAAAGGATATTACCCATAAATTTGAAGTCTAATACCATTTCAAAGTGATTGGATATGAACAAGGTTAGAAATATAAGGCTAATATTCATTTAAATACGGCTCGTCGACCCAGGATCAATTTGTCCGAAAATCCAAGGCTAACACCCCCTCCAAAAACCAAGTTCAATCATGTTTGGGGGAAAAGCCTATAACCCATAAATTTGAAGTCTAATACCATCTAAAAGGGCTTGGATATGAACAAGGTTAGAAATCTAAGGCTAATACTCATTTAAATGGGGCTCGTCGAGTCAGGATCAATTTGTCCAAAAATCCAAGGCTAACACCCCTCCAAAACCAAGTTCAATCATGTTTGGGGGAAAAGCCTATAACCCATAAATTTGAAGTCTAATACCATCTAAAAGGGCTTGGATATGAACAAGGTTAGAAATCTAAGGCTAATACTCATTTAAATGGGGCTCGTCGAGTCAGGATCAATTTGTCCGAAAATCCAAGGCTAACACCCCTCCAAAAACCAAGTTCAATCATGTTCGGGGGAAAAGCCTATAACCCATAAATTTGAAGTCTAATACCATCTAAAAAGGCTTGGATATGAACAAGGTTAGAAATCTAAGCCTAATACTCATTTAAATGGGGCTCGTCGAGTCAGGATCAATTTGTCCGAAAATCCAAGGCTAACACCCCTCCAAAAACCAAGTTCAATCATGTTTGGGGGAAAAGCCTATAACCCATAAATTTGAAGTCTAATACCATCTAAAAGGGCTGGGATATGAACAAGGTTAGAAATCTAAGGCTAATACTCATTTAAATTTGAAGTCTAATACCATCTAAAAGGGCTGGGATATGAACAAGGTTAGAAATCTAAGGCTAATACTCATTTAAATGGGGCTCGTCGAGTCAGGATCAATTTGTCCAAAAATCCAACGCTAACACCCCTCCAAAAACCAAGTTCAATCATGTTTGGGGGAAAAGCCTATAACCCATAAATTTGAAGTCTAATACCATCTAAAAGGGCTTGGATATGAACAAGGTTAGAAATCTAAGGCTAATACTCATTTAAATGGGGCTCGTCGAGTCAGGATCAATTTGTCCGAAAATCCAAGGCTAACACCCCTCCAAAAACCAAGTTCAATCATGTTTGGGGGAAAAGGATATTACCCATAAATTTGAAGTCTAATACCATTTCAAAGTGCTTGGATATGAACAAGGTTAGAAATATAAGGCTAATATTCATTTAAATACGGCTCGTCGACCCAGGATCAATTTGTCCGAAAATCCAAGGCTAACACCCCCTCCAAAAACCAAGTTCAATCATGTTTGGGGGAAAAGGATATTACCCATAAATTTGAAGTCTAATACCATTTCAAAGTGCTTGGATATGAACAAGGTTAGAAATATAAGGCTAATATTCATTTAAATACGGCTCGTCGACCCAGGATCAATTTGTCCGAAAATCCAAGGCTAACACCCCCTCCAAAAACCAAGTTCAATCATGTTTGGGGGAAAAGGTTATTACCCATAAATTTGAAGTCTAATACCATCTAAAAGTGCTGGGATATGAACAAGGTTAGAAATCTAAGGGTAATATTCATTTAAATACGGCTCGTCGAGTCAGGATCAATTTGTCCGAAAATCCAAGGCTAACAACCCTCCAAAAACCAAGTTCAATCATGTTTGGGGGAATAGGATATTACCCGTAAATTTGAAGTCTAATACCATCTAAAAGGGCTTGGATATGAACAAGGTTAGAAATCTAAGGCTAATACTCATTTAAATGGGGCTCGTCGAGTCAGGATCAATTTGTCCGAAAATCCAAGGCTAACACCCCTCCAAAAACCAAGTTCAATCATGTTTGGGGGAAAAGCCTATAACCCATAAATTTGAAGTCTAATACCATCTAAAAGGGCTTGGATATGAACAAGGTTAGAAATCTAAGGCTAATACTCATTTAAATGGGGCTCGTCGAGTCAGGATCAATTTGTCCGAAAATCCAAGGCTAACACCCCTCCAAAAACCAAGTTCAATCATGTTTGGGGGAAAATCCTATAACCCATAAATTTGAAGTCTAATACCATCTAAAAGGGCTTGGATATGAACAAGGTTAGAAATCTAAGGCTAATGCTCATTTAAATGGGGCTCGTCGAGTCAGGATCAATTTGTCCGAAAATCCAAGGCTAACACCCCTCCAAAAACCAAGTTCAATCATGTTTGGGGGAAAAGGATATTACCCATAAATTTGAAGTCTTATACCATTTCAAAGTGCTTGGATATGAACAAGGTTAGAAATATAAGGCTAATATTCATTTAAATACGGCTCGTCGACTCAGGATCAATTTGTCCGAAAATCCAAGGCTAACACCCCTTCCAAAAACCAAGTTCAATCATGTTTGGGGGAAAAGGATATTACCCATAAATTTGAAGTCTAATATCATCTAAAAGAGCTTGGATATGAACAAGGTTAGAAATCTAAGGGTAATATTCATTTAAATACGGCTCGTCGAGTCAGGATCAATTTGTCCGAAAATCCAAGGCTAACAACCCTCCAAAAACCAAGTTCAATCATGTTTGGGGGAATAGGATATTACCCGTAAATTTGAAGTCTAATACCATCTAAAAGGGCTTGGATATGAACAAGGTTAGAAATCTAAGGCTAATACTCATTTAAATGGGGCTCGTCGAGTCAGGATCAATTTGTCCGAAAATCCAAGGCTAACACGCTCTCCAAAAACCATGTTCAATCATGTCTGGGGGAAAAGCCTATAACCCATAAACTTGAAGTCTAATACCATCTAAAAGTGCTTGGATATGAACAAGATTAGAAATCTAAGGCTAATACTCATTTAAATAGGGCTCATCGAGTCAGGATCAATTTGTCCGAAAATCCAAGGCTAACACCCCTCCAAAAACAAAGTTCAATCATGTTTGGGGGAAAAGCCTATAACCCATAAATTTGAAGTCTAATACCATCTAAAAGTGATTGGATATTAACAAGATTAGAAATCTAAGGCTAATACTCGTTTAAATGGGGCTCGTCAAGTCAGGATCAATTTGTCCGAAAATCCAAGGCTAACACCCCCTCCAAAAACCAAATTCAATCATGTTTGGGGGAAAAGCCTATAACCCATAAATTTGAAGTCTAATACCATCTAAAATGGCTTGGATATGAACAAGGTTAGAAATAAAATTCTAATACTCATTTAAATAGGGCTCGTCGAGTCAGGATCAATTTGTCCGAAAATCCAAGGCTAACACCCCTCCAAAAACCAAGTTCAATCATGTTTGGGGGAAAAAGCCTATAACCCATAAATTTGAAGTCTAATACCATCTAAAAGGGCTTGGATATGAACAAGGTTAGAAATCTAAGGCTAATACTCATTTAAATGGGGCTCGTCGACTCAGGATCAATTTGTCCGAAAATCCAAGGCTAACACCCCCTCCAAAAACCAAGTTCAATCATGTTTGGGGGAAAAGCCTATAACCCATAAATTTGAAGTCTAATACAATATAAAAGATCTTGGATATGAGCAAGGTTAGATATCTAAGGCTAATACTCATTTAAATAGGGCTCGTCGAAACAGGATCAATTTGTCCGAAAATCCAAGGCTAACACCCCCTCCAAAAACCAAGTTCAATCATGTTTGGGGGAAAAGGATATTACCCATAAATTTTAAGTCCAATACCATATAAAATGGCTTGGATATGAACAAGGTTAGAAATATAAGTCTAATACTCATTTAAATGGGGCTCGTCGAGTCAGGATCAATTTGTCCGAAAATCCAAGGCTAACACCCCCTCCAAAAACCAAGTTCAATCATGTTTGGGGGAAAAGCCTATAACCCATAAATTTGAAGTCTAATACAATATAAAAGATCTTGGATATGAGCAAGGTTAGATATCTAAGGCTAATACTCATTTAAATAGGGCTCGTCGAAACAGGATCAATTTGTCCGAAAATCCAAGGCTAACACCCCCTCCAAAAACCAAGTTCAATCATGTTTGGGGGAAAAGGATATTACCCATAAATTTTAAGTCCAATACCATATAAAATGGCTTGGATATGAACAAGGTTAGAAATATAAGTCTAATACTCATTTAAATAGGGCTTGTCGAGTCAGGATCAATTTGTCCGAAAATCCAAGGCTAACACCCCTCCAAAAACCAAGTTCAATCATGTTTGGGGGAAAAGCCTATAACCCATAAAGTTGAATTCTAATACCATCTAAAAGGGCTTGGATATGAACAAGGTTAGAAATCTAAGGCTAATACTCATTTAAATGGGGCTCGTCGAGTCAGGATCAATTTGTCCGAAAATCCAAGGCTAACACCCCTCCAAAAACCAAGTTCAATCATGTTTGGGGGAAAAGCCTATAACCCATAAACTTGAAGTCTAATACCATCTAAAAGGGCTTGGATATGAACTAGATTAGAAATCTAAGGCTAATACTCATTTAAATAGGGCTCGTCGAGTCAGGATCAATTTGTCCGGAAATCCAAGGCTAACACGCTCTCCAAAAACCAAGTTCTATCATGTTTGGGGGAAAAGCCTCTAACCCATAAACTTGAAGTCTAATACCATCTAAAAGGGCTTGGATATGAACAACATTAGAAATCTAAGGCTAATACTCATTTAAATAGGGCTCGTCGAGTCAGAATCAATTTGTCCGGAAATCCAAGGCTAACACCCCTCCAAAAACCAAGTTCAATCATGTTTGGGGGAAAAGCCTATAAACCATAAACTTGAAGTCTAATACCATTTAAAAGGGCTTGGATATGAACAAGGTTAGAAATCCAAGGCTAATATTCATTTAAATACGGCTCGTCGAATCACGATCAATTTGTCCGAAAATCCAAGGCTAACACCCCCTCCAAAAACCAAGTTCAATCATGTTTGGGGAAAAAGCCTGTAACCCATAAATTTGAAGTCTAATACCATCTAAAAGGGCTTGGATATGAACAAGGTTAGAAATCTAAGGCTAATACTCATTTAAATGGGGCTCGTCGAGTCACGATCAATTTGTCCGAAAATCCAAGGCTAACACCCCCTCCAAAAACCAAGTTCAATCATGTTTGGGGAAAAAGCCTGTAACCCATAAATTTGAAGTCTAATACCATCTAAAAGGGCTTGGATATGAACAAGGTTAGAAATCTAAGGCTAATACTCATTTAAATGGGGCTCGTCGAGTCACGATCAATTTGTCCGAAAATCCAAGGCTAACACCCCCTCCAAAAACCAAGTTCAATCATGTTAGGGGGGAAAGCCTATAACCCATAAATTTGAAGTCTAATACCATCTAAAAGGGCTTGGATATGAACAAGGTTAGAAATCTAAGGCTAATACTCATTTAAATGGGGCTCGTCGAGTCACGATCAATTTGTCCGAAAATCCAAGGCTAACACCCCCTCCAAAAACCAAGTTCAATCATGTTTGGGGGAAAATGATATTACCCATAAATTTGAAGTCTAATACCAACTAAAAGGGCTTGGATATGAACAAGGTTATAAATCTAAGGATAATACTCATTTAAATGGGGCTCGTCGAGTCAGGATCAATTTGTCCGCAAATCCAAGGCTAACACGCTCTCCAAAAACCAAGTTCAATCATGTTTGGGGGAAAAGCCTATAACCCATAAACTTGAAGTCTAATACCATCTAAAAGGGCTTGGATATGAACAAGATTAGAAATCTAAGGCTAATACACATTTAAATAGGGCTCGTCGAGTCAGGATCAATTTGTCCAGAAATCCAAGGCTAACACCCCTCCAAAAACCAAGTTCAATCATGTTTGGGGTAAAAGCCTATAACCCATAAACTTGAAGTCTAATACCATCTAAAAGGGCTTGGATATGAACAAGGTTAGAAATCTAAGGCTAATACTCATTTAAATGGGGCTCGTCGAGTCAGGATCAATTTGTCCGAAAATCCAAGGCTAACACCCCTCCAAAAACCAAGTTCAATCATGTTTGGGGGAAAAGCCTATAACCCATAAACTTTAAGTCTAATACCATCTAAAAGGGCTTGGATATGAACAAGATTAGAAATCTAAGGCTAATACTCATTTAAATAGGGCTCGTCGAGTCAGGATCAATTTGTCCGGAAATCCAAGGCTAACACGCTCTCCAAAAACCAAGTTCTATCATGTTTGGGGGAAAAGCCTATAACCCATAAACTTGAAGTCTAATACCATATAAAAGGGCTTGGATATGAACAAAATTAGAAATCTAAGGCTAATACTCATTTAAATAGGGCTCGTCGAGTCAGGATCAATTTGTCCGGAAATCCAAGGCTAACACCCCTCCAAAAACCAAGTTCAATCATGTTTGGGGGAAAAGCCTATAAACCATAAACTGGAAGTCTAATACCATTTAAAAGGGCTTGGATATGAACAAGGTTAGAAATCCAAGGCTAATATTCATTTAAATACGGCTCGTCGAATCACGATCAATTTGTCCGAAAATCCAAGGCTAACACCCCCTCCAAAAACCAAGTTCAATCATGTTTGGGGAAAAAGCCTGTAACCCATAAATTTGAAGTCTAATACCATCTAAAAGGGCTTGGATATGAACAAGGTTAGAAATCTAAGGCTAATACTCATTTAAATGGGGCTCGTCGAGTCACGATCAATTTGTCCGAAAATCCAAGGCTAACACCCCCTCCAAAAACCAAGTTCAATCATGTTAGGGGGGAAAGCCTATAACCCATAAATTTGAAGTCTAATACCATCTAAAAGGGCTTGGATATGAACAAGGTTAGAAATCTAAGGCTAATACTCATTTAAATGGGGCTCGTCGAGTCACGATCAATTTGTCCGAAAATCCAAGGCTAACACCCCCTCCAAAAACCAAGTTCAATCATGTTAGGGGGGAAAGCCTATAACCCATAAATTTGAAGTCTAATACCATCTAAAAGGGCTTGGATATGAACAAGGTTAGAAATCTAAGGCTAATACTCATTTAAATGGGGCTCGTCGAGTCACGATCAATTTGTCCGAAAATCCAAGGCTAACACCCCCTCCAAAAACCAAGTTCAATCATGTTTGGGGGAAAATGATATTACCCATAAATTTGAAGTCTAATACCAACTAAAAGGGCTTGGATATGAACAAGGTTATAAATCTAAGGATAATACTCATTTAAATGGGGCTCGTCGAGTCAGGATCAATTTGTCCGCAAATCCAAGGCTAACACGCTCTCCAAAAACCAAGTTCAATCATGTTTGGGGGAAAAGCCTATAACCCATAAACTTGAAGTCTAATACCATCTAAAAGGGCTTGGATATGAACAAGATTAGAAATCTAAGGCTAATACACATTTAAATGGGGCTCGTCGAGTCAGGATCAATTTGTCCGAAAATCCAAGGCTAACACCCCTCCAAAAAGCAAGTTAAATCATGTTTGGGGGAAAAGCCTATAACCCATAAATTTGAAGTCTAATACCATATAAAAGGGCTTGGATATGAACAAGGTTAGAAATATACAGCTAATACTCATTTAAATGGGGCTCGTCGAGTCAGGATCAATTTGTCCGAAAATCCAAGGCTAACACCCCTCCAAAAACCAAGTTCAATCATGTTTGGGGGAAAAGCCTATAACCCATAAACTTGAAGTCTAATACCATCTAAAAGGGCTTGGATATGAACAACATTAGAAATCTAAGGCTAATACTCATTTAAATAGGGCTCGTCGAGTCAGAATCAATTTGTCCGGAAATCCAAGGCTAACACCCCTCCAAAAACCAAGTTCAATCATGTTTGGGGGAAAAGCCTATAAACCATAAACTTGAAGTCTAATACCATTTAAAAGGGCTTGGATATGAACAAGGTTAGAAATCCAAGGCTAATATTCATTTAAATACGGCTCGTCGAATCACGATCAATTTGTCCGAAAATCCAAGGCTAACACCCCCTCCAAAAACCAAGTTCAATCATGTTTGGGGAAAAAGCCTGTAACCCATAAATTTGAAGTCTAATACCATCTAAAAGGGCTTGGATATGAACAAGGTTAGAAATCTAAGGCTAATACTCATTTAAATGGGGCTCGTCGAGTCACGATCAATTTGTCCGAAAATCCAAGGCTAACACCCCCTCCAAAAACCAAGTTCAATCATGTTTGGGGAAAAAGCCTGTAACCCATAAATTTGAAGTCTAATACCATCTAAAAGGGCTTGGATATGAACAAGGTTAGAAATCTAAGGCTAATACTCATTTAAATGGGGCTCGTCGAGTCACGATCAATTTGTCCGAAAATCCAAGGCTAACACCCCCTCCAAAAACCAAGTTCAATCATGTTAGGGGGGAAAGCCTATAACCCATAAATTTGAAGTCTAATACCATCTAAAAGGGCTTGGATATGAACAAGGTTAGAAATCTAAGGCTAATACTCATTTAAATGGGGCTCGTCGAGTCACGATCAATTTGTCCGAAAATCCAAGGCTAACACCCCCTCCAAAAACCAAGTTCAATCATGTTTGGGGGAAAAGCCTATAACCCATAAACTTGAAGTCTAATACCATCTAAAAGGGCTTGGATATGAACAAGATTAGAAATCTAAGGCTAATACTCATTTAAATAGGGCTCGTCGAGTCAGGATCAATTTGTCCGGAAATCCAAGGCTAACACGCTCTCCAAAAACCAAGTTCTATCATGTTTGGGGGAAAAGCCTATAACCCATAAACTTGAAGTCTAATACCATCTAAAAGGGCTTGGATATGAACAACATTAGAAATCTAAGGCTAATACTCATTTAAATAGGGCTCGTCGAGTCAGAATCAATTTGTCCGGAAATCCAAGGCTAACACCCCTCCAAAAACCAAGTTCAATCATGTTTGGGGGAAAAGCCTATAAACCATAAACTTGAAGTCTAATACCATTTAAAAGGGCTTGGATATGAACAAGGTTAGAAATCCAAGGCTAATATTCATTTAAATACGGCTCGTCGAATCACGATCAATTTGTCCGAAAATCCAAGGCTAACACCCCCTCCAAAAACCAAGTTCAATCATGTTTGGGGAAAAAGCCTGTAACCCATAAATTTGAAGTCTAATACCATCTAAAAGGGCTTGGATATGAACAAGGTTAGAAATCTAAGGCTAATACTCATTTAAATGGGGCTCGTCGAGTCACGATCAATTTGTCCGAAAATCCAAGGCTAACACCCCCTCCAAAAACCAAGTTCAATCATGTTTGGGGAAAAAGCCTGTAACCCATAAATTTGAAGTCTAATACCATCTAAAAGGGCTTGGATATGAACAAGGTTAGAAATCTAAGGCTAATACTCATTTAAATGGGGCTCGTCGAGTCACGATCAATTTGTCCGAAAATCCAAGGCTAACACCCCCTCCAAAAACCAAGTTCAATCATGTTAGGGGGGAAATCCTATAACCCATAAATTTGAAGTCTAATACCATCTAAAAGGGCTTGGATATGAACAAGGTTAGAAATCTAAGGCTAATACTCATTTAAATGGGGCTCGTCGAGTCACGATCAATTTGTCCGAAAATCCAAGGCTAACACCCCCTCCAAAAACCAAGTTCAATCATGTTTGGGGGAAAATGATATTACCCATAAATTTGAAGTCTAATACCAACTAAAAGGGCTTGGATATGAACAAGGTTATAAATCTAAGGATAATACTCATTTAAATGGGGCTCGTCGAGTCAGGATCAATTTGTCCGCAAATCCAAGGCTAACACGCTCTCCAAAAACCAAGTTCAATCATGTTTGGGGGAAAAGCCTATAACCCATAAACTTGAAGTCTAATACCATCTAAAAGGGCTTGGATATGAACAAGATTAGAAATCTAAGGCTAATACACATTTAAATAGGGCTCGTCGAGTCAGGATCAATTTGTCCAGAAATCCAAGGCTAACACCCCTCCAAAAACCAAGTTCAATCATGTTTGGGGTAAAAGCCTATAACCCATAAACTTGAAGTCTAATACCATCTAAAAGGGCTTGGATATGAACAAGGTTAGAAATCTAAGGCTAATACTCATTTAAATGGGGCTCGTCGAGTCAGGATCAATTTGTCCGAAAATCCAAGGCTAACACCCCTCCAAAAACCAAGTTAAATCATGTTTGGGGGAAAAGCCTATAACCCATAAACTTTAAGTCTAATACCATCTAAAAGGGCTTGGATATGAACAAGATTAGAAATCTAAGGCTAATACTCATTTAAATAGGGCTCGTCGAGTCAGGATCAATTTGTCCGGAAATCCAAGGCTAACACGCTCTCCAAAAACCAAGTTCTATCATGTTTGGGGGAAAAGCCTATAACCCATAAACTTGAAGTCTAATACCATATAAAAGGGCTTGGATATGAACAAAATTAGAAATCTAAGGCTAATACTCATTTAAATAGGGCTCGTCGAGTCAGGATCAATTTGTCCGGAAATCCAAGGCTAACACCCCTCCAAAAACCAAGTTCAATCATGTTTGGGGGAAAAGCCTATAAACCATAAACTGGAAGTCTAATACCATTTAAAAGGGCTTGGATATGAACAAGGTTAGAAATCCAAGGCTAATATTCATTTAAATACGGCTCGTCGAATCACGATCAATTTGTCCGAAAATCCAAGGCTAACACCCCCTCCAAAAACCAAGTTCAATCATGTTTGGGGAAAAAGCCTGTAACCCATAAATTTGAAGTCTAATACCATCTAAAAGGGCTTGGATATGAACAAGGTTAGAAATCTAAGGCTAATACTCATTTAAATGGGGCTCGTCGAGTCACGATCAATTTGTCCGAAAATCCAAGGCTAACACCCCCTCCAAAAACCAAGTTCAATCATGTTAGGGGGGAAAGCCTATAACCCATAAATTTGAAGTCTAATACCATCTAAAAGGGCTTGGATATGAACAAGGTTAGAAATCTAAGGCTAATACTCATTTAAATGGGGCTCGTCGAGTCACGATCAATTTGTCCGAAAATCCAAGGCTAACACCCCCTCCAAAAACCAAGTTCAATCATGTTAGGGGGGAAAGCCTATAACCCATAAATTTGAAGTCTAATACCATCTAAAAGGGCTTGGATATGAACAAGGTTAGAAATCTAAGGCTAATACTCATTTAAATGGGGCTCGTCGAGTCACGATCAATTTGTCCGAAAATCCAAGGCTAACACCCCCTCCAAAAACCAAGTTCAATCATGTTTGGGGGAAAATGATATTACCCATAAATTTGAAGTCTAATACCAACTAAAAGGGCTTGGATATGAACAAGGTTATAAATCTAAGGATAATACTCATTTAAATGGGGCTCGTCGAGTCAGGATCAATTTGTCCGCAAATCCAAGGCTAACACGCTCTCCAAAAACCAAGTTCAATCATGTTTGGGGGAAAAGCCTATAACCCATAAACTTGAAGTCTAATACCATCTAAAAGGGCTTGGATATGAACAAGATTAGAAATCTAAGGCTAATACACATTTAAATGGGGCTCGTCGAGTCAGGATCAATTTGTCCGAAAATCCAAGGCTAACACCCCTCCAAAAAGCAAGTTAAATCATGTTTGGGGGAAAAGCCTATAACCCATAAATTTGAAGTCTAATACCATATAAAAGGGCTTGGATATGAACAAGGTTAGAAATATACAGCTAATACTCATTTAAATGGGGCTCGTCGAGTCAGGATCAATTTGTCCGAAAATCCAAGGCTAACACCCCTCCAAAAACCAAGTTCAATCATGTTTGGGGGAAAAGGATATTACCCATAAATTTGAAGTCTAATACCATTTCAAAGTGCTTGGATATGAACAAGGTTAGAAATATAAGGCTAATATTCATTTAAATACGGCTCGTCGACCCAGGATCAATTTGTCCGAAAATCCAAGGCTAACACCCCCTCCAAAAACCAAGTTCAATCATGTTTGGGGGAAAATGATATTACCCATAAATTTGAAGTCTAATACCAACTAAAAGGGCTTGGATATGAACAAGGTTATAAATCTAAGGATAATACTCATTTAAATGGGGCTCGTCGAGTCAGGATCAATTTGTCCGCAAATCCAAGGCTAACACGCTCTCCAAAAACCAAGTTCAATCATGTTTGGGGGAAAAGCCTATAACCCATAAACTTGAAGTCTAATACCATCTAAAAGGGCTTGGATATGAACAAGATTAGAAATCTAAGGCTAATACACATTTAAATAGGGCTCGTCGAGTCAGGATCAATTTGTCCGGAAATCCAAGGCTAACACCCCTCCAAAAACCAAGTTCAATCATGTTTGGGGTAAAAGCCTATAACCCATAAACTTGAAGTCTAATACCATCTAAAAGGGCTTGGATATGAACAAGGTTATAAATCTAAGGCTAATACTCATTTAAATGGGGCTCGTCGAGTCAGGATCAATTTGTCCGAATATCCAAGGCTAACACCCCTCCAAAAACCAAGTTAAATCATGTTTGGGGGAAAAGCCTATAACCCATAAACTTGAAGTCTAATACCATCTAAAAGGGCTTGGATATGAACAAGATTAGAAATCTAAGGCTAATACTCATTTAAATAGGGCTCGTCGAGTCAGGATCAATTTGTCCGGAAATCCAAGGCTAACACGCTCTCCAAAAACCAAGTTCTATCATGTTTGGGGGAAAAGCCTATAACCCATAAACTTGAAGTCTAATACCATCTAAAAGGGCTTGGATATGAACAAAATTAGAAATCTAAGGCTAATACTCATTTAAATAGGGCTCGTCGAGTCAGGATCAATTTGTCCGGAAATCCAAGGCTAACACCCCTCCAAAAACCAAGTTCAATCATGTTTGGGGGAAAAGCCTATAAACCATAAACTTGAAGTCTAATACCATTTAAAAGGGCTTGGATATGAACAAGGTTAGAAATCCAAGGCTAATATTCATTTAAATACGGCTCGTCGAATCACGATCAATTTGTCCGAAAATCCAAGGCTAACACCCCCTCCAAAAACCAAGTTCAATCATGTTTGGGGAAAAAGCCTGTAACCCATAAATTTGAAGTCTAATACCATCTAAAAGGGCTTGGATATGAACAAGGTTAGAAATCTAAGGCTAATACTCATTTAAATGGGGCTCGTCGAGTCACGATCAATTTGTCCGAAAATCCAAGGCTAACACCCCCTCCAAAAACCAAGTTCAATCATGTTAGGGGGGAAAGCCTATAACCCATAAATTTGAAGTCTAATACCATCTAAAAGGTCTTGGATATGAACAAGGTTAGAAATCTAAGGCTAATACTCATTTAAATGGGGCTCGTCGAGTCAGGATCAATTTGTCCGGAAATCCAAGGCTAACACGCTCTCCAAAAACCAAGTTCAATCATGTTTGGGGGAAAAGCCTATAACCCATAAAATTGAAGTCTAATACCATCTAAAAGGGCTTGGATATGAACAAGATTAGAAATCTAAGGCTAATACTCATTTAAATAGGGCTCGTCGAGTCAGGATCAATTTGTCCGGAAATCCAAGGCTAACACCCCTCCAAAAACCAAGTTCAATCATGTTTGGGGGAAAAGCCTATAACCCATAAACTTGAAGTCTAATACCATCTAAAAGGGCTTGGATATGAACAAGGTTAGAAATGTAAGGCTAATACTCATTTAAATGGGGCTCGTCGAGTCAGGATCAATTTGTCCGGAAATCCAAGGCTAACACGCTCTCCAAAAACCAAGTTCAATCATGTTTGGGGGAAAAGCCTATAAGCCATAAAATTGAAGTCTAATACCATCTAAAAGGGCTTGGATATGAACAAGATTAGAAATCTAAGGCTAATACTCATTTAAATAGGGCTCGTCGAGTCAGGATCAATTTGTCCGCAAATCCAAGGCTAACACCCCTCCAAAAACCAAGTTCAATCATGTTTGGGGGAAAAGCCTATAAACCATAAACTTGAAGTCTAATACCATTTAAAAGGGCTTGGATATGAACAAGGTTAGAAATCCAAGGCTAATATTCATTTAAATACGGCTCGTCGAATCACGATCAATTTGTCCGAAAATCCAAGGCTAACACCCCCTCCAAAAACCAAGTTCAATCATGTTTGGGGAAAAAGCCTGTAACCCATAAATTTGAAGTCTAATACCATCTAAAAGGGCTTGGATATGAACAAGGTTATAAATCTAAGGCTAATACTCATTTAAATGGGGCTCGTCGAGTCACGATCAATTTGTCCGAAAATCCAAGGCTAACACCCCCTCCAAAAACCTAGTTCAATCATGTTAGGGGGGAAAGCCTATAACCCATAAATTTGAAGTCTAATACCATCTAAAAGGGCTTGGATATGAACAAGGTTAGAAATCTAAGGCTAATACTCATTTAAATGGGGCTCGTCGAGTCACGATCAATTTGTCCGAAAATCCAAGGCTAACACCCCCTCCAAAAACCAAGTTCAATCATGTTTGGGGGAAAATGATATTACCCATAAATTTGAAGTCTAATACCAACTAAAAGGGCTTGGATATGAACAAGGTTATAAATCTAAGGATAATACTCATTTAAATGGGGCTCGTCGAGTCAGGATCAATTTGTCCGCAAATCCAAGGCTAACACGCTCTCCAAAAACCAAGTTCAATCATGTTTGGGGGAAAAGCCTATAACCCATAAACTTGAAGTCTAATACCATCTAAAAGGGCTTGGATATGAACAAGATTAGAAATCTAAGGCTAATACACATTTAAATAGGGCTCGTCGAGTCAGGATCAATTTGTCCGGAAATCCAAGGCTAACACCCCTCCAAAAACCAAGTTCAGTCATGTTTGGGGGAAAAGCCTATAACCCATAAACTTGAAGTCTAATACCATCTAAAAGGGCTTGGATATGAACAAGGTTAGAAATCTAAGGCTAATACTCATTTAAATGGGGCTCGTCGAGTGAGGATCAATTTGTCCGAAAATCCAAGGCTAACACCCCTCCAAAAACCAAGTTAAATCATGTTTGGTGGAAAAGCCTATAACCCATAAACTTGAAGTCTAATACCATCTAAAAGGGCTTGGATATGAAGAAGATTAGAAATCTAAGGCTAATACTCATTTAAATAGGGCTCGTCGAGTCAGGATCAATTTGTCCGGAAATCCAAGGCTAACACGCTCTCCAAAAACCAAGTTCTATCATGTTTGGGGGAAAAGCCTATAACCCATAAACTTGAAGTCTAATACCATCTAAAAGGGCTTGGATATGAACAAAATTAGAAATCTAAGGCTAATACTCATTTAAATAGGGCTCGTCGAGTCAGGATCAATTTGTCCGGAAATCCAAGGCTAACACCCCTCCAAAAACCAAGTTCAATCATGTTTGGGGGAAAAGCCTATAAACCATAAACTTGAAGTCTAATACCATTTAAAAGGGATTGGATATGAACAAGATTAGAAATCCAAGGCTAATATTCATTTAAATACGGCTCGTCGAATCACGATCAATTTGTCCGAAAATCCAAGGCTAACACCCCCTCCAAAAACCAAGTTCAATCATGTTTGGGGAAAAAGCCTGTAACCCATAAATTTGAAGTCTAATACCATCTAAAAGGGCTTGGATATGAACAAGGTTAGAAATCTAAGGCTAATACTCATTTAAATGGGGCTCGTCGAGTCACGATCAATTTGTCCGAAAATCCAAGGCTAACACCCCCTCCAAAAACCAAGTTCAATCATGTTAGGGGGGAAAGCCTATGACCCATAAATTTGAAGTCTAATACCATCTAAAAGGTCTTGGATATGAACAAGGTTAGAAATCTAAGGCTAATACTCATTTAAATGGGGCTCGTCGAGTCAGGATCAATTTGTCCGGAAATCCAAGGCTAACACGCTCTCCAAAAACCAAGTTCAATCATGTTTGGGGGAAAAGCCTATAAGCCATAAAATTGAAGTCTAATACCATCTAAAAGGGCTTGGATATGAACAAGATTAGAAATCTAAGGCTAATACTCATTTAAATAGGGCTCGTCGAGTCAGGATCAATTTGTCCGGAAATCCAAGGCTAACACCCCTCCAAAAACCAAGTTCAATCATGTTTGGGGGAAAAGCCTATAACCCATAAATTTGAAGTCTAATACCATATAAAAGGGCTTGGATATGAACAAGGTTAGAAATCTAAGGCTAATACTCATTTAAATACGGCTCGTCCAGTCAGGATCAATTTGTCCGAAAATCCAAGGCTAACACCCCTACAAAAACCAAGTTCAATCATGTTTGGGGGAAAATGATATTACCCATAAATTTGAAGTCTAATACCAAATGAAAGGGCTTGGATATGAACAAGGTTAGAAATCTAAGGATAATACTCATTTAAATGGGGCTCGTCGAGTCAGGATCAATTTGTCCGAAAATCCAAGGCTAACACGCTCTCCAAAAACCAAGTTCAATCATGTTTGGGGGAAAAGCCTATAACCCATAAACTTGAAGTCTAATACAATCTAAAAGTGCTTGGATATGAACAAGATTAGAAATCTAAGGCTAATACTCATTTCAATAGGGCTCGTCGAGTCAGGATCAATTTGTCCGAAAATCCAAGGCTAACACCCCTCCAAAAACCAAGTTCAATCATGTTTGGGGGAAAAGCCTGTAAACCATAAATTTGAAGTCTAATACCATCTAAAATGGCTTGGATATGAACAAGATTAGAAATCTAAGGCTAATACTCATTTAAATAGGGCTCGTCGAGTCAGGATCAATTTGTCCGGAAATCCAAGGCTAACACCCCCTCCAAAAACCAAGTTCAATCATGTTTGGGGGAAAAGCCTATAACCCATAAATTTGAAGTCTAATACCATCTAAAAGGGCTTGGATATGAACAAGGTTAGAAATCTAAGGCTAATACTCATTTAAATGGGGCTCCTCAAGTCAGGATCAATTTGTCCGAAAATCCAAGGCTAACACCCCCTCCAAAAACCAAGTTCAATCATGTTTGGGGGAAAAGCCTGTAACCCATAAATTTGAAATCTAATACCATCTAAAAGGTCTTGGATATGAACAAGGTTAGAAATCTAAGGCTAATACTCATTTAAATGGGGCTCGTCGAGTCAGGATCAATTTGTCCGAAAATCAATGGCTAACACCCCCTCCAAAAACCAAGTTCAATCATGTTTGGGGGAAAATGATATTACCCATAAATTTGAAGTCTAATACCAAATGAAAGGGCTTGGATATGAACAAGGTTAGAAATATAAGGATAATACTCATTTAAATGGGGCTCGTCGAGTCACGATCAATTTGTCCGAAAATCCAAGGCTAACACCCCCTCCAAAAACCAAGTTCAATCATGTTAGGGGGGAAAGCCTATGACCCATAAATTTGAAGTCTAATACCATCTAAAAGGTCTTGGATATGAACAAGGTTAGAAATCTAAGGCTAATACTCATTTAAATGGGGCTCGTCGAGTCAGGATCAATTTGTCCGGAAATCCAAGGCTAACACGCTCTCCAAAAACCAAGTTCAATCATGTTTGGGGGAAAAGCCTATAAGCCATAAAATTGAAGTCTAATACCATCTAAAAGGGCTTGGATATGAACAAGATTAGAAATCTAAGGCTAATACTCATTTAAATAGGGCTCGTCGAGTCAGGATCAATTTGTCCGGAAATCCAAGGCTAACACCCCTCCAAAAACCAAGTTCAATCATGTTTGGGGGAAAAGCCTATAACCCATAAATTTGAAGTCTAATACCATATAAAAGGGCTTGGATATGAACAAGGTTAGAAATCTAAGGCTAATACTCATTTAAATACGGCTCGTCCAGTCAGGATCAATTTGTCCGAAAATCCAAGGCTAACACCCCTACAAAAACCAAGTTCAATCATGTTTGGGGGAAAATGATATTACCCATAAATTTGAAGTCTAATACCAAATGAAAGGGCTTGGATATGAACAAGGTTAGAAATCTAAGGATAATACTCATTTAAATGGGGCTCGTCGAGTCAGGATCAATTTGTCCGAAAATCCAAGGCTAACACGCTCTCCAAAAACCAAGTTCAATCATGTTTGGGGGAAAAGCCTATAACCCATAAACTTGAAGTCTAATACAATCTAAAAGTGCTTGGATATGAACAAGATTAGAAATCTAAGGCTAATACTCATTTCAATAGGGCTCGTCGAGTCAGGATCAATTTGTCCGAAAATCCAAGGCTAACACCCCTCCAAAAACCAAGTTCAATCATGTTTGGGGGAAAAGCCTGTAAACCATAAATTTGAAGTCTAATACCATCTAAAATGGCTTGGATATGAACAAGATTAGAAATCTAAGGCTAATACTCATTTAAATAGGGCTCGTCGAGTCAGGATCAATTTGTCCGGAAATCCAAGGCTAACACCCCCTCCAAAAACCAAGTTCAATCATGTTTGGGGGAAAAGCCTATAACCCATAAATTTGAAGTCTAATACCATCTAAAAGGGCTTGGATATGAACAAGGTTAGAAATCTAAGGCTAATACTCATTTAAATGGGGCTCCTCAAGTCAGGATCAATTTGTCCGAAAATCCAAGGCTAACACCCCCTCCAAAAACCAAGTTCAATCATGTTTGGGGGAAAAGCCTGTAACCCATAAATTTGAAATCTAATACCATCTAAAAGGTCTTGGATATGAACAAGGTTAGAAATCTAAGGCTAATACTCATTTAAATGGGGCTCGTCGAGTCAGGATCAATTTGTCCGAAAATCAATGGCTAACACCCCCTCCAAAAACCAAGTTCAATCATGTTTGGGGGAAAATGATATTACCCATAAATTTGAAGTCTAATACCAAATGAAAGGGCTTGGATATGAACAAGGTTAGAAATATAAGGATAATACTCATTTAAATGGGGCTCCTCGAGTCAGGATCAATTTGTCCGAAAATTCAAGGCTAACACGCTCTCCAAAAACCAAGTTCAATCAAGTTTGGGGGAAAAGCCTATAACCCATAAATTTGAAGTCTAATACCATCTAAAAGGGCTTGGATATGAACAAGGTTAGAAATCTAAGGCTAATACTCATTTAAATGGGGCTCGTCGAGTCAGGATCAATTTGTCCGAAAATCAAAGGCTAACACGCCCTCAAAAAACCAAGTTCAATCATGTTTGGGGGAAAAGCCTATAACCCATAAATTTGAAGTCTAATACCATATAAAAGTTCTTGGATATGAACAAGGTTAGAAATATAAGGCTAATATTCATTTAAATACGGCTCGTCGAGTCAGGATCAATTTGTCCGAAAATCCAAGGCTAACACCCCCTCCAAAAACCAAGTTCAATCATGTTTGGGGGAAAATGATATTACCCATAAATTTGAAGTCTAATACCAAATGAAAGGGCTTGGATATGAACAAGGTTAGAAATCTAAGGATAATACTCATTTAAATGGGGCTCCTCGAGTCAGGATCAATTTGTCCGAAAATTCAAGGCTAACACGCTCTCCAAAAACCAAGTTCAATCAAGTTTGGGGGAAAAGCCTATAACCCATAAACTTGAAGACTAATACCATCTAAAAGGTCTTGGATATGAACAAGATTAGAAATCTAAGGCTAATACTCATTTAAATAGGGCTCGTCGAGTCAGGATCAATTTGTCCGGAAATCCAAGGCTAACACCCCTCCAAAAACCAAGTTCAATCATGTTTGGGGGAAAAGCCTATAACCCATAAATTTGAAGTCTAATACCATCTAAAAGGGCTTGGATACGAACAAAGTTAGAAATCTAAGGCTAATATTCATTTAAATACGGCTCGTCGAATCAGGATCAATTTGTCCGGAAATCCAAGGCTAACACCCCTCCAAAAACCAAGTTGAATCATGTTTGGGGGAAAAGCCTATAACCCATAAATTTGAAGTCTAATACCATCTAAAAGGGCTTGGATATGAACAAGGTTAGAAATCTAAGGCTAATACTCATTTAAATGGGGCTCGTCGAGTCAGGATCAATTTGTCCGAAAATCCAAGGCTAACACCCCTCCAAAAACCAAGTTAAATCATGTTTGGTGGAAAAGCCTATAACCCATAAATTTGAAGTCTAATACCATCTAAAAGGGCTTGGATATGAACAAGGTTAGAAATCTAAGGCTAATACTCATTTAAATGGGGCTCGTCGAGTCACGATCAATTTGTCCGAAAATCCAAGGCTAACACGCTCTCCAAAAACCAAGTTCAATCATGTTTGGGGGAAAAGCCTATAAGCCATAAACTTGAAGTCTAATACCATCTAAAAGGGCTTGGATATGAACAAGATTAGAAATCTAAGGCTAATACTCATTTAAATATGGCTCGTCGAGTCAGGATCAATTTGTCCGGAAATCCAAGGCTAACACCCCTCCAAAAACCAAGTTCAATCATGTTTGGGGGAAAAGCCTATAACCCATAAATTTGAAGTCTAATACCATCTAAAAGGGCTTGGATATGAACAAGGTTAGAAATCTAAACCTAATACTCATTTAAATACGGCTCCTCCAGTCAGGATCAATTTGTCCGAAAATCCAAGACTAACACCCCTACAAAAACCAAGTTCAATCATGTTTGGGGGAAAATGATATTACCCATAAATTTGAAGTCTAATACCAAATGAAAGGGCTTGGATATGAACAAGGTTAGAAATCTAAGGATAATACTCATTTAAATAGGGCTCGTCGAGTCAGGATCAATATGTCCGAAAATCCAAGGCTAACACGCTCTCCAAAAACCAAGTTCAATCATGTTTGGGGGAAAAGCCTATAACCCATAAACTTCAAGTCTAATACAATCTAAAAGTGCTTGGATATGAACAAGATTAGAAATCTAAGGCTAATACTCATTTCAATAGGGCTCGTCGAGTCAGGATCAATTTGTCCGAAAATCCAAGGCTAACACCCCTCCAAAAACCAAGTTCAATCATGTTTGGGGGAAAAGCCTGTAACCCATAAATTTGAAGTCTAATACCATCTAAAAGGGCTTGGATATGAACAAGATTAGAAATCTAAGGCTAATACTCATTTAAATGGGGCTCGTCGAGTCAGGATCAATTTGTCCGGAAATCCAAGGCTAATACCCCCTCCAAAAACCAAGTTCAATCATGTTTGGGGGAAAATGATATTACCCATAAATTTGAAGTATAATACCAAATGAAAGGGCTTGGATATGAACAAGGTTAGAAATCTAAGGATAATACTCATTTAAATGGGGCTCGTCGAGTGAGGATCAATTTGTCCGAAAATCCAAGGCTAACACCCCTCCAAAAACCAAGTTAAATCATGTTTGGTGGAAAAGCCTATAACCCATAAATTTGAAGTCTAATACCATCTAAAAGGGCTTGGATATGAACAAGGTTAGAAATCTAAGGCTACTACTCATTTAAATGGGGCTCGTCGAGTCAGGATCAATTTGTCCGAAAATCCAAGTCTAACACGCTCTCCAAAAACCAAGTTCAATAATGTTTGGGGGAAAAGCCTATAACCCATAAACTTGAAGTCTAATACAATCTAAAAGTGCTTGGATATGAACAAGATAGAAATCTAAGGCTAATACTCATTTCAATAGGGCTCGTCGAGTCAGGATCAATTTGTCCGAAAATCCAAGGCTAACACCCCTCCAAAAACCAAGTTCAATCATATTTGGGGGAAAAGCCTGTAACCCATAAATTTCAAGTCTAATACCATCTAAAAGGGCTTGGTTATGAAAAAGATTAGAAATCTAAGGCTAATACTCATTTAAATGGGGCTCGTCGAGTCAGGATCAATTTGTCCAGAAATCCAAGGCTAATACCCCCTCCAAAAACCAAGTTCAATCATGTTTGGGGGAAAATGATATTACCCATAAATTTGAAGTCTAATACCAAATGAAAGGGCTTGGATATGAACAAGGTTAGAAATCTAAGGCTAATACTCATTTAAATGGGGCTCGTCGAGTGAAGATCAATTTGTCCGAAAATCCAAGGCTAACACCCCTCCAAAAACCAAGTGAAATCATGTTTGGTGGAAAACCTATAACCCATAAATTTGAAGTCTAATACCATCTAAAAGGGCTTGGATATGAACAAGGTTAGAAATCTAAGGCTAATACTCATTTAAATAGGGCTCGTCGAGTCAGGATCAATTTGTCCGAAAATCCAAGGCTAACACCCCTCCAAAAACCAAGTTCATCATGTTTGGGGGAAAAGCCTATAACCCATAAATTTGTAGTGTAATACCATCTAAAAGGGCTTGGATATGAACAAGGTTAGAAATCTAAGTCTAATACTCATTTAAATGGGGCTCGTCGAGTCAGGATCAATTTGTCCGAAAATCCAAGGCTAACACCCCCTCCAAAAACCAAGTTCAATCATGTTTGCGGGAAAAGCCTATAACCCATAAATTTGAAGTCTAATACCATATAAAAGTTCTTGGATATGAACAAGGTTAGAAATCTAAGGCTAATACTCATTTATATGGCGCTTGTCGAGTCAGGATCAATTTGTCCGAAAATCCAAGGCTAACACCCCCTCCAAAAACCAAGTTCAATCATGTTTGGGGGAAAAGGTTATTACCCATAAATTTGAAGTCTAATACCATCTAAAAGTGCTTGGATATGAACAAGGTTAGAAATCTAAGGTTAATATTCATTTAAATACGGCTCGTCGAATCAGGATCAATTTGTACGAAAATCCAAGGCTAACACCCCTACAAAAAGCAAGTTCAATCATGTTTAGGGGAAAGGATATTACCCGTAAATTTGAAGTCTAATACCATGTAAAAGTGCTTGGATATGAACAAGGTTAGAAATCTAAGGCTAATATTCATTTAAATACGGCTCGTCGAGTCAGGATCAATTTGTCCGAAAATCGAAGGCTAACACCCCCTCCAAAAACCAAGTTCAATCATGTTTGGGGGAAAATGATATTACCCATAAATTTGAAGTCTAATACCAAATGAAAGGGCTTGGATATGAACAAGGTTAGAAATCTAAGGATAATACTCATTTAAATGGGGCTCGTCGAGTGAGGATCAATTTGTCCGAAAATCCAAGGCTAACACCCCTCCAAAAACCAAGTTAAATCATGTTTGGTGGAAAAGCCTATAACCCATAAATTTGAAGTCTAATACCATCTAAAAGTTCTTGGATATGAACAAGGTTAGAAATATAAGGCTAATATTCATTTAAATACGGCTCGTCGAGTCAGGATCAATTTGTCCGAAAATCCAAGGCTAACACCCCCTCCAAAAACCAAGTTCAATCATGTTTGGGGGAAAAGGATATTACCCATAAATTTGAAGTCTAATACCATCTAAAAGTGCTTGGATATGAACAAGGTTAGAAATCTAAGGCTAATACTCATTTAAATAGGGCTCGTCGAGTCAGGATCAATTTGTCCGAAAATCCAAGGCTAACACCCTTCCAAAAACCAAGTTCAATCATGTTTGGGGGAAAAGCCTATAACCCATAAATTTGATGTCTAATACCATCTAAAAGGGCTTGGATATGAACAAGGTTAGAAATCTAAGGCTAATACGCATTTAAATGGGGCTCGTCGACTCAGGATCAATTTGTCCGAAAATCCAAGGCTAACACCCCTCCAAAAACCAAGTTCAATCATGTTTGGGGGAAAAGGACATTACCCATAAATTTGAAGTCTAATACCATCTAAAAGTGCTTGGATATGAACAAGATTAGAAATCTAAGGATAATACTCATTTAAATGGGGCTCGTCGAGTCAGGATCAATTTGTCCGAAAATCCAAGGCTAACACCCCCTCCAAAAACCAAGTGCAATCATGTTTGGGGGAAAAGCCTATAACCCATAAATTTGAAGTCTAATACCATCTAAAAGGGCTTGGATATGAACAAGGTTAGAAATCTAAGGCTAATACTCATTTCAATGGGGCTCGTCGAGTCAGGATCAATTTGTACGAAAATCCAAGTCTAACACCCCCTCCAAAAACCAAGTTCAATCATGTTTGGGGGAAAAGCCTATAACCCATAAATTTGATGTCTAATACCATCTAAAAGGGCTTGGATACGAACAAGGTTAGAAATCTAAGGCTAATACTCATTTAAATACGGCTCGTCGAATCAGGATCAATTTGTCCGAAAATCCAAGGCTAACACCCCCTCCAAAAACCAAGTTCAATCATGTTTGGGGGAAAAGGATATTACCCATAAATTTGAAGTCTAATACCATCTAAAAGTGCTTGGATATGAACAAGGTTAGAAATATAAGTCTAATACTCATTTAAATAGGGCTCGTCGAGTCAGGATCAATTTGTCCGAAAATCCAAGGCTAACACCCCTCCAAAAACCAAGTTCAATCATGTTTGGGGGAAAAGCCTATAACCCATAAATTTGATGTCTAATACCATCTAAAAGGGCTTGGATATGAACAAGGTTAGAAATCTAAGGCTAATACTCATTTATATGGGGCTCGTCGACTCAGGATCAATTTGTCCGAAAATCAAAGGCTAACACCCCCTCCAAAAACCAAGTTCAATCATGTTTGGGGGAAAAGCCTATAACCCATAAATTTGAAGTCTAATACCATCTAAAAGGGCTTGGATATGAACAAGGTGAGAAATCTAAGGCTAATACTCATTTAAATAGGGCTCGTCGAGTCAGGATCAATTTGTCCGAAAATCCAAGGCTAACACCCCTCCAGAAACCAAGTTCAATCATGTTTGGGGGAAAAGGATATTACCCATAAATTTGAAGTCTAATACCATCTAAAAGGGCTTGGATATGAACAAGGTTAGAAATATAAGGCTAATACTCATTTAAATAGGGCTCGTCGAGTCAGGATCAATTTGTCCGAAAATCCAAGCCTAACACCCCTCCAAAAACCAAGTTCAATCATGTTTGGGGGAAAAGCCTATAACCCATAAATTTGAAGTCTAATACCATCTAAAAGGGCTTGGATATGAACAAGGTGAGAAATATAAGGCTAATACTCATTTAAATAGGGCTCGTCGAGTCAGGATCAATTTGTCCGAAAATCCAAGGCTAACACCCCTCCAAAAACCAAGTTCAATCATGTTTGGGGGAAAAGCCTATAACCCATAAATTTGAAGTCTAATACCATCTAAAAGTGCTTGGATATGAACAAGATTAGAAATCCAAGGATAATACTCATTTAAATAGGGCTCGTCGAGTCAGGATCAATTTGTCCGAAAATCCAAGGCTAACACCCCTCCAAAAACCAAGTTCAATAATGTTTGGGGGAAAAGTCTATAACGCATAAATTTAAAGTCTAATACCATCTAAAAGGGCTTGGATATGAAAAAGGTTAGAAATCTAAGGCTAATACTCATTTAAATGGGGCTCGTCGAGTCAGGATCAATTTGTCCGAAAATCCAAGGCTAACACCCCCTCCAAAAACCAAGTTCAATCATGTTTGGGGGAAAAGCCTATAACCCATAAATTTGAAGTCTAATACCATCTAAAAAGGCTTGGATATGAACAAGGTTAGAAATCTAAGGATAATACTCATTTAAATGGGGCTCGTCGAGTCAGGATCAATTTGTCCGAAAATCCAAGGGTAACACCCCCTCCAAAAACCAAGTTCAATCATGTTTGGGGGAAAAGCCTATAACCCATAAATTTGAAGTCTAATACCATCTAAAAGGGCTTGGATATGAACAAGGTTAGAAATCTAAGGATAATACTCATTTAAATGGGGCTCGTCGAGTCAGGATCAATTTGTCCGAAAATCCAAGGGTAACACCCCCTCCAAAAACCAAGTTCAATCATGTTTGGGGGAAAAGGATATTACCCATAAATTTGAAGTCTAATACCATCTAAAAGTGCTTGGATATGAACAAGATTACAAATCCAAGGATAATACTCATTTAAATAGGGCTCGTCGAGTCAGGATCAATTTGTCCGAAAATCCAAGGCTAACACCCCTCCAAAAACCAAGTTCAATCATGTTTGGGGGAAAAGCCTATAACCCATAAATTTGAAGTCTAATACCATCTAAAAGGGCTTGGATATGAACAAGGTGAGAAATATAAGGCTAATACTCATTTAAATAGGGCTCGTCGAGTCAGGATCAATTTGTCCGAAAATCCAAGGCTAACACCCCTCCAAAAACCAAGTTCAATCATGTTTGGGGGAAAAGCCTATAACCGATAAATTTGAAGTCTAATACCATCTAAAAGGGCTTGGATATGAACAAGGTTAGAAATCTAAGGATAATACTCATTTAAATGGGGCTCGTCGAGTCAGGATCAATTTGTTCGAAAATCCAAGGCTAACACCCCTCCAAAAACCAAGTTCAATCATGTTTGGGGGAAAAGCCTATAACCCATAAATTTGATGTCTAACACCATCTAAAAGGGCTTGTATATGAACAAGGTTAGAAATCTAAGGCTAATACTCATTTAAATGGGGCTCGTCGACTCAGGATCAATTTGTCCGAAAATCCAAGGCTAACACCCCTCCAAAAACCAAGTTCAATCATGTTTGGGGGAAAAGCCTATAACCCATAAATTTGAAGTCTAATACCATCTAAAAGGGCTTGGATATGAACAAGGTGAGAAATATAAGGCTAATACTCATTTAAATAGGGCTCGTCGAGTCAGGATCAATTTGTCCGAAAATCCAAGGCTAACACCCCTCCAAAAACCAAGTTCAATCATGTTTGGGGGAAAAGCCTATAACCCATAAATTTGATGTCTAATACCATCTAAAAGGGCTTGGATATGAACAAGGTTAGAAATCTAAGGCTAATACTCATTTAAATACGGCTCGTCGAGTCAGGTTCAATTTGTCCGAAAATCCAAGGCTAATACCCCTCCAAAAACCAAGTTCAATCATGTTTGGGGGAAAAGCCTATAACCCATAAATTTGAAGTCTAATACCATCTAAAAGTGCTTGGATATGAACAAGATTAGAAATCCAAGGATAATACTCATTTAAATGGGGCTCGTCGAGTCAGGATCAATTTGTCCGAAAATCCAAGGCTAACACCCCCTCCAAAAACCAAGTTCAATAATGTTTGGGGGAAAAGCCTATAACCCATAAATTTGAAGTCTAATACCATCTAAAAGGGCTTGGATATGAACAAGGTTAGAAATCTAAGGCTAATACTCATTTAAATGGGGCTCGTCGAGTCAGGATCAATTTGTCCGAAAATCCAAGGCTAACACCCCTCCAAAAACCAAGTTCAATCATGTTTGGGGGAAAAGCCTATAACCCATAAATTTGAAGTCTACTACCATCTAAAAGGGCTTGGATATGAACAAGGTTAGAAATCTAAGGATAATACTCATTTAAATGGGGCTCGTCGAGTCAGGATCAATTTGTTCGAAAATCCAAGGCTAACACCCCTCCAAAAACCAAGTTCAATCATGTTTGGGGGAAAAGCCTATAACCCATAAATTTGAAGTCTAATACCATCTAAAAGGGCGTGGATATGAACAAGGTGAGAAATATAAGGCTAATACTCATTTAAATAGGGCTCGTCGAGTCAGGATCAATTTGTCCGAAAATCCAAGGCTAACACCCCTCCAAAAACCAAGTTCAATCATGTTTGGGGGAAAAGCCTATAACCCATAAATTTGAAGTCTAATACCATATAAAAGTGCTTATATATGAACAAGATTAGAAATCCAAGGATAATACTCATTTAAATAGGGCTCGTCGAGTCAGGATCAATTTGTCCGAAAATCCAAGGCAAACACCCCTCCAAAAACCAAGTTCAATCTTGTTTGGGGGAAAAGCCTATAACCCATAAATTTGAAGTCTAATACCATCTAAAAGGGCTTGGATATGAACAAGGTTAGAAATCTAAGTCTAATACTCATTTAAATGGGGCTCGTCGAGTCAGGATCAATTTGTCCGAAAATCCAAGGCTAACACCCCCTACAAAAACCAAGTTCAATCATGTTTGGGGGAAAAGCCTATAACCCATAAATTTGAAGTCTAATACCATCTAAAAGGGCTTGGATATGAACAAGGTTAGAAATCTAAGTATAATACTCATTTAAATGGGGCTCGTCGAGTCAGGATCAATTTGTCCGAAAATCCAAGGGTAACACCCCCTCCAAAAACCAAGTTCAATCATGTTTGGGGGAAAAGGATATAACCCATAAATTTGAAGTCTAATACCATCTAAAAGTGCTTGGATATGAACAAGATTAGAAATAAAAGGATAATACTCATTTAAATAGGGCTCGTCGAGTCAGGATCAATTTGTCCGAAAATCCAAGGCTAACACCCCTCCAAAAACCAAGTTCAATCATGTTTGGGGGAAAAGCCTATAACCCATAAATTTGAAGTCTAATACCATCTAAAAGGGCTTGGATATGAACAAGGTGAGAAATATAAGGCTAATACTCATTTAAATAGGGCTCGTCGAGTCAGGATCAATTTGTCCGAAAATCCAAGGCTAACACCCCTCCAAAAACCAAGTTCAATCATGTTTGGGGGAGAAGCCTATAACCCATAAATTTGAAGTCTAATACCATCTAAAAGTGCTTGGATATGAACAAGATTAGAAATCCAAGGATAATACTCATTTAAATAGGGCTCGTCGAGTCAGGATCAATTTGTCCGAAAATCCAAGGCTAACACCCCTCCAAAAACCATGTTCAATCATGTTTGGGGGAAAAGCCTATAACCCATAAATTTGAAGTCTAATACCATCTAAAAGTGCTTGGATATGAACAAGATTAGAAATCCAAGGATAATACTCATTTAAATAGGGCTCGTCGAGTCAGGATCAATTTGTCCGAAAATCCAAGGCTAACACCCCTCCAAAAACCAAGTTCAATCATGTTTGGGGGAAAAGCCTATAACCCATAAATTTGAAGTCTAATACCATCTAAAAGGGCTTGGATATGAACAAGGTTAGAAATCTAAGGCTAATACTCATTTAAATGGGGCTCGTCGAGTCAGGATCAATTTGTCCGAAAATCCAAGGCTAACACCCCTCCAAAAACCAAGTTCAATCATGTTTGGGGGAAAAGCCTATAACCCATAAATTTGAAGTCTACTACCATCTAAAAGGGCTTGGATATGAACAAGGTTAGAAATCTAAGGATAATACTCATTTAAATGGGGCTCGTCGAGTCAGGATCAATTTGTTCGAAAATCCAAGGCTAACACCCCTCCAAAAACCAAGTTCAATCATGTTTGGGGGAAAAGCCTATAACCCATAAATTTGAAGTCTAATACCATCTAAAAGGGCGTGGATATGAACAAGGTGAGAAATATAAGGCTAATACTCATTTAAATAGGGCTCGTCGAGTCAGGATCAATTTGTCCGAAAATCCAAGGCAAACACCCCTCCAAAAACCAAGTTCAATCTTGTTTGGGGGAAAAGCCTATAACCCATAAATTTGAAGTCTAATACCATCTAAAAGGGCTTGGATATGAACAAGGTTAGAAATCTAAGTCTAATACTCATTTAAATGGGGCTCGTCAAGTCAAGATCAATTTGTCCGAAAATCCATGGCTAACACCCCCTCCAAAAACCAAGTTCAATCATGTTTGGGGGAAAAGCCTATAACCCATAAAATTGAAGACTAATACCATCTAAAAGTGCTTGGATATGAACAAGATTAGAAATCTAAGGCTAATACTCATTTAAATAGGGCTCGTCGAGTCAGGATCAATTTGTCCGAAAATCCAAGGCTAACACCCCTCCAAAAACCAAGTTCAATCATGTTTGGGGGAAAAACCTATAACCCATAAATTTGAAGTCTAATAACATCTAAAAGGGCTTGGATATGAACAAGGTTAGAAATCTAAGGATAATACTCATTTAAATGGGGCTCGTCGAGTCAGGATCAATTTGTCCGAAAATCCAAGGGTAACACCCCCTCCAAAAACCAAGTTCAATCATGTTTGGGGGAAAAGGATATAACCCATAAATTTGAAGTCTAATACCATCTAAAAGTGCTTGGATATGAACAAGATTAGAAATCCAAGGATAATACTCATTTAAATAGGGCTCGTCGAGTCAGGATCAATTTGTCCGAAAATCCAAGGCTAACACCCCTCCAAAAACCAAGTTCAATCATGTTTGGGGGAAAAGTCTATAACACATAAATTTGAAATCTAATACCATCTAAAAGGGCTTGGATATGAACAAGGTTAGAAATCTAAGGCTAATACTCATTTAAATAGGGCTCGTCGAGTCAGGATCAATTTGTCCGAAAATCCAAGGCTAACACCCCCTCCAAAAACCAAGTTCAATCATGTTTGGGGGAAAAGCCTATAACCCATAAATTTGAAGTCTAATACCATCTAAAAGGGCTTGGATATGAACAAGGTTAGAAATCTAAGGCTAATACTCATTTAAATGGGGCTCGTCGAGTCAGGATCAATTTGTCCGAAAATCCAAGGCTAACACCCCTCCAAAAACCAAGTTCAATCATGTTTGGGGGAAAAGCCTATAACCCATAAATTTGAAGTCTACTACCATCTAAAAGGGCTCGGATATGAACAAGGTTAGAAATCTAAGGATAATACTCATTTAAATGGGGCTCGTCGAGTCAGGATCAATTTGTTCGAAAATCCAAGGCTAACACCCCTCCAAAAACCAAGTTCAATCATGTTTGGGGGAAAAGCCTATAACCCATAAATTTGAAGTCTAATACCATCTAAAAGGGCGTGGATATGAACAAGGTGAGAAATATAAGGCTAATACTCATTTAAATAGGGCTCGTCAAGTCAGGATCAATTTGTCCGAAAATCCAAGGCTAACACCCCTCCAAAAACCAAGTTCAATCATGTTTGGGGGAAAAGCCTATAACCCATAAATTTGAAGTCTAATACCATCTAAAAGTGCTTGGATATGAACAAGATTAGAAATCCAAGGATAATACTCATTTAAATAGGGCTCGTCGAGTCAGGATCAATTTGTCCGAAAATCCAAGGCAAACACCCCTCCAAAAACCAAGTTCAATCTTGTTTGGGGGAAAAGCCTATAACCCATAAATTTGAAGTCTAATACCATCTAAAAGGGCTTGGATATGAACAAGGTTAGAAATCTAAGTCTAATACTCATTTAAATGGGGCTCGTCAAGTCAAGATCAATTTGTCCGAAAATCCAAGGCTAACACCCCCTCCAAAAACCAAGTTCAATCATGTTTGGGGGAAAAGCCTATAACCCAGAAAATTGAAGTCTAATACCATCTAAAAGTGCTTGGATATGAACAAGATTAGAAATCTAAGGCTAATACTCATTTAAATAGGGCTCGTCGAGTCAGGATCAATTTGTCCGAAAATCCAAGGCTGACACCCCTCCAAAAACCAAGTTCAATCATGTTTGGGGGAAAAACCTATAACCCATAAATTTGAAGTCTAATACCATCTAAAAGGGCTTGGATATGAACAAGGTTATAAATCTAAGGATAATACTCATTTAAATGGGGCTCGTCGAGTCAGGATCAATTTGTCCGAAAATCCAAGGCTAACACCCCTCCAAAAACCAAGTTCAATCATGTTTGGGGGAAAAGCCTATAACTCATAAATTTGATGTCTAATACCATCTAAAAGGGCTTGGATATGAACAAGGTTAGAAATCTAAGGCTAATACTCATTTAAATGGGGCTTGTCGACTCAGGATCAATTTGTCCGAAAATCCAAGGCTAACACCCCCTCCAAAAACTAAGTTCAATCATGTTTGGGGGAAAAGCCTATAACCCATAAATTTGAAGTCTAATACCATCTAAAATGGCTTGGATATGAACAAGGTGAGAAATATAAGGCTAATACTCATTTAAATAGGGCTCGTCGAGTCAGGATCAATTTGTCCGAAAATCCAAGGGTAACACCCCCTCCAAAAACCAAGTTCAATCATGTTTGGGGGAAAAGGATATTACCCATAAATTTGAAGTCTAATACCATCTAAAAGGGCTTGGATATGAACAAGGTGAGAAATATAAGGCTAATACTCATTTAAATAGGGCTCGTCGAATCAGGATCAATTTGTCCAAAAATCCAAGGCTAACACCCCTCCAAAAACCAAGTTCAATCATGTTTAGGGGAAAAACCTATAACCCATAAATTTGAAGTCTAATACAATCTAAAAGGGCTTGGATATGAACAAGGTTAGAAATCTAAGGATAATACTCATTTAAATGGGGATCGTCGAGTCAGGATCAATTTGTCCGAAAATCCAAGGCTAACACCCCTCCAAAAACCAAGTTCAATCATGTTTGGGGGAAAAGCCTATAACCCATAAATTTGATGTCTAATACCATCTAAAAGGGCTTGGATATGAACAAGGTTAGAAATCTAAGGCTAATACTCATTTAAATGGGGCTTGTCGACTCAGGATCAATTTGTCCGAAAATCCAAGTCTAACACCCCCTCCAAAAACCAAGTTCAATCATGTTTGGGGGAAAAGCCTATAACCCATAAATTTGAAGTCTAATACCATCTAAAATGGCTTGGATATGAACAAGGTGAGAAATATAAGGCTAATACTCATTTAAATAGGGCTCGTCGAGTCAGGATCAATTTGTCCGAAAATCCAAGGGTAACACCCCCTCCAAAAACCAAGTTCAATCATGTTTGGGGGAAAAGGATATTACCCATAAATTTGAAGTCTAATACCATCTAAAAGGGCTTGGATATGAACAAGGTGAGAAATATAAGGCTAATACTCATTTAAATAGGGCTCGTCGAATCAGGATCAATTTGTCCGAAAATCCAAGGCTAACACCCCTCCAAAAACCAAGTTCAATCATGTTTGGGGGAAAAGCCTATAACCCATAAATTTGAAGTCTAATACCATCTAAAAGGGCTTGGATATGAACAAGGTGAGAAATATAAGGCTAATACTCATTTAAATAGGGCTCGTCGAGTCAGGATCAATTTGTCCGAAAATCCAAGGCAAACACCCCTCCAAAAACCAAGTTCAATCATGTTTGGGGGAAAAGCCTATAACCCATAAATTTGAAGTCTAATACCATCTAAAAGGGCTTGGATATGAACAAGGTGAGAAATATAAGGCTAATACTCATTTAAATAGGGCTCGACGAATCAGGATCAATTTGTCCGAAAATCCAAGGCTAACACCCCTCCAAAAACCAAGTTCAATCATGTTTAGGGGAAAAACCTATAACCCATAAATTTGAAGTCTAATACAATCTAAAAGGGCTTGGATATGAACAAGGTTAGAAATCTAAGGATAATACTCATTTAAATAGGGCTCGTCGAGTCAGGATCAATTTGTCCGAAAATCCAAGGCAAACACCCCTCCAAAAACCAAGTTCAATCATGTTTGGGGGAAAAGCCTATAACCCATAAATTTGAAGTCTAATACCATCTAAAAGGGCTTGGATATGAACAAGGTGAGAAATATAAGGCTAATACTCATTTAAATAGGGCTCGTCGAGTCAGGATCAATTTGTCCGAAAATCCAAGGGTAACACCCCCTCCAAAAACCAAGTTCAATCATGTTTGGTGGAAAAGGATATTACCCATAAATTTGAAGTCTAATACCATCTAAAAGTGCTTGGATATGAACAAGATTAGAAATCCAAGGATAATACTCATTTAAATAGGGCTCGTCGAGTCAGGATCAATTTGTCCGAAAATCCAAGGCAAACACCCCTCCAAAAACCAAGTTCAATCATGTTTGGGGGAAAAGCCTATAACCCATAAATTTGAAGTCTAATACCATCTAAAAGGGCTTGGATATGAACAAGGTGAGAAATATAAGGCTAATACTCATTTAAATAGGGCTCGTCGAATCAGGATCAATTTGTCCGAAAATCCAAGGCTAACACCCCTCCAAAAACCAAGTTCAATCATGTTTGGGGGAAAAGCCTATAACCCATAAATTTGAAGTCTAATACCATCTAAAAGGGCTTGGATATGAACAAGGTGAGAAATATAAGGCTAATACTCATTTAAATAGGGCTCGTCGAGTCAGGATCAATTTGTCCGAAAATCCAAGGCTAACACCCCTCCAAAAACCAAGTTCAATCATGTTTGGGGGAAAAGCCTATAACCCATAAATTTGAAGTCTAATACCATCTAAAAGGGCTTGGATATGAACAAGGTTAGAAATCTAAGGATAATACTCATTTAAATGGGGCTCGTCGAGTCAGGATCAATTTGTTCGAAAATCCAAGGCTAACACCCCTCCAAAAACCAAGTTCAATCATGTTTGGGGGAAAAGCCTATAACCCATAAATTTGATGTCTAATACCATCTAAAAGGGCTTGTATATGAACAAGGTTAGAAATCTAAGGCTAATACTCATTTAAATGGGGCTCGTCGACTCAGGATCAATTTGTCCGAAAATCCAAGGCTAACACCCCTCCAAAAACCAAGTTCAATCATGTTTGGGGGAAAAGCCTATAACCCATAAATTTGATGTCTAATACCATCTAAAAGGGCTTGTATATGAACAAGGTTAGAAATCTAAGGCTAATACTCATTTAAATGGGGCTCGTCAAGTCAAGATCAATTTGTCCGAAAATCCAAGGCTAACACCCCCTCCAAAAACCAAGTTCAATCATGTTTGGGGGAAAAGCCTATAACCCATAAAATTGAAGTCTAATACCATCTAAAAGTGCTTGGATATGAACAAGATTATAAATCTAAGGCTAATACTCATTTAAATGGGGCTCGTCGAGTCAGGATCAATTTGTCCGAAAATCCAAGGCTAACACCCCTCCAAAAACCAAGTTCAATCATGTTTGGGGGAAAAGCCTATAACCCATAAATTTGAAGTCTAATACCATCTAAAAGGGCTTGGACATGAACAAGGTGATAAATATAAGGCTAATACTCATTTAAATAGGGCTCGTCGAGTCAGGATCAATTTGTCCGAAAATCCAAGGCTAACACCCCTCCAAAAACCAAGTTCAATCATGTTTGGGGGAAAAGCCTATAACCCATAAATTTGAAGTCTAATACCATCTAAAAGGGCTTGGATATGAACAAGGTTAGAAATCTAAGGATAATACTCATTTAAATGGGGCTCGTCGAGTCAGGATCAATTTGTTCGAAAATCCAAGGCTAACACCCCTCCAAAAACCAAGTTCAATCATGTTTGGGGGAAAAGCCTATTACCCATAAATTTGATATCTAATACCATCTAAAAGGGCTTGTATATGAACAAGGTTAGAAATCTAAGGCTAATACTCATTTAAATGGGGCTCGTCGACTAAGGATCAATTTGTCCGAAAATCCAAGGCTAACACCCCTCCAAAAACCAAGTTCAATCATGTTTGGGGGAAAAGCCTATAACCCATAAATTTGAAGTCTAATACCATCTAAAAGGGCTTGGATATGAACAAGGTTAGAAATCTAAGTCTAATACTCATTTAAATGGGGCTCGTCTAGTCAAGATCAATTTGTCCGAAAATCCAAGGCTAACACCCCCTCCAAAAACCAAGTTCAATCATGTTTGGGGGAAAAGCCTATAACCCATAAAATTGAAGTCTAATACCATCTAAAAGTGCTTGGATATGAACAAGATTAGAAATCTAAGGCTAATACTCATTTAAATAGGGCTCGTCGAGTCAGGATCAATTTGACCGAAAATCCAAGGCTAACACCCCTCCAAAAACCAAGTTCAATCATGTTTGGGGGAAAACCTATAACCCATAAATTTGAAGTCTAATACCATCTAAAAGGGCTTGGATATGAACAAGGTTAGAAATCTAAGGATAATACTCATTTAAATGGGGCTCGTCGAGTCAGGATCAATTTGTCCGAAAATCCAAGGCTAACACCCCTCCAAAAACCAAGTTCAATCATGTTTGGGGGAAAAGCCTATAACCCATAAATTTGATGTCTAATACCATCTAAAAGGGCTTGGATATGAACAAGGTTAGAAATCTAAGGCTAATACTCATTTAAATGGTGCTTGTCGACTCAGGATCAATTTGTCCGAAAATCCAAGGCTAACACCCCCTCCAAAAACCAAGTTCAATCATGTTTGGGGGAAAAGCCAATAACCCATAAATTTGAAGTCTAATACCATCTAAAATGGCTTGGATATGAAGAAGGTGAGAAATATAAGGCTAATACTCATTTAAATAGGGCTCGTCGAGTCAGGATCAATTTGTCCGAAAATCCAAGGGTAACACCCCCTCCAAAAACCAAGTTCAATCATGTTTGGTGGAAAAGGATATTACCCATAAATTTGAAGTCTAATACCATCTAAAAGTGCTTGGATATGAACAAGATTAGAAATCCAAGGATAATACTCATTTAAATAGGGCTCGTCGAGTCAGGATCATTTTGTCCGAAAATCCAAGGCAAACACCCCTCCAAAAACCAAGTTCAATCATGTTTGGGGGAAAAGCCTATAACCCATAAATTTGAAGTCTAATACCATCTAAAAGGGCTTGGATATGAACAAGGTGAGAAATATAAGGCTAATACTCATTTAAATAGGGCTCGACGAATCAGGATCAATTTGTCCGAAAATCCAAGGCTAACACCCCTCCAAAAACCAAGTTCAATCATGTTTGGGGGAAAAGCCTATAACCCATAAATTTGAAGTCTAATACCATCTAAAAAGGGCTTGGATATGAACAAGGTGAGAAATATAAGGCTAATACTCATTTAAATAGGGCTCGTCGAGTCAGGATCAATTTGTCCGAAAATCCAAGGCTAACACCCCTCCAAAAACCAAGTTCAATCATGTTTGGGGGAAAAGCCTATAACCCATAAATTTGAAGTCTAATACCATCTAAAAGGGCTTGGATATGAACAAGGTTAGAAATCTAAGGATAATACTCATTTAAATGGGGCTCGTCGAGTCAGGATCAATTTGTTCGAAAATCCAAGGCTAACACCCCTCCAAAAACCAAGTTCAATCATGTTTGGGGGAAAAGCCTATAACCCATAAATTTGATGTCTAATACCATCTAAAAGGGCTTGTATATGAACAAGGTTAGAAATCTAAGGCTAATACTCATTTAAATGGTGCTCGTCGACTCAGGATCAATTTGTCCGAAAATCCAAGGCTAACACCCCTCCAAAAACCAAGTTCAATCATGTTTGGGGGAAAAGCCTATAACCCATAAATTTGATGTCTAATACCATCTAAAAGGGCTTGGATATGAACAAGGTGAGAAATATAAGGCTAATACTCATTTAAATAGGGCTCGTCGAATCAGGATCAATTTGTCCGAAAATCCAAGGCTAACACCCCTCCAAAAACCAAGTTCAATCATGTTTGGGGGAAAAGCCTATAACCCATAAATTTGAAGTCTAATACCATCTAAAAGGGCTTGGATATGAACAAGGTGAGAAATATAAGGCTAATACTCATTTAAATAGGGCTCGTCGAGTCAGGATCAATTTGTCCGAAAATCCAAGGCTAACACCCCTCCAAAAACCAAGTTCAATCATGTTTGGGGGAAAAGCCTATAACCCATAAATTTGAAGTCTAATACCATCTAAAAGGGCTTGGATATGAACAAGGTTAGAAATCTAAGGATAATACTCATTTAAATGGGGCTCGTCGAGTCAGGATCAATTTGTTCGAAAATCCAAGGCTAACACCCCTCCAAAAACCAAGTTCAATCATGTTTGGGGGAAAAGCCTATAACCCATAAATTTGTTGTCTAATACCATCTAAAAGGGCTTGTATATGAACAAGGTTAGAAATCTAAGGCTAATACTCATTTAAATGGGGCTCGTCGACTCAGGATCAATTTGTCCGAAAATCCAAGGCAAACACCCCTCCAAAAACCAAGTTCAATCATGTTTGGGGGAAAAGCCTATAACCCATAAATTTGATGTCTAATACCATCTAAAAGGGCTTGGATATGAACAAGGTTAGAAATCTAAGGCTAATACTCATTTAAATGGGGCTCGTCGACTCAGGATCAATTTGTCCGAAAATCAATGGCTAACACCCCCTCCAAAAACCAAGTTCAATCATGTTTGGGGGAAAAGCCTATAACCCATAAATTTGAAGTCTAATACCATCTAAAATGGCTTGGATATGAACAAGGTGAGAAATATAATGCTAATACTCATTTAAATAGGGCTCGTCGAGTCAGGATCAATTTGTCCGAAAATCCAAGGCTAACACCCCTCCAAAAACCAAGTTCAATCATGTTTGGGGGAAAAGCCTATAACCCATAAATTTGAAGTCTAATACCATCTAAAAGGGCTTGGATATGAACAAGGTTAGAAATCTAAGGATAATACTCATTTAAATGGGGCTCGTCGAGTCAGGATCAATTTGTCCGAAAATCCAAGGCTAACACCCCTCCAAAAACCAAGTTCAATCATGTTTGGGGGAAAAGCCTATAACCCATAAATTTGATGTCTAATACCATCTAAAAGGGCTTGGATATGAACAAGTTTAGAAATCTAAGGCTAATATTCATTAAAATACGGCTCGTCGAGTCAGGATCAATTTGTCCGAAAATCCAAGGCTAACACCCCTCCAAAAACCAAGTTCAATCATGTTTGGGGGAAAAGCCTATAACCCATAAATTTGATGTCTAATACCATCTAAAAGGGCTTGGATATGAACAAGGTGAGAAATATAAGGCTAATACTCATTTAAATAGGGCTCGTCGAATCAGGATCAATTTGTCCGAAAATCCAAGGCTAACACCCCTCCAAAAACCAAGTTCAATCATGTTTGGGGGAAAAGCCTATAACCCATAAATTTGAAGTCTAATACCATCTAAAAGGGCTTGGATATGAACAAGGTGAGAAATATAAGGCTAATACTCATTTAAATAGGGCTCGTCGAGTCAGGATCAATTTGTCCGAAAATCCAAGGCTAACACCCCTCCAAAAACCAAGTTCAATCATGTTTGGGGGAAAAGCCTATAACCCATAAATTTGAAGTCTAATACCATCTAAAAGGGCTTGGATATGAACAAGGTTAGAAATCTAAGGATAATACTCATTTAAATGGGGCTCGTCGAGTCAGGATCAATTTGTCCGAAAATCCAAGGCTAACACCCCTCCAAAAACCAAGTTCAATCATGTTTGGGGGAAAAGCCTATAACCCATAAATTTGATGTCTAATACCATCTAAAAGGGCTTGGATATGAACAAGTTTAGAAATCTAAGGCTAATATTCATTAAAATACGGCTCGTCGAGTCAGGATCAATTTGTCCGAAAATCCAAGGCTAACACCCCCTCCAAAAACCAAGTTCAATCATGCTTGGGGGAAAAGTCTATTAGCCATAAAATTTAAGTCTAATACCAGCTTAAAAGGGCTTGGATATGAACAAGGTATGAAATCTAAGTCTAATACTCATTTAAATAACGCTCGTCGAGTTAGGATAAAGTTCTCCGAAAATCCAAGGCTAACACCCCCTCCAAAAACCAAGTTCAATCATGCTTGGGGGAAAAGCCTATAACCCATAAATTTGATGTCTAATACCATCTAAAAGGGCTTGTATATGAACAAGGTTAGAAATCTAAGGCTAATACTCATTTAAATGGTGCTCGTCGACTCAGGATCAATTTGTCCGAAAATCCAAGGCTAACACCCCTCCAAAAACCAAGTTCAATCATGTTTGGGGGAAAAGCCTATAACCCATAAATTTGATGTCTAATACCATCTAAAAGGGCTTGGATATGAACAAGGTGAGAAATATAAGGCTAATACTCATTTAAATAGGGCTCGTCGAATCAGGATCAATTTGTCCGAAAATCCAAGGCTAACACCCCTCCAAAAACCAAGTTCAATCATGTTTGGGGGAAAAGCCTATAACCCATAAATTTGAAGTCTAATACCATCTAAAAGGGCTTGGATATGAACAAGGTGAGAAATATAAGGCTAATACTCATTTAAATAGGGCTCGTCGAGTCAGGATCAATTTGTCCGAAAATCCAAGGCTAACACCCCTCCAAAAACCAAGTTCAATCATGTTTGGGGGAAAAGCCTATAACCCATAAATTTGAAGTCTAATACCATCTAAAAGGGCTTGGATATGAACAAGGTTAGAAATCTAAGGATAATACTCATTTAAATGGGGCTCGTCGAGTCAGGATCAATTTGTTCGAAAATCCAAGGCTAACACCCCTCCAAAAACCAAGTTCAATCATGTTTGGGGGAAAAGCCTATAACCCATAAATTTGTTGTCTAATACCATCTAAAAGGGCTTGTATATGAACAAGGTTAGAAATCTAAGGCTAATACTCATTTAAATGGGGCTCGTCGACTCAGGATCAATTTGTCCGAAAATCCAAGGCAAACACCCCTCCAAAAACCAAGTTCAATCATGTTTGGGGGAAAATCCTATAACCCATAAATTTGATGTCTAATACCATCTAAAAGGGCTTGGATATGAACAAGGTTAGAAATCTAAGGCTAATACTCATTTAAATGGGGCTCGTCGACTCAGGATCAATTTGTCCGAAAATCAATGGCTAACACCCCCTCCAAAAACCAAGTTCAATCATGTTTGGGGGAAAAGCCTATAACCCATAAATTTGAAGTCTAATACCATCTAAAATGGCTTGGATATGAACAAGGTGAGAAATATAAGGCTAATACTCATTTAAATAGGGCTCGTCGAGTCAGGATCAATTTGTCCGAAAATCCAAGGCTAACACCCCTCCAAAAACCAAGTTCAATCATGTTTGGGGGAAAAGCCTATAACCCATAAATTTGAAGTCTAATACCATCTAAAAGGGCTTGGATATGAACAAGGTTAGAAATCTAAGGATAATACTCATTTAAATGGGGCTCGTCGAGTCAGGATCAATTTGTCCGAAAATCCAAGGCTAACACCCCTCCAAAAACCAAGTTCAATCATGTTTGGGGGAAAAGCCTATAACCCATAAATTTGATGTCTAATACCATCTAAAAGGGCTTGGATATGAACAAGTTTAGAAATCTAAGGCTAATATTCATTAAAATACGGCTCGTCGAGTCAGGATCAATTTGTCCGAAAATCCAAGGCTAACACCCCTCCAAAAACCAAGTTCAATCATGTTTGGGGGAAAAGGATATTACCCATAAATTTGAAGTCTAATAACAACTAAAAGTGCTTGGATATGAACAAGATTAGAAATCTAAGGCTAATACTCATTTAAATAGGGCTTGTCGAGTAAGGATCAATTTGTCCGAAAATTCAAGGCTAACACCCCTCCAAAAACCAAGTTCAATCATGTTTGGGGGAAAAGCCTATAACCCATAAATTTGAAGTCTAATACCTTCTAAAAGGGCTTGGATATAAACAAGGTTAGAAATCTAAGGCTAATACTCATTTAAATGGGGTTCGTCGAGTCAGGATCAATTTGTCCGAAAATCCAAGGCTAACACCCCCTCCAAAAACCAAGTTCAATCATGTTTGGGGGAAAAGCCTATAACCCATAAATTTGAAGTCTAATACCATCTAAAAGGGCTTGGATATGAACAAGGTTAGAAATCTAAGGCTAATACTCATTTAAATGGGGCTCGTCGAGTCAGGATCAATTTGTCCGAAAATCCAAGGCTAACACCCCCTCCAAAAACCAAGTTCAATCATGTTTGGGGGAAAAGCCTATAACCCATAAATTTGAAGTCTAATACAATCTAAAAGAGCTTGGATATGAACAAGGTTAGAAATCTAAGGCTAATACTCATTCAAACGGGGCTCGTCGAGTCAGGATCAATTTGTCCGAAAATCCAAGGCTAACACCCCCTCCAAAAACCAAGTTCAATCATGCTTGGGGGAAAAGTCTATTAGCCATAAAATTTAAGTCTAATACCAGCTTAAAAGGGCTTGGATATGAACAAGGTATGAAATCTAAGTCTAATACTCATTTAAATAACGCTCGTCGAGTTAGGATAAAGTTCTCCGAAAATCCAAGGCTAACACCCCCTCCAAAAACCAAGTTCAATCATGCTTGGGGGAAACTCTATTACCCATAAAATTCAAGTCTAATACCAACTAAAAAGGGCTTGGATATGAACAAGGTTAGAAACCTAAGGCTAATACTCATTCAAATGGGGCTTATCGAGTCAGTTTCATTTTGTCCGAAAATCCAAGGCTAACACCCCCTCCAAAAACCTAGTTCAATCATGCATGGGGGTAAAGTCTATTACCCATAAAATTGAAGTCTAATACAAACTAAAAAGGTCTTGGATATGAAAAGACAAACAAGGTTAGAAATCGAATGCTAATACTCATTTAAATGGGGCTCGTCTAGTCAGGATCAATTTGTCCAAAAATCCAAGGCTAACAACCCCCTCCAAAAACAAAGTTCAATCATGGTTGGGGGAAAAGTCTATTACCCATAAATTTGAAGTCTAATACCAACTAAAAAGGGCTTGAATATGAACAAGGTTAGAAATCTAAGGCTTATACCCATTTAAATGCGGCTTGTCGAGTCAGGATCAATTTGTCCCAAAATCGAAGGGTAACACACCCTCCAAAAACCAAGTTCAATCATGCTTGTGGAAAAAATCTATTACCCATAAATTTGAAGTCTAATACCACCTAAAAAGGTATTGGATATGAACAAGGTTAGAATTCTAAGACTTATACCCATTTAAATGGGGCTTGTCGACTCAGAATCAATTTGTCCGAAAATCTAAGGCTAACACACCCTCCAAAAACCAAGTTCAATCATGCTTGTGGAAAAAGTCTATTACCCATAAAATTGAAGTCTATTACCAACTAAAAATGGATTGGATATGAACAAGGTTAGAAATATAAGGCTAATACTCTTTTAAATGGGGCTCGTCGAGTCAGGATCAATTTGTCCGAAAATCCAAGGCTAACACACCCTCCAAAAACCAAGTTCAATCATGCTTGTGGAAAAAGTCTATTACCCGTAAATTGAAGTCTATTACCAACTAAAAATGGCTTGGATATGAACAAGGTTAGAAATCTAAGGCTAATACTCATTAAAATGGGACTCGTCGAGTAAGGATCAATTTGTCCGAAAATCCAAGACTAACACCCCACCAAAAACCAAGTTCAATCATGCTTGGGGAAAAAGTCTATTACCCATAAAATTGAAGTCTAATACCAACTAAAAAGGGCTTGAATATGAACAAGGTTAGAAATATAAGGCTAATACTCATTTAAATGGGGCTCGTCGAGTCAGGATCAATTTGTCCGAAAATCCAAGGCTAACACCCCCTCTAAAAACCAAGTTCAATCATGTTTGGGGGAAAAGGATATTACCCATAAATTTGAAGTCTAATACCATCTAAAAGTGCTTGGATATGAACAAGGTTAGAAATATAAGGCTAATATACATTTAAATACGGCTCGTCGAGTCACGATCAATTTGTCCGAAAATCCAAGGCTAACACCCCTCCAAAAACCAAGTTCAATCATGTTTGGGGGAAAAGGATATTACCCATAAATTTGAAGTCTAATAACAACTAAAAGTGCTTGGATATGAACAAGATTAGAAATCTAAGGCTAATACTCATTTAAATAGGGCTTGTCGAGTAAGGATCAATTTGTCCGAAAATCCAAGTCTAACACCCCTCCAAAAACCAAGTTCAATCATGTTTGGGGGAAAAGCCTATAACCCATAAATTTGAAGTCTAATACCTTCTAAAAGGGCTTGGATATAAACAAAGTTAGAAATCTAAGGCTAATACTCATTTAAATGGGGGTCGTCGAGTCAGGATCAATTTGTTCGAAAATCCAAGGCTAACACCCCCTCCAAAAACCAAGTTCAATCATGTTTGGGGGAAAAGCCTATAACCCATAAATTTGAAGTCTAATACCATCTAAAAGGGCTTGGATATGAACAAGGTTAGAAATATAAGGCTAATACTCATTTAAATGGGGCTCGTCGAGTCAGGATCAATTTGTCCGAAAATCCAAGGCTAACACCCCCTCCAAAAACCAAGTTCAATCATGTTTGGGGGAAAAGCCTATAACCCATAAATTTGAAGTCTAATACAATCTAAAAGAGCTTGGATATGAACAAGGTTAGAAATCTAAGGCTAATACTCATTCAAACGGGGCTCGTCGAGTCAGGATCAATTTGTCCGAAAATCCAAGGCTAACACCCCCTCCAAAAACCAAGTTCAATCATGCTTGGGGGAAAAGTCTATTAGCCATAAAATTTAAGTCTAATACCAACTTAAAAGGGCTTGGATATGAACAAGGTATGAAATCTAAGTCTAATACTCATTTAAATAACGCTCGTCGAGTTAGGATAAAGTTCTCCGAAAATCCAAGGCTAACACCCCCTCCAAAAACCAAGTTCAATCATGCTTGGGGGAAACTCTATTACCCATAAAATTCAAGTCTAATACCAACTAAAAAGGGCTTGGATATGAACAAGGTTAGAAATCTAAGGCTAATACTCATTCAAATGGGGCTTATCGAGTCAGTTTCATTTTGTCCGAAAATCCAAGGCTAACACCCCCTCCAAAAACCTAGTTCAATCATGCATGGGGGTAAAGTCTATTACCCATAAAATTGAAGTCTAATACAAACTAAAAAGGTCTTGGATATGAAAAGACAAACAAGGTTAGAAATCGAATGCTAATACTCATTTAAATGGTGCTAGTCGAGTGAGGATCAATTTGTCCGAAAATCCAAGGCTAACACCCTCTTCAAAAACCAAGTTCAATCTTGGGGGAAAAGTCTATTACCCATAAAATTGAAGTCTAATACCAACTAAAAAGGGTTTGGATATGAACAAGGTTAGAAATCTAAGGCTAATACTCATTTAAATGGGGCTCGTCGAGTCAGGATCAATTTGTCCAAAAATCCTAGGCTAACACCCCCTCCAAAAACAAAGTTCAATCATGCTTGGGGAAAAAGCCTATTACCCATAAAATTGAAGTCTAATACCAACTAAAAACTACTTGAATATGAACAAAGTTAGAAATCTAAGGCTAATACTCATTTAAATGGGGCTCGTCGAGTCAGGATCAATTTGTCCAAAAATCCAAGGCTAACACCCCCTCCAAAAACAAAGTTCAATCATGGCTGGGGGAAAAGTCTATTACCCATAAATTTGAAGTCTAATACCAACTAAAAAGGGCTTGAATATGAACAAGGTTAGAAATCTAAGGCTTATACCCATTTAAATGCGGCTTGTCGAGTCAGGATCAATTTGTCCAAAAATCGAAGGGTAACACACCCTCCAAAAACCAAGTTCAATCATGCTTGTGGAAAAAGTCTATTACCCATAAATTTGAAGTCTAATACCACCTAAAAAGGTATTGGATATGAACAAGGTTAGAATTCTAAGACTTATACCCATTTAAATGGGGCTTGTCGACTCAGAATCAATTTGTCCGAAAATCTAAGGCTAACACACCCTCCAAAAACCAAGTTCAATCATGCTTGTGGAAAAAGTCTATTACCCATAAAATTGAAGTCTATTACCAACTAAAAATGGATTGGATATGAACAAGGTTAGAAATATAAGGCTAATACTCTTTTAAATGGGGCTCGTCGAGTCAGGATCAATTTGTCCGAAAATCCAAGGCTAACACACCCTCCAAAAACCAAGTTCAATCATGCTTGTGGAAAAAGTCTATTACCCGTAAATTGAAGTCTATTACCAACTAAAAATGGCTTGGATATGAACAAGGTTAGAAATCTAAGGCTAATACTCATTAAAATGGGACTCGTCGAGTAAGGATCAATTTGTCCGAAAATCCAAGACTAACACCCCTCCAAAAACCAAGTTCAATCATGCTTGGGGAAAAAGTCTATTACCCATAAAATTGAAGTCTAATACCAACTAAAAAGGGCTTGAATATGAACAAGGTTAGAAATATAAGGCTAATACTCATTTAAATGGGGCTCGTCGAGTCAGGATCAATTTGTCCGAAAATCCAAGGCTAACACCCCCTCTAAAAACAAAGTTCAATCATGTTTGGGGGAAAAGTCTATTACCCATAAATTTGCAGTCTAATACCAACTAAAAAGGGCTTGGATATGAACAAGGTAAGAAATCTAAGGCTTATACCCATTTAAATGGGGCTTGTCGAGTCAGGATCAATTTGTCCGAAAATCCAAGGCTAATGCACCCTCCAACAAGCCAATTCAATCATGTTTGGGGGAAAAGTCTATTACCCATAAAATTTAAGTCTAATACCAACTAAAATGGGGTTGGATATGACAAGACCAATAAGGTCAGAAATCTAAGGCTAATGCCCATTGAAATGGGGCTAGTCGAGTCAGTATCAATAGGTCCGAAAAAACAAGGATAATGCCCCCTCCATCAAGCCAATTCAATTATTTTTGGGGGAAAAGTCTATTACCCATAAAATATAAGTCTAATACCAACTAAAATGGGGTTGGATATGACAAGACCAACAAGGTCAGAAATATAAGGCTAATGCCCATTGAAATGGGGCTAGTCGAGTCAGGATCAATATGTCCGAAAAACCAAGGATAATGCCCCCTCTATCAAGCCAGTTCAATTATGTTTGGGGGGAAAGTCTATTACCCATTAAATTTAAGTCTAATACCAACTAAAATGGGGTTGGATATGACAAGACCAACAAGGTCAGAAATCTAAGGCTAATACGCATTGAAATGGGGCTGGTCGAGTTAGGATCAATATGGCCAAAATCCAAGGCTAATGCTCCCTCCAACAAGCCAGTTCAATCATGTTTGAGGGAAAAGTCTATTACCCATAAAATTTAAGTCTAATACCAACTAAAATGGGGTTGGATATGACAAGACCAAGGCTAATACCCATTGAATTGGGGCTAGTCGAGTCAGGATCAATATGTCCGAAAATCCAAGACTAATTCCCCCTCTAACAAGCCAGTTCAATCATGTTTGGAGGAAAAGTCTATTACCCATAAAATTTAAGTCTAATACCAACTAAAAGGGGGTTGGATATGACAAGACCAACAAGGTCAAAAATCTAACGCTAATACCCATTGGAATGGGGCTAGTCGAGTCAGGATCAATATGTCCGAAAATCCAAGGCTAATGCCCCCTCCAACAAGCCAGTTCAATCATGTTTGGGGGAAAAGTCTATTACCCATAAAATTTAAGTCTAATACCAACTAAAATAGGTTTGTATATGACAAGACCAACAAGGTCAGAAATCTAAGGCTAATACCCATTGAAATGGGGCTAGTGGAGTCAGGATCAATATGGCCGAAAATCCAAGGCTAATGCTCCCTCCTACAAGCCAGTTCAATCATGTTTGGGGTAAAAGTCCATTACCCATAAAATTTAAGTCTAATACCAACTAAAATGGGGTTTGATATGACAAGACCAACAAGGTCAGAAATCTAAGGCTTAACCCATTAAAATAGGGCTAGTCAAGTCAGGATTAATATGTCCGAAAAACCAAGGCTAATGCCCCCTCCAACAAGCCAGTTCAATCATGTTTGGGGGAAAAGTCTATTACCCATAAAATTTAAGTCTAATACCAACTAAAATGGGTTTGGATATGACAAGACCAACAAGGTCAGAAATCTAAGGCTAATATGCATTGAAATGGGGCTAGTCGAGTCAGGATCAATATGTCCGAAAAACCAAGGCTAATGCCCCCTCCAACAAGCCAGTTCAATCATGTTTGTGGGAAAAGTCTATTTCCCATAAAATTTAAGTATAATACCAACTAAAATGGGGTTGGATATGACAAGACCAGGGCTAATACCCATTGAAATGGGGCTAGTCGAGTCAGGATCAATATGGCCGAAAATCCAAGGCTAATGCTCTCCTAAGAGATAATTTATTTAACGAACCACTTGACCCAAAAATAATATAATTAAATGAGATTATACTATATCAATTCGTGACCACTTGATATATATATATATATATATATATATATATATATATATATATATATATATATATATATATATATATAAACCAATACCATATCAACATATAATTAAAGTTAAAAAAGGCCTTTAATTGACCTCCTTTTCAAATGTGTAAAAAATTAATCCGACTAAAAAACAATATACGATAATATTGCCCAAAAATTTTGAAATTGCATTTCAGTCTCTTAATTTAAGGCACGTTGTCATTTTAGTCTATAAAATGTCCCTCCATGTAATTTTCAAAATATTTCTTGACATCCGCAATTCCCTCCAAACAATTTAGCCCACCCTGATCACTACTCCCGCACGTCATAAATATACTTGTCAGCATATAGTATTGAAAATTATGAGTATTTATATATTATTCAAGGAGTTACTTATAGTGATTACTTCTTGAATTTACTTTTAAGAAAGATTTAAACATAAAAACGAAATTGAAAATTATATGAAATGACATTAAGAGTAATAAAAATATTTATAGCATGACTCACTCGCGTGCGCGCGCGCGCGCGCGCACATATATTCTTTCTTTTCTTAATGTATATCTTTTTTGTTTAATGAAGAAACGTATATAGGCTGTTTTTTTATTTTAATTTTTTTATTAATTTTATCTTGGAGATCTTTTATTGAATTAATAGAATATAAATTTTGATTTTTTAATATATCATAAAAATGAAATTTATTAATATAAAAGAAAAAAAAGATTAATTACATCAATATATTCCAAATATCATCAAATTTAAATACAAAATTAAAAAAAATACTAATTTATAAGTATACACTAGACTTTTTTCATAAAAAATAGAGCGTGCTATTTACAATTTATTTGTTTTATTGACAATTTGTTTATCAAAACATTTATTTGGTGGGAAAAAGAATTAGGAGAATCATAAAAGAAATTTTTTTCACAATCATGTTGGATGTTATAAGAATATAAAGTCCCAAAAGAGCGTGGCGTGGTGGCAGAGAGCTTGCGATCTGCACAATACATCTCGAGTTCGAGTCAGAATGTGTACCTGTTGGACAAGCCTGGGACAACCAGGGTTTTACTAGCTCGTCTTGGTTCACAAAATATGCTTTTCAGCGGATGAAGTTTTCCCGCATCCAAAAAAAATAAAAATACAAAAATAGTACGTTGAATTTTTTAATAGTCTATTTTCAAAGTAACCATGTGTTAAATGAAATATTTGCAAAGTAAATACAAAAAGTTAAACTTAAAAAGAAAAATAAAGACAAATCATGACATAAAGGAAAAAAAATATCTTGATAATTTTATTAAAAACATGTTGTGTTAATATTAAAAATATATTAAATGTTTTATTTCTAATCTTTAAAAAAACAAATTCCACATAAATAAATGAAAATGGGCTAAAGAAAAGAGTTCAGACACTTGGGCTTGAGTCCCCCGATTCCTAGCCCAGAGGGGTGGATGATGCGTTGTTGTCTTTTTTCTCTTTCATCAAGCGGATGACAGGTCGTTTACTGTCTAGAGGTGATAGGAAATTGAGGGTATTTTCTCTGTAATTTATCTGCTGCTTGATCCATTATTCCAATCCCCTTGACAGAGAAAACCTGGCTTTCACCATCTGAGAGATATTCCGTTGTTCTTGATGAATCTGCAAGTACAGGCTTAAATTCACCTTCTTTTGTCACCAACAAGATGCATCAATCATATGTAGCAGCTGTTAAGAACTATAAAACATGGACAGATGAATATGAGATGAAGCTGTTGGGATTGTTTTCATTTGGTTAATAAGTGAGTCAGTAACTATTTGTTACTGAGTTAGTTAGTTGTTACTTTACTGTTAGCATTTGGTTACTAATTAGTTTGCTTGGTTCATTTAGTGTAACGATAGTATAAATACTATCAGACTATCATTTGAATAAAGTGTGGAAGTTTTCTGTAGCTTGTGTGTATTCTAGAAACTCTCATCCGAGAGCCAAACACACCAAACACCGATTGTGCTCAACAATTGGTATCAGAGCGCAGATCCATCAAAGGAAGTGAGTGGGGAAAACGAAAGGGAAACACAGAGAGACTGTGAGAGAGAGATACACAGGGTGAGTAAAACACCGAGTGAGTGAGTGAGAAGCGTGGGTAAGTGAAGAAGAAGATGACTTCCTCAGAAGGTTTCGTTTCAGCTCCCATTCCTAAATTCAGTGGGTACTATGACCACTGGTCGTTAATGATGGAAAATTTCTTGCGAAGCAAAGAGATATGGAGTCTGATTGAAGATGGAGTACCGACTGTGAATTTGGGTACTGGAGCGACTGAAGCACAAAAGAAAGTTGTGGAAGCAGTCATGCTCAAGGATTTGAAGGTCAAGAACTTTCTGTTCCAAGCTATAGACAGAGAGATCATGGAGACCATACTGGACAAGGGAACATCGAAATCAATTTGGGATTCGATGAGACAAAAATACCAAGGCTCAACGAAGGTGAGAAGAGCTCAGTTACAGGCTTTGCGAACTGAGTTTGAGACTCTGAGTATGAAGGATGGTGAGAAGGTTGACAAATTTTTGTCAAGAACTCTCACAGTGGTAAACAAGATGAAGATTCATGGAGAAAAAGTGCAGCAAAGTACCGTAGTCAGTAAGATACTTTGGTCCTTGACTTCTAAATTCAACTACGTCGTATGCTCTATTGAAGAGTCCAATGATCTGGACACACTGTCCATCGATGAACTTCACGGCAGCCTCCTGGTGCATGAGCAGAGGATGCAGGAGCCTAAAGAGGAGGATCAAGCCCTAAAAATTGCTTATGATGAGAGAGCAACAAGGGGAAGGGGCAGAAACTCATACCGTGGGTTTCGAGGACGAATGTAGAGGAAGGGGCAGACAGCAATTCAATAAAGAACTTATTGAATGCTACCACTGCCACAAATTGGGTCACTTCCAGTATGAATGCCCGAAATGGTCACAAGGAGCAAATTTTGCAGAGCTGGATGATGATGAAGAAATGCTACTCATGGCACATGTAGAGTTGCACAATGCTACTCGAGAAGAGGTATGGTTTCTAGACACTGGTTGTAGCAACCATATGACGGGTAATAGGATGTGGTTTACTATTTTGGATGATGAATTTAGACATTCTGTGAAACTAGGAAATAACACTCGGATGATGGTGATGGGTAAGGGTACTGTTAGGATGCAAGTAGAAGGTGAAATGCAAGTAATCACTGAGGTTTACTACATTCCTGAATTAAAAAACAATTTGCTTAGTGTTGGGCAATTACAGGAGAAGGGATTAGCCATTTTGATAAAAAACAACATATGCAAATTGTTTCACCCTTCAAGAGGGCTCATTATGAAGAGTAGTATGTCCACAAATAGACTGTTTGTGTTGCTAGCATCTGTTAATACAACTGAACATGCATGCTTTAGTACTGTTAATGAAGAAGAGTCACGGCTGTGGCATTGTAGGCTAGGGCATTTGAACTATAAGGGGCTGAGAACCCTATATTATAAGAAAATGGTGAAGGGGTTGCCACTAGTGAAAACTTCAGTAGAGGTGTGTGAGGGATGTATAATGGGAAAACAGCATAGGGACTGTTTTCCCAAGCAAAGTCAGTGGAGAGCTGAGGAGAAATTGCAACTAGTGCACTCAGATATTTGTGGACCTATAACCCCAGAATCAAATAGTGGAAAAAGATATTTGATAACATTTATAAATGATTTCTCTACGAAAACCTGGGTGTACTTATTGACTGAAAAGTCAGAAGCCTTGACAGCCTTCAAAAACTTCAAAAAACTTGTGGAAAAAGAAGTTGAGAGAGAGATCTGTTGTTTAAGAACAGATAGAGGAGGGGAATTCAATTCGGAGGAGTTTAATGAATTCTGTAAAACTCAAGGAATTAGTAGACAACTCACTGCTGGGTACTCCCCTCAGCAGAATGGAGTTGCGGAGAGGAAGAATAGAACCATTATGAACCTAGCTAGAAGTATTATGGTTGAGAAAAAGGTTCCTAAAGGATTCTGGGCTGAAGCTGTAAATTGGGTGGTTTATGTGATTAATAGAAGCCCTACTGTTGCAGTACTAGATAAAACTCCAGAAGAAGCCTGGAGTAATATCAAGCCATCAGTAAAACACTTCAAAATTTTCGGGTGTATAGGCTATGTACATAATCATGATCAAAAAAGAAAAAAACTGGATGATAAAAGTACTAAATGTGTTCATTTGGGAGTTAGTAGTGGAACAAAAGCCTACAAAATGTTTAACCCTGTCACTAGGAGAGTCATAGTGAGCAGAGATGTAGTGTTTGTAGAGCATGAAAACTGGAATTGGGAAAAAGAAGTTTTTGAAGGTAGAGTAAATGAGCTGAAGTGGGGGGATAGTGAGGATATAGAAGCTGAGAATGATGAAGAAGGGAATGAAGTATTAGAAGCTGGACTTGATAGTAATGATAATAAAGAAACAGAAGCTGAGATTGAGGGTAGTAGTGGACCTAGTCAGCTTGAAACCGAGGAACAAAATTCACCACCATCATTGTCAGCTAGTCATACTGTCATTGCACCTGCACCTATTCCCACAGATAGAACTCAAGGGAGGCTAGGAAGAATAGCTAGAAAACCTGCTTGGTTGAGTGACCATGTGACTGGAGAAGAGTTGTCAGAAGAAGATGATATGCAGAATCTAGTTTTATACACTGAAACTGGGGATCCAAGCAGCTATGATGAAGCTGCTGAGAGTCCCGAATGGCAGGCAGCCATGAATTGTGAAATTCAAGCTATAGAGAGAAATAAAACTTGGGAATTGATGAACTTACCCAAGGGTGCTAGGGCTATAGGGGTCAAATGGATCTATAAAACCAAACTGAATGAAAGAGGAGAGGTTGATAAATATAAGGCCAGATTGGTTGCCTTGGGTTATGCACAAAAACAGGGAATTGACTATGCTGAGGTATTTGCACCTGTGGCAAGGTGGGATACTATAAGAATGATCCTAGCTTTGGCAGCATCTAAAAACTGGTGTGTCTACCAATTAGATGTAAAAAGTGCCTTCTTGTATGGTGAGCTAGAAGAGGATGTGTATGTGTTGCAGCCAAGAGGTTATGAGCAGAAGGGGGAAGAAGGGAAAGTATTGAAATTAAAAAAGGCTTTGTATGGCTTGAAGCAAGCCCCAAGAGCCTGGTATAGCAGGATAGAAAGTTATTTCATGAAGGAGGGATTTGAAAAATGTCAAAGTGAGCATAATTTGTTCACTAAAATCAAGGAAGGGAAGAAATTGTTGATTGTGAGCATCTATGTAGATGATTTGGTTTTTACGGGGAGTGACATGGAGATGTTTGATGAGTTTAAGGCATCTATGAAAGCTGAGTTTGAAATGATAGATTTGGGAAGAATGAAATTCTTCCTTGGAGTGGAAATTGTTCAGAATGATGAAGGCATCTATATGCATCAGATGAAATATGCTCTTGAAATTCTGAAAAGGTTTGGAATGGAAAACAGTAATGCCACCAAAACTCCCATGGTTCCGGGTTTTAAACTAACTAAAGATGAAGGGGGTGCTAAGGTAGATGCAACTCAATATAAGCAAATGATTGGGAGCCTAATGTATCTAACTGTGTCTCGGCCAGACTTAATGTATGTCATGAGCCTGGCAAGTAGGTATATGGAGAAACCTACTGAATTACATATGGTGGCTGTGAAGAGAATCTTGAGATATCTCAAGGGTACTTCAGCTTTGGGTATTGGTTATAAGAAAGGGACTAAAAATGATAAACTTGTGGCCTATTCTGATAGTGACTATGCAGGTGACATGGATGACAGGCGAAGCACTTCAGGATATGTGTTTATGATGAGCACTGGAGCTGTAGCATGGTGTTCAAAGAAGCAAGCAGTAGTCACATTATCCACAACTGAAGCAGAATTCATCTCTGCTGCTGTATGTGCATGTCAATCAATTTGGATGAAAAGAATTTTGAATCATCTCGACTGGGTACAAGAAGAGTGTGAGATTTACTGTGACAATAGTTCTACTATAAAACTGTCCAAGAATCCTGTCATGCATGGGAGGAGTAAGCACATTGCAATTCGTTATCATTTTCTTAGAGATTTGTCAAAGAATAAAGAGGTGGAGCTCAAGTATTGCAGCACTCAAGAGCAATTGGCTGATATCATGACTAAACCCTTGAAACTTGATGTTTTTGTTAAACTGAGAGAACAATTAGGTGTATGTGTAATGCCTATGTGATTAAACTGAAAACTAAGTAAGAATTCAGTTTAAGGGAGGGTTTGTTGGGATTGTTTTCATTTGGTTAATAAGTCAGTCAGTAACTATTTGTTACTGAGTTAGTTAGTTGTTACTTTACTGTTAGCATTTGGTTACTAATTAGTTTGCTTGGTTCATTTAGTGTAACGATAGTATAAATACTATCAGACTATCATTTGAATAAAGTGTGGAAGTTTTCTGTAGCTTGTGTGTATTCTAGAATTCTCATCCGAGAGCCAAACACACCAAATACCGATTGTGCTCAACAGAAGCTTGGCTAATCCACCTTAGCCATTAGCCATAAGTGATTTTATAGAATGGATATTGGAATCTGCTGCCGCTGCTGCTGCATATTCTCCATGATTTTCTCCTGAAGTAGATGATGATCTTACGACCAAGAACACTCCATAGCCGCCAGGAGACCTTCTGTCATCAGAATTGCCTGCCCCGTCCGAGTCACAGTAAGTATGAATCTCAAGAAGAGAAGGAGTGCAATGATAATACAATTTCTGCCGTCATTTAGCATGCCCCAAAGGACTCTAGCTATCCCAGGTTTGTAGATATCAAAGAACAAAAAACAAAAAAGAAAGAAAAAATTACTCTCACCGAAGGAAATTGCTTCTAGGAATTCAAGCTAACTTTTGCCATTCCAGATTGAATTGGCATGTTAATTAGTGTTTGACAAATGAAATATAAATGCGATTGCGTAATGTTGTTTTTTAAGATCCAATTTTTTTTGCAGTCATAATATTTACACGGCCCTTCCTTCAATAACAGATATGATCTGTTCTTCCTTTTCATGCTATTTTTACAGGTACTTTTCAAAGACTTGTGTAATTTTAACAAAATTCAAACTAGTTTTGATTAAGGCAGGGAAGAAAAATCAATGTAGGAAGTTTGCAAGAACTCATCCTATATGTTCTGCATTTGAAAAGTGGGCAGAGAATCGAATGTTAAAATCTTTTCAAAGCTTCTTATAGTGCTTAGTGATATTTTGCTCAGAAGAACCCAGATTAATGAAGATATCTCATGATTTTAATCTTTACTTGCTATGCATCTGTTGGTTCAGATGCAAACAGTTGCATTTGGGGGCAATGGGAATGATGCAGGTGTCCCTGACAGTGATGTCAAACGGATGCGGATTTGATTTCTACAGATCCATGGAGCTCTAATAACCTGTTCTTCGGTCCCCATGCTTCCGGTATCTGTCTGTCTTTCTGAACCAGGTAATGCCTAAACTGGCATATTTTGCACTCTTCCTGGACAAAACGTTGTTTTTGGTTGTAAATTTACGGAGGAAATATACTTGACTCTGCGAACTCAACTCTTTGTTCAAAAGCCAATGACCAGGAAAAAGGAACCGCAATTCAGTCAGGTTTGTTCTCCCGGAGAAACTATCAATGTTGATTGGCATGTCTCTCTATGTTTATGTTGGACTTACCACTTAAGTTTTTAACGTGAGATAGTTTCTTAACACGGTATTAGCACTTTGGTGACTTAGTGATCACGAGTTCGAATCTCACAATCTTATTTCTATTTGATAAAAATCAAACACAATATAGTATGAGTTTGTGCAAGTTTCAAGCCCAAAAAACTTTCACTTGAGAAGATGTGTTGGAGAGTAATATAAATCATATTCTGGAACCTCATTTAATAACTTAAACTTTTAGATGAGATGTTTTCTTACACAAGATTTTGTTTTTACAGAACTGGTTCGTATGGCTGAGAAGCACTTCATTTTGCATGCGAAAGGATGGCTATAAACAGAAATCTGTCTCCATTTTTCTCTAGTTTCATCTTATCAGAATAAACAAAGCTGCCAAATATGGCCCTGATCAGTTGTACGTATGATCTTAACAACGTTCCACACAAGCCATTCAGTCAAGATCCGGCAAATATATTGATTTTTCTGGAAGATTCTTCCCCATATCACTTATAGAAGCTCTTTCAAAAGATGAGATTTTTCTTAAAGGTGATTGGAGAAGAAACTTTTGACAAAGGTACGTCGCAGCATTCTAGCCATTGCTATAAGTGATGAACAGCTCCTGTCAAACAATTCTGTTGTCAAGATTCCTCCACTACATCTTACAAATATTTTTCCCCCTTTTTTAAGTATTTTATGTATTTGTTGAATTGTTCTTTCCAATAATTGGTGGCACGGAATACAAGGAGCACTTTCGGTGGCTGTGATGCTGTTTACTAGTAATAATCATTGGGTTTTCTTTTCTTTTATACCATCCAAAATGCTTTTCTTTTCATAGGTTCAAGAACACTATGATGTTCTCGCCTGAAATTAAAATACAGAATAAAAAATATATGTGTTTATCAAGTAGCATCACCTGATTCTGTTTGGCTCTTTCCTTTTCTAGGAAAGGGACATGCATTTGATCTGTTTGACACAATATTGCAAGGAAAGTCAAACTGGTTTTACTTTTCTGGGAAATGTAGAGATAAAAGCATAAGTATATTTAAACATATAGTTGAGCTCTTTAAGATTTTTCAAAACTAGTTGCATCTATATCTAGATTCTATTTGGGTACTTTATAATAATAATAATAATAATAATAATTATAATTATAATAATAATAATAATAATAATAATAATAAAAATAAAAATAATAAAAATATATTCGGCTAAATGGGACAAGATATAAATCCATCTAATTTTAAAATGAGTTTTTATCCTTTCAAAGTAACAAATATATCTTCTTTATTTTTATTATTTTTGTTTTTTTCAATCTTGAATGTTACTTCTTTCTTTCTTTTTTTTGATGTTTCACGGGCAGTTTGTGCGTATTTCAATTAATTTCATGGATCCTGGAGTTAACGATCATGAATGATTATCTTATTAGCAACTATAGAGCTCAAACCTGAGACAACAGGAGGAACAAACCCCTTCGTTTCAATCTCTTACCACTAGATCATATCTACTAGATGATTTTGAATGTTACTTCTTTCTTGAACATGTAACTAAATGCTATTTAATTGACACAAAAATATTATAATCATTAAAACTACTCCATCGAGCTGATTTACATTTTGATAATTTATTTCTAATTACTATAGCGAATTTCAAAAGATTCTTGAATTTCATATGTTTTACTAACATCATTTTACTGTAAGCCGATTAGGCTAAACCTTGTGTTGGAAAGATTACTTGCCTTATGTACACTTTCTGTTATTAGCAAGTATTTGTTTCCCTTTAGGACTCATCAATTCATTGTAATCAATTCCCTTAGAACTCTGCATAATTGTCGTAGAGATAGCTTGATTATAGGAAGAGATATCTTTGTAATGTGATGTATATATTTTCATCTATTCATCAATGAAAACTCACTCTCACAGATTCAATCTCTTGTTCAGTTCTATACTGGAAACTCTTGTTCACGTTTACATACAATCCATTGTTCACGTTTTACATGGTATCAGAGCAAAGGTTGAAATCCTAAATTCTCCTCTACATTCAAATCCTTTTCACACACATCCTCTCAAAATCTCGGTTCCATTGTCATGGCCAATGAAGGAACCCATCTGTCAAATCCCAGCAACATTGCTGCTTCCTCTGATTCATCCAAAACAGATCCTTTATCCAGCTACTGCAAATCAGACATCTCAAATCCATATTTCACCCATCACTCGGATCATCCAGGCCTCATTCTCGTCTCCAAATCACTGAATGGAGACAACTACTCAGGATGGAAGAGGGCCATGACACTCGCCCTAAATTCTAAAAACAAACTCGGTTTTGTTAATCGTTCAATCGAAATCCCTTCAGAGAAGACTGATCCTGAAGGCTATGCCACTTGGTCACGGTGTAACGACATGGTTCATTCATGGATCATTAATACCTTGAACCCAGAAATTGCAGATAGCGTAATTTATTATCCTACTGCCCATGAGGTTTGGGAAGACTTACAGGAGCGATTTTCTCAATCGAATGCGCCTCGCATCTTTGAGATTCAAAGGGATATCGCGTACCTTCGACAGGAGCAGCTCTCTGTCTCCACCTATTACACAAAGATGAAAGGCTTATGGGATGAGTTGGCATCATACACGGACACAGCACTTGGAACGCAAGCAGATCAGCAGCGATTGATGCAGTTCTTAATGGGTTTGAATGAAACTTACTCTGCAATTCGAGGGCAAATTTTGCTAATGAATCCTCTGCCTTCAATCCGCCAAGCGTATTCTTCAATCTGCCAAGAAGAAAAACAAAGGCTTCTCTCCGTCGCACAACCCACAACGGAACTGAGTGGGGGCGCTGCCATGGCAGTGCGCTTTAACAATCGGGGAAAACAAAATTTTGCCTCAGATGGAGAACGCCCTTTTCATTCCCCAAACAATCGTTTCCCTCAGCCACGGGATAGTCGCCCACAAAGAGAGCGCCGTTTTGACGTGGATCGGCGTCGTTTTGGGACAGGAAGAGGCCGGCCTCAATGCACTCACTGTGGAGAAATAGGACATTGGGTGCAAAAATGTTTCCAACTCAACGGGTACCCACCAAGGCATCCCAAAGGAAAAATGAATTCGAATGCTGGTGGTTTCCACGGTGGCAGTTCATATAATGGGTTTCCCTCAGCAAACCAGGTATCTGAGATGTCTACTAAAGATGAGGTAAGGCCTACGGTTTCTTTATCAGAAACCCAGCTCAAACAGCTTTTTTCACTCCTGAACAATCATGAAGACAGTTCTGGTTCGAAAGCAAATGCAGTAGCAAAACCAGGTTTGTCTGAACTTGATGAGCATAACTGGATTATTGACAGTGGAGCCACGGACCATATTACCTCTTCATCAGAATTATTAAATGAGAATGAGAATGAAAATTGTTCACTGCCACCTGTGTTGTTACCTAGCGGAGAGAAAGCGGATATTGTTGCAAAAGGGTCCTTACCCTTAAATTCAGTCTATTATTTGCATGATGTATTATATGTGCCTACATTCAAAGTCGACCTAATGTCTGTTAGCCGCTTGACCAGGAGTTTGAATTGCTCAGTGACATTTCTCCCTTATTGGTGTATTTTGCAGGATCTGGCTACGAGGAGGACGATTGGTTTGGGTAAACAACGAAACGGATTATACTATTTGGTGGCATTGGCGACGGAGAAAATTTCCACCAACCCACACTCAACCACAATTCAACCTGCATGCAACCTTACCCTCTCATCTACCGACCTGTGGCATAACCGTCTAGGACATGTCTCACCTTCCCGATTAAGTTTCCTTGCTAAAAAATTTTTAAATTTTTCAGTCGAGTCAAAAGATGCTTGCCACATTTGTCCTTTGGCTAAGCAAAGTCGTTTGTCTTTTGGTACTAGTTTTATTTCATCTACTAAACCATTTGATATTATTCATTGCGATATTTGGGGTCGTTATCGACATTCATCTATTTCTGGTGCAAATTATTTTCTCACCATTGTTGATGACTACACACGTTTCACGTGGATATTTTTAATGCGTCACAAAACTGAAGCACAAACAATTTTACGACATTTTTTCAGTTATGTCTTCACTCAATTTGATTCTCGCATTAAAATTTTCCGGAGTGACAATGGTGGAGAATTTATTTCACTCCGTCCCTTTTTCCAAGATAAAGGTGTCATTTTTCAAACTTCTTGTGTTTACACTCCCCAACAAAATGGGGTAGTGGAACGCAAACATCGACATATCTTGCAAGTCGCTCGTGCCCTAAAATTTCATGCACATCTCCCATCACAGTTTTGGGGAGAATGTGCTCTCACCGCTGTCCACATAATCAATCGGCTACCATCGCCAATTCTCTCCTTCAAAACACCTTTTGAACTCCTTTATTCAAAACCACCCTCGTATTCACATCTCCGTGTTTTTGGTTGTCTTACATATGCCACAAATGTTCATACTTCCCATAAATTCGATCAACGTGCCTTGCCCTCCATTTTTATTGGCTATCCACTCGGTCAAAAGGCTTACAAATTATTCGATTTGAAAAATAAAAAAAAATTTACTAGTCGGGATGTCAAATTCCACGAAAATGTCTTCCCATATGCCACGGTCACCCCTCTGCCCACTACCCAATCCCTAGCCCAAAATTCCGGGCCCATTCCTTTCTCAGCCCCATTTCATGATCCTTTTGAAGAAAACACTCAGACCAGCCCACCTAGCCCACATTCCCTTACCCATACTACGCCCAGCCCACCCAGCCCACCATCACTTCCACACCATCGGGCCAGCCCACAACCACACACACAGCCCACACCCTCTTCAGCCTCTCCAGCCAACGACCCGTCACCCATCTCACCTATTGCAGACCCACCATCACCTTCCACTGACTCATCACAGCACCACGACCAGACCTCCACCTCACCCCAATCAACCGAGAACCAAGCCATCCCACACACACCTACTGCTCCATCGCTCGAACCCCTCCGTCGCTCCAGCCGATCAATTGTCCCACCAATTAAACTCAAAGACTACATCTGCTCTGTTGTTTCCTCCGACCGATCATCCTCCCTCGTTCCAGCTCCGAAGAAAGGTACAAGATACCCACTGTCTAATTTTGTTTCCTACGACAGATATACACCTGCTTATCGGTCCTTTGTTGCCAACATTGACACTGTGACCGAACCCACCTCATATCATGAAGCAGCTGCCAAACCCGAATGGAAAAATGCAATGCAGGCTGAATTGGAGGCTCTTCAAGCCAATGGAACTTGGTCACTCACTCCTCTCCCGGCTGGCAAAAGTCCAATTGGTTGCCGTTGGGTTTTCAAGGTCAAGCATAAACCAGATGGGTCGATCGATCGGTACAAAGCCAGGCTTGTCGCAAAGGGCTTCACCCAATTGGCAGGAATTGACTACCAGGACACTTTCTCTCCCACAGCCAAGATAATCTCAGTCTGTTGCCTATTAGCTCTAGCTGCTGCCCGTGGGTGGTCTCTCCATCAACTAGACGTTAATAACGCCTTCCTCCACGGCGATCTACACGAGGAAATCTACATGTCTCCACCGCCTGGGCTTCGGAGACAGGGGGAGGAACACCTATTCTGCCGTTTACACAAGTCCCTGTATGGTTTGAAACAGGCATCACGTCAATGGTTTGCTAAGTTTTCCGAGGCCATACGTTCAGCTGGTTATGAGCAATCGAAGGCAGATTACTCTCTCTTCATCAGAAATCAAGGCAAGTCATTTACCATTCTTTTGATATACGTTGACGATATCTTAATTACTGGTAATGATCCTGTGAGCATAGCTGAGATTAAGACATTCATGCATAGAAAATTTCATCTTAAAGACCTCGGTAAATTGAAGTATTTTCTAGGCATTGAGATTTCCACATCTAAGACTGGCACTTTCATTTCGCAACGCAAGTATGCATTGGAAATTATTAAGGATACAGGTTTGTTGGGGGCAGCCCCTGTTGACACTCCCATGGAACGCAACCTGAAATTGTCCGACAAAAGTGATTTGCTCAAAGACCCAGAAAGGTATAGACGATTGGTTGGGAGATTGATATACCTTACGGTTTCAAGGCCAGATATTACCTACTCTGTTCACATATTAAGTAGGTTTATGCATCAACCCCGAAAGGACCATTGGGAAGCAGCCTTAAGAACTGTGAGATACCTAAAGTCTACACCTGGCCAAGGACTCTTCTTCTCGGCAACTAGTGATCTGAGACTGCGGGCATATTCTGATTCAGATTGGGCAGGATGCCCACTTACAAGAAGATCAACCACGGGATACTGTGTATTCCTAGGTCCCTTGCTGATTTCATGGAGATCAAAGCGTCAGAAAACCGTATCCCTCTCCTCGGCAGAAGCAGAATATCATGCGATGACAAGAGCTTGCTGCGAATTAACATGGCTACGTTGTTTACTCAAAGATTTGGGTGTGTTACATCAGCAGTCCGCATTATTGTATTGTGACAATAAGGCTGCCATACATATAGCAGCAAATCCTATTTTTCATGAGCGGACGAGACATATAGAAATGGACTGCCACTTCATAAGGGATAAGGTACAAGATGGCTCCGTAGAAACAAGATTTGTGAGTTCTGAAAATCAGTTAGCCGACATTTTGACTAAGGCATTGGGAAAGGAATTGTTTGTTCCCATGGTTCGCAAGTTGGGATTGCAAGACATTCACTCTCCAACTTGAGGGGGAGTGTTGGAAAGATTACTTGCCTTATGTACACTTTCTGTTATTAGCAAGTATTTGTTTCCCTTTAGGACTCATCAATTCATTGTAATCAATTCCCTTAGAACTCTGCATAATTGTCGTAGAGATAGCTTGATTATAGGAAGAGATATCTTTGTAATGTGATGTATATATTTTCATCTATTCATCAATGAAAACTCACTCTCACATATTCAATCTCTTGTTCAGTTCTATACTGGAAACTCTTGTTCACGTTTACATACAATCCATTGTTCACGTTTTACACCTTGGAGGTTAATGGAATTTACACATGATATTAAATTAATAATTTCTAGGTTTAGAATTGACAAAGATGGTGACGAAAATTCATGTTGGATTTCTTATGCAAATTACAAAGTCCTAAGACACTTGGAGCAAGCACTAACTGAAGAGAAATAAACATAAAACTACAAATGATGAACCACACAAACACCACCCACTTGAGAATTTTCAGTTCGTTGTTTCAAGAACAATTAAGCTCAAGATACAATCCCTGGCTTTCGGCTAGCTCGCCATGGCTGCTCCGACAAATCACACAGCCACCGGCTTAATAGCTTGTCTTGAACGGCTTGTAAACCTTAAGGTCAAGCACAACACCAGCAATTGAGCCTGCAGCAGCCACGACTGAAATCACAAGGCAAGCCATGCTCAGCATCTGGAGGCAAATCCATCTTGTGCTCCATTTTGGTATCTTCTTCTGTACAATGTACATCTCCACCGGAAAATAGACTGTCAGAGGCCAAAAACCAAGTGCACCGAGAATTCCGACAACATCGTTAAAGAATGGGAGCAACATTGATATAACAGTGGTTAGCAGCACAAATATTGTTCTCCAGACCAATCTAAATAGATTCAGCTTATACGGCCTACAACCTGGGACTGGGATTTTGAATTCCTTGGTGATGAAGTAATTTTCAGGCCATTTTTGGTTAGCCCATTTCTCGATGAAAGCAAAGAGAGGCTGGCAAAACACCTGATATGCTCCAACTAGGTGGATTACTATGGCAACATTAGCAATATCAATAAGCCAGTATGGGTTATAGAAACCGAAGCCAGTGAGGAGATTTCCAGGAGCTTGGTCTCCAAAAGCTGCATATCCCATGCAACCGCAGAGCATGTAGAAAGTTGTTGTCACTACAACGCTTATCTTGGCAGCTTTCTTCATTGTCTTTGATTCTGCTGGTGGAGATTTAATTGTGTCCTGTAAGGAAAAGCACAGTATTGCTAAATCACTCAAAAAATATCATATCGACTAGCGAAAAAATGGCCTCTGATCTGATATTAAGTGATCATACATACTTGAATTTCTATAAGAATGAGAGAATATGAATAGGCAAAGGCTATGTCCCCAAGTGCTTGGAAACTCCTCCATATCTTCTCAGTTTCGGTTACGGTTTCAATGCTTATCCCGGTCAGACTACCCTTGAAAGTTCCATTAGCTACAATCCCAGAGAAAATAGAAAATGAAAGTTTCATTAGCCGCAAACGTTAGAGATGCATAAGGAAATAAAGACACTCTTTGTCGGGCGGAGATACATATAGTTAAAGCAAATATTGACCTGCAACTTTGCCAATGCCAAGGCCAAGACCAATGGTAGAGTAAGTAAACGACATGACCGCGGCAACGATAGAGAGCCACCACAGCTGATCGAAGTCTGGAATCTGAGAAAGTAGAATTTCTGTGATGCCAAAAATGATCATGTACGGGTTGCTCGAAACGTGACATGGGTTCTGTCCACCGCTTTCATGGAAACAGTTTGACCTTTTGATTGCCCTGCCAGTAACCATGAACCAAACTTATCAATCAAGCTTCAAAGAAAACAAGGAAAAACAAAGAAGTTAACGGAGTTTCTGTAAGAAGACCAACTCACATCATGCTTATGGATGACGCAATGGTGTAACCGATTGCAATACCAAATATGCCTATGTACTGAACAAGGCCACACAAACTGACTTTCACTCCTCCTGAGAAGCATTGAAGACAAGAGAATCTTAACATCGGTGAAATAGAAAAAAAAAAGAAACCTTCCAGTATGGTCTATATTAGGGCTGCAGTATTGTATATTCATACAATGCTTGGACAAATGAAGTTTATTTTTATGATACCAAGAATGGATTGAACAGCGTCCATGTACGTATAGTTTCTTTTTCCTGTATCAGGATCGCCAGTCCGGTAGCAGTCACTGAGTAGAGATGAGGTGTAGTATGTAACGAATGAGAACAGGAACATCACAGCAGGACCGGCAATCCATCCCAGTTGAGCTATAGCCCATGCCAAGGAAAGAACTCCTGATCCTATCACTGCTGTTATTATGTGGGCACTCGCAGTCCATAGAGTACCTGAAGACACAAACCAACCAACCAACAGGAATATGAAATGTTTTCTTACTGAACAAAGTTTTCTACAAGAAACAGAGTGAAAACAGGGGAAGGACGGAGAAGATTACCAGTTCTTTTAAGGCGGCCATCATCATCAAAGCACTTGGAGCCATTCTGAGGAAGTACATCAATAGAGATGTCAAAGACTTGGTGATGGCTGTGGAGGTGGTGGTTGTTTTGGTAGTTCTTCGAGGCAGCATTCTCACCCATCTTGTACTGGGAAAGGGCCAAAAAAGCAAAGCAAAGCCTTAGTGACTGAAGTTGGAAACGAGACTTGTTGTGACAAAAATGAGTGATTAAAATGGCTTAGCAAGCAGAGGTCCAAATTGGGTTTTCTTACTTATCAACAACTCCTAGCCAAATATGCACAAATGATGGAGAGTAAACTTGTATGCACCACCTAAATCTCAACTTCTTGGCTATGTTAGGTCTCAGGAATTCTTGCTGGGAAGATAGGAATGGGGAAGGCAGCGGCTAGTAAAGTTGAGCTTGGGAATGGTGAGTGTGTGTGGGTGTGCTTATATATATATATATAATGATAGAGTGGACTGCACCCTCTTACAATGAACTGTGTTTGTTGAGCATTTTGGAGTCCCACCTTTATCAATCTATCATTAGTTTACCACTACGAAAAAAAATAACTTAAACCCAGCTCTGAACAGTACGAAACCAGCCTACCTTTTCATCATGTATACAATCAATTCAACTCTTTTTGATGAACATCAAAAAATTCAATTCTTAAAACAACCGAATGTGAAACTGTGTTTTTGGTAGGGTAATGCTCATTGTTCAATGATATGTTGTGGTCTCATAGAGCTACACGTTTCGTTTTCACTGTGGATACTATGAATGCCCGACATCTAACACGTGGTGTGATCTCTAGATTGTGCGAGCTTGAATGATGCAGTGAAAAAGGAGTGAACAGGAAGAAGAAGGCCCAGAAGATTGTCACAAGACAAGTACAACTGAGGGTGTGCCACTAACCCTAATTGCACCGTTTCAAATAACCCATCAACGACATCAAAGACCATATCTGGGTCAACTCTTTATCTCACTTTTATTTCTCATGCAAAATAATGCAGGAACCGAAACCTGATGCCGAGAGAGAGATGTGGGCTCGACCATTTCTAACAGTGAAACACCCCCAGAAGAGAAAGATCGTTCTTTCCTTTTCTTTTAAAAGTCATGTAACCTGGAATCATGCATTAACTCGATACACTAAATCATAGTTAAGCCGCTTCTACTCAGCTTTTGATTTCATCCAACTCCTACAATATCTATCTATCTATCTATCTATCTATTACATACCACTAGCTAATTAATCTCTAGTAATTAATGGTAATATTATTGACTTAATTATTCACTATAGTGTCACAAAACCATCGAAGTAATTAATGAAGTTTATTTTAAACTCAGGACTTGTTTAATAATGTATCTGCATATATTTTAAGAATACTCTTTAAAATAATTGATGTATTTAAAACATAAATCAATTTTAAATTTCTTAACCAACCATTTGTCTTATAAATAGCGCTTGAGAATACAAACCGCAGAAGCACTTCGTGTAGAATTCTCATAGAAAGAGAAAAAATGAAAAAGGAATTAGGAGATGATGATTCATTACCTGCATTATCTTAGGCTGTAGCTAGCCCTCCCTCTTCTCCCTCAAGTTGAGGGATTCAAATATGTACAGAAGAGGGTTTTATTAATTAAAAAAAGAAAAATATAAACAGATGGGTTGAGATAACCAGTTAATGGGGCTGCACTGTCTTTGCCTTGGATCTCTCGAGTTATATATACATGGAGAAAGCAAAAGCATGCAAGGCAACTATGGCAGATTATACTCTTTTTAATTCATCAATAAAGGCAATCTCGTAACGTGTCTACTCTCTCCTCCATCCTTTGTTGCAGGGAAGAATAAATGCTTCCTCCCCCGCCGCATCTTTGAGCGCATATAGAAAAATGTTTACGCAATTGATTGGATGCGGCAGCTGGTCCTGCAGTGAAATGCTTTCTGTCCACCACCCCTCCCTCCCCTGCTCGTAAGACTGATTAAATAATGGTCTTGTGATATCATTATAAGCTGTTATCTACGTTCGTTTAAGATTAGTTCCTTAATCCTGGAGCAAGATCATTGACAGATTGCATGCATGCATGCATGTAGAATGAATATATTAATTATTGAGACGCTAATAATATTTGTAAGAAAATGGAAATGTTTTATTAATATTCTTTTTATTATTATTTGCTGAATTACATGCAGCTTATAACTAGGTTAAAAATGATGTTAATGGAAGCTTTGGATAAATAGCTACCGCGATCGATACATCCTGTCAGAGCAAATGTCATGGTCTGGTGGATCAATCCTCTTCTGAAAAATTAGAGCCCTCTTGGCTGCAGCATAATTTCTCTATTCTATAATTTTATGATAAAATATTGTTTGTAATCATATCATAATGCTGCAGCAACCACCGTTGAAAGTGGCTTTCATGGTTTGACCACCACCACCACCACCACCTCCCATTTTGGGTGGTGGGTTCCTTCAGAGCAGGATGATTGGTGAGTACTTGCAGTCCATCAAGCTATCATAAGGCCGTAACGTGACGTTGAGATGGCCCCTCGACTACTACTCTAGTTTGATGATATAAGCGTAGCTTTTAGGATGATGTCATGCTATTGCTATCCCTATCCAACGTAGGTAAATTCTAAACCTAAAAGCATAGGTTTCGACGGAGTCTTATTTTATTTATGGCCCAATACAACCATCTTTATATTAAATAATATAGAAACACTAAGAGTTTATTTGTCTCATCAAGTATTGTGCCTTTTTTGGTGGTGAGCCCGCCACAACAACAAAAAAAACATATAATTTTCATGTTTTTACTCTTGTTTTGTGCTCATGAAGGTTATACTTTATAATAATAAAAATATAAGCTTAGGGACCTAGTTCAATGTGCGCAACCATATATATATATATATATATAGTCAAGCTATATATAGTCAAGCTAGCTTATCTGTATCTATAATTTAAGAGTCCTCTAATGCTAATAGAAAAAGGAAGAAAGTGAAGACCACTATCTATATATCCAAGTTGTTTTAGCAATGGCAAAATTCATGGTGTAAACAGTCAATTTAATTTTAATGATATTGCTCTATAGTCATGTGTGATTCATGTATACTATGCAATTAAGTGTATGTCTTATAATTGATCCAAAAATAGATTTAGGTCACTAAGTTATCATGTGACTTATAAGTCATTGAGTCAATTGTTTTTACTAAAACAATGGTGTTCTGTTCTTTTTTAAAAAAAATGATTGGTGTTAACATGACCCCTTAGACTTAGAATTGTTTGCATGGTAACTAAATCGTCAAAAATCTAGCTGAGATCAACCCTATTTCATCGAGTTAATATCTTAGAAGGAGAACTTGGAGCAAGTATGGACACGTGTTAGTATTTTCTTATGGGAGAACATACAGAATCTCTAGAGCACTTACTATTATTGAAGTGAATGGGTCCATGAACAAGGTGAAGGCGACCTCCATGCATATGGACACAGACTGATGATATAGTAGTGATTTAGAATAACTAGAGAAATGGTGGTGGAGAAATCACTATCCTGCTCGACCATCTCCTTCAAGCACAGTTCGTGAACAGTGTATATTAGGTTTTTGCTGGTGTTGTCCATCTTCAGAACCAAATTTAAAAACAGATAAATTTGATATCCAATTATCATATTGTAAAAACAGATAAATTTGACATATTGACAGTTTTCTTTCTAAAATATAATTAAAAAATAAACATATTGATGAAATTAATTTAGATGCAATAGGGGCCACGCCCAGTACGGTATTTGCCGGCAATAATTCAAGCACAATTAATAAGTGTATGACTGATTGCATTGTGGATGTAGCAGCTAGAGGCTAAGATGGAAGAGAACCCCGGGAAAGAGACTAGTTAATGCCCATCTCCAGCTCTTTCATCATCCAACCAAACTTTTAGATAGAGAAGGTTGCAGTTGTTGTTTAACACAACAGCAGTGTTCTTTAGTATTGAGTAGGCTGTATTACCCAACAAGATTATTCTAAACGTTTTAGTCAAAACTAAACTTAGTTCCTAAACTTTACTTCTTTTATCTGAGTATCCGTCCAGATTTAACGTGTTTATATATTCAGCAAATATAGAGAAAACAAAAGGCTATGTCTGTGGAATCATGCAGAGACAGTAGTGCGTTTATATATACTACAGAAGCTTGGAAGACTGGAGTAAGTTTACGTGTTTATATTTATTCCATGACATCTGAATTTATGATATTAGTACAATCTAGCATTTCACTGCGGTATTCCAACAATTTATCTACTCTGCATGCAGTGTTTTCTGGAAACTTAAACGGTTACTTACAGAATTTTTATTGTCCAGTCATCAGAAACTAGGACAGCGGGTTTGCGGATGGTTAACACAGAAGATCCACGGCTTCCTCCAAGCATAAGTGGCCCAAGTTCAACTTCAACCTTCTGATTTGCTGGTTCAATTAGAGCATTCTTCGGTCCAGGAGCGTAGCCTAACAGTATAATCCTTTCGATTATGCTCTTTGAAGAAAATTGGGATTTGCTACTGCTGAAGGGGGCTAGATTTATGGATGTAAGCTTTCCATTTGCAAAGACAAAGCGGCGATGGATGTATGCCCCTTGCAAAAATTCAAAGCTTTTACCGTCATCCATGTAGAGTTCACCTTCAGCCGCTTGAGAACTGTTTACAGCTATCACCTGTACCAACAGAGATAGGTCACTCATGTTTTCAGTAACATTCAAGAGCATATTATAAAGTCAATTACAGAATAAATTGTAACGAAATAGCAGCATCGAGCCTTACAAAAAACAAGTCGAAATTGCAGTTATTTGTTCACTGAAACAGCTTAAGATTGTGTGATTCAGCATATAAACACAAGAATATTATTGCCAATGTAACATTTGTCAAGTAATGCTATACGAAGCTAGAGAGAGAGTGAACCAAGATCCAACATGTCCCCATGTACTTTAGTGACAAATTAAGAAAACAGCTGCTAAATTGGATAGCTCCACAAAACAGAACTTATAAAACAGTTGAAGAGCAGAAGTTACCAGGCAAGTTAAAAGAAATTCAAGAACAATGTATATTAATGCCAAAATCCAAAAGGTAGAGAGTTGAGACTGGCATGTCCCAACAAGCATCAGACCATTAGCTACATACCAATGTATAAGGATCTTTCACCATCTGTGTTGAGCTTCGACGAAGCCGGTCTTTCCTGGGAATAATAGTTCCAGCCCTTTGGAGAGCAGGAACACTCTCTGCAGCATCCATCTTATGCGTTTTACCTCCCATGTATGCGTCTCCATTTCTAATGTCATACCATAATTCTTTCCCTGGCAGGTAAACAGATGCATATTTTTTCCCCTTGACAGAAAAAACCATCGAGATTTTAATTCGAGGAACAGAAGAGAATAAAAAAGGGAAAACAATGAAATCTATCAAAAAAATGAAGAAGTTTTGGTGCAGTAGCACCTCGGTGTAGATTCCTTGCACAAGGAGGCTACTTCCGATCATGAAAGCCTCATCATTGCTAAAAGTAGCTTCATCAGAAGGAAACTCCATCCACAAGGGGCGCATAACAGGAAGACCAGTAGTGTTTGCCTCTCTAAATAATGTGTAGAAGTAAGGGAGCAACATGTAACGAACACGTATGGCCTCTCTTATTAGACGTGTATTTTTCTCTCTGCAATAAAAGACATCCATTTACCATAGTTATTAGATAATCAACTTGCTTAAACTAAACAATGGATGAATGCAATAAGGAAAAAGAAACACCGTGAAAATAATAGGTCGTTACAAACATGAAAAAAAATGGTTTCAAATTATCCAAACTTGTGGCAAAACAGAATTATTTTAGGTGTCAAATTATCCAGACTTGTGGCACATGCCAACACAAAATTTTCCAGATTTATAAACAACAGATTTCAAAACATCTTCATTTTCCTGTTTCACTCACCATCTACATGAAGTCTGGTCCTCCTGTTTGGGCATGTGTGCATGGCATACATATGAGTTCAAGACCATCAGCTGTATCACTTGAATTTATTGCTCCGAGACAACAATGCCCAGAAACACTTAACCACTGATATGATCTCATGCTCACATGGGCAAGGCACAAATATATAAAGTAAAAGATTATCTCCTTTGTAAAACCAAGTGAGTTTTTTTCAGTTGGCAGATATGAAAGCATCCAACTAGACATGTTTAACAGACAAAAAACTGGCCAGACTAGGAAAGGTAAGCATCCACTAACCAGAGAGCATTGCCAAAGCTTATCAGTTCCACAAAATCCCCTCTCAATTGGCTATATATTAGTAGATTCTAGAGCAGTTTAAACACATTTTAGACCAAAACTGTCACAAAGAACGCAAAAACTAGCAATCTCGCCAAGAAATAATAGGTACAAAAACAGACTCAAATCCAAAAGGAAAGGAGGGAAATGATAGCCAAGCAAAAGGAATCATGCCGTAATTACAACACAAAAATAAGGACAGAATAATGTTTGATCTCTATATACTGGAATAATGGGTATGCCAAGATTGAAAAAGGGAAGAAGAGTGAAAAATACACAGGAACAATGTAAAACACCATTACCAATCAATGCTTTCATGCACCAAGCAGCAAAAAGGACATATATAGTTGGGTGAGATAAATAGAAAAGTAGGAATTTAGTACCCAAATAACCAAGGTTCTCGTCTCTTGGTGTCCTGATGTGCATGGCCCCTGAAAAAAGGATAAAAAGCACCAAGTTGATACCAGCGAACAAGTAACTCGGGCCCTGGGTTGCCAAAGTACCCACCAACATCCGCACCTAGAAGCCAGAGTTTGAAGAATAACAAAACGACCAACTATGACCATCCATTAAAACAATAAAAGTGATAAGTGTATATATATATATATATATATATATATATAATGCATTTACCAGAGAATGAAATTCCAGTGAGACCAAGAGTCAGAATCATTGGAACTGAAACCCTTAGGTGATCCCAATCTGCAGTGTTATCTCCTGTCCAAACAGGTCCGTATCTTTGACTTCCAGGGAAGAAGGCTCTTGACAAAACAAAAGGTCTGTCATTCCCACCTCCACGCTTTAGAAGACCATTTGATGTTGCCATGTGGAAGTAGTATCCGTAGGAATTATGCAACTCCCTGTGTTCTATGCCTCCCAGGTGTAAAGCATCTCTAGGCATTGACACCTGATAACAACAGCCATTGAGTTCATTTAAACTCTTTAGTCTCTGTTTATGCTTTTAAAAATGTTATAATGGCAGAATTATCTCCAGCCCAGTTCAGAATACTCGGAAGAAGCGTGAGAAAAGGACAAGGCAACTCCGAGAAATTCTAAAATTATCTGACAGCCTCTGCCCAGAACATTATTTTTGCCAGTCATTGCGGGCAGAACTGGAAAAGTAGTCACCATGAAAGTCTTTTTCCATCATTTAGGTTCTCAAGTTCATGGACAAAGTGCATGTTCCAAGTAGCTAAGCCATCAAATAAATTCCTGGTTTCTATACAAGGATGCTACACCTTAGGGATTGTGATAGTGAAGTTCGTGTCAGCTACCACCACAGCTACAATAAAATGTCTGATATACAAAATAATCATTTTGATGCTTTCCTTCCTCAAGATATTGCTTCATCTCACATTATTATATCAAGTGGAAGCCAAAATCTATCCACGAATCAAACATGCATACTCCTAGAAAGATAATAGAATTTGTCACATCAGCTACCAACTGATATAAATAAAGAAATGTAGAACATATAATAAATGGCAGTATAAAAAGGAAGGAGAGAATAATGCAAGGAGCATACCTCAGGGCCATTGAACACAGAAGGCTCATTCATATCATTCCAAATATATAATGAAGGAGTCGAACCGACATAATTCTCGTACGAGAACTTATCACCCCACCACGACCTAATCTCAGGATTAACCATATCCAAGTAAGATGATGAACCAGGCCAGCACCACCCATCAAAATCCTTCCCACCAGCATCCTTCACATAATACCCTTTCTCGGCAGCCTCCTTGTGCAACCTAAAGGAATCATCCCTCTTAATATGAGGATCCACGATTGTCACCATATGCCTCCCTTTCTCCGCCAGCTTCTTTTGCATCTCCTCCGGGTGTGGAAACAGCGCTGAATCCCACGTAAAATACCTTCTACCATCCGTATGATCGATATCAAGCCACAAAACATCGTACGGAATATCATGTTCATCAAACTTGGCATCCACATTCTCCACATCCTCTTCATCCCTATAATTCCACCTACATTGATGATATGCAATCGAAAACAACTGAGGCATCGCAGGTCTCCCCGTCACACTGGTATACTGCCTCACAACTTCTTTCGGACCCGGACCAACAAAGAAAAAAGCATCAACAATCCCAGCTTCGCTCATCCAAAACGTATCAATCCTCTTCTGCTTCACCCAATCAATCCCAGACTCCGCATCCCACCCATCTCCCAGCACATCAATCTGCATTTCCGCAGCATTCAACCAAAAAAAACCCGCGCTCCTCCCTTCTTTCCCATGAGAAATCATCAACGGGAGCGACCCATACAATCCAAATGGAGACTCGCTCAAATACTCAAACACATCCAAATTAAACAACCTATACGGCTCCACATCCTTCTCCACTCCTGGCCCTCTAGTCGGCTTCAATGCCAAACTCATGGCGCGTTCGGGAATCCCAGAAACAAATTCAGCACTATAAAACGACACATCAAAGCTAATCGATTGCGGACCATACGGCCTCGTGTCCGTATGACCCCTAAATCTCTCTTCCCAATTCTCACCATCTTCTTCCCCTTCCTTTTTCACTCTTAATTGCTCGAAATCGAGTAGTTGATGAGAATTCAACGAAATTAACTTCTGATTACCCGATTGCTTATCGCGAACGTAAATCTCAAAAGGATCGTGACGGAGAACAGCGTCGTAACCATCCGATAAGTAAACAACCGTTGACGGAGAGGACTCGTCGTTAAGAGTTTCCCTGGAGAGTCGTTGGAGCCAGAGTTTGTTCGAGTCGAACTCTGGAGTGGTGACGTCAGGTACCTGAAACCGTGTTTTAGGACAGGGCGGGTCGGAGTGGTCGTAATCTTCGTCGATTTTGAGACGGAGGATTCCGTCATGGTAGACGGAGAGGGAGAGGATCAAGGGTCGGATTTGGTCTTCATGTTCGGAGAGGAGAGTGGCGGTGAGTTCGCCGTTGGAGATGGAGATGTTGCGAGGGGTTAAAGTGCACCCGCCAGGGGAGCGGGAGCGGGCTCGGGCTCGTTTGCAGAAGGGAGTTTGGTTGCAGTTGCGGAACTCATCTCGTTTGAAGGAAAGGACTGTTTGGGAGGAGAGGAAGAGGAGGGCGAGGAGGAGGGAAGTGAGGGGTTTCATTGGAGAAGAAGGTAAGAGACGAGAGATGCATGGAATGGAAAACAGGGGAATGAAGGACATCCCGCCATGACTATCTACAAGTGAGTTGACTGGACTTTAGTAGAGTAGAAAGAGAATAATAAGTAATAAATAATAATTGATAGTTTCCATAGCGTTGCCCTCTTAAGAGATCCTGTTTCGATGATCAAAGAAATCATAAGAGCCGGCCGGCACCCAAATCTAGTAGCCCCACTTCACCAGAATTCTTGAAACATCGATGAAATTGCTTAAACAATCAGTTCAGGCTAGCCAAGAAGCACCTGCTAACGCAGTTGATTACTTTCGGCAGACTGAACGTTCAGTGTTCTCCATGCACGGCTTGCCATTATTCATGAACTGGCACGGTTTTGGCATAAAATAACACTCGGTGATATTATAAAAGCACGCATTGTATGATCATTGAATATGAAGAAAATGTTGATGGGATCGGTTTTAACCATGAATCAAAGTTTTTAAACCCAGCACAAGATCCAGTCAGGGGTTGATTTTGGCTTGATGATATTGGATGATTTTCGCAAATCAAGATTTAACCTGCTGAGTGATCTTCCATTACCCATTTTAAAACATAAAGCTATGCATGCATACTTTTCCTCTCGTGCTGCAAAAATCATTAATGGTTGTGGGAATCAAGGCGTGTTATTTCCACCCAGTTTCATGAGCCAGTCAACAGCTACAAGATGACAAATTAGGCAAAAAAAAGAAGAAGAAAAAGCTTGCGAAAGTCTTGGCCACTCAAATTAAAGCATGCGAAACACAGCCCTGATTTTTATTGCTTTGTCGATATGGGCACCACATAATTACGAGACATGCCCCCTTTCCTGATTGATATCCGACCATCACCTTGTACTGAGAACAAGGAGGCACAGGTTGCTTGCTTGCTTAACATACCCTCCTGGAGGTCTTGCCGTTCCAAATTGGTGGTGCTTTGCTTTATATATTTTTGTGAAGATTTATTTTCCTTCTCTACAATTCAAAGATACAAATTCTTCTAAAACTTATTTATCGTACCTTTTTTTCCCATCAAATTTTGAAGTAATCCATTATCCTCAATCCTCATATATATATATATGAGGGATGGGATAGGCAAATGTCGTGTTAAAAACTTAAATATCAAATTATTTCCTTTATATATATATATTTATATAGTAAGATTCATCACAATTTTTAAAATAATTATTTTATTTGATTATATCTAATAAGAAATATATATTAGCAAACTCAATATTATCGGTGTAATAAAGTATTCGAAGCACAGGAACAGAAGAAACTCGGTTGCTTTGGATACGGTTTAATCCCTTAACCCTGAACTGAAGATTGTTTGTGATTTCACCCCTGAAAGTACTGGGTCGCGTAAAAGTAACGATCACGTGTCCTGCAGTCTGCTTCTGGCTGTCAGCTAGCTAGAGTTTTTTCAGGTCGCTTTCCTTCACAAAAAGTCCATGGAAGCCATAAGGAACCCGCCGGGGTAACTTCACGGCAGCCACAATATCAAGCACGGGTGATTTTGCATCCATCACCAAGAACTTGGACTCTCCTGCCATCTCATCATGAACATACGACACCACGTACCCATCATCTTCCTCTGCCTCTGGATTCTCAGGCTCCCTGGCTACAAAGAAAGGCTCGCCACCGAAGCATCTTGGCCCATATATCCTGCTAGCCACCGTGCATTCCCGCCGCTCTCCGCCGGACACATCAAGCTTCACCACCCCTGATATCTTCGGCATCGGGTCACCAATTGCTGCGTACACGAATCTGTTCTTTTTCCCTAAATAAGCTGGGTTAATCACCCCGAAGTCCAGGTTTCTAGCTGAAACTGGGTTTCTGGTAACTATGCCTGTTCTCAAGTCTATTCTCACTTTCTCAACCAAGGCATGGATAAGGTCCATTCTCTCCAGCGTGTGTTCTACTGATAAAATGTTTGGGGCCAACATGACTATGGCATCCTCTTCGTCCCACGCGTTGATTGCGTGTATGAGGTTGAACCCTGGCACGTCGAACCATTTCATCTCAGACTCATCCTTTGCATATCGAGGGATGATTCCAAGCCTAGGTACTTTTGCCGGGTCCGAACCCACAGGCGAGCCTCCTCCAAATATCATTTGCATGGGGTTCATCCCAATCTGTATGTCAGCAAATATAGCATATTTGCTGCTAATTCCAAAGTCATGGAGGAAAGAAGGTCTCGTCATGGAAAATATGGGAACATCTGGTTGTTTGTTTCCATTTCCATCGAAGCGAAAGTATGTTAGAAATGGAGGGACAGGACCAGATCTGAAAGCAAAGGCCTCCCCTGTCTCCAAATCTATCTTGGGGTGAGCAGTCATGCTCATCAGCAGCTTCCCATCAAAATCCCGACGACCCAGCGTCTCTATGTCTCCATTTGATGTCAAACGAACAGCATAAGGTAGATCCGACTCGCCAAGCGCGTAGAGTCGGTTTCCAAAATATGCCAAGCTAGTGTTTGCTAGACCAATACCATTAGCTGGGTTAACTTGGCCTGCTAGAATTCGGAAAGCTGACAGAGCACCGCGAGCCGCGGAGGCAGCAAGTCCATTGAATCCAGAGAAGACATTTGGAAGTAGAGGAGCCCCAGCATCGCGCTCCAAGGTATATTTGTAAGTCTTGATGTAGCGACTGCAAAGAGTGGCTTTCCCCTGGGAGATCCTGACGGAGTGAAGCATGCCATCGCCGTCAAATAAGTGGTAAGGTCCTCGAGGGAGGAACTGAGGATTAGGGCCATTGCGGATGTAAGCACCATCGAGGCATGATGGTAGAGATCCATGGATTACCTCACACTCAGTTGGAGGTAGCTCATCAACTGGAGCAAAGTTATCACTAAGTACATATCTAGGATCAACTGATGGCCGAAGCGGAGGGTCTATGAAGTTGTTGATGACGTCTTCCAATACATTGAAGATCATGGTGGGCTGCAGGTTTGGCTCTGCAACTCGTCTATCATTCGCAGGATATTTTCTTGTCGATTGTGTTGATGAATTTGTTGCAGCGGGCAAGGTTGTTGTTGTTGATCCAGGGCGTGAAGTTCTGCTGGTGGCAGGTGATCTCGTGGTTGCGTTTCGGGGTTTTTCTTCAATTCTTGCTGATGATACATTGAGGGGAGGAGGAGGACGGCGAGAAAGAAATGATGGTGTAGCTGTGACAGCAGATTTAGGAATGGCCATTGCCATGGAACCGGTGAGGAGCTTTGAAGTTTGATTCGCAGAGAGGAAGGAGTAAGATGAGGCATCCATTTTGTTGCCATCAACTCGTAATCAACTGCATTAAAGATACAGAAGGAAAGCTGAAGAATAAAGTGATCACGTCCAGGGGTGGGGCTTTTAACTGCTGATGCTTATTTTGATAGCAAGTGATTATAATCTTTTCTAACGTCTTTTTTATTTAAAAATATATTAAAATAATATTTTATCAACTGTTTTTAAAAAAATATTAGCATATTAAAACCCATTTTTCGTATAATAATAATAATAAATAAAAAAACTCTTCCTTTGTTATCTGGGATACTCTCAACTCCTTGGATCCACTTCCTTCCGCACGTACGTGGGTCCACTCGGGAAATAATATCTGACAATGTATGGCCCACGGCATCCTCGCTTTAATTGAAATTATCTCCGATGACAAATTTTTCAGATAAAACCCTTTAATTGAAATTTTCTCCGATGACAAATACTCCGTTAAGAAGATTAGATGAATCCAAACGGACAGTATCAAACTAGAAAACGGCTAGTTAACAGCTGGGAAGAGTGTCTGAGATATTGACCTCAACTTGTTCATGAATTTGGCCAGGCAATTCTTAGAATAACAGCAAAGCTCAAGCGTAAAACGAACGAAGAAAAATGGAGTGATTATTAGCTATGAGTGTTTTATAAATAATAATTAACAGCGAAATGATGTCAAACTGTGAGATTATCTAAAAGAAGTCCCTGCACTGAATAGAATTGCTGTGGCGGGTGATAACGGGAAGCATGTTCTTGCAATCCTGTTCTTGAAACAGTGTCTACTGAGATGTGGAGAGGATCCCCACCAGATTCCTCAAGCAGAACCAGGAGGTTTCCTGAAGTGTTAAGAAAAGCCCGAGGTATATGGTACCTAATATTTACCAAAAAATAATAATCAAATTTCACTCAGAGCCTGTTTGTTCTTCGCTAAATTCATTTAAATCAGAACAAATTTATTCGGACAGAACATAAGGGAAATACTTACAATGTCTGTGAAGGCTGCCCTCGAGAAGTGAGAAATGAAAGCCAGTAACGTCCGATGCTTTGTCCATTCACCCACGCTTCTCCCTTCCCCATCGTTCTGAGGTTTAGAACTACTGGGTCGTCACCCTTTGGCGCATCAAATTCAATCTACAAAACCATCAATTTATGCAAACAAACAAGTTTCAATTGGCCACCCACAGTTTTATCTGGATCCATGGATCCATGTTTCCCACCTCAAGAAATCACATCTGTTGGTGATTTCACCAGGGGTTTACAGCAACAGCAACCAAGAGCTCGACTCGAATCAAGCTCTATTTTGAACTAGAAGAGATATGACTGATTGACTTGATACGTTGACTTCTGACTTCATTGTTTGAGCAATCCTATCCAATACTAGTTGGAATGTTGGATCGACACCAAGAATGAAATAATATAATTTTGATAAAAATAAATGATTTCCCCCCTAGTCAAACCCACCTCAATCCGACAACTATGCTACCCACAACTTAATTATCAGCAGGGGCTTTGCTTTGAGTTTAAAATTTATAATAGCTACGATGGAAAACTCATTAATATACCTTAAACCAAGTAAGTGGTTGATCCGTAGCTGAAGCAACTTCATTCCATTCAATGTTGCCCAAATGTTCTCTCATGTAAATGTTCAAGTTCTCTCCACTCAGCCCTACCTGGTGTTTTTGAACGCAGAGTGGATATGTCAAAAGCAACAGGTTACTCACGTACTTGTTTATTCAGGTAATCTGGCTTGCTATACTACAAGAATAAGCATCAAATACACGAGATACCTGATAACCCCATTCATAATTATTGGTAAAATTATAAACCTCTTGTTGAGCACATCTAATTTCCACCCTCGTTAAGCCTGCATATCTTCTCTCCAGAAAAGCTCCTGAATCCTTTAGAGAAGCATGAAAAAAGAAATTTTGAGTAACCTGAGTGATCAATGGAATTCTTTCCAAAGCATTGGCCATGGAAATATGATTTTCATAACAAAAAAGGAAAAAGAAGAACTCAAAGATGTTTCAAAATATTACCGGCAATCCAACCATAGTGCTGAGTATAGAAATATTGTTCATCTCATCATTCAAGACTATCGGCGCTTCCATTGTAAAGGGACCCTTGGCATCCTTACTTCCATGTGCGGATCCTGAGAAGAATAATATTAGCACAGCGAGTGAGTAGAATTACAACATATTTTTCTGCTAAGATATCATAAACCACTTCACAGCTCCTGGGGATCTAAGCCAGTGTTTTTAAAGTTCAGACTCGAGTTACTAAAATTCAGGGGTAGATGATTATTCACTTCTCAGTGTTTAGAAAAGATGCAGGAATTTACAATATTAATTAGTGATGAACAGTAGCTAAAAAAATGATGGAAAGATATGATTTCCCCTAGCAAATACTGCAAAGTAAATCTAAAAAAATAGTGTTAATGTCTTAGAAGCCACCAGTCAAACTGATTAATTCTAGCTTCTTAAGTGAATTTTTACTGACACGACAAAAAAAATTCAAAAAAAGCAACCTGCGTATTTGTTGTTGACAAAAGCAGACGCAACATGTGCGAGAGACTCCACATGAAGTACCGGTTCAGTGCAAGATGAATTTGGTTGGAAACTGTTACAGACCAAAACACATTTCAAGCCTCTCGCCAACTGAAAGTCATATCAACCAGGAAAAAAAGTATGTAAAACCATGTTCTGAGGAAGATCAATCAAGGTACCTGAAAGTATACCAAAGATAATCTGATTTATCTTTGGTTGTATTCATGTGCTCCAACAGGGTATCTGATTTAAGGTTAGTATCTGCGAAGTTAGGGATAACATCTGTATACACTTCCCACCTATCAGAATCATCAAACAATTGACTTGATGTCCTGGTTATCTCATTACCCTCTAGATTTACCTGTCATGATACATGTAAGAGAACAATGATAATTATACATGTTGCAGGAAAAGAGATATATATATCTTGGAAATCCGACGAGAGAAATGAAAGAATATCAGTTGTGGACTTGTGTACCTTTGCGGTGTTGAAGATTATATTTTCACAGTCAGGTAGAATACTAATCGACTTTGGAAGCAGCTCAAAGGTTATATTTCGAAATTCAACAGTTGCATTATTTTTCTGGTCATTGTTAACAAGAAATGCTGCACAACCTGCTCCTTTTTCTTCGAAAATATAGGCCTGAGTTGAAATAACTACCAATGTTTACCGCATGCTTTCATTTTATACATAGATTAATAAAGAGGAAGTAACTGAATCAGCTTACAGTAAATAAGATTGAGTAGTACTGGAAATCACCTGTTGAAGTTGACCCAGGGAGAAATTAGATTGCACTCCCTCAAGTATTGTTGTAGAGCAAGACTTGATTGCAGCATGCAGATCCTTGAGATGACCCCATTTAGGCTGTCTAATTAAACCTGGATTCATAAGAAAAAATGGCGAACCAATATCACATCTGTGAATAAATGTTCCATGGAAGGAAAGAGGAGATGTTTACCATACCATATTCATCAAGCGGTGCTTGATCGTAGTAACCTGTAATGACATACGCCGACGCAGTTCTTCCGAAATTTGTTCCACCATGGAACTAGATTACAAGCACAATGCGATGCATGAATGAACAAGTGTATACAGAGAGAAGGGATCTACTCATTTTACAATTCACATAAGTTTGTTCATTTTTGCGTTGGCAGATACAGCACAACAGAGGTTTCAGCAATCTTACCATGTAGTAATTTATATAGCTTCCTTTCTTAGCAATAAAAAGGGTTACATGAAAGGCAATGTCTTCAGCAGACCGTATATATGGTTCTCCACCGTATACTTGATAGCTTCATTAAGAGAAGAGAAGACACAAAAAACCATTAAAAAGCTCTAGCAGTTCACATTTAATTACAGAAATTCTGGATCGAAATAAAACTTACAACGATGTCCAATTCTCTGTCCAAAGTGATGGCTTTGTCGGCGAATTAGGCCCTCCAAAAGTTTCTCCACATCTCATTCCATTGCATGTGTTTATCTGCAGAATTGAGTTTGACAGAGAACTACAAGGTTAGGGGGGCAATGTTACTTAGCTATGCTGATCATCAATTTCACCATGTGGTTAACCCTCCATCAATCGTCAAAGCAAAAGGACTAATGAAGTAGTTTCAGCTTTATTTACCACTGGATCAGGAGCGTCAGCTTGCTTGCACATCACCCATGGCACACCAGTCTGGAGCTCAACTGCCATTTTTGCTGCCCACAGGACGTACGGGGGCCCTTTGTCACCAAAAGCTGCTTCAACATTTTGATATTCATTCTCAATCTATGATGGTATCATACAAGTTTCAGATTCAGTTAGAAAACAAAAGAACTTGTAAAAGATATCCTAATTTATGCTCACGATGATACCAGGTCTGTCTCTTTTACCTGTGATAGTATTATTGGACCTCCTTGCGAAGCATATAAACCCTCTGATTTCATCATGCTCACTATTTTTGAGGTAAAGTTTTGCATGTAAGACTACAAAAATACATGATACAGCTCATGAGATCACTTAAAGAAATCACTGCAAGTACTTAATAATCAAATAAATTTCATTTTTTTAAAACAAAAAACATATATATCCATATTTGAACATGAATCTCTCAAGAAGAAAAGGAAAACAAAAGCAATGAGCTCAACATCTAATCCCATGCATGGATTCTCATGGACTTTGATTTCATGGAGGCATATATCAGAAGTCATAGAATATATCTACCAGAAAATGCCAGTAAATGAGACAGACAAAAAGCACCTAAGCACAGCAGTTTCACAGAATTCATGTAGCATCGGGAGATAAAAGCTTTATCACCTTGAAAGGCTCATTGTCTGATCGATAAACAATGTCGGGGACATCATGCAACCAAAATGGGAATCCCCTGTAGTTACATATGCAGCAACTTTTAGTGTTTGTTAAATCAATGCCAATCTCAAATAGCAATCTCAAGCACCATGCCACCGTTTAAATAACGTGCAGATAAATAAGAAGAAGAAGAAAAAACGATGGTTATTTCTAAATAGCAATTATATAGTGGATGAAGCCAGTTCTTCATCATGAACAGGAAATACCGGCAAAAGAAGGACTGCGATGTATTTACAAAACTGTTAGATTAGCATTTTCCAGTTTTTCACGCATTGTTTTTGTTTTCATTTTCTATGCAACCAAACAGAAACTTGAATAAACCCCATAATTCAAAACATTCTCTAACGCCAAAATTCAAAAGAATTTCAAGCAAAGAAAAATACCGCTGCCTCGGTCCAATATCCAAATACAGAAAAGAGTGACGGCGTGCTAGTGACAACGTGACTTGCAAATTTTAAATTATTTTTTTCAGCTACATTATCCTATAATTTTTTTATCTAATAAATTTAGTTTTCATTCTTTTAATAAAATTGAAAAAAAAAATCAAAACGTTGATAATTTGTTTTTTCATTACACTATTTAGTACCTGTTTTGTTTGAGAATATGGTTGAAGTTATTTTTAAAAATATGTTTTGTTCAGAAATGTATTAAAATATTTTTTTATTTTTTAAAAAAATTAATTTTGACATCAGCACATAAAATAATCTAAAAACACCAAAAAAATTTAATTTAAAATACAATATAAAAATAATATTTTTTTAATTTTTTTAAAAAACATTTTTAAAACACAGTGTCAAACAAGTGTTTAAAAATCAAAAATTTATTTTTCATGTAAATTTACTTACAAAAATGATAAATGTAAGCAAACAAACAAATTTTATATACAACTGAATCCCCAAACTACCCTTAAACTATATATATATAGACCGTCAATTTACTTTGAGTCATGGAGAGTGGGACCACATTGCATACACAAGATACATTTACTCATAGTCTACATAAACGTGGCAACCAAATTTCCGAAAGACAATTGCAGTGTTGCTTAAAATTAATATATGAGGCAATACGGTGCGTATCACTTATTAAATTATTATATTAGACATGATGATTGTGCACATACCCATAAGTCCATTCACTCTCGATGAAAGGTCCAATCCTGAGGCAGACGTAGAGGCCCTGTGCTTGGATTTCCTTTACGAACCCCACCACGTCATTTCTCCCTCTGAAATCATACTGCGTGTAGCATCAAATTGAAAACATGATTTTTATATCAAATTTATTTCAAAACAAAAAACAATTATTGCCATCATATTATATGAATCTAATCACCGACCTCTCCAGGTCTTGGCTCGTGCAGATTCCAGAACACGTATGTTTGAATCACGTCGACTCCTCCTTCTTTAGCTTTTGCTATCAAGGATGGCCACATCTGGGGAGGGGGGGTTCATATTTAATTTTGCATTTTATACATCAGCTGGCATGGGAATTGCACGCATTTCTCTGATCAAAAATAAAAGAAATGAAAAACTGCAGAAAACTACAGAGACCGATCAGCCGGCATGGATCTCCATCCAACGCCCGTGATGTAACAGATGCTAACAGTGACAGTAAAGCTGTCGTCGTCGTCGTCGTCGTCATCCTCCTTCTTCGTGTCGCAGAAAAGACAAGTTGCGTGTGTTTGTTTGTTGGGAAAGAGAGGAAGGAATTCATGCATGTAATCCTCATTCATTCTGCTTCTAATTTTCAACAGCCCGATGATGAGATCTCACCTAACTCCAGAATGAAAATCTCATGCATGATCCTACCTGCTACTGCAGGGGGCGCCGCTAATTACTGTTCTTTTCAACCTTTTTTATTTATTTATCTTCTTTGCTTCTACTTGGATCAGTCGTAGGCAGCAAACTAGATTTTAAAAATAACTCTATTTTATTTTATTTTTTTCTCTACCAAGAAATTATCTCTTAAATTATTAGATAAAATCCTAAAAAAATATCTAATTGTAATTCAACCAAGACCCTAGTCTAGAATACCGAGTAAACTCATTTATCCAATGTTGGATTAAAAAAGTATAATCAATGCCTCACATGAGTGCATGTACGAAATGTTCTATCCATGTATTAAATTAACAAACCTATTTTTTCAAATTCTCTTATTATATACATACATAGGGTTGTCCAAAAGTCCACACCATGTCTCTCTTTCCCCCCCTTCTAGCTAGCTTCTAGGCAAGCGGTAGAACTTAAAAGCACACGAAGAATGCTGAAGTCTGAGAGAAATTCCGTCGAAGAAATGTATGCATGCTTGCTTGAGATGTGATGTCGAGCAGCAAGTTGAAATGCGTGAAATGAAACTCGAGAGGCTACAGCTATGTTCTTGGCTTACCTCTGGGGTGCTGCGAGGATAATGAATTGAACCCGAAAACAGAATTTTTCTTTGTCCATCGACGATGAGAGATCTTCCATCATATGTGACCTCTCCTCCTCTGACACCACTATCTCTGATTATCGCCACGGCCAAGACCGCCCAGCTTAACCACCACCACCCCATTAATCACGGCAAGCTTCCCTCTCTCCTCGAAAGTAAGAGCCCCAATGCGGCCTGCAGCAACTGGTTTTATATTTTTGAGAGCTAATTACTTGATGATGGGTTTTATAGGGATGCACTAGCCTATATATGTGTGTGTGTGTGTGTGTGTGTGATACCACAATAAGAGCATGAATAATGGGGGTGACTTTTACAGTTAGGGCAGAATGGTAATTGAAAGCTGGAAAGCTTTCAAGAAAGATGTGAGCGATAAGGTTCGAGGTGAGTGTTATGTGGATGTTGTTGCAGAAGACAAAAGCCATAGTTGTCTTCTACGTCATGGTGGCGTGATTGCGGGTTTAAGATTCCTTGAGCGTGGAAACGAAGAGCAGAGGGGACAGGGTGAGGTTTAAAGTCATTTAGGTCCCTCTATTTTTTCTGTTTGATCATATAGACCCACCCCTTTACACAAAGTGGCTCTAATTGCTTCCTCTACAGTTTTTACACCCTTCCCATCTCCATGTTAAATGATCAAACGAATGACGAGAATCAAATAGGATGAAAACAAATAAAAAAAACTTATTTTTAAAAATAACTAAAAGCTAATGCAATAATGGTCAGGAGAATGGAGCTCAACATTGTTATAAAATCCACATGGTAAATATAAACATGTTTGTGCCCACAAATTCTTTGATATGAAAGAAAATAACTCAACATTTTTGTATTATACTTAATTTCTAATCAAACTGAGAACTTTATCCTATACAATTAAACAAAAAATAATAATTACATCAATAGGGAAAAAAATCAGGATCAAATTGTTAAAAAAAAGAACACATCATCAAAGAAAAAATTAAAAAAAAAAAAAACTAAAGCCCAATTTTTTAAAAGAAGAGATTTGAGAGAGGGAGAGAGAAAAGAAGTGAGGTGCTTAGCTGTATAATTTTTTTTATGAGTTTCTCTATTTTATTCTTGAGTTTACACTTTGACTTGGGTTTGTTTTAGGTTTTATTATTATATTTTTTAAATTTTATTTTTCAATAATTAAGTTTTGCAATTTATTTTGATTTTTTATATAAAATTATATGATCAATCATCTTAATATTACCTATTTTTTTAAAACAGGAGAGAGAAAAGAAGTGAGGTGCTTAGTTGTATAATTTATTTTTAAATTTTTTTATAAGTTTATCTCTGTCTCATGATTCAAGTCATAAGTTTACATGTTGACTTCAGTTTTTTTTAGTTTTTTTTTTTAATGTCATCCTTCAATATTTGATTGATTAATAATTAAGTTCTGTAATTTATTTTAATTTTTTCTATAAAATTATATGATCAGTCATCTTAATATTACAAAAAAAAAATCATCTTGAAATTCTTTAAGCTAAAGGATCGGACCATGTTAAAAGAGGAAAGGCGAAACAAGGTTTTAAAGAATTAATTAAAAGAATGGAAAAATAAACTTTCAATTCCCCTGTTCTACTTTTTTCTAAAATATTTCCATACCTATAATATAAATCCAAAACCACCCCCTTCGTCGCTTCCTCACTCATGCTTGCTCTCCTTGTCTCTATCGATCAAAACCATGAAGTTCCCATCAACAAGTCAAGCATGAGGGATCATCATGATGTTTTTTTAATTTATTTGATTTAGTAATTTTATATTTCAAGAATAAATTCTCATAATTAATATCTATACGATAGATACATATTTTATAAATTATTGACAATTCATTTATATTAGGTATAAAATAACTTTCTTTAATAAATCTCAAAAGATTTCAATAACTCTTTATTGTTTAGGTATATTGTTAAGCAATGTTCAACAAATTTAAAGTAATGATATATAATATTTTTCTACAAATGCTGAACCTAAACTCTAGAATAAAAAAAATAATTATGTATAAATCTATTAAACTAGAACTTATCATATAAACTTTCAATTATTTTTTAAAAATAATGAATATTTTGCGGGAAAAAATAATTTAAATTTTAGATGAAAAAAATATTCATTGAGTTTAACTTTTGGTTCGTTGACAGTGGCCTCCTGACAATTTAGCAAAGAGGGTCGATGCAAAAGAGAGTTATAGTTGACCCTCTCAGTCAATTCAATCGTACGTTGCTGCACATCATCTCCTGCCTCAACACCACACTAACAGTGTTCTATGCATGCATGTAAGAGTTAATTTCTGGTTTTTATATATATATATATATATATATATATATATATATATATATATATATATAATTCTCTATGCAATCTTTGTGAATTTCTCTAGTTTGATGCATTAAATTCTAGTTTGGATACATTTTTGCTGTTAATTTATTTAAACTTCTTCATTGCTATATATAGATAGATACATTACTACCTTACAGATGTTTTTTATTGTTTCTCTAGATAAAGCTTTCGAAGTTCATAGATTTTTTTAGCTTTTGACAGAGGAGCGAAAAAGAAGCTCCTTCCTTCAAACCCAAGTAAACAATGCATCATAATTTTCCTCTTCATTTCCTTTCCTTTTCTTGATCAATTTTATTTCTGTAATCGAAAAAAACATCTAACAATTTTGTTCGTGGGTTTTGTTTTGCTCTATATTCTATATACGTTGTTTGTTTACATGCTAGTAATTTTGGATGCAAGATCATATAAGGAAGTAATTTTGGATGACGAAGAATATCATGATCTGGGTGGTTGCCATAAGGAAATAATGAGTCTTGATGATAAAAGATGCAAATTTTGATCTGGGTTTTTTGCCGGAAAGAAGAAGAAAAGAGAGACAAGAATTGAAGCTGAAATCAGAAGGGATTTTTTGTTTTGGATTAATGGATCCAATGGAGTCACCAAATGGGCAGCCTAGTCCAATGCCTAGGAAAAAGATGACGAAGCAGTTAACAGGAAAAAAGGACGATACGCAATTACATTCTGCAGCTAGAGCAGGAAATTTAGTTGCTGTAATGGAGATCCTAACTGGTACCGGAGAAGAAGAACTGAAGGAATTGCTGGAGAAGCAGAACCAGTCAGGAGAAACTGCCCTTTATGTTGCTGCAGAATACGGTTATGTTAATGTGGTCAGAGAGATGATTAAATACTATGATCTTGCCGATGCTGGGATCAAAGCAAGAAATGGATTTGATGCATTTCACGTTGCTGCAAAGCAAGGGGATATGGGTAAGTCTTAAATCTCAGAATTTTCTATCTGCCCGTCTTCTTCAGCAGAAGATTATTGAGTTTTAATTTGTGTTTTCACAGAGATATTGAGAGTCCTGATGGAGGCCCATCCGGAATTGTCTATGACCGTTGATTTATCAAACACCACAGCTTTGCACACGGCCGCCACAAAAGGGCATATAGAGATTGTGAATTTCTTATTAGATGCAGGGAGTAGCCTGGCAACCATTGCTAAAAGCAATGGAAAAACTGCCCTGCATTCTGCAGCAAGAAATGGACACGTGGAGGTTGTGAGAGCACTTCTAACAATGGAGCCTGGGATGGCAACAAGGACAGATAAAAAGGGGCAGACGGCGTTTCACATGGCAGCGAAGGGTCAGAATATTGAGATGGTGGAGGAGCTGATTGTTGCACAGCCTTCATCTATAAACATGGTTGATACAAAGGGCAACACGGCCTTACATATAGCAGCCAGAAAAGGAAGAATTCAGGTAACTTTCTCCTTCTTACATTGCACTTGAGTTTTTCCATCAGCAGCTCATTTGCCTAATTACTATTTGATCAAACCATCTCGATATTTAGTGGTGATTTGCCTTGTTAATCGAGGAGAAAGTTACTAGATGATGCATCTGATTTGTGTCACTACTTCTTACATTGGCTTTCAGATAAAACTACAGGTGATTCTTACATAAAATCCTGAAATGTCTAACAGCATAGGTGATTTAGCAGAATTTCGAACTGTTAATAACATCAATTGGCATACAATACTGGATACATCACAAGACATAAGACTCTGCTAGTGTTTGCAACAAAATCGTTCCACTGATGACGAGAAGGGAGATTCGACATGATAATAATGTTGTTTTTCTTGTGCAGATTGTTAGGCTGATACTTGGACACTGTGGGACCGACTTGAAAGCTGTTAACAGGACAAATGAAACAGCACTCGACACTGCAGAGAAAACAGGGCATTCAGAAATTGCAGCCATCCTGCAAGAACACGGGGTTCAAAGTGCCAAAACAATTCAGCCGCAGGAAAAAAACCCAGCTCGCGAGTTGAAGCAGACAGTAAGCGACATAAAACATGAAGTCTACTACCAGCTAGAACACACTCGTCAAACTAGAAAGCGCGTGCAAGGAATCGCTAAACGTCTGAACAAAATGCACGGCGAAGGTCTTAACAATGCCATCAACTCCACGACTGTCGTCGCTGTTCTCATCGCCACAGTTGCCTTCGCCGCCATTTTCACAGTTCCTGGCCAATACGTAGATGATCCTGAAGAAAAAACACCTGGACAGTCTCTAGGGGAAGCCAATGTCGCGCCGCAAGCTTCCTTTATCATCTTCTTCATCTTTGATTCTATCGCCCTCTTCATTTCTCTAGCTGTGGTGGTGGTGCAGACATCAGTTGTAGTCATCGAGAGCAAGGCGAAGAAGCAAATGATGGCGATCATAAACAAATTGATGTGGATAGCCTGCGTGCTAATCTCAGTCGCGTTCTTAGCTCTATCTTATATTGTTGTTGGCGAGCGAGAGAAATGGCTGGCAACTAGCGTGACAATTATAGGAGCAACTATAATGGTTACAACGTTGGGAACAATGTGTTACTGGGTTGTAAAACATCGGATCGAGGCCTCGAATATGAAGAGTCTGCGTAGATCCTCACTTGGGAGCAGGTCGCGCTCGTTTTCTGTTTCTGTGGTGTCCGATACTGAGATCCTCAACAGTGACTATAAGAAAATGTATGCTATTTAAATTTCTCAAGACTTTTTATAGTTTTCTCATCAACATAGTACTTACTGTAGGAGGCCATTTCTTCCTCTTTCTTCTTCTTCTTCTTCTTAGTAGAATCTTCGAAATTCAAATTAACTTTTGACTTTTGTATATGATGTGTAATAATTGATTTTATAAGAGGCAGTTGCAGCCTATTATCTTGTTTTTCTTAAAATAAAAAATATTACAAAAATATTTGCAAGTCAAAATAAAAGGAATTTTTTCCATCCATATTTGATTTTCTCCTAAACCTAGCTTTTGATAACCACACTAACAGCCTCTCATCATCTTCACACACACACACACACACACACACACATATAATTCAAATCAATATAATATTATTTTAATAAAAAAAATAGATTAACTAACCTAATCTATAATTCAAATCTTGGATTAGATTGGATTTCAGATTTTGAGGGTATTTTAGTGATTTCATACCTTTAGTAAAGGAAAATAATAATAATAAATGGAGAGATAGGTAGCATTTTCTGGATTCTATAATTTAAGTGATGGACAGTTGAGATTTGGTCTCTACTGCCATATTCAATGTATTAGGTTAAGAATAAAATAAAATAAACTTTAGGTCAAATAACATGTTTAAAGTTTAAACAATCATTTCAATGTAATTATATGTCACAAGAATTTCTTCCAAACGGTCCAAACCGAAAGACCATTATACTTAATTTTTGAACATGTAAATTTGACATTAAAATGTGATTAGACATAAAAATTAATGACTTTATGTGTTGACCAAGAGCCCACGGCAATGAATAGTTTCCTTTGCTCTTAAGGATCTAGAGCTCATGCTCCCACCTCCTTTTTTTTTTTTTTTAAGGAAAAGGCAATGTCTAGGGTAAAAAGAAAGGGGGAAAAAGGGAGAATCTTTTACTGGATTTGACGTAAAAAAATCATTTTCCTTCTTCCTTCATAGGAGTTGGAGTCCACCAGCTCTTAAAGCAGTGATCACTGTTTTTTTTCTTGTCCTTTTCCCTGTTTTTTATGGAAAAACCACTGCCACTTGCACACACCCAGGTATTTGGACAGCATGTGCAGCAACTAACGTGGCCATGTTCTCCAGCTGATCTGCAGAATCATTCCATGAATGTCAGACAAATCCTCTGCAACTTTAAGGTAATATTTATACTCCACTGTCCGTTTTCTACATCACATTTCCCTCAAAACAAACTATATTTGATTGTGTTTTCTCACATGATGGGTTGATTGGCAATGATCAGTGGATGAGGCAGTTTGTAAACATCTTTTGTCCTTGATTATAACTCCAATGCAGCTCAAAACATTCCTCTCTTGGGGTGTGAATTGCTGTATTTTCGTGCATCTATCTTGCTCTCTTAATCAGAAGGCAATTAATGTGAAGAGAAGGTGTTGAGAAAGAATCTCCCACCATCATATAAGAAAGAAGATTGCTGGCATGCGTTCTGGTGCTCATGTTGTCGAGTCTTTGGTTTCACATTTCTTATGGGAATTAAGTTCAATGGGTGTTATTGCAGAAGCAGATGAGTTTTCAAGCTGGATTTAATACCGGAGCATCTATGTGTCAGAGAACCAGGGATAATGATAGAGGTATGCTGTAAGAACCCCTTTTCTGGTTCCAAATATGGGCAAGGGCTAAGGTTTTATTTGATTTTGCATCAGGTGTAGGAACTGGACAACATATCAGTAAAGCTGTTAGGTCAATCACCATGGCCAAGCCAGGAGAGTGTAAAGTGGTAAAAGAAATGCCACTGGAGAATCAAAGTCAAGAAGAAAGACAAGAGTGCTATACTTGAAGATCTGTAGAGAGAACGTGCATCATTGTCACTGAGGTGGTAATAATTTTCCAAGAGGTATGTCCGTTGCAATGCGCTCTTGTTATTTATTGATGTTAGAAAGCACTTTCACATCTTTGATCGAAGTAGATTGTTGAAACTCACAAATTTCATCTTCTGTATTTTTCTCAATACTTGATTTCCTAAACTAAATAGGACAAAATGAATTCACCATAATACAAAATATTTTCCTACAAAAAGATTGTGTGTTGCCCTACAAAAAGAACAGATTCAATCTCGTGTAATTCTTAGATACAGACACGTTGCAGCTTATGGCTGTGAGCAATTAATGTTTTTCTAGAGACTGCTTTTAAGCTTGATGGCTTTTGATGGAATATCATATGATTGTTTTCCTCTTCATTTTTCTTTCTTTCTTGACCTTCTTTATTATGATGGGAAAAAATGAACAGCGATATTGTTTGCTGGGTTGATTGTGTTTTTGCTCTATCTTCTAGATTAGTTCTGTGGTTGGTTACACTGAAAATGGTGATTAAAGAAGAAATGGACTCATTAGATTATATAACTATTTATGTTGTTGTTACAGGTCTAATTTAGGATGCAAGAGAGTGTAGAGCCAGACATGGGAGGGCAGAATCAAGCTTTGACATTTTGAGATTGTTAAATCCTAGAAGAAAGAGTTAACGGAGAATATCAAAGTTTGGGAAGCTTTAAATAAATAATTAGTCTTGATCATAAAAGATGCAAAATTTGATCAGGATTTTTTTCTGGAGAGAAGAAAGAGACCTTAGTTCTTGAATAGAGTTAGAAGAGATTTTTTCCATTTTGATAATTGAATCCAATGGAGTCATCTGGTGGCCTGCCCAGTTCAATGACCCAGAAAAAGATGACCAAACAGTTGACAAGAAAAAAAGATGATACACCATTGCTCTTTGCAGCTAGAGCAGGGGATTTAGATGCAGTAATGGAGATCCTCACAGGTACCAGAGAAGAAGAATTGAAGGGATTGTTGGAGAAGCAAAACCAATCAGGAGAAACTGCCCTTTATGTTGCCGTGCAATATGGTAATGTTGGTGTTGTTAGAGAGATGATAAAGTATTATGATCTTGCTGGTGCTGGCATCAAAGCAAGAAATGGGTTTGATGCATTTCACGTTGCTGCAAAACGAGGGGATTTAGGTAAGACAATCTTAGAGTTTTCAGTTTTCTAATTTCCCTTTCAGGAACAGCACTTTGAGTTTTGTTTTGTATTGCTGCAGAGATATTGAGAGTCCTAATGGAGGTCCATCCAGAATTGTCTATGACAGTTGATTTAACAAACACTACAGCTTTGCACACGGCGGCAACACAAGGGCATATAGAGATTGTGAATTTTTTGTTGGATTCAGGCAGCAGCCTCGCAACCATTGCTAAAAGCAATGGAAAAACTGCCTTGCATTCTGCAGCTAGAAATGGACACGTGGAGGTTGTGAGAGCACTTCTAAAAATGGAGCCTGGGATGGCAACAAGGACAGATAAGAAGGGGCAGACGGCACTTCACATGGCAGTGAAGGGGCAGAATGTTGTGGTGGTGGAGGAGCTGATTCACGCAGATCCTTCATCCATAAACATGGTTGATACTAAGGGCAACTCAGCCTTACATATAGCAACCAGGAAAGGAAGAACTCAGGTTAACTTATACTTCTCTCTAACCTCTTAACACATCAACAAGGAATAAAAGTTTGTGATTATTTGTGGATGATTCAAAAAACTTACAACTGTGGGTGAATGTACTACAGGAATTGGAGTGTCACAGTTTTCAATTCAGCCGTATCACCTTTTCATTTTACTTTCAGTTCTATAACAAAGCATATTTGTTGACAACACATGATTACTAAGGAAGTGAAAAGTTTGAATTCAAGGAAAACTTCATTGTTTCAAAATCTATCTGTGGTGCTCAAAAGATGGGGCATGCAGCTTAAGTTTCTACATAAGCAGCTCGCATGCCTAATTTTAATTTGACCAATCTTCTTAACTGTTTTGGTAAGATTTCCATTACCAAGGAAAGAAAATACCTCAATGGCGCACCATATTTGAGTTACTGCTGCATTTATTGGCTTGAAATCACACTGCTATTTGACTTCTACTCAAAATTCTGATATATCTGTCAGTTTTGCTTTATTTGATTGAACTTGTGGGAACTATGATTGTTCCAGGTGATCTAGTTGAATGTTAGACCCTCAATCGAATAACATCAGGTTGGCATAAAATAAAAGTAAATTGGATAAATTCCAGTCCAAGACTCTTGCTGAAACCAAAAGCTTTGGGGCTTGAAAATTGCAATCTTCATGTGAAATTTTGGATCAATAGAATAACCCATTTTCTAGGTTGTACTTCTACATGATAAGGAGTTTAGATTGTGCAATCACTCCATTGATGATGATAGGAGTAAGCCGACATAGTATTGCTCTGTTTGTGCAGATTGTCATGCAGCTACTCCAGCATGGTGAAACTGACATGAAGGCTGTTAACAGGACTGGTGAAACTGCTCTTGACACTGCAGGGAAAACTGGCCATCCCGAAATCGGAGTCATTTTGCAGGAGCACGGCTGCCAGAGTGCCAAAATTATTAAGCCACAAGAAAAAAATCCAGGACGAGAGTTGAAACAGACAGTAAGTGACATAAAACATGAAGTCCACTACCACCTAGAACACACACGTCAAACTACAAAGCATGTGCAAGGCATCGCTAAATATGTCAACAAAATGCACGCAGAAGGGCTTAACAATGCCATCAACTCGACAACCGTAGTCGGTGTTCTCATCGCGACAGTTACCTTTGCAGCCATCTTCACCGTCCCTGGCCAATACGTCGACGACCCTTCAGAAATTCCACCCGGACAGTCTCTTGGAGAAGCAAATATTGCCCCAAGAGCACCATTCATCATATTTTTTCTCTTTGATTCTATTGCGCTCTTCATTTCCTTGGCAGTTGTGGTGGTGCAGACATCAGTTGTAGTCATCGAGAACAGGGCAAAGAAGCAGTTGATGAGCATTATAAACAAATTGATGTGGATAGCTTGCGCGCTTGTTTCGGTTGCATTCTTGGCACTATCATATATTGTCGTCGGCGAGCATGAGAAATGGTTGGCTATCGGAGTGACAATTATCGGAGCAACTATAATGGTTACAACGTTGGGGACAATGTGTTACTGGGTTGTAAAACATCGGATTGAGTCCTCAAGCATGAGGAGTATACGAAGATCATCGCTGGGGAGTAGGTCACGCTCGTTTTCAGTTTCTCTGATGTCAGACTCTGAGATGTTAAACAGCGAGCATAATAAAATGTATGCTATTTAAATTTCCTGCACTGGTATAATTTTTTCTTTTTATAAGTCGAACTCTGAATGTAAATCTCTCGCCAATGGATCGTAGTTTTTTTCTTCTTCTATAAATTCTTGTAATTACTACTGCAAGACCGTATCTCAGACTTTCCTAAAAGAGAACTGGATAGAAGAACATAGCAGCGTGCTGTCCCATGGGAAACTTTTTAAACCCATCTCATGAACACGGATAAAATGGATTCAGGAAAGAAATGCGTACGCCAGGGTTCTTATTTGCGCCTAGATCTTTGCATGAGTATATAGCTTGGCGTTTTATGAATGACAATTCAAGGTGTTATTCAAGCTATGTTGGCATTTGTAAACTTCAAATCAGGAGCTTGTGAGCATGGATTCTTTACATTAGCGGGCCATGCCATCAAGTTCTAGCTAGTTTTTTATTTTTTGGATTCGATGAAACTCTATCCCTGAAAAGCATCTCTGGTTATTCTAAGTTCTTACTAGAGATGCATGTCCTGACTCGAACTCGAGAACTGCTGTGCAGATCTCTCAATTTGCTGTGCAGATCTCTCAATTTTTTAAATTTCTCACATACAGGAAAATCGAGGACTGCTCTTCAGCAATCATTTCTTCAGAAAGATCTAAAGAGCATCTAGAACCACACTCTTGACATAATACTGAAAGAAAAACCAGGGGAAGGTAACAGCTGAAATATTTGCCCCATTAACTACGGTTAAAATTACTTTTTTATCCTTATCAGAACTATGGTTAGAGTTTTGGTAGGGCTCAGTTCATTTTACAATTTCCATATCATGGTGACGTACTAAACTGAGAAAAATAATAACAGTAATAATTAAGCTTTCGTTTTATTATAAAAAGATACTAATGGTCATACACTACCATAAAATTAATAAATAAAAATAAAAATATTGATATAAATAATTATATCAATAAATCATAGTAAAATTTACCGGGAAAATATCTTTCTGCCGTCTCTCTTGATATATATCGAAGAAATCTTTTTGTCGGGATATTCCGAGAAAATTACGATAAAAAAGGAGTTAATGAAAATAGATTAGTATTGTTTATTTTTATTTTTTAGAATTTCTCATATCAATTAAATAAAACTACTCATTGTATCTTTAATTCTTTTATAAAATTTGTTTTTGTTATTTTGGATGTAATATATTTTTTTTATGTATTTACTTGTTTTATACCTTTCTTTTCATATAAATCATATTTCGGGGCCTCACCTAACAACTTAAATTTTTAGATGAGATGATTCTTTAAAATGGTATTAGAGCCTTATTGACCCAGCAGTCACGAGTTCGAATTTCATCACTCTCATTCTATTTGATAAAAATCAAGGTAGTGTAGGTATGTTCAAGTTTCTTATAAGTTGTATTAGTATTTTAAAAATTAAAAGTAATAGAACTTCCAAAATAAAAGATAAATTGTTTTATTAATCAAAAGGTATTTTAAAGTATAAGATTATTATATTTAGGTTTCTTATAAGCTGTATTATTACTCACGTGTGCTTAATTTACAGCTCAAAATAGCAATAAATCTTCTTTGACTAGTTTCAAAATAAATAAATAAAGATATGGAGTGCGCATATAATTCTTCGGTGGGTTAATATGCAGATATAATAATAGATACTTACAATATAAAAATAAAAAAATAAAAAAAGAGAAATATTAAAGATCAAATAATTGTTTTAATAGGTGAGAGAATTTTATAATTTCTTTTTTCTTCTTATATTATAGGATGAAATTCTTTTGAAATGCATGCCTGGACATATGTTATTTAATTGCAGTGTTGATGTCGGGCTACAAACAGTGGTTGAATGCATATGCGACCAAGTGTTATGTTTACATGATACGAAAATGAGAATAATAAATAAATAAATAAATAAATAAAAACCTAGTAATCTCGCAATTATAATATCCAATACACGACAACAAAAACAATAGGGAAAGTTCAATGGAAAACGATTGGCAAATAAAGGACATTAAAAACAAGATTAAAATCATAAAAAGGGAATCAATAATTAATTATGCTGATGTATACCTTAATTTTTTTTATTTTTTATCTTTTCCCTAATTATATATAAAAAAAATTAAATTAAAAAGGCACTTGTGACATCAAATTATGAGAGAGAACACTGATGCTCACAACCCACAACTTTCTGGAGTGCTCAATTAAATTCCCAAACCATGCAGGTCAATTCACGGGCCACATCCTAGATCTCTCGGAAGACAAATCGACAAGTCTAGGTCAAAGTTGGCAGCTATCGAAAGATCGTGAAGAACCTTCGAAGAAAGAGGTGCTTAGGAACAGTGACAACAACATGTTCATTTCACTTGGACTTCTCACATCCTTAAATTTTACATCAGGACAGCCAGTCTGTGATCTGATGTTTTCAAGTAGCATTCACACTTCACAGAATCAAAATCAATCTCCAGCAACTTGTTTCATCTGGGACCGTAATAATTGAGAACCGAATTCTTTCATCAGCAGGAAATGAAACGGCGGCCGAATCAGGAAACTTTATTAGTGGGTTCATCTGAACTCAAGCATTCTTAGCCGGGATGGGATTTAATCAAAGACAGCAGAATCATAATTAGCGGGGAGAAATTGGACAGGATCATGCAAAAGTGAGTTCATAATGTCGATGAAATATGATTTCTGTGCCAATACGATGTCGCGGCAGACTCAAGTGCTCGCTGCAGATGTTGAAATTAAGTCATGCCACTACGGAAAAATGAACAGATAAATCCAACCTCCTCCTCATCATAGAGGAGCCCCCAATAATAACCATGAAAGAAAAAAAAAATAGTTTTATTCAGGTTGTTTTTTAAAATGTTTTCTATTTAGAAATACATCAAAATAATATTTTTTTTATTTTTTAAAAATTAATTTTGAGATCAACATATGAAAATAATCTAAAAACACCAAAAAATTAATAAAAAAATAAAAATAATTTCTTTTAATTTTTTTTCAAAAATACTTTTAAAACATCGTGTTAAACGCCTATATTTCAGATAGATCCTCCCCCAAATTAAGGCATGCAGTGCATCCGGCAGCTTCCTCGGTAACTTCCAGGTGCTTATCCAAGCACATATGTCACGCGCTACGAATATAATATATATGTATACATCACACCTTTTCCTTTCCTTTCTTCCCATTTGGAGATGTGGAATGGTCGACAAGGCTCTTCGAGGGGGTCAAGTGACATTAGTTTATAACTTTGAATAGACATGAAGGGTTTTTTTTTTTTTTTATTATTATTATTATTATTATTATTATTTATTAAGAGATTAAGACCATTAATTAGTGCGCGCCAAGTTGCTTAGAAAAGTCTCTTGCTGCATGCATGGTATGAGATCGAGCTTGGAAGTTTACTAGGTTGTTCTTGTCTTCCCTCGATTGAGGTGACCATAAATTATTAAGAATATGCGCCTGTTTGGCACTGCAGTTAAACCGACGTTTGGTCAAAATTCATTTTTTTTTATTTTAAATGATTTTTTTTTGTGTTTTTAGATCATTTTGATGTGTTGATGTCAAAAATATTTTTTAAAAAATAAAAAAAAATATCATTTTGATGTATTTCTAAACAAAAAACAATTTCAAAAGCAACCGCAACCACCCTCCCAAACAGGCCCTATATCAGCTTGGGAGTTGATATTTGTTCTAATTAAAACACATCATAATAGACTTAACAATTATTTATTTTAAAAACCATCATGTATTCACCGAAGCTTGTTTAACATTACGTTTTCAAAGAATTTTATATATAAAAAAAAAAAAACAACTTTTTTATGTGTGTTTTTAGATTGTTTTGATATGTTAATATTAAAATAATTTATTTTTTTTAAAATATATATATATATATATATATATATATATTATTTTAATGTATTTCTGAACTAAAAACATTTTAAAAAACAACTTTAATATCATTTCCTAACTAAAAAAAATACCCCCACCCTCCATTTTAGTTGGGTGGTGGTGATCTAGTCCACGTCATGTGACCAGTCTTTTGTGCTGGACTCAACTTGGTATTATCAATTGCTAATCGAGTGTTACCTCCTTGGTGAATATTTATCCTTCCATGTGTGACCACCTCACCAACCATTGCCCATAGCTACGTGGTGCACACTGGAATCCATGGAAGTGGTCGTTGAATTGACTAAATTTGAGATTATTGGCACCATAATGCATTGCCTTGAAATTAAAATAATAATTCACATGAGTGCCCCGGCTACATTGCACGCTTGATTATTAATAATAAAAATAATAAAAAAGGATGTAAAAATTTAATTTAAAATAAAAATAATTTTTTTTTCAAAATCATTTTAAAAATGCGATCCTAAACATATTCCAAGGGATATTTATGAGTGTGTTTGGAAAGTATTTTTGAAAAATAATAAATTTTTTTATTTTTCTTTTTTCTTTTAAATTAAAAAATTTTGGTGCTTAAAAATCATTTTAATGTGTGATATCAAAAATAACTTTTAAAAAATAATAAAAATAATATTTTAATATATTTACTCAAACACCAAATGCTATGGTTGTGCCAACGGAGATAACACTATAGCCGTCAACAATGTTCTAACGAGAGAGAATGTAGTGAATTCAGCATAGAAATTAGGTTTTTCTATCATATAATAATATAATGTATCGCATGTTTCAATCTAAACACTACCCGCCACCACCTCCCTAGTTCTAGGTTAGAGATATACATGATTTCTAGTGAATGGGATTTAATATTAATTTCTGAGGAATTAATTTAAACGATAAATACATTTATGTTCACCCTTATTTCAAATAGATCATCAAAAAACAATATATAACATGTACAAATATCAAACTCTATGTGCAAAAATCGGTATCATGATATTTACTTGGAAATAATAAAAAAAATAAAAAAAGTTCATGAATTTTATAGTCTGTTTGTTTTAATTTGAGTATCAAATTATTATTTTTTAAATAAAAAAATGTTTTTTTTGCTTCGAGTTATTTTAATTAATTTCTAAATTGTTTTCATTAAAATATATATTATTTTAATATATTTACAAGTAAAAAATATCTTAAAAAATCAATATTAACACAGTAACAAACATATCTTAAACGCGGTCATGAATATTCGGTCATATCCATGATATTATTCTTCCAAGCTGCTATAATAAGGTATGACTTTTCTCCACCCTTTTTTGATTTATTTGATTTTTATGTAAGTGCTGACGTTAAGCAACAATATCCAAAAATCAAAAATCACAAATAAAATAAAATATGACGTCATCTACCCGACGTGGGGTCAAAAGACGCTGACGTGTAATTCAAAGGCACCTTGGAACGACATCTCATTCTCATACATGATACACCCATTCCAGGCATAAATCTCCAGATTCTCCATGGGCAGCTCCAATCTTCGGCCTTACGGAATTGATTCATACGTGCCAGTATCCTGTTGGTGGAGCTTGAAAGAGCAGAGTAGGCTTGACTGTAGATGATAAGGGTTTTGACTGACCAGAAAAAACGAAAAACAGTCAACGAGGCCCAAAGAGACTGTTGACGGCCGACTTTTAAGTAAGGAGTGGACAAGGGTTGTGACGGAAGCAATGACAAAAGCAATCATACGTGGCAAGTTCTAATTAGCAGAGTGGAACCGGTATCGCCCTTCACAGGCTGCGTTCAGCTAAGGGTGGAACTCAAGCCCCCTGACAAACAAACTCCCACGTTTTGTCTGTAGATAGACACAGACCCCACGTGTCCAAAAAAAAAAGAAGATATCTCCTGTTTTTGTCCCTTTCCAAGTCTTATATAAGGATCTTTTCAGTTTTGGAAAGCATCATAAACATAAAACAGAGCTAGAGCAGGGAAGAAGAAGAAGAAGAAGAAGACAGCAAAGAAGAAAAGAGAAAAATTTCAAAGCTCGGAATGAAGGGAAATGGATCGGCGGCAGCAGCAGATCAGCTGGAGTTACCAGCTGGGTTTAGATTTCATCCAACAGATGACGAGTTGGTGAATCATTACTTAATCAAGAAATGTGGAGGCCAATCAATTTCTGTTCCTATTATTGCTGAGATTGATCTTTACAAGTATGATCCTTGGCAGCTTCCAGGTAATTTTTTGGTTTTTATTTTAGTGATTTTTATTTCTGGTTTTAAGATCAGATTCTGGTTTGTTTGATTTCTTGAGAAAACCCCACTCAATTTCTAAATTTTAATATTCAGAAAAGGATATTCTTTTTTTTTGGATGAGATCTTCCTTACCATTCATTTATTTAGTGTTAGTGATTGACCTTCACACAATTAAATTTTATAGATAATAAAACCCAGAAATATTTCGAAAGTTTTTTTTAGCCGTTGTTCATCGATTTTTTTTTTTTACTTGGATTTTTTAGTTCTTTGATTTAAACAAGTGGACGAGAAAAAAAATTAAATTTTCAAATTGATTCAATGAATTATTTTTTTGTTGACTAATAATTATTTGGTGTTTATCTTTTTCTTTTTTCAGAAATGGCACTGTATGGTGAAAAGGAATGGTACTTCTTTTCCCCAAGGGATAGAAAATATCCAAACGGTTCAAGGCCGAACCGGGCGGCCGGAACCGGGTATTGGAAAGCAACCGGAGCGGATAAACCCATTGGTCGGCCCAAACCACTTGGCATAAAAAAAGCACTTGTATTTTATGCTGGCAAAGCTCCCAGAGGAATCAAAACCAATTGGATCATGCATGAATACCGCCTTGCTAATGTTGATAGGTCTGCTGGCAAGAAAAATAACCTAAGGGTACTTCCTTTCTCCTTCTTCTTCTCCTTTAATCCATATATTTATTGTATAATTTAGTGTAATTTACATGGAATTTTTTGTTTTTGCAGCTTGATGACTGGGTATTATGTAGAATATACAACAAGAAAGGAAGCATAGAGAAGCATTTTCCTGCAGAAAGAAAATCAATAACCAAGTATTCTGAAATGGAAGAGCAAAAGCCCAACATAGATGAAATGTCTGTATACCAGAATGGAAGGTCAACAATGGGAGCTCCAGCAACGATGATGAGTCATAGCAATGACTTGTTGAATATGGACACGTCTGAGTCAGCACCGAGGTTGCATACAGACTCAAGCTGTTCAGAGCACGTGCTGTCACCTGAGTTCACTTGCGAGAAGGAGGTTCAGAGCCAGCAGAAATTATGGAATGATGAGCTGGATAATGCACTCGATTTCAACTTCAATTACATTGACGATGGCTTCCAAGATGACCCTTTTGCCTCGCAAGTTCAGTTCCAAATGGACCAGCTCTCACCTCTGCAGGACATGTTCATGTATTCACAGAGGCCCTTTTGATTTTTTTAATCTCCAAAAGATAAAAGAAAAAAAAAAAAGAGGAAAGAGACTAGGATTCAATACATTCATTTTATAGATTAAAATGAGCACATCGTTGTATTCTTGCTTGTGGGCCTGGACAATCTGTGCCTGGAGTCTGCAGATGGAGGTGACATTTGTGGGAGATCATAGGGGAATGGAGTCTCAGATTCTGACATGGGAAAAAAGAAGGTATAGGTTGGGACTGGGATGTATTACTGTTATATATATGAAGCTGGTGATGGAACAATGGCCGGATTAATCAGCATTAGTGATGTTAATATGTAATTGTAATGATTCTTGTAGGATTGTACAAGAATTTTTTTCATTAATTTAAAAAATCAGTGAAATTCAAGAAAGTCATATGATTGTTTATATTCTTTTTTGTCTGGCAACGATTACCATCTTTCAATAACATGTAAATGTAATGATTCTTGTGAGAATTTCTTGCAAGATGGTACGAGGATTTATTACATTAATTGAAAATTAATGAAATCGAAGCAAATGCGTGCCTTTTAAGTTTAAAGCGCCCATGCTTGTTGTTGAGAAATTATATAAATAAATAAGCAAGAAGAAGAAACAAGTCTTAAGAAAATGGATATAAATTTTAATGCAGGCTCTATTTCAAGAAATGAAAATTAGTGAAATTGAAGCAAGTTTGAAGAATGCGAGTGGCTGCGATTGTTTTCAGTCTATCAGTATTTATCTTTTATGGAAAAGAAAAGAAAACAATTTATAAAAAGAAAATAAAAATGCAAGCGATGGCGATGTGATGGTGATGGATTTACAAGGGGGATGAACATGGAGAATAAGCCGAAAGCAATTAAACACATTCTTTCCTGCAGCCTTGACAAAAAATATTCAACGTTTGTTTCATTCGGTTTGTGTAACTCGCAAGATTTGAAAATTGTGGCCAGAGAAGAACATCCATCGTTCATATTGCCTTCCAGCAAGTTGATTTATTGGGTTGGTGAAGGTGCATCCATGATCTTCGTTGTCCATGTTGACAGTCTTGTCAATGTCTAACCTAAAAGAAATATTATCTTATTACGAACCAGTTGATGGTGGGTGCAGAAAGAATAACAGTTCCCGCACTTTGAATTTGAAGATCCAGAGGCAGTGAAAGTAAACTGAGACTGTATTATTGTTGAATATTTAACTGTGGGCTATGTATGATTCATCGTTTCACAGATACATAGTAATTCCTTACAAGGATATATGTCTGCACATAATGTAAGAAGAACACAATGTTAGAGACTAACAGCTTGGAAGTTTTGTTTTTGTAAAGGGTTTTGTTTTTGATGATCATAACACCCCTGATTCTGATCAAATGATGAAACTTCTGGATTTAGGAAGCCCGTTGCAATTTCCAGGGGCCCACCCAATCCGTTCTTTCTCGTTGTCATAGATCACCACTCTGTCTTGCATTGATATATCTAACAAAACCACATGAAAGAAAATTTAAGAGAACTTTAAGTTCACTGCCAGGTTGATAATCTCAGTTCTTCAAGCTATGTTCAAGATTATACAGAAACTCTCACCTCCAATGACATTTAGATCATTCAGCCCTACTTCTGTGCCATTTAGAATTCCCAAACAAGCATTTCCCTTGGACTGGAAAAAATAAATAAATCTTTCAGCATTCATTGACATACAAAGGCTCCTTCTAATTGAGCTAGAAAGAAAACTTGATAAAACAAAGGTGGGAAACTGTTGAAGGGTGGACTTACTGATATTATGAGGTAAGCTTCCGGTGGGAATTCAAGCAGAGTTTTAGATTTCCTATCATTCGTGAAGCTCAATGCAAAGGTCTTGAAGTATTTCTCGACATCACGTATGCTTCTGAAAGGTTTCCGGCCTTTCCAGCAAAGTGGGAGTGTTTGATCATCCGACGCCTCTCTTAAAGGTTTACCGGATAATTCTTTCTTCAACTGAAAAAAAATATGGCATGAATATAGGACGTTGAGATTTAAGAGATGGTTTCATACTGGAAGTAATATGTGCTTCAAGCCAAGATGAGAGAGCGTTGTTTTTAACTTCTAAGGATCAGAAGCATATGGCAACTGAAAACAGTCTAGCAGACAGACAATTAAGATAATGACGAGGGGAACTGCAGGTTTAAGGAAAAAAAGAATCTTTTCTCATAGTATATAACGAACATACGATTCATTTGGAAATAATATCAGGTATTCACAGTATATATTGCGGACAACTAAAGTATATGATAATAGACCACCTCTGTTCATGTTGTTCTAATGCAAATGACAGGTTCTTAATCTAACATTCATGTTTGTCTTGTTTTACTAGATTTTCTGCAGCTCACCAGAGAAATTAGACCTTGATACGCCTGAGAATTAAGGTATGTATAAGATGATCCACTGTCAAAAGTTGTGAGCAGTTTTTTGAACCCAGTAGCTTTCCCATCAAAAGTTAACTCAGCGAGTCCAGGAGAGTAATGTTTCCTGCCATGCACGAAGATCATAAGAATCTGAACATAAAAGCTGAACTTTGAAAACATGGAAGGGAATCCACGAGGCCTAATTACGCATCGGGTGACATTGGTGTCCAAGCTACACGAGACGGATCGTAAAGATCATCCCCGAAGAAGAGGAATCCTCCACCACGCCGACTTAAGCAGTGGCCGATCACATTTCTCACCAAACCCAGACTACTAAGCTGTGAGGCAATGCTAGACTTTCCCTTGCCAAGGCCGAGTACTCCATCAATGGGATGATGAGATCCGCCTGGAAGCTGATCATATCCACATCTGTTTAAGGGGAAAAAGAACACAGAGAGACTAAATGATTTACATCATGCATACTAGCCAACCTGCTGGAAATTGCTATGAGTCTCATGAACTTTTAATAAAGAGAGAGCAAAGAAAACAACCCTAGGGCCAGAAGAGGACTCTGGCGCTTTTCATTTGTAAAATTGAGATTAAAGGCATCCCTGACAAGAACACCAAGGGATGATCCGCCATCAGCATACTCAACCTCATAGTCACACTGCTCTGGGTTTTCACATCTGTGGTCATCATTAGAGTGCAAGGATTGACAAATGGGGTCCATACAAGCTACTAGATTGTTACTGGGTCGGTAATATGGATGAGGAGCCTGGAAATGAAAAATAATTAAGGTTTCTGCTATACTGAGAACATAACTTCATTTGTTTAACACACAGCATTGAATATTGAAAGCTAAATAGAATCACATGCAAGTTTGACAGACAGTGATGATTCAAGATTAACGGAGATGGAAGAAGCATCATTGCGTTTAACAAAGCAGCAGGGGTTTACAGGTTTGCCATAAAACAAGTGACAAAATTATGCTGAAACTAACCACATTCAAGAAAGCTCAAGAATCAAGGAGTTCAAGTTATCGCATGCTTACCAGTTACCATCCATTTATATGTTAATGAAAATTGGAAAAACAATTAGGGGGTCATATCCGAGTAGCAGCATCATACATTAATTCCGGTTTTCAGGTTTAACTCAAGCCTCAAGAACAAGATGCATACAATCTTCTAGACATCGTAGTACTGACCATGCAGATTGGACCGTTTGATTATATGAACAACAGCAAGAAATGAATACTAAATGATTTTTTTTCATAAATTGTCATTAAATTGATTGAACGAAAGCAGAGAAAAGCTGTTATAATGATCTGTACCTTTGTGCAATGGACACAGGGAGCATCACACTGGAGCCATGTAAGGTCACTTCCAGTATCTACATCAAGAAAGTAGGGTTTTGAAGGCTGGCCAATGTTGAGAGTCACATTATAATACCTACAAAATGGAACTCTTTGATTTCAGTAACAAACGATTGAGTTCAAGAAGGTCCAAACAAAGCCTTATGCAGTTACAGTCCAGACTCCAGAGGAACACAACTGAAGGTCTCCATGAATTATTGCATAGCTATCAAGCAAGGTTCTGAAATTCCAATCGATAAACTACGAAGAACCAGAGACAGAAGTCCTAATATCATTAAATGACAACACACAGTACATGCGATTATCAAAGAAACAAGGAAAATAACAAGAATTCAAAACCCAGTTCAGTAATGCCCTTACCCATTAGGATAGACATTCCCATGAAGCGGTAACACGATGGATGATGGAACTCTATTGAACAACATCGATGAAGCCATTGTTTCACCTGATATCATAGCCTTTCTCCACCTTTGCCTCTTATCATCACTAGTAATTGATGAGCCCAAAAACAAAACTAGCACTAAACCCCCCACCACACAAAAGCCCACCTTTTCTTTTCCCATTTCTCTCTTTTTGACAGTCAGTGAGCGGTTGTTTCAGGTGAGTTATTAATGCACCACGAAGGTTTGGTAAAATATCTGAATGACAACTAAGACTGGTCTATCCACTTGTTTTGGCTGATTTTTGAAAAGCCCATATGAGTCCAAATTTGGTTCTTACTGACATGGGGTCTTTTGCTTGATGATTAAGGATTCATGGGCATTGCTTGTTCTTGAAACCTCGATTAATTACCGATAAAAAATCGAGATTTCTTCAAATGTGGTGTTCTGTTCTTCTTTCCCTCCAAGGAGATAGGAGGATCATGTTAATGGATTTTGAACTAATTTTTTTTTCAGGAATAAATGTAAAGGAAGCTAATTTGCGGGAAGTTAAGGTATATAATCTGCCTTTTCATCTAAGCACAAACACTACAATAGATGGCAAGGCATATTCAGATACTCTGTTTCAGCTGACTTTTTGCTACCAATTTCTTGGAAACTTCCATGAGTGGGACATTCGCAAAAAAAGCCAAATCCATAAAATGGACCTTTGCGGCATGGAAGTGCCTTTAAGAAAAAAACTCCAACCTTTTATAAATTTTTAAATTGTTTTCATAGATTAATATCAAATGAATTTAAAAAAATTAATATCTATTAAAATAACAAACACTGCCTCACTCAAAGGCAGCGGCAACTTTCCTTCCGTTCTTCTGCCATATATTATTTAGCTTCACTTTTCCATTTTCCATGACAATTCTTATTCTTTATCTACAGAGACGCCGGCGACAACCCCAACAGCACCCCGATGTGATAAAGAATACAAACTCTCAACACCTTGATTAAGTGCATATACCTACCTGTATGTGGGATCACTTGTTCTTCACACCATAGTACAAGAGACCTCGATGAGTTAAGTCCTCTGAGTTTGTTTTAGTATTTATTATAACAAATCAATGGTGCCATTGAAACTTCTGTTAGATAGGGACCCTATTCAAGACTTGTATGATAGTTCTTAAAACAAAATGCGAATCAGACCAACAAACTACATAGTCAAGTTGATCACAGGGTTCTGGTGATTTTCTTGTTACAAGCACATTGGATGGCTGGCTAGTTTGGAATTTATTGCAACAATTACTCAGAACGGTTTTTATCAAGTTTCCTATCTTACTTGATTTGTGAGCCCAAGACATTTTCTTTTTATCCAGAAAAAAAAAATCATGTCACTGTCTCCCAAGCTTGTAACACTATCTTCATGGACTGAGTTGCCAGTGCTTGGGACGACAGGGGACCTGCTAGATTCTGAAGATATCTCACAAATAATAAACAATCTTATTCAACAAGACACTGACACCCTCCCTTGAATGGATGCTCTCTAACAATCTAAAAGTAATCGTTTATAATTATCAAGTTATCATACAATTATCATCTCACAAAAGCTGAACAGTTGAGAAAATAAAAAACTCAATCAAACGAGCGATGGCCAACAAAAAAAAAACATCTTTGATTCATGTATTCAATCTCTAGACCATCCCATCAAAGCAAGAATTATATCAAATATGCCGCCATTCATCACAGCCCTCATTAACTTCTTATTTTCGGGTGTGTATGGTGGGTATCTGACAGGTGAATCTCCACTAAAACTTCTGTACAGAACTGCCTTCTTGTGACTGAAAGCATCAAAAGAATGTTTACCATGGTATGATCCCATTCCACTCTCCCCAACTCCTCCAAAGGGTAAATTGGAAACTGTAACCTGCAGAATTTGAAAACCAGGCTTGAAAATACGATTTGTTAAGAGTTAAAACATGCACCTCTACTACCTGCTTATTATAAGAATGGTAGATACATGCTTAGGAAATACATTAAAAAGTACTCATTTTGGAGCAGATCTAGTTTAGCTACGTCACGTACAATTATCCAAATTGACACATTTTCTCCTAAAGCGTAACTCACGATACACTTTTTTGGCATTTCTTCTAACCATCAAGAAATTGAATCCTATTCTCTCCCTTTTTCTTTGCAGGAGGGAGTAACTTGGCACCAGAAGCACAGTGGTACTGACCGTCTGCACTAATGACACTGCAGATTTTTAAAAGTTTGGGGACCTTGCAATCTATTGGAGGAGAGATATGGCTCAGGCGGCATCTCAGTGAACACATTATACAAAATTTCACCATCCGCATCTTGTATATGTGAGTGTTATGGAAGAGATGAATACATACATGCAACACGGTGTCATTGATAACCATTCCTCCAGAGGAGACATTTTTCACGAAGTCATTCCTTAGCTTCTGGTTGTCGGTGAAGAGATACGCGACAAGAGGCTTTGATTTCGAATTTATCAGATCAATACTGTCTTTCACATTTTCAACCTATCAAATCACAGATAAAATGATCTTTGAATCATAGAGTCTGATTAGAACAACATGCACTGCATATTTTCACTCTGTACTCACAGTGATAATAGGAAGCAATGGCCCAAATATCTCTTCCTGCATCAGTTGAGAGTCTTCAGGGACATCCAAGAATATGGTCGGAGCGATCTTTCTGCAATAGAAGGACAAGTCATGTTTTGTCTTGTGTATCACGGTTGAATTATAATCTAGAAGAAAATGTAAGGAACCCACAGTTTCTTCTTATTCCTTTGGCCTCCAACCACAATTTTGTTGAAAACCTTGTACTCATCCAAGAGTCTTTCCAGACGTGAAAAATGGTTTGAGCTCACAATACGGGATATGTTTTTCGATTCCAATGGATCTGCTCCGAAAAACTCTTCTATTCCGTTCCGTAGTGCATTTATCTGTTCAGAGGGCATGCATCAACAATAAATCAAGTTGGAAAAGACCTTTTAAAGAATTAAAAAAGGCAAAATGATCTTACCAACTTTGGAGCAAAATCTTTTGTTGTTATGATATAATCAACACTAATACAAGCTTGTCCATTGTTCAGTTGCCACTTCCCAGCTATAATCCTCCTCACAGTAACCTTCGCACGAAACCAATTAATCTTACAGAGAAAAGAATCCGTGATGGATGCACTCGTAAGCTATGAGCTTGATGTTCTTACCTGTAAGTCAATTCATGCACTCTATACTTCAACAGTTACACTTAGTATGGAAAATCAAAATGGACGATATTAGGACTTTTCAAAGTTTCAAATCCTGTTTATGAAATGCCTTTGGAATATGCTTTCCATTTTTTAATTTGATAAAAGGAGCTCATTTCCAGCACCAACTATGGATTGCGGTGTCCCCGGAGACAAGCTCGCTGCCTTTCAATCCATGAACCTGTATGGTCAGAGCATTTCAAAATATAAATATTATGGCGTCAAACCTGTGTAGAATATCTTGTCCCACTTCTGCTCAAGCAATGCAGCCGTTTCAGGAACAGCTCCCTCTACAACTCTAACAGCAGAGCTGTCTAGATATTCCTCAAATAATTTTGAAAGCAGTGAAGATGTGGCCGGAGCAATTTCTGATGGTTTCAATACCACAGCATTTCCAGCTGCAATAGCTCCTATTACTGGATCAATTGACAACACTGCAGATAGAAGAGAGAAAGAAAGGCCCATAGAAATCAACACTAGAAAATGAAGCAGGACATTTCATGTAATTAACAATATCTTGAAACTAAATGGTATTCTCTAGCTTCCCAATTGCAACTCATCTGTGGATTGAATTTATCGATGATGGATAACAGAGAATCATGTTTTTTGTGCAGAGTATGAATGCGTGAGTAGAACCTGATTTCATCAGCACAGATTCTTGTTTTTCAACTTACAAAACGGGTAGTTCCATGTTGAGATTACCAACACAGCTCCCAGAGGCTCGGACACAATTTCTGCTGAAGAAGGATAGGCTGTCGTTGAAGTTTTGGCCTGCAATGTTAGGGGAGAAATGGCATTAAACAAGCTTAAACTTGTTAATGAATAGCACTTCTTTCTTCTGCTAAAAAGAGATTGGTTCTCTGGTTACCTTCTCTGGCTTCATCCATTGTTTCAATTCTCTAAGTGCCTCGTCGCAAGACGATTTTACCGCAGCTATCTGTATTACACATCATAGGTACAAACTAGATATGTGATTCCCGCTCTGTTACTGTTAAATATTTTTATTTTTCATAAAAAGAATTAATATTTATTAAATAAAAAAATATTATGCAATGAAATAATTTGAAAATAATTTATTTTCAAAAATATAATTCATTTATATATAAATTAGAGAAACCATTTCTAAAATTAAACAAATAGCTAAGAAATACCTTCATTTAAAAGAGGCTTTTTAAACAAAATAAAAGAGAGAACAAGTATGAATCTAAATATAAATGTATTTTTTTGAAAATATATATAGCATTAATTGAAAAAATAAAACCACGAGATGTTGGGCTTGACAAATCAAGTCAGCCTGCTTGGCCCATGTTGTTGACACAAATATCTCATTGTTTCAAAACATTGCCCCAAAAACCAAAAATCAAACTCCAGCTCGTATTTATTTATTTTCATGAATTTTAAAGGTAATAAACACCTAATATAAACTCTTTTCATCAAAAGAAATAATTTGATACAAATATAGTATATTTTGGGGGTCTAAATTAATGTTAATGACACATTTCTTTTTTTACTATTGGAATTCGATAACTTGTCTTTCTCAACCAAGGACTAAAACATAACAAAAATAATTTTTTTTAACCAAATTTGAATTGGAAATATATTGAGGTAACGAAATTCTATAATTGATGTGATTTTTAAAATTCAAGGAAATTATAGCGGGTCATCCATGTTTAATGTCTCTTTCATTTTAGTCCTCTTTTTTTTCAATTCCACCATTTCATAGGAATCAAAATTAAGTGGCCTTTAGTTAAGACTAAATTACCAGTAAAAAAACATTTAAGGGTTAGATTAAAAAAAATCAGAACCCATAACTTGTGAGAGAATGAATAATGAAGTCTTATATGGTATAAAACTCAAGCGTTTAGAGTTAAACACAATATGCAATGCATGATTGTACAATAAATACATGCAGATATTCCATGAGTGCAGATCTCTGAACCATGAACTGTTTTTTTACCATCAAGATATCCAAAGAGCTATTGTTGGATCATTAATTCAACGTTGGGCTTATATGAGAATAATTATATGTTTGCGTGTTATCAAATAAAGTGAAACCTAATTAAAAATAATTTGCTAAGTATGTTTAGGCAATTGAATTTTTTGTATATCTAATAGGGTGTGGATCTTTAATGTGTAGATATTAAAAGATTATTTTTATTTTAGTGATAGGCTAAAATAATATAAGAATACTAAAATAGGAATACTAAAAAGTGGGAATGTTAAAAGGCTTGAATATCAAAAGGTGGAAATGTCAAAAGGCTTGAATATCAAATGGTAGCTTGTTACCTATATATATGGTCATGGTCCCCAGATTACACGTCATGTTACATTCTCATTTTAACATCTTATCATCAGAGAGAAAATAAGATTAAGATAAATAAAATCAAAGGGCTCTCAAAGAAGAATGTGTTAATCTGGAAGGTTATCCGTAAGACTCTAAAAAACAATTTTCGAATATGAATTCAAGTACGCTTCCGCTTAACTGATTATGCAAGTGACTTTCAGATACGGATTCGCGTATGTTTCCGCTTAATTGTTTATGTGTTCTTGATAATTTCACATGAATATATCTATATATGCTATGAAATTCCAGTCCTAATAGCTTCTTAGATATGAAGAATGCAGGCATTGAGCAAGAAAATGGGTTTAAACCTGAGAGGCAAAGGCTTCAAACTCAGGCTTTGAGAGGTCCTTGTAAAGGGCTTCCGAAATATCCTTCTCCCTTTCCTCAACCATCTTTCCAATACCTTTCAATTGTGACACTCGCCATTCATAACTCCTTGTCCTTCCAGCTCTGAAGCTTTCATTAAGCTCCTTAACTAGCAAAGGAGCTTCACCGGCATCAAAAGGTTGCTTCTTTCCCTCTGTCGGCGCCGGTAGAGCCGCAGAAGCGCTTTTGGAAATCCCAGAAATAAAAATAATGAACAACAGTGAAAGCATAAAAACTCCCAAAAAGAGAAATCAAATGAGGCAACTGTGAAAGCAAGCATGCATACGAGAGGCAAATACAGAGAGATTCGCGAATGGGGCCTGAGCGGGGGAAGGAAAGGGCAGCTCCATGCTTCTGGTTAGTCGGATAACAGCCGGAGAAACCTCTCCTCGCACCGGAATCAACCACACTGCTCCGCAAGACGGTAACAGAAGGTAAAGAGTCAAGAAACATGGCTACTGCCGGCCAGCCTAAAATGGTGAGGTGACCAAGAAGATTTATTCTTTATTTTTATAGAGAATCTTTAATTAAAGATCAATTTCTTTGTTTCTTAACCAAACATACATGAGACAAGATTACCGCTTAAAAGATTCTCGAGTGCTTGGGGACAATATGTCCTATCGTCAAGAACACCAGCATACAGATAGCTATACCAACTTTGGCATCGAAGTAGCTATAATTCATCGGAATCTTGTTCAAATTCTCCAGCCCGGTTTCAGATAAATTAAAATGAAATGAAACAGAAAGATCGTATTGCCTAACTTGGGACTCAATCTCCAATCCTACCTTAACTGCAACTCCATTAATCTCATCAGTCTGACTGTATGTTTTGGAGGTGAGGGTTTTATATATATATATATATATATATATATATATATTTCATCTGATGCAAGCACATCACCCCCTTAGACCAACCTAGAAAGCATAAATTGTTTAAAATAGAGAGAAAAAAGGGGCAAATTATGGCAGAAAATCATGTAGAATCAATCTGAGAAGCTCTTTTGACCTTTTCAAAAGATAGCATGCTTGTCTTGTATCTCGTGTTCTTCGTACAACAATTACTTTTTTTGACAAGTTAGATTAGTTGGGTGGTTCAACTTCTTCTTAAAATGCCTCAATATAATTTGATGCACTAAATTAAACCACTAATCCTGTGCATTATGCACTTGTTTTTTTATGGAAAAATAACATTTTTTTTAACAAATATAAGAATAATTTCTAAACAAAAAGTTCTCAAATGCGAGAGCTTCTATTATTTTATTATGTATGCAGTTTAATTGTTTTTTAAAATATATATTTTTATATAAAAACACATCAAAATAATATTTTTTACATTAACACATTAAAATAATTTAAAAAATATATATAAAAAATAATTATTTATCTTTCTCCTTGATTTCCTCTATAAAGAGAACCAATTCCAAGGCAAAAAAAAAACACTTGAATGGATGAATGGAATTTGGATGGTTTAACTTATAGTCAAAACGACGTTGGGCCCACTGTGTACACTTTTTGGAGACAAGACCGAGAAGACAACCTTCCTTCACTGTGAGAAGATGCTTTAACACAAGTTTGGTCAGTTAAGGTAAGGTAAGAGGAGAAGAATGAAAGCAAAGCAAAGAAAGAAAAGATGCTCCCACTAAAGCTGGTACGCTCTCTGATCTTGGGAGAAACCATCCACAACCCTCCTCCTCTCCTTTCCCACCATCACCATCACAATGACACCAGTAGCGACAATAATACAGACACAACAAAAACTAGAGCCAAGAAGACAAAGACAAAGATCCCTCTACTTTTGTTCTTGCCAAATAACGAGCTTGTAACAGATACATACAGGCTCACCAAGATTGCAAGAGACATGGGCATGGATTTGTATCCAACTCCATCTCTTTCCCACATTATTTTCTCATACCCATCATCATGTACATCTCCCTCAACATCACCATCCACTCCATGTACATCTTCAGCATCTTTATCATGGCCATCAACTTCATCTTTGTTGCATCTACCAAACGATGCCATTCCTTTACCATTCCCTTCACTTTACTCTGCTTCTATAACCCATCTTCGCTCGTTTGTTTCAATTTCAAAAGGCTTGTTCAAGCTTGTGTTTATCAACTCTAAACACACCAAGAAAGTTATGGGTGGGTTTGAAAGCGACAGTCTTTATGATAGCAACTGGGATTGCTGTACCTTTTCTTTGTTTTGGAGGTTAACTGGTGATAGAATTGATTCCATGGATAAATTTTCAAGGGCTTTAGCTGGTGTTGGATGGACTCTTTTCAAGACTAGGGAAAATAACACACCAAGTGATGGGATTGGAGGCAGCAAGATGGTGTATTTGTTTAGGAAAGTGGACTCAAAGCCTGTTTATGTGGTGTCACTAGGAAATGGCGGGGAGTGTAGGATAAGGGAATTGAGGTTGCCTGCTTTGGATTTTAGAAATACTCCTTTGAGGATCTTGCATTACATTCTTCTCATGACTGATGATATCTTCTGCCTTTCTTAACTAGGTATATTCTTGCCTTATTGTTTGGACTTGTTTTCTTTTTAATTTACTCTTTTCTTTGTGTGTATTGTCTGCTGCGTGCTAATTGTTAAGGGGATTTTATGCAATGTTATGGGTTGGTGGAGATTTTTGGGTAAATCTATTTTGTCTCGACTTTTTTTAAAATTTAGATGTGTCAAATGGAAAATGATAATCTTATCAGAAATATAGGATTGTTGTCCAACAGAATTTACGAAATTGATTGCTTTTAATGAAATTTTCTTTGGACTAGATTATGTTTTAGGCCAGGGAGAATCTGAAGGCATGGAATATCAAGAATGCGGAATCAATTGTGTAGGAGTAGTATCTTCCAAAATGAGTGCTTAGAAAGACATTTTATTCTTGTAGACTTAACTCGTTGAAGCCATTGAATGAGCTCTCGACATGTCATTGGAATAGTACTCTCAGCCTAAACGGGTGTCTCAGATTCAAAGTTTAAACCGAAACATGGGAAATTTATCAATTTAGATGGACGGGGGGTAACAGAAAACGTTAACTAAATCTTGATCCCAAATTGTTGGCATCGGCTATATGAATGTATTCACAGTTTCTTGTCCAATATAGGTTCATATTTTCCTCGAGTTTTTGTTGGTGCTGCGTCATTTTAGATGATGGCAGCTATCCCATCGTCTCTGACAGAACTGAAATGGAATTTCTATTTTATTTTATTTTTCGAACATGAATAAAAGTGGAACTGGTATAGGCGGTGAGAAGGGACTCAGTTTTTACTTATTCAGAGGTCTGTTATACAGAGGAGAAGGTTGGCTTGTCATTATTAGATATGTGAAATTTAATTCTGCAGTAACTGTGAAGCATCCACTCACTCTTGTGATTGATGCTAGTACCCTTTTGGGACAGATGGATGTAGATGATAGAAACATTATAAGCATGAACATGGCTGTATTTGAATGCTTGAAGCTAAAAAGAAATTTAATGAGTTCTAAAGTTATCATTCATAATATTTAGAAAGTCATAATTGGTTGCTAAGGCCATAGTTGATGTCAGTAGGAAACAATAAATCGAAGGTGCTGGGCTTTATGGAATGGTATTCTGAAGAATCTTATTACTAGCTCTTTTGGAAATCTTTCTATTGCTCTGAAAGTGAGGAAATTTTAGCAGTTATCAGGAAAAGAGAAGGGATTCTGGTGCCATTTGTTCCATGACATATATTAGAATCAAGAGAGAAGCATCTTTCTTTAGGGCTTATCATAAATTTATTTGGGGAAGTTAGTATGAAGCAGGTTCAGTATCTGGTATATTTTAACTTCGTTAAGCAATTGCAAGTAAACTGTAAACACTTGATTATTTCCGAAACAAATGCTCACAGCTATGTTCTTACCAGTTACAACTGTGAAACTTAGACAACCCCTGGATCGTTTGCTAAAGTACTAAAACTAAAGATTGTCCATAATGGAGTAGATGAAATTGTTCCCTGGAGAGAAACATCTGTTGATATGCCATTTATTTGCAGACAAGGAGGGTGTGTGTCATCTTTGGAGAAATGTTCCTTGGAATAATGGAAGAGAAGAATGTTGTGGATATGAAGTATACAAGCTGTGGTTCTTGTTGGTGACAATCAAACCTATTGTTGAACACATGGGTAGGGTGTGGGTTGGCAAATTGTTGATTCAAGATAAAATCATAACATGGAAGGGCTGCCTGATCCTTATACGCTACTACTTTCCTGTGTTTCTCGTATTAATACGATTTCTAGTTTCTATAGACAACATACCATGGTGAAAATTCTTTTCGCCATATACTATTTTATTGCTGTAATGATTTTGAATAAAGAATTGACCTGCGCGAAGATTGAAAACGACGAGCTTTTACTCATCAATACCTTTGTATGCGGCAGAGCCATGAACTTTGGTGTGGGTTCTTATGTCTACTTGCAGTCTGACTGATTCAGTGATTTGCATAAAGAGCTTTCATTGAAGCCACAATATTATAGTACTGCTAATAATCAGGTAGTCATCACGTGAAGAGCTTCTAGCATAGTGTCTATATTCTTGGCTTTGCATGTCATGTATATTCAATCAATCTGTCATAGAACTGGAATTTCAGGTGGCATTTTCATGCAGCTTTAGTTTGTGTTTATCTCTTGTGGTAGATTGTATGCTGACATTGAAGATTGATGAGTGACTGTATCCTTCGTATGCTACAGGTGGCGGACACGGTGGAGAAAGAGAGAGCCTGCAATGGAGTTATAAATTGCAGGATGGAATGGAGGCTATTTGTTCATAGGTCTTTGAAATACAAAAACTAACAAAATTTCCTGCTTTTTGTTTTTATGCCACAGTTTATTATGATGAAAATTACTGCTGTTGCCAGGAAAAAAGAAAAAAATGCATTATTATTATTATTATTATTATTATTATTATTATTATTATTATTATTATTATCAGGTAAAGATGGTCCGGGCAGTTCACTTGAAAGACAATGTTAGGTTCAATGCCCTCTAATTTCACCATGTCATGATGTTTTGTCAATCATGGAGGTATATGCGATGGACATTCTTTAGGTACAAATTCTTAGGGCTGTGGCAAAACAAGATCTCAACCATTAATTTAATCTTTTATATTTTCAAACTAGTGTTTTTTAAGCAAATTTTGTCTACAATTTATTTAGGGGTGTTTGGGAGTATAATCGAATTGTATTTTTTTAAAAATATATTTGTTTTCAATGTTTTTGGATTACATTAAATTATTGTTTTTTTAATTTTTTTTTTAATTTTTTAATGTATTGATGTGAAAAATATTTAAAAAGAAAAAAGAAAAATATATTATTTTAATTTATTTTCTTATAAAAATAATTTGAAATATATCTTTCATTACACTTTCAAACATTAACTTAACCGGATAAACTTTGATGCTATAAACAATATTGTTTTGGAATAATTTAAATTAATTTATAGATAAAATAATTAGAATTGTTTTTTTAATTAAAAAACAAGGTGGCAATTCAGCGTTGACCTTTAACTATTCAAATAAATTTAAGAAAAATAATATTTTGAATTGATGTTGTGTCTCCCTAAATAAATTAAAAATGATATATCGATTAGTATTTTTTTTTTCTTAATTATTTTTGTATGAAAAAAAAAATAGGAGTAAAATACGTCATTAAACCGACAATTTTGGTACCAGATAATTCCATCACCTATACTTCATCAGGAATCAAATACAACTCAAGGTCTCCTCAATACTTCCACAGGTAGTTCACAAGGACACCAGAAGGGCAATGGCAGAAAAGCTGTCGCCTCCTCTCATGGCTTACTGTCACCAATAACCAGTGCTGTTACTGTCAATCCTCTGTCCATTGCTCAGTTCAACTCCCGATGGTAGCTGGATCTTATAAATCTTGGGATGAGACCAGATTCACAGCAGTCTGTATGCAAATCAACTGGGGTGCAGACCCCAAATCTAGCAAAACATTACGCAGTGCTGTGAGACGAAATTACCAGAAACATTTTTGGAAATGGAATTACTTGTCTGACAGCAATCAAACTAAAATATGCTTCTGTGTTTAATGAAAGTTCAAATATCCATCTCAACAGAAGAACAAAACACTCAATAGTGACAATCAAGTGGGAATTACTGGAGGTCTACTGCATATAAATTCTGGACACGGACCGGCCGAGTTCTAGTTTTTTTGCTTCAGTTCATGCTACCAAACACAGCTTGCAAATCCATTTGTGAGATGAAAACATCATCCTTGAAAGGCTCAAGTTGAGGAAGCTGAATCACGGGTCAAATAAATCTCTGTCCTCAAATCCCATGATGTAAGGATTTCTCAGAACAAATTTAGAACCAATAAAAAAAAGAAAACTATCAGATAAAAATCACTTTACTCCAAAAGCATTTTATCCCGCGCAATGGCCTCGTCTATTCACATGAATTGCAGAACAAATGCATCATAATGAAAGTTCTTAAGAGCCACTAATCAAATCTTACCATTTGGTGAAGCAAAAATAAAAGAGGGAAAAGAAGATATGAAAGAGAGAGAGAGAGAGAAGTTTACAAGTATTTATGATCTCTGAGAAACTATGTAGTATGAGAATCATGTGTCCGTGACGCCCATATACCAAACACAAGAAACCAGAAGACAAATAAGATAGCCCAGTAGCGAGCAGGTCCATATTTGATTCTGTTGAGCACAATCTGCAAGTTGTAAGGGCATAAACATCAGTCCAGTTTCATTATGTATCAGAATTCAGACCAACATGCGCCAAATTTCCTTCAATGTTTTACTTTACACAATTCTAAATTCTGCAAAATTTTATTCTGTAAGAGTTTCACAAAAAATCAAAGAAATGGATGACGCGGCCTTGACATTCAATTACTGCTGAGAACATCCTACAAGACCTAATTTCTTAAAATAGTTTCCTATTGCTTAAAAAAGAAAAACTCGTTACTCGCAGGCAGAGAATTCCAGAGAATCTAAATTTCAAGCTAATGTTTTGTTCTAAAACATCACAAAGAAGGAAGAAGGACATTGTAGCTTCACAATGGACAAAAAGCTGCTGGAATTCTCTATATTTATAATTGGACAGAAGCTAACAATTTGTTTATCTTTCTGTTAGACAATTAGCATTACCATGCTTATCTGGATTTGGACTTCTTCTAAATACGCCCTCTGGTACTTTGACTCCAAAATACACAACAAAGGCCACAAGTTATGACCATTAAGGAACATGCCACAAATGAGAAACCAGGACCAGCTTTTACATTTCAGAATGTACAGAAATTACCCCAAAATTATAAAAACACAGGAGCAGAAACCGATTGACCCCAATAAAGATATATTGGGACAAAAAAAAAGACTACAATGTTTTAATGGTGCAAATTTGAAATTCAGAAATCTACATTTACTTTCCCTCGAATCATTTCTGTCAGCACCACTTCAACCAACTTCAGATTTCACTCAGCCAAGTGTATCAACACTATCTATCAAAATAGTTATAATGAACAGAAGAGCATCATTCTTTACTCACAGGTTTCTGCGGAAACCTGAGGATCATGATACCCACCATCCACCAAGTCACTTAGGCCATAACACAAATATGCATCCATGGATCAAAAGCATTTATACCGGAATACAGAGTCAGAAAGACTAAGAGAAAGAAGTCACTTACAAAGCGGAAGAAGATCACAGCTGTTAAAGCACAAATCCCTCCAAGGAGAATATGAAGACCACTTTTGGCAATTTTCTGAAGATAAGAGCTGAATAAGTTGCATAGTAAAACACAGAATTCAAGTAAATAAAGTCATTAGCATTCCAGAGCAACAAACTAACATAGAATAACATGCAGAGGCATACATAAAAGAATCCAGAGAAACAAACAAATTAAACGATAAAATAAATGCTAAGTGAATCATCTGCACACCTAACTACCATTTCCTCTCTAACGAATAACAGTAAGAATAGAAGATTTTTACAATCACTTTGTTTTTTTTTCTTCATATATATATAATTTAACAGTGTTAGGGAGGACGAGTTTGAACTGACTGCCTCCCTTACAAAGGAGAATTATGCTACCAATTTGGATATGCCTTAACCATTGGAATTTCATGTGGTGTGTGTGAATGATGACAATGTTTCACAGCATAGATCCTTCGCAAAACTTCGTGTTGCAAAGCTCAAGTTATTGTGATTCATTTAATAGCTAGGAAAGAAAAGAGAAACAAGCAATAAGGACTAAAGATAGGAAAGAAAATTGGCAGCAAGTCAATGCTCAAACAAGGATCTCCAAAGCTCTTCCTAGTATCAAAGTTGCTTCTATAAGTAATTTCATCTCTTTGATAGAGTTCACTTTCCCCCAAAGTGCTACATCAGAATTTTATCTAGCACCAACAAAAATAAATAAAGCCTAATACAGCACCAAAATAAAAAATTCACCAACACTCCACCCCATTTACTGATGGCAAGAATGGTTTTCCTATTTATTCATCCATAAGAAGCCAAAACTTCTAACCGGTTGTGGTCCTAAAGGAAGAAGCTATACTTGGGAAGCCCAAGGGCACCAGATATACTTCAAAGGACAATTTGTCTCCAAACACACTCAAAAACTCAGCATTAGTAGCATGCTCCTAAAGCCTACAGTGCACCTTCTCTATGCCCTTCCATCTGACCCCAGCCCATTAAAACAGTATGGAAGTTTCACTATTAATCTTGATCCCTTATTTTCATGGTGTCATCCATACCCCCCTCACCATCCAGCAACCACTTGTGATTAACTTTGATAAATCTCAAATTCTAGGGAATACCATCATCAACACTTGTTGTGTGTCATTGATCAGTTCACAAACATAATGCCAAATAGGCAATGCAGTGGAGAACATTCCAACTATAGAATTTATATAAGTATAGAAGACTAACCAAAATGAAAATATTCACCTTGTGAAGCATCATAAACCAGAAGCACGGCAAAAAGGACATCACAAATGTTACAGAATAATATAAATCATATCCTGTAGTCTCACCTAATACCTTAAGCTTTTAGGTGAGATGGTTCGTTGACATGGTATCAGAGCTTTGTTGACCCAGTGGTCACGAATTTGAATCTCGCCACCCTTATTCTATTTGATAAAAATTAAGCACAGGGTAGTATGGACTTCTGTGCAAGTTTCAAGCCCAAAGAGTTTTCACTTGAGGGGACGTGCTAGAGAATAATATAAATCATATCCTGGAATTTCACTTAATAGCTTAATCTTTTAGGTGAGACGGTTCCTTGATAACAAATAGATTTATAAACCAAATAAAAACAAGACAAAAAGTTAGCTCCAAACAGTTAGGAGTACACATTATGGTTGGGTATCAAGATCTTGTAAGGGATTTTGAACAGGCAAAAGTTATATAAAAAAATTACAAAAAGTCTCCATTGATGATAAAATTATAAATGATTAAAGCGCATATCTCAAAGACTCCAGTTTCCCAAAAAAAAGATTACAACTTCTGAGAACAACAAGACAACTAGATGGACAAACTAATGTTCAAGCCTCATACAGCATAACTAAGTGAATTGAGGAGGTATATGTATGTACATAAAATACAAAGACACGCACAAATGCATATATAAGAATACAAACTAAAAACTCATACTTAATAATTTATCCTCGGACAATCTTGGTTTTATACTTTTTTATTTGAAGTCAAAATCACAGTAGTCAAAGACCCCAAGTTCAGAAAAACATTAGAAGACGCATCTGCCATTATCAGTCATCATGCAACAGGAGGTGGCTGAAAGAACTCTTTAATTGGATTATGGGCTAATCCACCCAATACCTCAAACTTTGGGTAGTAGAACTCCAAATGTGGCTTAAAGGTCTAGTTCAAGGTGCGACCAGACTCCATGTGTGTCTAATTTGTTTTGTTTGGACCACCTAGAAGGCCATTATACTTGTTTCTATTGGAAACAGAGTTTTATATATTTATATATTCACAAACAAAGAACATGCAACAGTCAAGAAAACATGCTCATTTGGTTTATTCAATAAATAATGTGTTTCACTGTGATGTGCTTGTTACTTTATCACTTGCCATGTTGGCATAGTATGGGCATAGACACATGAGATTTTCTTGTTTGTAGAAACAGTGGCACATAAGATGACCCAGTAACAGTATATGTTCAACTGGAATTGCAACCTGGAAAAATAGCAAAACAACTCCATGCCTACGTATCTTAGTTTACTCCAATTAGGTTGAACTCGCCATACCTTTCCAACACGGGGAGCAATAAGCCATGCTAGAGTAACAGTGAGTAGCCCTGTTGCAAGCAAAATCCCTGTACCTTCCGCGGCCCATTTAGTTGCACGATTCTCAGAAGGGACAACATCTTCTGTGACAGTATTCAGAGGTTGTTCGGAAACAACCTGTGAAATTGCAGCAGAACTATTATTGTTGTTGTGTGGACTAAACCACAGTGAAATTTCACTTAGCCGCTGCCTTCTAACAGCAGCAACAGCATCGGGATCTACACCAGCACTAGCATGCACCTGAGCAGGATTAGGGTCTCCAGTGACAGTCCTTTCCCTCAATGCTTCATAATCCCTCAAAGCAACCATAACCTTTTTAAAGTCCGAAGTCCTGATATTTATTGCAACATGTCCACAGACTTCACAGATAGTGGATCCATGATTAACAAACCACTTGAGAGCACATGCATAGTGAACCAGTGCAAGATCATTTTTGCAAGAGCAGCCAAGTTCAATTAACAAGTCTTGCTGGTGGCATGAACCCAATTCTAAATCTGTATCTGCATTACTAATGAAAACCTCCCCTTCAGGGCTAAATAACTCAACCAACCCTGATTCTCTTCCAGTATTTTTGCGATGGAACTGATCAGCTTCAGCATTCAAGGGGACTTCTTTGCTTTCCGGTTTTACTGCACCACTACTTTTACGTGCTTCTTGCAATGGAGGAACAATGCCCAAAAATCCCAAAGCAGAATCTCCCGTTTTGTCAGATTCAGCACATTGGCACACACGACAAGTTGCCATACCTGCATCTAGACTGCAACGTGAGCCAGTCCCTAAGTCTTCACTCTCACTAGGTGAGTGACCATCATTCCTGACTCCACTGCTGATTGGTTGTGATAAATTTTCCTTACCCATCATGCTAACTTGAGGTTTGCATATAAAACAATTTCATAGTTTGGACTGTTGCAGCATTTTATATTAATTTACATTTACTCATGTCCATACCCAACTTCTTCATTGCAACTTTAAATTGAAGACAACAAAGACTTGTAGCATAATCTTAAGGCAATGGACTGTGTTGTGAGATGCAACCCCTTCCGCATGTAAAGGCATGGAGAATACCTTCCTATATCTTGACCACCATGCTCCCAGTTCAGTCACAGTGTATAACTGGAAACTGCAAAATAATTCTGATCAGAATCGAGGCATGATAAAATCTTCATAAACAAAGCATTATGCATCAATGAGTGAAAACAGCAGTGAAGTACAAATGAATAAGACAAGGCATTTGGCAGATCGAGTAGAAGAACAGAACAAAGAATTACAAAAATACAAATAACATGACAGGAGTTTATGCATGACACAAGCAAAAACAGGTTCTTTCACAGACCAAACGAAAAGAAAAAAGACCTTTACAGCTCCCTGATGCATGTGAATGGGCGATGAAGTGCAGTGAGACAAGCAAAATTTTGCCACGTGCTGGTTATGGGATATCCAAAATCTGAATGCTATAAACACAAGCAAACCGGAAATAATCTTTCTCCTCTTGATTGTCAATAAGAAATCTAGCTTCCTACCTAGACCAATTCTTACGCTACCACGAAAATTAATACCAAGACCAACGTAAGATTTCAGGCAATTCACGCATACATCAATGCAACTAAGCTGATCGATGGTGGATTCATGAAAAATGAAGAACTGAACTGGCCAAGATAAAAGAAGAAATACTACATTTCCAAATGGGGAAAATAGAGAGATACACGTTCAGTTCAGAAATGGAAAAATAACCAGATAACCGCTAATAAACTCAAGTATTTGATATCAACCCACGATTCTACTTAGCCAGACCACAAAATCCAAGCCAGACCCGGATAGGCTAAGTTGATAAATTCTTAGCTCAACACATGAAAAAGTGGCCAAAAAGGAAGGAACTTGAAGGGCCAAAAATACCTTTTCTTGATTTTGGCTTAAATGGGAAGTAAGTAGCAGTAAGAGAAGTACGGTATCAGGTGCAACTCCAAATGGATCGATGGATCTTCGATTTACAATTTGGCAGGCATTGTGAGGAGAGGAGCGGGTGAAAGTTAATAAATTACTTCTGATCTCCGTGTCTCGGTGACTGTTACTTGCTTTATCCCGGAGAGTTGGTAGAGGATGTCACCACGGATTCTCTGTGCCTGTCTTCCACTAGTGTAAGTGACTGATACGAGTTAGATGGAGATTCGATTTATTTTCATTTAAAATATTTAAAAATAATATTTTTAATATTTGTATATCAAAACTATTAAAAATATTAGTTTTAAGTTTTAAATAAATAAATAAAAAATGATCTCGTTGTACTCCTATATAGTCTGAGTTGCGGTAACAATATTTATTAAAGTGTTTCTTATTTTATAAATACATTAAAATAATATATTTTTTAAATTTTTAAATTTATTTTTAATATTAACAGGATTTTCAATTCTATTTCGCTAGTATTAGTAGATATATCTCATTAGATTTTAAAAAATAAAAACAAAACAAAACTTATTTGATCTCGTTTAGAAATCTTGGTTTGTTTCAAAAATTCATCTCAAATTTTAGCTGGAATATTCTGGTTTTCCTCTTCTTGTTCTGTTATTGCCAAATAATTTAAAAAAAAATATTTAATTTTATTATATCAATCAAATCTTTTAATTTAATTGTTGAATTGAGTTAAATTTTTATGAGAAGTATTTTAATATTAGCATATCTTAATTTAAAATTTTAGAGTAATAAAATATTAGAAAGGTTTTGTGAAATTGCTTGTGACATTCTAGTATAAATTGTTTAGAAAAAACATTTTTATTATGTTATTTTTTTAGATTATTTTTTTCAATTTCAGATGAGTTTATTAATAATTAAGATTCATAATTTATTTTAATGTGTATTATTTGGGGTCATCTTGATCTCATGACTGAAGTCATAAATTTAAAAAGTTAACTCATATTGATTTGAGTCGATCCAATATGTTATCATTCCAATAAAAAAAATTAAATCCGATGTTAACTTAAAAACATTAGTTAAATTATATTTTTATTAGTCATTCATGTTATCTTTGGACTTGTTGAGTTTATCAGGTCATAAGGTTCAACTCTCATTTTTTTTTTTATTTGTGTTTGAGATTTGAATTATACAATTTTAAGCTAGTTTATTTTTTTATTTGAATTAAAATTATATTTTTTGAACTATAAATGTATACTCTATGAACAACACAGCACCAAAACCACATGTCAAAACATACCATTCAAATTGAAAAAAAATAATAATAATGTAAACCGGAATAAAATTAGCAACCTTGCATCAAAACGATTCATAAACATAAAAAACAATAGACAAAAGAATTCAAACAGAGTTGGGGTCGCGTTCTCATTGCCTACCTTAAATCTTTTTAGATGTTCTAGTATTATCCTTAAAAGTAAATTATACTTTAGTCCTTATTTTAAAAAAATAATTTTATCTTAGTCCTTCCAAATTTGAAGCCTTGGTCTTATTGACTTTTGCAAAACTGTTTTCCATTAAAAAAAAAAAAACCGTGTACGTTATTCTTTAGGGGTTCAGGGGGGTTTGATGGAGTTTCTTTTTTAAAAAACAATTGTTTTAAATTATTTCTTATATTTTTTAATCATTTTGATTTGAAATAAAAAATACTGTTTAATATATTTTTACACAAAAAAAAAAAAGAAGTTAAAAAGTAAATATTATTGTTGTCCCAAACATCTCATTAAATTGTTGAATGGTCCGGGTTAAGAAAAATAAAAGGTGTTTTTTTAAAATAAATGTTCTACAAGAGTTAAAGGGAATAATATATATAGAACTCTTCAAGTATGAAGGCTTTAATGACAATCTTGCATGTAGTTACCATATCCGATCTAAAAAAAAAAAATTCAAATGTTAAGGAATCATCTCATCTAAAAGTTTGAGTCTCCATAATATGATTTATATTACTCTCTAACACCTCCCCTCAAGTGAAAGTTTTTCGGGCTTGAAACTTGCACACAGATCCACACTACTTTGTGCTTGATTTTTATCAAATAGAATAGGAGTGGTGAGATTCGAACTCGTGACCATTGGGTCAACAAGACTCTAATATCATGTTAAGGAACTATCTCATCTAAAAACTTAAGCTATTAGGTGAGGTTCCATAATATGATTTATATTACTCTCTAAAATTAAAGACAAACATGACCCTAGTTAGATTCTAGGTAACCTCTCATCGAACCAATTTCATAGATGAGTAATTTATGTTTAATAACTATAATACTTTATGAATCTCATAGATGAACATTGTGAAGAAGAAGAAAAAATCAATGCTTTGTATTTACAAATTTTTTTATCATTTTTGACTAATTGGGTTAAATTGTAAGATTATATCATATATAGAACATGTCTAGTAAATAAAAAATAATAATTTAAAAGAGATAGTATTTTTCTAGACTGTTTTAAAATTATCATTAACTAAGAATTTTATACACTTTAACTGCTAGTTATTACCAATATATATGAGAGAGATTTTGAAAAAAGAATAAGAGAAGAAAAATTATATTTAATGTCAAAAAAATAATATTTTTTTTCTTTTTATTATATATATATATAAAAAAAAAAAAATTTAGGTTTGCTTTCATTTTTAATTTTAAGAAAACAATATTTCTATAGGTGCAAAGGCCCAGAGATATACTAATTAATTAATAGAAATGGATCACAATAATTTTGAGTTTCTGACCTCCAAAAACTACCAATCACATGCCCACTGATAGACCAATGGGCCCATTAACAGCCCGAAATGAAGCCCATGCACCCCTAGTCTTCTTCTTCTCTTTTCTCCAATTCTCTGTGACGGAGTGGAGCCTTTCAAAGTTAAAAACAGAAAAACAAAAAAGACCAGCGCTTGACAGAAAGCTCAAATTTGGTACAAGTGTGCCATGAACGAGTTGACTCGGTATTGAGCTGCGCCTTTGGTCTTTATATTTTCCAAGAAGATGATTTCCTGCGCTCGACAACTCTTTGCTGGTTCTCACAGCAAGGACGAGTTTGTCCTTATAAATACTGATGGAATAGAAGATTAAGTGACCCATTTTCTAATTTTCTGTTCTGGGCTGGCTTCTTTTTTCCCATTTTTACTATAATCTGGTGATTTCACGTTCTGGGTTTTTTTGAAAAAATATCTCTTCTAGCTGGGTTATGTTTGCTGCTAGAAGGAACTTGTAGGTGCTGATTTGCTTATTTTGGGGCTTTAAAATTTCACTTTCATGGTGTTTAACTGGTTTTTATAATTGGTGCTGGAAGAAAAAGAAAAAGAAAAGACATTTAAAGGGCATAGGCACTGATTGTTAATGAAACTAATTTTTCTTATTCAAAATTTAAAAGATGGCAAGAGAGAGTACATTAATTTGACTGGAAAAGGTCTAAAAGAATGAGATTTGTTCTTGGATATTTTAAGAATTTGAAGTAGCTACTCTTGTGGCAATTGGCGTTGTCCAACACCCGTTGGGCTCCCAATGAAAAAGAAAAGAAAAATTTCGAAGGGGAAAGCAAGATGAGAGTCTAATGGAAAGGTCCAATCCAATGTAAATCAAGAGGTGGAAAAAAAAACATTATGCAGAACAAGAGGTTGATTCTTATAAAAACCATTCAACATCTAAAATATGCTCGAGCTAGAAAAAATGGCAATTAAGAAACATATTAATGATGGGTCAGATTGCAAACTCTTAACTTTTTTATGGGTTTTTTTGTTTCCTCTTTTTTTGCTTATATGTTTCCTATTTTGGATAGGAAATAGGAAAAGTTCTTAATTCTCAAATATAAAATCTTTTATCATAATTTCCGTATCACTACGAATCCGCAAATACATAGTAGTTGCATTTATTCACCCTCCTGATTTCACACGGATTCCCTATTTAAAACATATATAAATAAATATTATTAATTACTGCGCTTCCAGCGGATTTCCTTTATTTCTGATTGTTGAGTTGGGTTCCACTCAGTGTTGAGCTTGCTAAATTAGGTTTTTCTCACAAGTCTAAAGAATTTTTTTATTGGGATTTCTTGTCTCTCAAGTTTTGCTGTGTTGTGGGGTTTAAGGTTAAGCATTTAAGGTTTTGATTGTTTTTTGGAGACATGGGTGTTGGAATGTCTAAGGTGGATAGGTTAGAGCTGGTGAGTCTTTGTAAAGAAAGGAAAGAATTGATTAAGGCTGCTGTTGATTGTCGTTATGAACTAGTTTCAGCTCACATTATGTATGTGCAATCTTTTTTAGACATGGGAAATGCGCTGCATCGATTTTTAGAGGAGGACTTGGAGATTATTTCTGATTTCTCTTGTGGTTGCTCTGATGAGGATTCACATTTGAAATTTTCTTCCTCGGATCTGGAGTCAGAAACCGATTCTGTTCATGAACATTTGCATTTTTCAGGAGAGTCTTCTGGGTCAGAGAAAGATTTTCAAGCAGGGGCGAATTCAGATGGACATACGGGAAATATGTCATCTGGTGTTCCTGCAGGTTCTAGACATAGATACCCTGATCCTGACAATGACGATGTATATGTTCCAATTGTTGATACGAGGTATCCTCAAGAAAACAATAAACTGTCTTTGGATGCTGCAATGGATACTTCAAAAAACAAAGTCACATATGCTCCTGATGGAAATTGGGAATCTGTCAAAAATCCAATGGACTTTCCTTATTATTATGGGTTTTGGCCCCCTCCTGTCCGTGCTGATAATCCAGAAGAAGAGAGGGCTCCTGCTGCCACCCCTTCTCCTGAGCCAGCAGGTTTTGCTTGGAAATTCAATCCATTTAACACTGAGGTTGATGATGTCTATCATTACTATAATTACTATTTTCAGGAGAGTATAATCGGTGACAGAGCTGAGAGTGATGATTTTGAAGTAAGAAAAATCAGGGAGGAAGATGGGATCCCTGATCTGGAAGATGATACTGATCAAAGTATAGTGAAGAAAACAAGATACAAGAAGAATTCTTCAGAGAAAGATACAAATGGAGACTCTGGTGCTGACCCAAAGAATGATGATCACGTACAGTCTGAACAAGAAAAGGAGTCTAAAAACATGCCTGATGAAGAAAATGCCGTCGCATGTTCCAGCTCCCGTGGATTGATCAAAATAGAACAAGAGAGTAAAATGGATGAAGGTGAGAGTTCACAGGAGGCCCGGTCATTTACCTGCAATGGTGAATGTACAGAAACAGATATCCATAGTCCATGGGGTCTTCAGCAAGCAGTAAAGGAAATCAAGAATGCATTTGATACTTCTTTCATCTATGGACAAGAGGTTTCCATATTGCTTGAGGCAGGCAAGCTGCCTTATCAGACTACAGGTGCCAAATTTAAAGGTACGAGTTATTACGATTCTTTAGTCTTTACATTTACTCAGAATAATCCTGCGTCAACTTTTGTCAAATTGAATTTTCATAGGTCTTGTGTTGGTTTCCTTTGATATGGACATGTGCTGTTCAGTATTTCAACGAAAATTGTCTGTTGATTTTATTTGATGTAATCAATTTCTGAAAGAAAAAGAAGTTTGATCTGTTTTATGATCACATGTTGCCTGGCAGTACTCGTCTCGCGGCTTGTAAGTTTGGCAGTTCCTTTTGCAATGTCTTCACAGCACCCAGCTTTTGTTCAGTCAAGTAGATCTGCTTCCAAGAAAATGAAGTCATCCAAAGTTGTTTGTGAAAATTACAGGGAGGTTGATAGAAAATCCTACCACTTGTCCTCCACTTTGGAGAAGCTGCGTGTATGGGAGAAGAAACTCTATGAGGAGGTTAAGGTATGGCATCTAAATTCTTCACAATTGGAAGTTTACGAGGAAAATTGATTTTTTTTGCCTTCATTAGCTTGCAAAATATGAAAGCCAGTGTTTCTATAGGCCTAAGATAAGAACATCCCTAAACATTTACAAGTTTCATATTCACTTCACCAATGCATTAGTACAGTATGAAAGTGCCCTGTCTGCAGGAAATGGCTCACTTAATCATCCAAGGAAAACCTTAAATTTATTTGACAAAAAATGTTATTCTTGGATGATGCTCTTCATTTATTTCACCAGTGAATTTTCCTTATGTATGGTTCTGAGCCCTTAGCTTTTGGTCAATTTGTTAATCTTGGATGATGTTTCTCGGGTCATGTTTATCTATTGTGCAGTGTAAAACTAATGCAATTTCCTTATGAGATTTTGATCCTTCTGCATGTAGATATCTTTAGTTATCAGTGTCTATGGGGTGGGGTGGTAGAAGATTCACCATTAGCGAATACTTATTTCCTCTCATTTTTTTCAAAGTTTGAAATAGTTTTGGATTCTCAGAAGAAAAAACAAAGGCAAGCTCTAAATCGTGGGACTAGCTTTAATTCTACTGTTTTCTGATTCAAATTATCCATCTCATGAGCTGTTTTGCTGTTTTTATGTAAGGCTATTTAGGATTCGGCCAAAGTATGAAGTATTCTCACAGCATTGAAGTCAGGCAGGAGTTGTTCCTTCATTCTTAACATTATTGTTTACTGTTCTGTTTCTAGATGCCAGTCACAATGGCTTGTATCATGCTATGGTGGACATGAGTGCATCAGAAATCAAGTAAATAGCTTTTGAAATATTGTAAAAGCTATATAAAACCATGGCAATGATGTATGCATTGAAGAATATGCTCCTATCCTGCTCTGTGCCTTGTCAGATAATGTAATAGAATGTTTGCATTCTACATCACTACAATCATGTAAACTCAACAGACTATAAGTTTCATTATTCTTAAAAAAAAACTTTAGGGTCCCAGATGAATAGTTAGGATATTTCTGTTTATTTTGCTTTGCATTTACATTTTTTCACATTCTTCCACTCGTTGACAATTTCTGGTCGAGATATCTGAAAAATGAAGTGGTTATGGCTGGGATTGAGTCTAATCTGTTAACCTGTTTCACTGGCGACAGGTTGAGGAAAATCTTCGTGTTTGTTATGATAAAGAGTGGAAGAGGCTAAAAAGGCTGGATGATAGAGGTGCTGAGTCCACTCAGATTGACAGGACACAAGCTTCTGTCAAAAGTCTGCTTTCAAAAATTAAAGTTCCTGTCAGTGCAATTGAGGCAATATCGATCAGGATTCACAAAATAAGAGATGAAGAGCTGCAGGGCCAGGTGAATGAATTGATTATCGGGTATGTCACTTTCTTTCCTGCTAAAAATTAACCTCAAATAACATGATTTTTCAGCTTAATATGGTTTGATTTATACCTTTCTGACTCGTTATATCATGAATTTCTGTGCAGATTGTCAAGAATGTGGAAGCTCATGATCAAGTGCCACAGAAGGCAATTAAAAGCAATTAAAAATGCTGAAACATGTGCGCATGTAGCTGGCATGCACGCCCGCAAAGGTCCACGCTTAAGGGCTGCTAAAAACCTGGAGAAGGAAGCTTGGAAATGGGCTGCACGCTTTAGTCACTACATTAGAACCCAGAAAAGTTTTGTGTCACTGTTGAACAATTGGCTTCTGAGGTACATACCTGAGGAGTTGAAAACTCTAGATGAAGCTGATCGATTTTCTCCAGGCCGGATAGGAGCTCCTGCCATTTTCGTTGTTTGCAATGATTGGCACAACGCAATTCAGAATATTTCAGAAGACGGAGTGTGCAGGGCCATTCATGGTTTTGCCTCGAGCTTACACCATTTACAGGAGAAGCGGGAAGAAGAACGCCGGCAGAGAATTAAAACCGAACAGCTTCTGAAGGATTTAGAGGATCAGTTTGAGAAAGATGCTGTAGCCGTGACGCAGGAGATGTTAGATGAACAAAAAGCGGCACATCAAGAAGCTATTAAGCTAGCCAATGATGCTGCCTCAGATTGCTTGAGAAGTAGCCTGCCTCCTGTTTTTGAGACTTTAGAGAGCTTCTGTCTGGAGAATTTGAAAGCTTATGAGAAAATTAGAATACCAAATGCAAGTACAAGCATATAATGAGGTGCATTGTTTATATTATTTATTTATTTATTATTATTATTATTCTTTGAAAATTGTCCCACACTGAGGAGAAAAAAACATATGAATAACATCACTCTAAGACATTCAACTATTACCAAGTTCATTAATTAAAACTATCTAACATAAATAATCTTATTATGATCACTTACTAGGTATCTCAAAAGGTTGCATAAACTCTTATTAACCATCTATGTTTGACCATCAATTTGGGAGTGGTAGACACTAAAAAACTTAGAATTATGTTTCGTTGTAGTACATGAAAGCCCACTCATAAAATTCATACTTGCATCTTGCCAAACGCAAGTGGGAACAGGCAATCAAGTGTGAATACCGATATTTTTTTTCTATGCTTAATTAGTTGACATGTTCGACATTGACCTACCAACTTAGTTGTATCATTTTTCAAGCTAGACAAAAAAACACTAATGTTCCATCTCTTCAATGATTTTATTTTTTCCAAAGTGTCTTGAAAGACCTCCAGCATGAAACTCTCATATCAAGAAATCATGTAGTGATGTTTTTGGATACAAAGCTTATAATCATCTGTAACACGGTTACTCTCATATCTTAAAGTCATGTATATTTTCTAAATCCTGGATAATACTCATACTCCTCTTTGAATCTCTCAAATTCAGTAACTTCAATACTCATTACAAATAACAATGTCATTTGACGATTCAAGTCATTCACCATTTTATTCTCCATTCCAAATATATATTTTAAAACAAATGAATAGGCTTGCAAATACTCAACTCAGTGAATATGCCTCATGCATGCATATAGTTGAGCTTTTTCGAGCAGATGAGAGAGTGAAGGGCTCATGGTTGGAGTAAAAATCAAACTCTTGTATTTCTCAACGTGCTTCTACTACACCTATCGTTTCTTCTTTTTATTAGTGAAATGTCAGAAACGTTTTGGTGTGGATTACCTGTTTATCCATAGCATTTAGTCGCTGGTTATTCACATTTAAACTATGTATTTTACTTCTGTTTTTTTAAATGCAAAACTATGGTCTAACATATTGATTATATTAGTATATAAAAGCAATCAGCAAAACTAAACCTTTTCTATTTTTCTCCTCTCCAAAACAGCCATACCGGCCAAATCTGTGTTCTTTTTTCCTTGCAAATTCTCTATTGGATTGTTGATTTCGTCTTTTATAACGAACCAAACAAGTGGGGGAAGCTTCGAGACCTCGTCAGCTCGAGGAATACATCCATATTTGTACGACTTTCTAATGTCAAACCCATACACGCGAACACTTGCACACAGGGAGAGGGTGTCAAATGTATAAACGTATTAATCTGAAGGCCACCAAATGATAACAGGAAGAGCATTGTTTCTTATGTGTGTGTGTGTGTATTTTTCATGGATAATCTGTTTTTGCACGAGGTGATATGTATATAAATAAAACTGCAGATTCAAAAGAAGGAATCTGCATTTTTTTATGACATGAATGAATGCTTTACAATGGAAAACTTGCTACCTTATGGATTCCTTTAATGTCATTTTTAACATATACTAGTTTTCTTGTTGAACCCTACTCTGACCTCTGGGGGGAAACTCTCCAAACCCAGTTCGGGTTTTTTCAGAAACAAAGCTTGAGTTTATCGATAACGACGACTCCCTATCACTGCCATTCTTTAATCTTAACGCAGCTCCAGTGACTTGGATAGCCTCAGAACCTGAAGATAGATTTCCAAGATGTAATCTCCACCTTTCACCATTCTCGTGATCCTTTGATTCTTCACTACTGACATCCGATGATTTCTCAGAATCAAGCAGGTCTTCCAATGTTGCAAGAGATCTCAACTGAAGACCAAGAGAAGCTATGGTTTTCTGGCACTCAGCAAATTTACTTGCAGCAACAGCGAGCTCTTTCTCCTGCCATGAAACAGAAGATATGAATACCAGATTAAGAAGGCAGTTTTTTTAGCAAATTACTCCTGTTCTTAACCCAATTATGTTTAACAGATCATGTCATGATTAGCGTGCATCCAGATATACAAAAATTTTAGGTATCTCACATCAATCATAACTGTGATGCCAATTGAGTTTTACAGGACCGAAAGTGATTTTGACAAAGGATGTCGTTCAAAATCTGAAAGTAGCTTTGAAATTAATCCAGAAGCATGATAAAGAAAATATTTTAATCTCTTCAAGAAACAGTTTCTAATAATTTAGTCAAGTGGCCAACTAAAAGAAAATTATTGAAAATAACAAAAATGCAACAGGGACCATTTGCTTTTGTAGAGCATTTGCAATATGGAAGTAAATTTGAACAGTACAGAGTATAAGATAGTAGATGGAGAGACTTGAGTTTGCAAAATCTAAGTTTAAATGGTTTGTAAATCGGCAGACAAGAGGGAATATCAACAACGGTATTGCTAGTCTAAACATTCCCTCTCTTGAGACTTTGAAATTTGAATAAATAAATAAATACCAGTTGAATTATCCCAGAATGCAGATCACTATGCTGCACAGAATAAGAAAAAGAATTCAGGACATTTTTATGCCAGAACAGTAACAGTGATGGTAGGTTTATTTATCAATTAAATTCCATCATTTGGATTTCGCATATTACAACGCAGGAAAAGGGTGAGTTTGAACCTTCATTTCATAGCCTAGTATTTTACACAATACATTTGTCATTCTGTCAAGCATTGGCTTTAAAAGGTCAAATAACCAACACGCTATAAAAATTTGTGAATTCACAAAATCTATATTTCAAAGAAATCTGTTATGTGTTCTAATTGGTGAGCTCACGCCACAATTTAGATGGCTTGGCTTGTTATAAGTTGCTGTAACAGAGTATAGCAGACAAGATGAAAAATGCAAAGGGATCAATATGTATTGCAGTTCAAGGCACCAAAGACAATGTAACTGACCTGTGTTATCTTCAACTCTTGGTTAAAGCTGGCAACACGCTTGCGCTCAATCTCATGCTGGAGCTCAACTTCACATTTCATTTTTGAGAGCTCACCCTCCAACTCCTGACTCTTTGCAGCATTTTCAGCTGACAAAGCACGCTCCTTCTCGACCTCTGCATCTAATGAAACAATTTTAGAAAGCAAGGTTTTGATCTCAGCTTCAGCAATTCTGAGTTGTGATTCTGTCTCTTCTCTCTTTGAATCAATGTGCTTTATCTCCTCCTCGCTAGCTTGTCTTGATTCATTTGCAAGAGTCAACAGAGCTTGCAGCTCTCCCATCTTTACATCTGCTTCCTTCAGCTGACTCCTCAATGTCTCAAGCTGCCTCTGGCATTCAGTCAAAGCCATTTCTGATTTAAATTTTTCTTCTTCCATCTTATCCAACTTCTCCTCCAGTTCAGTAGTCCTGTTAATCATTGATTCGAGTTCTTCTTTCATTGGGTTTCCACTACCATTTCCTTTATCTGATACAGGTCCTGCCTCAAGGTAAGAACTTCCACTTTCTGTATCTGGCAAAGCTGCAAGTCTTTCCATTTCCAGAAAATCATCCATGAGATTAATTTCTGAAGAAGGGACCATGATGTTTCTTCCAATAGGTTTCTGATTGTTAGATTGATCGAGTTCTGTAGCATGAGCACATGCCCATGAGCCAGGGAAAGTTTGGTCACATTCATTCATTTCCAAGCCGCTCCTCTTCCATGAATCACTTTCAACTGCCAGTAGCCTATCCCCATTATCAGATTGGCTGTCTGTGAAAGACTCAGCACAAATTGAAGAGGCTGTTAAATATTTATGATCATTAGCAGCTGATCCTTTACGAGCCACAGCTTTCAACTTGCGACACTCAGCTTCAAGTTTAGCAAGCTTCTTTATACTTTCCAGTTGTAGTTTGCTTGCTGTTTCAGCAGCCTGGGTACTCAAGTCCCTCTCCAAAATTCTAACCTGTATCTCCTCAGCTAGAGAAAGGAGCTCGCGCTTAAGGGATGAATTCTCTTTCTCTAAAGAATTAAGCTTTTTCCATAACTCAGAATCAGCTGACACTGTGGCATCACTTTTTGTAGTTTCAAGTCGAGCCTGGAGCTCAATGAGCTTGGCCTCGAGCTTAGACTTTGTTGATTCACATTCACTAATTTTCTTGGTAACGGCTTCATTGATCCTTCTATCTTGCTCTTCGCTTGATTGTCTTAGCTTCCTCACACACTCCTTAAGTGCTGCATCCAGATGAGAAACTCTATCTTCAAGTCCAGAGTTCTTCTCAGTAGCAGCCTTGATTTGTTGCTTTAAAGCTGACAGTTCTTTTTCAGCTTTCTCCCACCCTGGAATTTGAGGCAGAAAAAATAAGAAGAGCTGATAATCCAGATATTTGAAGAAGGTTATAAATCACATCCCAATAGGATAGGGAAAGGGATAGTGTATGAAAAAAAAGAAGTTTATTGACAATCTCTAAAAAATGCCATCAATTGTTTTCTTTTTCTTTTTTGTTCTTTTTTTTAATGGCAGGGTTACACCATAGAGAAAAGCCCTCCTGCAGCTTTAATCCCTCCTGCAGCTTTAATCCCTCCCTGCTCTTAAACCTATATCATGAGAGGGATTTAACAGGTATCTCGGAACAACACTACCTTTACAAACTGGGGTGGCCTTGATATACATATTTTATTTTTATTTAAGTTTGTACTCTTCTAATTTAGAAGAAAACAAATACTAGCTCAACCTTGAAAGAGAGTAGAAGGAAAATGGGATAAACACCTGAAACTGCTTCTTCTGCAACTTTGACATGCTGCTTTATCAGCTCTTCTTTGGCACTAAGGTTCAGGAGAGCAGCAGATAGTTTATCTGTCAAGGTCCTCTCATTGTCTCCAGTGTCTTCATCAGTAAACACAGCTTTAGATGTAACTTCTGGTGATTGAGGATTATGATTTGGATAAACCTTTGCCAAGAAGAAAGAAAGAATAATCAGTATTTCTCTAACATCAATCAAAATCAGGACACAATGATATGATGGAGAATCAATAAGACAAAATGATTATCAATTCTCAGTTTCAAAAACTTACCAGAGCTTTTATATAGATACAGGAAAAGGAGTAGGCATCCTTTCAACAAGAATTGGAATTCCATCCTACTAAACAGAACCTAGAATGAAACTAAATTGATTTTAGAGAGTTAAACTGCAGCTGCCAGCCTAATAAATTAAGATTCACAGAACAAAAAGCACCATCCCTAATTCATGTAGAATCAGGATGGTGAAAAGACTAAGAGAGTGATCTAATATGAAGATTCAAGCCAGGCGGAATTCTATAGGTTATGATTCAAAAGGTATAGGTATCCTCCTGCTCAAGGGATCTTATACACCCATTTCATCTTCAGAAAGGAAAGGGACGTTTTTAAAATATGGATATGGTACCACCGGAAGGGTTAGTCTTGCTGTTAATTCTAATTGTGCTTCCTCTTCTTCCACTGAAACTGATTCGATGAGGCATCCTTACAGAGCTGATGCAATCCATACTAGAGCATATCTCAAATCGTTGGAGCAATTTTTTTGGGTAAGGTTGAAATTAGTTTTAGTTATGTCCAAGAAGTTTCAAGTCATGTAGGAGCTAGCCCCAGCAACATCCGAGAATCCGTGGTGCAAGTATTAAATTGTGTTCAATCTCCACATGGAATAGAATTCACTATTCAAATGAAGAGCCTGAGCACTAGCAGAAATTAAAGAAGATGCTGACGAAACTTTAAGAAAGAGATTAGATTGCTGGAACTGCAAAGAGTTCATGGAATTGAATTCACTATTCAATCCCAGTTTACTCGCGCTATTAAAGAGAAGATGGACTCAAGCCTAGGCCATAGATTCATACCAGTCAATTTAAAATTGCTCATTTATATCTGAATTGCTTCATCCAGCCTCCAAAATTAAAGCTGTAGATAAAAATGCTCATAATTTTTTGCGGTCATATTCTGTCAGAAGGCAAAACCAAACAAGCACTGCAAGCAAGCAACACCTTCACGGCCAAAAAAGACCATACAAATTACAAAATAAAAAGGATTCTTCTTTGAAGGTGCGTGAAAAAACTATCCTAGGATAAGAACAGCAGGATTCGTTTGGGAAATTCCTTTTGAGTGTATTTTTTGTGAACTCGGAAAGATGAGCAAAAGGACATAATTTGAGACCAATGGCAGGACATGACAAATACAGCACAAAAAGAAAATCCTGAGTTGGGAAAATCCATTCCAATATCCAAAGATCACTCCCATTTACTCTTCTTTTATTCTTTTTCCAATTAAAAAAGAGGTTCAAGGGGTAGCAATGTGCTAGAAACTCAAAACCCAGAATTGAACCTACCTGATCATCAGAGAATCTTTCAGAATGCGAAGAAATGGATCCTGAGCTCTCTGTTTCCCCAGGACTCTTCTCTGAAGACTTCCTTCTCCATAACCAACTCCTCCTGTCCATCTCCAATTCCACCAAAGCATCACTATCCCCTCTCGCAAAAATCCATTCTTTTCATTGTATAGCTACAAATAAACACAAACACCGAACATCATTAAAGAAAAACCCAACTAACTTAATCCTAAAATTTGACCACCAAACCAAGTGATTGCTTTGAAAACTCAGTAGTTCAGGGATACCAAGCAATGTAAGCAAGCAAACAGAAGAGGTCAAATCCAACTGTTACAAACAGATAAAAAAGAGTAGGCTTTTTGGTAAAATCTTAACTTTGCTTTGAATTCACTCTCCACAACCAATCTAAAAACAACGTCTCATCTGTTTGCAGAGGAATCATGTTCATCCAAAGAAGGATATCTTTGATAACCCATTTAAAGTTTGGTTCTTTATCTATCACAATTACTTGGGACATGAAGTTTTGAACGACTCATCAACTGGGCACCTACCAAATCCCCAAGTTTTACGTCATGCATTAAACAGTTTCAAAAATATTTTAAAATTTAAAATTTCTTATATTTTTATATAGAACTATATACTAGTATTCAAAATAAATTATAGAAAATTGAAAATATTATTTAAAAATAATTTAAAAAAAAAAACAATAATAAACAAAATATCAAGCGAGCTCAAGGAAAAAAGCAGTGGATGGATTTCTAATTATCTCAAGTAAATTTTATGTCTTAGCTCAAGTGTACTCATTGCACGATAGATGCCGCGAATTCTACTTCGTGTCTTCGTTTGTGTTATTTTTTCAAAGAAAGAAAGCGTCGTTAAGCTCGTTTGTATTGGGTTTTTTTTATTTTATTATTTAATATAGAACTTTTATGATTTTTTTTTTATTTGTAATGAATTGATAAATTAATTTATTTTTTTATTTATAATAAAAAAATGACATGGTAGAGTTTATTTAATATATTTATTATGATATGTTTTATAATGTAATAAAATAAATAAAATAATCAATTCAAGTTAATAGAGTTTATAACTCAATCACAAGTTTTGTAAATTGATTAAATATTGATTAAAAAATGAATCAGGATCTTTTAAATTTCAAATATTATATTAAATTTTAAAAATTATTCCAAAACAATTTTAACAGTCTAAGTATGATTATTTTTACTATAAAACAACCATGGGTCCATGCGATAAACTAGTAAGATTCTATAAAAATAAAGACAAAGGCGGTACCTTTGGCTTTGAGAATAAAGAGGTGTTTATTATTATGTTTTAAAAGTATTTTTGAAAGAAAAAAAAATAATTCTTACTTTAAATTTCAAAAAAAATTGTATTTTTAAATCATTTTTATATGGTGATGACAAAATTAATTTTTAAATAATAATAAAATATTATTTTAATATATTTTTAAATAAAAAATACTTTTAAAAACAATTTCTACACCACTCTAAACATGTACTAAGAGGGGGAAACAATAAAATATTATCCGATGAAAAAATGTTGAATAGCAAAGAAAACAAACTGTGGAGAAAATCTGAGGAGTGTCGGTATAACATCCATGCTATGATTGGGCTGGCGTTTGGTATTACAATAATAATTATTTTTTAAAATAATTTTATTTATTTTTTAAATTTTATTTTTAATATTAACATATTAAAAAAATAATATAAAAAATAAAAATATAGTTGGACGTCAAAACAAATTCTAAAGGCAATCAGTTTTATATATATATAATGAGAACCTCTTCTTTTCAAGATTTTGTGTATGTTTAGTAGTGTAATTGAAATTATTTTTTAAAATACTTTTTATTTGAAAATATATTAAAATAATATATTTTTTTATTTTTTTAAATTATTCTTGACATTATTATATTAAAATGATCTAAAATCACCAAAATAAAATTAATTTCAAGCAAAAAAAAAACAAATCTTCAATTTTTTTTGAAAAATAGTATGGTTTTTTTGTTTTCTCTATTCAATTAGTTAATGAGAAGTGGTCGAAAAATAGTGTAGGGCCAACTGGAGGCGTGGAAAACTAGAGACATTGCATACATTAAATTTTATATAGAAATACGCAAGAGAAAAAAAAAGTGAAATTAATTATTTTATGTTTTTTTTAAATTAGATTTTTTGGTTTGATTACTTAAATAAATAAATAAAATTGCTTTATTACATCCAATTGATGCTGGGATGTGAGTGCCCACCATTATTTCACATATTCAATGCTTTCTGTCAACGTTAGTCAATTGTTGCCTGTTTGGATGTCCTTCTCTCGCTTCCTTCTTTCCCATGCTTACTTCAATATAAAATAAAGAAAAGGAAAAACAGTATTAATTTTGGAAATATTTTATCTTCAAGGATGTAATTATTGCTTCTTCTTCTTATTTTCTTGATAATGTACAATTATAGGTGTCAAAATATTAATTTTGTATTGCCATTTAACTAACTTTTTTTTTTATAAAAAACTTAATTTCATATTATTTTTTATATTTTTAGTTTTTTTATTAACATGGATATCCGGGTCATTTTATGCGCACTTCAACTAATCTCACGGTCGCTGAAGTTAACGATCATGTAAGCCTTCAACTGTCATCCTATTAACAATAATAAAGTTCAAACCTGAGATCTCAAGCATCTTTTTTATATCTTTAGTTGTTTCTATATGTTTGTGTTATAAATATGTTTAAAAATATTTATATTTTTTAATACATTTATAAACAAAAATATTTTGAAAAGTCTGCCACACTATAAGTACATGGTCAAACTTTATTGTACCATACATGCATGATATTATACTGTAATGTGGTGTTTATAGCATGTGTTCATTATTTGAAGTTATGGAAAATGAATAATTAGAAGTTTTCTTCTCTGTTTTTTTACCGAGTAGAGATGTGTGAGGTTGATGGAATTTATTTATTTTTCCTGGAAATGCAACCTGCGGATAAAATATATTTGAAATGATTGAGGGTGGTGTGATGCATAGCATTTCTCATTATAAAAAAGTTACTTGCCATGGAAGGCATTTTTTTTATGAATATCTTTACTTGCTTGCTATTATTTAGAATATATATTAATTTGAGATCTTTAAAATAAATATATGGTAATTCATGTTGCTTCGAGACTTATCAGGTCAATCAAGATTATGTTAAAGCAATACATAATTTGATTTTAAACCAAGATTTGATAAAAAGTTGATTTTTTTTAAAATAATATATATATATATATTATTTTTGTTGAAATAAGGTTTAGGGCTGTTTTGATTATTATATGTGTATATATATATATATATATATAGGGTTGTTTTGATTATATATATATAATTGGGTCGGTCACTAGGAAGAAAAAGGGCTATTTAATGGATATGATGCAAGCACGGCTTGTGAACTTAATCTTGTTTTAAATCAACTCTCATGAATTAAAATTTAAAATTTTAATAATTATTATTTTTATATTAACTCTCTCCATGTAATGACTTGGTTTTTGTCAAACATCATTAACCTTGAAAATAAATTTTAAAACTATGATAATGATCAATAATATTATTGTATTGATTTAGATCAATGATCAGTCTTATTCGTGACACTGGTCTTTTCTAGAGTGTGTCTTTAGATGTTGACTTGGGTAAATTCGATCGACTTTTATCAGCGACCCTGACTTCACCTCAAGTTAGGTCACCGAGCTGAGTTTAAAAAATATGATAATAATTATTTTTACCATTACATGTTTTAGTTGAATGATTTTGAAACTTCGAGCTTTTTACACAAGTTTTATGAATATAGAATAAAAATATTGTTTTTTGATGTATATTCTCGTTGTACTTTTATTTTTAAAGTATATAAAATCACTTTAAAAATATTTTAGAAACATATTTATTTTTATTTCTTGAACCAAATATATTTATGTTTTTATCCTTTTCATCTCATGATAAAACCCAAAAGCTACTATGATATTCATTAAACATCACTTTGCGTTTATTCCAGCAACAGAAAATATATGCAACTTAGTCATAATAAAAGAAACAGTTGGCTGATATTAAAATCAATATAGTGCTTTTAATATGATGCTCTACTTTAAATAAATGTGTTTTAATAGCCCATCCAATTAACTTTATGTCATAACTAACTATTTTCTTCTCCCTCTAAAATTATAATTCAAATTTCCATACAACATAAAGTAGTCCATTTTCCAAGAGGATTAGCTTAATTTTCCTTCCATCCATCCAATAATAAGTGTTTATGTAAATGTTTGTTTGAGACTATATTTTAAAAATATTTTTAAAAATAAATTGAGTTTTTTTATTTTAAATTCTTTTTTCAAATAATTTTAGATTATTTTAATATGATAATATTAAAAATAATTTTAAAAAAATATTAAAATATACTATTTGAACGAATTTAAAAAAAAAAACGTGCTACAGTCGAGCAAAAAAACAGATATATAAATAACGTTCTCTTTTAAAATTCTATTCATGATTTTTTTATCAGCATTTATTTTAATTATAATATAATTAAATAATAATAAATTTTGAAAATTGATTCATGCATTATAGCTTTATTTTATCTAATCAAGAATTGTCAAGATCAGGAACACAGACCTGGAATCGATGCTGATGAATTTTGATGCTACCTTGACGCAGCATCCAATTTCACTACAGAGAGATCGGGTAGAAAGAAAGTTTTTTGTCTTCTCCTGGGAGAAAATACAAAAGCCGGTGTGGTTTTAATATTTTCGTTTTATTGTTTTGATAATAAAAAGTGTTGAAGAGTATACGAGTATTTATTTTTTTAAATATTCCTTTATTTAAAAATATATTTTTTATTTTTTTTAAAAAATAAATATTTTCAAGTTATCTTAATGTACTTCACTAAAAAATTAATTAAAAAATGTTATTTTTATTTATTTATTAATAAAATAAAATATTAAAAAACTAACTATTACGACCTTGCAACCAACAACAAAAAGAGGAAGAGAGGCAAATAATTGGACCGGTGACATTTTCTTGTCAATGGTGCTGACGTGACGTGTATGCATCATGCATCATTGAAGTTCGATCAATCTATTCTTCTTCTTGTAGGCCCCACTAATCAAGGGTATCTATTTAATTCATGTTTTGAAAACGAGAGTTTAGTGCTGTGAGTTTTGTAGTGGTAGTTGTCACTCACTGGACGCTGGCCCGCTTTCTGTCGTGGGCTATCTTCTTTTTGCAGTAAAAAATGATTTTTACATTGAACTGGAAAAAATTATAATCTGGACCTCGATTTATAAACTCAATTGGCTTAAGTAAAGTTTTTTTTTTAACTATATGTTAAAAAGAAATGACAACAAATAGATAAAATAAAATAAATAACATAGCTCAATTATTAACTAATTAAATAAAAAAATTACATAAAAAGGGTAAAAAGAAACAGTTTGACCTCATTTAACTCGAGTTACCATCACAAAACTATAATCATTTAATAAGAGTCAAGTTAACCTGAATTAACATGTTAAACTCGCAATTCAAATAATGAGATTGAGGTAAATTGATAGAAAATAAAAGGAAGAAAATCCCAAAGCCTATTTTAAAAATAAATAAAAAGATCAACATCAAATATGAAATTAGAAAATAAAACAAGTGCAAGAAAAGAGAAAAAAATTATGTTAACCTTTATTATCTTTTCAAATTCGTGACTCGGATTATAATGTTGAAAGCATCATATCCAGTAAAACCAAAAAGTCGAGTTCTCGATTAATTAAATGTTGAAAGATTAATTTAAAAAACAATAATTAGAAAATATGATCCAAAACAACATAAACAACAACTAAAATAATGAGGATCAAAATTAAATAAAAAATAAATTAGAGAACAACCATGATTTTTTTTATTAAAGGGTGGAATTAAAAATAAAAGAGTAAAAAAATCAAAATTATAAGGGTCAGGTTGGAAAAAGTAATATATCACAAATTGAATTTGAAGTATGAAATTGAAAACAAGTAAGGATTTCACAAAAAAAGCTATGAAAATAAATTAGAACTAGAAAAAATTATTGATCAAAGTTGCAATATCTACAACTAAGAGGACATCTCAAATTTTTTGAATGTCCATAATCTCAAATTTATTGATCAAATTATTTTTTGAATGTCTCAAGGGAAGGGAAGGGAAGATTGACAGTGACAAATTGTCTTCCACCATCGACAAATATCACCTCGTCATGAAGATGTCGTGAAAATTCCAATGGCACGACAAAAAAAAAGTTTTTGTGTCGTAGGAAGATGTTGTCCATGTTGCTAGATGCTCGAAGGCAGCTATCACACACATCAACCATGTTTTTATTTAAATAATATTTTATATTTATTAAAAGGCTAAACCACCCATTAAACTTGATAATAACAAAAAAAATAAAATGAAAATGCAACAGGTTGCTATTTTTTAATTTTTTAACATGCAATAAAAAATCCTCGACTTGCAAAATTTATAAATCTTGCCTTTAAAGGTATATTAATTTTTTTTTGTGCCTTTTAAAATTATAAGGACAATTATACCCCTTGTCAATATGATCATAATAAATATCCTTGTTAAAGGATTAAAAATATACCGCACCATGACAGTTGATATTTTTAAAAAGGGAAAAATGATAATGATATTATTATAATGAACAGGAAAATATATTTTAAATATTTAATTTACTTTAAATCATGTAATATTTATAAATAATTTTTATTATAATTTGTTTTCAAAACTCCTTTTCTGAATTATGCATGTCCCATGGAATTAAAAATTATCTTATTAATCAAAGTTAAGAAAATCATCAAACTACAAGTTAAAAAATAATGGAATAATACATTTTTTATTTGAAATAAAATCAGAGATATGAAATTAGTGGGCCATCGCGTCCTTTATCGCAATATTGAATAGAGCTACTCATGGGTTTATGGGTTTTGATGCATCTCATTTTTCTGCATTGTGGACTCTAAATAGAAAATGGGCCAGAACTACTCATGTCTCGAGCTGACATAAGCCCACATAACTTTATCCCTCAAGCCCTTTAATTTATTTATTTATTTATGAAATAGAACGAGAAATCATGGATGCCAAAAAATGGTCGAGTCTTACACGTGGCGTGGATTTCACGCCTCATCTGGGAGTAATGGCTCCCATTCGCTTCGCAGCAAAAGCTTTACGAATTTTAAATTCAAATTTCAGACAAAAACTTATTCTGCCCCCTGAATTTGTACAAACAGCCAGCTTCCCCCATATGTTTTATTTCTTGCCAATCGAAAAAATATGGGCCCAAGCAGACAAATTTATACCGTCTCCAATTTTTGTCAAATTTTACAAATAAAAGAATTGGTGGGCTTGACTTTTATTTTACAAATCCCAAGAAAAAAAATAGCTTAAATGATCCATGAAATTGATGAAAATCTATATATATTTTTATGGTAAGAGGATCATCGAATAAGTTTACATATTAACTAAAACTAAATTTCCTTCTCTGACCAATTCATTTTCTTATATGGTTTAAAAAATGCAACATCACATTAGTCTAGATATCAAGGCGTACATTCTGGTTCAATCTTATTTTTAAAAAACTTTGATATTTTAAGTGCTTCAAAATAGTATATTTAGTGTTACTTGATCATCTTGATGTGTTGCTGTTAAAAATAAAAATATGTTAATATAATTAAACTTTAAGATAAAAAAACTTTGAAAAACAATATATTTTACACTCCCAAATAAATTCTAAATCTAAAACTTAAACTCAATGAGTTAAAGTGGACTGCGTTCTTGTTTGGAAATCACCAGTTTTTTTTAATATTTCTTGTATTTATATTAAAAAATAAAATTTTAAATAGCATGATGATACATAAAAGTTACTATCATAACCCCTTCGACACATAACCTTAAAAAATTATAATTTGTAATTTTTGAAAAGCCATAACCATAGCTTATCGAAACTTATCCTAAGCTTCTTTTTTTTTATGAGTGGAGCTAAATTCATAAGAAATGAAGGACGGACGAAGCGCTTGGGTGAAATTGACATGAGTCTACTGAGATGGGAAAAATATTTATTTTGGAGTTACTTCTGTTTATTAATAAAAGTATAGGGAGTGAAACAGGAATTATCTTTTATCAAAATACATTATTAATTAATTTCCATTTATTTTTGAACACGAGTCTGCTGAGGTGGGAAAAATATTTTTTTCAACTCTTTCTTCTGTTCTATCGTTCGCCTCCCATCTCACCCCAAATCAATTCAAAACCAAGAGGGAGAGAGGGACAAAACCCTAAAACTCTCTCTCTCTTGAATTTTGTTTTTCGATTTCGGCTTGCCCTGAATCAATCGACCTGTTCGAAACCCTAATTTGATTCAGCTGGAAGATGAGCAGTCAAATGGGTCCTCCTCCTCCAAAGAGAACCAGTTTGACCCAAAAACGAGGCCAATCCACAGCCAGGAAATTATCATCCTCATCGGCGTCTCTGGCTTCTGAGAATGGCGGCACAACAACAACCAACACCTCCCAAATTGGCAACATCTCCAAGCCCTCTTCCCCTAACGCTCCGTCGTAGGTTCCATAACTGGATTGCTGTTTTCACTATTTTATTTTCACTCATATTTTTTTTTTAACTTTGGCTATTCTTATTTGTGAATTGTAATTTAATTTAGATAGGTAAAATTAAATCAATATTTAACTGCTAACTGGAATGACTATTTGTTTCATGGAGGTCTGTGGGAGGGGAAAGGACAGTAAAGAAACTGAAGTTATCAAAAGCACTAACAATTCCGGAGGGAACGACGGTGTTTGATGCTTGTAGGAGAATGGCAGCTCGTCGCGTCAATGCTGTTTTATTGACTGATGCTAATGCTTTGCTTTCTGGGATTGTTACTGACAAGGTTCATTGTTTCATATGTTGTCGTGTTCTATTGTTTGTTCCAATGTTATTTTTGAGGGATAGTGTTTTGATGTTTTTGTTATCGCGGGTAGGATATTTCAGCGAGAGTGATCGCGGAGGGGTTGAGGCCAGAGCAAACAGTTGTGTCAAAGGTTATGACAAGAAATCCTATTTTTGTCACATCGGATTCATTAGCCATTGAAGCGCTACAGAAGATGGTGCAGGGTCAGCTTCTCTTTTTAATGCCTGGTTTATATTTGTGTGATTGAAAAATGATTACACTAGTCAAGGTCATCAAAAGGCCATAACTTGCTGAGTTGGGTTTTGGGGGGTAGAATTTAGAGACTCTTCAACACTCTACTTGAATTTAAATTTTTGTTTGTGGCGATGAATAAACTGTTATCACATGCCAATTTGTTTTTGATCCTACTAGGTTGCGCATGAAACAATTTAGGAAAATTCCTGTATCTGAAGTTGATGTGTACAAGTCTTGTTACATTGGTGCTGGAACTTGGTGAATGAGGAAGATAGTGTTTCATTTTTATAGTATGAGAGTGTTTCATTTTTATAGTATGAGCAGATGGGGAAAGAGTCTGAATTGCATAGCTGGGAGAAATAATGGAGAGAATCAAATCTATTATGTGAATTCTAAGAATGTTAGCCCATGGGATTTCTTTGACGGGGTAATATACAAGGTTTTGTTGTTGAGATTTCTGTATTTATCAGCAGAACCTTTCATTTAGAATCTTATGTTTGCAATATAGATGTTTGCTGGAGTGGAATTGGCCAGATAATTCAGGAGCTCAGAAGTTTAGGTTATTTGCTGGTTGAAATGGGCATGGCATGTCCTTGTTGTGATAAGCCACAAAAAAAATGGGCAGAGTTGTATGTGAATTTTCAGCATTGATGCTGCATACATTTTTCACACTCCTTGTGACCTTTCAAGTGCAATTGTTAGCAGCATCATAGCTAGTTGTGTTTTGGTCATCAGGCAAGTTCAGGCACCTCCCTGTAGTGGAGAATGGTGAAGTTATTGCATTGCTGGATATAACAAAGTGCCTCTATGATGCTATATCTAGAATGGAGAAGGCTGCTGAGCAGGGGAGTGCCATCGCCGCTGCTGTTGAAGGGGTGGAGCGTCAGTGGGGAAACAATTTTACTGGTATGTGGTTGTTACTCCTTGCTGTTCTTATCATTACCATTACCAACAACATATGAAACTTGCTCGTTTGCTCTTCTTGCATGCTTTAGAAAATTCTTATTGCTTTTGCTGCTGTTGTGAAGTGCTCAATTTTATACATATCTTATTAATCTTTTGGCAGAAAAAAAATCGATTCAACCTTCACTTGCCACTGTGCATTTAAAATTGCTTTCCATTCATAAATGTTTGAATTTCCTTTTCAAGGAAGCTTACAATTATGTAAAAAATAATAGAAAATGAATGAATGCACAACAAAATAGATATTTGTTATAAGTGACAATGTACCATGTAATGTAGTTTCTTTCTTAAATACTTGTCTTTCGTTTTCCTTTAAATGTAACTATTGATGTGCTGTCTTACACTTTCCTCAATCTGTCATCTTCCATTTCAGCTCCATACGCATTCATAGAAACTCTGAGGGAGCGGATGTTCAAGCCAGCCTTGTCAACAATTATTGGTGAACAGTCAAAGTAACATTTTCCCCTTAAAGTACAGCTTTTGTTTTGAGATAGTGGAGGGTGTACTTGTGTTACCAATTCTTTTAGCTTTATGTACTTCCAGGGTTGCAATTGTTTCACCATCAGATCCTGTCTTTGCTGCTGCAAAAAAGATGCGGGAGTTGCGGGTCAATTCAGTTATTGTTGTGAACGGGGACAAAATTCATGGGATACTCACGTACTTATCTTTCTTGCACAGCTCTTTCTTTGCATAATTGTTCCTGGAACATTTTTGATGCCTGTAATATGAGATCCAGTGTTACTTTTTTGTTTTTGATGTCTGGTGTGTGTTCTCAGTTTTTTATGCTGCTCTGCTGCAGTTCAAAGGATATTCTCATGCGAGTTGTGGCACAGAATCTTTCTCCTGAGTTGACTCTTGTGGAAAAGGTTCGTTGTGAAAGCCATATATGCTGTTATTTCTTATTTGGCACTTTGTTGTATGGTTTTCACTCCAGTTGTGCTAGAAGGTTAAAGGTGTTTGATCATCAAAGCTGTAATTCCGCAGCTGCCATCATTGTTGTCGATGAATAAAAGAACAATGCATGGGAGACTATTTGTTTATTCATCCACCTGTTTAACTTTTTTTCTATAAAGGTAGTATATTTTATGATATTTATAATATTCATTTTAAATTTTCTTGATATGTGTTTGTCCCCTTCTGCACATTTCCCCTTCATTTCTTAATCAGGTGACACATTTATTGAGGCTGGTCCCTTTTCTTCAGCTTTCTAGCTCAGTACCTTCCCTTCCATTTCTTTGGGGGGAACTTTCATTTTCTTTTTTGCCCATAATTTTCCTTATATTGAATGCACAAACCTACATTTCATGTTTTCTTAACGAATCCTTTTGGTGTAACTTTCATACTGTAATAAGAGCTTGGATTATTTTGAGAGTTGTCGATGCCTTGCATTATTTCACTGATATTTTTATTAATGCTTCAGGTAATGACACTGAACCCTGAATGTGTGACATTGGAAACAACAATTCTCGATGCATTACATGTAATGCATGATGGGAAGTTTTTGCATCTTCCTGTTGTGGATAAAGGTGAGTGTATCTTCAATCCTCAAAACTGTTTATTTTCTTTTCAAGTAATCTAATTAACATTTGTTGGGCAGATGGGTCTGTTGCTGCATGTTTAGATGTTCTGCAGATAACTCATGCTGCAATTTCCATGGTAACTTCATTTCTTACACAGCTTGCTGTAATGATATGTATCCCAGAGTGGGGGTAAAGCATTTTGAGATTTGAAAATGTGTGCTCAAACTTTATATCAAGTAGAAATATTTTGTCACCCATAGATAAAGCAAATTTCTGGACCATGAAATGCCTTTTTCCTTGATTTTCTTCATTTCCAATTGATGTATTAGTTCAGTCGAGAAACTTGAGTGAGTAAAAAACCATTTACCAACGCTCAAGCACTAGGCCTCGGAATGTAAGTCAATAACCATGTTTTGGTGATCATGTCACTGTTTTGTTGTATAGCTTAAAAAACCACCATTCTTAGAACATCTTGATTGTTTGTTTATAAAGCTTAATGGTTATAACTTAACATTGTGAAGTGTGCAATGTCAACATTAATACAGCTGCTTGCTGTTTTCATCCCCTTCATGTGCATTTATAATCTTATGGACATTTGCTTGAACCTTCATCAGTCCCTATTTTTGGTCGTGACATTTGGCACTGGATTACTGAATGAAATGTGCAAGTTTCTTTGAGTGCTTGGAACTGCATCACTGTAGTCCTTAGCATGCCCTTGTTTGGACCAATGCCAACACATGCTGGTCATGTTGTTCAAGAAAGAAATTGTTTTCCAGATAAAGCCAATTTCACATTATCGCTGCTAAATGAATTTTTATAAATTAGATAAATTTCATCTTTGAAGCACTGATAAGTTCTATTGTCATTGTCTCTTATGCTGTATTTTGTTTTCATTCTTTCAAAACTCAACTGGCCCATTTGAAACTTTACAAGGTTGAAAGTAGCTCTGGAGCTGTTAATGATGTGGCCAACACAATGATGCAAAAGTTCTGGGATTCTGCTCTTGCTTTAGAACCACCAGATGATTGTGACACCCAAAGGTCTTCCTAATGCAGTCATACTTTAATGTTACCTTGGAACTTGGTTCTGTAACTTAACCTACAGGGTGTTGTTTTCAGTGAAATGTCTGCACTAATGGCATCAGATGCGACGGAACTGGGAAGGTATCCGTCTCTTGGACTTGGAAACTCATTTGCCTTCAAATTTGAGGATCTAAAAGGCCGAGTACATCGACTCAACTGTGGTGAGTGCTCATTGACATTAATGTTGTTGAGAAAGAGTCATTTCAGAATCAAACAAATTTTTATTTTACTTTTGCTCACAAACTACAAGCACACTTTGGAATGATTCTTTGATATATACTAAAAATGAAGGACAAAAAGCATGTTTACTAAACAAAATAATGAAATTTATGTAAGCAACTTTCTAACTTATTTATTGTATTATAGAAGGGTTAAAGGAGCATGCTAATTTGATGTTTTGGTGACTGTATCTTTTAAAAATTATCCAATAAAACCCATAGTAAATCCTTTACCTCTTTTTTTTTCAGGCACTGAGAATTTAAATGAGCTTCTTTCTACTGTCTCCCAAAGGATTGGTGCTGATAATGAGCAAAACCGACCCCAACTTTTGGTAAAGATGGGCTATAATTATATAAATGCGATTTGTATCCTGTACTGCCATTTATCTTCTTGACTATATTTAGCATATTTTAATTCCTTTTTGCAGTATGAAGATGATGAAGGTGATAAAGTCTTACTTGCAACTGATGGTGATCTCATTAGTGCTGTCAACAATGCTAGATCAGGGGGTCTGAAGGTAATATATTGCCAATAGTATTATATTTAGATTTGGGTATAAATATTAGTAGAATAATACATTTGCTAGATTTTTCAAAGTAGCACAGCTCCATGTGTTTGGGCATTCTTTCCACTTCTGTGATGCCAAAGACCCATTCAGTTGCAGATTACAGCAACAAACTTTTATCCCATACTAGTTGGGTTGCCTATATGGATCCTCTACACTGTTCAAGTTGATCATAAACCTAGCCTGCCTCATTATTGAGAGATTTAGATCATTCTATACGTTTCCATCCATGTTGTCACGGTCTCCCTCTTCTTCTTTTCCCTCCTTCCACTGTCAACCCACTTAGCTTTAGATAGAAAAAAGAAAAAATAGTGGTGCTTGTTAGTGAAAAAGTCACGTGTATAATCAATATTATGTATGCATGTGCATGCAAGACTAGGAAAATAAATCTTTGTTTCAATAGGTTTATTACCTGTAATGAATCTAAAGGGAAGCCAGGGGTGACTTTGTCCTCCCTGAGTTCTTGATGAAGTCCAAAATACCCCTTTTCATTAGAAACTTTTCAAGTAAGTCCTAAAGAAATGGCCACCCCAAAATAGAATTTTTATTTTTTACCCTCCGAAATGTGAAAAGTCTGGTTTTGTCCTTGTGTATGGCCAAGTACAAGTGCTCCTGTTGAAGTTGGAGTGATGTCATCACAATCCTTATGCTTGATAGCATTTTAATGCATTTTGTCTGCAATGAAGTGGTCATTGTGTCATTTTGTCCACATATTATTGTGAGGGCTGTAATTGTAACAGATACAACCTGTGTTTGGTATGCTGTCACATAGTTACAACTTGAAGATTTTAAAAGGTATAGGACCATGGAGTAGCTTTTAAATGACAAAGGATGCATGCGTGTACTGAGTCTTTATGGTTCAAGCTAAGACTCTGATGAGCCCATATGATTTGAAAATGGTAGGATTTTTGTTTTATTTTGATCATGATGGGTTCGGACTTCAGACAGTTATGGAAATCCTGATGTCATGTCTCATGTTATCTGCTTTTTTGGTTTTGATGATTCTCCTCTTGTTTTCTTTTGTCTTTGTATCATTGTCGCTCTATATGAAAATACATGACATGCAAGTTAGATTATGCTATTAGTCTTAATTAGTCATTTTCATGTGCACTCAATCTCTCTCCCTTTCTTTGTCTCTCTATCTCAGGTTTTAAGGTTGCATCTTGACTATTATGATCCAAGTCATCAAACAAAATCATCACCGTCGATTACAACTACAACCACCACCCAGAGAGCTGGATTGGTATCTCACCGCTCTGGTATCTTGGCAGCTGGTGTTGTTTTAGGAGGCATTGCTGTTGTTGTGTACTTAAAACGCGCTAAACAGTGAAACCTTGTCGAGCCCTTTAAACGAAGTATATGCTTTGAGGACTTTAGAAGTTGATCAACGGGGGGGTTCTAACAACATTTGAAGATATTTGTTGACCAGAGATTGGAGGAAAATTGAAGGTCAAACGTAATTTTGTTCAATTAGAAAGAGGTGGAAGTGTTTGTTTGTGTATCTTTTATTTTATTTTTTCATCTTCCATATATACCGAATGCCGGGTACAAAGAAGCACTGAAGCGATGATAGGGCATGCGAATATTATAATTATATCCTGATGACTTTCCAAGCGCACAAAAGCTATATATCCTGTATTAAGTTGCGGGCACGATAGTTCATCACTGTATTTAACAAGCATTGTTCAATCAAATTCCTTTTACCTAACAACGGCAAAGAGGAAATAGTTTCTCATTATTTGTTGACGCCGCAACAGTTGCAAAATGAAAATATAACTTAAAGGTTTTCGCATGGTACAGGCAATCCATGTTTACGTGATCAAGTGGCAGTAACTGGACTGCAGTAATGGCTGCTTCACAAAATCTTCATTCAGAGGGAAGCTTTAAAGATATACATGTAGTAGATAATAAAGATTATGAATCTTCTTTTTTTTCCTGAAGGTTTCATGTAGCTGTTGAACAGCACATCTAGTTATGTAGTTGGTACCTACATGTATTGATTATCATGATAGTTTGAGAATGATTTTCTCAGCTGTGCTATTATTTTCTTAAGAATTCACTACGAGCGTGAGAAAACTCGTTCCTTGAGTTACCGTTGACATCAGAGCAGAAAAGAGGTGGGTACACATGGGATTGGAGGGACCCTCTTCTAGTGACCGTTGCACCGATTCTTTTCTTTCTTTTAAAAACACAAGCAAATAAGATTTTGAGGAGCCACATTTGAAGCTCCTCTCGTGTCCTAACTGGACAACGCTCGCTTAAAGGCATTGAGAATGGGCAGTGAAGACTTAGACAACAACATTCAAGATTTTCAGTGCCCTTCTTCTCCATTGTCTCTCAGTCTCACTCACGTTAACTACAGGTATCTTTCTTGCTCTCATTTATACTATCTTTTGTATTCCTATTCTTGGCTTGGAGATAATATATATATATATACCGGCAGTCCATTGATGGATGATATCTAAATTTTTTGTCGTAAAAAACTCAGTTAAATCAAGAAAGGAAATTTTATGACGTTTGTAATTGTGGGGTTGGACACCCCCCCTCTCTTTCTTGAGTTGATGTTTCTGTCTTTGAGCTATTTAGTCTCTACCTCGTACCAATTCCGTTCAAATGCTCTTTAAAATGTGGCTGCTAGCCCGCTTCCGCGGCTGTTATTGAATTGGTTCAAGAGAGTTTTGAAGATGGAATCGTGGATTGGGTTCAGATGTGTGCTTGAAACAGTGTGTTCTTTTCTTCGAAATGCTTACTTACCTTGGAATAGAATTTGAATGCTAAGACACGATCTTCTTAACTAGACATCATTCAGCAGAAAGTTTCTAAACAGCATTTGTGACCCACTCAAGCTTGAACACGGATTTTCTAAACATATCTCTGTATGATCTGCTGCTGCTTTTTTTTTTAATGGTCCAGTCTTTTATTATTAGAGCTGGAACTAAACCATTAGCAGAGATGTAGATACTAAAACTCCATTGGTTTCACTTTCTTCTTTTGCAGCTGCGGTTCCTGTGGGTATCAGTTAAACTTGAACTCTTGCAACCGGAACGCTCCAGATATTGGAGTTAAGTATAAGAAATCCATAAAGAAAGGAACTATTTCATTCTTCAGCATTGATGAAACCAGGTTCACTCAAATTGAAGAACTTCGATGTGCACCTTACTTCAATTCCATGCATTCCTGGGGTTTATTCCAGCGAAGAACCAAGCTTCTTTGTTACAAATGCGGAAATCATATTGGAATTGCTTTCAAAGAGAATAATACCTCTTCCTCCCCTCTCAGACTGGGTAAATGTAGATCAGATTTAATCACTTGGGATGGGATTTCTGATGATAGAATTTATGTTATCAAGATACGTTCCTTGCAGCCCGCTTCTACTGAGGACTTTAGTGTGAGCAATGTCTAATGCCTTCATGTTAAAAAAAGAGTGCTAAAGTGTAAGATTCATCTCGCATTATTGTTCTATCAGAATTTCCTGCACGATTGGTTTCTGGTTCTGGTGAGTCAATTTGATTAACATCATCAACACTGTTAGGCGGACAGGAATGCTGGAAAAGTGAAGTTGCAGCACACTTGGAAGCTTAGCCATTGGGAACTCTTATATGGCCGGACTCTTTTCAGTGGATGTTGAATATTCTTCGAGGCTCGAGGACAAACTGGTTTTTTGTTATACTTTCTGTCAGGCATATTGCTAGTCTTTTTTTCTTGATGTTGAAGGCAAAGAGCACCTTGTGAATTCTATAATTAGAGGTGTAGCAGCAGCCGTGTGTCTCTTATCAGTTATTTTTGGCATTGTTTTATAGCTCATGCATACAAGCGTGATGTAATAAGTTTTGAACAGAGAAACACAAAGGTTTTGGCATTTACAGTCTGACTATTTGTAGTTATTTTGTTCAAGAACCCTAGACATATTCGTGACTTCCATTTTCCATTGCTTACCTCATTGTTTCCAGGGAGCAAAGGTAAAGGATTTGGTTCTGGAGTTCTCCTATCACTACCCTAAAATCATTAAAAAAGAAGACCACATATCTGGTTATCAAAGGAATTCTCTGGCAAAACGAGGCTTTGAAACAAAGAGAGATGAATAGAGGATTACATAATTAATCAACCCAATTAATGTCCAAATCTTTAAATTTCATGTGCCATTTCTGTGTATCCTGAGATACATCAGCTTTTGTTGGACTCTTGTCTTCACCTTCAGCATGAGTACTAGATGCCGCATTATCAATTTTCCTATCCTTGATAAAATTTGCCTGTCTATTGGGGTGCCTCACCTTGAGCGCCAAAAGACGAGAAACTTCATGAAGTCCTCCCCATTTCTCCAAAGCTCGTGCAATGTCATATCTCCCTGCACAAGTTTTGTTTGGTAACTATAGTATGAAAAAATAAAACAAAATAGAAGATACAGAACAAGAAAAATCACGCCACAATTCTAGAATCAGACTCCAGTCTTTATAGGACAGAAATAATAAAATGCCCTGTGTCAAGCCTGTTCGACTGTGCTCATAAAAAAAAATGGAGCTATTTACATTGTGCTGTTTGTCAGGTTTATAAGCTAAACTTCCATACAAGCAGGGCTGGCAAGAATAATTTTTGCAATGACTATGTACGAGGTTGTAAACTATTGTACTTCAATGCCAGCTTGACATCAAAGTTTTGAGGCAACTATTAGCTAGAAATACATTTTGGTTTAGATAGAAGTAGAGTTTCTGAATTCGCAAAGTTTCTTTGATGGATAATGCAGAGTTTGTTTACTATAAAAGGAAAAATCAGAGGCAGTTCCTAAATCACATGTACCATTTCCCACAAATCCGTATAGAAATATGACAAGAAAGGCACCACACCAAGAAATTGATATGTAATTTTACCTGCACGCTCAAAAGATTTTCTACTTGGCATAAATGAAAGGTCCATTCCCCAACTCCTTTGGAATCGACTAATCTGCAAGAAGGAAAACAAAATTATTTAAATTAACTTCAGCAAATGATTATATTTGTATTGACATAATTTAAGTCTATAAAACATGCACATATGCATAAATGTTTTAGCTTTTCTTCGAATCAAATTTAGTTAGATTGTTTGCTTTCAAATATATGGAAAATCTCAACTCTACAGTTACTTTTCCCACACATTCTGACTGTAAGCAAAACACAAACACGCTGAGGGCATTTTATTTACCATTAAGATAGCAAAAGCAACCAAATATGTACTTTTTATCTGTCCTTACATGCATATTGCAAATGGATGCAGGACACACTACACAAACATGGAAATACACCATATTTATATTTAAATGTCTTTGTTGTGAACAAAGCACGGATGAAAAGTGTCATTTTTTTCCCTCCAAAGATTTTCTGAACAAGGAGGGAAATTGAAAATAATTTTGTAATGAAAAATTCTTCTGGAATCCTTTCTCGCCCCTTCCTCCTACTAGTAGACAGACAGATAGCTTCTCTGTGCATATAGATGCAATGCTCGAGCATTGAAACACTATGAAAGCTGGAAATTAGTTAATGAAAATAGACACCAGAGTAAAATGAAGATCTATTCTACCTCTTCCTGTAAATTCTCAAGGTTGTCCCAGTATCCCTTTGGTTTACGGTGCTTGTACGCAAGGGAAAGATTCATTAACGTCGCAATCCTTCGAAATCCACCCATTCGTGTTATGGCCTTCTCAATATCCACTCTGCCATGCAAACGAAGCTGCTTTCTCATGGGCATAAATCCTTCCTGCCCATGTTCTGAAATGAACTTCAGCAGCTCAGATTTAAGAACTTCAATATCTTGTTGCAATCCCGGGACCCTGGGTCTTTGTTTAAGTGAATTTGGGTTGGTGATGTCAGAAACCTGCTGAACTGCCATACTGTGCTTGTAATAACTGTCACCTTTGGATGAATTCAATTCCTTTGAATATTGTCCATGTTCTTCTGTGTCCGAAGAGTTGTTGGGTTCCCTTTTCTCGATATAGTCTCGAATTGCACATAAATTTGATGGGAGATCTTCATATATAACCTGAAAGAATAATGTTCTCATCTAGCAGTATTTCTTGTGCAAGGTTCATATTAACCACTTTCACAACACAACCCAGAGAAGTGCCAAATTTCACTACATGTGATTAAGATTCTAACAAATTTTCTCCTCTTATCATAAACTTAAAAAACAGTTTCCGATGAAAATCCAAAGCCTCCACTTGGATTTGAAGTTTGAACAGTATTCAAATATATGTATCCTTTAACCACTAGTGCAACTACTATAGAACACTAATGGCGCCACCAGATTGATGCTATCAAATAATTCCAACATTTTCATGAAGCTTCCAGCATTTCAAGTGACAAGTTAGATTGTGTATCTGTGGCTGTTATTCCACAAATGAGTCATTCAAAATGAAAATTTACACCCAAAGTTCTGAAAAAGAAGAAGAAAAGAGACAGCTCAATTTCACGAGGAAGTCCAAAGTTAATCCAAATCTAACCAATAAGTCTACTTTGTGGGACAAAAAGTACATTGGTCAATAAGGAAAAAGCCTTTAGATCTATACACGGTCATTATTATGCCTCCACTGAACCCCAGAGATCCACATCCAAAATAAATAAATAAAACAAGGGGAGAACCAAAACTCAGTTTAAAATGACTAAAGCCATATTGATTAAATTTCAATACCTCTTCCATAATAGCTTCAGAAAGGAATGTATCTCTGTGCATTTTGGACTCCACATTATATTTCAGTAGTGTGTGGTGACTTCCTAATTGCTCTAGAATCCACTTTCCTTGAAATGAATCGAAGTCCCCCTCTACCTGCTCAAAACTGATTTCCTGCTCAAGGTGTTCACATAAATCTAGAACAACACGTGCATGAAGTACCATATACAATAGGCCCTTACATCCTTCCTGCAAACAGGGAAAAACACAGCATTAGAATTTTCCTTTGCCAAATGTCGGCCATAAACCTTAAGTTAACAACTGTAAGCATTGATTGCTGTTCCATTGAATGGTAGCAGATATTTTCAAAACAGCTAACACTACAACAGTGGAAAGTCTAAAGTCTATTAATCTGATGACCTATGGTTAATTGATTGTACGAATTGATAACAAATTAAAAAAATTTATGAACATTCCTGTCAGACTTTTCACTGCATGCATCCTTTCAACTCAATTCAGGAAGGTACAGGGTATAAAGGAGCAGCATTGAGCATAGAAACAATGCATCAGAAGAAACTAACTACTGCATCAAAAAGTAGAAGCATTTACTCCTTAATCACAGGACCAATACCCACAATAAATTTAGATTGGTTTCTAATTCTTGCTGTAGTTAAAGAACATGCATTGGAGCCTTTCTGTGGTTCCATTGAAAATATTAATCTTTCACACATATACAAACAAAGGCTCAGAATATGTAAAAATGCATTGCAGCTCTAAAAAGGGGTGTTGCATATATGTGAAATAACCACACAAGAAGTATCTGAGCACTTCCACAAATTTTTTAAAAAATGGATATTTTTTAGAGATATCTGATATGTTAATGATTAATAAATGCTTCACCCCTCTGGAAGTAATTCAGCCCACGAGGATGCATAATTTGTCACTTCCACCCCCCTATATATATCAGGCAGAACTCTGACATAAGGCCACTCATACCTTACTCATCTCCATACCCCTTATTAATCAAACTGGATTTGGTGGGAATCCGACACTTCATAAGTATATATATCCAGGAACAGAACCTTTCTTTCTAGAGAATGAAAGAATCGAGTTTAATCCAGGAATGTAAATATCCTGGCAAGGATCCTGCTCTTACCTGAAGAATGCGAACTTTATTGTTTTCTCGAGATAAAATCTTACTGATGGCCAAGTTTGGAACAAACCTGCATTGAGAAAAAAATTGAGAAAATGATTATTGAATTTTGAAAGCAAGAACAGGATAACATGATCTCCTGATTCAAGATTTACAAAAATCTGTAACAAAACTAAAATTAAGGTCACCAAAGTTAATAATCTAAGGTGCTCATAGCAAGTCCAGCCCTTTTCATCCTCTCACAAATAAATACGTACACATTTTTTTGTTCACACCATATCTAGCTAAGAACCTCTCACAAATAAATACCTCAACAAATGTGTTTATCATAAAGGTCTAGTTACGTTGTTGCAATACATTAGCTAATTTATTCAATTATATTTTAGCTTGTTTATTCAGAAGTGATAAATTGCAAACATTCAACCCTAATAAGGCCTTGAATGGCTTATAATTATCAATCCTAACAAAGGAATAAGTCTAGCTTAAAAGAAGCATCTAGTTTAAAAGTTTACAGGTTCAGATGCTCCATCTATCTTTCAAGAATTGTATAAATACTTGACTTGGTAACATGAAAATCTTACTCGGGAAGACTCTCATAAGCAGTCAAAACATTCCAAACTTCACGAACAGGAGCTTTTACAGTTATGCTAGCAAAAACACAGCGATGAACCCCTCCATTTTCCTTCATCCCAAAATCACTTTATCAGCAACTGCTAAAACAAAAGTGACTCTCTGGAAGAGGAAAACCATAAACCAGTAACCAGAGTAAATCAGTTACCAATAGGCCGTCAAATCTGCGCAGATGAACTTCATCCACCATGCAACGCCTGTCCAATCTGCAAGCTTTTCCAAGCACCCCCCAGTTATTGTTCAAATCATTTGAAGGTGGCAGCATGGGACCAAAAGTTGAGCTGGGATAACTCTGTTTTAAATCTTCAGTTGACAGTTTATCTTTCTCACGAAAAGCACCATCCAAAACCATTCCAGGAGAAGTAGATGCAGTCATGGATGTCTCACTCTCTGTAACTCCTGTCTTCTGGTTCCCCTCAAAATCTCTTTCTGCCCGACAAGCCAAGGCTCGAAGATTTACAGGAAGATCTGATCCAATAATCCTCTCCAGGAAAATAGCAGGAAAGTTGAATCTTGGCAGAACATTAACTTCATATGACAATGTTGTTGTTCCATGCCTGCAAATAAAGAGAAAAGGTGACCATGAAAGGAAGACATAAAAGACAATAGAAAACTGAGAATTTTTTCATGCTATCACTGACATCGCACCATTACAGTCTATGGAAAGGTAAACAAGACACTAACTTCTTTTCTCTCCACTTTCTTTGGCACCTTTTTGATGTCTACTAAACTTGGTTACTAGTTATTCTCAGATGAAGAATTATTCTTTCATGTGCTCAACCCTTTACCATCAGAAAAACTACATTAAAGACCCAAGAAAACAAAAGATGTTTTTCAGAGTTCTTGTTAGAGCATGCATAAAAAAAAGAGTATTAATTCAGTTTATCTATCCATGTTGTTTCATCATGACTTCCCACCAGCTACACAATGACACACCTATTTTCATATCCTTAATCAGAAACTAACCTTAGAACACTACAACAGACAGGAAATTACCACTACTTCTGACAACAATACACAGCTCGAGAAAAAATCTGAAGCAAGTCATTTTACCAATTTCTATTTAGCTTCATATGGTAAGGAAATAAATATAAACTTGCAACCATTTGGTTTCAAATCTTTCTTGATTCAAGACTTTTTCCTTAAGCAACAACCAATTCCCAACTAGAAACAAAAAGAAAATGATGTTTGCATGGCTAGATAAAGCATATTTAAATACAGACAGGCTTTTGATGTATGAGATAAATAGAAAGGCTATAAAATAAGCTCAATGCTAGGTTTCTATATTGTGTTTATGAAACTACCTTGTCCCAGATTTCACTGACCATTTGCCTTCAAACTTTTTAAAATCCCCATCAACCATTGAAAAGTGCAGTTCACGATTATTGGCCTGAACCCAAATAGATGATTTATGGCAACAAATCTCACATGAAACTTGCATATGCAACGGATGAGAAAAAGGCATTCACAGTTGACCGACAAGATGAAACTTTTTGGGGAGTTCATCTTAAATAAGAGAAAAGGTAGACCCATGCAGTTTAAATTAAAATCAAACACACCAAGATATTGCCATCAACCATGGAAAAGCTATGAGGTGAACATGTGGCGGAGTTATATAAATTCATCTAAACAGTCTCAAAATGGGAAGCAACTACACATGTATGGATTAACAAATGGGAGTATTATTTGAAATTACAAGATTAGAAAAACTAAAATGTATAATTGATAAATAAATTTAACAGTCATTGGTAAGATGAAAATTCCAAAGGAATGCAAGTAGAAGATGAATCATGCAGTTTAATTATTCCATTAAAACAACCATGAAAATCCATGAGTTCCTTTCCAGAACTGAAAAGGAGATGAGCATTACTACTATAATGCACTGAAAGAAAAAAGCATTGCGATCATAAGATCCAATGAAGAGCTTATGGCAGCTTAGAGATTTATTAATTTGAAGAAAGAAGGTGATCGCATCTAGTGAACAACTTTAGAAAGTTGAACTTCAACATCTGAATATTTCAAATCATGTTTGATTTGACACTCAGTAAGTATGGTAGCTCTTCTGCTAGTTAGCAATTGCATAGACTTTCATGTCTTACAATAAGTACAGCATTGAAGTAGCAAGTGGTTAAAATAACATGTCAGTCACAACAAAGAGTAGATGAGAAACATGATGAGCAAAATTCACAATACAATGATTCACGCCAAACCAACTCATTGATTAAAAGTTCAAAAAAACTCAAACAGATGAGGGGAAGTACTAGAAAGACTCCCAATTTTTTTGCAAAGTAGCACAAATGGAATTTATTTTTTATGATATAACATGACTCAACTGGTCGTGCTACTCCCAGTAGCACAACCCTTCAAAAGGCAAAAAAAATATTTTTTTTCACGTGCTATTTTGAAAAAAAAAACTCTCGAATTACAAAATTAGTAAGAGTAGCTAAGTGATAGCCATTAGGGATAATTCTACAATGGCATTGAAAAATGGCTTATTAAGGAGCTTACTGAGTGGGGAAATTCTTGGAGATCCAAGACAACACGAGCTTCAATATGCCAATAGAGTGCCCTTTGCAATCCTCTCTGCTCTAGCCATATCCTCCCAGGATGTGGGCAAGGGATTCTCCCACTGCAAAAAATCAATAAAAACACAAACAAATTTCTTATCATACCAATCCCTCTCCATTAACAACAATGCCCAACACCAATGTGCATTCAGTCCAGCAATACTCTCCCCTGTAGTGCAGTAGCGGTGGGTAGGACTCAATTTCACACCCTACGCAATTTCTCCCCTTGGTAACCAAAAACACAAAAAACCTATGTTGAATAGCAAAGCAGGAACAGGAGCGGGACTCGGGGTTCCACCCCAGCTCTTTCTACCTTAATAACCAAAAATCTTGAGAGAAAAAAAAGGTTTGATGGCAATACTATAGGCCAAACATTACCTGCAAACGAGATTTGGAATAAAATCAGCAAGTCGCTCATAATCAGTGAGAGAATTCCAGACTGATTGAATGTCAGCATAGACTAATATTTGTGCCTTAATTCTTCTTTCCCGCCAAGAAATAACTTCCACTTCACAATGCACCTCCCTCTCTCCTTCCCCTTCCTCTCTTTCCTCTTTCTGGAACTTCATCACTCTTTGACTTACCTTTGTGGCTCTGGTGTTCCATTTCAGCCCCTCAACGTAAGAAGAAGAACATGACACCACTGTGGTTCTATGAGAAGGCCGGTACTTGGCTTGTGAATTTGGCAGGTATCTTTTAAGCGTAGTTTGGTGAGATGGGTTGGTTTCAAAATTGAAGCTTGAAGCTTTGCAAGTGATCATGGAGAGTGTTACACTGAGAGATTACACAGAGAGAGAGAGAGAGAGAAAGGAAGAAGCCTTAGCTCTCTGAAAAATAGTTTAAAAGACGTGTGGTTCAGAATCAGCTGTCCATTTTTGGGGTGATATTTTCTGGCTGGGCTGGAGGATACCCTTTGTGATCATGACACGTGTTGCATCATACAGTCCACATGCCGATATAAATCTTGGGATCCCATCTTACCCCTCCACGAAATATCCACAACAATTAGTCAACGAGGTCAAACAGTTATTTTTTAAAAAAATATATTAAAATAGTATATATTTTTATTTTTAAAATTTTACTTTTAATATTAATACATCAAAATATTAAAATAATTAAAAGAATAAATTTAATCTCACTTCCAAATACTAGAAAAACCAATTTGATCTTTATCAATTATATATTTAGTTTATAGTTAATTTTCTAGATTCTAATAGATTATTCTATTACTATTGCGTCCTAATGAAATTAACAAAACTTTGTGGGTGTTTTTAAGATTTTTTTTTAATTTTAATTAAAAATTTTAATATTTTTAGATCATTTTCATGTACTGATGTCAAAAATAATTTTTAAAAAATAAATTTTTTTTTTTAATATATTTATGAATGAAAAATATTTACAAAAACAACCTCAGCAATATTCTCAAACAACCATCTTTTAGGATTGTATAATCTATCTAGATAAATTTGGTGCCTTAAATATAAACCTATCATTTAGTTAGTGATTTCAATTAATATGGACGACACGATGGCATATCATAAAAGTAAATTTTGATGAAATTTAATACAAAAAATCAAGAAAGCACAAATATTAATGAAGAATATATTAGAGATGACGTTTAAAATACTTTAAGTATTCTATTCAACTTTTTTTTTTTAGATATTTTAAAATTGTTAAAAGATGAGAATTAGCCTATAAATTAGTTTGGGTACAAGTACAAGTCCATGTCAACCTCAAAATTTGATCTTCCTCTATATATATAATCGGGGTGTCCGGGTCAGCTTGCGCGCACCTCGACTATTCCCTGAACCCACTGAATATCCTGCAAGCCCAGTGAGCATGTAAGGCACCGTGGGAGTGACAGGCGTACCGGTCAAGGATCGAATCAGGGTGTCATGAAAGGGGACTTGTCATGTATCCAAATGTATTTAATAATTTTATTTATTTAAATGAATTTTTATTCAATAATTTTTTATTATTAGTGGCAATAAAACATAAAATTTCTGTTAATGGTTGCTAAAGACTAAACTTGAAAAATAAAAAGATATATGCAGATCATAATATTTTATCTCACAATACCAGCCATGAATCTAATTGTGTCTAATAATTTTATTCTTTTATAGTAAATTTCTTATTTAATCAAGGAATAATAGATTTTTCCCATGCTAAACTACAAGACGAAGCTAGAAAATTCTGAACGCCAAAAAAGAATACCGTGGCATCGTTAACGTGTTTCTTGAAAAAAGAGGTTTAAACCATAAATTTAAAATTAATTTTATATTGAATGATATTTTTATTTAATATTGGATGTAAGTTTATTGGACTCACCTGCATTGACTTATATTTAAAAAAAAAAATAGAACAAGTTTGTAGAATAGAGATAAAAAGTAAATAGTTGATAATAAATAGTAAAATTATATATTTTTTTTAAAACAAATATTTAGGGGGAGAATGCATTAAATAACAAAAAAAAAGTAACAGATTAAATGTTATGACTTAACTCGTTAAATCTACTATCTAGATCCATGGATTCAGTTCAATAATATTTTTTTTTCAAAAATTTATATTTAGCCTAAATATATATAAAACAAAAAAAGGTCAAAGTGCTCATGGACCTTTAAAAGGAAAAGCTCAGTCCCACACACTTGATTTTGATTTTTTCTTTTAAAAGGTGGACTATCCAATTTTTTTTATAAATAAAATAGAGTAGCACACCACATGTTGTCTACCGACCTAGATAACACCACTACTGTGGTAATTGAAAAATCGAGGCAATTGATTTTTTACTCTTAAATTCATTTTTTAATCAATTTCAATTCAAAAACACATTACCAATACCCTTAGAACATATATGAACTAATCTATCAACGAAAAAAAAAGATAAAAAATGTGGAAAACACTGTGTGTGTATATAGATTCTCGAGAGCACAGCCATGCTGCTGATATTCTTCAACAAGTTGCAAGATCAGATCAAGCATACAGCCGTTTACCCAGGAAAGCAAAAATGGAGCTGAAACGATCCATTTCCTCGCACAAAGCTTATCAGAACTCAAAAGAATCAATAATTACTCTAATTGAAGTAGTGTTGATTGTTTATGTTTGAGAACCCATGAAATACGTAACTGTTAGACCATGTGTTAGCTACTGATGGTGAAAAGTAATAGATAAACCATGTACCTCACATTTCAAGGCACCTTCGAGCAGATTCCAGGCAAGCTTCAAGCGATCTGAACTCAGAAGGAAGCACTGTTTGTATCGGCACCTTCACCCCTAACATTCCTTTCTTCAATTTTGTAGCCATTGATGTCGATGATTCTTTTAGTTTTTTTTTCTTACTGATTGCAGGCGCGGGTATTTCCGGCTAATTGAAACGTAGAAGCGTGTTGGCGCCAATTCGGCTAATTGGTTGTTTGCAATTTCGGTAGAGAGAGAGAGAGCTGATTGCAGTTGGGGGTATTTTCGGGTAATTAAAACTTAGAGGCATGTTGGCGCCAAAATCGGAAAGGGGGGTGACGTGGGTAACGGAATTTCGAAATGCATCTGGAAGATATTATGGGCTTTAATTTAGACGGACAGATGAGAGATGCTTAGAGATATCATAAGCTAATAACAGGGCTCTCCTTGTTTTGACATCCTGCAGGTTTCTTAGTCCTTTTCTTCCTATTTTTTTAGCGAGTTTGCAAAGATGAGAATGGAATTTAGAATAATTTTCTAATAAAATAATTATTTTTATCAAATACACTTAATTTTATATTTACAAATTGCATTCAAGTTATATAAAAGTTTGACCCTCTTTCTATTTTTTTATTTATTATTATATTGAATTATGTTTTCGTATCTCATCTACCTTTTATATTTTATAATCTATACCCAAACAATACTTTTATTGAATTATATTGAGATTTTTTTAGAATAATTGGATTTTTACATGGACTTAATAATATTAACTCATGTCTATCATCTTATCTAAAATAATATTATTTTTTTTGTAAAAAAAATCTTTTAATTTTGGCTTGGTTAGACTTAGATGAATTAACCAAGTTGTGGATTAATTCATCTAGTTACTCAAGTTTAGCTAGGTTAATGTGCACATCAATTAAAATTAAAATCAAAGATAGGGTCGATTCAAAGATTTCTAGATCAATTTGTCAAGTTTGACCGAGTTTAATAACTTTGAATGAAACCTCTCGTTTTGTATATTAGCTTTGTCGTGGTTGCATTTTTTTCATGTTTTGTAAATCGTATGTATTGGGGTTAGCTCTCACTACTTGAGGATTGTTTTTAGAAATGAAGTTCACTCACTAATAAAAAAAGTTAGTATTGAAATGGAAACTTACTCTTTAGTCATGGTGTTTAGCCATGCTTCAAATTTGTAATAAAATTTAGAGTAATTTCCAATAAAATAATTATTTTATTAATTTACACTTAATTTTATATCTACTTTTATTCAATTTAAATGCGAGCTCTAAATGTGAATATTGATAGAGCTTACCTATACACCATCGACCTTTTGTATTTTATAATCTATGTCCGGGGTTTAACCGGGAAATATCTTCTGAAGTGAATGAATTATTAGATCAACTTGAGTCTATTATTTTGTCTAAAATAATATAATTTTATTTATTTTTAAAAGAATATTTATTTGATCACGTCTAAATATGAATATTTTTGTCTATTATTTAATTTTTATTTATTTAACGAGCCAGGTAAAGCCAAGATTGACGAGAATGCTCAATCCAGTACTGCCTTGAAACATTCGGCCAGCCAGGAAAAAATATCCCAGAATACAGAGATGTGCTTGGGAATTGCGATAGCATTGTGATGCAAAAAAGGGGCTTGATCGTAGAAAATAACATTAGCTTCATCATCATCATTATTATTTTAATATGATTGATTACATTTTTCTTTATAAAAGACGAAGATTAAATAAATAAACGATAAACGCGGGACTGTCCAAATTTAGAAAGGATTTAGCAAATATTTCAACGAATAATAAGCAGCATAGGAAGCCAAATGGATGTGGCAGTGTTGAGTCTGTTGACCCTTTGTCTGTCCGGGTGGATTGCACGTGTAAATCTCACATGAAGCCCACTAGTTGATGTAGAAATATTCGGTAACCCGTCCAAAAAATATCTTAACAATCCGGATCCTCTTCACCGTCTCGTCCCCTGATTAATTCCGGCGAGCTCGTGATCCAGAATCTTTACCGACAATCCCAACACCCCCAAGATTCAAAACACGATAAAATAAATAAAAATCATCAAAAACACCCTCAGCTTGGAAATTCCCACAATTTAGCCCCTGTATTCTTGATAGACTAGCAAATCAGTCCTCGAACGAATGTTTATCAGATCTACCCTTATATTCATCACATTTTGTCAATGAAACCAGAATTTCAAGTAACTCAGTGTCTTACTATTGTGTAAGGATGTCACAAACGGCTTACAATTTATTTCAATCAGATTGGAAATCGACAAAACATAACGGGTTAGTTGAACGTAGAAAACTCTCCACAAGGACTGATCGTCGGACTTAACACAAACTGCAAGGGCTAAACTTGATTTTTTCCAGAGTCGACATCTTTTCCGTACCGCAAGCCAACCCGCGTTTTTTGCGCATTATAAAATCCCGCCAGCCCATTCCCACTACGTCTAAAAACGCTACTCTATATCTAGAGAAAAATCCATAGCACCTTTACTTCATCGAGCGCTCTCCTCTTTTCCGCTCATGAAACCAGAAATGCTCTCTCAAAATTCAAAATCACGATCGATCTCCTTTTTCATGGCTTATGTCTCACTTCTATCCCCCAGGTCACTTTGTTTCCCTCTCCTTCGATTCTCATTCCCCCCACTCAAGTTCTAGTACCGGACTTGATTGATTTATCTTGTTTTAATTTAGTAATTTACTCGATCTTTGCACGTTTTGATAGTTATCCTTTGTTGATTTTGTTTATTTTTTATGACTTTTCCTAGGATTTTGAACGGAAAGTGAAAATCGGTTTGGTGGGAGTTGCTGTTGTTGAATTGATTGATGGTGGTGGTGTGAAACTAGGGCTGTGGAGATGATGGGATTGGGAATCTCTCCTGTACGGGTGCTTACAAGCTCTGGTGACTATAGTGGATCTTTTATTGCCTGGTTAATTACTGCTGCTTTAGGATTTTTAGTTATTGTTTTTGAATTAATTAATCGGCATGAAAGAGCATCGCAGAGATGGGTTAAAGCTGCGGCTAAAGCGAAGAAGCAAGTTTGGAAAACGTTAAATGTTCCGCGGTCTATTCATTTATGGATTGGCGATTTAGCTTATGGTCAAAAACAGCCTTCTACATGCTGTGTTTGTTTGACTTCGTTGGTGTTGCCGTATAATGGCTGTGGTGAGTCGTTGCGTAGTGATTTTGTGCACCGTTGTGTTGTTTGTGGTGCGGCGGCTCATTTTAATTGTTCTGAGTTTGCGGTGAAGGATTGTAAGTGTATAGCGCAAGCAGAGTCTAGTCATGTGACGCATCATTGGTCGGAGAGATGGTTTGACATGGATGATAATCCTGAGATGAGTGCGTTTTGTTTTTACTGTGATGAACCGTGTGGTGTTACTTTTATTGATGCTTCACCAACGTGGCATTGTTTGTGGTGTCAGAGGCTCATTCATGTGAAGTGTCAAGCTAAAATGTCGAAAGAATCTGGTGATGTTTGTGATTTGGGTCCTCTTAGGAGGATTATTCTTTCACCACTCAGTGTGAAGGAAGTTGATGGAGGAAACAGCTTAAGTTTGATAACTGAGGAAATTATAGCCTCTTCTTTTCGTGGGCAAATGAGAAGAAAGCAGCGCAGAAGAGGCAAGCATGGAGATGATCGCCCTGTTAATGGGAAGTTGCAGGGTGCAACAACTGCCAATAGAAGCTTGGATTTTGTGTTGAATGGGTTTGTTGGATTCAACAGATCCAGGAGCGAGACTAATTTTCACTGCTTAAAGAAGAATGGCAGGATAAATGACACCCTTAATGGCCTAATGCATAATAAAGGTGGAACTGCAATCTGTGAACAAGTTAAGAAATATGCTTTGGCTGATCTGGCTCAAGATGCAAGACCCCTTTTGGTCTTCATTAATTCCAAGAGCGGAGGTCAACTTGGGCCTATTCTTCGAAGGACACTGAACATGCTGTTGAATCCTGTACAGGTGGACCTTTAATTCCTTAAAAAAATAATTCTCATAACCTTTCACTGTCATGTCAAATGTGTTATTTTCAACTCCCAACATTATTATTTTTAAATTGTAAGCATGATTTTTATTAGTATCTCCATAATGTGCTCTCTAAGTGCTATAATGTGGACTTCATCAAATGGAATTACTTTCCCGTGAAAGCCTATTTTGGAAAAATAAAGCGGCTTTGGTTTCCTCTTTCATTACCTCCACATAACGGTTGTTATGAATAATTACATTTTCTCACTTTCATTGCCTGTAACAGCTCATTGGGTACATGGCTGAATTTCATAATTCTCCATTGCAGGTATTTGAACTAAGTGATTCGCAGGGGCCTGAGATTGGATTGGAGTTATTTAGCAAGGTGCGGTATTTTAGAGTTTTGGTCTGTGGTGGAGATGGAACTGTTGCATGGGTCCTTGATGCTATTGAGAGGCACAACTTTGAATCTCCACCACCTGTTGCTATTATTCCCCTTGGTACAGGAAATGACTTATCAAGGGTCTTGCAATGGGGGGGAGGTTTCTCAAAGTTTGATGGACAAGGTGGCTTAAGCACACTTTTGCAAGATATCGACCATGCTGCAGTTACAATGCTAGATCGCTGGAAAGTAAATATCAGAGAAGAGAATTCAGAAGGGCATATGGAAAGAGAACAATCCAAATTCATGATGAACTACTTGGGTAGATCTATGGAGTTGTTACTTGGGTTTTTTTACATCAATCTTTTCATGAATTGCTTCACCAATTCGTTATTTATGGACAGTTTTTCTTTTGCAGGTATTGGATGTGATGCTAAGCTTGCATATGAATTTCACGTAACACGTCAGGAGAATCCTGAGAAGTTTAGTAGTCAGGTAACTATATTTTTGTTTTGGTTGTAATGCATGTTGTTAAACCAATTGCCTAGCACTTCACTCAAAAGAGTTTTAGTTTTCCATGGCATGCTCTCTGTTGGACAGTAATGTATCTGTACAATTTTAAAATCTATGAGACACTGGCAGTTCAGTTCAGTACGATTTCTAAAACCTCCCTGTTTCTGAGTGGAAAAGAAGGTTCAATGCTAGAATTTTTTACTAAATTCTTTTCTCCCTTCAGTTTGTTGTTTGATTATATTCTTTATTTTCACCTGAACATATTCCTTATTGTTGACCACCCTTTTTTTGCTGAACTCTAGTGGATGCATGCTTGCTGTAGGATATCCCCTGAGCCCGAGGGTGGTTCAATGTTTTGGCTGAAAAAATACTGGTGTGTATGTTGTCCTGCAACTGAACAACATCATTCAGTACCATAATCAGGTTGTTGGGTCATTAGTATCCGACATTGTTGCTAGGCAATGCATTTTGAGTTTAAACAATAAAAGAACATTTTTTTTTTGTAATGGTAAACACGCTTAGACTGAAGTTCAAGATACAGAAGTGCTCCAGGTTGCTGTAGCTTTCTTTTCCTTTCTTCTGTGATTTCAATTTGATATTTCAGAAATGGGCCTTTGATATTTTGATCCTTGTTCTCTGTTTGATCTTGGAATTTGTCTAATTAAAGTTTAATGTGCAGTTTGTGAATAAATTGCGATATGCCAGAGAAGGTGCCAGAGATATGATGGACAGAGCTTGTGCTGACTTACCTTGGCAGGTTTGGCTTGAAGTTGATGGGAAAGACATACAGATTCCAAAGGTACTTGATATATTATCTTAGTATTTTGGATGCTTTCTTTGTTGTTTTAATTGCAATTAAAACATATTTTTTTCTTTCATATTTTCAATGCCGTGTTCTTTCATCCTTCTTTCCCTCCAGGATTGTGAGGGTTTAATTGTGCTGAACATTGGCAGCTATATGGGGGGCGTGGATCTTTGGCAAAATGACTATGAGCATGATGATGATTTCAGTCTTCAATCCATGCAAGATAAAATGGTTGAAGTTGTAAGTGTTTGTGGAGCGTGGCACCTCGGCAAACTTCAGGTTTGTCAATTTCTGAAAATAGGTTCCTACTCTTCATTCGCTCTCTGTGTGTGAGAGAGAGTTCTAAGTGTTTGTGTAGTGTTTCACCTCAGGAACTTCAGAATTTTGATTTTCTGAAAATAGATTCCTTTTTTTATCATCTACCTTGCATGTGTGCACATGTGTGAGTGCTATGCAACCAGGCATACCTTTCATTGCAATCTGCAGCTGATAACTTTTCTAAGGTCTCATGGTATTGTGGGTTTCTAAGCATCTGAACAGTTAGAAGGGAGCTTGTTTCTCTTTATAGGATTTCACTACGCTTTTTCTATTGCCTGTCTGCCTCAATTTAGAAACCTGTCATGGTACAGCTAGGTGGATTGAAGGGCTGATGGCAGACCTCTAATGGGTTGTGTCAGGGATGAGGGGGAAAGGCATCCTGTAGAATTGGAAGGTTTTCTCTAGGGCCAAAACAAGGCAACCTGTAATTCATGCTTTTCTACCATGCTTCCTCATTTGTACAGCATATCTGGTTTCTATTTTTACCACATGGATGGTGGTGGCATCTCCTGGGATCTTAATGATAGAGAAATAGAGCGTTCTGTAATTTCTGTCAGATTCTTAAATCTTTGTCACTTTCTCTTTAACCAAGATGGTAGGATGGGGAACTTTGGAGTAATTTTGGGAATTTTCAGTACAACCTTTTCACCTCAGGTCAGTTGTATCTAGAAAGCCAAGTGAACTATTCAAATTCAGGGTGTTTATAAAGGTTCTTAATAAAATTATTGCATATGGACGTTTTATAGTTGAGGAGAGAAGGAGGCTTCACAGGACATTGTCACAATGAGGTTCGTTCTATGTGCAATAACAACAGGAGGTGCATAGCCATCTTTCTCTGATGTTGTCTGCTGGCTTCGGATTTTTGGTGTAGGCTTTTTGCATTTTGCTGAGAAAACATGGTATAATTTGTTCTTGAAATTTGTAGGACTTGAGAGGGAGTAGAATTTAAATACATCTGGGAGGTATCGTATATTCTTGTGCTTTCTAGCATTTGGTCGGGGTAGGTTCTGTTATCTTCAAAAAACATAATCTCCTAAATAATTAGGAGTGAATAATCTTCTAGGCCAGTTTATAGCGCCTGTATTTTAGAGTGTGGATGTTGCATGCAATGAGTTTCAAAGGTGCTAGTGTTTTGATGTTGTTCTCTGCTAAACTTCTGATTTTGTAGCTCTTTTTTTTCCTGAGAAGATTTTTACTAATGTTTGTTGATATTTTACAAAGAGATTTATGTTTTTTCTTTTCATTTCTTTTTCCAATGCTCGTTCTACTATTCAGGTTGGACTATCACAAGCAAGGAGGCTAGCACAAGGGAAGACCATCAAAATACATGCTTCAAGTGCTTTCCCAGTTCAGATAGACGGGGAACCATTCATCCATCAACCTGGTTGCTTAGAAATAACGCATGATGAGCAGGTATTGTATTCCTTGTCTCTTATCCATCACTTGATGCTCACACAAGAGGCTTGGCTGATGGCTCCTTGCTTTTTCATACCTAATCTCATAGTTCATGTGTTCGCACTTTTACTTGAATGATCCTCTAACGTTGTAAACACCAGACACATCACCCCATCATTTGAACTTCTAGATACTGATCCCTCCCTATTCACTAGTAAGTCATACTGATCATCTTGAGGTGAATAAAGGAGAAACTTGATCCGTTCCATAGTAACTGCAGAAATGCAACTATGGAAGAAATGTTTCTTTCTTTGTGAAAGATTACTGAATTAAAAATGGTGAAATATAATATACTGATTTAGAATCATTTTTATGGTCTTCCTAGACTGTCGATGAAGTTCATGAACCACTAGCACATGAATAAGAGTAAAGATTATTTAGTGTAACTATGACCAAGAAATTAAGATCAAGTATTAGTTGAGAATTAGAACAAATAGGATACTAAATAGCAGGAAGCCAAAAAATACAAAAAGCGAAGGGAGAAGGCAAACAGCAACTGGAAAGAAAAACGGATTCCAACTTTGTGCACAAGCCATGAGAATAAACCATATAAACGCACAACCTCAATTTTGTAGAAACCATACACAAAAAAAACATTCAACAAAAAGCAATCCTCATATGATGGTGAAAATCTTTATATATTGTCTTCATGGTTTCAGAAAAGACTTCCAAGATATTCTTCCATTAGTTTTTCTTTAGTTTACTTGATGATGCATTTCATTTCAATATCATTTCTTTCATTCCTTATCTCTAGCACCTTCATCGTGTTCACTATTAACACAGGCTGTACCTTTTGGAAACTACATAATATAATGTAAGATGTGTGTTTGTAATTTTTGTATACTATTATCTCTCAGTAGAGATTGTGGAGGAACACTGTCAATCCTTTGTCCACAAGCAGAATTAGCGGAGAAACGCTAATCAACTATTTTCCTTTGACATGTAATATTATGCTGATGATTAACAGTGATATGCATTCTCAAAATAATGTCTAGGGAGGATAATTACAATTCTATCCTGTCATCTTTTTCCCCCCCTGCGCATATCTTTTATACTATTGATGCAGGACAAGATGTCCTCATTTTCTCCTCTATAACATTGGGAAGTTGGTGTTCCTGACGTGTTGTGCAATGTGCATTGGAATTAACTGAACTGATGCTATCTGTTACAAATACATAGATATTGCTAATGGTGCAACAAAATTATTAAGCCTTGTATATTTGATTATCTTAGCATGTTCAGGATTGCAAGCGGTTCACTTTGAATGTGTATTTAGCATTTTGTTACCATTCTAGTGTTTCATCAATCAATCATTTATTTTCATCTGAACCCCTGAAACGATAATTCTTGGATTTTTGGTATGTTTCAGGTGTTCATGTTGAGGAGAGCCTCTGAGGAGCCCAGAGGCCACGCGGCTGCCATCATGACAGAGGTTTTGGCAGATGCGGAGTGCAAAGGAATTATCAATTTATCTCAGAAGAAATTACTTCTGCAGCAATTAGCTCTCAATCTCACCTAGATTCCAATTTCTAAAGCCTCCCTCTTTTAGTTTCTCGCTTTTTTGCCCCACTAACATACTGCGTGTCCTCCCTCCCATTCCATTCTGGACGATGGGAGGGAATTCCACTTTCACATCCTTTTTTCTTTCCTTGATTTGTTTTTTTGGATCACTCATTTTGACCATAACGGTATCTTTCCTTTTTGCCACTTAACTTTTTTTTGTAGAAGCAACCCACAAGTGAGACTAACAGCCCCACGAGACGCCAGCCAACTGACATAAGAGCATTGTAAGTGAATGCCACGAGAGCTGTAAATGAATGCTATGAGAGATTGTAAATGATAGTTTTGTGCCTATTGTGATGCGCGCGCGCGCACACACACCATACATATTACAAACAAAATAATATAGAAACATTGATGTCCTTTGAGTTTTTCCTTTATGATTATCGAAATCTTTTGTTTTTTTTTTACTCGGCAAGAGAGGAAATAGCTCACCATCGTTTTCAAGAAAGATGGATTAATTTAACATGGAATTTGCTGGATATGTGATAGATTTACCTCGCTGATTTGGAGCCCGTGCACCAGTGCGGGTGTTGCATTTGCTGCTCTCTTTCCTTTGCTGGCAAGTTCTGTTTGCTCGACGATCAGTTAGTAGTTCAAACTTGTTTTTAGTTAATCCTGATAACCGGGCCCTGAATTTTGACTCGTGTGTAATCTATACGGTTGCAAATTTAATCCCGCTGATGTAATTAGATTCTATTAATCAATAACATAAAATACAAGAGCACAATCACTATCGTACAAGGATAAAAACCAAGGGATCTACTTTTTGTTGCAATCAATCACTTAGCGAAAATACAAGTTACCAAACCATCTAGTGATAAAAGTTTAGGATTAATTTTTTTTTATAGTTTCATGTTCGAATTCTGTGATTATTAATATGATAACACTTGAAACTTATATAGTTGTTAACTTTAAAACTTATGAAATTAATTAAGATATATACAAAGTAATTTATATACGCATGTTAATAAAAAAAAAATACAATTTACCACTATCATCAGAATCATATCAATAAGTGAAATGGTAAATCAGACCATTTGAGAGCATGTACCAGTTGTGCACTTGATCATGTAAAACCCCTCTTGAGACAGGTCGAATCAGTTTAAGGTCAACATGTCTCCTGTCACTTCAATCTAAAAAAGACTTTCCAGGTATTGAGCCGATGAACCATCGGCAAGACCACTGAACTAACACACTTGTCGATTCAAGCTTCGCTTCTGTTAAATAAAATCATAATTACAAAATTTTGCCTCAATAGCAATCCCGTGTTCTTTACTCGATATTCCTTCATATGTGGCCATCTCTTCGGTTAAAATAACACGAGACATCTCTAGTCTCTACCCTTTTGTTTTCATTTGAGCCTGTCATCTTGACCCAATTTCAGAGAAGTCTCATCTTTGACTACACTCTTCTCAGGTCTAATCACTCTTTTTTCCTTGTATATTTTATCATAAATACTACTACCTTTTGCAGTAATTATTGATCTTTTGGCGAGTTCCCATCTACTCAACCAGCAAAGTGATGGTAGTGTCTGACAATGTACCAAGGCATGAGTAAAAATCAAATTAAGATGTAGCTATGTCACATCGGTTCACAACTAGCAGCAGTCTTCATGTATATAAAACACCCCCGAAAACATTAGCACAACTACCTATCAACAAGACATGTCCCTTATATACTCCTTTGGAGACCTCCATTAGATGACATTACAAGCTTGATTTACGACAATTAGAGGGTTGAGGGTTGATTTACAGGCCATTAATCTACCTCCATAAGGTCTGTTTAGTAAGATTCCCAGTTTCGGACTGTGCTCCTTTCTTCTGACAGAAATCTTATTAAGGGGAGTTCTTATCTTCTTGGTACCCGGTAAAAACCCGGGCCAAAGATCCTAAAGAGGAAGCATTTAGAGTTCTCATGTGGATTATAGGTCTAGACCTCAAACCTGCCACACCCTGCAAAGTTCAAGCAAAAACCTCTGTAATTTATATGTTTCAGCTGCAGTCCTATATCGAAACACCACAATCAGTTGACCACCAGAACACCATATGAAACAGTGTGCATGCATCGTCAAGATATCTTTCTAACTTCAGTTTTAGCTAGAATAGCAATCCCACACCACGCATTGTCTTAAGCGACGTCAGACAAAAAGCTGAAACTCGCAGCATTTGAAAAGAAAACAGACTGGGTTGATAAGATGGCGCAAGCAAAAGGAAACCCTCTTCCTTAATAAGACAGATTGATGCAATCCATGCGTCCAAGCAACCTGACGGTTTTTCTTCCATGATTTCAGAAACCATGGCTCCTGTCAAATTTATTTTATTTTTCCGTGACAAAAGAGTGCAATCAGCAATGACTTGCGGTCGCTGTAACAATCACGTTCTTAGACCGGTTCGAATGGTGCTGTAAGAGCCTAGAAACTGTTTTCCTCCCTGCGCTGCTACTGCTAGTCATCTGGGCAGAAGAATGAATGTTGATATATATAAGGTACTTCAGTAGCTAAAGCTGTAGAGGTTAATATGCCATCTCTTTTTAGTTTTGTTTATTTGTAGAAAGAAATTTGGTGAAAGCATTATTAGCTCTCTCTCTTGCAGTCGTATCAGAATTAATTTCCGTTTCTGCGTGATTGAGTTTTTTCTTTCCCTGTTTAGGTTCATTGAAAGATCTAATGGATTCTGAATCCACCATGACGACATTGTCACTTCCCATCTTTTTTTTTTCTCTTCTTTTTAATTGAGAGAAAGATGATCTAACTTTATAAAATATCTTAACCACCATATATCACTTGATTGAATTTTTGTACTGAAAACCATTTTGAAGAGAACTCGAACTCAAGACTTGTTGTGTATATCGTAAGCTCTCTATCATCACAAACACCACTTGGAGACACAAAACCATTGGTATTTGATACATAAAAATTGTATTTTTCTTTTAATCAGTAGTGTTGTGTCCAATAAATAAAAACTAACAAATCTTTCATGCCAGAACAATAAAAGAAAGAAAAACGAAAATAAAAATTCTTATAACATATTTTGTAAGCACTTGGGTACGCATTCTCCATGCAAGTTAGAAAGGTTGGAAGATGATGGTATATTTCTCTGTCACAAGTAGCTTCACATTTCACTCACACAGCTCGACAGCACCACAAAACCCGAGTTTTTTTTTAAAAATAAAACATTTAGGAAAATAAAATAATTTGACAAGTTGCATGCGCATCGCTAACTCACCAAAAAAATGTGGGGAGGGCAGTTTTTATAGTTTCTCACCTCTCAGTCATAAACTACCATCCTAGCAATGAATAATTCAGACACATAATTTATAATTTATTTTCCCAGCACAATTGAAAAATCAATACACTTACAATTCATCAAAATTAATAATTTATAATTAAACACAATGAAAATGCATATAACACTTAGCTAATTCTAAACTTTATTAATATTTTTTACAGCAATAATACATATAATCTAACTATATCTAATAATTTTCTTAGCAAATGCATGAGCTTACACCACCCAAACTCGTCCAACTCAATGATGGGTTGGAAAGGTCAACGCCCAAATCACCTCATCTTGTAGACGAGATTGAAATGCTGGTGGATGCTGGCCAAAGCACGTTTCATCTCATTAACTCCTTCATGAATGTTGACTATTCTCTCCGAGCATCCCATAATTAATAAATAATGCACCTAATTATCATCTATAATATCATTAACAATATTTGATGAATGTTATATACAAAAAACTATTGCACACCAATCACTTTCATCTCGGATTTCGGGGCTTGTAAGCGATACCATTATCAATATTCATAAATTATAATGAGGAGAGAGAGAAAAGAAAGAAAGATCGAAGGCATGCACACGGAAACTCTCAAATAGCATTTGAATGGCAACCTCTACTGCTAAGTGTTAACATATATGAATGGCAACCTCTCACTAAAAAACAGAACTCACAATAAATGAAACAGCAACGTTTCAATGGCAAGCTTAATTCTCCAGTACTGACAGACTCATAGCCCATGCACGTCATCTCTTTGAGCGAAAAAAATAATTAATCTAATTTGGTTGCTAATTAAATTGAGAGTGAGATATACCCTTATGAATGCTATATAATCATATATGGGCTATTTAGGGCAACTGATTATATGTTTCAACCAGCTTATAAGGACTTGTTTTTTACAACAGTTTGCGTGAGAAAGTAAAAATTAGCTCGGAAACAGAAGCAGAGATGCATGTCTTTACCTGATGGTTTCTACCGTCGTATCCATTACCTTGAAAGATCTGAAAGGTAACATTAATTAATTATTTATAATTGTTGTTGATGTTACTTTTATTAAAACAATATTTTTTATATTTTTATTTTTAAAAATAATCTAAAAATACTAAAAACCAAATTTCGTTAATAATATCAAGTTGTTTCGAAAACACTTTAAAAACAGTGTAAAATAGGATCACGGAGAGGTTGCAGACTTGCAGTACTAAAAAGGTAACAGTAAAGTTCTCTCTTGGAGAGGTTGCCATTTTGACACTAGAAAAGAGAGAGTAGGGTTTTAGCAAGGTTTGAACAATTGAAAGATCCAATAGCTTTTTACTGCACATGCTGTCTTGTCCTCGTAAAATGTAACTATTCAAGCCTAGCTACTACCATGCACTGCATTTAGGATGGATAAAATTAATATTAATCTCTATTGTTTTATCAGTTAGGTATGGAATAATCAAGAAACTGAGTGCTTGTCTGTCTACGTTTCTTTACGTGTTGGAGAGAGAGAGAGGGAGAGAGAGAGAGGTGCTATACTGATCATCCATGAAGGGATCGAATCGATTGTGAAGTGCTGATCCTGATCACGTGAATATGGAACTTGAAAGAAAAGCTCGCGAACCTGTCCCAGAGAAAATATAAACATGGAGATCATATTCATCATCAGAAGAAGAAAAACCCAACATTCTTTATTAGACCTTCAGATTCATATATAATCATAATTGCAACCATGGAGAGAGAAGAAACAAGTAGAAACTAAAAGAGAGAGAACAATTCACCAGAGGTTGACATTGAGAATTAATTGCAGCCAGCTCGCTAGGAGAATCATGAGATGAGAAGCAAAGAAATTGCAGCAAAAGTTGGTTGGTTGGAAGGAATGAAGCCTGGTCCGAGAATCATTTAGGTTCAAGACAGGCATCGATCGATTATCTGGGCTGTCATCAGATAATGCCATTCATGTATACTGATCATGGCCTCCAAGACCTCGAGCCAGACAACGTCCCTCTCAACCTAACCCTCACGGATAAGTTCATGCTAAATCTCTTCTGGAAAAAGAAGAAGAAGACGAAGAAGAAGAAGGAAGATCCAACAGAAGAGCTGAATCTGCGCATAAAATGCGTACATACGTTTGTTGGTTGAGGGGAATGAAGCCTGGTCCGAAGCCTTAACAGTTGTTTCTGCCGAGGAAACTCCTTACTTAAGCTTCGTGCCAGCCAACATTCCCCACAACTCACGCACACATATCCTTTCTTCCCTGTGTAGAAACCCTAACCCATATAGAGTTCTGACTTGTATATATAGTAGTGTGTGTGTGTGTAATTAAGCAGAGAAAGTAGTTGTGTTTCTAATTTCGCTTATGTCATTAGTTAATAAACTTGATATAGGTTTGACCTGATTAAGGGATCAGATAGGTCACTTGGATTTACCCAAGTCAACTCAAAAAAATAAAAAAAATAAATCTACTACAAATCACTAGTATCTCATCCATTAATCCACTTTGCTAAAAGTTTAAAAAAATAAAATAAAAGAAGATAAAAGAACATCATGTTATCAAAAGCAATTAAATGACAAACATTTCATCACAATTTGTCAAAAGTAACTAAACAAGCTATATGTTCAAGGGACAACAATTATCTTATTAGAATTCAAAATCCCATATTTTGATAGATAATTTATCATAAACAACATCTTTATTACTAACGAGTTCAAGATTTTATAACATTACAATTCAGGTTTGATTAAAAAACACATTGAAAAACAACGCAACACACATAGATGCATCCATGTCAACACCTTCACTTGGGTACAATGAACATATTGATTCCTTACATGTATAAAGGATCAAACTTTAAATTTAGTCTTGATGGGATTGAATCAACCTCGTCAACGCCTATTAAAATAACACCATATATACTTCTTTATTACTTCATCATCACAATCACAATCAATCTCATTGAAATTAGTCAAATTTACAATCAAGAGATAATTAACAAATAAATATTACATGTTATACAGCACTTTGTTTATAAAACAAATCAAATAGTAAAGCATCAATTATTCATTACCATCATTGGAAGTATCTTTAATAGTCTTCATTGATATATCATGGAAAAAGATATTTACTTCTTCAATTGTACGTTAAGGTTGATAGATCATTCTCAAAATTGACTGAATCATAATTTATCCTTTCCAATAACTCGGTAAAAGGGAGGATAAACACTAATAGGAGATATAAACAAGGTCATTAAATCATTGATGCTCCAATCTATTTTGCTTCTTAGTGTTAGCATGTTAAACAATACTTCAATTTCTCTTACAACTTTTGCAGATTTGTAGTACAAGCTCTGTATATCATCCACTGTTTATCTACATATAAAAATTAATGAGCAAAATTATTTAAAAGATATTTTAAATTAGGATATAAAAATTACAAATCACCTGGAGGCAAAATGGTGCGATCATCTGGGCCAAAAGATAGAAGGATGATGTTATCCTTCCAAGCTGCCAGCTATACTTATTATAGACAACAAGGCTTGAAATAATTATTATGACTCGGGAGTCACAGATAACGCTCGTGACTTGTTACATGAATTATTATTTTTTAGATAATTTTAATTAAACCTTCCACTAAGAAAGTAAGAATACATTGTTATTTTATTAAAAAAAAAAAATCTTTTATTTAGGGATAAAGCAGATACCTGAAACAGTTTCTTCGTAGAAACACGTCATCGCCAAGCCGGGGTTGCAAGGAATATAAAATCCTACCCGCTCAACTTCAATATCTGACGGCTAGAGGAAAACCTCCTTAAGACCCGACATGTCGGTGTCAGCGAGAGCCTAGGTCAGGGGCCGAGGAAAAATAAAAATAGCCCGAAAAACGAGGACGATAAAGAATTTATTACGAAATAAAATAATAGGTTTTTCTCAAATCAAGACACTGGTCAACACTCCAAGCAATCGACAGCTCGGATTTTATGACCACGGAACTGTAGCTGTAGAGTGGGTCCCAGTAGAAGAGGAGACAGGAGCACGTGGATGACGTGGGGTACTTATTATTATTATTATTATTATTATTATTATTTTTTATGGAACCAGGATGTTAGATAATAATCAATCAAAGCAAGTATTTTCGCAATTATATGCTCATGATGATGATGATGATGATGATGATGATGGGGGCATTATAAGATCGGGTGATGAAAGATCGAAAACAATTATTAGTGTCAGTGACAGGAAAAAATTGGCTGTTTAAAGCATAATTATTAGTATCTACTTAATTTAATTTTTTATTTATCGTATTTAATTTAATTTTTTATTTTTTGATTGCGTCCCTGTTATGTTATTTTATTTAGTTTTTATACAACTTTTTGATTTTTTATTGTTTTTTTTCTTTATTTATTCTAATTTTTAAGTTTGTCCATTAATATATATTTATTTTTACGTCATATTTGATTTTAATTATTTTGACTACTATTTCTTTTTAATTTTGAATACTAAGGAATCTTACTTCATGATTTTTACTTGTACTCCTCCTTTCATAGGGTGACTTGAGGTTTTGTTTTTGGTTCACTAGTTTCAAAGATTACCTTAATTAAACTTTAGTTTTTTTAGGTTTAATCTTTTTAATTTTATTATTTAATATTATGTTATTGAATTTTCAACTTTGTGATTTTTCACGAGGTTATCCCTCCCCCATTCTTTTTTTAAAAATAGTAATAAAAAATGAAGATTAAATTTGAAATAAAAAAAACAAATAGAGAATGAAATTGATAAAAATTCTATAAACTAATTAAAATAAAAAATAGCAATTAAGAAAACATGGATCAAATACTAAAACAAATAAATTAAAAAATGTTATGAAATGTTGCAAAGGTAGACAGGAAAACTAAGGACAAAAAAATTAATCACTGCTAAAACATTGAGAATTCTATCACACGCGATGTCCAGAAAAGCCTGATCATCGAGAATTGAAATTCACCAAAGCAACGAGTTTTTCTATGCTGTGCGCCACCACACGCACTGTCCAGAGATGGGTTGACTTGCTAACATATCCACAAACAAATAACAAAATCACTGACTCACTTTTATAATCCACAATAAATCAAGACATATCTAAAGTAGTTTTTCATATATTTTAGTTTTTGTAATAGTTTACTTTTAGTAAATGCAAGGATATACAGGTTACATTGACCTCATCATGTACAGAGTGCACCGTTTTGGAGGTCGGAGTATGAACATATGGTCTCGGACTTGATGACTGGCGGTTAACTAATTGGCATTTGAATATGTTAAAGCCAAATAATGAATGAAATAACAGTAAAAATTCAAAACCGCTTCCATTCATTGAAGAACCCTAACCATGGCTCAAGCATCAACACTTTCAAGTATGGCACCTGTGTGGTTAAACCCACATGACACTTCCACTGCTTTCATTTTCTTCTCAAAGGCAACCAGTGTAGGATTTATGTAGTCCATATCATCCCCATGACCCTGTATGCAATATCATATGCTAGTGACTCGTAAAGACAAATATGAATGCTCAGAAGTACAATAGCAATGAATTTCCAGATATAATAACCAAAAATGTAAGGTGTGCTTCAACTCAGCAAACCAATCATTCTCCAAAGGTCAAATGAATTGATGAACATTTTGCAGCAATTTTCAGTATTTTCACCATAGCAGATAACCACGCGGGGTAGAACTTTGATGTTACAATACAAGATCCAATGATGCATTTGCAATAAAATCATCAAAGTAAACTATAAGTTAGTGGCTCATATCAAGTAAAAGTGACAGGCATTTAATGGTACAGGCTCATGAACTATATGTTGGTATCTAATATTATTGTTAAGAGTGGACAAGATTCATCATTTCACAATAATGGTATGCAAATATCTGTTATTTTTTTTTTTTCTCAAAAAGAAAAGAAAAAACCGTTTTTACCACATGCTGAAGCTTTGTAATTTAAAATGATGTTTTCAAGCATTGCACATAACTAATTGGAAGATGGTAATTTCATTGTATACAGGGGAAGAGAAAGCAAACCAATTGTCCACCAGAAGAAAGTCCATCTTCAGAAAATGTTCCATGAGAACCTCCCCAGCCCCAGGTAAACACATTGCCTTCTGAAGGGTAATAATTAAGCTCAGTTATTTGATTCAAGTAGTCCTAAGCAAAAAAATATTTTACACGATACATTGCATAGTGCATGGCATGAAAAAGAAAAATTATATACTTCAAGGAGAGACCTAATCATTTGAACAAAATGGAAAAAAAAATTCCACTTTCAGGTTATTTTTCTCAAATTTTCAGCCTCACGCCCCTTCTTTTTGATGTAAAGGAGTTGGAGATGAATCAATCTATGTTTTTGACCACTAAATGACTTTTCTAATATTTGAAAACCATAACCTATTGCAATCGGTGAAACCTGGTCTTCAAATGTAGATCCGTCAATCGTTAAACAAATAATAAATCAAATTATTCAATTTATTTATTTAATTCTAATTTATTTAGATTTATAATTTATATTTGAGCTAACTAATTAGCAACCTAATATACAATAAAAACTATTGATAAAAGATTAAACTGAGTAAATTAATTTGTGACTTGATTGTAAATAAGTTTTAGAGATTGCAGATTACAACGTAATTAATATAAGGGATTACAATCCTTAGACCTAGAAAAATCAAGTAGAACTTGATTAAATAAAAAATTTAAAACTATTCTGAAATAATAATAAATGTGATATATTTAAGGGGTAAAATGATATTTTATCATTTATAGAATTATTAAAATTTTCTTATAAATAGAATGTTATACCTTATATTTTCTGTAAATTATGATTTATAACCTAATATATACTTCACCTATATAGATAGATAGAGTAGCGAAAAGAAAGACTGGGAAATTATTATCTTCAGCTAAACTTTGCTCAAACAATAAACAACCCTAGATTGTCTACAAAATTCTTGGGACCCCTGGAAAAAAAAATTAAATTACCGTTTCCACTGTCTTTCAGTAAACTCAAAAGTATAAATCATTACAACTTGCCAACAGAATAGAAAATCTTATTACCATGCTAGCAAAGTTAGAAATCTATATCTGAAACTACAAATTTATATATAAATTTCAAACTACAATATGCAGTACCTGAAATCGCTGCTGTATGCTTCCAACCACAAGATACCTATACATAAAATAATCAAAACAAGAATCTAATGAATCAATACTGTTAAGAATTCCATCCCTACTTGGAAAAAGAGGACAAGTCAAAGTACCACCCTTTAAATTAATTTCTGAATCAGAATGTAACAAGATAACCCTATAACATATTTGTCCAAGAAACAGTAGCGTATATAAACCTTTTCAACGGTAGATCTCAAAAAAGGGCCTTCAACTCGCTTTGGTATATGCAAGACATCAGTAGAACTGTCAACCAAACATATTTTATCCAAAAAAACATGTTAGTGTTCAACAAACAAAACTTTCATCTGTAATCCTACTATGAACAGCATCGACATTAATGGATCAAGCAGTGAACATTCAATGAGTCTACGCTTCAAGATTAACACAAGGGAATATAGATACCCGTTGCCAAGACAACCATTTTCATTTGAGCCCCAAGTGTATAGTTCACCACTACCTATGACAAAGGAGTGAAGGAAAAGAAAACATGTTAGATTACACTAAACATAAATATACACATGTATGTGTGAGAGAGAGCAATTTTTCTCTCTAAAATCTAGTCACTGGAACCAACAGGTATAAAGACAATCCCTTTTATGCGTCAGTGAAGATGAATGTAGTTCCCTCCCAACAGATCTATGGGGAAAAAAATCAGAAGATTTACAGAAACCAAGACCAGGCTAATGGTCTCTAAAGTCCGATTTATTCATACCATCATTTTCAGATCAGATTGATGAAACTTGGAATTGACAATCCTCCTGACATGCCTACTGGAAAATTATTCATGAAATTTACCCATGATGACCTGCAGCAATTCCCTTACAATGTCCTAAAAAATTAGAGCAAAAGCACTGCAAACCTTTGAACTAAAACTGCTTTTGTTACTTCTAACTCAAAATATATCTGCAAATCTATATATTTTATTGGAAACAGAACAGTTAATCGGTTCTTCAATCATAGATCTAGAAATATCTTCATGCTAAGACAAAACCTACAAAAGCGAGCAATTCCATCATTACAAAATCAAGCTTCCTAATAAAATGACCACCTATATCCTCCAGATCTTTGACAAAATTATTCATACTGAACATTAGCATCCCTTTGAAACAGCGTGGTATATTCTATTCGTTCACCATTTCTTTCTGACCATTAGTGTCCTTTCCCAGTCCTTCAACTCACCCTACTACTCAACTGCCTGTCTGCCTTCCCACCAATCTATCAAGACTATCAAAAATAACTAAGCATCTTATTTTGATACTGTTAGGATTTTTATTTTCAGCACATCCCTGTTCCTCAAGTCCTTCATATCCACATCTCTTATAACATAATGCAATAAGATGGCACTGATTTTTATACACAACTACATTCAAGCACACAAACAGAAATGCACAAAAATATGTGAATATGAAATGCACATACTATAAGGAAACCAAGAAATTACTAGTTATAACACATGTGTGATAGCCACCACATGCTACTTCTTGAGAATAAGGCAATTTCCCTATCATAGATGGCGTGGTTGTGCTGTTTGCATTTCCAAAAGCCTACAGAAATTTCTGAAAAGAAATCATTTCTAGCGGGTAGATTATTGATACAAGATACATATAGAAGTCAACAAAATCAGAAAATGATTGCTTACAACCAATCTAAACACAAATTCTAGCACTGACCAGTTTATCTACTGCTTTTTCACCAAATATGTAGACAGAGCCATTCTCTGCAATACCAAAAATTCACATAAGTTAGAGATGTTAAAAGTAAATCTACAGGGTATCAGCCTTATATGAACACATGGAAAAATATCATAGAGAAGAAGATCAATACCATCAATGCAGGCTGAATGAAGCAAGCCAGCAGCAATGTTTTTAACCTACAAATCCATTCGCACTGTAGACATGAGACAATGATTAATGATGGAAATGAACTTCCATTCCAGAGATGGCATTATCAATCAACAATTGAAATCTTATCCGTAAAATACCTTTACCCCTTCAAGTTTCTTAATGTGTCTAGGCGTATATTCACTACAAAACAATAAAAAATATATAGAAATATATTAAAATACATAATTAACAAATGGAAAAACATATCTGGCTAGCAGAATCAATTTCAGAAGGCCCATAGAATCCCAACACACACAGACACATCTTGAGACACCTCAATTTATGTACGTGTAGCACCAGGTACCAACCATGGAAGTTGCTCAAACAAACCCCCTTTTACACAAAAATAGGTCGATTTGAATAGCTGATGCCAGGCTTGGTATACATTGAGTTCGTCTCTTCCCAACTCAGTTGCTAGGTCAGTGCTATAACCCTATTAAAACACTATAGATAAATAACACAGAATACGGATAAGGCCATTGTTACACATAAACCAGTGATCGATGTGTGTGTTTGTAGATGCTCATGCCTTCCTAGTCAGATGGCATCTATTGACCATGCTGCTAATCCACAGCCTGGGGGTATATAATTTAAGCACGTTGGGCTAAATATTAAAAACACAGTTATAAAAGCTTGTTTCTAGCAAGCCTTGGACTGGCGAAAGAATAACAACAGAGCAAAGATCTAGCATACTTTCAATATGTCAAACTAAACTATAATCTCAGGGAAACGATTTGTAGCCCGAATGGCAAACCAATCCATGCCTACCCTTTGATGTGGGCCCCAATTGATCGACGGTGGAAATGAATTCATGCCACATTTGCAGCATGGAATTCTTGCCACTCAAGATGATTTATGACCTTAAAATAAGATGCAGAAGTACCACAGAAATATTATCCCACAAACCACTGGTACACATTTACATTGTGTATGTAATTTTTTATGCAATCAGTATGTCATCATATTCCAATATTAGAAAGGGATAGTCCTTTGGATTTAAGAGGAAAGAAAATGAACTGAGTTTCACATAAAACAACTAAAGATCAGGCAATGATCAAAGTCAACCTGCTGCTTCTAAAAAACCCTAAAAGACTTGATTGATGGCCATGTCCAAGTCGCCCAGATCCTCCTCCTCCCCAACTCAAGGCCTGACCTCCATCTGATGAAGAATATAAGCAAAAATCAATACAAAACAGTGTTTAGACCACACCACTTACCTATAGTCATAGGAACCAGCGAGTGATAACAAGGAAAAAAATCACTGTAAGATTTTTCTTCTACAAACCAGTAACTGCAATTGAGTGCTCTGAAGCCAAAGCTACCATTTTTATGTTGATTCCGCTCAAACATTCTACTTTTGTTGGTACAGGGACTACGTTTTCAGCCTCTGCATATCAGTGAGAAAAATAATTACAAAGTAACTAGGCTGAAAGAACAAATTCTCTTTTGGAAATAGTATCATCATCCCTGGTCCCCACCTCTGCCCTCCAAACAAGGAAAAGATTAATGAAAAGAACTTCAATAAGAGAAGCTAGGCAATCAAAATGATGTCACCTATACATTTAACACACAGTACAAGTTTAGTTTTTACTTTTTCCAAGACCCAGCTGTCCATTTGAGTTCTTTCCCCACGTATAGAGCTCTCCATCCACTACATGAAATGGTATATATTGTTATAAAATGAAATAAGATATGCAATCACAGCAAGCAAATAATACAGCAAATATACAGAAGAAACAGAATAAAATCCATGAGCAGGCACTTTCATCCCCTCTTCCAATTCCACGGGAAAAAAAGAAGTCTACAAACTAGAAATTAAGAATGAAGAAGGTTGAATTGATCATCATCAGAAGAATTAGGCAAAGATTAGGAAAACTATGAGTGAGCAATTCAGAAAGATGATGAACAACCCGGACATGAACCCCCCCCCCCTTTTTCCCAGTTCCATTAGAGAGAGAGAAATGGACTATGAGTTCAGTCAGCAAATCTTCGAACTCAGAAAGTGATTGATTCAGTAATTTTAAAACAAGCAAGTAAAGAAACAACAACATGATAGGAAATGAAATATGGCTCTTATAGGTAAATTCCTAAAAAAATATGAATAGTTTTTGTTTCAAGAATCACTTGGAAGCAACATTCATCCAGCTCCACAAGAATATTATAACCACTCACAAACCTGTAATAGCACATGAGTGATGATACCCAGCTGAAATTTGAACAATTTCCTTTTTGAGACCAGAAACTTCAAGTGGCTCCTGCAACAGTAAGGCACATGTAAAATAAAAAAGAACTATTCCATTGACAATTTTGAAAACAGCCCAATCAATCATCGATTAATGAAAGACACTAAAGTATCATCTATCAGTACAATTCACAGCAGAGAATTTTCATAAAAGGTATATTACTTATTTGAAGATAGAGAGTTGTAAGACCTATTTCTATTTAACCAAGTCTATTCTGGTTGATAACATCCAATTTCATGAATAAATTGCTTCCAAAGCTGAGTTCCAAACACCTCACAAGAAAAAATAGAGAACACCATTTAAATTGGCTCTGCTATAGATATGCAGACACCCTCATGAACAGGTCATTGTAATCAAGCTGACAGGAGAATAGGGCAAGAGATAGACTGAAAATGACTTCATTTGATTTATTACAAAGTTTTTGTTTATAAAGATTTTTAAAAAAATGGATCAGATAAGGTAAAAAATAAGATGATTATACAGGCAGCTCCATCTAAAAAAAGCTAAGGCTAAGTTTAGGTGTCTTTACTAGTTGCTTTGGATAGGTAATAGATTCTCGTTTCCATCAAGTATGACTCAGAATGGATCTGTGCATAACAAGAGGTTTTTTTCTTACAAAGAAAACATAAATGGAGCCAAATGTTGAGAAAATCGCTAACTACCACATCGTATGATCATAGAATGATCACACAAGTCTCCAGCTCCAAAGAGTAAGGTGCGTGAGGAGCCATCACATGCTAGTCCAAACTCCAAATAAACATGCAATCCACTACACCAGCTGCTTAAGATGTAAAAATAAAGAATATTTCCACACTATATCAGAAGCATCATATTTTCTACTGTTTTTTCTCTATGATTTTCTTTATGGCAGATTGGGGCCATCAGCTTCATATTCTAAGCTTTCTTATGATAAGGTCCTCCTAGCACATCGAGTGCTGCTTGTGATCTGATAGCTCTTTCAATCTTCGTACATTTTGTAGTTGAATGGCCCTACATGGTTTACAGTGATTGATAGAAGATACTCGACCTTTTCCTTTTCAAACCATAATCACCAACTTGCATGTTAACGGGATCACACCATAATGTAGCTAAGAACCAAAAAAGAGCTATCATACACTTGATCCCATTGCCCGTCGACCATGTTGAATAGTTGCTTTAGAAGTCATAATACTCATCGACAAAGGTCGATGTTGTTGTGCCAAGAGAGAGGAACATGACTACTTGCTCTAAAGGTACAATTGGATAACCCTCGGGACAACTTAAACAGACAGAAAACAGCACAAATTCAATAAACTAATGATCCTGCCATAGTCACATGAACTGTAAATCTACATGACCTAAGGGCAAATGGGAGCATAGAGGGAAAAAGACTTCACCCTACAAAGTAATGGAATCCCAAAACCCAACAGTGAGATGCTATAATAGTTGCTTGAACTCTAATTTAAACCCCCAAACTTTTATATTTTCTCTACATCCGAGAAGATCACAAGTTCATTGCAACGGAAATTATCTTCTTATACATGCGAAAATCAAAGAGCGTATCTTAAAGATCCTTCATCGACTGAAGAAAAGACATCATCCAACGATAGAAGCATAGACAGACAGGAGAAAGGATTGAAGAAAAAAAAAAGTTTCTGATACTGTACCATACAATAAGTAGTGCTGTCTGATATGCCGATCTGTCCAAAATCATTAAGGCCGGTGGCATAAACACGCCCAGTTTCTGCTGGGGACAATAATTTGTAAGCCTCTACCCAGATACACTAACTTCAAATTCATCATCAACAATAACTACTTACAATCAATTAAACTAAAAGAATATAACTCACACACAATATATATAAATATACATGTTCCAAAATTGCTAAAATCTATAATAGCTAGCTGATATAATTGGAAAAAAAATGCTAAAAATCGTATTACATAGAATTATATTTGCATCTAATCACTCTCTCTTTTTCATCATTTATCCGTTTAAATAAAGCTACAGAATCGAATTAAAAAAAAACTGAATACATTGAATTTATTCGAATTCAGTTTTACTCATTTCTCCAAAAAAATAATAATATTAAAATTCAGTTATAGATTATTGCCAAATACCATAAGAGTCAATAAAACAGCTCCAAAACGAGAAAAGCTTCACAATCCAGGTTAAATGAAGGAAGTAAAACGAGAGAGGACCTGTTAAGAAGAGTGTGTGAGCACCGCCACAGGAAATGGATTTAAGATTAGAATTATGAAAGGAAGATGAATTGATGAGCTTTGGCCACCACGTAGAATCTAAATTTCCGAATCCTAATCTTCCGTAATCACCATTACCCCATACTGCCGCGAATCTCTTTGTTCCTTCGCTTGACGACGACGACATCCATCGTTTATAACAATAACCCAATCCTCCTCCTATTAACACACTCTTATTTCTCATTTTCAACAAATTTATTCTCAAATTTTTCTTGATTATCGATCGATCAGACCAGTTTTCTTTGTGAAGAGTTTAAAAGGAGAGGTTGATGAATGGTTTAGAAGAATGCAACGTATTTTTTTTTAAATAAGTTGGTAGACTTCTCTGGAGAGTGCGGCGATGCTTTTAATTTGTGACATGGTATTTCCTTTAATATTAAAGTGTATGTCGGAGTGTGGTTGGTTGATGATTTTTTTTTTTTTAAATGTATTAAAATATTTTATTTTTATTTTTAAAAAATTATTTTTAATATTAACAAATAAAAATATTTTAAAACATCAAATAAAAATTATTTTTTAATAATATTTTTGAAATGTAATGTCAAACGTAGTCTTAAAAGCTCTATCCCTCAATTTTTTGAGAAAAAAAGTTTTTTTTTTTTTTTTAATTTTGTTTTACTTAAGCATCAACAAACTCATGCTCTATCTTTCATTGTACACAAAATAAATAAATAAAACTACATTACCCTTTCCGCAAATTATTCTAGATCATTTTTATATAATTTTTAAAAAAATCATATTAATATATTTATAAATGAAAAATATTTTCAAAAATAACTCTAACTACACTCCTTTTTTATATATAGTTATTTTAATATATTAATATAAAAAATTATATGTATTATTTTGATAACTATACTTTCAAATAAACATTGAAACATGGTTGATTTCACGATTTTATATTAATTAACAAGCTAACTTTCTTTTCTTACTTTCTTTTTAATTTTAAAATTTAGGTATGGTCGGTTTCACTATAGTCAGTGGTTCACTTTTATATATATATTCAAGCTTAGACTATGTTTCATTGTTTACATGAAGAGTGATTGATTTTATTGTTTTAATATTCAATTTTTTGCCTTTAATTATACCTTTTATATACTACTTCAAAGAAATTAAGCTTGAATTTATGGTAAAAATATAATATTTAAAGATAAAAGTTATCAACACAAAAAAATAGTTGGTTTACCATATATCATTGGCAATTTTTATTTTAGTCAAAAAAAATTTATTTTTTTCTTTAGTTTTTGAAATACAAATATGAAAGGGAAATTAGTCTGAAAAACAACAAGGAAAAACAGTAACAAATTGCGACACTTTTAGATAAAATAATTTATTATTTTTAGAGTCAGCGAGTTTTACTCTGCTACAAAAGTTTGAAGAAAGTGGGTTTTGTTTTTTTTTCTTTAAACATCCTAAAAAGAAAAAATGGGACTCGGTTTAAAGATTTTTCATTCATTTAATTTTGATTTTAGTAGTTGATTGTAAGGTATTTTAAGATTATTATATAGCTTGAAGAGGATTTTATAATATTCCCATGTAAAAATAAATTAAAAATTTGAATTTTTAAGCTTTTAATTAAAATAAATTAAAATTCTCATGTGTTTGTTCTTTTTTTTTTTTTTTAAAAAAGAAAGCTTTGGATTAAAATTGGTCATCTGCCCGGCTGGACAAGGAAACAGCGCCCTGATCATACACGTAAGCAGGTACGAACCCTGCTATTGTTGTTTTCCCAATTTTCTCAAACTTTATTTTAGTATGACTTTAAAGGCCCAGGCGTGTTGGGCCTGAACGGATAAGTGATTTAAAGCTCTGATCTTTCATTTATTGGAAAAGGAGGATCGGCTATAGGTTTTTTGATGGTCTAAAGCACAGGTTTTTTGATCTTTAATATTTTGGGTTTTTGAAGAAAGCCCATGAGAATAAAAGTTTAGGGTTTTGGGTAATTTCTTTTTTTATTATTTTTCATGATTTAAGATATTCAGCTGAGCCAAGCGGTTTTACTAATTTTACTTGGTTATTATAAATTTTAAGGAATTTAATGTATGATTAGCATAAATTAATATGCCTTGGAAAACACTATTCAAACTCAAACACTTTGTTAATTGGAACATTACAGTGATTAAAACTAGCTGTTGGGTGGGGCCTTTAAGTCTCTTTTTTATGAGATGTATTAGTCATTATTAAATTCGTCAAAGGTAGACAAGTCTTTCCGCATAAAATATTACAATCTTGATCCTTATTACTTTTATTGTTATTTTTTGTTTCTAATCATCTTGTGTAATTATTATTATTTTGTTCAATTATATTCTTTAATATTTGATTGAGAATTGAGTTTAATAGTTTTTTCATATAGAATGTTTCGAGTTTAATGATTCGGTTCATGAGTTTGAATAGTTAATGCAGATTAATATTTTTTTTTCTTATAAGGTTATTTCAATCTTATGATATGAATCAAAAGTTTAGCGAGATAACTCGAGTTCACTTAGCTTTGATTATCGAGCTTACAAGCGTGATATGTTATCTCGGGTTAATTAGTTGATTTTTTAGGTTCTTTCTTTTTACCACATCTCATCCTTTCATATCTAATATGTTATTAATTAAACCACGTCATTTATTCTCTTTTGGAAAAAAAAAAAAAAAAGGTTATCGTGAGCACTTTTGTTTTGAGAATTTAGTTCATTTAACATCATTGTCTATTTTTTTATCACCTAATTTAAATAAAACTAATTTACTTAACCCAATGAGGTCTATGACTTGGGTCTTAGATTTATACTTAATTCTCACACTATATTATGGGTTTGTGAAAATTGGTTTTTTAGGTTTTGAGATTTTTGTTGGCATTGTCATTAAATCGAGTTCAATGAGTTAAAACTTGAATTGAGTGAGAATTTATATAACATGAGAAAAAATCGGCTATCTTTTCTGGGGGCCTTTTCCACAGAGAACTCTCTCAAAAAGGCAAGCAGAGACTGTGTCACCATCATTGATACGTAATAAAATTCGGCTAGGGTTTCGATTCTTTAGAAATAGGGCATACATAGCTCGGGGGACGAGAGATTTCATTATTTAACTCCAAAAAAAAAACAAAAAAAAATAAAAACCTCTTTCTTTAGGGTTGGTAGAGAGGAGCCAGATGCTTCCGTATTAATTAATAATTCCAATAATACGAGGACATGCTTGATTGGCTAGGCCTTTATGGGCATCCCATACCCATAGGTGTTTTTTAGATAAGCAAAATTCCAAACGAGCTCGCGTATGATTTTATCCACCAACACAATGATTGACCAATTATTATGAAAGCACAAGCCTGGAAAAAAAGAGAGTTATTATTTAATTATTAGCATGTGAATCGCCAAATTAGCCGGGCAATTATTTTTATATATACAGCAACGTCGTTTTATTATTTATAATAAAAATCCATGAAAGTTTTAACGTATAGAATTTGCTTATCCACCTGCAAAGTCAGAGCAAGTTCAACCAGTAGATAGCAAGGTGAGAAAACAATTCAAAGGGTAATGAATAAGTTTAACAGAATTAAGTTTTTGAGATCAACCCAAGTTAGAAGGTCTGTTGAGGTTTGTCCCCCCTTTTATACTTTTTTTTTTTTTTTAGTTTTACTCTTTTATATTTATTCAATTGGATACTAGGATCTATTATTTTTATTTATTTATTTTCTTTCTATAAAAATTTTCACTTGTCCTTTTTATTTGTCATTCTTAATTTATTGAGTTTATTTTGGAAAAAGTTTTAAACTAATATTTTATTTTATTTTATCCCTCAATAGAAAAAATTGAGGCTTTGTCCCCCCTTTTATTTTATTTTAAACTTTTCAATTTCATTCTTCAAGGTTGGAGTTTTTTTAATATTAGGCTTTGTGGTTTTTTTATAAAAAAAATTAAATTATTTATATAGATTTTATCACATAAATTATGAGTTTGGCAGGGTAACTTAGGTTGACTTGGAATTGTTTTATTATATATATTTTTAATTGAACCGCTGGGATGTTGTAGAATTAAGCTTTGTGATTTTTTAATTTTTTTATTGGGTCATCTCAATTCCCAGTTGTATGATCCAAGTTGCAGAGTTTGGCTGACTTGCAAGATTTGTATTTTTTTTTTAATTTCATCCTTCTATATTACATTTGTTGAAGTTGGACTTTCAAAGTTTTTTTCATTCTTTTCTTATCCCATTCTCATAATTTGACGTGCATATTCAACATGCTCACTTAGGTTGGTTTATGTTTTCCTTACTTTTTTCAATTTCCCCCCTATTTAATTGGCTTAAATCTTAGATCCGTCACCTTTTTCATTTCGTCAACCATTTTTTTCAGGTTCCATGATTTTCTTTTACTTAAACTGGTTGATTTACTACTGTTATTTGTTTTTTTAATTATCTAATTAAATTATATGATTTTCTCTCTCTCTCTCTCTCTCTCTCTCTCTCTTGAAACATGCTTATATTGACTAAGCATCTTTATTTTTAACATAAAAAAATCCTAGCCCTCGATGAAGTATGTGCCGACAAATCTAGTTTTAACTATGAGAGCAACTTGATTGTGAGCCAAACACAGATGGAACCAAGAAGAGGATGGAAGGGGCTACAAACCCTCGAAATTAAAGCATCATCTCCTTAATCTTGTCGGGCATTTAGAACAAGTTTATTATAATTCATTTTGGCACATAATAATGGTAATAATAATCTTCTCTACAGCATGCTACACATAACATATATTAAAAACACTGTTTACTTTTTTTGTGTGGGTTGATTTTCTAGCAACTATGAATTAAATTTATTTTACAGTACTCATATCCACTTTATTTTATTGATAACTTTACGACATGCTACACATAACGTTAGAAACACTGCTTACTTTACGACATGCTACTGGACATGATCATGTTTTGAACTCGTAGACCATCGATACAATTATAAGACATGTGGTCGGTATAAATATTCATAAGACAATAAAACTAGGTTAATGTATTACTTTAATCATTTGATAGAATATTCGTGCTATATCTCAATTGGTTTAATTACGCGTAGTGCTGATTAATAGAGGTCGCGGTTCTGAGCTGCTGTAGTTGCGTTGTTCGATCAAGTATGACATCCGACTAGATGTCCTTCGAATGCCTAAAATTCAATTTTGATCCAAAACCTCATTTTCCTTGTATTTTAGTCCTTGGTTAGAAAGAGAATAAAGAGAGGATATAGTCGGATTCTTGAAGTAAAAAAAAAAAGAAAGTTGCGTTGACACTCATTTAAACTACTAAAAATAGTGATAATCAACGAAATCCAATTTACAAATATAGTTTAACTTAGGTTTTATTTAGATCCAATTGACCCCAGAAACTTCATATGAAAGTAGATCTAGCCTCGAGAAGTTTTTGGGTTTCAAGTTGATTTTATGTTTTTCGGACCAATGTTTTTGGATATTTGAATGCATAAATTAATTTATTTAGGTCTTTAGATGTTATTTTATGTGCGTTTGGGGTAAAAATGGATAGAAAATGGATTGTTTTTTGGTTTAAAACTACTAAGTTGATATTACTAGATTCTAGGTTTGCAGATAATATGTTCTCTATAGACTTAAATAACTTGTCGTTTATAAATATGTAAGATGTGTTGTTTGCGAGTTTCATAGAAAAAAGGAATGTCTTTTTCTGCCCTCTAATAATTCAGAAGAAAAAAAAAGAGGCACGGTGCCTAGACGAGGCCTTCTTGCATAGGCCTCGTGCGAGGGTTAAGCCATTTGTTTTGGCTAGGTATGTGGATTGCCTCATGTGTCTAATTTTTATAGTGATTGTATTTTTTTTTTAAATGACTTATATAAAGACCCCCCCCCCCCCCCCCCCCCCCCCCCAAACTTCATAAAATTAGGCATGGTTTTTATTTTAGTTTTGTGAGGTCTTTGCTCTTAATTTTATCATTTGACATGAAGTTGATTGAAAATTGAACAATGTAATTTGTGTTTTTCATATACTAATATAAATGATCTTTAATCTATCTAATTACACATGTACATGATTTGTTTTTTAATTTACACTTAATTTCTTACATAAACATACACAAGAAACACACATTGAGAGAAGTAATAAAAAAGTGGGAGCAGAAAGCTAGGTAGTATCGTCTATAACTCGCATATGGGATGAATGAAACATCACGGGATGGAACATTTTGCTAGCAAGTTGAGTGGCAGAGTGCATGTGAAGTGGTCACCTGTGGCGTTTTCAGAACACAAAATAATCAGTTAAAAAGGATTTGGGTAGAAGTGAATCTAGGCAGCTAGGTGCACGAGCACAGATGGAATTATATAACTCATTCAAAGCCCCTTGAAAATAGCCACTCACTCTTCTGTCCTCTCCCCAACACCTTCCCTCATCATTTCAGTTCTTGTCTCGGCAATATCTGTAGACGTGCGCGGCTGAGAATTAGGCTCTGCTAATCCAGACAAACTTTACATCAATTCTAGCCATTAATCACGTACAATAATTCACAAAACAGACGTCAAGAACAGGGTTCTTTTTATATCCATCCCGCTTAAATTCCTCTTCAATTCCAGTACCCTGATAATGACCAAGATTTAATTATTGCTCCCGCTTCCTTGACGTGACTCCCTTTTTTTTTTTTTCCCCCTTTTCCCCCCGCTATAAGCTTCTTCGTATACGGCTGCGGATTTTCTTCGCAAGAACGTGCCGTGTTTACTACGTGTTTGTCACTGTTTTTTTCTTAAAAAAATTGATTTCAGTAATAATTTTAAAAAAATAAAACAATATTATTTTGATTCACGGATCGAAAAATACTTTTAAAAACACTAGACATTTAGTGTTAGTCCTTGTTTGTTTAGCTTTTAAGTACGTCCTCGTAAGTTACATTGAAGGGCTTGTTTCTCTTCTGTGCATTGCATGCTCTCGCTATATTAAGTATTGTTGCTTCGAAGTACAATTAGGGTTTCTTTCTCTTGGCAGTTGAAAGATCACGGATAGAAATTTACAGGAAAAGAAAAGAAGAAAGGCTGTTTTCATTGTTCTAAGAGATGTGTTTCTCTATGCTTTAATCCTTGTTATTTTCTAAACTTAATTCTTTTATATTTTTAGCCTTGGATTGAAGAGAGAAAGTCACCATAAAAAAGATTGGGAAAGATTTCATATAACTACATTTTGATAATTAATTTCTTAGATTTTTATGGGCCCGCTTAATTAAGAGATCTCAATAGATGTTGCCTTTACTGGTGCGGGGAAAAGTACTTCGGAGATTTTATTTTTATTTTTATTTTTATTTTTAAAGGTCAGGCACACGTCATCATATGTTCTTTTAGCATTATTAGCTAGGTGAAGAAATATTGAAATTATAATTTTAAATATTATACCTTAATTGTTTGGTCACTACAAGTATTCATGGCTTTAACAGCCAGTTAAAAACTATTATAGCAAGAAACACGTAATGTACTCTTTTTTTTTAAAAAAAAAAAAAAAAAAAAACTCATCAAGGGCCAGGTATGCAGATTTGTACTTGAATGACCTGTGCACTTGAACTTTATTTTTAGATGTCGGTCACACGAGTTTGGGCTTGATGCTCTTGAACCTACACTTCTTGTTTTATATTTATCTCAAAATAAAATTTTAAATGATTACTCTTTTATTTTTCAAGTTTTTATTTAAAAAACCATTTTCTTATATAAGAAAGACATTTTTTGTTAAAATAAAAAATAAAAAAAAGGGATTTTTGGATAAAGAAATACAGTTTCTCCTCTGAATTTATATTTTTTAAATTTTAATATCTTGAGTTTTTATCCAAATAACCGAAGAAGTCATAGTTTCAGCAGCATACAAAAAAGAGTCTTTTTAGCTGGAAAAATACATTTTTTACTCCATTATATAAATTATTTAAATACTTTTTTTTTTAATTAATGATCAGATTCTGCTTGATAGGAAAAAGGAAAACCAAAGCAAGATCACCCATGCCAAGCTTCTTAAGAAACGACAGAGAAACCAAAGCTATCAATCAAGACATCAATCAGTTACCAGAAAATATATAAATATGTATAATAAAATATCTATCTTCTATTCCAAGCAAGTACCAATTATGATGATTATCAGCAATGTGAACGCCCCCAGACAAGTTGACAACACCATGTTGCTTATAATTTGAAGGATTAGAAAAGACAGCCTCGTTCATGATTTTCAAAGTACAGTAAGGTTGTAATAATTAAAATATTCATCTTGCAAATTGGAATGTTTGTCCTGATTTAAATTCCCCCCACCAGTATCAGATAAACAAATCTTCTTGTGTAATGAAAATGATGCCAGAAAATATTGTTGTTTTTTCTTTCCTCCATGTAGGTTATGGTATAGTTCTCTTCGTTTTGAGTGATTAATTAGTCATGCTTATTAACATCCTGTTTGACACTGTGTTTAAAAATATTCAAAACAATATTAACATACTCTCAAACAGACACTTTAAGAATTTATATTTTTCTATATATATGGCGTGTTTTTTTGAGTCGGTAATTTCATTAAAAATAAAATTAATTGTACAATTATGATTCTTCAATACAAACTCTTATATATAAAATTAATGAGAAATATAATATATCTAGGGAAGAGAATCGATACGTTTTAAGATTCTCCACCAAATAGATTAACTCTAGTATTTAGTTTTCTATTTGGATTCTACTTTATGAGAACCTAGAAAAATGAGGTACTTGGATTTATTTATTTTTACGTGTGTGCTACATATATACATCCTTTATTTATTGCTCTGATTTGCTTAGCACCAGGTGCTGTCTCTCGCTCTCCTTTTCTTCCTCGTTCTTTATAAATTTTATTAAATACAAAATCCAGTGTATTTCTTTTGTTAGAGAATTTATATCCACTCCTTTACAATTATAAGTCGCGGCACTGATTATATATATTTAGATTTTTCGAATCTAATGCGCACACACAGCTTATAGATAATTAATATAATATGTGGTATATATTGAATCTTTAATTTTTCTATGATCTATAATTTACGCATGCATACTCTTAAAAGTCCTAAAGCATTTAATTGATAGATTCTAATACATGTATTTATAACTTCAAAAAAAATCACTTCAAAATTTTAATCAGTTGCTAAATAGAATCAAAGATCTACACAACCAAGTCAAATACTATAATACACAAAAATAAATATATAATTTAAAAAAGAAAAAAAAATGATTAAATTGTTAGAGAATAATATAAATCATATTATGGGGCCTCACTTACAAGCTTAAGCTTTTAGGTGAGATGGTTCCTTAACATGGTATCAGAGCCTTGTTGACCCAGCGGTCACGAGTTCGAATCTCACCACCCCCATTCTATTTGATAAAAATCAAGCACAAGGTGATGTGGGCCTGTGCAAGTTTCAAGCCCAAAGGGCTTTCACTTGAGGGGGTGTGTTAGAGAATAATATAAATCATATTATGGGGCCTCACTTACAAGCTTAAGCTTTTAGGTGAGATGGTTCCTTAACATAAATACATAAACAAAGAGTTTAACAAATAGGATGATAGTTTTATGGTTCTCATTGTTAGATTACATATAAATATACTATTTGTTTTTCAGTTAATAGCAATTAAAAAATTTTAAAACCAAATTGAGATTAAGAAAAAAAAAACGAATTAAGCTCAGACTGATTTTTAAAGGCAAACTGAGAATTAAAAACGAGAAAAAAAATGAACTAAAATATCTTCTATTCTACCAAGTTATTATTATCTTTAAACGGCATACTCTTCACAAGTGATCTATATAAAAAGCTTCAATTACCTATCGAATGATCTAGTTAGGTAGAGTGATGGAAGATGTTCTACCAAGTAGTGTGACGTGATGATAAAAAATTTATGATTTAATAACAGGTCTCTAGTTTGAGTCAGGATGTGCATCTCTTATAAAAACTTCAGACTATTAAAGTTTTGCTCGTTTAAATGAGTCCCCAAAATATGTTTTTCGAGAAATAGTGATTTTGAAGAATATTGTTTCCTCACATCTAAAAGAAAGAATTACACGAGTATTAGCTAAAGGTAGTGATGGAAGATCGATGTTATAGAATTACACTAGACGTGGTGTAGTGAGACTTGGCATACCATTTTCAAGACAGAAAGCACCTTCAGGCCAGCTTGAAAGAGATTCGAAAACACAGACATCTTCTAAAACTGCAGCATCGATATGCAAATCGAGGAATATGTCAGTACGAGTTTCAATTGCATGGGAACATCTGATGCTAGTTTGGTTTCTGCAAGAATATAAGGTGGTGGTAATGGGTTGAGGGAAATATATAAATTATGTATGACAATTGGTTTTGTTAAGTTCAAAATGTTGCAGGTCTCTTTCTTCTAAAAAAAAAATAAAATTGATTTCATGATATGTATGGGTTCTACATAGATCCCATGAATTTAGAGATTGGGTTCAAATCATTTACTGAGTGTTTGATTTTCACTTGGAAAAAAAAATGTTAAACTAATAGTTATTACTTTGATGTATTTTCAAGTAAATAATATTTTAAAAAAGCATTTTATATTACATATATTTAGAATTCTAGGAGAAATTAAAAAGCATTTTTTAAATCTTTGATCCCCCTTTGCATAAGACAATACCTGTATTTTTTAAACATTTTGTTTCAATAATAATTTATTTCTTGGCTCTTAAACTATCACCATGGTTTTTTAAACTCTTGAAATTATTTTTTTAACAATTATATATTTCATAAAAGCTCTAACAACTATTTTTTTTGAAAAACCATTGTAATAGCAACTCGTTACCAAACAACTTCTTAATTCTATAATTTATTTTCCAACTAGGTACAACATATTTTAATTCTTTTATTTATTTTCCTGTTGATTGTTGTCTCTTTTATTTATTTTCCTGTTGATTGTTGTAGGCTAAAAGCCTATATTTATTATATTTACCCTGCACTTTTACATACATATATGAAACAAGCACTTGATTGAAAAAAGCCTATATTTACAAGGCTATATTGTCCGTTTGCTTTTTAATTCTGCTTTATTTTCTTAGGGAAATTATAAAGGATAATCTGATGTGAGAAAATATTAAAAAAAAGAAGTATTTATACACGTACTCAGTGTTATTTTCAATATTAGTGTAAGATTTCATAATACATCATGATTTAGACTAGAAAAGATCCAAATTAATCAAGCGGGCCTACTATAAAGTCTATAGTAACAAGGAAAAAAACAGATCATAGTGAGAGATTCATGACAGAAATAGTCATGCACAGTAAATCATTATTGCTGGAATTTGATGACCAAATCATTCATTCTTTTGCGATATATATATATATATATATATATATATATATATATATATATATATATATATATATATATATTTGTTTTCTTTTCTTTTTGAGAATCGATCAAGGAACGTTTTAACATCTTGCTGTGATAACAGACACGAAGATGCCCTAAGCTATCAGTTCTGTCTCTCTATATCAATAAATTATTATTATTATTATTAATACTGAGCTAGCTACCAGACTAATTGATTCTTTACATATAATGTCTCATTACACTCAAAACTATATATATATATATATAAAACATAGCTAGATGTACCACGCACGTATAAACAAACTCCAATGTCTTATTACAGCTTAAAATCAATCAGTTAGGTACACCGGAATCCAAGGGTGATAGCTATGCTGCGGCTTGAATGGCCTGCTGATCAGCCAGTTCTATACATCATAGAATAATAAGCCTTGCATGTACGGACACGCAGCAAGTTGCTGAATTATACCGAGACGTGAAAAAAATAATTTAATCCCCGGCTTTATTTCTTAAAATTAGAACTAAACCACGGCTTTCACTAATACCGGTTGCACCACACAAGTATTATATTGCCATTTGGCTCAATCATTCATGAATCGTTAAGGAATCTCGTTCATGGAAGGTTAAACTTTAGTGGGAAACAGTACTTTAATCTTTTTTGAGAGATCGAAGAAGAGAGGAGGGTGAATGGTGTCTGAGAATAATATAAATCATATTTTGATGTTTCACTTTACAGTTTAAGTTTTTAGATGAGATAGCTACTATGATTCACTTAACTTGATATCAGAACCTTGTTGATCTAGCGGTCACGAGTTTAAATCTCACCACTCTTATTTTATTTGATGAAAAACCAAACACAAGATAATATGAGTCTGTATAAGCTTCGAATCAAAAAGATTTTCAATTGAGAGTGTATGTTAGAGAATAATATAAATTATATTACGGAGTCTCACCTAACAGCTTAAATTCTTAGGTGAGATTGACGATTTTTTTCCTGCCAATCTTTTAGAGATAGCTGAGATAACTAATTTGTAGTTTAATAGTCTTCGATGCTAATTTTACCCTTGTTTGGTTCGTAGATTTTCATTTCTTTTATGAGATCTTAGACTTTCATTTAATTGTTCTTTCCTCTTTAATAGCAGATTTTAATTTTACCTCGACAATGAAGAAATATTGTTTTGAAAAGGACAAAACACTTCCTTTTCTCACTGCCTGGTCTGACATTGAAAACACGAGATGATAGTGAGAATGACTTTCTCATAGGCTTAGCCTATGATTTAATTAGTGAGATCAAACCTACGTACCATTCTATACGAGCCAATCACGTAAATTAATTAATGGATAGCCATCATGCGTTGGTGTTCCTTCAATTCCAAGAAAAAGAAATTAACATATTAAAGAGTAGTTTGTCGTCAGGATATGAATTTGTCATGTAATTTGATAACGCAACAACCATATGCTACAGTAGTTTTGATTACAGAATCTTGCTTAATTTGAATACTAGCCAAAGAAATTATAGCAAGACGTGATGCATATGCCCAGGAAATGTCCCGGGGGATTTAAAAAAAGGGATAATGGTACCAATATATAGAGATCAACGACAACATTCCTAATTAATATTCAATGAATCTCGCATGCATATAATATATAATATGAATGATATTAAATATTTTCATGTTCGCCCATCCAATCAATATAACCTATGCTACTTTTGGGTAGCATTCACGAAACTCTTCATGCCCAACACATGAAAATCTTACTCTTTACCTTTTTATTGTAATTTATTTCATAATTATTTATGCATGCTGCCATGAAGTACTGTCTAGCTAGCACATGATGTACATGGAGAAATTATTTTTTAAAACAAAAAAAAATCAAAATAAAATGAAGGGGAAAATCAAAAATAGGATAAAGAAATTATTGTTTAAAATAAAATAAAAATCAAATTTGGATATAGTCGTCTGTTGTTCGACTTTTATTTTTCAAAAAAAGTTGGGACGGACAATATTTTATCACCCCTTATCTACAAGCAAAAAATAAAAGAGCTCAAGTGCATTGGCATGCTCGTGTGCGGGCCTTTAGTAAGTAGGTCAGACAAGCTGGTCGGACTTGCTAAACCTAGCAATTCTTGGTGTTTCTCTGTATTTTTATCTATCTTTTTTTTAAAAAAAAATTAATTGAGATTTAAATTAATAACCCTTCTCTTTTTTAGTATTTTTTTAATATTAGTTTTTTTTTTAATTATTTGAACGCATTTAATTTTCTAAACAAATGATTCTAATTTATCTATATATGTTTTTTTTTAATGTTTTATATGAATAGAAAATATTTTAAACAAATTTCATAGTGTTTTTTTCTTTTTATTTTATTCAATGAATTTCATGTGTTTCTATATCTGTTATTGTTTGATTAAATAAAAAATTAATTCTGGTAAACAAAGTCATTAAACATAGTCTGGTCAAAAAAATGTGTTGCGAGGTCAAGTATATTTATTTATATATGACACTCATTTTTTCTATTCTCTTCTTCATTTATCATTAATAATGATTTGTTTTCTATTTATTAACCCATAAAGCTCTTGATATATTTGATTATATGCATGTATAAGTTTTTTGATTTACACTTTGATTTTTTATGTATAGAAAAGTTTTTATCAGACCTGCAGTGGAGCAAATGACCTGTATATAAAAAATTATAATACTGTAAATTATCTTTTTATTAATGACTACTTGCATTTGATGATCATACATGTTCAAAAAATGTGAAGAAAAAAAAAAGTGATCTATTATCACTTCAATCTTCGCATATCTTATTTAGCTCTTTTTTTTTAAAAGAAATTAAATGATTTTGTTGATTTAAATGAACCTGGTTGATCTCCCTTAACTGAAAAAGCACATTCGAAACCCAAAACAAAATCAAGGTTCCCAAATCTTTCCAGCAAACGAAGACTTGTAACTTCAGATTGGTGAGTGAAAAAGAATCATATCTCAAGCACAACATACAAAATCTGTCATGCCACTTGCTGTCTCAAATGCATCTTGGTAGACAAGCCCTGAATATTTTTTCCCTTTTAAAAGAAAACACTGAACTGTGTGACCCCCCACAAATGAAAGAGAGCCACAAGCTTATTGTCCTTTCAAATTATTGATCTGTCGGGATTGAACAAAATAGGCTATAGAACCACTTGAGTCTCTCGAACTGTTTTGTTCTTGTCTTCTTCTTAGCTCGCTCGAGCCTTAATTTCCCAGGTTGAAAGAATCCTCTTGATTCAATATCATTGCCTCTCCAGATCTTATGTTACTGTAGAGGAGTTTGAGAGAGAAAATGGCATTAGAAACTGTTGTATTCCAGCAAGACCACCTTAGTACTTTCGGACTAGGTGCACCATGGATCCATGGCTTTGGTCTTGAAGGAGAAAAGGCCAGTTACCATGAAACCACGAACACGACAATCAGTGATATTGGATCTGATTTCCTTCCAAACAATAACTGGGACACCAATAACTCTTCTTCCCAAGAGATTAACCGTGCCTGTAAGGGCGGGTTCTTCACCGGAGGTAATGCTGCAGGCCGGCGGAAGAGACAGCGTCGTGTAAGCATCAAAGATGAAGCAGAAGTTGCACATCAGAGGATGACACACATTAAGGTTGAACGCAATAGGAGGAAGCAAATGAATGACTATCTTACCATGATTCGATCCATGATGCCTCCCTCTTATGTCCAAAGGGTAAGGCCTTTTTTTCTTCTTTCTTCCCCTCCCCTTCTTTTCTTATTAATAAGTCTGAATCCCCGTTCAAAAAGTATATTAAGAGATATTCCGATCCACTTCGCTTTGTCGGATAAACTCTTTTAAACGTAAAAGTGTAAAACTGCTTATATGGCACCCTGTTTTAGGTTAAAATGTCTTGCTTTGAATTCACAGCAATGAAACCTTGGGGAAATGTTTACAGCCACTAAACCCTTTTTGGCAAAATGCTTTTCTCAATGTATCTCGGCATTGATAAAGAACTAAGGTCTCAAGTGGTGCAAAACTGTGTTTAACTTTCTGTCCAGGTTTGATGGGTTTTTTTTTTCTTTCTTTCTTGAAAAGCATGCATGTCTCTTGGTAAAAGAGGTTGTACTGGAAGGATTTAGACTTGTCGACTCTCAACCGGGATGTTCGCATCATCTTCAACCTTTCCGAGGCTGTTATCTCTTCATTTAATTTCATGGAATATATATATATATATATATAATTGATTGGTTTTTTTATTTATTAGTGCAGCCAGATCAAGCATCAATCATAGGGGGGGCCATTAACTTTGTGAAGGAGCTGGAGAAACTTATCCAATCTCTTGAAGCTCATAAGCAAATAAATGAAGTGCAATCTGCTACAGACCCCAATTGCTCTTCTCTCTTCTCGGATTTTTTCTCCTTTTCTCAGTACTCAATTGCCAGTTCGCCGAATAAACAAAGCAACAACTCATCATCAAGTACAGATTCAATGTTGGCTGAGAAACGACCATTTGCCAATGCAGATGTTGAAGTGACAATGACAGAAAAGCATGCAAACCTCAAGATACTATCAAGAAGACACCCAAAACAGCTCTCGAAGATGGTGACTGGATTGCATTCTCTTGGCCTTTATACTCTTCACCTAAATGTAACAGCTGTTGGTCAAATGGTGCTCTATTCTTTTAGTGTTAAGGTTAGTAATCTTTTCTTTTCCTTGCTTCTTTTGATACTTAAATTGCTGTTCGATTTTAAATGAGAACCATGTTTAAAGGAGGTTTTACTATTTAAACTCTACTGTTACGAGTACATTCGATCCAAATGAAGTACAATGAAGTCAAGTGATCTTTTTCGCTGAAGTAATTAAACTTGCATATATAGAATAAGTTTCCTGTTACTTTACTTAATTAGAAGTCCCTGTACTAATCAAATATCGAAACTTGTGTTTGATTTTGAGGCAGGTTGAAGATGAGTGTAGATTGACTTCAGTTGATGAAATTGCAGCAGCTGTGCATGAGATTGTGGGTAGGATCCAAGAGGATGCTATATCAAATTGTATGCCTGGCAGTGAATAGAGACTAAGAGTCTTTCCTTTACCAATATCTTAAATCAATAATGATTTCTACTAATGGGTTGCCTAAACCTAGCTAAAAGGGCAACTGATGATCATGTGTAATATTGCTGTTTTCCACCTCACCTATAGTGGCAAGCTTAGTGGAACTTATTAGCTTATAGGTGGCCGTACCCTATTTGGGGGGTCATGTTTTCTAGGAACTTTTGTGTACTGTGAAATGGTTTAGATGTGAATGTTCTTGGTTAGATTGATCTTCTTTGGGGAGCAGCATTTAACTCAGACTGAAAAGGGTTGCTGCAATTAATGCCTGTGTTTCTAGACCTACACAGATCTGTTGTTGTATTCAAATCCACGACTGGATTGAAAAGGGCATTCTCTGCATTCTGTCTATAATTTGAACATTAGAGACCTTTATGTTTGTTGTGTTGTGGCCGGGGGCCTGGGGTGGGGTGGTGGTTGAACAGAAGAGTACAAACAACACGAAACAATACAAATTAAAAGTGAAAACAAAAGAAGAGACACAGGTCCAAGGATGAATCATTGTGGGTCGCGGACAAGATGCTTAAAAGTTGAAATGATGGTGCTCCTTGCTTTCTCACAGATTTTCAAGCCAAACCGGAACAATTTCCCTTTTCCTTTAACGGATGTGATTTCAGTCTCGAGTTCCAACTGCCATACTGGACAAAAGTTGGAGATTCTTAGATTTGGAAAACAGTATCTGTGTCTGAATGAATTATTCGATTCCTCTTTCTGTCAAGAAAACAGTTCGTTGAGCAATAAAGGACTTCATTCAGCCTGGAAACCTCAGAGTTGATGAGCTCAAATTAAATCATACAAATCTTTTCAAACGTACAATCATTACAGACTGTGTGGTGTTGTTTCTGAGATTGGTGTTTTTTTCATTTTGCTGCAGTATTAATGCTGTCTTCTCATTAATTTCTGCACTTGTGCTCCACTTTCTTAATCTCTCTCCTTAATTGCCGGCTCTTTTCCCTCTTCGAGCTGCTCTTAAGAACAGTTGTGCTAGATAGCTCAGGCTGATGAAAAAAATGCCCACTTTTCAAAATGACAAAGATAGGTTGTCTTGGGCTTGCATGATATTTGATAAATTTAAGAATTAATTATGTTGCGTGTAAACTGATTCCGACATCAAATTATAATTAATAAAAAATGTTTCTTTTCTAAATCTTGACGTGTTTGCAACTTTCTTTCTCTCTGATTTTGGTCATTGGTTCTTCTTTTTTTTTTTTTTCTCTGAATACAAAGAGATGAGACCAACTGCACGAATGAATGGAACCACGTACATGATTGAACTACAGCATCAGAGTAAATAGGGTGTGTGAAAGTACAAGACATAACCTGAAAAGTCAAAATCAAAAGAGATTCGAATTTTTACAAGAAGAAAAAACAAGTATAAAGGAAGGCTATAAAGTTGCAAAGGCAGGCTATAAAGTCATCTATGAGATGTGAGGTTACAAGAGACAGGACTGCCGTGTTCATACATGGACAGGGTTTGAAGATTAAGTGTACATGTAAGTGTTATCTAGTTATTTTTTTGAAGTGTTTTTATGTTAGAAATATATTAAATTAATATTTTTTATTTTAAAATTTTATTTTTAATCGCAGCACATTAAAATAATCTGAGAATATAAAAAAATTACTTTAAATTAAAAAATAAAGTAAATTTTTTTTAATAAAAAAAATATTTTTGAAATGCAGTGTCAAACACCCCTAAGCTTTCTAGTTTTGATTTTCTTGGAACATTTATCCGCACAAAAAATATGATATTAAAATTTTAAAAAAACAATAAGGTGAGTTCACTTCACTGTAATATAGTCTTGATCATTTAAAAACATACTTTTATTTATTTAAAAATAAAATCTTGTCCCAAGGTACAAAAAAGAGAGCAAGTCCTAACTTCCTTCACACTATCAACAAGACATCATGAAGTTTACATTAATCACTCCCATCAACAAGTGTAAATATAAATTTTATAGCAATTTTATAAGATAATCCCAACTTCCTTTTTTTCATAACTAGGTCAAAAATCCTAAATGCAAGGGGATGAATTTCAACCAACATTTTCTCATCATCAAACAACTTGATAAACAACCAGTCTTTAAAAATTTCAAATTCACACTCAGTAATTTACATAACTCATAATCATTCAAACTAAATCACTTATGTTGAGTTTATCATCTCAAATGGCTACTAAAACAAGAGAAGATGCAGGGTAAATCAAAATACTTTTCTTCCCCTCCCTCGACTTCTCTGAAACCCGACCTTCCCAAGCTTTGAATCTTTGCTTAGGTATTTGAAACCCTCACAAATTAACCCTTATACCATTTCCTTAAGTCTCACTCACAAACTCTTTACCCCCTCCCCTCCCCTCTAGTGGTTCGAAAATCTTGGCTTCCTTTGTAAATCAAGTAATGAAATTGTTTACGAAACAAATATAACAAATAAATATTTTGGTGTTTTTATATTATTTTTATGTGTTGATATCAAAAATTATTTACAAAAATTATATATAAAAAAAACATCATTTTAATATATTTCTAAACAAAAAAACATTTTCAAAAACAATTTCAACCAATAAATCAAACATGTAGTTGGTATTTCTGCATTACATTATAACCAAAGATCTTAGATTACACAGTACGAGGCAGTATTTCTGCAATTATATAATAGCCAAATAAATTAAAGTTATTTAAACATGAAATTAGTTCATTACAAAAAGCTACTGCACTAAAATTTTCAACATGGCAAAGCAGTTAGAAGATATAGGAAACTTGATGTTATTTTTTCTTGTTCGGTTAATTAAGGATCCATTTAATCAGTGTTGCCATAACCAGAGCAGACCGATTGGCCCAACTAGAGACCTGATGAACCAGACACCCAACTGGTCTGGATCTGACAAGAGTGAAGCCCAGGTTGTTAAACTCAGGTTTTTTTACACAGATATGACAAGATTCATCTAACTTTAACTCTATGAAATAATATGTTTTTGAATTTTGTTTAATCTAATAATTTAATAAAATATATTTTCATGTATCTAATATTTACCTATAAAATTTCAACAGATCCAACATAAAGCTTGAAAGATATGTTTAATCTCATAAATCATCAACAAATATTATAAGACCAAATTCAAAATTAACTTGGTTGTTTATATCACAAATTTAGTAAATTTGTAAAATCAGATCAATTTATATTGATTCTGTACAAGTCAGATCCAATTTTACTAGTTTCGAGTTTAGTTTGATTTAGCACATAAATATATATTGACTCGTAAAATCATAAAATTTTAAGAATCTAACTCGTAATTTAACAACCTTGAGTGAAGCTACTTCCTACATGCTTGGGGCTATGTAACAAGACTATACAAGTCCTTGCGATCCTTAAAGGAAGAGAAACTACTTCGCCAAAAAGGAGAAGAGCACACGCAGGCAGTTTATCAGAGCATAAAGCAAGGAACAAAAACCTCGAAAGAAAGTTGTCTAAGAACCCAAAGTGGAAGCAAAACATGACCAGAAAATCGAGCTTCCAAAAAGGCATCCAGGATTGGAGCTTCCAAAAGCTTGACCAGTAGGAATCTGAGTGCCAGAACAGCAGCAAACATGTCTATAGTTACACAACTACTTCATCTCAGTTGAAGACTTTCTAGTGTCCTTAATTATACAAGAAATCATCACTTTACGATTTTATATACTTCTGACTCAGTGCGAAATTCTAACAAGATATGCATATTTCACATATGTGTAGGCTCCTTGATTCTGCAGTCCACTAACCTGAATCAGTGAAGACAATACTGCAAATCAGAATTTGTTCCTTAGAAAGAGCGGATCGTGTTCTGGCTTCTGCTACATCTGGATGACAAGGATTTCCCACTAGTTGAGAAGGATCTTTTCATTGAAATAGGCCCTTTCTGTAGGGAACGCCCTCTTGAGGAATTCTTAATTAGCTTGTGAAAGCCCAGATTTCCACTACTTGCTCGCATGGCAACATTCTTCGTTTTCGGTTGCTTTGGTTGGACTAATAGACTGTCTGAGTTTGCATGGCATTTACCAGGAACAACATTAGCCACCATATTATAAATTTCTGAAGCGGAAGAGAAATCCAATGACACGGACCTCCTCATAGGTTGCGTACTTCGTGTTTGAGGAATCCTGGAAACAGAGTGGTTTGAATAAAAGCTTGAATTTCCTGCACTTGTATTATCTTCAATCGACGATCCACAGATTGTTTCTTCTCCATTTCTCACCTCACTGCTACCTTCTTCTCCTGCCTGGTTACAGCCTCGCAGTCCAGTAGGAGCACTATTCTCAGAAATTTCCATCTGGGGCTCTTCCCTTGAGCTCATATCACTCGTAGCAGGCGCCGGTAGAGCAGCCTGAGCAACATAATTATCGGTTACTATAGGGGCACGACAGAGAGGGCAGTTCTTGTGAGTTCTTAACCACGTATCAATACAGGGTGTGTGAAAAGCATGGCTACACTTTGGTAATAGTCTCAGACTCTCATCTTCTTGAAATTCATTCAAGCAAACGGAGCACTCAGTACCATCAATCAGCCCTTCATCTTTCTTATACTTGAAGACTGTTATTGAGTCGATCACAGATTGTTGGAGACCTAAGAAGTTAATGTACCACACGTTGCGGTTGATTCCTGGCCCTTGACCTTCATCAACAAAAGCTTCTTCGGTGCCAAAAAATACTGGTGGAATTCTCGACCTTCTGGAATTCATTCGCCTGTTGCAGTAAAGCCTTGAAACTATGCAAAGGATGCCCAAAAGAAGTGAACCACCAAAAACACAAGCCATGATGATCATGCTTGTTTTGCCGACATAATTTTGATTCGGTTCTTCAGGAAGTGGAGGAGAAAATATTGTCGGTTGTATTGGTGAAGGAAGAAAATATTTTCCACTCATTTCCAAACGGGTCTTGTAATTCGCAGTTAAGCTCTTCTCTGATCTTAGTAGTTTTCTGCGATCAAACTCCATTTTTTCACAGAAACAGGACAGAAGACACAGGAAACAGGGGATGGATATGCATCTTAGGTATGTGGAGAACAATGAAGAAGAGATTGGCGTAGTTGACTTACTAGAATAATTTAGGGCCTTGAATGAGTGATAATGGAGACTTTTCGCCAGTAATCTGGCACTTTTCGCTTTCGATCACGCATGCCTGTTTGAAATTATGTTAATTATTGCTTTTAATTTTTTTTTAAATATATATATATATATATATATAAATATTTTTAATATCCATACATTTAAACAATCCAAAAAAAGAGTGATGTAGAAGGGAACTCCCTCAACTATTTTAAAACTTTCTAATAATTTTGTGTGTAATGGCTCGTATTTAAGGGATAAAGTTGGCAAAGAACAGCTAAATGGAGAAAATGACGCCAAAGATGCTCAATTAACATTACTTGTATTTTATCTAACAAAGACCAAAAGAGTGATGTAGAAGGGAAAAGAGTAGGTGGGGATGAATATTCAAAGTGTAGAAATTTTAAAAAATATATATTTCTTTTCAAATAAAAATAAAAAACTGAAAAAACATATTACAAAAATTGAAAATAAGAAAAAAATAATGATGATAAATGGAGGTTAGGTGTAAAATGAAAAATTACTTCGAAGACTACATGATAATCATCAAAAGGTACGAAGAAGCTCTCTAGAGGCAAAGTAAAGAAATTTTGATTTTAAAGCCCATAACATTATTTTATTATGCTAATAAAGTGATTTGTTTTTTAAAAAAAGTATTTAGACCAAAGTTAAATAGTTTTTTTTATGGTTAATTAATTGGTTATATCAAATAAAAATATTTTAAAAGACCTAGTTATCCCAATAAATTTTATAATGCCTAGTTATATATAAAAATGTTTCCATTTTTTTTTCTTTTCCGTAGTGAAATAATAAGCAAACACTATCATAAAAAATAAAATATTTTTTTAATGTAATATGGAGAGTTTTTATTAGCGTAGATAATGGTGATAACCTCATTTCTTACATCTCACTTAATCCACCTGCCACCCACTTATTCGTTCACCAACCCCCTGTTTCTTTCTTTCACGTCTCATTTGACAATATCCTTCAAAAATTCTCATCTTGAGAAGCACTTTAAGCAAGATAGTCCAAGAAATGGCTGGATGGCCGGCAACAAACAACCAGAAGATGAGTTCTAGAGCTGTGAAAGAGAATGATATGTGGCTGGGTCCCTTGCTTTCTCCAAATTCTGGTACCGACTTATTGCAGAATTGTGATCTACCTCCACCATTGAAGGTTTTTTCTTGGTCAGACAGAACTGTCATATCATCGATGAGTAGAGGTTTTAGCATGACGGGAAGGGAGCACGAGCGTGTTGATTTTGATGTGTATGGTGGTTGCGGTGGTGAGAATTATGAGAAGTTGGAGCTTCTCAAGGCATTAAGGTTGTCACAGACAAGAGCAAGGGAAGCTGAGAGGAAGGCTGCGAGTTTGGTCAAGGAGAAGGATTGTGTTGCCAATGCTTTTTTGCGCGAGTCCTTTCACTTATTTGTTCATCGCCAATGGGTGAGGCTGCTTGAGTTTCAAGTTTTGCAGGCACAAACACAACGAGTACAGCAAGAAAAGAAATTTTGTTGTAAATGCGGTAGATCAGAGGAGGCGAATGACCATTCAGAGGAAGAAGAAGAGGGTCCCTGTGATGGGAGCAGGGAGTCTTGGATTGGTGTGGCTTTGACTTTTTGTATGGGCATTGTTGGTTTAGGGCTTGCATTTGGTTGGTGTTATTTCTTGTGAGATCGTCCTTGTTTTTCTGTCTCACCTTCTGAAAGCTTGCTGAAAAAAATTACCAGAAACATGTTGTGAATTAGATGACACAGAAGGATATGTGTATGTATATACATGCTAGTTGAAGAACACTTTTTACATTTTACTCATCTTGTTGCCTTGGAAATTCTTGAACATCCAATGCTGGAAATCATACATAAGACGCCTGGATTAATTATAACCACCCTGACTTCTCTCTGTTTTCTTTCCCTCCTGAATCCTGATTCTGTTTTTAATTTTTCAACTTTTTATTATGGATTGGACCAATTTACTAATAAGAAACAAAGCATTATGCTCCAATAGGACACAAAACAGGAGGAGAAAACAAAAACTGCAAACTGATAACTGATAACTGGCAAGCCTCATACAGTAGCTAAAAGCATGTGCTCAGGAACGCCAAATCACCTGGATGTGGGCATGAGCTAATGTCCTCCCAGATCACACACAGCAGACTACTGGTAAATGGAAGTAGTAGATTAACGAGTGCAGGCTACACTGGAAACAGCCACAAGCATGTACAGCAGCTCAGCAGAAAATTTAAGTTATCCTAAATGACCCTATTTGTTTATATTTATAATCGTATATCCTATAAATTCAGTAGAGTATATACAGTCCTAATTCCTATATATACATTTTGAGTATATTTATAGGGGCAGCCGGAGAAGAAAGTAGTTAAAAAATCAAGCTATGCCCCCGTGCTTTGACCTCAAATGATTGTAGCAGTCCTCGCTGTTACTATAAAACTCTAAACAGACCCAGCAGACATGCCCGCCACACTTGCACTCGACATGGTTGCAACCTTCCCCTTTCTCGATTGTATATCCACAGACAGGACAGCTTTTCACATTCTCTTTTCCTTTGCACCAGTCCTGCAGTGATACATCAGGATCTTCCTTGAACTCCATGTATTTCTCACACGAGATGTATGGATGATAATCCAAGTGGCACCTGGTACAAGTCTCTGCGAAACAAGCCCCGCAGACAAATGGGTCACTGACTGTGTGAGGATCAGCAACTCTGTAAACTGAAGGGCAGTCGGGAGATGGGCAAAAGCGGTAGGTTCCCCTACTTGATGCTACAAATGACCCCAAAGAAGCCCTAAAGAGTTCCTCTAATTTGTCACTTGACAAGAGAGACCTCAAGTCTGTCAGCAATATGGTAGCCCTGCAGCTCCCATGGGCGCAGCATATAGGGAAACTATCCAAGTTTTTCGATGCTGATTCAAGTTGCCCCACCAAGCACATCCGACAAAATAAATGCCCACAGCTTTCAAGCTGGTAAGCATCCTCAAACTCACACAAACAAATGGGGCAGGCATCTTCACCATCAAACTTTTCAGCTGAATCATAACCCATTTGCGCCATCTCAAAAATGATTTCTTCCACCTTTTGCTTTAGTTCTTTGTCACCACGAACAGAGATAACATGGTGACGGGTGCTAAGTGTAAGCTCTGCCCCAGGTACCTTCTCTTTGAGACCATGAAGATCTGGCCCAAACCTCTTAACTACTTGCTTCATCAAATCTGGGGGCAGATCTCGACCTCTGAGGTGGATCTCGAGTTGCTTGCTTTCATGATCGGCCAGAAGCAATTGAACAAATTTCTGCTGGGCTGGAGCAATCTTGTCTGAACAACCAAAAATCTTAAGACTGAAGTTGCGCCTGTCAAAGTGAATGTAGGTACCAGTCTCTCTCTGTATTGACTTCATCAGATCGATACCTTGACTAGAGAACAGATGCTGTATAATAGTTGGAGTGAGACTTGGATGGTTTATGGTCTGTCCTCTCATAAGCTCTTCAAGAGGTCTTCTTAGCTCGGCAACAGTTTTTGTGGCATCAGCAGATATTCTCACTCGATAGGAACCATTTTCATTCCTGTCTAGACTGCATTCTGCACCTGTGAATGATACAATACATGCCTCTAAGTAAATGATTTTCAAACAGAGATCAAGCAAATCCACATAATATGCCATCAATCAACCAGCAAAGCCTATAAAATCAGTTGTACAAGCTGCATATGAAGTTCATGTTCAGATACTAGGAGCACATGATCTACATAATATTCAAAACAAATATGACAAATTATGAGAATACTACTTTTATTATAACCACCAACAGATTGGAAGATGATCAAAGAGCACATAAACTGAGGGATAATCAATACCGACAACAACAATAACATGGGGATCCAACCAATTCTGAATGATTATATCTCCAATCTAGAGTGTGAAAGGCAAATTTGTAATAAAAAAAATCAGGTTCCTAACTAGATAAAGTGGCCATACTGAATTTCATGTTAAAAATGTGGATCAAACCTAGTAATCATGAGAGCAAGCTTGAGCATGCTTCAAGACATCAATTTATGGCATTTGAAAAAAGGACCCTTAATCATAATTGATCACTATTGTCGAGAGTTGACAAACAGACAGTCCATTGTCTGAGAGTGGAGAGCAGTCACGAAAGTAGCTCATGTGTATCCATTCATGTCAAGTCAAGGCTTGCGAGTAGCATTTTTTTTAACATCGCAATAAGTACAGGAAAACAAGATCAGATTGCAATAATAGTAAAATAGATTATGGAACCACATCGGGAAAAGAAAAGAAAGAAACTGTTAAATATTCCATCCTGCAAGGCTGCACCTATTAAAAATACCTTCTGAAAAGAAAAGGGGAACGAGGAAAATAAACTTTAAGGGTTTCTTGACTGCAACCACAGAATAAGTAAGAAAAAATTCACAAAATGTAAAGGGAGAAAAGTTAAACCACTGAAAGTACCCTTTACACGATTGAAGCTTGCAAGCAAAGAGTCCAGTTGCTTCTTGATTGCAACATAGATACTAGCTGAGCAGGATATCAAGCTGTGAAAAATCCGCTCGCACTTAATTTTCTGCCATGAAAGGAACCCAGGTAATACTTTCCCTTCCATATGCTCCAAGGCTCTTGCTGCTTCCAAGTGCAATCTTCCATCAAAGGTAATGAAAGCCTTCATAAAAGTACCCTTTAGCTCAGGTGGAAAGACTTGGACTCTCCAGCAGCTAGTTTGGGGATTACTTTTTGGCATAAATGGGGATATCTCTCTTGAAAGTGCTTTTTCACAAGCATCCAGTGGAGGATTTTCAACAGCATCCCCCCTCAATATGAAGAAATCTAGGATTCTCCTGTTTGTGGCACTCCTCAGTGCACCTAAAACATCAGCTTCAGAAAGTTCTTTACTAAATCCACTTATAACAACTGAGTCTGGACACCTACCAGCATTACACCGAACATACCTTCCTCCAATTCTTAGGTTAGAGAAATCACAAATCATGAAATTAATTTCATGAACAAAACATTTGACAATGGCAAGCCCCTTACTGACTTTACGAGGCCAACAAAGTTTTGCTTTAACAGCAGGAAATGGAAACATTTTATGATTGCCTCCAATGATTGTTTGTGATGGAACTACCTTCAGCTTGGAGCCTTTGAATTCAACTTCATTCAGCTGGGCAGCTTTTCTAGCAGCATCAGGAGAAAGAAATGTTATTTGGCCCCACTTTTCCTTTTCATCACCCTCTTGTCCACTTCCGATAGACTTGTGAATGGAACAAACAGTACCAGATGTATATTCCTCAAGAAACATCAAAAGCTCCTTATCGTCAATTGTATTTGCATTAGAAAACAGAATATCGACAGTCAAACATCTCTTTTCTAGTTCCAAATACTTAATCTCAGCTCCTGCTCCAAAAAGTGCCATGGGTGACGAATCAGCTCCAAGATACAAAAATTTCTCCATGCATTCATTATGCAACCATTTTCGCTCACACTCCACAGCTTCACTTACAATGCTGAACACCTTTTGCATGCTCTCTGCTGTTGCAAATAACAGAATTTCATTCTTATCAACATGTACCTCAACACCAACCCTTTCATCCATACAGGCAATCCGAATGCAAGTTACAAGAGAGTGCAGATTGCTGTTAGATTTACCACAAAACCTTTTGAGCAGGGAACTTCCAAAACTGGTCAACACCTTCACTTGCAACTTCTGGCTTTCCATCTTAAGGGCATCAAACAAGGGAGGAGGGCAAAGCATAGACAATGATTCAACGTCAAAAGCAGTTACACAAACCAAATAATCATTAGATATTGAGAGGAGTTCACTGAAGACAACCCAATTTGGTTTTTCACCAAATGCTAGCAGCGAACATGAAGGATGCAGCTGAATGTGCTGCTCGGTCAATGCCACTTTATAACCAAGACGATCATGTCCAGAATGCATGGCTACATTTTCTGCAAGGGCTGAGAGTATTATCTTTTTCAAATATTTATCATGCTCGGTAGACTTATTAGGATTCCAATTCCAATATGATGGAATAATAACAGTGAGTTCCTTTTCAAGGCAAAATTCCAATTCCTTGACCGTGTCTTGGCATCTCCTCATGGATTTGGCATTGATGCTGTTTTCCCAACACCATCTATTTCTCCTGTCTTGAGGCACAGCCTCCCACTCTTTGTACACAGAGAGCACAGTAAAGAGGTCACCATTGCGATGGCAAAACTGCACCTTAAGACAATCAGCCTTTTGCTTATCATCCTCACTACCAACTCTGCAAAATATGCTCCTTGCATTTGCCATTACAGCAGCAAGAACAAGGCCCTCCTTGCCTAAGCGATAATGAAGGCTGCTGATAATGATCTTACCAAGCCGAGGCTCAATGCCCAATTTAACCATGTAGCGACCTTCCTCAGTTAGTTCACAGATGCCACATTTCAGAGTAACGGCACCTAATTGAACAAGATTCCTAATGGCCATATCAATTGCTTTGGCACTAGGTGCATCAACAAAATCAAACTCCTGTACATTCTTAATTCCCAAAGCAAGCATCCTCAGAACAGCAACACCAAGATGAACTCTGCGAATCTCTGGTTCTTGATTGGGAGACATTGACTCAAAATCAGATTCTGTGTAGAGTCTATAACATATTCCCGGTACTGTTCTCCCAGCACGACCAGCTCTCTGTTGAGCAGAACTCTGGCTGATCCTGCACACTTTGAGCACATTCATGCCCGTGGCTGCTTCAAACTTACTCTCTTTGGCCAAGCCAGAGTCAACCACATACTTGACCCCAGGAATTGTAAGTGATGTCTCTGCGAGATTAGTGGCAAATATAACTTTTCGTTTCCCATCAAAATCTTGGAAAACACGAGATTGCTCTTCAAAAGGAAGCTTTCCATGCAAGGCTAATGGAACAGCAGAGGGATCGTCAAATTTCTCACAAGCCCATTCTACTTCCATCTGGGAAGTCAAAAAGGCAAGAATGGTGCCTTCACTCTCCTGTTTGTGAATCTCTGTTGTTGTCCTCAAAATGTCATGCATATATGGAGAAACATTACCAAAGGCAGTTCCCTCGGAGGAAGGAGTATATCTGACTTCTACTGGAAAGTTTCTTCCCTCAACATGAAAGATTTCACAACCATAAAAATAATCTGACAGCTGCTTTGCATCAGCTGTTGCTGACATTATCACTAACCTTAAATCATGTCTCTCACAAAGCAAGCCTCTAATCAATGCCAAAAGAAGATCAGTGTTCAAGCTTCTTTCATGAGCCTCGTCAACAATGATGCATGATATCCCAGACAAAGTGGTATCATTCATGAAGTGCTGCAGTAAACAGTGGTCAGTCATGAAAATGACGTTGGAACCAAACTGCTGTGTGGATGAAAATGTTGGATAACTCATGACTGAACTATTTTCGTAGCACCCCCTACACTCTTCATTTACTCTATCAGCAAGTGAGATGGCTGCAATTTTGCGTGGCTGAGTACATACAATGGACTCCTTGACAGCTATTCCTGAATCAGTAAGGAATTGAACCAACTGTGTACTCTTACCCGAACCAGTCTCCCCAATCAATACCATTACCTGCACAGCACAAGCAGTAGTTAGAACTAAAACCAAAGGCAGATTCAAGCAGCATACTCGTTGGGTTTATAGTGAAAGGGAGATTCAAAAAGCAAGCTCAAATTATGAACGCCCAAAAGAATTAAATGAACAACAATAACCAAAAAATAACACAGCTTTACAGCAAATAAAGCTTTCTCACTGTCTGCTCTCAATTGTAATGTGCCAATCAAGAACAAAGAAACTAATAAATGATCATGAAAATGGTGTAACATTCATCACGCACAAAGTAGCAAACTTGCATGCTATATAAACAATGCAGGTAAAAAACAATTAATCCTAAAAACGAACAGCTACTACACGTACTTATTATAAAACCACAATCTAACAATTTCAAATCTGCAACATAAATCACAAATCAACAATCAAATCCCCGATTCCCCTCCACGTTTATTCAAAAGACAATCCAAAATCCATTATTTCCCACACTTTCCACGTTACTCCAGCAGCATTTAACCATTTAGCAAAACAATCCGCACATCACTCTACGTACTAAGCAGAGAAATAACATCAACTAAAAACCACACCTGCTTGCTGTGAATCATTTCCAAAATCTGCTGCCTGTAAGCATAAATAGGCAGCCCATCTACCAACCTCCTAATTTCCCTCAAAACCAATCTATGAATCCTTTCCCAGTCAATCTCCCCATCAAACACAAACACTTCTAAACCCCTTTCCCCTTCCTTCTCCCTTCCTCCTTCAATATACTTCAAAATACAATTCATGGAAGCCCTAAATTCCCTCAATCTCTTCACAATCAAGTCCCTTTCCGCCATCAACCCTTCTTTCCTCTCATTCAACTCAATAAAATTCCTCGGTTTATTCCTCCCTCTAAGCAACCTCATCACCTGCGCAATCTCGTCGCTTTTTTCACTCACTTTCGCCTGCCACCTCCCTACCACATTCTCATCATCATTAACATTACTAGCGACACCCTCTATGAATCCTTCAAGATAATCACTAAACTTCTTCGTTAAATTCCTTTTCAACTCCTCAGTATCAGAAGCTACGAGGATGTGTGATTGCAGCTTTGGAGTGAAACTGTGGGCTCCCCGAAGACGGAGTTCCCATAAGGCTGTCATAAAATTCAGCGTGTGGGACCATTCCTGAAAATGCAAGGACGCAGTTAGTTTCGTCCTAGAGGTAGTGGTTGTCGGAAATATGGTACGGTCAGGTGGTGGTGTTGGTTTGCATTGGGAGATTACAGAGTTTACAATGTTGGGGTCTGGTCTTTTGTTGGATGGTGCGATCGTGGGGTCCAGGTGAAGGTCGATTATAAAGTTAGGGGAAAGCCTATGGGCGTTTCTTGTTGCGGGAAAATTGTTGTTGTTGTTGGTGGTGGTGGTGGTGCTGCTGCGGTGGTAGTAGATGAGAGGACGGTTGTGGTGGGGTGGAGGAGCTGGGATGCCCCGGGTGTTGGTGGGGTGAGAAGAAGATCGTCTCATAGTTACATGAAGATTCAGGAGAAAAGAAAGAAGAAAAACTGGAACGAAAGGAGCAGTAGCCTAGCGTGGGCGGTAAGCAGAGAGAGTGATTCAGAGAGGGTATAAGGTGTGCGGGAAGGAAGAAGGAGGCAGTGGTGTTTTCTCTTTGTAGAATTGATCAGCTATTAGCAAGGCACAGGCACAGGTGTCTGGGACTTTCGAAGACTTTGAGTCTTCCTAGGAGTTCTTTTTTTATTAGGGCTAATGATAAAAAAAGAAAAAACAATTATGGTAAATAGGAATATTTTATTGGTTATTTTCTAACCTCGTATTCCATGTCATCAACTACTTTCATTAAATTCAATTTTCTCTATTTCCTTCCCTGTTCGTTTAAAAAACAAAAAATCACAATTCACCACCTTAGCTCTGTAGGCTGTAGCCATTACTTTTTAGTTGATTGTATTATATTAATATTATTTTTTAATATAAAATATATTGAAATAATATCTATAGATTTTTAAATTTTATTTTTAACATCACCATGTTAAAAAAAAATTATTTTTTTTGATTTAAAGCAAAAATAAATAATTTTTAAAATACAGAAACAAAGTTTTTCCTCCATAACACCGAAAAAATCACAACTCGGACCTTCTTCTTTTCCTACCAATAAAAACGCAGTCTTTGCTTGGTCTTTTGCCATGATGTCTCTCTTTGTCACTTGGTTTTTTAAAATATAAAAAAAATATTATTTTAATATTTTTTAAATAAAAAATACTTTAAAAAATAATCTTAATTATATTTTTAAACCGACCCTCAGATGTGATTCAATCCACAACCATAGGTTTGTCCAAAGATAGAGAGAAAAAAACTTTCTATTCTCTTGATTAATTGTAATTTTATGCCTTAAGTGATAGATTGATTTTGAAAGCAAGAAATATGAACTAGAGAAGTAAGAACTTGATAAAATATTAATAAATAAAATTTTAAAAAATAAGTAATAGAAAACACTATAAAAGCTGTATAAGAAAATGTTAGTCAACTTGCTATTGGGAACTTGCCAAGTTATTTGTTTTTTGTTAGAATCGAAGAGAAAAATGAAAATAAGAAAGTGTAAATCATCTGATTAAAATCTAATAGAAGAAAAATATATATATTAGTTTTTTGCTATTGTTTGCATATTTAATTTACACTATAACACGAAGTCGTATCAAGCATGTGTTTAGACTTGTTGAATCAAGGATTCGGGCTCCTATTTATTTTTATATACTAGAAGGGGAAAAAATACGCTTATCGAATTACAAGATTTTCACTTATATTAATTATAGTTGTTAAATTCAGTCTACTGTTAAAGATTTGTTCTGAAGCACTCAGTTTTTTTTAAAAAAAATGAGTTTTTTGTTTTAAATAAAAAAATAGTCTTCATAGATTATTTTAATATAATGATATCAAAAATATTTAAAAAAAAATATCATATTAATGCTTTTTTAAATAAAAAAACATTTTAAGAAGCAATCATAATCACATTTTCAGGGTCTCTATTAATTTATATGGTTTGCTCCTAGTTTGACTTTGTTTTTAAAAAAAAAATCAAATTAATTTGGATTAATATAGTAAATCCATAATCAGCCGAAGGTTGAGCAATATCTAGAAAACTGTGGGATGGAGATGTGAGTGGAATTCAAAGGTAAAAGCTATTCAACTACTTAGGAAAGCTTAGTGGGAAAGCAGGGATGGAGATGTGAGTGTGATTCGAGATGACTGCTATTCAATGACTTACTTGGTAAGTTATTTAATTTCGTGTGTTTTACAAATATTTTTTTTTTAAAATAAATATTTGTAATTATTTTAATAATATTTTTTTAAAAAATAAAAAATATTATTTTACTATATTTACAAACAAAAAAACAAAGTTAATATAATATCAATTAACATTCAATGGATTGCTTTTAATTTCTCTTTTTATGGCCATACTTTTCGTCTTTCAACGTGCATTAAAGCACATACCTCTTCTGGATGATGATGATGATTATACTTAGTGTTTGTTTGTTAATGTCTTTTAAAAACATTTTTTTTTAAATATTGATTTTTTTTTTATTTTTACTTTTTTATTTTAAATTATTTTTTTAGTTTTTTAGATCATTTTTAATTAATATGCTGATATTAAAAAAATATGTTTTTAAATTATTATTTTAATACTTTTTTAAATAAAAAATATTTTAAAAAACACAATTGTAACTACCATTTTAAACAGGCAATGTTTAACCAGGGAGTGAAAAAGAAAAGCCTTAAAAAACAAAGTTAATATAATATCAATTAACATTCAATGGATTGCTTTTAATTTCTCTAGTCATGGCCATACTTTTCGTCTTTCAATGTGCATTAAAGCATGGATCTCTGCTGGATGATATGATTACACTTACTGATTATTTGAGAGTTTATTTTAAATTATTTTTTAAAGTGTTATAAGTTCAGAAATATATTAAAATAATATTTTTTATTTTTTTAAAATTATTTTTGATATTATCATATAAAAATGATTTAAAAACATTATTTTTTTAATTTAAAGTAAAAAATATTCAATTTTTTTCAAAAACACTTTTATATGATAGTCTCAAATATTCATTTAGTGTTTATTTAACACTGTATTTCAAAATCACATTTAATTTTTTTTATTTTAAATTATTATTTTTTTGTCTTTCAATATGCATTAGAGCATAGATCTCTGCTGGATGATGATGATTACTCTTAGTGTTTGTTTTAATGTATTTCAAAAGTTTTTAAAAAAAAAATAAAAAAAAAATATATTTGATATTTTTAAATTATTTTAATATGCAGATATTAAAAATAATTTAAAAAAATAAAAAATTATTATTTTTATATTTTTCTAAAAATTTTTTAAAAAACAGTCTCAACTATACATATTATATTAAACTAGTGTTTAACTAGGGAGTGTGTAGATCTCTGACCAGGAAAGCGTTTTTTATTTTTTTTGAAACTTAAGTTAATTGCTTGAATGCATAAACAATCTAGGAAAGAACTGCTCATTATGCCCCATATATTATTTAAAATACTTAATTCATTTTTACAAGTTTCTCTTTATATAAAATTTAAAATATTGTAAATAAAAGCTTGATGTTAAAACATTACAGAGAAAATTATTAACAAAAAATAATTTATTTTTAATAACTAATAATTCTGAATACAAGCATATATCATTATAAAAATAACCAACATGTCACTTCCCACAATTAAAAGAAAATATAGTTAATTTTTATGCAATGTGGATCTAGTGTTTTACACGTGTATATTGCTGATAGGGTTGTAGATTATTTGTCTACGGCTCGAAGCTCCTAGAAACTTCATCTTGTCTCATTGTATATATTTGATGGGGGAGTGTGTTTATATACAAGCAGTTATTTTAAATGTTTTTTATTTATAAATAAATAAATAAAAATATATTATATATTTTTAAACACTGGTGTATTTGCACATCAAAATAATACAAAAAACACAAAAAAAATTAATTTAAAACAAGAAAAACATATATTTTTTAAAAATACAAAAAATAAACGTGCAATGAATATTCAACCGAAATATGTCCACATCATAGTTGTTAATTCCGTTCCGTTCCGTTCAACAAACCGAGACAAAACGGCATCGTTTTCGTCTCGGTTTTAATTCTGGTCCGATCCGGAAATTCCGGCCAAATTCTGGCCGGAACACCTCGGTTCCGTTTCGGGCGTGCCGTTCCGGGTTCAAAATCTATTTTTTTTTATTTTTTAAAAATTATTTTTGACATCTATACATCAAAATAATTTAAAAACATCAAAATATTTTAAATAAAAAAGAATTCAAATTTTAATTATGCTTGTTAAATTAATATTTTATTTTTTTCATATATATATATATAATTAATTATATATGAACAGTACGACACCGAAACGCTCCGAAACCAGAACGTTCTGTTCCAATTGAAAAACCAAAACGGCGACCGGAACGGTATTGACAACTATGATCCACATAGCACTTGGTATTTTTTTTTAAAACAAACCTAAAAATATTAATTTCTAGATTCCAGTAACACACCCTGACATATCTCTAACTTAAAGCACATATAAACGAACTTGTTTTTTTTTAATATATATATATATATATATATATATATATATATATCCCAAATCTAACTGCCAAAGATACTTGCATGCCAAGAAAGACAGCTATGATTTGTTTTTGTTTTCTTGTAAGAAAATGTCGGTGAAAAAAAAAACATATTGGACGCAAACCATTGAGCATCAGCGCAAGTATCTTGACAGCTGCGGTCGTGCTGTTAAAGCTCCTTTGAAAAGGAATGTTTTAAGATTTTGTTGGTATATTTTTTTTATTAGCAGTTTTTGTAGAAAAAATAACATTGTTTAAAAAATAGATTGTCAAGACAATAAAAATCATGATTGAAAAATACAATATTTAAATTTACTTTTATTCAAAAACCTATCATTTCAAATAATTATAAAATTGAATGTATAAATTATTTAAATTATTGTTGATGATATTTTTTTGATATAATTAAATTTATCTCATCGATATATTTTTAATAATATTGATGCTAACACAATTAAAAAATTTATGTTATTTCATAGTCCTTTTTCTTTTCCCTCTCTTTTTTTTCATTGTAATTTGTGCATTTCGTATATTCTATGAAATATCGCATTTTTTACTAGTGATAAATTTGAATGTTGTGTTTTTTAATTGTGATGTGTACAAACTATTCTATTTTATTAAAAAAAAAAACCTGCTAAAAAATCTGTTAGCTCTCCATTTATTTTAATGGAAAAATCATAAAATCATAGTATAGTCTATAACTTGATTCATAAGTTTGCATGATAGCTTGAGTTGTCTCATTTATCCACCAACCAGAAATGTGTTTTGTGGTTTTGGTTTTTAATTTTATTTTTTAATATTTAATTGATTAAAAAATAAATTTCTGATTTTTGATTGCATTGTATAGAGATGATCTATTTTTAGATGATGCTAAATTTTATGATCATATATTTTTTTTTATCAAACACCAAAAAATCAATGACCATAGTAATGAGATTAATCCAATTTATTATTAACTCAATAATAAAAAAATTATTCTCTTCAATTTATTTTGAAAAATAAATTATATTTTTATCAATTATAAATATTATGATTGAACATATAATTAATTTAAATCAAGCTTAGCTCCTACAGAATTGGATTGAAAACTCAAGGGTAAAGAGTGAGTTGGGGAATTTTAAAATTAACCCTTTGAATTGGGTTTAATAACACTAAAAAGATTTAATAATTCTTGGCACTTTTAACTGCTCCAATGGCGGGCCAGAGAACCAAGTCTTGGATGCTCTGCAATTCCGCAAAGGTTAAACCAGTTCGGCCTTCTTTTTCTAGTTGTTTTTTCTTTTTCTTTCTGTCTCCAATCAGAGCCCACACTGCATCCTACTTTAGCATCACGGGCATGCTCTGGGCAGGATTGTTTGTGTGTTTTAGAATTTTTTTTTAAAAAATATTTTTTTTTACCTTAAATTAAAAAAGTAGTATTTTTATGTCAAAAATAATTTTTAAAAAATAAAAAAATATCCCCAGATTTTTTGAATCAAAGAAGCTAAAACTCAGGTTTAAATCTACCCTTGCGCATTCAGTTGTTGAACTCAAAACTCAAGAGAGAAGAAAAGAAATTCTGAAAACGTCAAAAATAAACAATAATATGAACGAATTATAGACACGCATGGTCTGGTGAATATATATAGAGATGAAAATTGATGCCAAGCAAGAGGTGGCCATTTGTTCTCTGCGAAGACCCTTTTTTGGACAATAATTCCTTCCTTGTGGAACAGTAAGTGTTGGATAGAGCGTAAGATGGAAATTGCAAATACTCCATTCCGTGCTTGTCACAATAGCAGGGAATGAAAACTTCAGCCTCCTACTTCACCACAAGGAAAAATATTCATTTCATAATTATTTACATTCATTCTAAAACCAAGAAGTGCAGGTAGGTGACACAACTTTTTTTTTTTTATACGAGGAAACCTCACTCCCTAGAAAACATACTATGTGAGCTTAGATGAACGAGTAAAGTCTCGACTGTCCCAAATTTTTACAAGAAATGCACGTTTTGACTCGAACTTGAAATATACTGTACAGATCTCAAACTTTTTGTCATCGCGCCACACGGGCTCCTAGGAGACACAACAGGAACAAAGAATGCTTAAGACTCACTTTTACATGGGAAAAAGACTTCGGAACTAACTATTCATTTTACTCCCTTGAACAGGACCTGCATGAAGCACTTATGCCTTGGATACACCATTGGACTGACTGCCGGTGGTTGAATTATCGTTTTCACCGATAAGACCGTTCACGGGGCCACTATCTGAATCATACACGTGCCCCATTTTTTCACGTTTAGTTTCCAAATATCTCTTATTCTCCATGGTTATTGGTGTCAACAGGGGGACCCTGCCTGCAACTGCCAAACCATAGCCTTTGAGCCCAACATATTTGGCTGGATTATTTGTCATCAGTTTCATTGTTCGAACACCCAGATCTCTCAACATCTGCAATAAATTGGACCAAACATTTCAGCTGCCTACAATGAGGAACCCATGCCATGAAAAACTAGGAGATTTTGAAGAGGGAGGAATGCTAATAACAACAGAGATCTCATGAGAAGTGCACGGTTTAGTTTCAAAGAGTCCATCTTGTGTAATAAGAGAAACTAGTGTGAAGATGTTTTCTAATCATGCAAATGCAGTGTAGACTTCAATTGCTCTTATATAGCATAAATGTTTTATTATTTTGATAACAACAATGAAAGGAACTCAGATGATCAACCTTCAATTCAAGGTATAAATATTTTGTTATGATCAAAGCTAGTCAAATAAATATGGTTAACTTAGAAAACTAACGATGTTCACTAAATTATAATTAGAATGAAAAAAAGGGCAGTTTTCCAGGAAGATCAGCTAAGAAATGAACACAGTTCTTCAATCATAGAGGCTTGTAGACCCTGTATTTTGTTTAACTACGTGGTTGAGAGAGAGATAAACAAGAATAGGACTACACAGAGAGGAGGAAATCAGAATACATTATCGACCTATTAAGAAGATAGTACCTGTGCACCAATGCCATATTCGCGAGAATCGACAGGTAAACCCAGCTCTTCGTTGGCTTCAACTGTATCTCGTCCATCATCTTGTAGGTTATAAGCACGGAGCTTGTGACCCAAGCCAATTCCTCTACCTTCATGTCCGCGGAGATACACCAGAACACCCCTGCCAGCTTCCTCAATTTGCTTCATTGCAAGTGCTAGCTGGTTCCCACAATCACATCTAGCTGATCCAAAAATGTCACCAGTGAGGCACTCGGAATGTACCCTCACCAGAATATCTTTCCCACCCCCAATTTCACCCTGTGTAGGTAAAGAATGCCATTATTAATCATGGTACCAGTAAACTCTCCACCTCACCAACAGAACGAAAAACATAGAAGAAATAAACATTGTTTATCAATCATTTGTCTGGTTGTAATAGCTTCACTCCCAAATGATGCAAGAAAGTCAAATAGATATTAGCAAGCTTCCCTCCCTAAATAGGACATGATACTGGTGTGAATAGCCAATGATAATATTCTAAATATCATGCAGTAGCACTTTTAAAATAGATTGCTAACTTTTTGGATGTTCCATCAGCATGAAATTCGATTTCAAATCAAAGGGGGGACAGCTTGAAATAATTTCATTAACCATGCCCCAATACACAGTTGGCACGTGCACACTTCTTTGACGCTGAAGCTTGGTTTAGCTAAGGTGAAGCATTGTATGAAATGCTGATCCAAGTCAACAACAATGTATGCAGAACTAATTTATCATAGACAGTATAATAGACAAAAAAAAGAAAAGAAAAACAGCAGTCACCCAAACAAAGAATGAGCACATCTCTAATCCTCCTCGTAACTGTTGGATTTTAGATGACCAGTGTAAGAACACTAGATCTAGAGAGTTGAGTTTCAAACTATTGAATTTAGTGTTGCACAGAATGCAAAGAAACATATTCATAAGGTGACTGCTAATATGGATGAAGTAACTTACTTTGACCATTGCAATATGCTCAATCCCATCCAGCAATGACCTATAACAGTAGGCTTTGAATGGCCCCCACATTGTGGGTATTGGAGCTGCAGCAGCCAGCTCCACCAATCTATCTCTTTTCCTCCTATATCTGTCAATTAAAAAAATATAAATATCACCAAAACAATTGATGCTTTCATTATTTCTGTTCATTCTTTTTAAAATATGATCGTTTTTTTCATTTTTGGGGGGTGAGAAATTGACGGCATGGCTCTGCAGAACTAGGCCGTGCTCAATATCAATCACCAAGAGGAACAAATTACAGCAGTTTTAGAAGGCCAGTTGTTCAGAAGGTATGTGAATTCACAAAGTTCACAGTTCGATGACAAATGCACCATCAATGCTCGTCACTGATTTTGAGTTACGTGGAGGAAAGTTTGATAGCGAATAGAACAGGTAATTTTTTTCAATTGAACCTCTGTAGGAAGAGGAAGGTTGTTCTGAAGATATATTGATGCAGATAGTTTGGAAGTGTGGAGCAGAGTTGACAGCTAATAGAAGAGATAAAAGAATTTTCAACTGTGTGTGGAGACCAAACCTGATTAGATCAGCGATTGAAATGATTTTTAAGTTTTCTGCCTGTGCAAATTGACGAAGCCTTGGTAATCTTGCCATAGAGCCATCATCATCCACTATCTCACATAAAACAGCAACAGGCTCCAACCCAGCCAGCATTGCAAGATCAACTGAGGCTTCTGTGTGTCCAGCTCTTTTTAGAACACCACCCTCCCTGTATCTGAGTGGGAAAATATGACCCGGACGGTTGAAATCTTCGGGTTTTGAATCTTTGGAGGCAAGAGCTACAATGGTTGTTGCCCTATCACGAGCAGAAACACCTGTTGATGTGCCATGCTTTGCATCCTAGAAATTAAGAACATATGAAGTTTGAGATACAGGTAGCAGAAGCTAAATATATAACCACAATTATGATAATTACAGAGAAGCAATCAGCAGGTAGAGCCAAGGTTACACAATTGATAGAGACTGATAGCTTGGGTGATAAACTCTCTTGGCATTGTACAAGCGAGCTGGAAGTCACAACATAGAGATTTAGACAGTTCCAAAAAAATATGAATGACACAGTAAAAACAAAAAGATAGGAAAATAGAATATAAGAAAAAAACTAGTGGCATAAGCAACATGAAGGTAAGATTTTCAGGCTACTCAAAGCTAAAACTTCAGTGAAACTGCCTGACCACATAAGTAATTAAAGCAATAAATGCAGATAGTTTGTTAAAATGGAAATTTTAATTGACAAATTCAAAGTTTAGGGGAAGAGGTTTGATGATGTAGTTAGCCTGGTCACAGACAAAAATGGGGTGTCTATTGAGAGATTAGGCTGCAGAACTCCATCTGTACTCCTAATTTGGCTTTGCTACTTCTCCAGTTGACCTTGTTATCCCAGTAGTTAGTGATTCAATTGATATTTATGCACTGTGATAAGTTTGCAGAGGATGATTCCAGTAAACAAGCATTGCAATTAAATTACAACTAGATGCCATTATAATCAGAATGTTTCAACTCCTGCTGCCCAATACACCATAGCCACACCAACCCATTGCCCCCTAGTTGCAATGGTGCACATGTAGCAAATAAAACCTTTTGACCCTAAAAATAAGAAAACTGCAACAAGAACTTCATTTGTCGAAAATGGTTGAAAATATTGACTTCTGCATACAATTACTAAGTTAAGCCCCCACATCTTAAAACCACTATGAACAATAATTCTCACAGAAAAGAAGATTTCTAGTTTGATGAAAAACAAACAATATAGGGTCTCAAAGAGAAAATTTCTTCTCAGTCCCTCCTCTTTGGCTGAATAATAACCTTACTTTCTCAGTCAAAATCGACCTGGACTAGGCTGAACATGCATAACTGGTGAAAAGGAAAAAAGAAGCCTGAGATTATGCTACTTGAAACGTGTACATGGCTTTTTTTCTTTTCCTATATCTGTTGCTCCCATGTCACCTTCCATTATTTATCTGGTCAGGCATCTATCTATTGATAATTTATTAAGGCAGAACAGTCATAATTGTCACTTCCAATCTCAATTATTTTTCTTTGATCATTTGTATTATTATCATGCAAAGGTCATGTTAAGCTCATTTTATTATTTAATTTTTTCTATAAATTGGGAAACAGTAGCTCAAAGATGCAACAATTGAAGTGTGCAGTTAGTTGGAGCTAGTCATAATATTCACCATCAATTTATTTATATACAGGGTTAATTATGAATTACTAACAAAACCCAAAAATGAAATCTATTCATGTATACCACCTGCTTGATTTTTCTTGGTCCATAATCACATTACCTAAGCATTCCATAATGTCAGTCATAAATTAATCTCTTTATCACTCTTTTGGTCGATGGCTATTTAACTCTCAACATACCCCATCCCCCAAGACCCAGATCTTCTCACTGACCCTATAACTACGCTTCTCTCTTTACTACGTTTTCTCCATGAAATGGGCTGGCAGTCAAGAAGCATCACACCAACATTCCCCCTTTAGGAATGCACCAGTCGTCTAGCATTTCCTATCCGGGGAAAATTATTACCACCATCACAACGTCCTACTCCCTCACCTCCTCGGATGCCACATACATATCATCCCACTGAGATTTCCTTCTCAGCTTGTAGCACCACGCTCTAATTCTTTTTTACTCTTGGGTATTGCTCATATCCAAATTCTAAAGAAATCTTATCTACTAAATGTTATAGAAATCGTTTAGTTACCTATAATTCAAACATTGCCAAACAAACTTAAAACATCACAAGTGATATTCCTACTCAAAGGAAAAGAGATATTACCACCATTCTGATACCTAATCATATCAAGTACTCTTTTTTTAAAGATCTAGATCATTTTGGCACAATCAATAGCTTATGAAAATCCAAGACAGTTGCAAGAAATATAGTTACATTTTGGCACCTATAGATGATTCATAAGACTTCAAGATTTATTTACTTCAAGAGAAAAAGCATGCCACAGGACATGCGCCTGTGATTCTACAATTGCGATCAATCTACACATAATAGATGATAAAAAGAAGCAAGATGATGAAATAGTTATTGTTTAAACGAAAACAGGAAACAAAGATGAAAAGGAATGGTGTGCCCTTAAACATGTTAATTACAAAGCAGATACATTTTACAGCAACACTTTATAAATCAAACTAACATAATGGTTTCTTGAAAAGTTTTAACCTTTTCATATAAAAGAGGCAGATCATAACCCATTAGGTAGCATAAAATGCAAAGTTAGTTACATACCACTGATACAGTGAATGCAGTGCACAATTTTTCCTCATTCTCCTTGTGAGTTACCATCAAAGGAAGTTCCAACCTTTCTAAATCTTCTGCTTTCATGCTCACACACACTATACCAGTTCCATGCTTGACAAAGAATGCCATCGCTTCTGGTGTTGCCTTTGATGCTGCCATTACAAGGTCTCCCTCATTTTCTCTGTCCTCATCATCTACAACAATTACCATCTGCAAAGACCAACACACATAAGCAACATAAAATCCTTCCAAGTAATAATGTAAGACCTAAGCATACATGTTACACCCAAAAATTTAAATATCAATGAAGAGGACGAACCTTTCCTTGATGAATATCCTCAATGGCCTCTGGGATTGAGGCACATCCTTCCGTAGGACGATCAAGGTCATATTCATCATTATCAACGAAGAAACCACCAGTGGAAGGAGTTATTTCCGCTGATAATGTTCCAAAACCTATAGCATCAGGTTGTAACTCAACCCCAGGTGATTGGTTGACAAACTTATCCTGTCCCGAAACTATAATATCATTGGGGTAAGATAGCACATCACCCTCTCCAGATATGGAAGAGGCTCTAGCTCTACCATCACGTTTGAAACTAAAGCACAGTTTTTTAGCAAGATTACCAGAGACCAGATAAGTAAGGTGCCCTCTTCTCACGAATGGACACATACAATGTAGACCAGTGTAGTGGCCTCTGGTGTCCAAAGAGAAACAACGCAATTGATTTAGTCAAACAATTTTGATGATTGACAAAAACTACCCTCCACAAATCACCCAAAAATGCAAAATTTTCACAATTACCATTAAAATCTTCAATTTTACCAGTTACATTTTACAAATGTTCAAATTCCTAGCACATGAAGTACAGTGACATGAATTTCTCACCTGTAAAAATCCTAGCATAACGTTAACATTACAATAAGAGAGATTGGTCACTCACTGTAAACGGGAGGAGGCCAAGAAGGAGCAGCAGAGATTGACGGAAGCCATCTTCAAAGCTTGTTTCTTTACAACAAAGAGACACAAAAAGGTAGCAAACCCACTAAAAGGCAAGTCCTTTAAAACATCAAAAACAGATACAGAAGGAAAAAATAGAGGAACCCATGTAGTAATTTATTGCAAATAATCAAAGTTGTTAGCTTTTCAACTCCTCGTCGTAGTCATCGCCATCGCCGGCCCCAAGCATAAATGTAAGACTACAAAAAAGGGAAGATGACAAGTCACCTTTTTGTGTGGATTTATCTAGTTTCTAACTTACGTGGCGGTGTCTATCTAGATACGGCACCTCACTTTTTCACTTTTTTATTTATTAAAAAGACAAGTCGGTTCCGTGGCAGAAATGGATTTACAGACTACATATCGTTTGAAGTGTCGGGGAAGGCGCACAAGCTCTCTGAGCTCCGACTTCCTTAGCTCCAATAATATATTTGTTCTCTTGTTTTCTTGGCGTTGAATTTGCTCCTGTAAATCGGTTAAGAAAGGCCGACTTTTAAGATCCATTTTGGTAAGTTTGTTCATTTCTTAGACTTATGAGGTTTCGTTTGAGTTCATGTCTCCATCATATATGTACTGGCTGGAAAATGAGGTTTCCCCCCCTTTACGTTACATGAGAAAATGAACATAAATGGTTGATCTTGATGTACGTAGGATGTTTGAGGTTTATGGTAACTGTGTTTGTCTTTGAAGTTAGTTTGGTAGATACTAAGTTTCAGTTATTGGAGAGTTGATTAAGGGTTAAGATTTATGAAATTTATTTGGTAAATATTGGTCTGAGAAAAGTGGTGAACGATAGGGTTTTGATAAATTCTTAGTTCAAACTTCAAAGGGTTAATAGGGTTTTGGTGTGTGTGTGTGTGTGTGTGTGTGTGTTGATCTTAAGGTTTGATTGGTATAAGATTGCCAAGTTTCATCAAGGAAAGAGTAAGAAAAAAATAGATTGTTTTGGTTGTAGCACACTGCAACACCCGAAGTTGCTGGTGAGAATTGAGAACGATGGACAAAGGTCACTTTGGTCCCTTATGTTTTATATATTACAATCTGGTCCCTTGAGTCTGAAAGATAGAGTTTAACCCCCGGAGATAAAAATCTATTTTCATTTAGTTCCTGATAGTCATACCAGATTTACTGATTAGTCTTTAATGGTTAATGATAAAAAGATGCAGGTGATGTATGCTGTGAAATTAAGACTGAAATTAGATTTGTTAATATTTTGTGGCCTTGGTTTTTACTTTGTTTAGGCACTTTGAAGGTTCGATCTGGATGTGCTTTGTGACTTGCCATCTTTGGTGTTTGAATCCAGATTTGACAGCTTAGCAAGTTTATGAGTTTAGTGTCTAATTCAAAATGTACCCGTAGGAATTATTATTTATAAAGTATTTAGAACATACAATGTTTTTTCTTATAAAAGTACATGCCTACACAAAATACATTTTACAAGCAAAATTTGTATTTAAAGTGTCATACGGTAGTGAAGTCTATTAGATATTTCCTTTTCCAGTCTAATGACTTGGTGGTATGTACCTTACAAACTTGTCCTTTTTGCTTATTTGCTCAAGTAATACTTCTGTGAGTGGAATATGAATTAATGATAAGATCCTCCTACACAGTGAAGAAGATGTAAGTGCAACACTCAACAAACAATCCACATGTGTCAATTAACTCACAACACCTTTACCAATTCACTAATTTGCATGCCAAGGACATGGTTATGGAGAAAAATCAGTTACATGTTATTTAATTCTCAAAGCTCACATTTATACAAAGTAAAATCAATCATGTGGTATATTCGATTTAATCTAAAGACTCACTGAAGAGGTTTCACGTTGAGCTCATGCCTACTTTAAAGTTTGTTAATTGCTTTCTATTTTCTTACTTCTAAACTGATTAAATAAAATTTACAGTGGAAATGAAGTTTCTAGATTGGTACTTGAAAATATCAGCTGGTGGTGCTTTAATTGGAGCTTCTATGGAGTTGTTCATGATCAAGACTGGCTTCTGTGTGAGAACAATCCTTTTATACCTTTAATTTTTAGTTTATTTCACCCCGTTTCTTCTTTTACACTACATTTTTATTTGTTCTAGTTTTTTCAACTTAACTTTATTAATTTTGAACTGTGATGTTAAATAGTAATGGCTTGTAGTTTCTGCTCATATATGGTGTATTTTGTTTTAGTTGTTGCTGTTAGAAGACAGTATTGCTTTTTTGGTCATTTGAGCTTGTAGAATTAAATAATATGTACAATTTGATTGATTATTCTTGGCATAAATGTGAGCTTTTAGTATTAAATAAAATTAAATGTGTTTTATGTAATGAATTTCTCTCTCTATGTGAAATTAGTTGAGAGTGAGTATGTCTAACTACCATCACCAGTATGTTGCTTGCAAATCAATGGATTATTGAGGGCATTGCATATTGTTTGACCAATGTGGATTGTATGCTTGAGGAACTCAATTGGATTGTTTTCACCCGTCTTAGATCATCATTAGAATTTAGAGATGTACACAGTACTGGATACATTGTAATTCTACCAATGGGGAGGTCACAAATACTAGTACTGTCTTAGTGCACTCTGATTGGATGCTGAAAAAATAAGAATGCGAGATGAGATTTTGAATGTTATACTTCCCATTGCTTCGGTTTACTTAAAACTCCTTTAACAAGATCTCAATGATTTTTCAAAGTAAAAAAATCAAATAGGTAACTGGTCTTCTAGGTAGAAATGTTTTAAATTTGATGAATATAAATTCTCTAGTTGCAGAATGCATTGCCTTTTTCTAACTTTCAAGAAGTGTGTTTTTGTTATTGAAGTTTCACTTGACTCTATGTGATTGTTCAATAACTTAGTTTTGCACTCGCACGCGCGCACAGAAACTCGTGCATGTATATATGTACCCTGTGAAAGAGCACATGGGTGTGGGACTCCTTACAAGGCCCTATACACCACTCTGACAGTGACTATAAATGTATCCTTTTGGTTAATGCCAAAACAATGCTCAGAAGTGGGGTTAAAAGAAAACTGGTTTTTGAGAGAGAGAGCAGTGAACTTTGTTTCCTTTGACTCTTGGAAGACAGCGCTCCATCAAATGATCAGAAGTGTTAAAGTTCCTGAGATCTTGGGAAATTGACATTGAATTGGATTAAGTTTAGTGGGATATTGGGAACATATAGAAATCAAGTTCCAATTAACATGCCACAGCACAATGGCAGCAGTGTTATTCTGATGTTGAAGTTCACAGATTTTATCCATTTTTATAGCGAAGGGCATATGGTAGATTGATTCCTACATTTTGATGAAGACTAGTCAATTTGAATAATAATTGCATCTCTATTTAACTGTTCTTGTTCCATTACCATCTCCACCTCTCAATTTTGTTGGGTGTCATATAAGTGGATTGTTCAGCTTTACTATGCCAAGAGCATCTATCACATACAATCAAATGATTCCTTAGTGTATTCTTTTGCAGATGACAAGGTTACTGTTCTAGAATCAGAGAAGCGGGCTTGGGAAAGCTCCCCTGAAGCTCAGGCAATCAGAAAAGCTCTAAACCCTTGGAGAAACCATGACACGGAACAAAAAAAAAAAACCTAATCTTCCTGGTCCAATATTGGAGGTTTTTCCTGTGCATGGTTTGTTTTCTTGATGATTCATCTTGGAGCCTTATGTTTACCATATAAAACAGTGCAATTGCTAAATGAAGCTGACAACATCGAGAACTTAGAAGGTCCTCCTGCATGTCCAGGTTTAAACAACAGTTTTAGAAGCCTTATTTATTTGTTGCCCGATCCTTGTCTGTCCATGGCCCTCAAAACATAGTTGGCAATCTTGAGATTTCCCTGGTATTATTTTTCAAGTCACAACATCAAAACTGGTTATCGGAGAAGAACATTATGCAAGTTCATGGTCCTTCATCAATTCTATCTTATTATTTGCTCTCACTTTTTGGAAAAGGATGCCATAAGTTGCATTGATGAGTTGGAAGGTTGCTGATTCTATAAGAACTGTATGTATCTAACTTAAGTTTTCCCTGGAAATTATATGATCTCTCATGAAACCTTAGGCATAATAGAATTGTTTTGAAAACCTTACGCAAGTACTCGTGAGGACATGATATTGCAAGTGTGTTTCAACTATCATCCTACTTTATGTTGGATGCAAGGCCAATGAGTGTCTTCTACCTTAACTAATATTCAGATTGAGGGATGCTCTCAGATCTCTTTGCTGTATACTTGATGATTTGTGCTGTTAAAAGTCGGGCTCCTGATAAACGATTATTTGCAAGATTATACCAAGAACTCCAGAAAGGAGAAAAAAACTTTGGTGCATGCATTTCTTATGTCATTGATAATAAAGTATCCTTCTGCCGGCTATAAGAAAGTATTATAATCTGACATCTGGTGTTGCTGGCTTTATCGTTGTAGAGTTCTGAAGGTATGTGAAAAGAAACCCTGGTTTCTTGATCTCTGCACATTCTCAAATTTGTACTCTGTGGAACATATTTGAAGTTCAGTTTAGCTTTGAAGAGTCAACAGAATGCAACTTCCATTTTTTTTAAAAAAACAAAATATTCTAATTTAGAAATTAATATAATAAGTTATGAAAAATAGTGTCCAAGCCTCTTAAAACTTTTATGTTAGTGTTTCAAATTAATTACTAGCATTATCAGAAAAGGCGGTGATTGGTTGACAACGTGCTGTCAATATGATTAACAACATCTCTAGCATCAATTTCTGCCTCCCTTAAACATCTGTAGGGATGAATAAGTCGGTTTATATGAAGAATGACGCTGTAAAAATCCCAAAATAAGCTATGCTACAAGTATTTTAAAATAAGCTAATACCAAAAAAGTTGAATTGTTATAAATATCATTTACGCACCAGAGATGTATATATTTTCCGTTATTCGTTCACCTGGATCTACAAAATATATTTTCCAATAGGTAAAGTTTCTCGTATTCAAAACAAAAAAACTCTTGATGCCCTTTTACTGTGTAGCTGAAGATCGCCGTGGTTTGCCTTCTAGCTTTGAATTAGAAATGTATCAGCCACCATAGCCGAGCTCAGAAAGACAGCAGAAAACTGTAAAACCTGATGATTATCAAGCTCATCAAGAAATTTTTCCTCGTATTTAAACCACGTTGATCACTCTTTATCTTTTCACCTTGTTTTCGTCATTTGTTCTTGTTCGTGTGACAAGTACATAGTTTCTCCTGCAAGTCATTATTAGACCTGTTCCATTTTAAGCTACCTCCTAATCATGAGCAGCAGTGACCCTTTTGGCCGGAGAAGAAAGAGGCCACGCGTCATCACTTAACATTTCCTTACTGGCTCGTGAAAAGGTGAAGATCAATTTAGAGTAGTTGTCTAATGTTTTAGTATTAGAGTGCTTAACTGCTTATTACAATGTTTTTTCCTTAATGACATTCTTGCGCAGTGCCATTAAAAAAGCTAATCCTTTTTCCAGTCACCAAAATTCTTGCTGCAAACAATAATAATTTATTTATTTTATTTTCTTTCCCCCCGTATTTTGATAAACCAATAATGCCATCTGTTTATTTTAATGTAAAGCGGAGTAGTTTCCTGTCCATTGCAGCCAGCTCATAAGCCAGGCTCGGGATTTCTCAAACCAAACTTTTCCAGGGATTCGACACTATCATATGCGAAAAGGACATGGAAAACAAAGTCCTAAGCAAGATTCTGCTTTCCACTGCTTTACAAATTAACCTTTAGGCAGCACTTGGAAAAATGGAAAAGAAAGCTAGAGAGAGAGAGAGAGAGAGAGAGAGAGAGAGAGAGAGCTGCCTACCATGAAGGGGTCTACACTCTAATGAGCCCACTCACGAAACCAAAATCTTTTCCCTATTTGATTACTTTTAAATTTGTTTTCTTCTGTCTTTTTTTTCTTTGTTTTGAACCCACGCTAGATTCTGTGTACACTTGTTGGTGTTCATAGGTCCTAGGAGCTGTTCCATTTCAAAAAGACCTCTCTCTTTCCTACTCCTTAAAGTAAAGGAATTGCTGTGTGGAGAACAAAAATTTCGAGTCTGTTTTGTGCCCCTTTTTAAACATCTTATTCAAACTTTGTTTCAGGAAAATTGTAACCCGTCCCCAAATCATTTTTCTTTAGGCCATGTGATCGCCGGTTGATTTGATCAATCAATCTCATAAAAGAGATAGAAAAAAGAGGAAAGGTTTGCCCCACAAGGTCTTTGCTTTGCCATTTAGTTAAAGTTCTTATTGCAGTTTTTTTTCTTTTTATTAAAAAAGCATTTCACTGCTGAGGTTTTCCTACAGCCTCGAGGAGAAACCTGAAGACACCGTAATGGGAGGAGAGTGCACTTGATTGTCTTGTCTTGGTGTGTGATTGCGGTTATTTGTTAAAGTATTTTTAGTTTAAAAATATATTATAATAATATTTTTTTAAAAATTATTTTTGACATTATAACATGAAAATAATCTATAAATTTTCAAAAGATTTAATCTAATATAAAAATTATATTTTTTCAAAAATAATCACTGCCCAGCAGATGTCAAAACACGTGGTCGTACAGTAGAAAATCTGGTCATACCTCTCTAGACATAACTCCATCTTCGCCGATATCCGGCTGGGAGTATACTGGTCCCCTTGTATTTATGTCACCTTTATCGCCGATCAATTAGCTAAATGTAGTTAAGAATTTTATATGTTATTTTCTTTATAAATGACAATAAAATTGGTTTTTAAAATGTTTTTTATTTGAAAATATATTAAAATTATATTTATATTTTTAATATTATCACATCAAAACTATATAAAAATAATTTAAAACTAAAATCAAGCCATTGAAAGCAATTGGACGGCAGCAGTCCAAATTACCGAGCCCTGAAAGTATAGAAGCAATTGAAATAACCTAAACACATAACCATCAGCATTAAAATCAAGAGACAACTACTATTGCCAGCAGGGTCTTGGCCTAGTGGTCAAGAAGGGCTTCTCCCTTCCTCTCACCCCGGGTTCAAGCCTTGTCAGACACGCATGTTATCCCCGTGGTGCCTTATATGTTCATTGGGCTTGCAGGATATTCAGTGGGCCCGGAGATTTAGTTGTGGTGCACGCAAGTTGGCCCGAATACCCCGGTTATCAAAAAAAAAAAAGACAACTACTATTTTGCGTCTTTTTTTTGTAGGAAAAATCAATTTCCATTCCAAGTTTTGTTATAGTCAAGTATGTGTATATTGAACAGATTGAGTTCAGATGAATCAATTAATGTTTGTGGGAAATTATAAATACACGAGAGAAATTGATTTCAAATATCGATGCATAGAATCGACGGGGACTGATAACAACCATTATCATCTAGCCCTTGATTTGACCAAAAAAAAAAAAAAGAAGACACGGGGAGTTCAGTCTGCAGTCTATGAGTGGATTAGCATGCAGCAACCACCATAGAAACCTGCATGCACATCCCTGTATTATTAGCATTCACGGGCTCACATTTTCATTGCTTCAAGATTTGTTGCTACCTAATCTCTGTTTCTAATCTCGGGATTGATTTCGAGGGGGGATTTTGAAAAAAGTTTTATTATGATTTTAATAAAGATGATTTGCATGATGATAGGGTAGTTGCTGAAGTTGTGGGGTCTTATGATAGCTGGCTGCCTTGTGAAAACGTTGAAATTCATAGGAGGCTAGAAAAGCTGGATCCCCGACATTTCTGAGGACAAAGCCACAACTTTTGGCCACTTGCAAAAATGAATAGTAAAATGAGATTGTAGTTTTGAATATTTTTTATTTAAAAATATATTTAAAATAATTTTTTTTTAATTATTTTCAAAAACGTTTTCAAACATCCTACATCAGGTGATAAGGGAGTATTATCTACACTAATAATCACCCTTGGTTCTACCCTGTCTTTGAAGAACTTTCTTCAAACATATAGATCATGATTTCCACATCGAACAGCTCCATTCTTGGAAGTATTGGCCTTAAATTCCTTGTTTCATGCACTCAAATTGATGCTGCCTTACCGATGCTTTCCACTTTGCGACTGTAAATATTTTTTTATTAAAGTATCTAAACCATCTCGATCGCGTGGAATTGATTGTCGGTGTGTGGTAATCCACACAGACGCCCGGTTCATGCAAGGGAAAGGTCAAGATCCAGGCAAAAGAAGATTTCAGAATTCATGGTTTCACTTCATTTATTAGATGTCGTTGCAAATTTGCAGCTTTTTAACTTTTTTCCACTCAAGTTAGGCCTAGATTTGTATTTGATAGGAGGCTAGCTAGTCGCAAGTACACAGAATGATTGATTTCAGTCGCAAGAACTGGTTTATTTTGCTAGCTCTTCAGAGAAACTAATGATTATGTATAGATCGAGCAATTTATATATATATATATATATATATATATATATATATATATATATATATATATATTGCTTCCTTTCAAAGTGTTAATGATGAGCTTAATCCAGAAGCTAAGCTAATGCGCTGATATATTTTCCTGTACCCATATCATATTATCCATACAAAGCTGATGAGTTGATGAATACCCTTCATTGCGCTTGCGGAGCTTCGAAAAACCAATCCCATGCATGATTACAGCTGAGCTCGTATCCTCTTCAACTTGGTTTGAGCTCCTCCAAAAGTAAGCCTAGAACCAGTCTAGTTTTTCTCTGATACTCTGAGCACTGAATATATTATATGCAGTTTCTCAGTCAAATTGAAGAGGTAAGTGGATGTAATGGATCATTAGCCGAATCCAAAATGTAGCACGTTGGCAATTGAAATCTTCTATATCCAGAACTGAGAATTACTCGAAGTAATTTAAATTAGCCATTTTCCATCGATGATGCAGCCGTGATGACACGAACAAAGATCGTATAACCGACAAAGATCTTCGAAATGTGATGCACGCCAAGGTGTTTAAATATATATCTTCGTTCAAAAAAAAAAGTTTCTGAGAAACCTGCAAATGATTCAGGAAGTTGGGTGCTTGAAGGTCTTGTCAACAATCATTTCAGCTTTGATTACAGAGCACAAAATTAAAGGTGGTAATTCCAATTTCATTGAGAGGGTTTTGCTAGCAAAAGTAAATGTACTGAAGTTATCGTGTTTACTTTGTCCAGATTCACCGTGCAACTCATGGATCTTCACATAGGACGGACTTTCTAATATTCTTTCGAATCATATACTATCTTGTTGTATGGTATTTCTTAAAAATTATTTAGTTATTGAATTAATTATTTTTCAGTTTTTATATTTCTAATAGCAACATATTAAAATGATTGAAAAACACTCATGTTAAACACATCTAAATACATTTTTTACCACTAAAAACAAATCCATTTAGCCTCGGAGGAGGCAAGGAACTTCAATTTTTCTTGACAGTTTTGTTAGTAGTGGGAAAATCCCACATGCTTACAACTCATCAGTTCCCCTTTGTGTGGGGGGCAGCGTTGAAAGATGAGATCGTCGACCCAAACCCCAATTTTCACATGTTATTGTCAATTAAGAAAAATAAAAACAATAACTTGTGGGGCCTAAATTTTGAATTCACACGTAGCTGAAACCTAAAGTCAGGGTGTTGTGGGGCATGTCTTTGGATCACAGCTGCAATCCCACTTGTGTCTGCTTATCACAAGGCTGAGAAATCTTGCTTATATGCCGTTCGTATTCTCTGGGTACTATTCGCAAATATTGACCAGAGGAGAACGAATAATGACCAGATAATAAATTAATGGATTTTCTTTCTGCAAAGTAGAATCATACATCATTTCTTTCGTTGGGAGACGTGAACAGCAGAGGAGAAGAGCATGTTCGTGTTAAACGAGTTTTTTTTCTCTATTTACAAAAATAAATACAATTTTTAATCTAATTATTAAAACTTGAGACTTATATCTCTTTAATGGGATATTCTATACTAATCAGAATTTATAAACAAAATTTGCTCCACAATTTAAGATTATAACGTAAGACTTGAGAAACCATGATTCTTCTTTTCTTTTCTTTTTCTATAAAATGCGTGAGTTTTAATTAAAGCTATCAAGTTTTTCATACTTATCTCTCTATCAAGAAGAATCAATTAAAGACTGATATATATATATATATATATATATATATATATATATATATATATATATATATATATATAATGCAATAAATCTTTTTTGTCATATGACTTCCATGTCTCGTGAACTGAACGGGACATGATTCGTTTTATGCGGGTGCTGGTATAGACATGCATCAACTTTCTTTTTGACTTTTGGCAAAATGAACTTCGGTAATTGGTTGTGGATTTTTAGCTCTTTGGCTGGATCCATTCCAGTTTGATGCTCTGGTGCGTACCATTCATATCTTGAGTTCGGAAGCATTCATTGGTAGTTCATCAGGCAACTGAGCTTTTCCTTCTAGCTTCATGGGGCCGATTTGCCTAGGCCTAGCCAGCAATTGATTTCATTATATAAATACATTGGCAATTTGTTGCATCTTCCTCATTAATTTATTTATTTGTTTTTGAAAAACAACCTCAAAATCTTGCAAGAACAGGAGAATGTTCCAACGTTATGTCTACTGTACTCTTCCATGTTTGTTTGTTACCATCGACTTAGCAAAGAGAGCTGAGACAAAAATAACTTCACAGGAAAAGAGAGGAAACAAATGGCTCTGTCTTAAATTATTGCTCTCGAGCTTCCCTTAAAAGAGAAAATAAACGATATGCGAGTAAAGCACAGAAAAGAAGAGCTGATGTCGATACGAGCATGAGTGAGCCATCAGATTGGTGGGATTCACTTGTAAATCTCACATCCCGACAACTATCATATTTTTTTATGAACCTGTTCAGAACAGGTTTTTTTGTCATAGCACTGTTTGGGGGGGGGGGGGGGGGGGGATATTTGCTATGTAGCGTCACCATGCCACCACTTTGTTTCGTAATTTGTGGACATTTCCATTGTCACTTTGCCAAACCGACACTAGCCTGCTAGTTCCTAAGAAAATTTCCTTCCTAGAAGTGTCTCACGTGAGCAGGCTGAAAACTGTACATGCATGCACCCCATACTTGATACACAGAAAACTGTACCTGTTGCTTCGTTTATATCCGATCAATCCTACCATTATCCATGCATATTAATTCGTCAAAACAAATAAGAGGAAATAAATGAATCCTCTATCCTTAAGGATTGAAAACTTTATGAAACTCATACGGCATGCAGCACCTAGCATTGTGGTTCTGATTTCTATAATTAAAGAACACTTACTTTTCTGTGTTCATTTCTGGTTTCCTGCTTGTTTTTTGTTCGTTTTTTCTGGAAATTGCACCTGATTATTTGAAGACAGATTCACCCGGTAGCTAATGTTAATCCTGTCGTTAATCTAGGATATGATGATCAGGGACTTCTTCGTCAGGATTGGCTGGTTAATTAATGTTGAGGACTTGTACAAAATGACCAGTCAGGGATGCTTATGGAATTTTCTCCAGTTAGCATTAGGAATTTCTGGTTTTCACCAACCTCCGACATGTTGCTAGGGCCTGGAAAAGAAAAGGGGAAGGGTGGGGCTTTGAGTACAAATCTGTGTTGTGATGATTTTCGAGGAATCGGCTGAGCAGAAATTGATTGCTAGCTAGAAAATAAATTTAAGGGCACGTCCTTCATATAGTTAGATTATATGCGTTGTTCAGCAGTTGCCCACCTTTTATTAAGTATTATAAACTGATTAATTTTTATTACATATATATATATATATACATATATTATATTTTATAAAAAGAGTGAAACGAAACAACATACATGCAACAAGAGTACATGCTCTTTTAGATAGCAACCCAATGGAGAGACATAAAAAGTGATTGTTAGAAAACATATGCGCTATTCAGTAGTTGCCTACCTTCGGTGCTCTTCATGATTTACAAAGGATCACAAGACAAACTTCGGTGTATGGCCATGCATGCAGCATGAGAGAGTACAAGCTCTGTTAGCTAGCAACCTAATCGAGAGACATTAAAAAGGTGGTTGTTAGCAATATGTCTTTTGATGAAGATGTCCCTATTGCGAAAATATTTGAGATTTATCTTGCAGGATTCAGGTTCAAGTCAAGATGTATTCACCTTGTAAAAACTTGAAAAAATCAGAGTTTACTGGTTTAATTCAAACTCGTAAAAAATGCTTAAAAATTACAAGGTTTACTCAAATTTTTTATTTTAAAAAAAGGTATTTTGATGAAGACAATCGGCGACTCCATTAACAATTTGACAAATTTTGCTTTATTGATGAGCACCAAGAAATCGGCTGCTTTATTTACACAGTTGAGATGCTTTAATATATATATATAATCGATGAAGAAAGTAGCAATCTAGAAAATAACAATCAAGCAAGTATTTAGCCGTGGGCTGCTATGAATCTGAGCTGATATTTTTTGGTGAACCTAAATTTATTTCCATTAAGAGGGATTTCAATGTCATATGATTGCAGCAAAGATGTTGGTAAAAAGTTGCATTATATTCTAAGATTAATTAATGGTGTGTCAAATTTAAAATATTGACCTAAAACTTTAATGAGATGAAGAGAAAGTCATGGGGTAACCATCAGTTGAAAACTACTACAGCCATATAATCTAGCTTTCCTGAATATGTACTTTGACTCTGATATATATATATATCCTTCTTCTTTTTTTGAACAATTTTAATTTTTATACATTACACCAATGCTTTTAGTCTTTACAACATGTTATAGCGTATAAAGCTATTACAAAATGTTACACCTAACAAACTACTCTTATATTTTAAAAGCTTCTATAAATATATGTGAAGCAATAAGAAATAGAGATTCCAAAATCATGTTTCTCTCTCATTTACTATATTAAAAAAATATTTTGTAAAACTGACGTATTAGTCAATGTTGAACACCTCATACATGTAAAAACATAAAATGCAAATAGAATAAATAGCAATAGAAGACAATGCCAACATAACTTATGAGGATAAAATTGAAATAAAATAAAATTTAGTGACCACATTAAAAATCTAAAATTCAAGGGTCTTGGAAGGAAATCTTGTCCAATGAATAAAAAGTAATAAAATGAACATTAAAAATATAGTAAAAGCTTGATCTATTTTATTTTCTCTGCTAAAATAACTTTTAAAGAGTTTATATTGGCTATGTTGCACAAATGAAATCATGATATTAATTTTAAGAACTAATCTACATTGTTAGTTTATAATCACTCTTACAAAAAGTAAAACTATAATTAACGAAACTTTTAATATTGTATCACAAGATAAAAGAAAATTACAGAAACATCAAAAGTGTCGTCCCATTATCAACTTGATGGGACAACTCAAACTCAATCCAGTATTTAATAGAATAAAAATGTGAAATTGCTAAACTCAAACCTTAACCTTAATTAATAGTATGATATATCATATTTAATAGAATAAAAATGTGAATTTGCTAAACTCAAACCTTAACCTTAATTAATAGTATGATATATCAAATAAATAGCGTTTGTTTTGTATTGAGTATTTTATGAAGAAAAAAAATTAATTTGTATTTAAAATATTTTTTCATTAAAATAACTCTCATAAGAAAATTCATGATATTTAATAAACAATAATGTAAAAAATACAACTATAGTGCAATGATAAGGTAACGACTATAATTATTGTTGTAATAGTTATAACAAGATAAAAGTACAAGGGAGAAGTAAGCGGTGATTAAGGATGTTTTGGGGGTTTAATTATGTTTTTTTTTTAAAAAAAAATAATAATTTGAATTTTTTTTTTTATATTTTAAAAAATAATTTCTACTATAATCTTAAATACCGCCAAAACAGAAACAGTGTAGGCCGTGATAGCATTGATAGATATTGATGGGAAAAATTGGTGGTGGCCAATCATAGAGTGGTGCTGGCGACGATTACAGCAAAAATAGGGGTGGAGTTTTGGAATGGGAGTGGTAATTATTGAAATAATTTAATAATATTACGAATAAATTATTGTTGGTAAGAAACTTTACGGGACTGCATGAGAAAAAAATATGTTTCAATAAATGAATTAATTTCAGAGATTTATAGTAATTTACATTGATTAGTTTTTTTATAATATTACAAAGAATTAGCATGGAAAAAATAAAAAAAATCTTGTAAACTATTTTATGCAAGATAAGAAAATTGATAAATCTCACATATAAAACTTATATTAACATGTGCAAAACAACAAGTAAAGGGCAATATTATATGAAAGTTTTTATTTTTTTTACATTGATTGACACTTCAATTTCTTCTAGAGTGAAATTTAATAAATCCTCTCGTTAACTTTCATGCAAAGGATCCTTTACAAGACGTCATGGCCAGCTTCCTTTTCAAATTCTGCTAAAAAAGCCCAGCAATATCCAGTCGTTATGCTATATTTCTTTCTTACCTAACAAGGGTTTTCACCATGCATCATATTTATAAATTTATGGGTTCTATTTTTATATTAATAAAAGAAATAATAATTTTCAATCGAGAACAAAATAATCTAGATTTCCACCTCAATTCCATAATTATACTCCGGGTTTGATATATGTTTTAAAAATAGTTTTGAAAAAAATTGAAATTTTTTAATGTATGTTTTTTACTTTAAATTAAAAAAAAATATTGTTGTTAGATTATTTTCATGTACTGATATAAAAAATAATTTTTTAAAAAATATATTATTTTGATGCATTTTTCAACAAAAAATATTTCAAAAACAACTTCAATCGCATTTCCAACCAGACACTAAATAACATAATTTAATTCAATTCTATAGTTTGATATTTTATATCACACATAAACATTATAATATATCATGAATTGTATTCAAATCACATGTACCTTGCACAGCAAGTCTCAAGAGACATGCGTGATGACAGAAAACTTGTGATCTGCATAACAAATCTCGAGTTCAAGTCATTTTATTTGTTTACTTAAACCGATAAAGTATGTTTTTCAAGAGTAGAGTTTCTTCCCTAAGAAAAAAATCACCTGTAGATTTCAATTTAATAACCCATGTAATTTGATCCAAATAAACAATAAAAAATTAACCCATGTGGTTTTCGAGTATATCATGTTTCATCCATTTTGATTGATCTGCGTTAGATTGCCTGCCGTAATTGTTGAACAATCTTATTTGAAATTATTTTTTATTTGGATTTTATAAGTATGTTTAAATAAATAATACGATACAATAAGTGCATAGTTAAAATCAACAGAGTTGGAAAAAAAAGTGAATACATTTGTTGGATTTGAGTTAAGACTCGCTTTAATTAAAAACTAAAACTCTAAACCTTCAACTTAATTTTCGAACTTATGCTATCCCTTTCTGAATCAAATATACTTTATGCTTCAATATTTTAATTATATTTGTTAGAGCAACTTAAATTATGAATTAAAATAAAAACTATATTTCATAACTTAAGATAATACCAAGCAAACACTTGTTCATGTTTCACCATGACGATTAATCGCACCGACCACGCCGTAGTATACGGTTAAAAGGCTGGCGCAAAACCAGATATCCATCAGCTCAAGCCAAGCCGTACAGCGCTCTCAACTCGTAGAGCCTCCCTCAACGTTCAACTCCCTCTCCCTCTACACCCATATAAAAATATCTGACACTGTTGAAAAGACAAGAACCGGCTATAGCCGGTAGAAGACGAATTTCATTTAGACTGAATTTGGGTTCATTTCATTTGGGGCAAATTAGCTGCAAGGGAACCTAACCCGGGCTGGTTTATTTATAGAGAGAAGTTCTGTGAGAGGCCAGCTAGGTTCTGAACCAGTTTACTAATCTTTCTCTCTCCCAGTTTCTTTCGCTATCTCTCCCTTTCTTGACGAACAGTCATAGACTATTGTATAGAGAATTAATTGTTTAGAATTTTCGCTCGTTAATTGGGTTGGCTAGTGCTGCCATGAAAGAAAGATAAGAGGTTTCTTGATCGATAACCTCACTTGTTTTTGGCTGCTAGTCTAGCTAGCTAGCTTTGCTTGCTGGGTTTTCTTCTGCTGTTGTTTCTTTGGATGGGTGCAGGGGGGGAAGAAGCTGTCGTGTTGAAAAGGGAGAAAGATGGGAGAGACGAGAGAGGGGTGGAGGGTTACTGTTGTATACAGCTAGACTGTACAAGCTGGTCTAGCTATATCCATGAAAATTCTTACAAGTGAAATATAAATAAATCTTGTACTTTTCAAGTGCACTCACTCACTTGCTGATCTCTTGAGTTCTTAAGCAAAAAAGAAAGAAAGAAAGATCTTCAGGCTAGAAAGACTTTAAAAAAAAAAAAAAGAGGACTCACTCCCTAGATCTTAAACAAAGATCTGTGTTTTTTAGGAAAAAGTTTTTTTCTTTTTGTTCCGCCATATCGTCGTCGTCGTCGTCGTCGTCAGCCAGCCATGAAGAGATCACTTGGCAGCTCGGATTCCCTTGGTGCTTTGATGTCCATCTGTCCAAATACAGGTTCTTAAATATAACCCCATCAACTTAATTATCACCCTTTTAATTCTACTAGCCAATTAGCTTCCTTTCAAAAACTCATACATACCCTTGTGGCATGTTTTTTATTAGCGTCTTCTTCATTTGTTCATGACAATAACTACTAACCTATCGAAGTTTTGCGGTGACCTTCGAATCCAAATGAACTTGCGTGGTTTTCTTTTAAGGACTTGTCATGTTTCAAACACTTTTTTTTTAATTTATTCTCTCGAGTATAAAGTTATTATTCATATCCCACTAATTTTATCTTTGTATTCCTTTGGTTGTTTTGTAGAAGAACACAGCCCGAGAAACAACGCCCATGTTTACAGCAGGGAATTCCAGTCCATGTTGAATGACTTGGATGAAGAAGGTTGCGTGGAGGAATCGGGAGGCCATGTCACCGAAAAGAAAAGGCGATTAAGTGGAGATCAAGTCAAGGCCTTGGAGAAAAACTTTGAGGTCGAGAACAAACTCGAACCTGAGAGAAAAGTTAAGTTAGCCCAAGAACTTGGCCTGCAACCAAGACAGGTAGCTGTTTGGTTCCAAAATCGCCGTGCCCGGTGGAAAACCAAGCAATTGGAGAGAGATTACGGCGTCCTTAAAGCCAAATATGATTCTCTCAAGCACAATTTCGATGCCATCCAACATGACAATGAAGCTCTACTCAAAGAGGTATATATTTTAATTTTCATCATCTTTATTTATTTATCGGAACCCGTGCGATAATGGGCTGAATCTCTGTGCGACAATTTTCAGAATTGTTGGTTAACCCTGGTGATGTTTTGTTCATGTTGCAGATAAGGGAACTGAAAGCAAAGCTGAATGAGGAGAACACAGAGAGCAATGTTTCTGTCAAAGAAGAGATAATCTTGGCTGAATCAGAAGGAAAGGCCACTGAAGAAGACGCGCCGCCACTCCTTGATTCCATTACTGCATCGGAAAATAAAGGGCTGAATTATGAGAACTTCAACAGCAGCAGCAGTATTAATATTGGACTGGGAGCCTCTCTCTTCCCGGACTTCAAAGACGGGTCATCGGATAGTGACTCGAGTGCAATCTTGAACGAAGACAACAGTCCTAACCCTGCCATTTCTTCATCTGGGATTCTCCAAAGCCAGCTAATGATGTCCCCGCCCCCATCCTCATCTCTCAAATTCAACTGCTCCGCCTCATCTCCTTCGCCATCAACAATGAATTGTTTTCAGTTCTCCAAAACTTTTCAAACCCAGTTTGTGAAGTTGGAGGAGCACAATTTCTTTAGCAGCGAAGAGGCTTGCAATTTCTTCTCCGACGAGCAACCCCCAACTCTTCACTGGTACTGCTCTGATCAATGGAATTAGAAACAACCAAGAACAAAATTTGAAAATAAGGAAGCAGTCAAATAGTGGGTGGTATCTCTAGAGAGAAGAGTGAGTTAGCTATAAGCTCCAAGGATTTTGTAAAATGAAAGTGGAATATCTATGTAATTGTAGTGCTTATTTGGGTCTCCAGCGCGCAAAAGATGAGAGATCGGACAAGAATCGGTCCATGAAGATGACGAGAGGGAAAAAAGAAAGATTTGACGGGGACTGGAACGGTAAAAAACGGGAAGCAGGAACAGAGAGAGAGCAGTCTCACACATGGGCTCATTGGGTGATCGCCTCGAACTGTATAATTTGTATCATAAGCTGTGCGGGAAATGATTAGGTCGTAATTGGAAGTCCATATCTGTGCTGTAAGAAGGAAAGGGGAAGTCTTGGAATCCATGGAGATAAGAACTCCTCCTCCTGTAATGGAGAGAATAATCATAGCTGCTTGTTTTTTTTTCTTTTTTTTTTTTAAAAAGAAAGCTTTTATCTATCTATATGCTCCCTCTTCTTCTCTAATCGCAAAATCATAATTAGTATAATGTAAAGCAGCTGTTGATTACTGAGTTGGCTGACCGAATTCAAGCAACTGTTTGTATTCTAGCCGCGATTGTCTGGACTTGGAACATGCTTTTACTTTTTTTAAACTTGCCTTTGCAACTGCCGCAGTACCTGTTTTTGAATAGTTTTTAAAATATAGATATATATATATATATATATATATATATATATATATTATTTGTATATCATAGCATTACAGAATTCCTTTTAATAGAATTGAAAATTTTAATTGTAGCCTCTTTTTCCACGCAACAAGATTGTAGAAACTAGGAGTTCGTGCAGGCCAAAAGCAAGCTAGAAGAATCGTATCATCACAGGTGTGAACGATGAAAACAACAGTGATCTTTTCTTTTACCAGGCAGAAAAACTAAAACGACACAGTAGCTTTGAAAACAGATAGCATTCAGACTTCAGAGAGAGGGGGGAAAAAGTCGTGCGAATGATTGGTTTTTCATCAGCATCAAAAGTTACGAACACCTATGCTTCTGGGGAAAAAGAAAAGCTTTTTTTCTGAATTTAATTTAGTCATGTCCACAGCCCACACTGTCTTTTTGTTTAGGAATTTATTAATCAGTCAGCAATACTCAAAACAAATGAAGGCGGAATTAAATTTTTTAGATTAGGAGAGAAGAACCAGAAAATAACATTAATTGGGGCTTCTTCTATTTATTTATTTATTTATTTTCTCAAGAAATGTGTATATTATTTACAGCAGTTACAATGATCCCAAAGAGTTAAACTCAAAACTCTAAATAATTTGCATTGCAGAGAAAATGTTTATCTGTAAAACAATTCTCTGCAGAAGTTTGTCGATGTTTTTTGAAAATATATTAAAAAATTTAAGAAAAAATCACGGAGCGTTTGGTTTGGAAAGTGGCAAAGAATTTGTGAACTTGCACGATATTGTGTAGGAGGGGAATTATTATGACTGTTGACACCCTATTCTAAGATATTTGAATTTTTTATATTAAATTATTTTTTATTTTGATATGATCATATTAAAAATAATTTTTTAAATATATATTCTAATACATTTAAAAAAAAATATATGAAAGAAATTAGAGAGGATAAACTGCTAAAAAAGTGAATTGGAAAAGCTCAGAATTCAAGAAACAAAAAAGGAAAAGACAAAAGAAGATTTAAAAGAGCACCTAAAAAGAAGAGTTTACATGATTGGATGCCGAAACATACGTGTCTAATGGGAGCCGCAGCTTTTTGGCGCCCCTTAACATCCAACGCTTTTATCGTCCCACTTTTGTCCTAAAGTTCGTGAAAACACCCCCCCCCCCCCCCCCCCCCCTTCCTAGTTTTTTTTAAGCAACCGCATGATACTTACCTTTTAAAAAAAAATAGACAAATAACATTGTTAATGGATTGTGCTATTCTTATAATCAATTTTTAATAGATTATTATGCTATCAAAAATCTAATTTATTGAATATTTTTAAAAAATTGAATTATGGTGATAAAAACATTGTAATAGATTGAAATAAAGTTATTTCTGTCAATGTTTTGTTTTTTAGATTTAAAAAAAAAAAATTAAGAAACGTTTTTTAAGTTTTAAAACATAAATTAATTATAGAGCTTGTATATACAATTAGGAAACTTAACTGTGTTTTTTATATTATCAAAGAATAATTAAGAATCTTAATCTAGCTAAATTGAGTTTTCTAATTATATATAAACGCTATTAAAAAACATTTTTATTTTTTAAAATTTTAAAATTATATATTTTCTCACCCAATGGATTTGTTAATTAAAAAAAGAGTTTTTCTTAATAGACTTTGTATACAAATGGCAAGCTTAATTACGATATTTTTACTGAAGAGAAGAATAATCAAGAATCCTGGTCTAGTTAAACTGTTGCCTGTTATTTTTAAAAAATTTAGAAAATAATAAATGTATTTTTAATTTCAAAATAATAAACAAGTTTTTTTAAAATAGAATATGTAATAGTAAAGATAATAGGGTTTTTTTTTGTTATGTTGATTACAAAACGTTGCTTCCATATGTATTACATTGTTCTCTTCAGAATAATTACTGAAATGTTTTTTTTTTTCAATTCAATTGATTGATTTAATAGCAATCATGCAACTTATTAAATTTTATTATTTTCAACAACATAACTTATTAAATTATATTATTTTTGAATTTTTTTAATTATGCTAGTTTATATATAAAAAAAGAGCACGTGATACTTTCAAAATAAATCCACTTTTCACTTTCTCCTCGTAATTATTAATATTACTTTCACCGAGGTGATCTGGGTTTGATTGCTGATTAATAATTTAGCTGTTTTTTTTTCTTTTTTCGGTGTCCGATATTCTGGGACTTATGTATGGAAGCCTCACGTGGCATGATTGTCGTTTTCTTTTGTTTTTGGTTTTTTATGTTTTTAATTCATTTTTTAAAATTATTACGCTGAAATTCATGCTTCTTAGTTTTATCTTTATCTTTATTATTATTATTATTATTATTATTATTATTATTATTATTATTATCCTATAGACTGAAGATGGAGGAGCACACTTAGCACTAAACTAAGTTATACTAAAACAAGTTTGTACACAAGTAGGAAACTTAATTATGCCTTTTCATTTAAAAAAGAATAATTAAGGGCCCTAATCCAGCTCACTTGATGAAATTAACCCTTTAAAGGAATTACATCGAATAATGGCAAATCTTGTAACTTTTTCATCACCAATGACAAGTTATAAATAATGAGTATCACCAACCAATAAAAATATCGTGCAGTAAATGATCTATATGAATAAAATCTATCTATATATAACCTAACATATTTTTTATGGTTCCATTAAAAACTGAGGATACACTCTGTTAAATTGATCCCGGACTTTATCATAAAACAAGATCATGATTCTGACCACCGGATCATGTAAATGACTTTATTTCATGCGTGTAATAATTTTTAGATCTGAATAATCCTTGGAGTCTAGAAGTGATTAAAAAGTATCTTAATTTTCCATGCGTGACAAGAGTCATTGCTCTCCCAGTCATGGTTTTTTACTGAGCATGCACCCTGGTTCTATATTCGATCAAACCTGTATTTTCAAGGTAATACAACATTAGAAGTTTGAATACATGTCAACTTTTTGTATCCTAGACTAAGAAGTTTCATCATGGATTTCATAGTATAAAAGTTCTATTTCATCTTATTTTATGAAAGTAAAACGCTTATTGTTCATTCAATTATCATGTTGTTATCAACTTCATTTAACCAATAATATAACTTAATGGTTAACAATCGATAACTTTCTATGATCTGGACACCAATCCTGCAATAGTTTGGTGGGGTGCCTAACAAGTTATAACTAATATATTATCAATGGATTCATCGAAAGATATTAACAACAATTATATTCAATCAATAATTTGATTTTTGATACTAACACATCATATTTTTATTTTTATTTTTTGATTTCTAAATCTGATTCTCTTGGTATTTATCGATGAAAAGTTTTTACCGGTAATATTGAGAGAAACAATGGTGTCATTTTTCATTGCTAAATGTTATTGTAATTTACCGACGGTATTTTCCCATCATAATTTTTACTTGTATTTTCTAATCTTCTGATATTGCTTTTTTAAAAGTATTTCTTACTTGAAAATATATTAAAATAATTATTTTATATTTTTTTCATATTAGTGCATTAAAACTATTTAAAAGCACTAAAAATGTCAATTTAATTTTTTTTTTTTCAAGCCAAGTGTATTTTTAAAACGCACCCAAATATAGTTTGAACCTATAAAGCAAGCAGAGTGACAGGTTTTCTTCTCTATGTATTGGTTCAAGGAGTCCATGCTTTTTTTAACCTTTTTTATTTAAGGAAAAAGGCATGAACTCATATACAATTCCATAATTTATCTTTAAAACGATTTCCTCCCATCATCCAAAAAAAAATATATGAATATCGATCTTAATACCAGAAGCAATTAACGAACCATCATTAACGGTGATACAAGATGACCAGGAATCCCTCCAGCTGGACCCAATAGTCCCACCACGCCGGTCGACCCATCGGAAATGCCGAGGGCCCGGTGCAAAGAAGAATTCACCACCACCGAAGCGAGAACGCGTCGCCTAAGGGCGGAGCAGCCACCGAGAGACAGAAAACGATTTAACCGGCCGGTTGTTACTCTTTCGGGAACCTCCTGAGAGGACCGATCTATTGAAACCACATCCCCCTACCGTCACCGACCGCCAAAGCTGGCATCTGCCACTGATAAGATTCTACCCATTAACGCCAAGGCATGCTTGTTGGGTAAGTAATGTCCGTACGTCTCCATCATTCATGTATCAAGCCACGCCCCTTAACTGGAATGAAGACAGACCTGTCTCCCAGTGTTCCACTGTACGGCTGTTGACATCACAAACAACCCCTCGTGAGGTGCTCTTTTCACATTGACTCATCGTAAGCATCCCACGACGCACCAAATAAGCTTTAGCGTTTCAAAATCATTTTTAAAAATAATTATTTATATTTTTTAGTTTAAATTAAAAATTTTATTGTTTTTATATTTTTTGTGCTGATAATAAAATATATTTTTTAAAAAAAATATTATTTTAATAATTTTTTAAACAAAAAAATATTTTTAAAAATAACATAAAAAACACATAAAATAGTCAAAACTCAAAAGTCGGCAGCTTCGAACTCAACCATATATTTACGTTTTTAAATGATTTTGATATATTAATGTCTGAAATAATTTTTTAAAAATAAAAAATATATTATTATACTATATTTTCAAGTAATCGAGGTTTCTTTTAAAAATATTTTTCGTTCAGAGATAGATTAAAAAAATATTTTTAATATCAGTACATAAAAATAATCTAAAAACACCAAATTTTTTCATTTAAAATATTTTTTTTTCAAATTTTCTTAAGAATATTTTTTAAACACAATGAAAAATAAGTTCATTTCAGTAAAAACAAAAGAGAAACAACAAAAGAAGCATGCCCAATCAAGCTGGTTGCCACGTAAACTCCCCCATCACTTGTCAAAAAAGCAAATCGTCTTTTCCTTTTAAATTTAGCCCTGTTTCTTTCTCTTCTTTTGTGCGTACGGTTTTTGACAGTAAGCGTAAAACTCGTTCGAGTACTCTGTATCTAATGTACAGAGTTTGCACATGCACTGCCTCTTCTCCTCGGCTATAAGCCATCTGGCCTAGCTTTTCGTGATTGTGCGTGTGTACTCTCTGATTTTTTTTATGCACACGTGTACGGTGATGACCACTTCAACTGATATCACATCATGAATCTACTTGCCCAGTTCGAGGCTTCACGGGATATGGTGATCTGCTCATGCATGCATCGACTTTGCTTTTACCAAGCGGAGATGTTACGTTACTATCACAGTAGATAACAAAAAAAAAAAAAAAACTCCTGAATTACTTGGCATCGCAGGAAACTTGATAGTTCTATCCATGGCTATATACTTTGAATTAATGAATCTATATGAGGATGCATTGTTGTTTTTCCTTTTTAAAACTTTGTAAGTTTGAGTTTTGGGTTTATCTATGAAAAATTATTCACATAAATGAATGTGTTTTATTTAAGACCATATATTTAAAATCGTCTCAATAAAGGATTTAATGATAGTTGATGAGCAGATTGGTTAAAAACACAGTTAATGATAACAAAAATACAGTTTTAACCATTAATTAAAACATATTAGGGGTGAATAAGGGAATAACCTTTGAGGGTGTAAAGGTTGTTTTTAAACATATTTATCGAATTGATAAATTTTGAAAAACAAAAGTTTTATTATAAATTAAAAAAATAGTGTTTTTAAAATATTTTGATACGTTAATATCAAAATTAATTTTTTAAAAAATACATAATTTTAATATATTTATAAATAAAAATCACTTTAAAAAACAATCACAATTACTCTATAAAACAGAATCGGACCTGACCGGCGCACTGAGATTCACGAGCAGAGGGACCTTCTGATGAATGTAGATGTTTGATGGTGCGCCGCGCATATTGTTGGAAACAGAGGAGAGTCCAATTACTTTTGCTTCCCACAATTCGAGTAATAGAAAAGGCACCGGGCTGGCCGGGTAGCTTTGCTAGCTATCCAAAAAGGGCCGGTCCCCTACATTTTATTTCCGGTGGGTCCCTTTTCATCTATCCTTTTCCTGCGGGGATTGGTGGAGGCATGTGATGTGGGTCCCGTGATTGCATCGAAACAAAGAGTCATTCTCATCATGGGTCACCATCTCATGGAAAATTAATTTGCTGCAGAGCTGGAGCCTGGAGAGAAGGAGAAGAAGAAGAAGAAGAGATGCGCATTGATTAGTGACAGCTCATCTACCGAGACACCATGTACGCCGAGTAAACCACGGCTGATCCAAGAAAAAAAAAATCAACTTTTAACGGGTGTTTTTGACCGCTTTTTGAAAAAAAATAATTTTAAGTTAAAAAATTAGTGTTTTTAAATTATTTTAATATATTGATATCAAAAAAAGATTTTTAAAAATAAAAAAAATATATTTTTAATATATATGAATAATATCCCTTATCCATTGTATCTAAAATATTTATTTAGCGACTAGTATGATCAATTGTGTGTGTATAACATTCCTTTGATAGGATCTGCTTCTTTTTGAGAGATATGGACACCTGTGATTTTCGGTGCGGAGGTGTAATTGCATGACATTAGGGAGACAGTGGGCCCAAGCTTTTGAAACGGGAATCTCTTTGTTGCTTCTTTTTTATTTCTATTTTTCTTTCTTCAGGTGCTTCACGTTAGCTTATTTTAATCCTACTCTCCATCCCACTTTCTCTACTTTATTAACGAAATACATTGCTTTCTTTACTTTTTGTTATTTTTTATATTATAATCACAACACTTTCTCACCCTTTTTTTTCTTTAATTTTATTTCGAAATTCCAGGCAGCTTACACAGAGGGTGGTATGCTCCGCTTTGCTCACACAAAAAGGTGTTTAGGTAGCTGTTTGGAAAGTATTTTTAAAAAAATATATATTTTTATTTTTTTAAAAAAATATTTTTATTTTTTTATTTTAAATTAAGAAATTTTGGTATTTTAGATCATTTTGATGTGCTTATATCAAAAATAATTTTAAAAAGTAAAAATATATGATTTTAATGTATTTTTAAATGAAAAACACACTTCAAAACAACTTCAACCACACTTCAAAACAGACACGAATAATACAATGTTATGGGCTCCATATAGAATTCCAAAAGCAACCTCATCAGTGTTTTTACTATTATTTTTTGCCTTTTCGTTTTGTTCTTTTTGCGATCTCTTTTAACACCTTGAACATGAATCATTGGGATTCATAACCCACGTAGGAGATCCATGCACTTCGCAAGCATTTACCGGTTGATGATTATAAATGGAGGAAGCTCATTAAATTCAAGTAATGTTATAACATTGGTTAATCTATTGCTCACCCGATTGATCATTCTCGTGAGACTTGGGCAGGCAGCCCTCGATGAATACATTTGGATTTTGACATTGAATTTTCGCTTGGAGATCGATGCCCTATATTTTAGAAGAATGAATCATCAAACACTAAGAGAAAAAAAACGCAATGACAAATTGTTTATATATATTTTCACTTCTTTAATAATGTGATGGAACATCCAATTTCAAATAACTCACTTTAAATAACATATTATAATAACTAAAAAAAAGATAACTACCAAATGGACCCCCTTTCCCACACACATGCCATAGCCTAAGCAACCGCAAAGTAGCTTTTTCTAAGAAATTATGACCTAAAATATTAAAGAAGAGTCTTTTAATAAAGAAAATGATGATGGTTGTGTGTGTGGTGGATTTTCTTTTTTTAATAAATAAAAAAAAAAGTAGAAAACCAAAGATTTTATGCTGTCATTTGAAAGTGTCGTGTGAGAATCTTAGGGTAGAAAACTATATATACCTAGGCTGTAACTTTTGGGGTCACCTCGACTGCCATGATTAGCTAGCCACGCACGTATTTTCTACATCAAATTATTGTTCAATTTGCCCACGTCAAAATTCAAATAAAAAAGAATATCATGTTAATAACTTGAAATTAAATTCCTTTTATAATTTTAAATTCAAACTACATAATTGCTAAAATTTGTTAATATATATAATAACTATAAGCAGGTTGTATAGTCATTAATTTTATTATCCATGAAATTAGTCGAGGTACATACAAGTTGGTCTAAACATACATGTTAAAAAAAAGAAGAGAGAAGAGAACACCGGTCCATTTTGTAAACTATATTATATTAAGTATTCTATTTTTTACTAAAATAATATACTAACTTATTAGATTTAGAATCTTGTTAAAGAATTTCGATAAGGAGAGCATCATATAATTAAGAAGCCTTGTTTGAGAATTTGATGGCGACCCTATACAACATCAAAACCAATCGTTCACGTTGGTTCATAAACTATTCAAGAGTTGAATTTAGAGGATACGATCTGAATATTCAAATTAAGAGTTGGTGCTTGGGAAGCCTATTTTTCATTGTTGAAAGAAGTTTTTCAAATAAATTATGCAACGAAACGTTACAAGTGACCGGCAGAGATCGAAGATCTCTCGTCAACTACCCCCTGGTCGATCGTGCCATGTTCTTAATTTGGAGATGGGAAGTTTCCATTGCTTTTAATTTATAGTTTAAAAGACATTAATGTAGGTTGCTTGGCATTATTCAACTTTTCGTGATTGCTAATTGTCTTGCTTCCTACCTGAAAATGCGATTCCTTGAGTATTGAGATAGGGAATATTAGCCAAAGTTATTTAGAAATATCATCCATAACTCATACAATTTATTAAATCGTGAGATGTTGACTCTCATGAATTTCTTAATTCTAATGTAATCATGTTTTATTATTCAGGTTAAAAATACTGTTTTTTTAATTGGAATGCATGAAATCCAACATCAAAATACTTTTTTTAATTTAGCGTGTGTTTGGCAATGAATATGGAATTTTTCTTATTAAAAATATATCAAAATAATATATATTTTTTTATCTTAGCACATTAAAATTGTATATAAAAAATAAAATACCAATTTAATATATTTTTTATATAAATAGAAACTATCGCAATATCAAAAATAATTTAAATACTTATTGATTTTGTTGAAAGTAAAAGAGAGTTCACAATTTTTAATGTTGGAGGCAAGCATCTGAAATAAAATTTTTTAGGATTAAAGTTTAATAAACTTGTTAAGTACCTAAAGTTAAGCTTAATCATAAATTCTGAATTATGCTAAAAAATGGTTAATCGTGGAGTATGGTTAAGAGAATAATCACGCCATCAAAAAAGGGCAGGGAGCTCGTGTTAATTGAAAAGACAAAAAAGCGGAAGATGGATCGGACGGCCAGTTTTAGCCTGAGTGGCGTGGAAGGACACGATCAAGGGTGGCGGAGACAGTGTTTTTGGGCCTGTTTGATTAGATGTGGAAAGTTCAATAAGACGGCGCCGTTCAGGACAAACCCATGAGAGTGAGTCAGTGACTGACACCGCGAAATGGTTTTTCTCTATCAGGGTCAATATCTTTGACCTGCTGCAATTCTTTCTGTGGGTCCTTCAGTTGATGACTTGGTAGCCCTATTCGAGCCAATCTTTGCTGGACACATCCCAAGTGGTTCTGAGTAGTGGTAAGTAACTGTTAAGCCAATCACAATCGTCATGCATCATAAATATATACATATTTTTTATTAATTATTACGTAGACTTGTATGAAATTTTTAGATCTGACTCAGATTTTACCATGAGATTCTGCAAATCCTCATCTTTAAGGGTCAACCTACTTGTGATTGTTGTGCAATGAAAGACCTCGAATTAGACATAGAAGGTGTAATCTTGTTATTTTTTCCTTTTCTTTTTGCTTAATTTCAGATTTTTTACTTAATCTCAGATTCTATGTTATGTTTCATATTTTATTTAGGATTCTAGTTTGATTATCTTGTAAGAGTCATTTTCTCATTTATTTAAGAATCTGTACAACCTTTTAAAAATACCTGCCATATAAGAAACACAATTCAATTATTAAAATACGAATTAGGGTTCCTAAGTGAAAACTCTGTTTATTTATCTGTGTTTTTATGTAAATTTATATTTAGCAAACTACAATAACCAAGCCATGACAATATACGAACACTTTGAATTAAGTTTGCTGAGTCTTATATGAATAGAAGCGCACTCGCGCAAAAAATAAATCCCGGCCAGCAAGAAAACACAAACATCAAACCTCTACTAGGTGATATATATTTAGAAAGATGAAAAATATTTCGTGTCATCCTAATGTATTCGTTGTGAGAGAAGGACATGGACCGATTAGGGTTTGCTGTGTTTTTTAAACCATTTTGATTCAATTAATCACAAGGATTTAGAATATTACATATTAATCATTCAGAAGACAGTGTTAAGGAACTATCTCACCTAAAAATTTAAGTTGTTAGGGTTAAGCTCCACAATATGATTTATATTAGTCTCTAAGATACTCTTTCAAGTGAAAGTTCTTTGGACTTGAAACTTGTATAGACTCACCCTACCTTATACTTAATTTTTATCAAATAGAATGAGATGGTAAGATTCAAACTCATGATCGTTGTGTCAGCAATGCTTTGATGTCATTTTAAGAAACAATCTCATCTAAAAACTTGAGCTGTAAAGTGAAGTTCCAGAATATAATTTATATTATTCTCTAACATAAAAATTCAACAATTAAAAGAAAGATGGCTTCTTCGACTCCTTAAATTCATATCTAAATTTCCAAGGTTTGCAAACTTCAGCGCCTATCCAATATCCCACCAAATTTTATGAGCAAGACGGTCTCTTAAATAGATTTAATCGTTTAAAAACTACCAAAACTTCCGATTACCAGCAAGAGCTTAGTTCATAGACTTTTCTTTTTTATTGTTTTAATGGCATCGATCACATGAGGTCCTGCGCTGTCAACCTAACAACATCGTGGATCGAGGAGTTATTTAATATGATGCTGTCGACTTTCACTTACCAAGAACTTAACGGTTGCTTTAACTTTATCATTGCAAACCAAAAGAAAAGGTTAAGGGCCTAATTGTTTTTTAAAAAACAATTGGAATTGATTTAGATGGTTATTTTTTATATATATATATATATTTTGGACTTTGAATATAAGTCTGAAATCGAGGGCGGGCTGTATTTTTACGAATGCTGATTTTCGAATAATAATAAGAAAAATGTATTTTTATTTATTTATTGTTTGGATGGTCAGGAGCTTAGATCACAGGCCAATTAGCCTCAACACTTGTAGAAGGATGCATGGGTTATGTACATGGGTTATTGATTTCTTTTAGCTTGTTTGTTACACATACTGATATTTATTTATTTTTAAAATGAGTCATACAAGATATGTTTTTTAAAATTCAAAATATAAATTAAAGATTTTATGAGAAAAAAGATATGATGGTGCTTCCAAAAACACAACAAATATCACACGTGTTGTTTAAGAGTTCAAACACCGCTCACTTATTAACAAATAATGGGCACATACTACCAGTTTTTCTGTATAAAAAAAAACATTTAAACACCATTTGATCTTGATAATTACTTAAAAAAACTCGTGTGAGAGTACAAAAGTACCCGTGAATTAAATTTTTATTCCTTTTGCCTGCTCTAAGACAGAGAAGGGAAAAACTGAAAAGACTCTTGGCCATCAGCCTAGTGTTTCTTTGATTATGGAGGTAAGTAAATATTTTTACTGTTTAAAACATATAAATACGTGTGTGTGTGTGTGTGTGTGTATAGAGTATAGACTGTATTCATTGTACGGGTATATAGGTTTCGCAATTGACCTGTCACGATAAGATCCTCCATAAAATATATCTTATAAAACAGTGACGCGTTTCATTGGCTGCGTCTGGGGTCCACACACTAATGTAGGCCGGCCGTTCACCTCTTCCCTCTAGAATCTTAATATATTAAATAATAGCAATAGCAATAGCAAACTCTCTTTCCAAATTTAACGGATATAACAAATAAGTATTTATTGGAATTTAAAGATGTTTGAAATAAAATGCGTGCAAGAAGTTATTTGCATTTTATAAAAGCCAAAGCCAACCAAAAGCTTGCTTTTCAAGCAGGAGGGATATGCGTTTAATTCTCTCCGAGCTGCTTCAATTGGACCCCCAAAAAGTCAATGGAAACAAGCTTCCTGGGAGATGAGGTTTAATTAATTCTCATCGCGTAAAAATAACCAGGAAAAATAATCAGGAAACTTATGAGAGAGAAACATGAAGGATCAAGTGCTCTAAACCAGGCTTGTTAATTTCGTTCCGTTCCGGCCGGAATGGCCGGAATGTTCCGTGTCATTCAAAAAACCGAGACGAAACGGCGTTGTTTTCGTCTCAGTTTTAATTTCGTCCCGTTCCGGAAATTCCGGCCGGAACGTCTCGGTATCGTTCCGGCTCAAAATCATAATATTTCTTTTATTTTAAAACGTTTCACTATCATAATATTTTAAAATTTTAGAGATGTTTCTAATTTTGAGATTATATTTGTTTGACTTTGTGTTTGTATTGTATGATTTAAAGTTAATTTATCTTGAATTTAAATTATACTTGTTAAATTAATATTTTAATTTTTTTCATACATATATATAATTTATTATATATGAACAGTACAACTCTAAAACGGCACGCCAAAACGCTCCGAAACCAAAACATTCCGTTCCAATAGAAAAACCAGAACAACGACCAGAACGGTATTGACAAACTTACTCTAAACACCGCATTAAAAGGAAAACAAGTGATAAAAGGTAAGTAAATGTTTCGACCAAGTGGGAAGAAAGGACAGGGATCATTGGAAATTCATTGGGGAGAATTTAAGGCTCATAAAATCATCTGATTGCTAGGTTGTTGACAAACAGATGAATTGTCAAATTTATTAGTATCCATGAGTGGATAGATGGATTATGTCAATTAAAAGAATTATAAATTTTATATCTACAGTAAATGATTGATGCTAAGATGTGATAACCAGTGTGGATTGGCTGAAAACATGAATGATAATTTAAAGAATTGATTTATAATATTGGTGTTAAATGTAGTAATATATGGACAATAAGTTTCGTGGTTAAAATAGTAATTATATTTTATTTGTTTAATTACAGGTTCATTACAATTTAGAAAGCATGTAATAAATGTATAGGGCACAGGGTTATGATCAACTTACTTGATAAGATAATGATGGATATGACATATTTTTGTAAATGTGTATATAAATAGAATAATTTTTGCAACATGTAAATTAAATAACTTTATTTTGAGTATTTTTAATGATTAAAGGATGGTTAGTTAAGGTTATTTTTATAGGTACGTGTAAATTAAATATTCTTGTAATATATACGTGGGTGCTTTAGTATGTGCTTAATATTGGGGGGTAGAAATAGCTTTTCAGAATATTTTTTATTTAAAAATATATTAAAATAATTTTTTTAAAAAAATATATTTTTGATATCATTATATCAAAACGATTAAAATAATAATAATAATTTAAAGCTAAAATATTTTTTTTCAAAAAAAAAAACAGTCCAACTAGAATCACACACCCTTATCAAGTAACAAAAATTAGCATGATGAATAATTAAATGCAGGTTGCTTGAAAACGGATTAGAGACTAGAAGAAGAAAATATCGGATACAAGGGTTTTTGATGTCGATTCTTCTTCTTCTCGATGTATTTCTTACTATAAAAATGGAGGGCTCTCCCCGTCGACATTTTTTTTTTTTTAAAATTTGCAGGTTGGTATGCGTCTTATATTGATGGTGTAGTAGTGGGGCATGACATTGAAATGCTGTATATCCCGGAATTATACCTGTCAACGCTATTTTTGAAATTTTGAATCTATTTCTTGCGCGATTAAAAAAAGGAACATTGTGTTTTAAAAAAAATATATTTTTTATATTTTAAATTATTTTTTTTAGTTTATTTTTGAATAAAAAACACTTTCAAAATCAACTTCAACCACACTCCCAAATAGTCACTAAGTAGATGATACTAGTTTGGATTAAAGGGTTTACTCTTACTGTAGTTTTTAGTTTGAATTATATAATTACTAATATAACTACCATTAAAAATTTATATAATTATTTATTTCAGTACTCGTGGCATCAGTTAAGGTTTGTAAATCAGACAATTATTTTAATAAAAAAAAGAAAAAGAAAACAACACTTATGTCTTTTTCCATGCTGTCATTGTCTATCATCTTAAGCCGAATGCTTTATAAGCCTCAGCTAAATGGCTATTTGAGCCAGCCGCTTCTGACCTTTTCAAAATATTTAACGTTTTACCTGTGAAAAACCACGATACGGGTGAGGATTACGGCTTGAGCTCATTTCTTTATAGGGTCTGCGATACTATTAGTCTTAACCCAAGAGATTTCAATAGGACCACGTTAACAATTTTGTCGATGCTGCTCTTAATATATCAAATTTCAATATATTTTTTGATATTATATATATACTAATAATGAATTTAATAATTGCTGTTAATTTTTATCAAATAAAATAAGAATTATAATTTTAATTATTTTGTCAGGGTCCCAACATGAAGAATATACGTGAAATGGCGTGTGTTTTCACATCTTGTGATGTCACCGGACCATTTGAAGCAAAGGTATGGTCAATTTATATCGCATAAAATTGCAAGATTTTCCACGATTAATCATACTTATTAAGCAGACCTAAACAAGAGGGTGGTCAATTTAACAATTTCTTAAACGAATTTCCACAGGTTAATTATCAAAGTGAAGACGCACATCATCTTGGGCCCCGAGTGGGGTGCGGTTCTTTTTGAAGGTTCTTCCATTGACAATTATGCCTCAGCCTAGTTTATTAATTTCTCTCTTGTCTTTTTTGCGCCCTATTACCCTGTCACGCTTAGGTTTTTTCTTTCTAGATTAACAATTAATTTAAGGCTTAAACCATCCTGCCACTTCATATTTGTCTACGGGGAACTATTGTACACAACATTTTTAAAAAAAGTCACCACATGTTTTTATATTATAACGTAACCCTAACTGTAATTGGTTTTCAAAGATTCTTGGCTAGTGGCTGGTTATATAATAAAAATATAATTATTTTATATATTTTATTCAAGATAAGTTGTTTATTGTTTATTTTTTAATGATAAAAATATTTAATGTGTTTACATTGTAAGAATTTGTCCAAACTAATATATATATGTTTATTATTAAAGATAAAATATTCAATAATAATAATAATAATTGTACATAAAGGGATAAGCCTCTCTTCTTTTAGCCACACAGTTTTTGCATCGTCATCTTCATGCGTTTAAGTTTTAACCCATCAAACTCGGCATGTGCAACATTTCTAACATCTTCACGAAATAAAGTTGACATTCGCATTAATTAGCATATGACTTCCTCATTTTTTTTGCAGAAAAATTAATTAATAAAAAAAGGAATTCTGCTGTGTTTTGTGTGGTGTTTGACAGTGTATTTTAAAAGTGTTTATGAAATATTTTTATTTTAAATTAAATATTTTTGGTGTTTTTTGATATTTTCATGTGCTGATATCAAAAATAATTTTTAAAAAATAAAAAATATTATTTTAATATATTTTTAAATAATTTTTTAAAAAAAAAAACAATTTCAAACTTTGTGTAGAAAGCATACGAACGTATAATTTGTCATCAACTTGACATGTAATGATTTTGGAGCAATTTTATATCTCTCTTTTCTTCATCAGAGGATATAAAATTATAATTATTTTATCAATATTCTCAGACAAATACATCCCAGTGTCTCGTAGCAGCCGATCCCTAGAATTATTCTCGATTTTTTTCTATGCTCAACCTCATGTGAACTCCAAGTTGCCCCACTAATTAAGATAAATAACATGGGTGTTCTATATAAAGTGTATGCATTTTTTTGTCTGGACCTACAAGTTAGGCTTCCCATACCCCCTGTGCATAATTTTTATAGGCAGAAGGATAATATAACAAGGCTAGAGTTTCCTTCTTCAGCACACTTCTGTATAATACATAAATTTAAGGAATTTAATGTGTAAAAGATTTTTAAGAAAATCCCTTAAAGCCCAAAAAAAAATAAAACGTCCATAATGACGGGCAACGGGAAGTTTCCTTCTGCTATATGATAAATATAATTGTTCATATAAATAGTGAAGTACCGTAAAAATCCTAGTTCTTTTATTGTATTGGTATAATTAATGCCATAATCAATTCCCAACGTGATTAGAGAAATATTAATTTAAAGTTCTTAGATCATGAATTGAAAATCAATAAAAAAAAGGAAGGAATTTCCAAGATAGAAGTTTCGAATTTCCCATATGCATGGAACGCAAACAGCTAAAAAAACATTCAGTAAAGGGAATGGATAGTAAAAGCACGTGCTTGCATGAGCACCTATGCTTTAACTATTGATTGTGTTATATATTCTTACATATTTTCTTAATTTTTCAAATGACGGTCCATTAATTGAAACACAAATGATCATATAAATACACACGAGCTCATGCTAGTCATTTTCATGAATAAAATCACGAGAAAGCATGTAATAGTCTTGCAAAGAGGAGAAAAAGGACATGAAAATGGAGAAACAAGCTGCCTCATTTCTTGCCAAGAAAATTTAATGCAGCAATAAATAAAAAAGGTATAAAACTACTTTATTGGTAAGTATAGAGACTTATTTAGCTGGTCAGATGTGATTGAATTAATGGTCCTTGGAAGATAAAATTGCACATGGTGAGAGCTCCCAACTGCAATATTGGTGGAATACTAGCCGTTGAGAGTATAATTCTTTTGTTTTTTATATCGCCAGCCTCATATTTGATAGAATTTGTAGAGATTATTTTTTTAAATAATATTTATTTTAATTTTTTTAATATTTATTTTAACATCAACACATGATATAAGAAAAACTAAAAAAAATCAAAATCTTTTTAAATTATAGTGAACGGTAACCAGTAACCTGAATGTGCAGTCTGCACTCTGCAGAGTGCTGTGTATATGTTGGCAAGTGGCAATAGCGGAGGAGATCCGTAAGGTTAAATGAGGTTTATTTTCATGGTTTTTAAAGTATTTTTTAATTTTTTTTATTGAAAAAATATGAAATTAATGATTTTTTATTTATAATCTTAATATGTTAATATTAAAAATATTATTTTAAAAAATAGGGTATTAAATACCACCAAGCACACGCACGGGAGAGTTCCTGGGGCTGGGCCAGGCAGTGGCTGACGCAGAAGTTTGGCAGCTAGTAGGATGCAGAAAGTGTGCTTTTCAAGGGGTACACAAAAGTCAGTATCTTAGGTGGGGGCAGACTGGGCCCTCACCGAAGAGCCCGGACAAAATGGCCCAATGAAAGCAATGCTTGATAGGATTCTCTTTATCCCCGAGAATTGCAAAATGGTTTGCATAGAGCAAGCGTGAGAAACACCTACATTAATTTTTTATTTTTTAAAATACTTAAACCATCCATTTTTTATTATTATTATGATCCACACAAAGGTTAAGTTTTAATTTATTATTTTCTGTTTGGTTTGGGATTTCCATTTCGAGACCTCTTTTTTTTTTTAAAAAAAAAAAAAACGATGTTAGAATCATCCTTAAAACCGTATTTCTATCCATTTTAAATAATTTGGTGTTTTTCCAGCATTGGAAAAGAAAAAAAAAATTAATATATCCATGTTAGACTTGCAATCATATAAAAAATCCATGCTCGTCTGAAAAGAGCTCTGACATTCACTGGCGAGGAAAAAAAATTGTTAATTCAAAGAAAAAAGAAAAAAACTCCATCTCATGGAGGATTGATGAAGACCTATGGATACTCCAAAATAGAAGGGATAAAGGAAAATCGAAGCTGTTTCTTCATGGAAATTTCGCATAAGAACGTGGTCGTATCACAAACATCAACTGGATGAAAAAGATAAGCAATAAATAAGAAAATGCTCGTATCCATGCAGGGTGGAGAGAAAAAATACAAACAAAGAGAGAGAGGGGAAAGGAGGGGTGGCCTGGAAGACGGCGCGTGGGATAGGTAAATTCAGGGAGAGGGGTCACATGGTTGGTGAGAGAAGAGCCCACCATCTCCCCCACGTACACATCAACTCAGCCTTTTCTTCTGCCATCAAAAGAAGACGACGACGACGACGACGACGACGTCAGGGTTGGCTTTTGGATCCATCCAATAGCCGTGAAATGTTTTTCTACATTTATTCCGGGTTAATTTGTTTTTTTTTAAGATTCTTCTGGATATTTAATAATAAAAAATAAATTACTATTACAGAACACACATCCAATCGGTTGAATTTTGAGTTCTTTTAGATAGATTAATGAAAGAGTTTGTGAAATGATTGTTTGAATATTTTATAATGCTACTGCAATAACTCCATGGATAATCCATATCTATAAATATTGCAAGTGTCACCGCTCTTCTTTCTATGCAATATTTATAGCGTGCTGTTTATTTTAAACTGTTTTTTATAAAAATATTTAATTTTAATATCAACAAATCAAAATGAAAATAAAAAATAATACTAGTTTTTTTTATATCAAATATATATATATTCAACTAGACATATTTTCTTTAGACAAAGAGAGTGGCCTTTAAAAGCGTGGAGAAGACAAGATGGAGAGAGATAAACTTACCCAGGTAAAGAAAGAAGCTGAAGAAATTTATTGGAGATGGGCCCAGAAGAACTATTTAGCTGTCAGAAAGGGGGCCCAGTAGCTGTAGCCACACGTCAACAATGCTTGACTCTCTTGCCCGCCCCTGTTCTCCTCCTCTGATGCCCACAGAATCCCACCATCATCTCTGATTTTATACAAAATAAATGAAAAACAATTGTTTAATCAGGCATAGCGTAGGCAGATTTTGTTTTGATACACAGATCCCCAGAAGCATCTCTGCATCAATGGCACCCCTAGAATTCCGTGCCCACCGTCTGGGGTTATGGGGCTCAGCGTGGGTTGCTGTTTTGGGGATCTGAGAAATTTTCTTGTCCCGGTTGGCCCAATCTCCTTGTTTTCTGGTCGCCATCTCTTTCTGATCGATTTCTTTACTCATACAAATGACATCTACAATTTCCCCATGTCTTTCAATGTGGACAAACAATCGATTGAAGAGGATTTCGAGAAATCAAAATCATATCTCTTGGGAAAGATTGATACAATGTTCCAACAAGAAATAAAAGAAAGCCTTTCACTTCTCGGGTCAATCGTATCAGTCCGTCCCAGCTTCCAGCATTCATGGATTGAACTTGTGGCAAGAAACATGAAATAGGGATCGGTGTGTGCGTTGCAAGTTGCATATTCAAATTTAACCCCATATAGTATGTGCTATCTGAAATGTCACTGGGGCTGGCCTACCCAGCTCAATAAGAACAAGGGTCTCGCTTTTTTTTTCATTATGAATTGATCGAGGCTGGATAGATCTAGATATGGACCAAAGTTGTCGATTCCCTTGAGGTCACTCAGATAGGAACCTCCAAGAAAAAAAATATAGAGATGGCAACATGCACTAGAACGAAATGAAAGATGAAAGCTCCATCGCCATGCTACCCGGTAGGCAAAGCATTCAACTCAGTGAAAACAGTGAGTCGTGGGGACACCTAGCTAGCACAGATCTCACGATTGTTCGAGGTGACAGGGACACATTAGCTAACTGGTTTGTGATAAGATAAAACAACTCAGAAGAACCCACATCAAGTGAAAGCCATGTTCCTGTTGAAAATGAGTCATCCACAGTAGGTTCCATATATTATGGACTTATCTTTCGTGAATCACAGAATGGAATGAGGCAGCTTTGAGGAGTATATCGTGATGGAAATCCGATACAGTTTCTCGTGAGAACGAGTTTAGGTTAAAGATGACCGATCCAGGAACACTCGGTTAATTCTGTTGGTTGAGAAGAAAATTATATACTTAATTAATATACTCCATGGACATGAAGTCAAGTAAAATCAAGATCAATTAAAAGTATTCTTTAATCTATAGAGTATTAATTTATCAGGGTTATAGTGTGCTTATCCTGTTATTAAAATGATTTGCTATCAACCCAAATGACTATAAATTAATTTTTATTTCACAGTCTCATCACACCCATCATATATATATATATATATTGAAAATATTAAAAGACAGTTTATTTGATGGTTCATAGTAGAGGACTCGACGAGCCTTTTCTCATGCATTTAAAGGGAAAACGGGCTTGATGGATCTTTCCTTCCACAAGTCCTCTCAACCTATGCGAGTAAAACTCTATCATGATTGCTCAGGACAGCGCTTAGTTTTGCGGGAACTGGTTGATTCATTTCACTTTTACATCTTCTCCTGTTAAGATTATCTAATAAATCCCATTAATTCCATGTTTCTCAACCTATGCGAGCAAAACTCTATCATGATTGCTCAGGACAGTGCTTAGTTTTGCGGGAACTGGTTGATTCATTTCACTTTTACATCTTCTCCTGTTAAGATTATCTAATAAATCCCATTAATTCCATGTTAATTTCCCTTACCATGCTTCTAATAAACCACTCTTGAATGCTCACCGAACACTGGACTCTCAAGCTTCTTCTTTCTTTTATATATGAAGGGAAAATACAGAATTTGAATGGCTGAAAAGAAGAAAAATTTAAATAATTGCAGGAAATTAAGCATCAAAAGGCTCAAGAAATTTAAACACGACAAGAATATCAGTTAACAAAACATCTACTAATGCAGAATCCTTAAATTAATCATGCCCAAATCACCAAAACGTGTATGTGCTTGCTATTGATCAGATTCCTAAAAAGATTTACTGGGCTTAATTGATTATACTAGAGACCAAATTGGCAGATACAAACCCTAGAGTGAAACAAACAAGATGAACAAAAAAATTGACACAACATAGATGTAATTCCTAAATATTCTGCTGCATTTGATCGCAATTCTTTTCCACTACTCCTTTAAAGGAAATTGCGTTTTTCAATGATGTAGCAGTACGAGGACTCCATTAAAAACGAAATCTTTGATTTCTATTGCATTTCAAAAGAATGAATAAATCTGAAATTGAAAACGGGTTTGCAGAAATGGAAATGCTGGGTGGTTTGAAACCTTAAATTAGTGTGATACTTCTGCATGAATGGCTTCATTGCTTAACAAAACTCACCTTCCAACCACAGAATAGAAAAATTGCTTTTTTTCCAAACTGAAAATGTTGGAAGCCTCGTCAAATTGAGGAGGGAAAATGGATAGTGTATGCATTAAATCAATTAAGAAAAACTTTTCTTATGATACATTGATGTTCTTGATGAGGACACAAGTCGCCCCACAAAATTTGCAGGGAGGCTTCCACCACCAAGTAGAGAGGATCGATTTCTTATTGAAGAAGAGTTTACAAGCCCAGTAGTTAAAGTATGAGCCCAAGTTTAAACCCTGTCACCAATCGCATAACTTCGAAATGGAACCACCTCCTGTCCACTTGCTGTCATCCCATGTGAATTTAATATTTTTATTGATGAGGGATCGTGTGTTTGACCAGCCATTGTCGAGCTGCTAATTTCCTGTTCATGTGCATCCATTGAGGAGATTTCAGCTGCGATTTCACTCCTTGTTTTTTAGATCCTTCAAATCTTTGATCAAACTGTAAGAAAATTAGGTTTTTTTTTTTTATATATATATATATACATTCCTTAATTTCTGTATAGATAATCTATCTTTATTGGAATTTGAGGTGTGAATTTATAACGAAAGTTGACCTGACTTTATAATACCATAGCCTTGGAAAATAAAAATTTAAAAAAAATTTGTCTGCTTTTTCTCCAATTTGTGTGTTTTTTTAATATGAACTAACGGGTTAGATTGGAACTCAACGAGACAATTTTATTTTACAAGAAAAAGATATTGGAGTTTTATTTTAATTAAATAAAATGAAATGTTAGTATTTTAATACTATTTTTATGTTGAAAGCATGCTTACTATTAATCATGCTTTGATGTACATAAAATTAATGAGTTACTGATTAAATAGTGAGATAAAGTGTATTTGGGTTTTGGTCAAAGTTTCATTTGGGTTTTCGGCCCAAAATGCGGGTTCTGTTTTCGACGAGCAGTCTTTTTGTCCTGGATACAGGTGGAAACATTTGGAGCTCCGAGCCACATAAAGTCATGTTGGTGCGAAGCAAAACATGGCGGATGGGACATGCACGAAGCCAAGAGCAGATTCAGCACCAATGATGCCGTTCTATGCCACTTGTTTTTCCTTCTTCATCATGTTAAGGGAAGATTAAATTCCATTAACCAGCAAACCAAATTAAGAATTATTTCGGTCGATATAACAATGTTCTGCTGACGTTAAAATCAAGGAAATCCAAAGAAAGCGGATCAAATTCTAGCAAATAATTGCTCATGATTTTGGATTTTGCTAGTGTTCTTCCTTGCTTTAAATTATATGTTTTCAGCTGTTTTTCAATCGTTTTCATACCAGAATACAGAGATAAAATATTCACACCCGAATCTACAGCTAGAGGGCATCTAAATGCAAAACCTGTTCGCCTGATGCAGATTTCATGGCAGATTTTAGTTTAGATCCATGCTCGTGGTCTGGATTTTTGTATACAGTCTCGGATTAAATGTGGTTGTCGTAGAATCGGCAGACAAGGATTCATGAGGCCCTTGCCGGTCCTCCTCTCTCGCATCGATATCGCTGATCCTGCTTGCTCGTTTCACCTGCATCCCATGTGCCATCGACCCCAATAAACACTGCTAAGAGGGATGCCATTTTTTTTATTTATATAGTTTCAATGCTGACATCTTTATCTTAGAAAAAATATATTCAGCTATTGATTGATAATATGTTTTTAATTATAAAAAGTTATAATCATGAATCCAAAGAAGGCCGGGAGTTGATCTTTCAGTCTTATCCGAGCGCATCAAACAACTTGTTTTTCCTGTAGAATTTTCAGCTATTTATGATGTCTATTGAGCAGCATTTTTTGAAAATATAGATACGAATTGGTTGGTGTTTCTATTGAAAATGATATTGAAAATGATATTGAAAATTCATAGCCATGAGTGGTCCAGCACATCTTGGCCTTAGAAAAAAAAAAGATGAGGTGTTTAATTGTGCATGCCTGAACTTTTTTTAAAGTTTTTTTAAGTGGTGGATAACATGTTTTACTCCCTTTAATTTTTAGAGAAAAAAAAAATATTATAATAGATGATATGTTGCCTTTCGTTCTAGATTTTGACCGCTATAAGTGGCCACAAAAGCAAGTTACTACATCTAAAACCCTAGAAAACTCATTCTCATTTATTTTTTTTCAACAAAAACACTTAAAAAACACCCCACACACCTCAATGAACCTATTTATGTACTTTAAAGTAGAGTTCAGTTCAATTAATAAAAAATCAACCCAAGAAAACCCATTATGTTTGATCTAATTTCCTGATCAAGTTAAATGGAAAGAATAACAAAATGAAAATTTTCTCGCCGAATGATACTTGTTGACACCAAAAACAACTTGATGTAGAACAAGTGGCAGAGGCGTATATGTTAAAGAGGGAACATTCAAAATTCAAGGGCAATTGAATTTTTCAGCAGTCCGGGCGTTGAAGTCGGAATGACGCAAAACTCGCCTAGTTAATGTGTTTTGACGAGTCTGGCATTACTCAAAAGCCTTGTTGATGCCTATTTTTTTGGCCGAATTCCGTCGTTTAGACCCTAAAATCAACGTTTTTGTCTTTTTAAATTTCTTTTGTTTTAGCCATAACTCTTGATTTCCAGGTCGGAATCGACTTCCGTCAATTCCGGCTTGCTAAAGATTTCTAGCAGTTTTAATTCCCGTAATTATCTAAATTTTGTTATTTTTGATAATTTTAATAATTAGTCCTGTTTTCTTGTCCAATAAAAAAAACTTTTAAGAAAATCATGAAGCCGAGTTCTTATTCGATGCCAAGATCCTTTTTTAAGACCACAATAGATATAAAATAAATAAATAAACACAGTATTAATTTTAAATCTCAATAAACACAATAGTGAATATTAAAATAGGTAAAACAATATTAATGGCTAAAATCAATAAAGAAAACAAGGGGCGAACCCACGGTGTTTGATTAATTGAGTGATTACCCACTTTTTTTAATCTTAATTTTAATGTATGGTTTGTCCGGATACAAAATATAATTTCTGCAGAGGAGGGATTATTTATTTATTTATTATAATTCTATTAGCGTAGTTATCAAAAACCCTCGTGCGGGCGACTGAGTTTTGGGACCGAAACCGAACGTGGCTCTGGAGACTACAAAATATCCTTTCCACGTGCAATACCGACGTTGTAAGGCTGCTTTCATGTATCGTACAATCCGCCATGACACTAGCTGCATGGTTCCTGTCTTTAATTATCTAGGTGGGCACCCACCTTTTTGGTCTGTACTGCCCATCTCTACCGTCCATTTTGTTGTCTCTTCAAATCCTCCATCCATCCATGCATGCTATTAATTGAAAAATCAAAATTAATTAATGCTACATGGAAAAGGTGATCAAAGGATTGGTAATGATCTGTATGGTCTGAGCTTTGAAGTCAAACCTAGCCGCCTCTAATATAAATAATGTTGGGGACATGAGATGAGATAGATACATCAAATTTCCGGTGGAAAGCAATATCCCTTATTAGATATATTGTAAAATGAGACAAATTTTAATCCAATTAATTATTATATGGTCTGGTAGATTGACGTTGACTCAAACTAGAGCTACAGGGGATGACATGAAGTGCGTCTGTACATTTTAATTCACCAAGAAAATTAATTAATGAAACCACTAAAAAAGTTATCTTATAAGTTTTTAAAATCTCCGACGATTCAATTTTTCAGAACCATCGATGGAACCTACACTTCCAATATGAATTACTTAAAAACGATTTAGAGGGAGAAAAAATAAAGGAATTTGAAAATATTAAAAAAAGTTTTAATGAATAAACAATGATTACGGCAATAACCCGTGAAAAATGAATAGATTTCAATATTTCCATTAAAACACGGAATATTTTTTATATGTTGCTCACTCTTGTCTCTCTTCAATTCATATTATGTAAATTTGTGGTGGGGTTACGACAGCAGTTAGCAAACAGACGAAAATTTGGAGTGGTCCAATATTCAATACGATGAGGCTTCGTGGAAATTAATTAGTAATTTACTCGTATGTGTCTCCGAAACTACACGACGGACCAATCATCATCTACGCTCTTCCTATCTCATATATATATATATATATATATATATATATATATATATATATATATATAGAAGTGTATATATGAGTTGTCACTTAAGAAAAAGGCAAGAAAGATAAACATGAGTTGTCACTTAAAGGAAAATTCAAAGTTAGGTTTAATCATCACAGAGAAAACACAAATCATGGGAGTGTCCGAGGCAGGAAAAGTATGCAAGAATCATCCATATCTCGCTCAGAAACAAGGGGTTTGCGCAGCATGTTTGAGGGAGAGATTAACGCAACTGATCTATTTCAACACTTCACAATCAGCAGTGGTTGCACCTCCTTCATCGTCTTCTTCTCCCGGCGATCCTTACTTTTCTGTTGCCTCTTCAAACCACGTATCTCGCCGCCACCATCACCGGAGCATTTCGGATAACAATAGCAGCAATATGGGTTCGGTGTCTTTCAGGGTAAGCGTCGGTAATCGCTTAAAGAAGAGCAGATCGATTGCTTTTGTTGACGGAGATCAGGTAAGAAACGGGAAGAAAAGTGACGGGTTTTGGACTAAGTTGCTTCATCTGAAGGGAAAGAAGGATCGGGATTTGATGCGTTCTGCTGTCTCTATGAATGAAAGGTTGTATTAGAGGGGTTTAAATTTCATCCATGAAAGTAAGCTGCTGCTTCTCTTTTTATTTCTTTTTGTGAGAGAATATGAGGCTGTTACAAAATAATTAATTAATTAATTAGGAGCTATGTGTATAAGTTTGTCTATAATTTTAAAGTTAATTATGCAACGGGTTTAATTTGTTCTTGCTATGATATGTTGATCTCTACTCCAAAGGGTTATTTATTTTTTTATTTACTTGAAGAACTGTGAAGCTTCTTTGCGCGTTCTTTCTATGTGTATGCTATCCTTTCGGCGGAGCATTTCTGTTGTTTTTAGTTAAGGCCCTAAAATTTAATAAATAGATGTAGAAAATACATAAATGCTTTTTTTTTATTTAAAAAATATAATAAAATAAATGTGTTAGAGACATTTTCTGTATTTTTAAAATACAAAAAGATGATTTTATATGCTTTTGATACCTCAATATATCTTAGGTTAGTAATTACCAAGTAAAAAGAATGGTAATCCTCCTGCGATCATGAGCCCATGGATTTGGATGGTACATCTCCCAAACCCTAAATGCCACAAAATTGCATCTCAAACACTTAAATATAGATTTTCATAATAATTTAATTAAGCTTCCTTCCGGAGGACAAATAAGTGTTTTGCGTTCCGTGACATATAAGTTAGCTCTTGCACATGCAATATATATTCTTGGACTAGTAAGTTGTTCCATGGTGTATTAATTAAAGGTTGTTTTTTTAAGTGTTATTTATTTTGTAACCAATTATTTATTTTTGCCCTACATGATTTGATTTTATTTCTCTAAGTAATTTTAAATGAAATGATTAAGTGATAAATTTCCCATATTAAAAAGGGGATGCAAATCCATTTTTAATATGTTCAAACAATTGTTTGGTCTCAATACATTGATTGGCCCTTCGAAAGTAAATTTTGTAATCAAGATATGATAAAGGCATGCGCTTTCAAGGCTTTAAAGCATTTGTAAAGCAGTGTCACGTCTATCAAAATTGGCAATCACCTTGGTAAATTTCAACCCCTTTGTGTCCATGGTCTAAAGAAGACCTTTACTTTTATCATGCTAATATCTTTATTTCATCTTATAAAATAAGCAGTCAAGTACCAGGTAGGAGTTTTTTAGGTATGGTGGGATTAGTTGATAATGTTTGCCGGCAAACAGAGGACAGGGACAACCAAGGAGAAGAGATTGCTGGGTAGGGGGTATTTTAGGCAGGATTGTTAATACTGTTCTGTTTTGGTTGGAATGTTTTGTTCCGTTAATAAACCGAGATAAAACGGTGTTATTTTTGTCTCAATTTTAATTCTAGCCCGTTCCGGAAATACCGGTTAAATACCGGTCGGAACATTTCGGTGTCGTTCCGGGTGTGCCGTTTCGGCCTTAAAATCCTCTTTATTTTGATTAACTTGTGGTTATGTTTCTAATTTTGAGATTATATTTGTTTGATTTTGTGTTTGTATTGTAAAATTTAAAGTTAATTTATCTTAAATTTAAATTATATTTGTTAAATTAATATTTAATTTTTTTCATATATATATATATAATTAATTATATATAAATAGTATAACTCCGAAATGACACACCGAAATGCTCCAAAACCGAAATATTCTGTACCAATAGAAAAATCATAACGGTATTAACGACCTTGATTTTGGAGATATCTTTACACTTTTAATTCTTATGTAGATCGATCACAGTGCACACCCTTAACCTGAGATTTGGAAAAAAAAATTCAAATAAGTTTATGAATTCAACAGAGTCCAATAACTTTTTTTCAAATAAACTTGTATTTTTTAAAATATTTTTAATTGAATTTAATATTATCAGTCCCAGCTCTACTGAAAAAACATAACAAATAACAGAGGTGCTTGAGGCTACAATTTCTCACTCAAACCAATCTTCACCGTCATGTTCCAACGGGCTGGCAGCATACGGAGATTATTCAGCGACAAGTTAGGGTAAAATAGTCATCATCAAAAGTAACAGTGTGCCTCTCAAAACAAGGGTGGAGGAGTAGCTTTCTTCACTTGTCCTGAAACCTGTCCAAGATGCAATCACGAGAATAGATCAACAAGCAAAAGTTTAAACAAAATCTCCTGGAATCAGGCATGCCTTTCTTCAATTTTTTACAGAGCTTGAATTCCAAACCAGAGGGGAACGATCCAGTATGAAGACGTTAGACTATAGAGCATCGAGTAGATAGTGATAAAAATATTATTAGTGTATAAACAAGCTCCTGCCAAAATTGGTTTAAAGGTACAATTCACAAGAAAATTTTTTGCCTACACAAGATCAGTGGTGCTCTTAAAAGATAATCCTACTTCTGCTACTGTATCATCTGAGTTTCAAATTGCTGGTATACGTATACCTTCTCCATAAAATATCCCCCGGGCTTCCATCAGAAAAAGTTGTATTTGCGGAGTATCGCCCTTTATCTATACACCTTGAATTCCAGTCTACAGCAGGCATTTGAGTTTCATAGTGTCCTGGGCAAGACTAACATTATCTGTAGGACCTGAAATGTTGATGACAGTTCCATGCTCATATCAATCATCATTATCACTGACACTTCCATGGTCTGCAGATGGTCGTTTCAGTCCTTGGAATATCTCATCAAGGGATTGAAATGATGAACCGTGAGACAAGAGTTGTGGTTCCAGTGCTTGGCGTGATGGAAGAAATCTGTCGGCTCCTATTTTCACTTTGAAACTTTGAAAACCATTCTTCATCGATTCCCATTTAAAGGGCCAACCAGCCAATGGCCCAGCTGTCTTGTTGTGGGAGTGAGAGTTGCCAGCATCAAGCAAAGACACCTTTGCAGAGGCAATGTTCTTCTCCTCTGGTCTTGTATTGGCATGTCTGCTCTGTTCTCTAACAGCAGCATACTTTTTGCTGATGGCTTCTTTGCTTGTGTTGTATCTCTGACCTTCTTTCAAGGGTTTGGCTCGACTTCCCTTTCTCTCCTCGGAGGCTGAACTGCTTGTTGCCTTCATTCCAGCGGCAGTCCTATCCTGAGCATTTTACATGTCGGTTAGAAGGAACATAAGAAATCCAGCTATCATTTAAAGATGAATAGGAAATACAATTGACATGCTTTTATGGTGGTATCACATAAGAAGAGCCTCGCCATCAGTTGCAAATCTATCATTCAAGTGGATCTAATCCAGAAAATTACATGTGATATGTACATAAATGCAGATATAATCGTATAAGAACAGCATAAAAATAGATAGATTTCGACATGAGTACATACTTTACTATGGCTGCCAATCTCCACATCTACACCGTTAAAGTTTCTTGTCAGTGGCACAACATGCTCGCCAACTGTTAGCCCTTGTTCCAACCAAGATCGCTCTGTAAAAAATATACAAGAGAAGGGGAGGGGGCTCATAAACTATCAAGTAATAAATGGACAGCTTTTTAAATTTCAAGCTTATAATATCATATGTGCAAACCATTAACAAGGAGATTATGGCACGCTTACCTTTTTGAAGGATAATTAATCCCGATGGATCAAATCCATCAGTATCATCTGCCTCAGTTTGAAACCTAAATCTATTCAAGCTCCCAAAGAAACCAATCACACGATCAAAGAAATTGCTTGCAACCAACAGGGTGTATATAACCATAATAAGTGGATAGATTCTGTTAAAATCATTTCCGAAGAAAGGGACAGCATTGTCAATTTTTCCCATTCGCTGCAACCAGACATCAAGAGAGACCAAAGTAAAAAAAGTCAGTTTTCATGTAGGTGAAAGATTAAAATTCTCTTGTAGAAGTTCTATGGTTATAGCAGTTTGTTAGTCACCAGACAAAGGAAACTCAATAAAATTACAAGTAGAAAATCTCTTATTTATATAGAGACGCAAGCATATACTATGTGTTCACACAACTTTTTTTTTTAGCAGAAACAAATGAGGTGCAAATTGAAGCCCAACTAGGGGACTGGAATATTGATTTGATAGAAAATATTCAGAACTTGAGGGTGAAAATTAAATATTTGAAGATTTAGATCATCCAGGGATTCTTATAAAGACAGAGAAGCCATAACAGATCATTTCCTCAATTGAAAAATACAAGTAGCGAACCCATTTCCTAAAGTGCATTGCTTTCTCAATCCTTCCCAAATGTTATGCAAAAAGATATGCAGATAAGTCCTACTTGAGAACATCCACAATTGCATGAATTACCAAAAATGGAGATCGATTTCTAAGAATCTGGTCACTATTATAGGGAAAAAAATAAAAAAAGAAATCTCACTTGAAACCCAACCCAAAAATAAATAATGATATTTTCTATGACATCAATCTCACATGCTCAACTAGTCAAGTTTTTTTCTAAAAGCAAACTGCCAAAAGAGGTCCAGTATTAAAACAAAGTAAATAAAAAATTGAACCTTCGATCAGAACATGTATGAAAGTTTCGCCACTTGAAAAACACTAGGATATCTTACATATTTGATACCGAATGGGACATAAGGACCAAAATATCACTTTATTCTATTTGCAATTACAACTGGGACTAAAGATAAATATAGAAAACAAAAGAAATGAGAATTACCTTCTCAAATATAGTTTGCTTAGGATCAAGATTAATGAGGTTGAGAAAATTGTATGAAATTGGAGGAGCATATCGAGCAACCATCCTAACAGATGCCACAATAAGATAAAGTGAGTTTTCTCAAAAGAGAGGGGCCAAAAAAGGGGGAGCAGGGCAGGAGAGGGGAAATTCATGCATAGCTCTGAATGGAAAAACTTACGAGCATATCATAAGCAAGCTGACTGAACTTGTCTGCCTAGGTGTTAATGAGTAAAACATTAACATTCCGATTTTGAACAGCGAGTAGTATGTGCAGATGCACATATACATCAAAGGTATAAAAACCAAAACCTGGAATACATTAACAGTAGAAGAGCAGAACAAAATATAAGAGTGTGCTCTATAACTATAGTCACAATGTACATAAACCACATAAAGCCATGCAATAATTGCAAACAAAAGATAAGAACCTACCTGCATAGGTAACTCTTGTTTTCCTGCAGAGTTTATAAGGAGTGAAAATAGAGAGAGATCAACTCCACCAATTAGTAGAGTTGCCTCTGCTAAAAGAATTGCAGCTGACATGGTGCCAAGTATGACAGCCAGCACCTTCTCAAGTTGCTTTCTTAAGATGCATCGCCACAAAAACTCTGCACAAGGCAATAATTTTTAACAAGGTTTCGGCTTCAAAGCTGGTCAAAACAACAGACCACTTCTACATACATGTGTTTGTGCATATATTTTCAGTGTGTACATATAGATGTAGTATATGTGCATCATAACCCCTCAAATAAAGCAGAATTGATTACACTTGGGAATACAGTCACTACAAAAGCATGTTATTTTCTGAGTTCACATCTGGACCTCAATATCAAGGTCATCTATCAACCTATATATATATATATATATATAACAGAGTTATGACAAACCAGAAAAGAATCCTCGTCCTGATTCTTTAAAACTCAAACTCAAAGGAAAGAAAAGGGTTACTGTATCTGGCAATTACCCATTCTGTCAAAGGAAGCACCCAACTTCCCATTGCGAGCAGGCCTGAAGCTTGAAATATATGTCCTAACATGGCAGCATACAAATATTTCAAGTCTAGAGAGTCCAACTTGGAACACAAATAGAAAGAGACAGGAAAATGATAATAAAACATAAATAGGACAAACCATCCATTTGAACTGCTGCGTTCATGGTTTTTAACAGTGTCTTCCAGTTCAAGCGCTTCCATGACATAGGTCATATACTCACTGCAAATAAATAAAGTAAATTATATAAAAGCAGCATGAGCAGTAAAAGCATTTACTGAAAACTACTTTGTAAGAATATGAGGACAGGTATCCAAGAAGCAAATCTGAAAGATACTAAAAGCATCCTGTGACCACAAACACATCAACAGCATGACAGAATATCATATACCAGAACATGAACATATTAATTTCAGAAGGCTATATCTAAACGGGAAAAAACATAAGTCTAACAAGTCTGCAAATATGGAAAAGAGAAATCAAGAACGAAACAAATGACAAGCCATTTAAGAGTCAACACCCAAAAGTGTGAGATATTATGAATAATACCATGCGAGGAACAAAACAGCGACACAAACATTAATCAAAATTAAGAGGTTCATACCAAGAAGTAGACGACAAACATGGGAACTACTTTTTAAAAAAAAACTATATAAGAACTTAAAAGAGAATCCTTTTTTAATGACTGCGTAGAGTACATACACTGTGAGGAGGATTTTGGGTGTCTGTACATACATCTACGCGTACATACTCGAGTGTGCAGCCATTGCTGCTGGCCTGTGTGCATGCACTGGGAGTTGAGTAGTGGGAGGAGCACTTTGTTACACTATTTGCATGTTCAGTTAACTTCACCGGTTCAAATAAAGTGACATCCATTAATTCAAGTGACTCCTAAGAATTTTTCTATTTATTTTCTTGATCTCATCCCAAACCCCACCAATTGGGATAAAAAAAGAAAGAAAGAAAAAGAAAATTTTCTGAAAGAGATTATAATCTCATCTATGCAGTAAGAAAGAAAAACTCTCTGAGAATAGATCAGGGCATCCCCTAAAAGATGTGACATGACATAGTTGTTGCAAAAGAGGTATGCAGCACATAAATATATATGAATTTATACATGACTCTGTTCCAGTATAAAGAAACTATGAGGCACATCTACATGTCAAGAAAAAACAAATATTAATAACTTCAAGATAAATGAGCAAATCCTCTACAGATGAACACACATCACAGATTCAATTTTAGCATTCAATTCACCTTCTACAACGATAATACTCTTCTCGAGCTCCTAGAAGATGACGCCTGAGTGTTGCCATTGATTTCTCATCCGTGTCATAGTCCATATCATTTTCTCCCAACCGACCACCTTGTGGTTTAAAGGATGGGTCTTGCTTAAACTTAAAAATAGAAAAATGCCATTATAAGAGCACTTTACTGGAACAAGTGAGGTGCTAGGAAGTGAGCAAGACATTTTAAGAAGAGTTACCATTTGTGCTAGCATATTATCAATAATATCCATGTAGGGCCTCAAAGGGTCACGCTTGGACATTTGATTGGATGTTGCTTGAGCAACCTATTCAGTAAATCATCACCAATAATTAAAGCAACAATCCAGTAAGAAATTAGATCCTACACAACCATGCTAGGTGATATGAAACTACAAGTTTTCTTAAAATGCAGACCCAGATACATATCTAGTTATACCTTATCTCCTCGGGAAAAAATGAACAAACTACGGACAGGTACAACTAGACGAGATTTTGCTTACTGCACAATACAGATGTTGAAACAGTGAGGTGTTTATTGCCCAATAAAAGGATCATGGTATCAAAGCCGCTATAGATAATTTTGTTTTGGAAACCCCAAAATGGACCACTTAGCACCCAACACTCACTATCCATCTAAGGTTTTAAATCCCATCCCAATCATACTGTTTTAAGAGCAGGCTGTAGCAGGTGAACATGTACAACCATGGCTTACCATGATTGTAGTTATCAGTCAGATAATGCTTAACAGACTGTAAAGTATTGATAAAGTAGAGATTAATTACATAACAGACAATACAGTACATATTTACCAGGCTCTAGAGTATTAGTGATCTAGAAAAAAAAAACCTTGCATGCATGTACTAAAAAAGCATGGCACATCCTCTATAAATTTATGACATGTAAATCTTAGGGGTGAGTAAAAAACCCGATTAAACCGAGAAAACTGAAAAAAAATAACCGAGAAAAAACGAACTATTAAAAAAATCGATTAAACTGATTAGAATTTAAAAAAAAAAAACTTCCTGTTCGGTTTTCAGTTTAAGGCTAAGACCGGTAAACTAAAACCGAACAGGTTCAAAATTAAAAAAAAAAATATATACTGTATTTTTTTTATTCTTCCGGTTCAGTTCAATTTTTGTGGTTTGATTCCATTTTGATAAAATAGGAGAAGGGAAAGACTTGGTTAAAATAAAAATAAAAAACCAAAAACTATTTTTCATAGTTCAAAGAACCGAACCGAAACAGGTCGGTTTAAAGCGATTTCGGTTTTTTTTTTAATTTAATTTTTTTATTTGGTTGTTTTTATAGATAAAAACTGAACCAAAAATGATCAGTCCTAGTAAATCTTACTAAACACGAAATGGAAATGCAGAAGGACTAGAAGTTCATTTGACCATACATATAGAACACCGTAAACTGCTTACTGTTGATCCAGCATGTCTACTCAAGTTTCAGAAATAGAAAAAAATAAAGATCAATGTGTTAATCCCACAGGCCAACTTCAATGGAACCGAGGAAACAGAAAAAGAAAATTTCATCAAGCACAGATGAAGATGGAAAAAATAAAATTATAAAAGACAACAATAAGGATCAGCCAGTGGTGATAAATGGTAAAACTAGAAACTTAAGAAACTCAACAGTAAAATTAAAAACTCAATTGTATGTATAGATTTCCACACCAAATTAAAATAAATGTGAAGAATACTTACTACAATAGCATTTGAAAGATCCTGATGAGAATCATCAAGTTTCACAGCCATTTTGGCAATTTTATGAGAAAGTACTTTTTGGCGGATTGACCAATCTGAATTTCTCCACAGGCTCTTGGGAATTTCACTCAAACCAAAACCAAGAAGAAATGCACCAGTAACGAGTCCAAAAGTATTTGAGCAGGCCATGGCAACAGCAAGCACATTTCCAGTCCTGTTGAGGAAGATGGCAAATCATGAGATAAGTGAGCAATTTTCTCAGAAAGCCAAGAGAAAAAAAATATGCCAGTGATTCATATTTTTGTTCATAACTTTACAAGAATCCACCACTATACCACGTCAAACATGAATAGTCAATAAAAAATTTATTTGAATATGCAAAATATGATAGTGGGTGAAGCAAAAGATTTTACGAATAAAAGAAAAGCTTTTGAAGTGAAGTGAATGAAAAAGGTTAAGAAAATAGAGCTAAATTAAATCTGTAAAAAGTAAAGGAAAAAACCTATGCCCCGCGACAAAGAAAGTAACTTTTTCAGAGGGAAAGGAAGGAACCTTATCTTGTTCATCATGATGAGAAGAATAAATCCAAAGAGGCCAATGACTCCCACAATTAAATAGAAGACTAAGTTTGCATGTGCACTAGTCTTTAATCTTTCCATCACGGTAAAATCTCCTGCATCTTCAAAACCCTGAATAAGGGGCACCACAGCCCTGCTTAGAGATAACATAATTTAAATTCCATCAGGAAACATGCACCTACAAACTAAGACAAAACAAAATTACAGGTATTTTCATAGCAAAATGATATGCAACATCAAGCAAGAGTATAAAAAATTGAAAACGTGAATTTATTTATAATTCCACTAAGATAGACTATTACAGGTTCACATCTGCACACAAGTCCATCCAGCGACAAGCAAACAGATTCTACATGGGTCGGTTTACGACGTACCAACAGAAAGGACATCAATCGTATGATTACTATAAATCATGCCAACCACTTTCAGCATTACAACGCAGTAATGTAAAGATGTAATCACTAAGTATACGCAGACGACTTACCAGGTCAGTAAAAATGTACTCCAATACGACCAGCTCCAAAAGAAAGAAATGCCTCCGCGATCAAGATCAAATTTAGTCTGCTCGTATAACAATGCATAAATCAGCTATTTTAACAGGCCCAATTCACTCAGCTTGTACAAAAAGACAACTTCAGCTAGCATATTCGTATAAGTTTTTATTTATTTCGAATTAAAAATACATATAAAATAAAAGCATAATACAATAGAAATTGGGAAGAAAAAAGAGTTAAAATAGAAAGAAAAAAAAAGTTACCGTGTAGATATCGGCAGGGACGAGGACTATGATGGAGAGAGAACAGAACCAGGTGTATCCGACAGTGAAGAAAACATACCGAGGAATCTTAGGTCCTGCGAAGTATCTGACAGTTAAAATCACCATGCCTAGGGTTAGAGGTAACCATATCAAATAAAACACCCACATCTCTCTCTCCCAAGAGATTTTTCTCTTTTTTCTTTTTCTTTCTCCGCAATTTGTGAAATGAATTAATTTGTTCTTCTTTGAAAGAGAAGACAAGGAAAGAACTGGAAGGGGCCCGGTAAACCGGCTCCGAGACAGGTCCGGTGGTTACTTAAAAAACATCTAAGCTGACGTGCACTTCTGTTAGTCTTATTCTCCCTGTTGTCTAATAATGATGAATAATCTGCCTGTTGCTGGCCGCTGTGGAGACTAGTTTCTTTTTGGGAAACCTCAAATCTAGTCCCTAAGTTTTGTATACATTTCCGATTGGGTGTTAAGACAGACTATTTTATCAATTGTATCTCAAATGTTTAAAGTATTTCTTAATTGGGTCCTTTTTATGATTGTTTGTTAGTATACTATTAAAAATATGACTTTGAACTAGTTAACTCATATCAACCTGTTAAACTCATGATCCAGTAATTGACTCTACAAGTATTAATAACTTTGTTTTCTTTTCTTTTTCTGAAACTATTTTTTAATTGAATTGTATGATAACTAAAAAAAAATATCACAAAATCAAGAACCAATCCAATCTCGGGACTTTTTTCGAGATCGTAAAACCTAATAAAAAATGAAACAAAATCAATTATCAATAAAACTGGTATCGAATGATAAAATAAAAATATATATTTCAAAGATAGTAAATCTGTCAAACTCATGAATAGATACATAAACTTTATAGAGTTTAATAATATGGTTTTTGTTAAGCTAAATGTTTTTGGCACGTGATAAAAAAAACACTAAAAAATCAAGTTCGATTAATAAAACCCATAAAACGAGTTATTTACTCCACAAAGTTTAATAGTTAGATTTTTTTTTCAAAATCATTTTATATATTACTTTTTTTAAAATAGACAGTCATAAAATCAAACATCAATTTAATGCAGAATGTTTGTTTGACATTAAGATAAACCTAAAAAAAACAAAATTAAAACATTAGGACGGAATAAAAGAGATTTTAAAAATAAAGGGATTAAATTTAAAGAAGGAGGGAAATGTGTTTGACGTGAGTTTCACACGCGCTGGGGGCACGAGGAATGCTCATTGCCTCTTGGGCAGCACGTGAGCCTTCCTCTGTGCTTCAATTGGTATCTTTTTTTGTTATCGTTTAGAATTATCTAAGTATTTTTTTGTAGAAGGTAACTCTACAAAATACAGACCTTTTAGGAAATACGAAGAGGATGTCGAAGTCAGAGCGGACCTTCTACTGACACGTGTTTCTCCTCCCTCTCTCTCTCTCTCTCTCTTTGCCCAAGTTTTGCTACTTCTCCTCTCCATCCCTTGATGTTTTTCTATTATTCAATTAAAGTCCTTCAGCTCTTGATCTCAAAATCAAAATCAAATAATATCTTATAAAATCAAGTATCAATTTAATTTTTTAATTTTTTTTAATACTGTGATAATCATATAATCAAAATCTGGAGACAGCGACACTCTAGTTTCTCAAAATCTGTAGATTGCCACCACAGATTTTTTCCCTCTTTAATTTGAAGATTGCAGTAGTGACACTGTTGCAACTTTTAAGTTTTTAAAGAGTTTTTTTAAAAATTAAAATTGATTGTGCCCATGGCATTTGATAGCGGGACTGTGCACCAGCCTGCTCCGTGGAATTTTAAGGCTCAGCAACAACTTGATCAATCTCCAATTGCCTGGGCCGAAGAGAAAGACCTTGCCGAACCACAGGCCCAACAAATGATTCGTTCGGGCTAACCTGATAATTTATAATTGGGGTCCTGCACTTGGCGGGCGTTTTAGGCATTGTGGCATTTTGGTGGATCTCCTCCTACTTTTGTTCAATGAAAGAGCTCGGGCTCAATTTAGTTCTCCTCTCTCACACACACAGTAGAATTTCGAGTGAAACAATCTCCAAAAAAATAAATATATATGGAGTAGATTAACGGGGACTTTTTTGCAAATAATGAAAGAATAGTTGATGAGTTCTTGATCTATAATTCTATAGCCATGCTCTTGCGAAAACCAAAACTAGAAAAAGAAACGAAGGGGGGTTATGCGTTTTAAGGAGTCCACACTCCCTTCCATCGCATACAAGGGATGCCCGTAAATGATCTTCACCATGGATACATACATGTTAGATTTAAGCAAGAATAAGGGGGTGTTTAGTTTGAATTTTTTATTTTTATTTTTTATTTTAAATTAAAAAATTTTGGTATTTTTAAATCATTTTGATGTGCTGGTTTCAAAAATAATTTTTAAAAAAATGAAAAAAAAAACATTATTTTGATATATTTCTAAATGAAAAATACTTTTAAAAACAACCGCAACCACACTTCCAAATAGACACTAAGATCCAAATTAACAACATTTCTAATTAATTCTCTTAAAACGCAGATGGCAACGAACGAGAATTTTTTTTTTTGTGTTATCTAGAGTTTAGTCGTGAATATAATATAGTAAATTTTATTTTTTAGAGTGTTTTTTATTTGAATTAAAAATAATATTGTTATTTTTTATTTATATTATAAATAAAAAAAAACATAAAAATAATAACTGAAAACTGAAAAAAAAAATTCTAAAACTTTCTAAAGCTTAGTTTAACCGCAATGTCTAACCATAACTTAACCAATTATGCTATTATATATCTCTAAGTTTTACGATTAATTTAAACGCGATAACATAGATTTTATGATTAATATAGTAGATTTTGAGTTTAAATTAGGATGTGCAATTTTTTTTTTTTAAATCTAAAATAATCAAAATTTTAATCGTTTATTTAACTCTAAAAATATATTTTCGGGGGTGGGTTTTCATATCGATCCAAAAACAAATTATGCTGTTATTTGCATTTGCGCTTGAAAGTTGAAACCCTACTTACGTGTTTTGCATGTTCTTTGACAGTTCTGTCGCTTGAAGACACTTTCTTTACAAATACTAACTCCCAGGATCCAAACCATCAATCTCAAATCCATGTCAGTGTCCTATTTGAAACACTATTTTTTATCGAGTACAAGGAATGGGCCACTAGGGATCCACACACACACAAACTTCAGAGCACTAGCTCTCACAGAAACAAGAAACTGTCGAAATTTGAAGCTTGCTTCCTGTCGTCTCTCCATCATTACATTCTTCCCTTTTCTTCCTCGATTAAATGGGCATACTTTAGAAGATTCTCAAGACATGCCCTGCAAGGAAGCTTTCTTGCTGCACTTCCTTTGGTGGCTGGCCATCGGGTTCCCTTTGGGCGACACATCGTGAGCCATTTCAGCCTTTATCCTCTTTTTCCAAAGCAATACACTTCCACTCGATCGCCCAACAAGCTTTTTCATTGGTGGCGATCACCGCCACACGTGGCTGTGAAATCATTTTCTACAAAAGAAAACAGCTTTAAAAATCTACCATTCACAAGTTGATTGATGTTATTCATGGTGTTGGTATTGCCGATGATGACGGTGCTATCTAAGAAGAACAATTGATTGGGTTTTTAAAATTAATATTTTTTGGTGTTTTTTAATTGTTTTTATAAGTTAATTTTAGAATATAAAAAGATATTATATTTTCAAATAAAAAACATTGGGAAAATAACTAATGCCACAATTCCCACTAGAAAGGAAAACGAGAATCTGAAGAGATGAATGGAATTAACTTGCTAGTGAAATTCAGCATTAAGCTGGTCCTGGTTCGAGAGGTTCATTTGGTTTGAAGGTTTCGGGCTTAATTCTAGTCCTCTTCTTTTTTCTTTTTTCTTTTTTAAGACGTAGATCAACTCTCAATTGACTCTATATGCGATTAGCGAATAAGCTAAGGACTTGATATAAATACAGTAAAAATCATTTAAATGTATATAGATGGATGCAAGAATACATGGTATTATTATGAAAAATGTTAAACTTATTTGCACTTTCACTTTTATATATATATAAAAAAAAACAAGTTTGACTCTTTTCCAAACCCTAATGAAGCCTTCGAATGAAAGACAGGAATATGCCTTTCTTTTTTAAAAGGTTAAAGTTATACTAAAAGCAGTATTATAAATTGGGAAGAAGGTTTTGAAATAGGAGCTCCCGTTAATTAAACTAATAAGAAAACAATTCTTTTTAGATTCCTTAGTTTTCGTATGCATCCGGTTTTTTACGAAATTATAAATTGATGTCTAATCACCAAGAGTTAGAAATTTCAATCTTTTTTTATTTAATTTTGGTTTTTTTGTTAGTTTTTTTTTTAAAAAATATTTTTTTATTTCAAACTCATGTTATTGTATAGACCAAACGAGTTAACTTGGGTTAACTCTCATTTTTTTTCTTGATTATTTTATTATTTTTTAAATTTTATTATTTTGTATTACTCTATTTATCAAAAAAAAATAAGAATCAAGTACTGCTATTGGTTTTGTTTGGTAATGTTAGAGAATAATATAAATAATATTCTGGGGCCTCACCTGCAAGGTTAAGCTTTTAGATAAGATGGTTCCTTAACATGATATCAGAGCCTTGTTGACCTAGCGGTCACGAGTTCGAATCTCACCACCTCCATTCTATTTGATAAAAAATTAAGCACAATATAATGTGGGGTTGTGCAGGTTTCAAGCCTCGAATGACTTTCACTTGAGGGGGGGTGGTAGAGAATAATATAAATTATATTATGGGTCCTCACCTACAAACTTAAAATTTTAGATGAGATGGTTCTTTAACGGGTAATTTAGAGTGATTATTTTTTTGTGAAATTATGTTTGAGTTGAAATAACATTAAGAAGATTACGTACAATAGTTTACTAACGGTATCTTCCTAATATTTCTATATATGTTTTTGATCAAATATTTTTAAGAAAAACTCTTGATTAATATAAAATAAATTTCACAATCAAAATTAAACTTATTTAAATAATTAAAAAATATTTTAAATTCATAAAGTCTTATAAAATATTATACAAACAATAATTTATTAATAATATAATCTAATAATTTCTACCACCATCACTTTTAATGTTGCCGCTCGCTACTATCACTACAGCTCATACACCTGTTTCCGAGTATGATTGAAATTGATTTTGAAACTGTTTTTTGTTTCATAAATATATTAAAATAATTTTTTTTTTATTTTTTAAAAAATTATTTTTGACATTAGCACATGAAAATAATATAAATAGATATATATTTTAATTTAAAATAAAAATAAAAATATTTTATTATTATTTTTCCAAAAATATTTTTAAAACGCAGTGCCAAACCAAAATCCTTATCTCATCATCTAACATGTCACCATTCTACAATTATTATCATATTTTTTACATTATTACTTGTAAAATATAGTAAAATATTTTTCATGTTAGATGTTTTACAAGAAAATATTTTACATTTATGTAAAACTAGCATCTTCTAAGCTGATTTTTTTTATTGTATAGTTTTGATATTTTTATATCAAAACAACTTAAAACTACCTAAAAAAACATAAAAATGATGTTTGTTCATATGAAATGTAACTCAAACTAGCTCAAGAAAGTACCAATCCCTTGTTAGTTGTCCGGGCTTGGCCATATACAGATACTTCAGTACATTCAATTTTGTCGCGAATTCATTTTCCACGAGAAACCGATAAAAAAAAATGGATGAGTAAAATGCGCATCAGATCTCTGCTCCCTCCTACGCTAAGGAAATTTCACAAATGGCAGCTTTCAAAATGTAGACGCCCAGATCCAATGCACTGCTTACTGCATGACACAGCTTGCACAGGCTGAAGGAAATTTTACCTCATAAAGTAAAACACCACTAGGGCATACGGGAATGCATTTGGAGAGTATTTTAAAAAAAATAATAATAAAAAAAATACTTTTTATTTTAAATTAAAAAAATAGTGTTTTTAGATTATTTCTACGTACCCGTGTCAAAAATAATTTTTTAAAAATAAAAAATTATTTATTTCTACCATTGTCTCTTAACCAATTAGGAGCCATGCTAATTTCTTATCATTTTGTTGTTTATTTTAAAGAAATTTTAGAACCATCAAGCCATGATGGAGTATTGTATCAAGACTTTTCTCTATACATCAGTACACTAGCTACAAATAGTCGGCGGTACATTTAAGTCAATAATTATTCTAAATATCTTCCTGTTGTATGCTTAAAATATTCCATCAAGGTAAACACCGTACAGATATTTTTTCTAAAAAACTATAGGAGTATATAAGTCACTGGTTGACTTCGTATTTCAAAAGTTTTTTTTTTTAAATTACATTGAGATATTAATGTCAAAAATAATATTTAAAAAATAAATAAATTTAATATAATTTTAAATAAAAAAATCATCTGCAACATTAAAAAAAAAACTAATAAAATAACGGTTTCCTTGAACTCTACCTTAATAATAATAAAAAAAAACAAGAAGAAGAGCGTGAACGGTCCATTTTCCGTTGAATATAATGGAGAAAAGCACATATTTCGTGGTGGACGGAGGAGCCATGAGTGTTTGATTGGGTTCAGCAACGCAACGTTTCATGTATGTCACTGTCATAGATTCGTAGGCTTCTTTTCTCTTTTTGAAAGGTCAGCCCTTCCATTTAAAAAACAATCAAATAGCCTGTTACTAGTAAGTTTGTTTTACATGTAATCTCAAATTAATATAATAATTATTGAAAATTTATATAGTTATTAATTGGGTTTTTTGATGTATCTAATAGGGTGTGGATCTTTAATGTGTAGAGATTACGGGGTTATTTCTATTTTAGTGATGGGCTAAAATAGAAATACCAAAAGGGCACTTGGTTGCCTATATATATGGGGTCATGGTCCCCAGATTACAAGTTTAGAACATTTCTCACTCTGACATCCCATTATCAGAGAGAAACTAAGGTTGAGGTATAGAGAGAACAAAAGGGCTCTCAAAGGTGAACTTGCTAATCTGGAAGGCCATCCGTGCGACTCTAGAGAGCAACTTCCGGATATGGATTCAGGTACGCTTCCGCTTTATAGTTTATGCAGTTTATATGTTCTTGATAATTCAACATGAACACAATTTCTATATGTTTAGAAATGCTAGATTTAACATGTTTTACATGTAATCTCAAATTAATATAATAATTATTGAAAATTTATATAGTTATTTATTTTAAATTTTATGAAATTAATTAAAGTATGTATAATCTAACTTGGACACTTGTATTAATAAAAACAAAATATCAAATAGTTATAATTCAAGATAAAAGCATCATTGCTTGATTGCAAGAGCATTGGATTCACCTACTGCCTATGTTTGCGTGTATAATTATATGCTTTCATGCTTGGTTTGGTAAGTAAACGTTACAATTTGTTATTTGTTTTGGATATGATATAGTATTCTACTGGCCACTTTTTTAATATGATTCTATTTACACTTCAACTTTTTGAGACAATATCAAAATCACGGGTCCATTTTTGGACCAAATCAACTTATTTGATTGATTGGCGTAGTAGAAGCTACTGTTATTGATGGTTATTGCTTTAGTTCCTTTACATAACCTTACTTTATAAACATACTATAATATATGGGGTCACTAGACTATGTGCACGCTCAATCGTGTTTTATTTATTTATTAAAACGTCACTTGTCAAGCTTTTGTGAATTATATACATTTTAGCGAAGCTTTTCTCGACCAAAGAGGCAAAAATCATAACCAAAATGATTACCTAAAATACCGCATGGAAACAATTATTTTACGAGGAAAACCAGGGCGGAAGCATGTTCCAAATTAAATTGAATGATTGATGACAGCAAGATAATAAAATTAATTGACACCCAAAAGTTCCAGGCGTGCATGTATATATTCCTTACGATGTCCATTTCTGTCAAAATGAGCACCTTTTTCTAGCCTGGACGCCATCGATGAAGAGGTGGCTTCAGTTTCCTGAGATATGTACAAGCTAATATGTAACCATAAATATGTACAGAAAAGCTAAATTAAAGAAATAAATTAAAATAAATACACCTACCGGGGAAAAAAATGATATTGGAAATAAAAAAAGGACTTAATTTGACAAAGGTTCCATGCACCCCCCAACTCCTCTCGGATTTGCCAGCCATTAACAACCGACCATCGATCAAATCCTTTTTATAAAGCACCGGACAAATCACAGTATAAAGCACTCGCAATTTTTTTTTAATCCAACGTTGTGAAAATTAACTGAATCACTAGCTTTATCAACATAGTTCTCGTAATTGTCTGAGATGCCGTTGCTTAAAGCTTGATCACGCGCGTTGGATTCCTTTCGACAGTCAAATTCACTTGTCAACCTTGGATGATCAGACTATAAAAGGAATTAATTAGCTTTGATTATTTCCAACCTCTTCCCAATGTTGCATGCATGGTGATTCCATTTACCTACCGATCTAACGATTTATTCTTGGGGTAAGTTCACTTTCCTCGAGAGACCAATCCCATGCCGTTTTACTTTATATAAAGAACCCTAATATCTAATAAAGAAACAGATTTTCCAAGCCATTAAACTTGACGAGGTTTATCCGCTGGGTTTCAGTCAGAAAAGCATGCGACCCTCGAGATTGAACCTGTTTACCTCATGGCTAGCCACGAGTCATATTAGCTTCAGGGAATAGGCCATTTAATTAAAAATAAGATTACTTGTCTGTAAAATTAATGGCTAAGCCACGGTGTCGCCATTTAATTTCAGGGAATAGGCCTTGCCCGAAAAACACATGGCCGGCCAATCCATTGAAAGGAAAGGCAAAGCTAATCAGGGGCAGCATCGTCAATCCATTAAGAAAAGAGAGCACGCGGTTGCTCCATCAAAAAAAAAGAAGAGACATACATGTGGCTTGGCATTCCTTCAGAAAGATGGGGAGCGAATAATTGACGCGCTGTCGGATTTATTATTTCCGCCCCTTGCTTGCCGCTGGACTCTTTCTCTGCAACGCATGAAATAAGGCAGCTGAAATGCAGAGTTCATGGGAAACAATCATAGATTGTTCCATGAGATCAAGCATCATGCCATAATTAAGACTACACACATCTATCATTTTATGCTATAGGTTGAAAATATGTTTAAAGTTGTTTTTGTTTTTTTATTTAGAAATACATCAAAATGATATATAATTTTTTATTTTTGATATTAATACATGAAAATGATTTAAAATCTAAAAAAAATAATTAATTTTAAGTAGAAAATAAAAACAATTTTTTTATGATAAACACCAAATCCTTAAGGAGAATGTTCATTCACAACCCAAATTTTATGTTTCCATTCCTTACCTTCATTCTTTACAGCAAAAAATCTATTATTTAAATGATTTTTGAATAAAATATTTCTACCTGGCCATAATTTTGTGACCCGTTTAATTTTTATAGCATTTCTTTGTATCTAAACTCGATAGATTTTAGTTAGATTTTGTAAGACCACCATCTTTGAGTTTCGTTGAATTTTTCTAAGGTTTTGAACTTGAGATTTATTATTATAAATTCTAAACCTAATCTATTATATTATCTTTGTTATGATAAATTGCACACGATACAAAACAAAATTGTTTTAAAATGTAAAACAACTGTTTTTCAAAATATTACTTTGCTTTAAAATATACTAAATATTAATATATTCTATTTATTTATTTTTAAGATTTATGTTTGGAAGATGCATAAAAAAAAAAAAAATCAAAAACATAAAAAAAAACAGATTTTAACTGATCTTTTTTTGGACCACAACCCCAAAGAGCTTATCAAGAGTAAATATTCGAAAAAGTAAAAGCAAAATTGGACGGAAATTGCCATAAAAATAGATTTAAGAAATGAACTTCACGTTCGCAAAACTTATTGTTCAAGGATCAATATAAAAACAGTAAACTAGACAGGGATGATAATTGACTAATATCACTAAAGCAATAAATATTGACAATTTGACTCCATCACCTCTCTCTCTCTCTGCTTATAACATATGCCCGGGTATCATCGAGAACCAGCTTCTGTTATTTCGATGAAACTCACTCCATTGTTGTAATAAAAAAACAAAAAAAACTAATCACTCCAAAATCAATAAATAAAAAGTAAACAAAATACATATAAAGCCCAGACAACTCATCAGCTAAAGGAAAACACGCGCACTCTCTCTCCTTCCCTCTACATTTTCTCATGAGAACCAGCAGCAGTAACAACCACCGGTGAGTTACAACGACGTCGTTTTTTTACTATACCGATTTTTCCATGGCGAAGAAAGAAAACGAGTCAAAAACCTTCCACTCCCTAGTAGAAAGCGCAGACCGGAAGTTCGCTCGAGTCCGCGACCTGCCATTGTACGGACGCGCCCCGCAGAACCACTACTTTCAGAAAGTATTCAGGGCGTACACGAGGTTATGGAAGTACCAGCAGGACAACCGGTCTAAGCTAGTCGACTGCGGTTTGAGCCGGTGGGAAATCGGAGAGATCGCGAGTCGGATCGGGCAGTTGTATTTTAATCAGTATATGAGGAGTAGTGAGGCCAGGTTTTTAGTTGAAGCGTACGTGTTTTACGAAGCGATTTTAGAGAGGAAGTATTTTGACTCCGGCGGAAGTGGTAAAGCGAAGGTTGCTGTCGGTGTTAGGTTCAAGGAGTTGAGATTTTATGCTCGGTTCTTGCTTGTTGCTTTGATTTTGAACAAGATTGATATGGTGAGATTGCTTGCTGAGAGGTTTAAAACACTTGTTGATGATAGCAAGGCGAATTTTCGAGTAAGTTGATTTATTTTTATTTTGCTTTGTTTTAAGTTTTATTTGGAGAAGAAAATGTTTAGTTTTTGTTAATTATTTAGGTGATTTTGTTTGCAGATGTTTGTCTCATTTTCAGGATTTTCTTACTTGTTTTTTTGGTGGATTATTGTTTTTTTTTTATATAGTAATTTACCGGCTTTGATTTTTTTTTTAATATATATTCGGATTCGTCTTTTCTTGTGGAGAATAATTGCTTTTATTGATCTTGGTAAGGAAGGAATTTGTGGAATAGGAAATGGTGAATTGAGTGACTTTGAAGAAACTTAAGCGGCTCGTTTGATGTAGAAAGGCAATTTTTCGGATCAGTTAGAAGTCAGATTGCTGATTTTGTGAAATTTGGAGCTCAATTTTAGGTTTGTCTGGTGAAGTTTAAGGATTCTTATGTTTTGGGGTGATAGAATGAAAATTAAGCTTTTGATGTTTGTTAAGGAAAATAATTAGTTAATTTTTGAAGTTAATTTGGCGCTTTGTTTCTCAGGGACGCGTTTCTCAAACTGAATATAGAGAGATCGTTGCTAAACACTGGATTGGGTTTCTATTTGCAGTTTACTTGAAATAAATACCTTGGAAGTTGGGAATAAAGGGGTAGCAATCCTAAAGCGGCTTAGACCTTTGTAGGTTTCGGTGATAAAGGGATCTATTGTTAGTGATTTTCAAGGATTTACATGTTAATGTACTTTAAACACGGTTCTGTAAATAAAGCTGACACACTGCTATGGAAGGTTTTTGTGGTTAGCACTTGTGTGTTTGGTATCATGGTGCATGTTGCTTTTCAAAAGCGTTTTTCGCTTGAAATTTATTGAAATGATTTTTTTTTCAGATTTGTTTTTTCATTTTTGATATAAGCACTTCAAAACCATCAAAAAAACACTAAAAAATATCAATTGATGTTTTTTCAAGTGAAACACACTTTTAAATCACATTCGAAAGCAGAAGCAACCATACTCTCAAACACTACACGATGGTAAAGTTACCAAAAGTAGAAGCTATCGCACTCCCAAACACTACAAGATGGCAAAGTTAATGTCACAGGGCATGCCAGCTAGATGTGGCATCTGGTTTTATGTCATTTTAGGTAAATGAATTTTGTGTAATTTCTGTTGGCATTATGCATTATATATTATGGCAAGCTCAGTTGCTGTACCTATCTTATAAAAAAACTATTTTGATGGAAAGGGAGCGAGGCCTTGCAATTTCAAGTAGTGGTTGCTGAATTATTTTGCTGCTATGAGAATCGGTGAAGTTGGAGGAGGCAAGAGTGAAAATGATGTCTTTCTGACTGTAGGGGTAAGGCATTGGCAGAAGAATTGGTGAGTCTAGTGGTGGCAACTTCATTTGAATGGCCTGGGTGACAAGGCAACTGACAGACTCAAATGAGTATTGGCTTCCAGTAAGAAAGACTGGAAAGGGGAGAATGAGAGAAATAAACAGACAGAAAACCAGTTTCATTTCCATTAAAAAATGTGGTGGTCCAGAAGTCGACTCCTGAAGCAGCAAGATTTAAAATTGAAAGGCTTAAAAGCCTGAAAGGCCAAAATGTGGTGGGTGCATATATCATTTAAAAAAACACTTAAAAATTAAAAGAAAATGGTAGTTATTTAAGTTATCTTTAAAAACTTACAATTGATTGGTCCAGAGCAAAATGGTGAAATAGGTGCATATTGACATCATTTATTATGTTCCTTCTCCATTGACCATCTATGGAGCATCATGTCCAAATGGTTAAGAGCACCAACAATGCTCATAACCATTGGTAGTTATTTCAGTTGGCCTAGTTGTGTGAACTACCATTTTCATGTCCAAATAGAATTTGTGAGGCTATGATGGGTGAGACAGTGGATGCAATGCAAAGTATAGCTACTAATTTGGTAGAATGAATGATTTACAGTGTATATCTGACTTCTATGCATTTCTATATGAGACATGAACTAGGAGGCATTCAGTTAATATGTTCAAATTAACTAGAGAAAATTATTGATTTTCTATGTTACCATTATAAGTCCAAATGCTGCATATAACTTTCTGTCGACGCGTGCATGAACAAAGAGCAAAATGAATTATTTGTCCTCAGGAAACAAACTTCAAAGAATGGAAGCTAGTGGTGCAAGAAATTTTCCACTTTATGGAAGTTGATAGTGCCTTCACAAATGTCAGGCCTTTGCGGTACTGTGCTCTATTTGATTCTCATCCAGCTTCTCATCCTTATTTGGCTCGTTTTCATGCGAGGAAGATTATAAAATTCAGAGATGCACTCTTGACAAGCTATCATAAAAATGAGGTAAAATATTTTGTAGAGTTTGTATGACTGCTTATTGATAGGTTCACATGGAGCTTGAACTAGGAAGCTGGTCCAATTAAGTGAGTTCTTTTTTAACCAGTTGCATTGTTTGTCAATTCAGGTTAAATTTGCAGAACTTACTTTGGACACTTACAGGATGATGCAATGTTTAGAATGGGAACCTAGTGAATCTCTCTACCAAAAGCGTCCAGTTGAATCAGTTTACAAAAAGCATCCAGTTGAATTGAGTGAAAATGGCACTGTAATTGATCATTCTGGAGCTTCTGGACTGATAGATATAAACTTGGCTGCAGATTTGACTGATCCATCTTTGCCATCAAATCCAAGGAAAGCTGTTCTTTATCGTCCTTCAGTGACCTATTTGCTTGCGGTTAGTTCTGAAGATCTTACATTATTAAGCTACCAAGCTCTGTCTTTATGCCTCAGTTGAGGCTGCTCTGCTTTCAGAATGAAGCAATTGCTGTCATTTTTGCAAGGGTTTTCTGTTTGCACTATCAGGATTTCCTGTCAACCTGGCCTCATGTGAATTTTTGCATTTCATAGAAAAAATTGTGTGATAGCTTCACTGACATAGAACGCAGCCATCAGTGTATGTTGTGGCAGAATTTTTCTGTGCAAGTAAACTTTGTATGACACAGTTACATCAGCTGTAGAACACTGCTTGATTTAACAAATCTTATAATTGTACGATTTAGTTTACTCATTGAAAACCATGGTACAATTATACTCGTGACTTAGTATTCCGAATGGAAGGTAAGGCATATTTTTATTTTTCATTCCTTCATTGGCATGCTATATGCTCCAAAATGCTGATTTCAGTTTGACTAAATTATTCACTCACAGGTTATGGCAACAATTTGCGAAGAGCTCCCTCCAGAGAGCATTATGCTAATATATTTATCAGCCTCAGGTTGATGATCCTCCATAAGCTAGTATAAGTCAACTGATTGCCTCTCATCATCCTAGACTAATTATCTTCATTAATCACTTGTTCAGGAAAGGTTGCTCGAAGTAATGTTTTTCAAATAGAAAGCTCTGGAGAATCAAAGAAATCTTCCAAAGACAGGATTGTCTCTGGAGCATACAGTGAACAGAAAATCTATGCACTTGAATCCCATTGCAATGGCAAGAGAGAGTCAAGTGACTACCATGACAGTTGTCTCTGGTTAGGTCCTCGGGGAAATGGTGGTGAGTGGCTGCAGTTCTTTGTTGCTCTTTCAAGTGTTCAGCCTCAGTTTAATGAAATTACTTTTTCACCTTCCTGTATTGCTGTTCCACTCTGAGAAGTGATGCTTTTGGATTTTCAGGGTCAAATGCCCTTTACCCTTGCGATATAATTCCTTTCACTCGAAGACCTCTTTTCTTGATTATTGATAGCGACAACAGCCATGCATTCAAGGCAGGTTTGTCATAACCTGTGAATAGGTTGTCGTAGAATTTGGATTTATTCTACAGTCTAGAGTATAGAATTATTTTTTTCTGGCTTGTGGTGAAACTGCATTTGTATTTAACACGTGACGATTTTGTGTCTACAAATATCACTGAACATGATGGATTGCATTCTATGCTTGCCCATTAATGTGGGCGTCTGTTTTGGGAGAGAGAAAATATTTTGTAGATTGTTCATAAAAGAAAGAAAGAAAGAAAGGAAAGAAAAACATGTTGCAGAGGATCTTCCGAAATTAAATATTTCATTAGTGCATGCATTGGAATAACTTGCTGTTTGCATTCATATGCAGTTTATAATTGCACTAGCTTTCATCAAACACAACTGCTGGATGTGACTTCCTATTAATAGTGTCAACTTTAATCATGATTATTTATTGATTTGTCTTGCATTTGTTGTAATTAATAAATTTGTTCATTAAACATGAAGAGCTGTATGTTTAGAGAATAATACCTATTGGTATAATGTACTTGAAAATTGCAACAGTATCTAAATAAGAAATTTTTTAGGTAAACTGCAGTGATTGATATATAAAACTTAACACGGTATCTAGAATATGCAAAAGCCAAGGTTTTGTAGTTCAACTGATGCACACGGCAGCTGTGTACCTGATTGATTTGAATCCCTTGATCAATATGCTAGTGCTGATTTAATTGTCGACCTCTTTTGTTAGCGAGTTTGATGGGATTCATTTATTCCTTAATCTTCAATGTACTGTGAAGGAAGCAGCTGGGCATGTATAGCCTCACCTTATAACATGCATTTAGATCGGACCCCTTTTTACCAATGCCAATTTGCCTTGCTGGCATATCTGCAAAGGGATTTATGAGGCAAATATTATCAATACTTCCTATCATTCATCTGCAGTGTGTATCATACCTTGGATTTTCTGCATCTCATCCTTGCTTATTTAGTTCTGGTTTATCCGTGAAGTTGTTTATTTGAGTTGTGGATGATTTTCAGGTCCTGCATGGTGCAGAAAGGGGAGAGCCAGCTGCCTTGCTTCTTTCACCTTTGAGGCCAGCATTCAAGAACCCACCTGCTGTTGATACAACACATAATGGAAGTCAATTTACCTTTTTCTTGACTGCTCCTCTGCAGGCATTCTGCCAGATGGTTGGCGTCGCTCCAGATTCTGATATGGTAAGTTGTTGGCTTAATTTCTTTAATTTGTGTGATAATTTTCTTATTCACAGTTTCTCTTTTATGGCTAATGACACTGTACTTTTAGGATTCTTACAATGATGCCGAGGAGATTCTTTCCATTGCATTCTCTGAGTGGGAGGTTATTCTCTGTACGTCAACAGGCCTGGATCTGGTTTGGGCACAAGTTTTATCTGATCCATTTCTACGGAGGCTTATTCTTAGGTACAGTTATCTCTCAATAGAAGCGAAGTATTTAGTAATCTGTGAAGTTATCCAATTGCATTTTGATGGTTCTTGATTTGTGGCTGAAATGGTTCGTACAACAATAGGTTGGCCATGTTGATGCGGGACCCTTTCCTTTTTCATTCCTTGCTCCTTTCCATGTAACGATTGTTTTTAGCTTGATATTATTGGATTTTAGCTAATCCTCCAACATATGTTAATGGAATGTGTCTCCAGATTCATATTCTGCAGATCCGTGCTCTCGATCTTCTGCCCTCCTGAAGATGATGAGCAATATCTGCCCATTTGCCTACCCCATCTTCCCAGTTCCGTCTCTGCAAGATCTGAAGCTGTGCAGTCAGCTATAATCCAGCTCGCAAATCACCTTAAGGTTGCAGATTGTTTTCAATTCGATGGCAAGGAAGCACGATAGAAGCGCGGGTTTCTGGCTCTCAAGTTCACTTAATTTAATGAGGTAAATAACTCCCGGGATTATACCAGTTTGGTTTTAAAGGCATTTCAATAGTATAATAATCTGGTGATAGAGCTTAAACTGCTTGTCAAGAAGAGAAAATTAGCTGAGCACGGTTGTTTCTGCTTGTTTAATGGCTGACATGCCAGCTTGCACGTTGTGGTTTGCTGTCTTAGGTGTATAATCTCAATTGGTTTATACTTTTTTAGGGTTGCTATCAAGCTTGCTGTAATTCTTTTTTGTACCTTGTAATAGAAGAAGATGAGGTTAGTCAGTCGAATGGAATATTTTTTTTCCTCTAAAAAATAAATAAATTAGAGCGGCTACGGACTGGAGAGGCACATGTAAATGAGCACTGGAATCCTTTCACATTGCTGTGCAATTTCCAAATTAGACCCGGCTTAATTGTTTTTGGTGCTCGTTGGTGGGTTCCGGCTGTGCTCACCACTTTTCTTTCCGGGATTTTATTCCCACGGTGATGAATGTAATGATTACTTATACTTCATGTTATTTAAATCTAGCTCATAAATAACTTAATCGTCTCACTAAAATGTATCCAAATTATGTCAGCTGACAAATTGAATGTAATTTTTATTTCGAGACAATGTAATTGATGTAATCATCCACGTGATCAATCTTCTATCTGTCTATGATCTATCTATCTATCAATGTAATAGAAAAATGCTCACATAAAAAACAGGAAAAAAATAAAGGAATTGAAATATTAATGAGGTCTTCGTTGTTTAGAAGCTGTATAGATTAGACTTGGATAAGTGCATGTACTATGTTACGAGCCGATTAAAAAAAAACAGGTGCTCAAATATTGTTCATTGCATATTTAAAAAAAAACAAAAGAAAAGAAAAGAAAAATTATGGAGTTTAATTTTCAGGCAATTCAATCATGAATGATAATTTCTTTTTAAATAAAATATAATTTTTTTTAGTCAATCTGAATTAGTAATTAAACTCGCAACTTAAATCATCATTTTAAAATAACTATATAGAAAGTAAATCGAATAAGGCTATGAAATTAATTTCCCAGCAAACATAATGTAAAAAGAATGAAATCGATGAAAAATCAACAACCAACAAAAACTAGCGAGCACTTGTTAAGAAAAAAAGGGTGAAAGTTGGAAGCATACACTCATTAAGAAATATATTGATAATATAATCAAATTATAAATTTCAATTAATTTCTAAACGGTCGAAATTGGACAGTTTGACTCAATTCTCGTATTTTCTAAGAGAAGATAACCTATTGCATTTGTATTTTAAAAGACTTCGTTATGCCATACAGTTCCCTTGGCGAATAGAATTCCAGAATCATGACTTCTCGATCCTCGTCACTTCTCTATAACCACATCCTAGCCGGTCATATCAGGTAGAGAAAACACAAATTAACAATATCTAAACCGTCCGATAATAAGGAGAGAAAGCACAAAGATATCCAATTTTACCCGTCCGATTCCTAACCCCACATCCCTATAAATAAGCCTTGACCATTTTCCATTCCGAAGTTTCAAAAATTCGAGGCGAATAAGGAGCGATAGATTCTTGAAGAGATTCAAAGTCAAAGGTGCCTTTTTTTGAATTATTCTACGTTTTCTGCTTTTTAATTAGGGTTTCTGGTTAGGCTCTTTGATCAATAGGGTTAATTGTTTCTTGAAATTAAAGTCTGCTTTGATGGATTTGGGGTCTGAATTTGTGTGTTCTTGATTCCCTATTTGAAATTGATGGATCTTTTTCTAAATTTACGGTATATTTGTCAATTTCGGTTCAATGAATTAATATATCTTGCGCTGCAATGATTACGATTGTTCATTTCAATTTTGAAACCAATTCAGGATTGTTCTTTACGTTTTCGTTTCGATGAATTCTCCCCCCTCTACTAACTGTGTTATCGATTCAAGTTTAATGTTAATTTGTTAACATCTGTTGAATTGTTGTTATGTTTGCTTTCTGATAATATGTAAGGAGAACACAGTTTCGTTCATGGTCTATTTTATGCGCTTGATCGAACTTAAGAATTCAGCATAAGACGTGGTTTTTTATTTTCTCTCTTTAGTTTTCCCAAATGTTGTGTTGGAGGCCTAAAGCGAGGTAGTAATACCTGCATGGAGTTGAGTAAATAAATGATGAATGTTGTCATTTTTCGCTTATATGGATGATTGCTTATGATGCATGTTCGTATACAGATGGCCCGTACCAAGCAAACTGCTCGTAAGTCCACCGGAGGTAAGGCACCAAGGAAGCAGCTCGCTACCAAGGTAATTTTGATTTCTTTTATTCCATTAGGTCTACTTGTGTCTTTTGGCCTGCTTAGCTTACTTTGAATTATGCTATTCTGTTGATTTCAAACCCGTGGTGTTTTCCTAGGCTGCTCGGAAGTCTGCCCCAACCACCGGTGGAGTGAAGAAGCCTCACCGTTATCGCCCTGGAACTGTTGCTCTTCGGTGAGTTATGTCCTTTTTGTATCGGGCTGTGCACTTGTTCATTGCCTTTTCTGATTAGTTATTTCTTTTAATTTATATAATGTTAACCTGTTGATGTTATGCAACCCAGTGAAATCCGTAAGTATCAGAAGAGTACTGAGCTCCTGATCAGGAAACTACCATTCCAGAGGCTTGTTCGTGAAATTGCCCAGGACTTTAAGGTGTGTTCTGTTAATTCGCTTGTGTTCCTGGATATGTGGATTTGGTGTTTTGATGCTAATGATTGTGCAATTCCTGCTGTGTTGGTGTTCAGACTGATCTGCGATTCCAAAGCCACGCAGTCCTGGCTTTGCAAGAGGCAGCTGAGGCATACCTTGTAGGGCTCTTCGAAGACACTAACCTTTGTGCCATCCATGCCAAGCGTGTCACCATCATGCCCAAGGATATCCAGCTGGCTAGGAGGATCAGGGGTGAACGTGCATAAGGGGGAAAACACTGTTCGTTTTAGCAGCGAAGATTAGGTAGTAGATAGATAGGCTTGGTGGTAGTGGTGTTAGGCTGTGCGAGTGGAAGGTGTTTTATCTTGTGGGGATGTAAACCTTTGATATATTTTATAACGTTGCGAAACTCTGTTTTGCTGCTGTGTTTTATTTAGTGCTCGCATGAACACATGCTCTATTGTTTTGGATCTTCCATTCCTAGTTCAGTTTTTCGTTGTCAATGGGGAGGATTTTATTGAAAACTAATTGTTTGTGGGTTTCCGTGTCTACTCTATATTTTCTCAATGTTGGAATTTGCGGTGGTCTGTTGTGGTTTGAGAGGGCGATTGGGAATGCAAAAAAGTGTAATTTTTTCTTTGTATTTTTATTTTACATTAATTTATTTTTTATGTGTTTAGATGGGCTGTTAAAAATGATTTTTAAGAGTAATTTCAGAAAATGTTTTGAACATTGGTGATTTTTTTCGTAAAAACAATCTCATATTTCAATAGGTTTTATAGCCTGTTCGGAAGTTGATGTTGTTTTGTGTTTAAAAATATATTAAAATTATATATATTTTTATTATTTAAAAATATTTTTTAAATTATAAAATATCTATAAATATCATTTTTTTTCAAAATATTTTTTTTTTAAATACTATTGAAATTCAGATTCAAACACTAAGTGTTTATAAGTGTATAAGAATCTAAAACTCAAATCTTGATTTTTTTATTACCAGATAAATAATAATAAAATTATTACATCAGAAGATGTGGTCTATTTTAAAAAGACTGGACGAGACAACGAGTTGTGCATTCTTTCAAAAACGAAAACTTTGAACGTGACTTTGCTTGCCAGATCTAGCAGCATTTAATCTTTGTTTTTTTTGTATTGTTCTTACATATAAATCTTAATTAATATTATGATATTATCTTTTTAATTTTTTAAATTGTTTAGTTTTAGTTTTTAAAATAATAATTAATCTTTGTAATTGTTTTTTTATTTTATTTCATAATGCTTGGAATAAACTATTATAATTTATCCAAAATCATTCCCTCCTATATTTTATATAAACAAGTTGCATGTGCATAGTATATTTATAAAAACAACAATTATTTGTTATGAGCAGCAAGAATTAAGAATAAAAAGAATTAGCAGTATGAAATATTTGTATCTGCATTTGTTTGATTGAAAATCATCACTTAAATATTTAACTAGTGTTAATATTTTTTTTGGTTTATAAATATTTATTTTATTGAATATAAACAATATTTTTTTCTAAAGCATTTTAAAAACTAATTTAATTTGTTATACTACCAGCAACAGTGTAACGTGGGTCAGAGGGGCTAGTGGCAAGAGTAAAAATAATGAATTTTTGTTTGCAACACGAGAGCAGGCTTCCTCCTATGGCACGTCGTTTACTATTGTTTTCAGAGCAGCAAATGTTTCAATTTTTGGAAGTCTTCGCCGGCCGTGTCAGGCCGGGCTATTGAGAATGTGAAAGTAATTAATTGTTTTTTAAAATGTCATTTTATATAAAAATATATTAAATGATCTTGAGCCCTTTAAAATATATATATATATTTATACTATTCTTCTTTAGCTAAAGCCTCTAGTTTGGCATAGAGGAAAACCCGCCACCATCGGCTATTTCTTACCCATCTAAACTTAACAAACCAAATCCAACGCGCTCTCTCTCTCTAATTTCTCAAAGAAATATTATTTTTGAGATCCTTGTCTTGACATTTCCAAATTTAGAAGATGCATGGTAACTAACATGGAACAATTCAATAATGCTGTCTTCCAAACAGAACCTATGCATTAGCTGGTTATTTCCTATGTGATCTGTTTCCTTTCTTATTTCTTTGAAAATTCCATGCGTTAGTTTTCTCTTTATTACATGTCGTATCTTTATATATATATGAACCATTCAAAGCCAATATATTGTTTCTTCCTCTCTCTGCTTCTTTAACTTCTAATATATAATTCTGTGGTTTCATGCATATATCTGGCGTGGTTGCAAAGTCCTCGGAGATTTCATTGAAATTCATTAGAACCCTTCTTTGACTGTATCTAAGCATTTTTTCTTCGAAACATAGCGAAGGGAACGAGCAGACATCCAACTCAATCTTAAATCTATCAAGTCCCTCCAACAACAGCAGCCCTGAAAGATCACATACTCTCATCTGAGGTAACAATCCTGTTTTCGTTTCCATTTTTTATTCTTTCAGTTTCCTGTGTTTCAGCTTTTGTTGTTATTCAATATCTATATTCCTTTGTAGGATTGCATTGAATTCTCCTTTGTCTGTGCACGGATGTCTAATATGGGGCAAGGAGATTTTCATGCCTAAATTTTCGTGATTCTGATAGAAACCAAACAAGACTTGTAGGATATTATTCGATCATTTCTTTGATTTGATTAATCACACTATTCCCAGAACTTTTTAGAAAGTTCTTGAAGTATATTTTTTAAGAAAATTTAATTCTCTGCTGTATGTAGCCTGATCGTATTTGTTTTTGTTTGCTCAGTTTCTGTATTAAAATATACACATTGAGCACCCGAGTTTCCTTTTCGATGATTGACAATGGATTTTGGCTGCTCATTTTTGAGTTTTATTCCTTGGATTTCCTCCCTTTTTCTATTTTCCCCTTGCTATTTCTTTCCTGCTCTACATCAAATTCTCCTCTCCAATTACCCCGCAATAGTTCGGAATTCGAGTCAAGGTAGTTCGTATAATAATCATGTGTTTTTGTTCTTCGTCGTAGCTAGAACGGAATCTCTTAGGAGTCGCAAGATGCAACAAGATAAGGGGCAAGTTGAAGGGGAGCTGAGGAATTTGAAGCAGAGGTTGAACGTAGCAGAGAGGGAAAGAGATAGAGCACGTGACGAGCTCAAAGAGATGAAGAAGGTGGCTGATGAGTCGAATGCCAGTTTAAAAGAAGCAATGTCTAATGGGAAGGTTGCTGATATATTTGTGGAACTCAATTCAGTAGTGGAATCATTGTCAAAATCAAATCAAGAGTTGAAGGCCAAAGAAATGGCACTCACATCTTTGAAAGCTGAAGTTGGAAAGCTACGAGAGGTGGAGGCCAAATTGCTAGAGAAAGATCAATCTTTGGAAAAACTGAACAGGGAGTTAAGTAATGTTAGATCAACTGAGGCACGTACATTGGATTTATTATCCCATTCCAAGAAAAGAATTCAAGAACTTGAGGCTGAAGTACAGAAAGGAAACGAAGCAGAAACGAAGCTGTTAGATTCATTCGCAGCCCAGACGAAGCAGCTTGAGCAGACCAAGATACTGCTTGAAGAGTCGAAGCTTGAGATTACTTCCCTTCGCAAGCAGGCACGGGATTTGGAAAAACATGATGGAGATAAGGTTTCATTGCAAAAAGAATTAGAGAGTCTCAAGTTTGAACTTCACCTGGAAAGACCGAACCGGACTGATCATGTTCAGGAGGGCGAAAAACATTCAGCATCGAAGACCAAGAGTCTACTCGAGGAGATGGAATTGCTGAAACGTGAGCTGAAGCTAGCAACCGAAGCAGAAGAGAACAGCAAGAAGGCAATGGATGACTTGGCAATGGCTCTAACAGAAGTTGCAGCAGAATCCACTCAAACAAGGGAGAAGCTCGAGTTAACCCAGGAAGAGCTGCAGCGCTTCAAAAAGGAGGCAGGAATTCTGCAGGAGAACATAAATAGCTTGGAGGACAAGTATAGAACTCTTTTGAATGAAGAGAGGAAAAAAGCGGATCGATACAGAGACACAGCAGAGAAGTTGCAAATCGAGGCCGAGGAGTCGCTTCTGGCATGGAATGCGAAAGAGACAGGCTTTGTCGATTGTATCAAAATAGCTGAGGAGGAGAAGTCATATGCATGTGAAGAGAACGGTAAACTTCTTGAATTGCTTGGAACAGCCGAGAACATGAACAAGATAGCTAAACAAGAGAATCAGAAGGTGCGCGATATACTTAAACAGGCTCTGAATGAAGCTAATGTTGCAAAAGAAGCTGCTGGAATTGCCAGGGATGAAAATTCCCAACTCAAAGATGTCTTGGCTGAAAAAGACAATGCTCTGGTTTTCATTACTCAAGAGAACGAAAACCTTAGGATCAATGAAGCTGCAAATCTCGAGGAAATTAAAGAATTGAAGAAGTTTCTCTCTGAAGCATCAGAAAAGGAGCTTAAAGTAGAAGATAAGGAAAACCATCTCAAGGAAAAGCCACAGAATGCACAGGATAAACAGGACAAAGATGGCAATAAACTTGGCCGTACATACAGTTTCAGTCTTAAGGAGCTAGTAATTCCAAATAAACACAAGGATGCGGGTGAGAAAATCAAAACTACAGATGAACAGAAAAACAATGACGAGGATGAGGGCCCTGAAAATCCTGATCTACTCAGGGGATCAATATTTGATAAGCAAACAGAATCACTAACCGCAGCAGTGCCTCGCAAGAAAAAAATCACAACTGTTGGAGAAGAAACAAAACCGGGTGATTATGACTCCGAGGATGGGGCTCATACCAATGATCCAGAGAATGAAAGAAGCTCTACGAGAAAAAGAGCATATTTACGTAGATTTGGTGATATTCTACTGAGGAGAGGAGGATCCCACAGAAGGGGACAATCATTTGGTGGTGAATAACCATCTGTACTTGTTTTCTACATGCATTCAATTTTGTTTCAGTACTGGTATACATAGTCTATATAAACTCTTTTTAAAATGACACATACGAGTAGGAAAATCACGTAAGAGAATATTTTTGATGTCAATATGCCTAATGCTCTATTATCATCATTCAACAACGAAAGATAATAATAACCGTACAGTTGCTTGTTTAACCCTAAAAGCTGAAGGTTCCAGTGTAGCTTCAGATTTACCTTGCAGGTCTCAAGTTCGAGTCAGGTCGTGTTTATCTTGTAATAGTATGGAATAATCAGAGTTTTATTCGCTTAACCTGTACCCACAAAGAATGATTAAAAGAATAAAAAAAACAAGTAGGGTTTTACAAGAGCAAGTGCCTGTGGCTGTACTCTAATGGTCATATTTAGAGGCTTTAAGAGAAATAAGCTGGTTTTATAAAAGAATATACATGATTGGTAAGTAAACACTAAGGTAGTGGGCATTGAGCTATGCAATTATATAGAGCTTTTGATTATGAAGAAGTAATTAGGCTTATCATTATTATCATAAGCCATTTAAAATGGTGATTTGTTGTTACGGTCCATGGAATAAAAACGATTAATAATATAAGTTGCAATTAGAAAAGTGTCTTCCTGCTAATGTTTGAGAGGTCCAAAAAAATTAAGCCTATTTCAATAATCTAACGATGTTGATGTTCAATAGAAACACATTTGTTCATACATATAAGGGCAAGCTAAACGATGTTGGATTTCAAAGGTCTTGAGAGTAGAAAATATGATCATTTTACTTGGATGGTTCAAGGATTAGTAGGGATGTCATTTCTAAAAACAAATGGAGAAAAAAAGAGTCAAATTTGGGGATAAAAAGGAACACATACAGAGAACAAATAACAAGAACAAATTTGGCAGCTTTATAGAACACGGTAATCGCAGCAGCAAGTTGTTTCAGAATTACACATGTAATTTTATAATAAGATGAACTTCTTATAATTAAAAGGAAATGAAATTATAAATAAAATATAAATGATCCTTTATGGTAAGATAAAATTCTTAATGATTCAAGGTTAAACAACCTCAAATCTGTTAACCAGATAAAAGATCCAGTTCTTACGAGAAAATAAAAAATAAAAAATAAAAATACTTATCCTAAATTTGATTGATATTTTTAACAAGAGGTAGGTAGGTGGTTCCTAGTTCATTGACTTCATTCAATGCTCGATAACCATATGAGTTCTCTCCGTCCATGGCTCCAAGCACTTGAAAGCAACTTGGGCTACGCGCATACATTTGTTTTTATTATACATTATATTCTCGGATCCATTTTTATTCTCATATTGATTCACCTCAGCCCATGAACTCATGATTAAGGACTTAAAGTTTAATCATATCCGAAACAAATGCTCTTGGATTCAATATTGGGAAAGATATTTGATAATTATCACTTACGCTATAATAAATGCTGTCAAGGATATATAATAGTACTAATTATAAGGTTAATCCTAAGGAGTAATATTTATCCATTGAGCGGATAGCGTGGCAAATGTAAATCATGTCTCCCTCTTCTACACCGCCATTAAAACACCGCCAATATTCGAAACCGTAACCTCACACCAATACACGCGCGCGGGCGAGCACACGCTCTCTCTCTCTCCCCGTCACATCCCATTTCCATTGCTCCTCTTTTGCCTTCTTTTCTGGGTTCCCTAGCACCCTGTTTTTTTATCTTAAGAAAAAGGAAAACGAAATCCTCAAACAATCCAAGCTAGACGCAGAAGTGAAGTTGAGAGCTTGATCATAAGATATCGAGAGAGAGAGAGAGAGAGTTCTTTTCGTTCTATAACAAGAAGAGAAATTAACCATGTCATACGTGGTGGGGGTAGCTTCTCAAGAGAATCACGATGAGAACAGCAACGATCGGCTAGATTTGACTCGCCGCATAGATCCAACGTCCACAGATATGCGTCTCCCTCGTGAAACTTTTCTCAAAGCTGCCATTTCTCTCAAGAACCAGGTTTGCATTTTTTATGTTTTTGCCTCTTTACAGGACCTTGTAGTCCTTAGTTCACAAGTTCTTGTCGTTTAAAAAAAAAAAAAACTCGAGAAGATGACTCGAGCTAGAGAGTTTGTCTATTTTCTTTTTCTAAAAGTATATAAAAAAAATGGTAATGCATTTTGCCGTCCGGAACCCATAATTTTCTTCAGTTTTGGCCGGATTAATCCATTTGTAGATGAGCTTACAGTTTTTCCGGCAATCTTCATCTCTTAAAAAAATATTAAGTTTGCAACTCTTTTTTGTCAAAAAATATATCTTTTTCTTCATTGAAATTAAAAGTTTACATATTCAGTAAAAAAATTTCAACTTCATGTATCTAATAAAAGATTTTAAGAAAAGAAATTGTATTAAAAAAAAATACAGTGCGCATCGTGAGCGTGTGATTTGGGTTAGCGATGGCAGATGAATTATTGTGTTGTACTATGTAGGTAGCTGAAGTGACGTGGAAAAGAGATGGTATAACAGACACGGGTATTGACCCGACTGTGTATACGGGTCTGCTCGGGACAGCCCTCGCCTGCTTGCGGTCGTACGAGGTTACCGGTAACGAGCAGGACTTGCTATTGTGCTCCGAGATTGTTGACACATGTTCCGTTTCCGCACGTGCCTCCTCTAGGTAAATTATAGGCTGTGACCCAGAATATTCCCGTATTCGTACTTCATCAAGTCGACAGGAATTATGGTATTTGTGTCGAGTTTCTTTTAAAAAAAACATTTTTTGTTTTGTTTTTAGATTGTTATGGTAATATGGTATTATAAATAAATTTTATAAAAATGTAAAAAATATTATTTTTATGTATTTTCAAATATTCGTAATATTTTAAAAAGTAATATCTACAATTATTACAAACATACTTTAGATCTTAAGAACAATATTTAAAGAATTTAAAAAAATGAAAAAAAAATTGTACTCAAACTAGTGGATTGCTCTAATAGCTGGCCATTAGGTTTCAAATCTTCCCTTGTTTCTTGTATTTTGTTGAATTGTTTTTTGTTTTTTTAGTATGAAACCGGCATTGAAAAACAAATTAATGAAAAGTATTTTTTCAGCTAATTCTTGAGTACTGATAATTTAGAAAAAAAATATTTTAGAGAAAAATATTACAAGCAGTGTAATTCTTTTATTGTCGTTATTTTTGAGTTGTGAATGAAAAATAGATTTTTTTATAGTAAAAATATAAATTGCTTATTTTCCAAGAATTATTTTTCCATCCAAGAAAACATTGTTGGCAAAACAAATATGCTCTAAATTACCATCAATCGTCTAATAATGGCACACATGAGTTGTTTGAACTTTGAAGTGAACGAAAATGCTTAGTTTGGATATATAAAAGTTATGTTAAGAGTGTCACTCATTAAATTACAAAAACAAAAGAGCAATAAATATAGTTTTTTTTTTTTTTTTTTGTGGTTAGGTATGCTGATTAAAGGCTAAATGATGTTTTTTTAACAGTGAGGCTGAAACACTCCCACATCTAATCAATTAACCTCACTCTTGAATGAGTGTCGACATGAATGATGGATAAGTCTTGCCTGTTCCTAGTCGATGACATGCCTTTATTAAAGTTCCATTTTTGGTGGTTGTAATGTCTCCGAAAATCTGCATAAACTAAAACTATCAAATCGTTGTAATCAAAGTTTCAGATTTCTTAGCTGTACCGTCCTAATTGCACGATAATGATTTTTTCTTTAAGTTCAGTTTTCTTTTGTCGTCCCTCTTTCTTTGATATGGTTGAAGTGGTGGGTGTGTAGGCACATCACCTTCTTATGTGGAAGAGGAGGATTATATGCAATTGGAGCCGTGGCTGCTAATTACAAGGGGGACCGTAGAGGACGTGACTTCTTTGTGAATCTTTTCCTTGAGGTACCATCAAATATATCCATTTTCATCTCTATCAATATAATTCCTGTCATATTCATGTGGTTGTATTTATGATGTATTGGTGATGGGTTTCATAAAATATTTTTAATTTCAACACATGATACAAAAACATAAAAAAATTAAAAAAAGAGAAGATTTTTGGAGACCTGTATTTTGGCCATACTTCCAAATAGGTCATAGTAGCATAATATCTTGCCTACCCAGAAGAAAACAAATTTAAGATGATCTAGGAATATCTTTTGGAGCCATGAAAGATGCTCGGTCCAAGAATCTCCTTCATGAAACCCAATTATATGAGCTAGCTGTTTCACATCTCCTTGCACTTGACCCTTCTCTTCAGAGAAGAGCTTTTAATGAATTTTTGTTAGAGAATAATATAAATGACTTCACCTCTTAGGTGAGATGAGATAGTTCTTGACAATTTCTTCTCTGTGGTTCTAGATCCAAAACCCTTCACAGCAGCTAACACTAACTCTACATTACTTTCTTGAAGTTTACTGGTACCCTAGGCCTTCATAAAAATGAAAAAAAAAAATAATCTTACAATCACAATTGGATATTTCAAGCAATATGAGCTAATAATCACTCAGCTTCCTATCTCAGACCTAACACTAATGAGACGACTGCTTTAAATTGTTATTGTGGATGCCTATATAATGGGAAGGCATCGTTCCAGGTCTGGTCCAATACCTCTATCTTCTTGTCTACATGAGGTGTATTTATTCCTTCTTTTTGGGAATGTGGTCCGGTAGTCTGGTGGGAACTTAGCGTAAATGCTTAGTCCGATGCCAAGTATGCAAGCAAACAAACTAATCCTGTGCATAGTGTCTTCGTCAACTCCAATTTGCCTTGTTTCCGCATGTTGAAATGATAGATGCCTCCTATGTTTGGTAAGAGTACACTGTTATGACTCGTGCTATTCTATGATACAAGCTTATAGCTCACCTTAGTGGGTGGCGATGCCTATGAGTCATGGACATCAATTTTGGCCTCCGTGGCTCAATCTGATACAGTTGGCCTGTTCGTCGAGTTATTAGCTACGTTGCCTCTGCCCTTTGGAAGGCAAAGAGTTGCATGCACCGTCGATTATATCATGAACATCTGCGCTTGTTCTGGATTTCATTAGACATTTACTTTTTTCTTCACTTCGGTGCTTGGCAGCATGGCTTTAATTGCCAGATTATTTATCTTAGTATTGAACACTTTATATTAATGCTGTAGTAATCTTCTCATACGCTTTTCTTTCCAGCCCTTAATTTGGAAGCGGCAGTAGTTCCAAACAGAATAAGATGTTGATATTCCACAATTTGAAGGGGTCCTGCTGTTTCATGAGCTGTTAACTTTTTCGCTATCAGGACTCTTTCTCTTATGTTAGAACCTACAAGTACAGTATCTTTATGGATTATTGATGGGGCAACTTGCCTCATCATTTTCTAAACCATCAAATTTAAAAATGATGTTGATTTTTCATCCAACCTAAGCTTCTTGACTTCAACAAAATGATGATGATTTCTCACCTAATCTATAACTGGGATAGTTTTTGTCAACTGACTTAATCCAATCGATGACAACAATCTTACTATATGATTGGTTGATTCATAGGTTGCACAAGAGAGAGCCCTTCCCGTTGGGCCCGAGGAAGGTGGTTTTGGGATGTCCTATGAGCTTATGTACGGGAGAGCTGGGTTTCTATGGGCTGCTTTGTTCATCAACAAGCATCTCGGCGAAGGGACATTGCCTAGTGATCTTCTTATGCCTATTGTTGATGCTGTTTTAGCTGGGGGGAGGGCAGGGGCATCTGATAATGCTGCTTGCCCACTGATGTACAGATGGCATGGAACAAGATACTGGGGTGCGGCCAATGGCCTTGCTGGAATCTTGCAAGTGCTACTTCACTTTCCTCTCTCCATAGACGATGTCGAGGATGTTAAGGCAACTTTAAGGTACATGATGAGCAACCGGTTCCCTCACAGTGGAAATTACCCTTCAAGCGAAGGAAACCCGAGGGACAAATTGGTGCAGTGGTCTCATGGTGCAGCTGGCATGACCATCACCCTCTGCAAGGCATCTGAGGTAGGCAATTGATGCTCAGACAAGTTTATTTGACAGTGTTTGTACATTTGGACCCATCTATGGTGACAATTTTACAAAAGGAAAAAGCTTCTTCTATCACATATTATGACTTTGGTTTAATTTCAGACATTGCACATCAAAGCTGCAAAAACTGCTGACTTGACATGGTACATTGAACATATATGCACCTAGTAATTGCATTTGAAAGTACGAATAGGTGGAGATTGCAGCTACATTATAGCTGCTGATAGTTATAAGATGAGAAGACCTAAAGAGTCAAAATGTTCTGGTGTTTAGTGAAATAATTACGTTTCAAAATGAGAAACATATATTTTGAATCCAATAATTTTATCAGTCTGAACATCGAGGTTGAATTGTTGGTGCTAACAACTCTTTCTGTTTCTGCAGATGTATCCAAATGATAGAGAGTTCCGAAATGCTGCTATAGAAGCAGGGGAAGTTGTTTGGAAGAGCGGGTTAGTGAAGAAGGTAGGCCTTGCCGATGGTGTGGCAGGAAACGCTTATGCCTTCCTTTCGCTTTATCGTCTTACTGGAGAGAGCTTATATGAGGAGAGAGCAAATGCATTTGCAAGCTTCTTGTATCATAATGCTAGTGAACTTGTGACCATAGGGCTTGCTGATGGAGCTAATCATGCCTTTTCTCTTTTCCAAGGACTAGCCGGAACAGCTTGCCTTTGGTTTGATCTTCTCAAACCTGAGAGTTCCAGGTTCCCAGGTTATGAACTTTGAGTGAAACAGTTTATCTGAAATCTACATTTGCGTGTGGAATTTAAGGCTAACATGTATGTAAGAGTGTAGTACCTTTAACGCTCTAATTCTAAATATGAAGAAAACTTGGATATAGATTTCTTTCCAAGGTTTTACTTGCTACTGATTTGCGTCATCTTGTTTCTAAATGGTTTCTCTGTGCCGCCTTGCTTTTTGCACCGAATCTTGTAATAACTCGAGCAAGTACGTTATACCGATGACTATAGGAAGGCCGAGCTGTTGAAGAGACGATTTGAACACCATTTGTGTCTGGTTTGACAGGATTAGACATGACTACAAACACCATAATCCTGGATTTCTGAGTTTTTCTTCTTATGCTCTTCAAACTATTTCCCATAGATCCTCATCTTTAGCTGGGTGAATCTACCAGCATGCTCTCTGTGAGCGTGTCTTTTTTGTGTTTTATCCCAAATGGGAGTGACATGATTACAAGAGTTTATGATAATTGATGTTTTAATCACTCACTTATGTCTATAAAATATATTTTCTGAAAATAAAGTTTTCACGTATAAAAAAAAGAGAAAAGTCTGGGGTTGTATTTAATTTGATGCAGTTGAAATGATTTGGTGGCCGTGCCATCTCCACTCCACTCCACTTAACCAAACCAATAAGGCTACATGCCTGATTGGAGTCACTTGTGTGCGATCATGTGATGCATGGTGGCCTGCTATTGGAACAGCTGCTGGCGTGCGTTGTACTGTAGAAATTCATCCAATAGTGAAGTTGAAGAACTAGAACTCAATGCTAAAAACTTATTTATGGGTTGATATTAATGGTAGGACATTCTCATACTTTGACCAGCCATTTTTTTATTAATATTTTATATTTGTAAAATATCAAATTATATATAAAAAATCAAATGACCCTTAAAATAACTTAATTATATATATATATATTTATAAAAGATCCCCGGAAGAAAACTTTATTTTTGTCTCTTGTTGGTTGTAGATCAGTAATTTATTAAAATATCCTTGGACGGAAGTTAATATTTTTTTGTTTTATAAAGTTAATTAAGTATTTAACTATTTATAATAGAAGTAAAAAGTCAGGTTTATTCTTAATTAATTTACCAATTATTAATATATTCTTAGAAAAAGAGAAAACACCTTTTACTAGGTCAGTGTATGTTTTTTAAAATGCCAAAGTGACAAAAGCACTGTTCACTGCTACAATTCTCTCATCATTTCTTGTTAATTGCTACAGTGATTTATCAGTTAGCTTAGTTTTGTTAATTATTGAGCTGGCTCTCCAATGCAATCAACTTCCTAATCAAATATCAGTCGCCACATATTTCGAGCTAATTCGATCCTCCCTGTGATCTTGGATTGGATGTATCTGCCGGGAGAAGCCATTAATCAGAAAGAGGTTCCGGTGGCAAGAACATCCGTTTAATCTAGTCGTTGTTGTACTAAATCCAAGGAGTATTGCAAATGATGCGATACCGTGAAGCCATCACACCCTCCTCCAATTCACGAGTCAAAGTGAAGCCGTGCTGCTCGGAGAATGATCGTGGGGGCGGGGCGGGGTGGCTGGTCGGCTGTTTTAGAGGGTTTAACGATGGCTGCAAAGCACACGTGTACGGTTGATGCGGTCGGTTGGTCCAATAAATCAACGGAGGAGTGCTATTTTCATTCAAAATATTCTTTGACGCAGTCATGAAACCGAGGACTTTTTGATGGTTTTTGGATAGGGTTACGTCCAAGTCACTACCACCATCACGAATCCAAGCGGGTTCCTTCCGTAAGCATGCTCAAATGGATTAGCATGGCTTCAAATCATCAAAATTACTGAACAAGCAAAGATAACTCGGTGAAAATAACATTGAAAAGTACAAGCATGAGGATTTGTTGCTAGAAGAAGCCAACTTCGCCGCTGCCGAGGTACGAAACAGGAGTGTAATAACTTGAGGGAACTCCGTGTTCAAACTCATTCCTTAAATGTGACGGCTGCCGGATTGTTCATTTGCTCGGTCAACTGTAAGAGATGCATAACATATCAAGCAAAGATTTGTCCATTTGCTGGGTGGTTCGTTAATAGACGATAAAAAATATATTCGGAGCAACTTATATTTGATTTTTATTTTTCTTTGCAAATAGTTTTTAAATATTATTTATAATGTAGGGGTGTTAAATTTAATAGGAACAGTGACTTCTTATTTATTATTAAAATTATCATCTATAATTTAATCACAATAATATCATCCACGAGCACAAATTATTTTTTAAGCTTTTCATCAAAAACTTCTTTCGTTGATTTCTCTCCCTTTGGGTATCTTTTATGTTCCAGGTTTTAAAGGCGTTGTGAGCATTTCTCCACGAAACCAACCTTTGTAGCAGGTTTTGGCACCTGGGCTCCCTTCAAAATACCAGGTTTTGATTGATTTGCCAAATATTCTATATATATATATATATATATATATATATATATATATATATATATATATATAGCACCCACGGACACATCGCTAGCTTTGGTTTTGATGTTGTTTTTATTACTGTCGGGTTATCAGAAAATTTTTCATTTTCTTTTAGGGTTTGTAAAGATAGAAGCATGGATCAACAGACATGGATGATACCCCCGTGTTCCAGTCACCGTCTACAAAGCATTAGGATGTAAGAAGAATTTCCCAAAACAAAATCACAACAGGTTTCCTTTTATTTCCAAAATTATTAATCTAAGATAGGTAAGTATAAAAATAATTAATATCATAATTTCAAAATACAACTCGTTGATCGATTCAGGAAAACCCTAGTCACAAGTCTAATTAATTTAGGTTAATCCTAGTTAGTGTAAAAATAAAAAATAATTACTATCATAATTTTAAGACTCGATTTGAGGATCCACTTAAAGCAAGCTCGGGTCATGAGTCAGGTTGATTGTTGATCCCAATTAACATAAAAAAAATAATATTATTATTATAATTTTAAAATTTAATTCATTGGCCAATCGGGGGCAAATTCCAAGTTGTTCCATATTAATATAAAAATAAAAATTATTATTATTATTATCATTGTAATTCTTTATTTATTTATATTTTAAAATTTAGACTAATTTAAGCTCAGAGTCGGCCAAGTTTGAGATCATTTTTTTTTTAATTGTCTCATCTTACAGTAATCAATCGCTACCTTCCTTTCCTTGTCTGCTAACACTATTCTCAGCTTCCAAAGACTTTTACTTTCATTTTCTTTTGACGGTCGATTAAGTGCAGGGCACTTACCCCAAACATTTCGTCGGGGCCAGCTTTTTCATTCGTGGCCATTAAAATCTATGGAGATTCTCAACGCAAACAAATAAAGAGACAGACAGAACCAGAGAAAGAGGAGAATATATATCAGATTAGTTGTTCTTCATAGTTTCCTACTTTCCTTCATCGAGTTATTATAGTTAGCTAGCTACCAATGGAACGTTACGAGATTTTGAAAGATATTGGGACAGGGAACTTTGGTGTTGCTAAGCTAGCTAGAGAGATAAAGACTGGTGAACTCTATGCTATTAAATATCTTGAAAGAGGGCAAAAGGTAATCTATGTTTAGCTTCATGATTTCTCTCTGATTTTTTCATATTTCAATTAAAAATGTTTCCTTTATTTTTATTTTTTTTGTATGGGCTGTGCTAATTTCTTCATGTATGAATCTGGACCGGGAGACCCTTATTTTTATGAAGTTTCTTTCAACTTGGTGCTCTATTTTATCTGATGGTAGTGATTTTGGAGTGCTGTTTGGTTTATGCAGATCGATGAGCATGTTCAGAGAGAGATTATGAACCACAGGTCGTTGAACCATCCCAATATAATTAGATTCAAAGAGGTATGCGAAGTTTCATGTATTTTCTTCTAATTAGATTATAAAAAAGTAAAAAGAATTTTGATTGAAAGAATATCAATATGTATGGGAGTTCAGTTATAATCTATCCAATTTCTTTCATTCAAAATGCAAGTCTTAGGAAAGGAGAATTCACTGTGCAGGTTCTGCTAACACCAACTCATTTAGCCATAGTCATGGAATATGCAGCTGCCGGAGAACTTTTTGAGAGAATATGCAATGCTGGTAGATTGAGCGAGGATGAGGCAAGGATAGCATAGATCAGATCATTTTTCAGATTCTGACGTCTTGTTTATGTGGATTTTAATCATTTAATTTTTATCAGGCGAGATTTTTCTTTCAACAACTCATATCCGGAGTCAGTTACTGCCATTCCATGGTACTAATTCCTATCAATCTTCATTTTCGATTAGTAAAGACACACAGTCCATGCTAATTCTGACTCTGCCTATCAATCTTCAATAACTAATCAAGCACTCTCTTTTGCTGTAGCAAATTTGCCATGGAGATCTGAAGTTGGAAAACACCCTCTTAGATGGAAGCTCTGCGCCGCGTCTCAAGATATGCGACTTTGGCTATTCCAAGGCAATGAACTTACTGATTTGCCTTGCATGGAAGACACTTAATTGTAAAATCCAAACAATCAATGTTTTACCCCCATTTTGTGCAGTCTTCTCTGTTGGATTCCCATCCCAAGTCTGCTGTGGGAACACCGCCCTATTTTGCTCCAGAAGTCTTATCAAGAAACGAGTATGATGGGAAGGTATTTGAGACCATTTCAATCTTGTTATTGCTCCTCTCTTTCTGGACCAACTTGGTCACTTAACCCCCAGCATTTACTATTTGACTATTCGAATTGTAGATTGCAGATGTTTGGTCTTGTGGGGTTACCTTGTATGTGATGCTGGTTGGGGCTTATCCATTTGAAGATCCTGAAGATCCAAGAAACTTCAGAAAAACAATCCAGGTTAGCTAACAGCTTTAATATTAAATGACCCCATCGCTCTCATAATTTGATTTGTTACTAAAAACAGAGTATTTGACCAACTTCAGCGGATTCTCAGTGTCCAGTACTCCATTCCAGGCTTCGTTCGAGTCTCCGAGGAATGCAATCATCTTCTGTCTCCGATTTTCGTAGCTAATCCTGAAAAGGTAATGGAGAGAACTTTCATTTGCTGGTTAGCGCTCTATTACGTGCTGCTAACTGTAGCTCTCTCTCTCTCTCTCTCTCTCTCTCTCTGTAGAGAATCACGATCCCAGAAATCAAAAGGCACCCTTGGTTTCTGAAGAACTTGCCTGTGGAGTTTAATGAAGAGGAAGGCGGTAGCTTACAAATTGATGATTCAAAAGAGGAATCACAGCGTATTGAAGAGATTTTAGCTATGATTCAAGAGGCTAGGAAACCTGCAGGGGGTCACAAAATAGGTGGGAGCATGGATCTTCATGATACAGATGCTGACATAGATGATATATATAGAGACGAGTGGTGATTTTGTTTGCGCGTTGTGAAATGCGAGCTTTAAAATCACGCACAGCTTTGCTTTACTATCCCAATCTTACTGAGAAGGAAGTTGATTTTGTTTGCTCTGATTTTCTCTTTTTGTAAAATTAGAATAATATGACTCTCTTGGTGAGAGAGTTTTCAAAGTATTTTTTTTATTTAAAAAAAAAATATTTTTTTTTCAAATTACTTTTTGAATATTGTTTTAAAAAAACAATATATCTTAAATTATTTTTTTGAGTTAAACTTGATTTTACCAATAATTCAGGCTATTTTAACATAATCCAATTTGACCCGTTCATATCAATTTAATCCTAATAAATTTATTTATTTTATTAGAAAATATAATAACAATATTGAAATGTTTTTTATTTAAAAATAATAATTTGATTTGCATCGCAGGACAAACCAATAATGTAATACATACATAAAATCTTAAGATTTAGAATATTGATATAGAACACAACAATGCAATATTTTTTTCTTTCTAAATAGAATTAAGTTACAAATTAATTTGATTAACTGTGTTTTAAAATATTTTTTGCTTGGAAATATATTAAAATAATATATAGTTTTCACTTTTAAAATTTACTTTTTATATCAACACATCAAAATTATAAAACTTGCTAGTAAGATTCACAATTTTTGTCTATGAGATTCATTCAGTGTAAGAAATTTATCAGAAATAAATTCAAAAATCGCTTATTCTTAGTATTAACATTATTTGATAAACAATTTCAAAGTTAAGAATGATAGAAATCACTTTCTTACGAAATTGGGCCTAATTGGTTTCAACAACATAAATTCTGGCCTAATTGGATGGTTTAATATTATATAAATAAGCTTTAAAATTATCTAAATTTCCATAATTGTGCCATATTATTGTTTCATAATTCATCTATTTATATATAATAACGTTTGGTTGATATTAAAAAAAAAATTATAAAATTATATTTTATTAAAAATATAATTATGAAAATAAAAATAAATTTATTTCTAGCACAACTTTAAAATAATTTTTTATATTTTCAAACTGTTGCTACTATCTCCATCTTTTCTTTTAAAAAAGCTGAAAGCCGAACTTCCTCTACGGAAATCATATATTGTTATATTAATAAGTAAAGCCCAGCAATATATTAAGCCCAAGAGCCCGAAAGTAAGCAATACTACCATACATCCCTCTTTGACAAGGTCTCAAAATAAGAGTCCTGGTCGCCGCTCCATCCCCCCATCAAAACACAAAACTGACGGGAAAGGCCACGTGTCCTCATCTAAACCAAACTATACATTTAATGAATTGATTTAAGCCATACGCAAGAACCCCCCCCCCCCCCCCCCCCCCTCCATATAAAAACAAAAGACAAAACCCTAATTCGCTACAACACAGAGACAAACCCTAATAGAGCAGGACGAGACACTCTCTCCTTAACACAACTTGGGTGCTGTGTTGTGAGAGACTCCGTTCAAAATGAAGGTTCAATTTTCAATCTCTTTTACTGTCCTTTTCTCTTTATCAAATCCCTTACTTGTATTCTGAGCTGCTGTTTTCATTGTTTTTTTATGGGCAGTTTAACATTGCAAATCCAACTACTGGGTGCCAGAAGAAGCTTGAAATCGATGATGACCAGAAACTGTACGGATCTCTCCTTCTAGCATTTCATTGGTTTTGCTTTCTTGTGTAGATAAGTGTGTGTTTTGAAATTTTTGGAACTTTAAGTGGTTTCCGAGCTCAAGAAATCCAAATTGAGCTTGTTAAATACGGCGCTAGTATGTGTATGGGAAAGCTTTTTCTCTTCTCAAGTCTTAAATGGGTACGTGGGTTTATCTTAATTCTTAACTGTGTGTTTCCATTTAAGGTCGTATGGGTTTATCTTAACTGTGTGTTTGCATTTTAGGTCAGCAAGTCTTATGGAACTAAAAAGTAGTGTTGATTTTCATGAGGTGCATTATAGGAAATTAGCGTATGAAATTTCGGGGTTTTATGATACTCCATTTGGGTTCTGGTCTCATATATTTCTTTTTAGGGGGAAACTACAGTCTAGTTTGGCATAGTGTATCCTGAAAATACGATGAATATAGTGTAATCGAAATGTATCTTAATGTCCATCTGTAGTTTTTAGACCTCGAGGAAAAATACGCACTGGAACTGCAATTTTAATCTATTTTTCATCCTTCTAATTTTAATTGCACAAAAATTCTTAATTATTTTTAGCAGTTCTGATCACCAATGTGGTTTAGTTTTTACAATTTAGTCTTTTTCACAAAGCATTAGAAGTCCTATTTGGTGTGTTTGATCATACTATCCCCCGGCAATTATTGATTCACTTGCTTCATCGAAGTGGACTTATTGGAAAACTTTCCCTATAGTTCTTAATCTTTTATTATATTTATGGCAGGCGAGCATTCTTTGACAAGAGAATCTCACAAGAAGTCAGTGGAGATGCACTGGGCGAGGTATGCTTATGCCAGAAGTTGACTGGTCGAGCTAGTGTATCAAAGTTGTATTTTTTTTGTTTTCTGATGTCAACACACCTGATTGTATTATACAGGAATTCAATGGTTATGTATTTAAGATTATGGGAGGTTGTGACAAGCAAGGTTTCCCCATGAAGCAAGGAGTTCTAACTCCAGGTCGTGTTCGTCTTTTGCTGCACCGAGGTATGTGGATTTGTACCTGGGCACGTGTTACTAAGCCTGTGGTATTTGGTTTTTCTTTTGCAGGACTTAGCTAATTCGTTTACAATGCTCATTAACAGGTACACCTTGCTTCCGTGGATACGGCAGGAGAAATGGAGAGCGCAGGAGGAAGTCTGTTCGAGGATGCATTGTTAGTCAAGATCTCTCAGTTTTGAACTTGGTCATTGTGAAGAAGGGTGAGAATGATCTGCCTGGCCTGACTGATGTTGAGAAGCCAAGGATGAGAGGTCCTAAGAGGGCATCAAAGATCAGGAAACTGTTTAACCTCTCTAAGGAGGATGATGTTAGGAAGTATGTTAACACATACCGCCGGACATTTACAACCAAAGCTGGTCAGTTGTTCTCATTATTCCCTTTGTTATTTATTTTTTATTTCATTTGAATTTGATAAGGAACTGAGCATTAATTACCACCAGATCATGATCTAGTGAATTTTCGCATTACTTTTAAAAAATAACAAGGCATCTTTTTTCTGGGTCTACAGGTAAGAAGGTTAGCAAAGCTCCCAAAATTCAAAGGTTGGTTACTCCCCTGACTTTGCAAAGGAAGCGTGCAAGAATATCTGACAAGAAGAAGAGGATCTCAAAGGCTAAGTCTGAGGCAGCTGAGTATCAGAAGCTTCTTGCCACCAGGTTGAAGGAGCAGCGTGAGCACCGCAGTGAGAGCTTGGCAAAGAAGAGATCTAGACTATCTGCTGCCTCAAAGCCCTCAGTGGTGGCTTAAGTGTTTTGTAACTTGGTCCATGAGTAATGTCAGTGCTGAATTTCTTCGATAGCTCAAGGTAATTTTTGCTGTTCTTTGGATTGTTGGGGTTAATTTTTAGATATTCAATGATTCTAAGCATCTGGGTTTTTTGTTTTGCTTCCATGATATTGTGGAATGTGTAACTGTCTTCATTTAGATATTTTTGGCTTATTAATCAACTCTGGATTCATGCTACTTAGATACTTGGATCTCAAATTTACGAGGTCTACATGGTCACGAATCAATCTTATCTGAATGTTAAATTGTGTTTGGTTCCCTTCAGATCACATTCTTATCTGAATGTTAAATTGTGTTTGGTTCCCTTCAGATCACATTCGCCAGTTTTTCCTTGAAATAAAAAATCAATTTCTTTCTTTCAAAACCTTGGGAATTGATTGTAGGATCTTATGAATTCCCAGTCAGGTCAGCTGGCTGCTGCCATCCAAACATCCTCTTCCATGGGTTGATGTTAAGACTGGAAGTATGTGGATGACTTGATATTAAGACCCTTCTCATTTTGTGTGCGTGTTAGTTTATTGCAATTGGAAGGACCTCTCTTCCAGTCACAAGAAACGCAAGTCAGCACAAAGAATTGAAATTTTAATGAACTGTACCTTGTACAAGGTCTTGCTATTTGGTGATGTATAAACTTTGGAAAACATATCACCCACATGTAGTTGGTAGGTTGGGATATAGTCATTAATCGGCGGTTTAAATTCATGGTTTTGAGTTGTTATCTATAGGGAATTGAGGTTGAAAATGCCTATTTATTCTTGTAAATATATACGTCGAGATCATGTGGAGAGGAGGGGTAGGGTGTTTATTAGAATCTCCTTGATGTGGTTATATTTACAGTTTGTTTCTACGGGAACTCATTCTGGCAAGCGCTGCTGTACCCTGGCAGATCTTATGATGGGTGTTTATTTGCCTTTCCTCTCTAGTCTTTGCCTGCGATGAAACTAAGCCTGTAAATTCAAAGATTACAACTAGCTTGTTGGAATTGTGAGTCACAAAACCAATTGATCATTTTGTGTTTCTAGTAGTAACACGGAGTCCATGTTTCATACTCCCGAGCTGAGAAATCAGGACCAATAAAAAAATCTCAAAATCATCTCCTCTTAAAAAACCCTCGTCTGAGGTCGATCATCGGGCAGCACCTCCCGAGGTGCATGTCTAGCTCCAGTTCCTGACTTGAGATTCGAGCGGCGGTGGCTTCAATATCCGTTTAGCGCTCCAGACAAGGTTACTCTTTATGTTTCTTTGCCAGAAAAACAAATTAAAATTACTATTCATCGCTGGTGCCATGACTTCCGTGTCATTCCAAGAAAAAAATGAGGGGTATCTTAATCTCTTACATGACCTATTACTTATTTTTTATTAGTTATTTGTTGGGTGTATACGTGGCTTTTATTTTTTATGGATAATAAAATGACTTAAATACCCTTAAATTTATTGCCGATCAAGGGTATTTAAGGCCTTTTCAAATAGGGGAAAAAGATATATTTACTTTTGGAGTCGAAAAAAAAGTAACACTTCAGTTAACAAGTTGTTTTTTGTTTTTCATTAATTCCATAAGCATTGTCGGTTATTTGGTTTTTAATCATGTTATTAATTAATATTTTAAAAGTTGTTGGCGTCACGTGCCCGTATTTTTTGGGTGGCACATGTCCTCTAGTGACCAAACCATGCCCTCCTAGTGGCCAACTTCTTTTACTCTTTGGTGCAACAAGTGTTGATGTAGGTGGAGCGATTTATTGTCAGTAAGTCTTTCTTTGTTTGTTTCTTCATCTTTTCTCTCTCACCCCCCAAAACATACAGTTTAGTCATCTATGTTTTTAATATTTTTATTCTTTTGATTTTTTATATTTAATATTAGTTCTTTTATAAAAGTTTTATTTGTTTTTTATTCAATTCTTCAATTTAGTCCTTTTTTTATTTTATTGTTCAATATATATAAGTGGTTTTATAGTTTTTATCAACTCTTTTCTATCAGGTTATCCTGATTTCATGACGGACCATAAGTTTATGGGTCATACCGGGTTGATAAAAATATAGTTGTAAGGTGTGTGGGTAAAAAGGATATGGTAAGAAAATAAGTGTACTTGTTGCATTATTTCACATTACTTTCTTTTATCATGTGTTAAATCAATGACAAAATAAAAAAACAACATAAAGATTAAAAGCATAATTTGATTAACAATTTATAAGGTGTTTGGATTTTCTTATTAATAAAATGTCATGACTCTTAGTTTCTTGAATTAAAATGAGTAGAGTACAATATATACTCCTAAAACATAAAAGAAAAAAGCTATAATTTACTCTTAAGTTATAACAATTTATCTATCATATCATAAAAGGGTTTAAAAGATTTTTTACTAGTAAATTATATGGACTATCGTTAAAGACTAAGATAACTTGTGGTCTGTGATAACTTAACTCCAAATTAAATATTGGAAATAATATTTTATTTTTAGATAATCCTTATATAAACTCTAAACAACTCTACATGTCTAGTAGAATTCTTAAAATTCCTAAAAAAATAAATTTATTATTTTCATTGCAGGAATATATTTTCTCGTACAAAATTTAAGCTGAAACCTGGAAAGATGTATTTTTTGGAAGACGAAGTGCATGCTATGGTGGGGGGAGAGAGCGATTCGGTGTGGAGGGGACCGGGGAATCAACATCCTAGCCATTTGGGCCGGCACAAATGTCTAGGATTTTCTTATCCTGTACCATCAATCACCATCCCTCTATTTTCGCCCCTGTTGAAGGCAGCAAGGACAAGTTGCCGAAATATCTCTTCTCGTGAATATTCTTCGTGGTGTTCAAGGGCGGTGGGGGCGGGCCTAATTCTGGTCCTGGTGCAATGTCTTTCAAAAGTAACTCTCAGCACCACCGTCCCTTTTGGGGAACACATTGACCAGAAGGTCCCAGCCCATGTCAGTTGTCACCATTAACCTGTGTCAAAATGGGTTCATGTTGGTGGGTAGAGATGATAATCTCATATTCTTTCATCAATTAATCAATGGATTGTCGGTCTTTATCAACACAGAGTTGATTTACTAGCTGGTTTGGTAGCTTTATTACCTCAAAATATCACAAGTTAATGCAAATCAAGTTGCCATTGCATGTTTTTGGCTAGAGCTCATATAACTGTGTTCCACTCTATTATATAGAATGGGATGAACGTTGGTGATTTGAAGGTTGGCACAGTGTTAATAGCCTAATAATTAATGACGTGGTCATTCTGGGTTTTCTCATTAAATTTAAAACATCCCATCTCGACTTCAAGGTTCGATCCATGGGTTAATGAAGCAAGCATGGTAGCTTAATTAGGTTTTGGTGTTAATTTCAGGTAGAGATGCTTCATGCCTGTGACAAGGTTGGTGGTAATGTTCCGGTTGCATGGATGGATGATCAGAACTTGCCGCCATGTTTTGTTGAAAGATTTGCATTTGAAGTGGTGGAGCTCGGTCCTGAAGCATTCATTGATTCTGCAGAAAACCATGCAAGGGATCGAGTCTTCACAGTGTGGCTTTAGCAGTTTGACAGGTTTGGTGTCGTTTAAACCTAATAAGAGAATGTTTTTGCGACGGATCAGTTTACGTGCATCAAAATTAATTCTTAAATCTACTGAACATTCTATAATTTTAGTGGATAGATAAAACATCGTGGGAATGACAGACATACAGAAAGAGAATAAAACCTGGTCGCAGAAAAAAAAAACAAAAAAACAAAAAAAAAAAACAAATCCCTACCCCCTCTATATCACGAACTCATTAGATCTTAGGTAAATGGCTTTGATCAAGTGAAATGTATTTTATTAGATCTGCATGAACCTGAATATTTTATTTCTGATTTAGTAGTTCAAAAATACGAACTTCCCATGACTGAAACTAACTTGCTTGGAACAAAATGAGAGCATGCATGGAACAGTAGGGGGATGTGCCCATGAGAGCATGCTGGTGTCTTTCTTCCTTCACTAACCTATTAAAATACATATATAGTTTTATTTATTTAATATCTTATAATTGGGTAATGTGAAAAATAAATTTTAAGAAGTAAAATATTTTTTTTTATAAAAATTAACTTCTTATAATGGCGCTTCCAAACCGCCCTTGTTAACCCTTCTTCTAAAGTGGGCCAGCTGTTCCCAATAATTGTCGCCTGCTTGTTTGATAGCCTATAACTCCTGTGAGCACTCTTTTGCTGTCAGAGTTTTATTGGAAGTACTGCAACCCTTCACTAATTTTGGACAGTGATGACTATCGCTCCCGGTTCCATGATGGCAGATTCGTAGTCACTTTTATGATCGTGGGATTGTGTTAATTTATGTTTTTTTTATATATATATATTATATTAAAAAAAGATTTAAAATGAGATTTCTAATATATTTTAATGACTTAAACATGTTAATATTAATTAATAAATAAATACAAATATTTTAATATATTTTCAACTGAAGAATATTAAAAAAAAAACATCAAGCGCTACCATACCAAGCACAAATATAAAAGGTGAAACATATACAAATACTTTATTACATATAAATTGATTATAAAAAAAAAATATAAACCACCTTCATCGGAGGTTTTTTTCGAGAAGGATGGAAATGAAGGGTCAAATAAAAATGAAGTTAATTATTAAGGACAGGAGATATATGAAGAGCGAGTAGAAGATAAGAGAAAGGAATCCATCGCCATCCTTGTTAACTTTAAGTTAAAGAACTGTCTTATCATCATGTGTTTCAGTCTGAATTTTGATTTTTGTCAAATTTCACAAATAAAAACTTATCCTTGTCATCTGAATGTCCTCAGACCTTTTAATCCAGTGAAGAATCTTATATAAACATGGTATTAGGTGGTGCTCAATTGGCACCATGAATCAACATTTTACAAAATGCTTTTTATTGAAGAAATTATTTGACAGTGGATGGATATGCTTCTTCTCCCACTCAAATAAAAGCGAGACTGGTGTGATAATTGTTCGAAAAATCCCACTTTTATAAGATCTTCTGCGTCACTACACTCCATAGCTATCTGAACTATAGCAGTGGTAGAAGGATTCCTTGTAAACAATTTGATTGTGTGGCAGCAGAAGAAAGATTGTGGAGCTCTCATGGCCTCATGTTGCTAAAACATATTTTAACATAGATAAAAGGGAACGTAGACAAAGGGCAGAATCAAGAAAGTAGTCTTCCAGGAGTAATATTGAAATTTTCAAGATGATACCAACAAAGGGCATCTTTTTTGACGGATAAAATTGATAGCAATCAATAATCCCACTTAAAAATTTGATCACAATTCTAGCATTATCCCAGAAAACATTTTTCACTAGATGAATTATATTTAATCTTATTGTATTTGTATGCTGAGCCTAATCTCTCCCTCAAGACACCAGCAGTGCATCAACAGGCCGGCTGTTGGCAATCCTGCAATTGCTTCTAATCTCCCCAGGCCGGCCGGACTGCAGGTCACCCATTTTTATCATGCCCTCAGCGAAGGCGTTAAAAAATGCCCGCTGGTCTTTGCTGAAAAGGGTTACATATTTCTTTGTTTCAGGGAATGTGTAAAGTGTTTGATCAGAATTAAGAAACCCTCTCCCAGCAACCAAGTCCTTGAAATATCTGTTGTCAAATATAGTTGGTGTTGCGTCCAGGTCTCCTGTCACACTTTCATCTCCACCAAGTGGGCAAAGCCTGTTTAGCTTCTCTTTATACTTCGGCTCAATTGTTGGGTCAGGCTTGCCGGAGCCTGATTGGTTATAGAGCCTGAAGACTATAGAGAAACACCGAGCCTGGCCGATAGAATGTGATCCTGAAAGGGCTACCATATCCTTGACAGACAGATTGAACCTTTCAAAGAGGTCTATGAGGAGGCTTGCATTAGCTCTTGGACTAGGCATGATATTGTCGGCATCCTCTTGGCTGGCTGTTAAGCTGTCTTCTCTCCCCAACCTCACCTCCCAATCAGGTCCTCCACTCTGATTCAAAACAAAGGATAGAATGAAGAGTAAGGTTTCAGATAAAAAAAACCCAGTTCCTTAACAAAGGGTTCTGTCTGACCAGGTATTCTGAGATTTTTCTCTTCGTTACTTCTAGAGTGGAGGTTTAGAATACCGGCATCTATAACATGTCACTATTAATCAAACCTCAAGCCACTAGATTTCATGGTGGAATAGTGCAGGGGCCCACTACATTTGAAAGGGAGGTCTAGAATACAATTATTGTCAAACTGTGAGCTTTCAGAAGCTACAATTATTGACCCTCTATGATTTTTCTCTAGCAGACTGGATTGAAGGCCACATCCACAGTGCTTGTGACCAGATGCTCTCAACGTTAGCAAAATTGTGGATATTTTTAGCCTAACAGTAGTACTCTTCTCCTAGGAAGGGGACCAGAGGAGGTCTCAAGTTTGAAGTACAGTTCTGGCTGGTCCTCGCCATAATAAACAAGGAAAAAGGGGGGGGTGAAGCATGACCTTTTTTAAAGACTAGCTAGCTATTGCTACGCCGTTGTTTTCTTCAAATGCATGGATGGTAAGGGACAAAAGTTGGACACAGAGGACCCATTTCGCAGAATATCCGGTGAGCAAAAGCTTACTGCCAAGGCGGCTAGGCAACCCAAGATCCAATTGTCTTACGGCGAAGTTGTTAGTACCATAGTGGTACATTAGGTTGTAATTTTGCCCTATAAAGCAAAAAAGACCGAAGTTTTACATCACGGGAAGAAATTAATTACCAGGACAGCAGCATCTCTAGAGGCCATGATGATTATATCTGCACAAGAAACCATGCCTGGACATACCCTCTCCAGCTCTTCCTTGATTTCATCGATAACTTCATAAGACCTTAAAGAATCTATGTTGGACAGAGAAAGCTTCTCTCCTAGCATGTTTGGTGTGTCATCGAGCAGCATAGAAGCATCACAACCCTGTAAGATGAAGAAGAGGAGGAACCCATCAAAGAATGCCGAATCGAGATCCTTGTGAGAGAAAAATAATGCAAGATTGAAATGGAAACATGTGCAAAGTTTCTGGTGTATATAACAAGGTTTACATTAACAAAACAATCATGGAATTGAAAACGCATGACTGAGGCAGCACTTCTTGGTTCTCTAATCATGTTCCTCCTCATCACATCCTTGACTATGAATTCAGCTTCCGGGCACGTCTCGGCGTAGAACCGAGGCCGGAGTGGCGCAACAGAGGCAGAGGTGAAGGCGATGGACACGAGCAAGAGAAAGGCTGGAAGGGGAGGAGACATTTTTTTGTTTTTTCAAGCTCTACAGTATCCGTTGATAATTTATGGGGGAGAGTTGTGGGCTATAGTAAGTTGGTGCTCAGCAGATGGACTTTTAAACTTGTTGGAAATACGTATCATGTATGTATCATCGAGCTATTACCTTATTTTATAATTGTCGTGTATTAAAATTTTAATATATTTTCAAATAAAAAAAAAAAGCATCATCTATTAAACCAACACCATCAATCGTGGGTATCGATTATCTAGTGCGCGGGTATCAAGATATTACAGGTTTTTGTTATTACAAAAGGAGGCAAGATAAGCCAAATGGCTGTTGAAGTTGGAGTGAGAGGGATGTCTAACTGAAAGTGTGCTCCTTAGGTTTCTGTGGGGGAAGTGGAGCGACGGGTCGCTGTTGATTGGGAGCGTCAACAATTGCGACACCCAAGATGCCCTTCCTGATTCTGGATAAATATCAGCGGGCTCAGTCGTCTGCCACCCTTTTTCAGCAAAAGCCATTATTATTATTATACCTTCTGAAACAAAACCAGCTGCGCTCATCGGCTTGCCAGCAAAACATAGCTAGTTTGCTTGCGAGCATGGTCAAGTAGATGGATTCCCATTTCAATGACTTTCCTTTTACGAAAATCCCTGTTTAATTTGAGCTGTCTTCTTCTTGGCTTGTACCGTTGATGAACTGGGTATATTTTCATTCATTTTCTATCGAAGGTCCACAGTCCTCGTACAGATTCTTGATTTTAAATTATTTTTTCTTATTTCAACAAATTCAATCTCAGAGAGCAGAATGTCCAGTGACTAGAGCAGCGTGCGCAAGTTCATGTGAGGATCACGTGAGCATTTATTCTATTTTTCTCGCATCTTAGTCTGGAAAGGTAAACACCAACTATTTATCCATCTGTATATAAACATTAAAGTGGAATTCATAGTGGAGCCAACTATTGGAAAGTATTATGGTGTCGTGTGCCTATGGAGGAGTCAACAAAGAAATCATGTCCACGGAAACACTCGAAGAGTTTACAGTCATGTTTCTTTTCCCTTTCGTTTTCTTTTGATAGAGGTAGGTTAACTCGTTCGAATTCTAGATTTAGTCCTACATCCACCTATATAATCTCAAATTTGTATTATATAGTTACACGAGCATCAATATAATTAATTAATCTAATAATTATAATAGCTTAAATGCCAATAGCTTGAAAAGGAATACCTGTATTTATAGAGTGATTTGAATTCCCATTAACTACACGAATTAGAGCTTCTTGATAATAAAATATATTTTTGGTAGTTTTGATTTATGGGATTGAAACTTCAAACTTATTAATCACAAAGAAAATTACAAGTCTATTTGAATATCATTTGTAAAGTTAAAGTCTATTTTTCTTTCGCGCATACCGTTATCGTCTACTAGTTTCAAGCTTGAATAGCTCTAAAAATCTCATGAAACGATTGATTTCAGTTCGAGGTGTTGATTGTTCTATTGTTAATCTACCTTATACAACCAATTGTTGGATGCTTCCATTGATTTCCTATCAATTGTTGACAGCCTCTCATCTTTCAGGACTCTTTTCACAATCTCACATTCACAAGAGTTGTTATTGCATTTCCATGCTTAAATGCCAAGTAAAATTGGCCTCAAATTATTGCTGCCCGTCACCAAAGTCAAAAAGGAGATGGTCATCCCACAGAAATGACGGAATGAATTCCAGGTTGGGCTGACGCCTGAGAATGGTCTCATTTATTCTCTGCATGTTACCTTGCTCGCAGGAATTTCATTTTGAAGGAACTTTTTTTTTTCTCTCTGTGCGTGAGTTTTCCCCTTTTTCGATGGCCCTGTATGCAAGTTACCCAGCAATGATGAATGAGATTAAGGGATGTGGCTTGGGGTAGGTGGGGCATTTGGTTAGCCCGAGACAAAGCTCGGCTCCCATTTGTTTTTTAATTATTTTGATACTATATTTAAAAAAAAAAAAAAAATTATTTATAAGAAAATAGTATTTTGAAATCATTTTCATGTATTAATATCAAAAATAAATTTATAAAAATAAAAAATATATATATTTATAAACAAAAAAACATTTTTAAAAGCATAAACACCAAAACACATTAAATCTCTCATGGGGGGCTGCAAAAAGGTCCTTCGAAACAAGAGCCGGAACCAAGTGGCATCATCAAGTATCGTCGCCGACCTCCCACTCGGCATAAACTATATAGATCCCCCCCCGACGTGTCGCTCTTTATTGGATTAGCCAGTGGAGCGGTCTTTATATATATACTGTAAAATAATAAAATATATTTTTATTTTTATTTAAAAAAAATATTTTGATATTTTTAAATTATTTTCATATTTTAATATGATTTAAAAAAATATATATTTTAATATACTTCCAAATATTACAGCCTCACTCCCAAACATATCCCGTACGTGTCGAAGGCAGGGGAACAAGATGAAGGCACTCTACAGATGTTGACATACGTCATGTCTTGAAGTATTATCATGTTATTACAAAACAATATATATTAACATATAGTTTAGACTTTAGACAGCATTCTTATGTATGTCGTCACATTTTGAAGGGGTGTGTGTGAACACTCCTTCCATATAATATAAGCTTTCCTTGCAGTAATCCTCTGAATTTATTCTACTGTCATTTTGTTCTTTAGCTAGAAATATGAGATTTGAAACCTAGCTATTATCTCTTCTTCAATTCCCTTGCAATTAATTTGAGGGTTTTTTTACTTGGGATTATGGAGTTTGATGATCGGGAGCTGTGAAAATTGGAAGACAAACCGATCAAATTAATTGACTTTTAGGCTGGAAATCGTATACTTTTATGTTACCTTTGTGAGAGCTGGCATGTGTTGTGAAAAGGGAAACTATAAAATCAAATCTTATAAGTCGTAAGCCCTAAAGGAGGCAGCTTTTTCGACATTGATTAAGCATGCCTGCCCGCATGTAATCTACTATGTGACCACTTGAAAGTGTTAAGAAATCAATCTCTTCTAAAAATTTAAGTGTATAAGCTAGATTTTATCATATGATTTATATTATTTTCTAATACACTCTCTTAAATGAAAGCTATTTAAGCTTGAAACTTACACAGACCCACATCACCTTGTGCTTAGTTTTTATCAAATAAAATGGAGGTGATGAGATTCAAACTCGTGACCGCTGAGTCAACAAGGTTCTGATACCATTTTAAAGAATTATCTCATCTAAAAGTTTAAGCTTGTAAATAAAACTCCATTATATGATTTATATTATTCTCTAACAAAAAAAAAAAGATAAATTTAAACATTGTGGCAAAATATTTGCTGTATGTTTTTTAGCACAAAAACAATTTAAAAATATTCAAAAATAAAAATAAACGAAAGTTAATTCCAAAAAACACCTCCAATTGCTAATTACTTGATATCTACCACGCTAGAAAAGGTGAAATTTCAATGCGCCGACTCTATAGTGAAGAAAACACAATTCAGTCGAACTCCATGCTAGCATTATAGAAGAGATGATGCTTCCGACTCGAACTCCACCATTCCCATATTCATCATCGTGAACCTTACAAAGAAAAAAAAAATCTATGAAAAAGACTGCAGGAACAGCCCAATCCTCCTGTGGTCGAATAATCCTTATCTTTGAATGAAATGGAATACACGTCACGTCGATTAAAACGTAATTAACAAGTTAATGACCGAAAGTGTTTGCAGTAATGAGGGTCGACTTATCCCATGTAATAAAAAATTAAATAAAGTTTAATACTTTTCATCATATTGATAGCTTGAATACATGATTTTAGAACAATATTAGACATTGATTATAAGTTAACGAGCCACAAACCCGTGATCCGCCGCTGAAATTGCTTATAGAACAGTATTAGACATGGATTAAGAGTTAACGAGTCATAAACTCGTGCTCCACTACTAGAATTAAATTTTTTTTTAATCTAGTTTTAACATATATAGTTTCTTGTTTTGTATTCCAGTTTTTATTCTTTTATTTTTTTCCTTAGTTTCGATCCCTTGATTTTTTTTGTTCTTTTTGAGATAGTTTTTAATTTTTTATTTGTATTTATACATCTATGCTCTTAGTTTAGATTTTTTATTTTTATTTTTATTAAATATAGTTTGCGTTAAAAAATATAGTTAGTTTAACTTTGGTGATGTAAAATGAGAGTGAAACTCTCTCTTATGCAAGCATACAAAAATTATTTTGTATTTTTGTATTATAAAAAATATGTGCAATATCCTTAATACCGTTGGATTTAACTGTTGATTTTTGTTCTATTAAAGGGTATTATGATCATTTTATTGTATCCAAAAACATTAAAAATCAAAAATACCCTAGACCCAAGGCTAAAATCACTATTAACTGGGGCATAAGTGGGAAAACACTGTAGCAACTAAAAAAATAAGAGGGTCCGGTAAAAAATAAGTAGATCTGGTAATTAGTCGTGGTGTTCATAAACTGATCCGGATACCCTGATTATACAAAAAATATAAGTGGGGAAAATGTAAAACAAAGTGGGTCCAAGAATTAGTTGTGGTGCGTGTAAGTTGGCCTGAACACCCCGGTTATAAAAAAAATATTAGTCGTGGTGTGCGTAAGCTGGCCTGGACACCTCGATTATCAAAACAAAAAAATTATATACGTGGCAAAAAAATTGTTGTGCGTGTAAGCTGGTCCGGACATCTTATATATATATATATATATATATATATATATATATATATATATATATATATATATATATATATATATATATATATATATATATATAATTGGAAAAAAATGTAAAAAAAAAAAAGATGGGTCCGAAGATTAGTCGTGGTGCGCGTAAGCTGACCCGGACATCTCAGTTATCAAAAAACAAAAACAAAAAAAGACAGCCTGGTAAAAAAAATGGAAGGGAAATCATTGTATCCACAGTGTTCTGTGAGGAAAACTATAGTGCAAGAAAAACAAAAACAAATGTATATGTCGGGGGGGGGGGGGGGGGGGGGGGATCTTAGTGCGTGTAAGCTGGACTGGACACCCTGATTATAAAAAAAAAAACACAAAAAAAAATGTATAGGAGGGGAAAAAAACAGGAAAAAAATGTAAAATAAAAATTGAGCGTGGAGATTAGTCGTGGCGCGCATAAACTGGTTCGGACACCCAGATTATTAAAAAAATAAAATAAAAGGACAGCCCAATTAAAAAAATATATATAAAAAAAAAAGTGAAAGGAAAAGCATGTGATGCTTTCCTCACACCATTTATATGTATAATTTAACTTTTAACAACACCCATATCGTTGTTTATCAAAGTTTTCTTCTTTTCATGATCCAACAGCATGTAAAGTTTGAAGAACTTGTTGTCATGTGACAGCGGCGGTGTTCATGGGGGGGGGCCTGCTCTTGAATCATGGAATAGTGTTCGTTTGCGGGAAAGTATTCGAAATGCTGTTTTATGCAGTCTGACTCTGCACCCAAATGTCTCTCGAAAAGCTTGCTAGCAACTTGTCATGATTCAATGAATCAATTAGTATAGTTCAATTTTGTTTCTTTTTTCTTAAAATCACACGGCATTCTGGGATTTATTTATTCCACACGCATATATTTGATGATGGCTTGTTGTATTAATTTGTTTTATATATAGTCTCAAACACGCCAGGAAGTTAAATCCCTGTCATGTCCCATTTTCATACTCGTTACATCTGTATTATATTCATGTAAAAAGATATTAATTGAAAAAAAAGAGAAGAATAAACACTTTGAACTATGCTGTGACTACTCTTTTTTCTATCCAAAAAGGTACATTACAACTTTAAAATTATTCTAAGCACAATCATAATATACAAACATAGATAATAGCACATAAGCAAGAGCAAAACATAGACTTCATTGACAAAGGAGGATTTTACTACTTTAACTGCGTATTCTCGACATAAAGTCTTAAGTTGGTGTTATCTAAACTGGAAAGCATTTTAAAAAAACAATAAAATAAATAAAAAGGTCTAATATATAAAAAATTGTTAGTATACTATGTTTTTTAGTAAATTTTTAACGCTTTTTGTTTGGTCCCCATCTATCCTTTTAATTTACGAAGAATGCCTATATGGGTTTCATTTATCACAAGGGAAGTAGATGTATTGTGGTGATCTTTGCCTAAAAGCTAGAAACTTTTTTCTCTTGGAAAACTTTTTCTCATATGCTTTTAGGGACGACTCTAACTAGTCTTCTTGGGCTACAACTCTTTGAGTTGATTCTTTATTTATTTCATTAATATAGGTGTCCGGATCAGCTTGCATGTATTTCGACTGATCTCATAAACCCTGAAGTTAACGACAACATAAACTTCACGGAGCTCAAATTTGAGACTATGGGAGAAGCAAACCTCTTAATTCTAAATTTTTACCACTTCACAACCTGCTATATGGTTTGATTCTCTATTTTTTGTTATCTCAGCATGAAGGTGGAAAAAACATCTCCTCATCAAGAGCCTTAGGGTTTTTGAGCTGCCTTCTAGCTTTTGATTTCAAAGACGCAGTGTTCTAACGTAACAATCTCCATTCTATCCCAATACTTAACAGCAAATCCAGATCTTATATCGCCCTAGCTTTTCGTATTGCTAGCCCTAGGTGAAAACTGGGAACATGGTGGCAATTATAAAATCTTGTCAACTTCAGCCCGGAAAAGAAAATATGTTGACGGGCTACATTGGGGTCAGATAGACATAAGCATTGGGAATGGGCTAGGATGATGGGTCCGGGTAGAGACATGAGCATTTAAGATGGGCTATGGTAATGGGTTGCGTTGTCCAATGGGCTAACGACGGGTAGTTTGTATGAATCCGAGATTTATTTATGTTTAAAAATACTTAAAGAATATATTAAAATATTTTTTTTATTTTTTAAAATATTTTTTTTATTCATCACATTATTTTTTTTTTTTAAAATAACAGTAACTATTGTTCAACAGGTACATCACCCCTTTCAAAAAAAAGAATTGCTAATGGGAGCATATTAAAATTTACAAATAAATACACCATGCCTCGATTCCTTGTTTAGTTGCTTGCATCACGTTCTTCTTGTTTACAATGTTGAAGATCACTGTCAACACAGTCACAGCATTAGTTGCTTGCAAAGCTGGCAGTCTCCGAGAAGAATAGTCCTTATGAGCAAATTCATTGGGATCCTCACTGGGCGGTTGAAAACTTGAAATATCTATTCGGTGTATCTCTCGATGTGTCATTATATTCTCTTCCTAATAGTGTAACGTGTGGCATTTCAAAATGGTCGGAGATATGACAGTGGTTCAATTAATTTCCCCTCATTTTCTCTCTCTCGCATGTTCAATCACACATCAATCCCTCTTATTTATATTTTGTTCATGTCAATCCTTGATTGATAATCCCTATTTTTATTCATGCTTATATGTATATATGCTCTTGGTTTTTGTGTTAAATTTGTAATATTTTTTATTTTGTTGAGATTGTATGTTTTGTTTAATTTAATTCTTAAATTTTAATTTGTGTTTGAGATCATTTGAAATGTCATCTTGCACTAGAATCACTCAAGGGTTCTTACTTTAACCAATATAATAACAATAATAAAAAAAAGCATCTTCTTGTCAACTGTAGGTATAAAGTCCCAAATGACCATCATATCCCTGCCAAACCTTACAGATTCTGTATAGTTGCGATCTTAAGCATGGTCAAAATCGTGACAAAAATAATGGGCAGTCTCTATATAAAACCATCTTGTCAAGGGATGGTGGTAATTATTAATAAAAACAATAATAAGAAACTGAAAAAATATAAGACAATCCATCATCCACTAGGGCAGCAGTCGTTATATACAGCAATTGTGAGATTCAGTGCAGGGCAGGTGGTGGCAGGCTGCCATCTGCTTCATTCAATGAATCAAAATTATTGCATTCACATCCTTCTGTAGATATTCAATTTAAAATTATATAGCTTATCCTTACCCAATTTTGGATCCCCCGTCAACTGCTATTTTTTAAAAGTAAAATAAATAAATCTAAACGAAAATAAAAAAGATTCACAATTTAATTTTCAAGCATAACAAGCTATGGTCTTGAGCAAAGTTGGAAGCTTATATGCACATCATTATACTCAAAATTGATGAAAGATGTAAATTTAAGATCAAATGAAATAATTATTGGACGAATCTTGATAAATATTGAGTGTAAAGCCATAATAAAAAAAAATATGCAATTAGTTAGCTTCTCTGGAATGTTTATTTATTTATTTATAACTATTTTTTAAAAAAGATATTTGAAATTCTTGCATTTTTCCCCCATAACAATTATTCATCAAATAACTAGAAATGGTAATAGCTAGCAAGTAGACAGAAAGCATAGATTGATTGGTTACACTACTACCTTTATGACGAGCAGATCAAGTTGAACTTGAATTTGTCAAAACGACAATAAAAGTTCCGTATGGAACACCGGTGGCCGCATTATTACCATCAATGGTAATAACTGCATGGAAGGGAACGCCAGCATCTTATAAACCTTTGACTTTACAAATTAGTAAAAGTAACACAATTTTCAGACATCAATGTCCTCTCTGGCCTAGACTATAGATTTGTTATATTACTGAACTAATTGATTTTTCTAATTACCTATTTATTAGGGCATTATTAGGGCATCAGTCCCATCAACCAAAGTACTTGGTTTTTCCACTGAATTGGCAAATTTATGGCAACCATTTAATTAATTACATACATCATGAAAGGCTGTTTTTCCACTTCCCTTCAACCTGGCCTTGTTTTATTTGGCTTCCCTTTCAAAATAATTTAGCAGGTTTATAAAATCTCAAGTCTTCATAGCAAGAAAAGAAGAATCTTTATGGATACAAGTCTTGTCCATCATCAATACACGTTATTTGATTCAAACCTAACCCCAGACCTGACCTTCTAGGTGCCCCTTTCTTTTAATTCTTCTCGTGCTGACATGTTTTCAAGCTAGTATCATGTTCCCTAGTATTTCTACAAAAAATAGCAAGTGCATAATAAATGACATTTAACTCGCCCAAATACACGGGACCTAACAAATATCATGTTTTACTTCTTAGCTTTTAAATTAAATTTAAGAGGTCCCACCATTACTATATATAAAAAAATATAGATTGAAAGAACTCCCGCTACACTTTTCTACATGGCCCAAAGTCAAGAGTATCCTATAAGCCAAACCCCTTAATCAATTTCAATACTTTTAATCTATTTCCTTATCATTAGACTCTTTTTTTTTTTAAAATCAAATCATTAAATTCCTTAAACTCTTTTCAACACACACGAAAAGAACATAATAACTATCCTAACAACCGAAAAAACTAAAAGTATCAAAACTAACTGTTTAATCGGGCAAGATATTATCTAAGTCAACTAAAATCCTGACATGGATTAAACTCGAAATCCCACCGGTCAGTGGGAGGTACAAAGACTAGGAATACCGGCATCAAAATTACCAGTCCTGCCACAGGGCAACAGGATATCTGTGTGCGCCTGGAGAAGTATACCATCCGCCATCCGCCATCCGCCTATTAATTGCTCACGACCTTTTGGATGCCTATCCTTGCTGACAAGTGGAGCTATATGCATTTCATTAAAATACCTTTGAAAGGTAATTTCGAGGCTAATTTTTGGAAATTGCGAGCATGTCATATTATCAAACTGGTCCCATTTTACAGATTGATCCGAGAAATTTGCACCCTGGAGCTTCTATATACATAAACAAGCGATCCCATAAAAAATAAAAAACTTAAAAAATAGACTAATAATCCATAGATTTAATTGACAGATGTTATATGTTATAAAATATGTGTGTCAAACGTATTCCCCACTGGTCTTCGTCTCCTGCCCAGTCGGTATTCAAAAAAAAGAAGCTGGAAAACGCTTTGGCCATCGTTGAATGACTGAAAGTCAAAGACAGACATGCGCACCAGTAATCGCCCATCACTTCGTTTTTGAAAACATCATTTCAAATCCACCTCGTAGACTGGTGGCTCCGTGTTCTAAAAATTATTATTTTTAAAAACAACGTCTTTACCATAAACAACATTAAGAATTAAGAATTAAGAATAAAGCTAAATCACATCGTTCTTTCACTGTAGCAATCCACAGTATTGCTACAGTTAAGGAATGATGTGATTTAACGATAAGAGAAGGACTGTCATAAGGAAATATAAAGATGAATAGGCTGTTATTGAAACTTTTAAAGTGAAGGAACCAAATAATTATTTTTTAAAATTCATAGGGCCAAATAAATATTTTTTATTATGACAGTCCTAGACACACAGACGGAAATGAGTAGTTCTTTTTGAACCAGGAGAGTGATTAATTGAGAAATTAATTGATTAATTTATATATATAAATAGTGTGGGGGAAAGTATGGTAGCTTTTATTACAGAATTCTGTGAATTGCTCCATCACTTTTCCTTGCCATTTTTTTTTTAATTGGGTTGTCCTATATATAAATAGTGTGGGGGAAAGTATGGTAGCTTTTATTACAGAATTCTGTGAATTGCTCCATCACTTTTCCTTGCCATTTTTTTTTAATTGGGTTGTCCTTTTTTTCAAAAAAAGAGGTGAACTAGTCAATTTATACGCATCATGACTAATCTCTATACCCATTTTTTCCCTTTTTTTTTAGTTATACATGTTTTTGGTTTTTTTATAACCAAGGTGTCCAGATCAGCTTACACATACTACGACTAATCCCCGTATTAACTATTTTTTAAAAAAATCTGTTTTTTCCCACTTATATTTTTTTTATAATCGGGGTGTTCAGACCCGTTTGAGCGCTCCATGGCTAATCACTAGACCCACTTTTTTTTAATTGCTATAGTGCTTTCCCGCTTATACATGTTTTTTTATAACCGGAATGCCCGGGTAAGATTACACGCACCACGATTTTTTTACCACTTATACATTTTTTTTTTATAGCTAGGATTTTCGGGCCAGCTTATGTGCACTACAACTAATCTTCGGACCCATTTTTTTTTTACATTTTTTTCTGTTTTTTCCCACTTATGTTTTTTTTATAACCATGGTGTCCGGGAAAGCTTATACGCACAATGATTTTTTTTCACTTATATTTTTTTTATAACCAAGATGTCTGAGTCAGCTTATGCGCATCACGACTGATGCCCGAACCCATATTTTTTTCTGTCCCCCCCCCCTATATATATTTTTTGGTTTTTTTTTATGAATAACTAGGGTATCCAGGGCAGCTTACGTTCACCACGACTAATCCCCGGAGCCATTTTTTTTTTACATTTTTTTTCCACTTGTACATTTTTTTATAGACAGGTTATTCGGGTCAGCTTACGAGCACAATGACTAATTCCCGGCCCCCTTTTTTTTGGAATGATGTGGGGAAATCATTGTAGCTCTCCTCGCAGAACACTGTGAATTGCTACAATGCTTTCCCGCTTATATTTTTGTTTTGTTTTTCCCCCTGCTTATATATATATATATATAACCAGGGTGTCTGTCCTAGTTTACGCACAGCACGACTAATCCCCGGGCCCACTTTTTTTTATAACCAAGGTGTTTGGGTCAGTTTATGCACACTACGACTAATGCCCGGACTCACTGAACACCCTTCAAGCCAGGTGGACAGGTAAGGCACTGTGGGGTGATAGGCATGGATAGAGAGAATCGAACCCGAGTGCAAAGAAATAGAACAAGTCCCTTCCCACTTATACATCTATATATGACAATTATTATGTTTTAAAAAATATGCACCTTAGAATTTTGTCGATTGCATTCTGCATGAGTCATGTCTAAAAATATTATTTATATTGTTTTTTAAATTGTTCTTCATTTTAGTTTATATATATATATATATATATATATATATATACTAACTAAAAAGCTAAAGGAGATCAGGGTTTTGCACAATAAAATTCACAGTGTATTTAGGAACATATTAATGTGGATTGTAATGATGAAATTACTATTTTACCCCTCATTGAACAATGATTTAACCACGGGGCTAGGAGAATTTTTGATTTTTAATGTTTTGGGTACAATAAAATAACCACATTATCTAAAAGGAATAAAAGGGCGTTATTGTTTTTTTTTTTTAAATACTCCATTAAATTGATTTCAACCACATTATTATTTTTATTATTGGAGCTTTGAGGAAACTACACAAGATTTCTTAAAAGATGACTTTCTCAGGTATTTTCTTTTTTTATGTTTATTCAATTTAACTCCTGATTTTTTAATAATTTCTCAATTTAATATTGAATTTAATCTAATCTTAGTCAATCAAGAAGAAAAGATAAAATAAAAATAAATAGCCCGACCTAGTCGTCTCCTAAAACAGATTCTTGTACGGTGTGCATAAATTCCTTCATTTTTAAAATCATTTTTTTATTTATAAATATATTAAAATGATATTTTTATTTTTTAAATTTATTTTTGATATTTAAAGTAAAAAAAACAATATTATTTTTTAAAAAACTATTTTTAAACGCGTTGTGAAATACACCGCAGAAAACACATCACCAGTCTCTCGACGCCTGAGAACAGGGACCAGTACACTGCATTCTAAAACTTTTTTTGAATTTTTTTTTTTGAATTTTTTTTTAACATGATTTTCATATATTTACGAAGAAAAAACAATTTAATAAAAAAAACACCCTCCTAACAGTAGCCACCAACGCGTTCTCACCATTATCGAGAGTTTTGTATTATTTTAACAACAATCTTGGAGGATATTTGATTGCGTGTTTGCTGCTTTTTTTATTTAAAAATATATTATTATTATTATTATTATTATTATTATTATTATTATTTTAAAATGATTTTAATAAAAAGTATATCAAAGTAATATAATTTTTTTTTTTTCACAAAATATTTTTAAAGTGCTTCCCGCATATTTTTATTGTCTTTTTAATACTGTAAGGGCAATACAACGTTGCAATCCTTTCTCTCTCGTGTGTATCTATATATATATTTCCAAACATCTGTTTATAATATAATATTTTCTATATAAAAAAAGTCAAATATCCAAAACAAAACCTCTCTCGCAAGCTACTTAAACTTTTGTGTATGTCTTCATTTCATCATAGTCTTACAATGAATACTTATGTATTTTATGTACTCCGTCCAAATTCATCCTCTAGGACACAAGTGGGGAGGCATTGAAAAAAGGCAGCTCCTCCAGCCTCGCAGCACATGAGAATACATATGCTGCCATGAATAAAAAATTCATCGCCCACAGCTGACGGGGTTTGAATTTTAAAAGGTGCAGGTTTCCATGAACTTGCAAATTGCGGGGCATAAATTTAATGTATTAATATTAAAAATAAAATAAAATCTAAAAACAATTTATATCAATACATTTGCCTGAGAAAAATATCTTCAACGACAGATTCAGCCACGCATTTTTATCTCCGCGGGCCAGTATGGTTAACGAAACCCGAGCCTATAAATTAAAGAAGCTGTTTGTTCATTAATCATCGTCGTTGCCGTTGTGATAGATAAAATACAACGTTAGCAGTCCTCTCAGACTTATTCTATAGAATTTCCTAACTGATCAGCCGATGGATTCAGCAGCGAATGTACCAAGATGGACTCCAAGTCCTAGCCCCACCAGATCACTTCTGAAAGAGCCCGAAACAAAAGCAAACGATGCACCATCGAAAAGAAAATCTAGCGTTGATGAGTTGGAGTTGCAAAGCATAATCTCCGAGGAAGATGGCAAGCCTGCGGCGGCAGGGCCCAGGTTCCCATTCAGCACCGGCGCCTCTACAACAGGCCCTGATCCGCCTCCTTATTCAGGCAGCTACGATGCATCATCCATGGCGATAGATATGAATGAAGGCAAGAGCTATGATGGTGGAAAAGGCCTGACATCAAAGGGGAGCAGAAATGGCCTTCTCTTGACATGGAAAGATCTGTGGGTTACAGTGCCTGGTGGGAAAAACGGGGGCCGACCCCTCCTGCAAGGTCTAACCGGTTATGCCGAGCCAGGGGAGATTTTGGCTATTATGGGTCCTTCGGGGAGCGGCAAGACAACTCTTCTTGATGCTTTGGCAGGTATTTTTCCATCTCCCATCAAACTTGCTTCTAGTTGAGACTTGTTCTGCATTTCAGCTCCACCAGCTAGAAGAACCAGAGAATAACATCCGAGATTGAAGAAATTTTCAGCAACCCAGATGGAAAGTTGTTTGTTTGCCTGTTCTTTATAAAGCAAGAAGTTTTGATCTCTAAAATTAGGAAGCTGCTTATTTCATCAATACTACCCTTTTCAGTACTTTGAGGAATATATATATATATATATATATAGTTCTGAATATACTTAATTAGGATCTCTATTATGCATCTTGCCAATTACATAAAACAAAGTGTCTTTTTAATTATGCTCGCAAATATGAAAGCTATTGATGAAGAAAATTTGCAGGAAGATTGAGCTCAAACACACAGCAAACTGGAGAGATCCTAATCAATGGTCGGAAGGAGACGCTAGCATTTGGAACTTCGGTAAGAAACACTTCACGCGGGAAAACATCTCATGCATTTTTTAATCTAATTTTATCTGAAATATTTCCCATCGTCAAAAGTATATACTTCTTACCAACAGGGTCCAAGAAGCCTCCAATGAAATTAAACTTGTTTTGTACTATATCCTGTAGTCATTTCCTGAAAAATCATGCAAGTCGGAGTCATCTAGTGATTTTATTTTTAAAAACGTTTTTGCAAAGATTTGATTTTTTATTTATTTTTTAATATTTTTTATCATTTTAATTTATTAATAAGAAAAATAATTTTTTTGAAAATTAAAAAAATATCATTATGATATTTCATGAAGAACTCCTTTCTGTGCATAATGGAGGCTTATTTCACCTTAGTTTCACTATAACGAAAAAAGAAGGGAACGTAGAGTAGTAGTATTGTTGAGTCAACCAATAACATGGCCTTCTGTTTTAAAAGTTTTAGAAAATTTTGATTTTGTATTTTTAATGAAATAATTGTAGTGTTTTAAGCTTATTGTCATTTCAATATGAAAAATATTTTTTAAAAAATAAAAATAAAAATCATTTTAATATATTCTTAAACAAAAATCAATTTCAATAGTAGCACACAGATATCTAATAACCGCATCATCGTTTTAGGCCTACGTGACTCAAGATGATATTCTAATGACAACATTAACTGTGAGGGAAGCTGTCCACTTCTCGGCACAGCTCCAGCTTCCAGACTCCATGCCAACATCGGAGAAGAAGGAAAGAGCTGAGATAACAATAAGAGAGATGGGGTTACAAGGCTCTGCTGACACCAGAATAGGAGGGTGGAACGTGAAGGGCATCAGCGGAGGACAGAAGAGGAGAGTTAGTATTTGCATCGAAATCCTGACCCGGCCCAAGCTGCTCTTCCTTGACGAGCCTACTAGTGGACTCGATAGCGCAGCATCTTACCATGTCATGAGCCATATAGTTAAGCTTGCTCGCCAGGATGGAAGGACAGTTGTTGCCTCCATTCATCAGCCAAGCAGTGAAGTTTTTGAGCTCTTCCACAACCTCTGCCTTCTCTCTTCTGGCAAAACCGTCTATTTTGGTCCTGTTTCAATGGCAGAACAGGTGCTGTAATCACTTCTGTGTTTTCTGTTTTCGAGTTCCTCTATTTGAGCTTTAAAAACTAGTTTGAATTATGCTGACATGATTCTCGTACATCGAGCAGTTGATGAGTTGTCCAAATCTTGTTTCTTTTTGCTGCAGTTCTTTTCTTCCAATGGCTTTCCATGCCCTGCTTTGAGAAACCCTTCGGATCACTACCTTAGAACCATAAACGCGGATTTTGACATGGTAAATATTTCTCACGACAAACCCTTTCTCTTGAGAGATGACCCCTTGTCCTTCGAAGACTCATTACTTGTTTCACCAGGACGTTGAGCAAGGGCACGGCGGTAGCACAGAGGAAGCCATCAGTGTTCTTGTCAAGTCCTACAAATCATCAGAGATTTCCCAGCGAGTCTGCCTGCGAGCAGCTTTCATACGCGACCAGGTAAACACAGCTGTCTTAAATAGTTGTAAAGCTATTTAAGTAGGTTACCACGTAGATAGTAGAGAGATTAACCTTATCAGCTTATTATTTTTGAAGAAAGGAGGAATTCCAGAGAAGAAAGGAAGTCAGGCAGGCTTCATCACCCAGTGCCTTGTTCTTACAGAGAGATCTTTCATCAACATGTACCGTGATCTGGGCTATTACTGGCTTCGCCTTGGAGTCTACATAGCATTGTGCCTCTGTGTAGGGACAATCTACTATGATATTGGCAAAACTTTTGGTTCAATACAGGTAAATTATTGCATCTGGGAGTAAGAAATGCCATCAACGTAGCTAGCGTTTGCTGCTCCTGGAAACTGCATGCCCTGACATTATTACTCGTGAATTCTCAGGCTAGAGGCTCAATGCTCATGTTTGTCGCTGCATTCTTGACTTTCATGGCAATCGGTGGATTTCCCTCCTTCGTAGAGGACATGAAGGTAGGGTTTTCCTTGATAAAATAACTCTAATGCTTCGCCACAGATAGGACGCTACAGTTAATTAGATATGAACACTAACGAGAATGGTCTTGCTCTGTCCACACCAGATTTTCGGACGAGAAAGATTAAATGGGCACTACGGTGTCGGTGCATTTGTTGTCGGAAACACGTTGTCTTCCATTCCTTACCTGCTCATGATATCCCTAATCCCCGGAGCAATGGCTTATTACCTGGTCGGCCTTCAAAAGGGTGTGGAACACTTTGTCTGCTTCGCGCTGATACTCTTCGTGTGCATGATGCTGGTGGAAAGCTTGATGATGATCGTTGCAAGTATCGTGCCGGATTTCCTGATGGGTATCATAACAGGTGCCGGAATTCAAGGCGTGATGATGCTAAACGGAGGATTTTTCCGGTTGCCAGATGACCTTCCCAATCCTTTCTGGAAATATCCAATGTACTACATTGCATTCCACAAGTACGCAAATCAAGGGTTCTACAAGAACGAATTCCAAGGATTGACATTCCCTAATAATATAGCAGGCGGGCCGCCCACCATTACCGGCGAAGAAATTCTGAAAAACACGTGGCAAGTAGAGACGGGCTATTCCAAGTGGATCGATGTTGCTATCCTCTTCGGAATGGTGATTGTTTACCGTCTCATGTTCTTCGGAATCCTAAAACTTGTTGAAAAGGTTAAACCAATCATCAAAGCTGCTTTTGCTGCCTCTCCAAGACAGTCAAAACTTATCTCAGAGAATCCCTCCTCCTCACATTCCTATGAAGCTCGTGCTTAGTAGTGTCTTTCTTGCTTAAACTTTATTGTATTTTTTTTTCTTTTTTTTAATCTCCTTACCAAGTTAAACCGTGTATCTAGGTATTGCATATCAAAGTTAAATATGAAGTGTCTGCTTGCATGTAAAGTGCTTTTAAATTATTATTATTTTTTATTTTCGAATTATTTTTATAGGCTAATATTAAACTATTAAATGAGACCTTAATATATGATTTATATTATTTTCTACCACACTCCTTCAAGTGAAAACATTTAGAATTAAAACTTGCACAAATCCATACTATTATGTGCTTTTTTTTTTTAATACATAGAATGAGGGTGATAAGATTCAAGCTCGTAACTGCTTGGTTAATATGGTTTTAATATCTTGTGAATAAAAAATCTCATCTAAAATTTTTAATTATTAAATAAAATTTTAATATATGAATTATATTATTATTTAATACAATATTTTTTTATTCTCTTATTACCCAACTAGTTAATTGTCAGCACTACGTTGCAGGTCAAATATTTTTTTATAACTGTTGAGATTAAAATATAATATTTATACATGTAAAATTTAATATAATAAAATAGATCACCATACCCTATTATAATAACAACAATATTGAAGTCTGAACATCTAAAATTATCTCTACTATTACTGTTAAATAATAAAAATGATTAAATTAGCTCGAGAAAAAACACAAAAAAATTAACAAAAGAGGAAGTAAGAATAAAAAAATTATTATTATTATTATTATTATTGCGTTAATAATGAAACAAACAAAATCATATCAAAGACTAAAAAAACCTAAAAACTTTAACAAAAAAAAAAAACAAAATAAATGATAAAAAAAATTATCAGTTGGAAAAAAAATATTTGACTAGAAAATAAATTAAAAAAACTAAAAGAAATAACAAATAGGAAAAAAAAATATCAATTTTGAAATGATCATAAACACAAACTAAAATTAAAGAACTAAATTTTTCAAAAAAATACAGCTTTAACAAAAGAGAAAATAATAAAAATTATTCGATTACCTCGTGAAAAAAAACTCAACAACATTAACAAAAGTGTAAAAAATATAAAAAAATGTTAAAAAAATATTAGCAAACACAAACTAAAATTTAAAAACAATTTTTTTTCAAAAACAATGTCATCTCAACAAAAGATAAAATAATATAAATTAAAAACCAAAGCTAAGTGCATATACATACATATACATATATATAAAACATAGAAAAAAAAATAGAGACTATTTAAAAAAAATAAAAAATAAAATAAAAGAATTAAAATCAAAAATTAAAAGTATAAAGACTGAAATGAAAACTAAATATATTATCAACTTCAATCAAAGGGCAACATTGAAAAATTCAAATCTTCTGTACCAAATATATTAAGGGATTTAAAAGCAATCCGAAAATTAAAAGAATAAGAATTGAAATGAAAATGAAATATACAATGAATTTCAATCGAATGACAGAATTGAAATAAATCAAAACTTACATAACAGAAATAAGGTCCACGCTACACAATTAAATGAGAATGGATCGAAATTAATAAGACATAAAACCGGGGGGTGGAGTGTAGTTTAGGTAGCAGAATAGAGAAAGGGGAAAAAGACTAAACGACCCACATGCTCTTCTCTGTCCATTGTGGGATGTCACACATCACTCCATAAGAAAGAGGACGCATCAGGGAATCGATGGAGAAGCCAGAAAGATATTTTTCGACACCTTAAACGGCCTCACGTGCCTCCCGAAAAGCGCGTGAGGCCGAATACTGTCCGGCGCGTGCATCATAGGTGCTGACAGGTATTTCGAGAAAAATAATAAACAATTATGGTCAATTACCGGGCTACCCTTGTATCCAAGTCATCAATTTTGTTGTGTTAGGGGTTATATCCGTATTTAGCAAAAAAAAATTAAAAATAGGAAATTCCGGTGGCACCCCTTCCAACCAGAACTGCTTTTTGTCTTTTTTGATGGACAAAATGATTATTTTACTGTGCAAAGAAATATTAAAAAATAGAAAAACCAGTGAACCAAACAGGACCAAAAAATTGCAATTATTGTGGCACCCCTCCAGCCAGTACAAAACTTTTTCGTTATGTCACTGTACAAAAAGAAAAAAAATCAGTAAACCAACTCAAAAATTGAACAATACTATTATAATCCATAATGATTCAACAACAACCCAGTGATGATGATCTCTTGTAGTATATATTATAATTATAATAGTCAACGCACGCGTAAACTATCATTGATACCCTAGTTTTAAAAAATAATAAGAATAAGAATAATAAAAAAAAGGGAAAGCAACTTTTACAGACATACATTTTTAAAATCAATATTGTAGAAGGAAAAAACAAAAACATTGTAGTTTAAAAAAAATAAGATTAATAAGAATAATAATAAAAAGAAAAAGGGAAAGCAACTGTTGGGACAGTTGCTTTCCCAAAAACAAAAAAAAATAATTAATAAGAATAATAATAAAAAGAAAAAGCAATTTTAATTAAATAACGTAAAAAAAAGTATTTCATAAAAAAAAAAAACAAATTGGAATTTGTTGGCTGAGGGGTTCGAACCCCTGCGCCACAGGCAAAGATATTTTTTTTTTTTAAATTTTTTATAAGATTTATTCCTTGTATTATTATATTAAATGTATTTAAAAATACTGATATTAAATTTCTTTTGTAAAAAAATCCGACATAATTTTTTTCTCTCTATATACATTTTTAGGCGATAATATTCAATAAATATTAGAACATATAATTAGTTTAACGTACTTTAATTTGACATAAATATACAAATATATATCATGAATTTGACATACTTTACATAATATATGTGATTTTAAGAACAAAATTGAAGCAAATCCAAACATTCAAATTAAATAATTGAAAACATAACCTGAAATAAAAAGAAATGGGACCGAAATGAAAGTAAAATCCATAATTAACTTGCATAGAAGGATAAAATTGAAAGAAATCAAACTTTGGGATCGAAAATATTAAGGATTTATAATCAATTTGCATGGAAGGATGAAATTGAAAGCAATCAAAACTTTGATACCAAATATATTTCGAATTCTAGCCCAACCCGCAAAATTCAAAGTGAGGACCGAATTGAAACTTCAATATATAATCAATTTGCATGCAAGGACGAAATTGAAAACAATCGAAACCTCTATAATGGAATTAAGGGCAAGAAAAACCAAATTACACGTGTAGGGACTGAAATGAATTTCGACAAAAAACAGCTTAGCTCACGTCATCTGGCGCGGGCAGGAGAGAGAAATTAGGGGGGGGGGGAATTCAAACGTCCATTGACGCGTCTTCGGACACCATAGTGACACACGCGCCGCCCCATGTGGAAGATAACATGCCTGGAAATCATTCTATACGTCGGTTGGGCATTTTCTGGCGTCGGAGAAGTCCGCACGCGCTGACTGAAATACGCGTGAGCGCGGAGACGAACAGAGCGTTCCGCGACGCGCCAACAGTGACCCGCTTAAACAAATAATAAAATATTGGCTAATTACCGTGAAGCCACTCTCCCAGTAGGCGTGATTTTGTCGTTTTCGGGGGATGAAATCGTTAATGCACTGTTCAATGACAGAATAAAAAATTAAAAAACCGGCCGGACGAACCGGGCCGGACCGGACTGGCAGAGGTCAATTACCGCGGAGCCCTTGAAACCGGCTGCTTGTTTTTTCGTTTTGGGGGGATGTTTTCGTTAAATCACTGTGCATAGCCGAAAGAAAAAAAATGGGGGTGCTTCACGGTTAATATTTAGGCAGAAGAAAAATTTATGTTTGGCATTGCTTTTGCTTTTGCGATTGAGGTTGAAAAAAAAACAGTTTCAAAAAAGCGCCTTTACTGTGGTTCAAAATAAGCAGTGAAGTGTTTGGTTAAAACTGTTGTTGAGTTGGAGGTTGAAAAAAAAATAGTTTTGGGTGTTTGGTTACCAAACTTTTCATATTGCTTTTAACTTGTGAAATTACTTTAAAGGGTATATATATGTATAATTTTTTTAAATATTGTAAATTTAATAATGATAATAATATTATGTAATTAATAATTCATGAAAAAATAAATATTATTTTTTATGCTCCTATCAAACTACTTGCAATTTCATCACGAACAAATATTTTCCTTCCATTAGGACTGATCTGTATATACACATTTTTTTAAAAAAATATATATTTTTTAAAAAATGGCTGGGTCGAGGACAACCCAACCAAATTGGGCCTAGGCCCAACTTTGCTGGACGTGGGCTGGGCCGAGTGCAGCCCAGCCCAGGTCCAGCTGCTTCTCTCTCGGGAAAAATCAAAACGGTGCGCTGCACTGTGCGTCTCCTTCGCGTGACAGTGCAGCGCACCTGTGCACAGTGCTTCCGACCGACCACGACGAGAGCTTCAACGGATGATACCTACGGGTAGAGGAGTCCGAGGTGGTTCTTCCTGTGGTTGTGGCGTTTGAAATGGTGGCCTGTGGTGGCCGGAGGCAGCGTTGGAAGGTGGCGGTACTGTTCACCGACCACGACGAGAGTTTGAACGGAGGATACCTACGGGTAGAGGAGGCCGAGGTGGTTCTTCCTGTGGTGGTTTCATCGTAAATGGTGGCCTGTGGTGGCCGGAGGCAGCGTTGGAAGCTCAGGCCACCATGTCTGTTTTCGGGAGAGAGAGAGAGAGAGAGAGAGAGAGAGAGAGAGACATGCAGCAGCGAAAAAAAAAAAGATGTAAACGTACGCGTGCGATGCATAATTTGCAAATGTCCAGTCCACAGTGATTTTACTCACAATACAAGGTAAAAACCCGAGCTGTTTTAGCTCTTTTACTAATTATAATTATAATAGTAAAATGAGAGAGAGGTTGAGGATTCATTACCCATAAAATAGGTGAACATACTTTTACACCAATCATTCTCAGCTTGTGGAATTTTCCTTCCACGCAAAGGACTTTTATGCAACGATGTTGCCCATTTGGAAGGATTCCCAGAGAAGCAGGTTTCAACTTTCAAAGATTCCGCCTCGTTCCATGTTTTTATTTTCTCGATACCAAGTACACCTTACGCTATTGGAAAACAAATTTCATTTCAGACTATTTTAGATGGATAATACAGCAATAAAGCTTGATATTCCATAGTCAAATTTTAATCTAGAAGAGGGTCCAAGTACTCAAAGAAAATTAAGGAATAAAATTATAAAATCTCTAGAGATGATATTCCTGGACTTCCATTCGTATTTAGGAAGTGGATGATCTTGATTTCTAATTAATCATGATTGCTTATTTAGAAAAAAAGCATAATAAATTTCTTATTCATCATTTTCATAACCTTTTTTTTTCTTCTCATTTGACTATTCGTCTTCTAGATTAAAACTTGACTTCTAACACGCATCCATACAAACACTCAAAGATGATATGACGTACTAGTCATTGGAAATTATATGGTGCCATTAGTTACATATGAATGCCATAAAATTTATAGGTATCTTGAGTATATGTGTTTAGACACTAAACCTTAAGAATTAAATAGCTTTAGTTAACCAAACGCGTTCTATCCCCCGTGAAATGCACGTAATTTTTTATTTCTTTTTTTCCATAATTTTTCCGACTACAATTATCTTCCCAAAATTCAACAATTAAATTCTAATTCCAGTCAATAATTTATATGTAATTATCAATATCATGCAGCGACCCAAGTCGGTATCCATAATATTTGCCTTTCTATTTTTTTTTATTCTTCACTAGCAAGTTGCTGGCAAAATGACGGGGCCGTTGATTTAGAAAAGTAGCTATCAACCTTCGAAGGGCTAATTAATTCTTACCATGACTTCACATGTAGCTCACTCCATCAATTTGTTTTGGTGTTTAAAAGTGTTTTTTTTTTAAATAATATAATTTTCTTATTTTAAATTATTTTTTAGTATTTTCAAAACATTTTTATATTTTTATATTAAAAATATTTTTTATTTCGCCTAGAAAATGAAATTTCTTGAAAACTGAAGTCGCCAAGATGACTTTTATTCCTTTCCCCTAACGGGTATTCGGGGTGTATGGCAATATATGTTAAAAACATTTTTTTTAAATGATTTTTTTTTAATTTATTAAAATTATTATTTTTTAAATTTGTACATCATTTTATTTATTGATATATATATTTTTTAAAATATAAAAAGTATTATTTTAATATATTTCAAATAAAAAATATTTAAAAAAAAATCAATCTCATAACCATATTCCTAAACCATGAATCTCCTGCCCCCATCGCTATTCCATAGAAAAAAGAAACTAGAAAACACTTTAGCAATCGTTGAGTGAACAAATACGCTCACCTACAATCGTCAATCACGTCGTTTTCAAAACATCCTATAAATAGTTAAATACAAGTCAGTGATGACGTTTCTTATTTCGTTTGAACAATAATTTTAAAATAATTTGAATTTTTTATTTAAAATCAACTTTTTGTAATGTTTCTATATAATGTAAAAAATATTTTTTTAATTCTCTTAAAAAATAATATTATATTTATAAAAAAACAGACACAATTATATTCTCAAACAGTCACGTGTAAACAGGTGGCTTCAATTTCTAAAAATTAATTAATTATTTTTGTAAATAACATCTTTAACAATATGATATGATAATAAAAGATTTAAAATCTAATTATATATTTCAAGTTCAAATAAAAAAACATCATCATCATCATCATCATCATCATCCAAATTGATAGGTTTAATCGAATAAAAAAAAACACGTCCCCTAAAACAGATTCATGTACAGCGAGAGAAAATTCTTCGTCATAGCCCCCCGTGTTTTAGCAGAAAACGCATTAGCCGTCTCTCGACGACCGAGAATATCATCACCAACGCGTTCTCACAATTACCGAGAGTTTTGTATTATTTTAACAACAAGCTATTTTCTGATTATTTTTATATGGTTGTGTTATTCACGTAAGAATAAAGTTTAATATAAAAATAATTTATAGTCAATGATTTATTGTTTTTTGTTTTTCGTCATCCCTCTCCTGATGCACAAGGTTTAAATAGTAATTTAACATCCTTGACGCTTACCCCAGACACCAATTGATTAGTCAAGCCCCGATACGAAATATACGGCTATAGAAATATGTCAGACTTTGAGATAGTTGAGAGGAGGTAGTTTTTTTTTTTACTAAAATAATATATTAAATTATTATTATTTTTTAAAATTAATTTCAATATAAATATATTAAAATAATTTAAAAATATATTCTTGAAGTAATTCGCAAACATTCTTATTGTCTTCTTAGCACTCCGATGAATAAAAAGTATTTTACTAGCTGAGTCGAATATATTTTTATATAAGATGATTTTTTTTTCTTTTTAATATTGTAAGGGCAGTACAACGTTTTAATCTTTTCTCTCTTATATATATATATATATATATATATATATAAGAGAGAAAAGATTAAAACGTTGTACTGCCCTTACAATATTAAAAAGAAAAAAAAATCATCTTATATATATATATATATATTCTCTAGGACACAGGTGGGGAGACGTTGAAAAAAGGCAGCACGGGAAAATAAAAAAAATTACAACCAGCAGCTGACCAGGTTTGAATTTTCAAAGCTACAGATTTCCATCAGCAAATTGCGGGGCATAAAATTTAATGTATTAATATTACAAATAAAAAATCTAAAAAACATTTATATTAATACATTTGCATGACAAAAATATATGGCACGCCATGGTTTGATTTGAATGGAGCATGTTAACGAAACCCGAGCCTATAAATTAAAGAAGCTGTTTGCTCATTAATCATCGTCGTTGCCGTTGTGATAGATAAAATAGACCGTCGTCAGTCCTCTCAGACTTATTCTATTGGTTTTCCTAACTGAGCCAATGGATTCACCAGCTAATGTGCCAAGATGGACTCCAAGTCCTAGCCCCACCAGATCACCATCAAAAAGAAAATCTAGCGTTGATGAGTTGGAGTTGCAAAGCATAATCTCCGAGGAAGATGGCAAGCCTGCGGCGGCAGGGCCCAGGTTCCCATTCAGCACCGGCGCCTCTACAACAGGCCCTGATCCGCCTCCTTATTCAGGCAGCTACGATGCATCATCCATGGCGATAGATATGAATGAAGGCAAGAGCTATGATGGTGGAAAAGGCCTGACATCAAAGGGGAGCAGAAATGGCCTTCTCTTGACATGGAAAGATCTGTGGGTTACAGTGCCTGGTGGGAAAAACGGGGGCCGACCCCTCCTGCAAGGTCTAACCGGTTATGCCGAGCCAGGGGAGATTTTGGCTATCATGGGTCCTTCGGGGAGCGGCAAGACAACTCTTCTTGATGCTTTGGCAGGTATTTTTCCATCTCCCATCAAACTTGCTTCTAGTTGAGACTTGTTCTGCATTTCAGCTCCACCAGCTAGAAGAACCAGAGAATAACATCCGAGATTGAAGAAATTTTCAGCAACCCAGATGGAAAGTTGTTTGTTTGCCTGTTCTTTATGAAGCAAGAAGTTTTGATCTCTAAAATTAGGAAGCTGCTTATTTCATCAATACTACCCTTTTCAGTACTTTGAGGATATATATATATATATATATATATATATATATAGTTCTGAATATACTTAATTAGGATCTCTATTATGCATCTTGCCAATTACATAAAACAAAGTGTCTTTTTAATTATGCTCGCAAATATGAAAGCTATTGATGAAGAAAATTTGCAGGGAGATTGAGCTCAAACACACAGCAAACTGGAGAGATCCTAATCAATGGTCGGAAGGAGACGCTAGCATTTGGAACTTCGGTAAGAAACACTTCGCGCGGGAAAACATCTCATGCATTTTTTAATCTAATTTTATATGAAATATTTCCCATCGTCAAAAGTATATACTTCTTACCAATAGGGTCCAAGTAGGAGTCATCTAGTGATTTTATTTTTAAAAACGTTTTTGCAAAGATTTGATTTTTTATTTGATTTTTTACTTTAAATTATTTTTTTATCATTTTAATTTATTGATATGAATAATAATTTTTTTTGAAAATAAAAAATGAAGACCTCATTTCTGTGCATAACGGAGGCTTATTTCGCCGTAGTTTCACTATAACGAAAAAAGAAGGAAACGTAGAGCAGTATTGTTGAGTCAACCAATAACATGGCCTTCTGTTTTAAAAGTTTTAGAAAATTTTGATTTTTTTTATTTTTAATTAAATAATTTTAGTGTTTTAAGTTTATTATCATTTTAATTAAACAATAGTAGCACACAGATATCTAATTAATAACCGCATCATCGTTTTAGGCCTACGTGACTCAAGATGATATTCTAATGACAACATTAACTGTGAGGGAAGCTGTCCACTTCTCGGCACAGCTCCAGCTTCCAGACTCCATGCCAACATCGGAGAAGAAGGAAAGAGCTGAGATAACAATAAGAGAGATGGGGTTACAAGGCTCTGCTGACACCAGAATAGGAGGGTGGAACGTGAAGGGCATTAGCGGAGGACAGAAGAGGAGAGTTAGTATTTGCATCGAAATCCTGACCCGGCCCAAGCTGCTCTTCCTTGACGAGCCTACTAGTGGACTCGACAGCGCAGCATCTTACCATGTCATGAGCCATATAGTTAAGCTTGCTCGCCAGGATGGAAGGACAGTTGTTGCCTCCATTCATCAGCCAAGCAGTGAAGTTTTTGAGCTCTTCCACAACCTCTGCCTTCTCTCTTCTGGCAAAACCGTCTATTTTGGTCCTGTTTCAATGGCAGAACAGGTGCTGTAATCACTTCTGTCTTTTCTGTTTTCGAGTTCCTCTATTTGAGCTTTAAAAACTAGTTTGAATTATGCTGACATGATTCTCGTACATCGAGCAGTTGATGAGTTGTCCAAATCTTGTTTCTTTTTGCTGCAGTTCTTTTCTTCCAATGGCTTTCCATGCCCTGCTTTGAGAAACCCTTCGGATCACTACCTTAGAACCATAAACGCGGATTTTGACATGGTAATTATTTCTCACGACAAACCCTTTCTCTTGAGAGATGACCCCTTGTCCTTCGAAGACTCATTACTTGTTTCACCAGGACGTTGAGCAAGGGCACGGCGGTAGCACAGAGGAAGCCATCAGTGTTCTTGTCAAGTCCTACAAATCATCAGAGATTTCCCAGCGAGTCTGCCTGCGAGCAGCTTTCATACGCGACCAGGTAAACATAGCTGTCTTAAATAGTTGTAAAGCTAGCTATTTAAGTAGGTTACGACGTAGATAGTAGAGAGATTAACCTTATCAGCTTATTATTTTTGAAGAAAGGAGGAATTCCAGAGAAGAAAGGAAGTCAGGCAGGCTTCATCACCCAGTGCCTTGTTCTTACAGAGAGATCTTTCATCAACATGTACCGTGATCTGGGCTATTACTGGCTTCGCCTTGGAGTCTACATAGCATTGTGCCTCTGTGTAGGGACAATCTACTATGATATTGGCAAAACTTTTGGTTCAATACAGGTAAATTATTGCATCTGGGAGTAAGAAATGCCATCAACGTAGCTAGCGTTTGGTGCTCCTGAAAACTGCATGCCCTGACATTATTACTCGTGAATTCTCAGGCTAGAGGCTCAATGCTCATGTTTGTCGCTGCATTCTTGACTTTCATGGCAATCGGTGGATTTCCCTCCTTCGTAGAGGACATGAAGGTAGGGTTTTCCTTGATAAAATAACTCTAATGCTTCGCCACAGATAGCACGCTACAGTTAGATATGAACACTAACGAGACTGGTCTTGCTCTGTCCACGCCAGATTTTCGGACGAGAAAGATTAAATGGGCACTACGGTGTCGGTGCATTTGTTGTCGGAAACACGCTGTCTTCCATTCCTTACCTGCTCATGATATCCTTAATCCCCGGAGCAATGGCTTATTACCTGGTCGGTCTTCAAAAGGGTGTGGAACACTTTGTCTGCTTCGCGCTGATACTCTTCGTGTGCATGATGCTGGTGGAAAGCTTGATGATGATCGTTGCAAGTATCGTGCCGGATTTCCTGATGGGTATCATAACAGGTGCCGGAATTCAAGGCGTGATGATGCTAAACGGAGGATTTTTCCGGTTGCCAGATGACCTTCCCAATCCTTTCTGGAAATATCCGATGTACTACATTGCATTCCACAAGTACGCAAATCAAGGGTTCTACAAGAACGAATTCGAAGGATTGACATTCCCTAATAATATAGCAGGCGGGCCGCCCACCATTACCGGCGAAGAAATTCTGAAAAACACGTGGCAAGTAGAGACGGGCTATTCCAAGTGGATCGATGTTGCCATCCTCTTCGGAATGGTGATTGTTTACCGTCTCATGTTCTTCGGAATCCTAAAACTTGTTGAAAAGGTTAAACCAATCATCAAAGCTGCTTTTGCTCCTTCTCCAAGACAGTCAAAACTTATCTCAGAGAATCCCTCCTCCTCGCGTCCCGATGAAGCTCGTGCTTAATGTCTCCCTAGCTTATGTTAATGTTTTAGCTGTTAAATAAAATAAGTTCCTATTTAGTAGGAAATCGGGTTTTTGTTTTTCTATTCCTCTGGAGAATCCCAGCTGATCAGAGATGGTTAGTCATGGGTTAGCTGTTTCTTATTTTTCTATTCGATTTTTATTTGTATTCCTAATTTAGTTGAACTTCTATTCATGAATTAATACTACAGCAAACTTTATACTATCTTTTTTTAAATCTCTTTACCAAGTTAAACCGCGTATCTGGGTATTTCATATCTAGTTAAATATGAAGGGCCTGCTTGTAAAGTGCTTTTAAATAATTATTGTTTGGTGTTTTCAAATTATATTCATAGGTTAATATTAAAAATAAATTTTAAAAAATATGACACGAGAGACATTGATGAGACAATCAAATGGGACGAACAAACACTAGTTTGCTTCCTCTTTCTTTTTTTATGATGAGAATTTAAAATTAGGGTGTGTTTGGCATTGCTTTTGCTTTTGCGATTGCTATTAAAAAAAGCAGTTTCAAAAAAGCGCTTTTAGGGTGTTGCAAAATAAGCAGTTAAGTATTTGGTTAAAACTGTGGTTGAGTTGGAGGTTGAAAAAAAAGCAGTTTTGGGTGTTTGGTTACCAAACTTTTCATATTGCTTTTAACTTGTGAAATTACTTTAAAGGGTATATATATATATATATATATATATATATATATATATATATATAAGAATATAATGTAGTTAATAATTAATGAAAAAACAAATATTATTTTTTATTCTCCCATCAAACTACTTGCAATTTCATCACGAACAAATATTTCCCTTCCATTAGAATTGATTTGTATCTACATATTTTTTTTTAAATATATATTTTAAAAAAATGGCTGTGCCAAGGGCAGCCCAACCAAATTGGGCCTAAGCCCAACTTTGGTGGACTTGGGCTGGGCCGAGTGCAGCCCAGCCCAAGCCCAACTAATAAATGGTGCGCTGCACTGTGCGTCTTCTTCGTGACAGTGCAGCGCATATAATTCACGTGAATAGTGTCTTCCGACCGACCACGACGAGAGCTTCAACGGAGGATACCTACGTGTAGAGGAGGCCGAGGTGGTTCTTCCTGTGGTGGTGGCGTCTGAAATAGTGGCCGGAGGCAGCCTTGGAAGGTGGCGGTACTGTTCACCGACCATGACGAGAGCTTAAACGGACGATACTGACGGGTAGAGGAGGGCGAGGTGGTTCTTCCTGTGGTGGTTTCATCGTAAATGGTTGCCTGTGGTGGCCGGAGTCAGCGTTGGAAGCTCTCGGCTTCCATGGCTGATCCGAGAGAGAGAGAAGAGAGAGAGAGACATGCACAGACATGAAAAATACATGCAAAAATACCAGTTTTTTTAATTAAACACACTCTCAACTGGGAACAAATGGAAAATGGAAATCGTGGTTTTTAATCGCAGATCGTGACACTGGAATCAACAAAAAAATAAGTATCAAAATGATACTTATTTGCATACGGCGTTTTGAAGAAAAAATGTGCGTGGAACCCACTCTCAAAGTCAAAACTGTATTTGATTTTTATCAAACACCAAAACTATGGTGCGATCTGCCAATCGCAGATCGCACCACAATGCCAAACACTATCTTAGGGGATACATGAGGGGTTAGTCAAAAACGTTATAATTATATATATAAACGACCTGTCATCTTCTTAATGGCAGTCCAGCGAACGACAGCATGTAACAACATCCATTTTCCACGTCCCATGTAACTCCACCGCCAGTATAAAAACCCGAATATCCAGCTCCGAACGGAGAGACTCTACCGGTTTCTAGAAACAAAAAATAAAATAAAAGAGATGGAGGAAGAAGAACATGAGGTTTACGGTGGAGAGATTCCTGATGTGGAAGGGGATATGGATCCTCATAGTGCTGATATTGACATGTCCGCTGCCGATGACGATGCCGTCAAGGTCCTACAACTTTTTCTCCATTCAATTTTAGTTTTTAGCGACATTGTTAACGAAACCCTAGGAACTTAAATTCGACCTTCGGTTATTTAAATATTGAGAAATCGGTAACTTATTTTTAGTGCATTGGATGATATTGTATTTGTGAAGGAGTTGGATGAGATGAAGAAGAGATTGAAGGAGATGGAAGAGGAAGCGGCTGCTCTTCGTGAGATGCAAGCTAAAGTTGAGAAGGAAATGGGTGCTGTTCAAGGTTTATTTTACTTTTCCTCTTTCTTTAATAAAAATAATAATTCTGTCACTGATTTTTTTTCTTAAATTTGTGTGTCAGGAGGAATATAGATCTATTATCACTTACGCTGTGATGATATCTATTTCTTCAATAAATCTTCAGGTGTTCTGGATTTGGTTTGCTGCTGTTTTTAAGTATTCTGGGGTGTAATCTAACAGCTGGTTATCCAGGAATTTGTTGTCTTGGAATTGGGTTGCCGGTGATATTTTAAAATTATTTGTTTGTTTAAATGGTAATGTTTAAGTAAAATTTGTTAGAGAATATTCTGACAAGATTAAAAGGCAGTTTTTGCTACATTTTGATTTTAATTTTTTACCGAGAAAGAAGAGTAGGTGGAAATTCGGGATTCTTGGATGATGAAATCAGCGAGTAGGACTGTACTTCTGTAGTTATTATGAAGCTTACTTTTCCAAGTGGGTCAGAGATTTTGGCAGACAACATTTCTCTAATCTGAGATTTGGGGTGCTATTTAGTGGTGCTTTATAGATTGTTTATAGAAATACACTTCCTAACTATATTCTGGATGGGGAGTTCTGTTTATAAAGTAATAAAAAATATTCTGTGCTCATTTTCTGTGAGATGTCTTTTTCACTGAGATTTATTATACATTTCTTTGCATCATGGTTTTTGACCAGTAGACATCTCTTGTTGTTTCAGTTATGTATGACCAAAGTGTATCATGTGATTCAAGGATTTCAACACATTGAAGTCTCTACACATCTGTTTTTCTTTTTTGCGTTTATTTTATAGCATATAAGTATTATATCACTTAACATTGCCGTGCTTGTAGTTTACTGTTTGAGTGGTTCTTGTCAAAGATGCTGTTCATATTTGTTTTTTCTACTTGTCCCCAGCTGGTCTCTTGATTTCTTTCCCTTTTTTTTCTTTTCTTGAAACTGGAGCTTATAGTATGTATTTGCATGGCTGTCATTTTCCCACAGATCCAGCTACTGCAGCTGCTAATCAAGCAAACAGGGAGGAGGCAGATTGTCGTTCTGTGTTTGTTGGCAATGTGAGAAATATAATGTTTTGTACACTTGACCTTCTGTCTTTACTCTTTAGTAGAATGCTTGAACCATTCTATGCATACTGTTTATATGTGTATGTGTGTACCTATAAGAAAGAAAGAAGATATTAAATGGATATATAATAATGACATGGCACAATTTCCAATAGTTGTCCAAAACATCTCATTAAGTGTTTAATTTACTTCCATAAGAGATAAATAAACTATGTAGATGAATACACTTCTAATTTGATAGACTTTTTGCAACCACTTGTGTTTTTGTGCTTCAGGTTCTGCCAAGTGACATTAATTTTTGTACTTAAAAAATGTGTTAATGTTAGTTTAATTGTTTTTGGTTTACTTTTGGATAATTGTAATTCAGAGTCATGGTTTGACTTTATGCCTCACTATGATCGCAGGGTACTCTCCAAGTTCTCTGTATGTATTGCTGGAATAGTAACACTATATTTTGAGGGTGGGTCAAAGTCATTTTATGTCAAATAGGATAGTTTTACGAGAGATGAAAGTATCAGTATTGAATTTGAAAGAAAACAGAGAAAAAACAAAATAATCTGTAAATTGAGGAAACTATGTACGAATTTACTTGAAAAAGAAAGAAAAGGAATAAAAGAAATGTTTGAGGGGGTAAATGCTAGCCAAAAAGAACAAATAGGAAAAAAAGATGAGAAAGAAGATGAAAAAGATGAGGAATGAAGAAAGAAAGATGGAGGAAAAAGTGAAGCATGAAAGAAAAATTAAAAAAAGAAGAGAAAAGATCTATTTGAAACAAAAAAAAAATGGAGTGAAGGAATTTGGCAAAGGGCTCATTCGAGGTTGCTGGAACAGATGCGAGTAGGATGTAAATAGTGATGCTTCAACCATGATAAGGAGAAAGTCGTTGCTTTCGAGGAGCATGGGCAAGTTGGGATGTGCAATCCAAGTTGCAGAACCTCAACCCTGCTGATGATGGGCTTTGGTTCTTCCGAAATGTGTGATCATGTGGCAGATGGGAGAAGGGTGTATATATTGCTGCTTTTTGTGGTCAGAATTACCAACTTTTTTTCCTGTTAGTTTATCTAAAGTGTTGGAAATATTTGACAAATATGCACTCTTTCCTTTCCAAGTTAACTTGCTATGAGGTTTTTGAAGACTAAACGCTCGCTGGTCAATTTTCTATTTTAGTCAAGAATGCTATTAGCTCATTTTGATTTGGTCATTTGATGGATTATTTAAGATGCATCTTAAATCCGATGTTTCTTTTGAATGAATCCCAACTTATTACATTACTGACTGTTTGTGCATCTTTGTTTTTATTTACTTCGAGGAAAGAAACTTCACAATCTTTGTTTGAAATACAGTGATCAGTTTCTTGACAATCTAGCTTGGACAATGTGTGAAATCTCATGTTCTAGTTGATATTTTTCCTCTTACACAACTCTTCTCATGTTCATTAATATATCATGTGGTTGTTTTCTATTGTTTCCATCATGACTGAAGCTTTTCCATAATGTTATTTTATGGGTCTGTTAATCTGTTCAATGATTGAGTTTCAAAATTTCATATATTTTAACCATCTTCGTTTACTTGAAACCATCATTTGCATACACACAAACACATATTTCTTGTCATCTTGGAATGATGATCATTTTTATTCGGCTTGGTCTATGGATATTCTTGGCCTGTCTCTTTATATAATCATCTGTGAGCAACCTGGTGCATCAGAGTCTTGTGTAAGTTGCTCAGGCTCTTGTGGTCTTAACAAACATTCAGGGTTTTAAACTCTTGAAATTTCATAGCACTTTTATTTTGATCCTTTGTTTACTGTCATGCTTCTAGTTGGACAAGGAACAAATACCGATGTAACACTTGAATGTCATGTGAAAAACATGGGGAAAGAAACTACCTGTGTAAAAATCCACCGGGGATCATACATGGAAGAAGGCTGAGTGCAAAATAATATTGTAGATGGTGGAATATGATTTAGTATGATTCATGGATGCAGTGATCAGAAGGGTTTTTAATACTGATCCGTTGGCTCAACTGTTGGACATTGGCATGCTTTTTCAGCGAAGCTGGACTATTGTTGCTATGGTAGTATGCAGTATGGAAATTTATATTTTTGACTTAAAAAGATCTTGGCAAGTAAAAATGTAACTACGGGAAAGCATAAATATGATGTTTAGGAGGTACTTTGGCATGTGGCGAACATGATGCGCCATTGATAGGATTGGTAAATTGTAGTTAATGAAATAGAAAAATAAAGGGACAAAGAGAGTTCATTTCATCTTTTCCCTGGCATACAATTTGCCCTACTCTGATGGCTTGATTGATTGTGAAGAACACTATGAATCGCATGGTTATTTCTAGCTGTTAGAATTGAAATAACATCTTCTGGAAAAAAAAAATTAAGCTGCAGTTATTGTCTCTAGCTGAATTCAATTGGACAATGAAACACAAATCAAAAATTTGTGATTGCAGGTTGATTATGCTTGCACACCTGAAGAAGTGCAGCAGCATTTTCAGTCCTGTGGTACGGTAAACAGGGTTACTATTCTGACAGATAAGTTTGGCCAGCCGAAGGGTTTCGCTTATGTGGAATTCCTTGAAGTAGAAGCTGTTCAAGAGGCTCTAGTTCTCAATGAATCAGAACTGCATGGCCGTCAATTGAAGGTAATCCTTTAATCTTCTATCCAAAAAAGTAAAAGACATGGGGCTGGACATGAATGCTAACCAATTACACACCATGAATGGTAGTTTACATTCGTAATTGCTGCTGTTGATATCATGCTGGTTTATTTTGTTGGTTGATAATTAATCTGTGTTTCAGGTTTCACCCAAAAGGACCAACGTTCCTGGAATGAAGCAGTATCGGCCCAGACGTTTCAATCCCTACATGGGTTACCGGTTCAGGAGGCCATATGTGCCCCCTTATTTCTACTCTCCTTATGGATATGGGTGTGGTTCTTCACACTCCCATTCCTGTGTTTGCTATTATGATAGCCTTTGATTTCATGTTTTTTCTTAATTTTACCTTGTAAATGGTGGCAGGAAGGTGCCTAGATTCAGAAGGTCAATGCGATACATGCCTTACTACTAAGATGGATTTCCGTCGGACGAGGGAGTTGATATCTGGTGGCGGCCATCCAAGATTTTCTGATTTGTTTCATACTATCGTGTGTGAGTACCATGTCTTTTTATGACACAAAAGATTCTTGAATTTAAATCCATGGCTACGCCCAAGCCAACAAGTCTTGCAGTTTAAGCTAGCCAGGTCGATTTGAAGAGCATGCTGCTGTGTAGGCTGGTTTAAGGATGTTTTTGACCGTCAGAACAAAAAGGAATAAAATCCCAATATCGTTCATGGTTTAAGCGCTCAGATGCATGACAGGGAAACTGATGTACAGCGTTCTTGGAAGATTAATTTTTTAAATGCACCTTCACAGAGACCTCAGATGAAATGATATGATTAGCGAGGGAAAAGTAATGCATCCATGAATAGTACTTCTTTTCATCACGTTTCAGTATGGCTAAAAAAAAACTTTTTTTAAAATTTTTTTTTTTTATCCCTTTATACTAAAAGTTTTGTTGAGTTATCTCACCTCATGACACATGGTTTATAGGTTTTACAAGTAAACCCGGTTAACTACATTTTCAATTTTATCTTTTAATATTGATTTAATTGAGAATTAAAGCTTTGTGATTTGATTTTTATTAAGTTATTTCAATTTTATGATTCTGAATATTATTTAGCAAGTTAACTTGAGTTGATTTTAGCTTCTTTTTTTTTTAATAGATTTCCTTTTCAATTCAATATCGAGCATAATTGAGCTTGAGCTTCATAATTTTATAATCAGCGGTTGTAACATTAAGTGTTTTAATTCTGGTTAAATTAATTATTTTCTTTTCTTTATAAAAAGTTATCTCGGTCTTATGTTCTTTAACATTAATTTTTTTTTATTAGATTGTTCCTGTCTTATGATCCATGTTACAATTTTGGCTTATTTTTTGAAATGACTTGGTTTTACACCCTTTGACATTGGATTTTTTTTTATTAGATTGTCCTCGCCTTATGATCCGGTTTTCATATTTAACAAATTAATTCAATTGATTTTTTTTCTATTTTTATTATTTAATATTATATTTGATTGTGAATTAGACTTATGATTTATTTTAGTATGATTTTTATGAGGTTATCTCGACCTCATGACTAGAATAATAGTTGTTTGGATCTTACTTTTTCTTAAAATTGGATTTATAATAAAATATAACCAAATTAGGATGAAAGCTGAAGATATTCTTAAAATACTTTAAAACTCATGAAGATCACTATGAATTCCTCACAATACATTTTGGCCCATGATAAAAATAATAATTTGAATTTATATGCACTACCTTACCAATGCTCCCTCTATTTTTTAAAGTTTCATGAACGAGGTATTTCAATCCAATCTCATAAAGTTTGTCCTCGATTTGTTTTTATGATATACTAGTATACAATAAAAATAAGGAATGACATTTGGTCTATTTAACTATAGTACTAGAAACCCTGACTAAATATAAGTATTTATATTAGAAAGTTGAGTATCATAGGTGCAAAATTATAGAAGATGGAGTTAAGTTATATCCCAATAAAACTAATGCCATGGTTAAATGGCTTAAGCCTGATAATTTGAAGTCATCAAAGAGATTTGTAGGGATGACAAAGTACTATAAAATATTTATTAAAGGGTATGAAACTACATGGAAAAAAAAAACATTTTAAGTGGAACAACTAAGTTGAAGAAGCTTTTATGAGAATAACAAAGGTTGTTTGTAGCTTATCAATTATAGATTTATCTAACTTTACTTAACCATTTATCATTGAGTGTAATGCTTCAAGATAGGATAATTTTAATATAGGAAGGAAGACCCCTTTCCTATTTAAACAAAGGTCATAAAAAAAAATCATTAACTTCGGGGTCTTTGTAGGATTAGTCCAAGTGTACGCAGATTAACCCGGATATCCATGTTAATAAAAAAACAATCTTAAAAAAAACCATATAATAAAGAGTTTATAGTTATCGAGTTGTCTATATAAAAAAAACTAAGGCTGTATTATTGGACAACACATTCAAAATAAAAACCGATCAACAAAGCCTTGAACATATCATAAGAGTAGAAGATTAAGACTCCACCATAATAAAAATAGATCTCTAAATTAATCCAATATATGATTTTACAATGGATTTCAAGGTTGAAAAGAGAATATAGTTGCAAACATTTTAATAAGTATCATGTGATCTTGGTGGTCGTTGATGATAAACTATCAAAGTATACTCACTTTATACCCCTAATACATCTCTACAATGCCAACAATGTCGCGTGAGTTTTTAATTTCAATTTAGTTCTTATCTTTTGTAATTAAGTCGTCAAAATAAATAAATTCCAATTTGTCAATTTCTTCTTCCATCCCTTTACCTATTTCTTTAGGTTCTAGAACCCATGATAACAGGTTTGTTGTCGAAAATAAAACTATTCCGACTCCAATACTCTTCGATGAGTGAAGTATATAAGAAAGTATGATTTTCAGATAAAACTTATATATATTTTAATAAAAATAGTTAGCTTGATCAATAAATCACAAGTTAAAGGTCCATGAATACGCAAATGAAACTGTAATATAAATATGAAAGCAAATTAACCCCGCAACACCTTGCTTTCGCAATTTGCAGCTTCCACTCAAAAAAACGGCATCAGCCTCATACGCAAAACCCTTCACAGATAAGATCAGCTTGAGAAAATGATAACGAGATTACTTAGCGAAAGTGACCTTTCGAGTTGTTTTCATTGTTCAAAACCACTATGCCAATGCAACAGCAACAAGCAGTGGCTACGAAGCAGTTTGATGGATGATCCTCGGGAAACTTATTGATCACAAAATACATTTAGTCTACTGACCGTACATGACAGCACAGGATTTCGAAGCTGCCTACAGGCCCAAGGAAAACAGACGTTGAGTTCCTATCCTCCTCCTTCTAAGTCGCTCGGCGATGATAAATGCAAGCTCAAGCGATTGAGAGGCATTGAGCCTTGGGTCACAATGTGTGTGATAGCGGGAGCCCAAGTCGTCAAATGTTACTGTCCGGGACCCTCCAATGCACTCAGTCACATTCTGCCCAGTCATCTCTAGGTGAATTCCTCCAGGATGGCTTCCTTCTTGCTCGTGGACATCAAAGAATGCTCGCACCTCAGCCTACAAACAACAATAATATTGATATGATATTTATGTGTTGTGAATATCAATCTATATACCATGTAAGGGAAGAATTTAGATGGTGTCTCATAAAAAAAGTATCACTCTGCTTTGTGTAATTTTAATTTGTGGATTCTTTTCACACATACTATCTCATGATGAAAAATATGCTCCACTTAACATGCAATACAAATTGTAATAAAAATGCTATAAGTGACTGAATAGTTGATGATATAATATTACAAATGGGAGATAAGTCATACCAAAATAGCATCGAAGGGGCGTGTTTTCAGTCCACAAGGTGCCTTGATGGTGTTTCCATGCATTGGATCGCAGACCCATGTCACGATTTGTCCTGCCCTACGAACAGCTCTGATCAAGTGGGGAAGCTTCACTCTCATATTCTCAGCACCCATTCTAACGATGATTGTAATCCTTCCTGGCTTGTTACTAGAATTGAAGATTTCAATGAGTTTAACTAGCTCGTTTGGATCCATTTTGTTGCTCACCTGCATCAGAACTTGCACTTTCAGCCTCTCATTTCAATATGCAAATACTCATGCATAACAATATTTCATCAGCAATAGCATTGCAAAGAGATTGCATGTTATCAGAAAAAAAGTTTAGCCAAGACATTTCAAAATGAAAACATAAAAGAGTCAGCATATTGTCATTAACTGAACAAAAATAATGATTATCAAGTACTTTCATGGACATACAAGTTAGAAAATAACAGCAACTACAGATCATAAAGTTAGAGACAGTTTCATCATGAAATTTGCATTCAAAGCACCTTGATGCCAATAGGGTTGGAAATTCCTCTAAGGAACTCCACATGGGCACCATCCAGCTGGCGAGTACGCTCTCCACACCAAAGCATGTGAGCGGAGCAATCATAATAAAGGCCAGAAGTTGAATCAAGCCTTGTGAGAGATTGCTCGTAGGGCAGATGCAAGCACTCGTGGGATGTCCAAAATTCAGTAGTTGTCATAATTGGATGATCCACTGTGAGTCCTGCTGCGGCCATGAATCCCAAGGCCTCATCAACCCGGTTAGCTAGTTCTTGGTACCTGTGGAACAATCCAATGAAAGCCACGTTAAATATGTGAAATGACTCAGGAACTTCAGCTTTAATCTACCGAGGACCACTTCCACAAGTGAATCCATAAATTTATTGAAATATACATTGAAAAGAAACGGAGGTCCTCCAATGGGATTCACTTCTTCCTTTCTGGAAACAAATAAATTTAAGAAATTACAAACAAATGTGTCCGAGGAAAGTTCAGTTTTGCATACCTATCTCCCTGCTCACTGTGCTGTGCAAAGTCAAGATTCCACTGTGTAACTCTCTGCATTGCAGCATACCCTCCAGTGGCAAATGCCCTGAGAAGATTGAGAGTCGCAGCAGACTGGCAATAAGCTCTTATCAATCTCTGCGGGTCAGGAATTCTTGATTTCTCTGTAAAATCATCTCCATTAATATTGTCCCCTTTGTAACTTGGCAGCTTCACTCCATCCTTCACCTCAAATGGATCTGATCTTGGCTTTGCAAATTGACCTGCCATTCTTCCCACCTACAAATAACCAGCCCCACAATTCTTAATCTTCCAAGTCCAGTGGCTTCTAAATTAAGTTAATAACAATACTAAAAAGTAACAAAACATGGCCTCTGACTTCAATATTTATCACAATTCAGATTCTGTAATTAACCATAAGATCTCTAAACTAAATCCTCCTTCAAAATACCCTTGATGCAAATCATAAAAGCGAAGCATACCATCTAAAATGTCCCCAGATAATATCATAAAACCATCATCCTACAATCATTCAAATTTATTATTGAAATCATATCATCTAAAATAAACACATTATTGGAGCTATTATCAACCGTTAGTCCAACTTAAGAATAAGCGCTTTTAAATCATCACTGGAAAATTAAAGTTCAAAAATTCAGATATAGATCTAACCTTAATGACAGGAACTTGACCTCCAAACATAAGCACAACACCCATCTGAAGCAGAATCCTAAAAGTATCCCTTATATTATTAGCACTAAACTCCTTGAAACTCTCAGCACAATCACCACCTTGCAATAAAAAAGCATTCCCCATTGCAGCCTCAGCAAGCTTCTCCTCTAAACTCCTTGCTTCTCCAGCAAAAACTATTGGCGGAAACGTCTCGATAGTCTTCAAAACTGACTCGAGCTCGTTAGCATCGGGGTATTCGGGTAGCTGCAATGCTTTCTTGGTTTTCCAACTCTCCAAGGACCATTTTCCAGTGCCAGGGGCAGCAACTGGGGCTGCAGATTCCTTCACGGCAGCTGGATTCTTGGTAGGCTCGGCGGCGTGGACGGAAGAGATCGAAAGGTTGGATTTTGACTTGGGGTTTTTGCTTCGAGGGACCAGAGAGAAAGTGGGTGATTGTTGTTGCTGGTTTTGTTGAAAGAGATTGTTGGCATTGCTATAGAGAGATTTGGAAGAGAGAGTTGAAAGAGCCATGCTTTTGCCAAAGTTTAACGTCTCTCTCTCTCTCTCTCTCTAAATATTTATCGAAACAGGTTTTTCTAGGGAAAGAGAGAGCGAGGAGGTTTGGAGGAGAAGAGGAGGCTGCGAATGGAGTTTTATAGGGGTTCTGTTAGTCGGACAGAAGGAGGTTTGGTAGACTTCAAAAACAGTCAAAAAGCAGAACTCCTAAGGTGGGAAGAAGAGGAGTGAAGGGTATTTCGGGAAAATGGCAGGGAAGGACAGGTTTACCCACGTGTGGGGAAGGGTGTTCTGGTCAATAAAATTGAAATAGAGGAGTTTTAGGAAATTGAGTTTGATTCCACATCGGCAATTATTGGCGCAGCGGACCATTTCACTGATTTTAATTTAAAATAAAAATAAAAATTGGAGTGCCCAACCGACACATGGAATGGCTTGATGATATTCTTACACGAGGACAAGAAATGGAAGTCTTGTGTCTCTGTAGAGTTTTTTTATTTTTATTTTAACATCAAATATATAATACAGCCTCACCTACCACAGTGGACGGCTCCACTCAGACTTCATTACAAGTCCTCACCTACCATTTCATACAATACAATGCTTATCAAGCCCTGCTATTGACCGCATCAAATAATTAGGTGAATATCGCTGAATCCGTCCCCACCAACCCTCTAGTTCCAAACCCTAATTTGATTCATTTATATGCATAACTTGGGATGGATTTGGCAATTCACATTAACACTCTCTTTTTTTATTCTAATACATGGGTTTCTAATGAGTTTCTTTGTAGTTAATCTAGGATGTTTTTCTTTTTCGGAGTTTATATAATTTAACAGGTAGGGTTAGGGTTTATAAGCTTGAAAGATATAGTTTGATTCCCATATAATCTATGATTTGAATCCATTGTGAGAGAATAATGTTTGCAAAACTTGGTTTAAACTCTAAAGAAATACTTGTCACTGAAAAAATGATATAAACGTAAGCCACGCAAAGCATCTTGTGATCCTCTACTATGCTCTCCCATGGGATATTCCTTTTGAAGTATTTTAGAAAATATAAAATTCAGAAAATGACGGGGGATCTCCTCGGGAAGAGTAGCAAATTAGATGCGAGATTAATTTTTTTTATGACAGTAAATAATGAGTGTAGCATGACGCTAAAAAATAGATGATAGATTTTTCTATTCTTCAATGTAGATCTTAATATAAATATAATGAAGCTTAATCTTTGTATATAAACATGTGTGAGTGACAGTGCAATGTTTCTTTCTCTTAAGTTTATAAATTAAATAATGATTCTAAGTACATGTTTGACATTTTGTTTCAAAAAAGTTTTGAAAAAAATTAAAAAAATATAATTTTTAATTTTTACTTTAAATTAAGTTTTTGTTAATTTGATTTTATCTTAGCATTTACTGATATTATGTCCATTTTTTACACATTCATATATATATATATATATATATATATATATCTATATAAGAATTCTGGAGTAATTATCCTTTGAAAGAGTTGAACTTGTTTTATTAGATATTTAGAGAAATTTTAGAGAGCTCTATTTGCTTTTTCATGGAAAAAACTAGTTATTGCATGTGAGGTCATGTTTCACAAAATGATGTGAAAAGTTTTGTCTACTCTGTTTTTTGTTATAAGTTTCAATTTTCATGTTTTTTTATTTAATTGATATAAAAACAATAATCTATTTTATATCAATTTTACTTCATACCCATATTATATATAAGTTTTATAATATTTTATATTTTTGTTAAAAAAATATCAACTACTATTTATAAATTTCAATTATAGACTAAAAAAAAACCCTATTATGACAAGTCAAATGACATGTCATGTGTTAAAAATATAGTTTTTATTTATTTTATTTAAAAAAAAATGAAATATGCATAGGCTTGTGTTATAAGATCTAGTAACGTTTGTCTTTTTGTAATATACATATTTTATTATTTTTTAGTTAATATCCTCTCTTATTTCTTAAATTGATTATTATATTTTTTAAAATATATTCTTTGATCTTTTGTATTGTTTTTATAATGTTTTTGAGAGATTATTTTTTTATTTTATTTGTATCTTAAATTTTAGATAGAAAAATTATATTTGCATGATTCATTTATAAAAATAAAAATCATATGTACTTATGGAGTAGAATTAACCTCAAATATAAATAAAATAAAACATTTGCATTTAAATATATATATTTATCTTTTGCTTTATACAGAGAAAGATCATCTTTCCTCTTAGGTCTTTAATCAGCATTAATGACTATTACTTGATTTATTAGTTTTATATATATTGACTAGTTTTATTAGACACATACATCATTTTTTTTTCTTTTTTTCATTAATAGTATTATAATACCTGAAATATGTTCATAATGTCATCACCTGCTTCTTTTTCTTTAAAAAATATCTTAAAATCATACCCATAGCATATCACTAATATACTAACTAGTAATGATATTTATATATATATATATATATATATATATATATATATAAAGTAAATAAATTAAGTTTTTTTAAGAAAATATGTATTCAAAATGTTTTTTCTTTCTTTCTAAATATCTAAAATGAATTATAACTACTTTCCATTCCCAATACATTTTTCTTGTATAACATGTTTAGAACCCTTTCAATTAAGAGACCTGAATGAAATCTCATATTTAAAAAACATTTTGGTGTCAAGAAATGAAATTCAATCTTTAAAAATACTACTAAGTTAAACTACAGGTTAACCCTCTAATATATATTTCTAAAGTAGAGAAATTTAATATTAACACTAACTTTTTAAAAATACTCTTCTAGCCCTTTCTAAAAAAATTAAGAAATAAGGTTTAAGTAATTAGAGTAATATATGAAACAAAATAAATTGAATTTTATTATTCCAAAGATATGAATTTTAACTTATTTATCAATTGAATTCAAATGAAACACTATAATTATATTCAATTACACTAACAAGCTAAACGGAAAATATAAGAATTACTATGTCATAAATCAAATTTTATAAAACACGCTAAACTAAAACTCCAAACGTTATCTTTCATTTTATAATATGTTATATAATTGCTTATTTTAAGACAAGTTTCTTCTTCTCATCTTCTTTCTTTTTTAAGTAAATTTTGTTTGGAACTTTTGGAATTGAATGGTCTTAAGAAGTTGATTTGAATTTCAAATGAAACTCAAATCATAAAAAAGAAAACAAAAACAAATTAAAGAGAAAATCCTTTTATTGGCATATAATTTTTTTTTAAATAAATATTGAAGATATTATTTCAAAAATTTCCTACTTTTTTCTTCAACGATACGATTTTCAGTGACACCTTAGGGATGTAGGCTTGGCATAATGAACTTAGTGTATGTTTTAGAATGTGATTAATGTGTGTTTTTGAAAGTGGTTTTTACTCAAAAATATATTGAAATGATATTTTTTATTTTTTAAAAATTATTTTTGATATCAACACATGAAAATAATTTATATAAAAAAAAATACAAAATAAAAATATTTTTTTTTCAAAAATATTTTAAAAATACAGTGGCAGACATGACTTTAATTTAGTAGTAGATTTCATAAGATGGGGTCTATAAGTTGATGTCTCTTTTGCAAGAGAGCACATGGACGAAGCAATGAGTCATGACAAACAAGTATTTCCTCCTTGTATAACGACAAGTCTTCTTTATGGTAATAATATTTTAATTAGTCTTCTTAAAGCCCGGTAATTAAGCAAAATTTGATTTTAACATATTTTCTAAAATTAAATATCAATTATTGATCAACCTCTACTACAATGTCCATTGCTGGTCATATATATGCTGCCTTTTTTAAGATTCTTTTTTCATGGTCTACTAGTTCAATCCACTCTCATATATATTCCAAATAATATATTTAAATCTCAAGAGAATTAAATTATACATGGAATTGAATAGTTGGGTTTAAAATCTACCTGGAATTGGAATTTCAATTCAGGCTTCTGGGGTGTCAGAATAGGAGCGATGATGTGCGAGTTAACAGATTATTTTAAGACAATTTGTCTTACTTAACCAAATTATTCCGGGACAAGAATCTTGGCATCATGCCATGGTCTACTACCTCAAGTCTTTGGTTAAGCACATGTGAAAAAGGAGGCCATCTCTCAGTGACGGTTTGAAATTGTGTACCAAGTTATATGAAAATAATCTAAAAATATCAAATAAAATTAATTTAAAATAAAAATAAAAATCAAAACTAGTTTTTTTCAAAGACAAACAGTACCTTTGTTCGAATGCTCTGATTATTGCAAAAAATGGACCCACAGACAAGACAAGATGACTTAAGGATCCCAAGATGTGTGGATGCTCAGCACATGGAAATAGAGTGGGGGGGCGTAGAAAGATAACGAATCGTGCGTGTGTGGCTGTAAGCTGTAGCAGGGGTTAGCCCACATAACATGGAGTAGTAAAATCTCTCGAGATGTTCTCTTCTCTCTCTCTCATCGTGTCTTGGCCCTTTCTCAGTCCTCCAATCATGACACTTTCTGGCCCCTTTACCCAACCAGATCCTGCCACCTGCATGGTCTGGAGAATCCCTCTTCATCACCGTCGTCGTCGTCGTCTTCGTCGTCAGACTAATGCCAATCGGTTCTGAGATCTAATCAATCAAAAGAATCACGAGACTTCGACGTTTTTTTTGAAGAAATTATTGATTATGAGTTGATAGGCAACATGTGAAAATTGTTTATGAGTTCAATAATTCTTCTTTAGATTGATTCGACAAGGTAACAACTCTCACAAGGAGATTCCCTCTTGGGGGTATATGATTGATCAACAAAGAGAACAAGTGTTGCAAAACAAAACCTGCAAAGCTGTTCGAGGAGTTTCTCTTCTCAAAGATACATAACCTAGCTGCTGCTATAACTTCCTGGAAAATCTTTATTTATTTAAGAAGAAAAAACTATTTGTATAATTTATAACAGGTGTATGTATATAAACTCAGTAAATGCAAAAATATTATAAAAATACCATTGTAATTGTTAAAATACCCTTGTGAGTAAGATATCATAAACTTACACCACCTTCACGAGACATTTTATCAATGTGCATCAACTTCTCTCTAGGCATTTCTTCCATGTCCCTGGCTACTCAGCTCCTACAAGCAGTGGCTTGCTGAGATCAACAGGCACTTCCGATATCTCTATCTCTTCATCAACAATATCACACTGCTCCAATGGAGGCTCCATCATGTGGGTAAACAAGAATAACATAAACCCGCATTTGAGATTGTGACCTAGTAGGGGAAGGGATTTGTTCTCTTATTTTTGTTCTCTTATTTTGCACCCCGAGTTCAATCTTTTTTGTGCATGCTTGTCATCCTCGGTGTTTTACCTGCCCACTGGGCTAGCAGGGTGTTCAATGGATCCGAAGATTAACTATGTTACGCTGATCCGGATACCCAGTTATAAAAAATAAATAAAAATAACATAAACCCATTGAGGATACGTAAGAAATACCATTTCTGTAATAACCAGGACCAAAAGGAGCATCGGAACTGTGACCCACCGATGCAACTACTGCAAGTGGAATATTGCCGGTGTTGCCAAATGCAGTCTTGGTGATTGTGAATTGAGCAAACTCCCTTGGTGGTCACGCTGAGTGAAAATTAAGCAAGGAAAAAACAAGCTTGCTAACAAGATTGAAAGTAGCTTTAGAGACATTGAACTTTTGGGTGAGCAAGGATTGAACCAAAGAGAGTGAGGACTATAAGTTTCAACAGAGGTACAATTGAAGCTTTCACACCCTACCAGTACTTCAAGGTCTTAAATAGCATATTGGTAATTTGATTTTTCAAAATCACATCTTTTTTATGCGAGTACTCTGCACTACGGTAAAAATCAAAGAAGAAGAAAATAAAACTGCTGCTGCCTGATTCTTGAAAATAAAACTTCAAAAGATAAGAATACTAATGGAATTCTTATTAACAAAAAAGATAATTGAATACAAAACACAACCTCGAAATTACACAGGTATCACCAAGAAAGAACAATTTGCATCTAACTTGCATAAAGATTTATTAGTCCTTCGTTCATTTTCCTTCACACTGCTGAGGTAGCAGATTCAGATCAGGAAACTGGGGATCTTATCCTAGGTGGCCAACAGTCTAGTTATAGCGACATTCGGAGACCTTACTCAGTAAGAAAAACAGAAAAATCTGGTGGGTAATTACTGCTGTTTTTTCTATGGTCTGTCATTATTGCTTCCCTTGCTTGCAACAGAAGGTTGGGTTTCGTGGGTTTCCAATTTCTTCACGCCCTCTGTTAAATCAGATGTTTTAATCAGTTCTTGGTCTTGGACAGGTTCCTGCCTGTTGTCCCATAACTTACCACTCTTTCCAATTGCAAGAATTAGCTCCAGTTGTTTTTGTTGCTGCTCCTGCAAAGATGACAAGAAATTAAAGTTGAACTTGTCGCATTTGAAAATCATATCACCAGAAGCCGTGAAACTAATCATGTGAGATGTATTATGTTCTCCCGGTATAGAATCATTGTCATTTTTTTATCAGCGCAAATAATTATTCTCCAACAAATAAGTTACTTTCTTTTAAAATTCAAGCCAGTAGTGTTAGAAAACATCATATTATACTTTCATTTACTTTTTTGGCATCTATGCACGGCCTATTTCTTCAATCATGTTCGAATGACACCGGAATAGGTTTCCGACACATTTCATAGAGCACCACAGAACCAATTTTGCAATTCATATCAGTCACTATATTACATAATTTATAATTACAGGGAAGTGCTTATTTAAAAGAAAGTTTGAAACACAAATGGATTACAGCAAAGCAACAAAGACATAATTGTTTATAGATACAACTTTATGACCACCTTTTATTTGTTTGTTGATGTCCCTATTCGTTTGAAAAGGTTCATGATTGCTGGTATCACTGATATTTATATAAACTCGTTGGCATAATCAATCTATGTGGCTGAACTTACCTGCATCGCCAACAAAATCTTCTGCATTTCACCAAGCTCCTTTTCCAAAATATTTTCTTGCAATGCTAACGCTCGGGTAGCCTCAGAATTCCTTTTAGCCAAAGCTGCAGTCTTCAGATGCAGATTGAAATAAATTAGTAGCAGGGAAATTAACTCAAGCTTTTATGAAAAACTTGCAGTAACTTCAATTATTAGCAGGTATGAATACTACTGCATAGCTATAAAACAGGACCTTCTTAATTGAAGCTACAAGCAATACAGCATGTTTATACGGAACCAAATGCCAAATCAGTATCAAGATTCTAAGGATAACAAAGAGTAGAAAAGGCAATAATTTCTTCCACAAAGGGCAGTTTAATTCAGCATTTAGCAAAAGCACCATAAGTGATGCTGCCCGTTGAAAGCTGCCACTGTGAACCACGGTCATTTATTATCATCCATTTCTTTGATGTCAGCACACATACCAGAATTAATTCTAAGTACTGGAATCAATAAGACTTTTGCAAAATTCTTTCAAACAACAGAACATTGTAGGCAGCAAAAGCCACGAACCATTTCAGACAATCATCAGGAAAAGCACGCACAAAAAATCTATGCACGAGGACTGACAAAAATTTAGACTCCCTCTCTTATCTGTATAAACTTCTGTGATTCCTTTGCCACTGAAATTACATAAATCTATCATGTTGCAGTTTTAGCTGTTATTCTTAAAATCCAAAATAATCCTACAAAATTCCAATCTTGAAGCAGCAGTTAGCACCTTTATCAGGATTACTTGAAGCTTGTTATCAAAGCATTGATCCAAGCTCATCCAGCCTAAGAACGCTCAAGTTAAGCAAAAACCCGCGAGTCAAATTGTCTAGTTATTATAGTGCTTCTCCTAGTTTTATCATGGAGTCTCTCGGTACTCTACAATTTTTCTCACATCGCAGACGATTATTAGAGGTACAATGCAGGAAGCAAAAAGATCTTGTAAAACAGCATAAACAATGACTGGTGATTAAGTTGGTACAACTTTAATTTAACTAGAAAGTTCTGAAAATTCAATCCTCGGAGATGCCAAAATGGGCGGCTAATAGCAAGAAATAAAAGAATATACAGCAATGTTCAATATCAAAATAAAGGTGTTTGGTTAAGAAAACAAGCAATCCTAACAACCAACCAAAAAGTAAGATGTTCAGCTAACTAAGGGTACCTCAACAATGGGCTCTTTCAAAGCTTTCCTAGTAACCCGAAACCGAATCCCCAACTTCTCAAGCTGCCTAGACAAAACCCTAATAATGGTCGCAGAACTCCTCATATCCTCTTCCAATTTCTCAATCCTCCCCGCCAAATTCAAACTCTCTCTACCCCCTTCCCTACCTGTCTCCCTACAAATCCGCCACCACTGCCGCCTCCTTATCCAAGCACCAATTACAACTCCACTCACCATCCCCACCATTCCCCACGCAAATCCAGTGTTACTGCCTATGACCCCCAACGCTCCCCGTTTCGAAAAGGTACAGTTCAATGCGTAACTTATTGTGACAATTGACGATGAGATAATGCAGAGCAGTTCGGCAATCGAGAGAAATTGATCGATACTGAATTGATTGGAAACTTGGGATCGGATTGTGGGGCCTGATTGGTATGCTTTGAGGGTGAAACTGAAAGAGTTTTTCCTAGTTTGGGGCTTGAAGTGGAAATTACTGGAATGTAAGGATGTAGTGACGTGGCGAGAAAGACTGAGGTTTCTGAGTGAGAGGCTGTTGCTGTTGAAGAGAAGGGTGATGCGAGGCGGCGAGTTAGTGAAGAGGTGGTGCTGATAGGTGGTGATAGACATTATTGTGTCGTTTTTTTGTGTTTCTGGTTATATTGGGGTTTTGTTCCGGTGAAAGAGAGATGATTGTAACGGCCTGGCGATGAGTTCAATGTCTGGCGCGCTACAGGCTAATGGAGCATTTTTAGTGAGGATGACAATTTCGTCCTCCTTCATCACACATCTTCCCGGACCGATCTGCACATGTAGAAACTTTTGGGGCTATATTCAGGATTGCGTAAACTTAAAAGGATAAAATCGATTTTTGTACTGGATACGAATATTATTATACTTAATTTGGAAAGTCGATACTAATTAAAAATTTTTAAAAAAGAAAATTTATGGTGAAATTGTAAACTCATGGGGATGGGAAGAAAACGCGAAAGATAAAAATAAAATAAAATAAAGTTTCACGAGGAAAGTAATTGTGTGTATGGTATTTTTATTTAAATGTTTTCAGTTGAAAATTAAATAAAATAGTTGTTTTTTAAATATTTTTTTTTTATTTTTAACAATTACACATTAGAATTATTAAAATATTTCTTTTAATATAATCACAAAAACATACTCTTAAATGATTATTTAATTTACTTATCTACCTTACCTTTTCTTTCTTCTTTAATATGTCATTTTAACGATCTTTTCTGCTTCTTCTTTTTTTCATTTTTTAGAAAACCTCTCAAACCATTAAAAAAATTGTAATAACCTAAAAATATTCAATTGTTTTCTTTGAAATAGTGACAGCAGCAGTTTGATCCGTAATGTAACTTTAAACGGTGTCGTGCAGTTTTTTTCTTATATATATCGGTAAGCTGACTTTGCACAGGAACATTCGCAGTCCCTCTTTCCACTATCCCCAAATTGTAAAACAACTCTGGAGTGAGTGAAGCATGGAAGAGCTGAAGAAACTAGAAGAAGCTCAGAGAATGATAACGCTGATGGAATCGCATGCCTTACTTTCTTCTTCTTCTTCTAATAACCGCTTCCTCGCCAATCTCTTCCTCCTCTTGATACAACAGTGCGGCGATGTAGATTTGAAGGACAAACTCTCTCTCATTAACCAACACCTTCCAAAAGTGATTACTCTCAAATTCAATTTCAGTTGTCACATCAACGTAAGCATTTTATATGATACTGATTATTATTTTTTTGCAAGATTTCGGATTCTTTTCTCGAAGAAGCGTCGCTCTTGTTTAATAGGAAAGAAGCGGTGCTGCAAACGGAAAGCAAGTTTATTGCTAATAGTAATGGTGATATGGAAGATATGGCATTGGTTGGCTTGGATGCCATGCAACGCGCAAATTCTACTCTTGAGGATTTTGTAAGCAGAGTTGTTTGTTTTTTTTAATTATTATTAGTTATTTGTAAACTTATGCATTCACAGGTGGTTTTATTTATTTATTTTATTTCTGGGAATTAATAGTGCAGATCTTACTTTATGTTTCATGAAATGGACATAAATAAGCCGCGATCGATATTCAAATATTTACCTCTGCTTTCATATACCGAAAGTTACATTTATCAGGTTAGGAATTGGCATTGCAGCTGTGGTTTTTTTTTGTATTGTGAGGCTAGGTTTTTTTCCTCCTTAATAACTATATTTTTTATTTTTTTATTTATGTAGATGGATAGTTTAAATGAAAAGATAGTCAATATGCAAACCAACAGAGTTGGAGCTATAGAAAGAAAACCTCACATGGTAAGAACTGAGACCTTTGGGAGATATATGATGAAAATGTTGTGACCGTTTTATTGTTGATTTTTCATTTGTTTCAATGTCTTTCAATTTGACATTCAGGAAGTGAGTGAAAGATGGATTGGTAAGTCTATTGATATGTTAAAAAACGATCCATTTAGACCCCTTTTGGATCAGCTTCAACATCATGGCCTTTTGACAGAGAGGTATTGTTTCATATTATTTTTATTGTCTTTGGTGCATGGGGTAATGAGGTGAAGCTTAAAATCTGAATATAAGCTTTATTGTTTGTTTTTGCATATTCGCTAAAGGATCAATGAAGAATTCAGGTTTGGAGAAGAGTATTGGGATTTGGAAAGAAAGCTATGTTCTGCACTCATGAACCAAACTGAAGTACATACAATCATCTCTTTCATTTTTTCTTAAATTAATTATACTCTTGCTGGCTTGTTTTCATCTACGGTGTCATTTCCTCAAATATCCTCATTGTAGCACTGTAAGTAGTCAGAGAAACATGAATTAACAATCTGACCTCAGCTGGTCCAACTTGAAAACAGTGTCAGGATGGATCTATGAGCATTTACATGTTTAAATACTGTGCTGTAGACTTTTTTTTTTTTTCTTTTTTATACATCAAATTATGTTTTACCACCTCATAGATAGAGAAGAAATCAAGTCGACCAGTGCATAAACATCGTTAATATTAACATTTGTTGAATGACTCCAGGGCCAATTTTAGATTCATAAGTATGATCCATGTTAATATGAGCATGACTGATATATATATATATATATATTATCACTGTATCACCGGATCCCGCAGCTCACAATCAAGTTTTGTTGACACATTTTCATGTTCCATGCGTTTTGAATTAAATAGGAGGAATCTAGTACAAAAGGATCACTAGTTCACTTGAAATAGCTTACTAAGATTCTTCCAGAGTTTGAGGGGTTTTATTTATTAGCAGTGAATCATAGGCTGACTCAAGGTGCATTTGTTAATGTTTTATCATAACCTTGCTTTTCAGATTTTAGTTGAAGATGTAATGAGGGCAATTCATTTGAAATCCTTTGACTATCGAGTTCTGAATCTTCTCTTGTACCAGTTAAGAGGGGAAAAGGTACTTGTCTGTTGGTGATTTCACTCATTTTCTTCTTCTTTTCTGTTTTACATGTCAAATAATTTCCTTCTCTTCTTTCTAAATTACATCTTGAGAGAATTTAACCATTTTTCTTCAGGCACTGTCAAGATCATAAACAAATTTCTGTCACATTTCCACTTAGAGAATTATGTCAAGCTCTGATTAATTTGTCCAGTCCTTTATTTTCCACCTCTCAATCTTTTGCTAGTTACTGAGTAATATGTAGCCTGTTATTTGGTTTGATGTATGTAATTAGGCTAAATGTATTTTCTTGAAGTTTTGCTGAAGGTAAATGATGTGCATATGGAATTCTTATCCATCTCAGAATTTCTAGTGGAGGTGTCTGACGATCTGTAAGTGCTTTTTTTTATATCATTTTATCCGTATTCTGTATTTATAGTGTAAGCGGTGCTTTTTTATTTTATTTTTAGGGCTATTTAGTATGCCAACTCATTCACTTTTTGAAAACAAAGATTTTAGCAAAATAATTAGATACAAAATTGTATGGTGTAGAATTGACACAAAATCATGTTTTATGCTTTAGAAATGTCTCAGCTTAGCTTTTGGATGCATGTGCATGGCTAAGTGTAAATGTGTATTTGCCATCCCTCTCATGGGCTTGCATGAGTGGTACAGAGTGATCAATGTTTGTTGCTTTTGTGGTATCTTTCATGTCGATTATTATGTTGTTACAGTGATAATGGTTTTTTTGGTTATTGCTATGATTTATGTTCCAAGCATGATCAGTTACCCAATATGAAGAATTCATATGGCAATGCTGTAGGTTTGACTATGAGGTGAGTTCATATCCCATGGTAGGTATTTTTATTGCGGTTCCTTTTGATTTTCCCAAGTCTAATTTTAAAATCATGTGTTTTTTATGTAGGATGATGTGCTAGAGAATAATTTCAATATCTTGCGAATGTTTGTCAGAATATATGGACCGGCAATGGCCCCAGCCATGCTGGTGAGTGATCTGAGCATTTTATTTGTTAAGCTTAATAGAAAGGTATTGACTGCATAAATTTTCTCTTTGATTGAGAAAGCTTGTACTCTTTTGGAGTGGGAGTTTGCGAGTTTTGTATTGGTGAGGGGTAGTAGGGGTGTGAATGTTGTCTGTATGAGTTTCAGATGAGGTAATTCTATAGATTTAGAAATTTAACCGGTCGTCCTTGTTACTTCACTAGATGAACTTGATATGATCATGCTAGTTGATACGAAAGTACCAATTTTTTTGGCAATAATGATGATAGCATGGACTGGTGAAACAGACTATTTATATTACTTTAATTTTTGGAAAGCCCTTGATGTCAATTCATAAATCTATTGAATTTGATTAAAACATTAATCTATAAACACTCTATTATCTGGTACTTCTTAAGGGAAAAAAATGATTTTTTATTGATCCTTTACAGGCTAAATACATTGCTGAAGCGGAAGAGAAGTATGACAGCTTATTGAAAACTTTGGACCCTCAACTGTCCAGGAATTACCAGAGGAGATGTGAAGAAGCTACCAAAGAAGGTATTTTGCGGTGCTTTGAAGTGAAAACTCATGAAGTTATGGCTTTTTTTTTGTCTGCTGATATGATATGTTCTCCATTCATTTAGGTGGGAAAATGTCTGGGTATCCTCTTGGAACATGGAACATACCCCCTGCGATTGTAGATGAAGAATTGTATCGATCAAACCGGTTAAATTCTGAATCAATGGTAACTCTTGGTTGACTTTGCGGGTTTAAATGCAAAACGCGTAACATGATCTCGCTGCCTAACCTGCACCGCAATGGCATTAGAAGCCTTTGGTCCCAGGATGTTTTTACATTTGAATTTAGTGCTTGTGTATGCCTATGCCTACATTAAGACGATGCAATTTCTCGAGTCTTAACTAATTGTGTGTGCCGAACTTTATATACCGTTTATATATATCAAAAAACTTATGGTTGAGTTTTTGTATTTTGATTCAAACCCAAGAATTAGAATTTACAGGTGTTTGTTAGGCATGCGTGAAGATGCCCATGGGCCATATGGTTGTGGAGCTATAGCTGGCAGCAGATGAGGCTACGGGCCTAGCTTTTGCTGCCATGAGCTTACTTGTAGTAATTGATTTCAACCCTTTTTATTTTATATTTTAATTTTCATCTACTGGGCAAAAGAATGTTATCAAAGGCCCCTGGATTCTCCTGATTGATTTTTGAAATAGCATGTATTAAAAAAGTATTTGATAAACTAGCACAAGTACAAGATTCATCATCCATTGACCAAGAAAAAAAAAAGATGATTTAAAAAGAGAGAAATGAGAAAAATAATCAAAAAATATGACATGAGAGACATTGATAATCTATTTTTGATTCACTTAATATTCTTCTTTGTTATGTTACATCAACTTCTCTATGTGTCATTGTATCTTAAGTTTTTTTGATTGAACATTGACTTTTTATAATTATTAATTTTATACATTTTAATTAATTTAAAGAGACATAAATTTTGAAACACCATTGTTTTTCAATAGCAATTGAGTTGAAACTGTATTATTTTTATAATACTTTTTAATACATGTTATTTTTCTAAGACTTTTATTAAGTTGTGTTAGAGTGACAAAAGACTCGATTTCATCTTAGTCAATACTAATTTAGGCTTAGAGTTAGAAAAAAAATCCTATTTTTATTTTTTGAAGTGCTAGTTGAGCCGGTTGGGTGTAATCGGTTTTGGACTTTGAAAACTAAAATTGAACCGAACATGAATTTTTATATATTTTTTAATAGTTAATTTATCTATTTTAGTTTACTACTTGCTGCTAAGTTTTTTTAGTAACCGGGTACATTTTTTCTTTGAATTAAAGATGAGATAATAATAAAAAAAAAAAAAAAAAAAAACTTGAGTTAAAAAACATTATAAATTTATATGGAGCAGCGAGTCCTTTAAGAGACACATGTACAGGTAATCTAGCCTAGCTGTATGAATAGGGAGAGATTTGAGGGTCCACTCAAGCGGTACCAGCAGGACTGTTTCGTCAGTGAAATCATCACTGGCGTTGAATTGTCTATTACATGTGATGTGACCTCTCCAGCCGTCTGGCGTCGATTCGCCAGACGGCTGGAGAATTAACTATTGTTAAAATAAATAAATTATTAACTATTTTGTTTTTAAATAATACTCGTTTGTAACTGTGTTTTTTATTTTAGATTAATTTTTTAAAATTATTTTAATACACTGATATAAAAAATTATTTATAAAAAATAAAATAAAAACATCTTACCCAAACAGGCACGTAGAAGGTGACACATATTAGGATCGGTCTTTTGCTTCAACTTAAATAGAATTTCTAATATACCTAGTTGTTTAGCCACCACCTATTTATAGGCTTTCTTGGATCGTAAAACATTTAGAACCCTAACAGTTTTTGGTGTTTTATGGTAAAAATTAAGGAGACAAAACGGTGTCTGTCCGGCCTCTTCATCACTGAAAGTCATGATTATTTTTGGGTTTTATTACTTTTTATTTAAAAAAATAGCAAAATAACTTCGTTAAAAAAGGTTTATGGGAAACAACAAGTTCTCTGTACATGATTTTATCCGAAAACAAGATTTTTATAATTTATTGCTATTCAGAATAATAATATACTTTAAATAAAAAGATAACATAATTACAATATTTTTAAAAAAATATATCAAAAACTTTAATGACGACACCATTGTTATTTTAAATAAAATTCATGTTTCTCCATCATTATGATATGTATAAAATATGTTATTTTATTAATTTTTAGCTATAGTATTTCTCCAATATTTTTAATTATCCATAAAATAAAATCATTTGGTTGCTTCTCTATAATTAGTGACCGGAGAAAGCCCCCCTTTTTACACTTGCTGCTATGTATCTGTGAAATCAGAGCAACAAATCAGGAAAAACATGGAAGAAAGTGAAAGCAGACACAGAATACCAGTCTAATTAATTAAAGTGTACGATTTCTCTTTCTGCGTTCTTCGTGATGCAGCAGCTGATATGATTCACTCTTTTTTTTTCTTTTTCTTTTTAATTTTCATTTAGGGTAAAAGAATTTCAGCATTACTTCTGACGTGGATTCTCCCGATTTTTTTTCTTCTAAAAAATAGCATGTATTAAAACATATTTGATAAACTAGCATAAATAAATAAAAATATTTAAGAGAATAACTCAACTTATTTTCTTAAAAAATATCAGGCTAGATTTTTAGTGTGATCGGGGGTTTTTGATGCTTGATAAAAAATAGAAGTTTAAAATTCTAAAAGCTTTGATATTTTTTGAAAAAATTTATAATTCAATAATATAATAAAAAATATAACATACCAACTAATTTATATTAAGATAAGAGTTTTCGTAACCTTTTGTGAGTGTAATTTAAATTGTTTTTTTTAATATTTTTTTTGTTTAGAATTATATTAAAATAATTTATTTTTAAAAAAATAATCTTTGATATAAACATATCAAAATATCTATAAATATCAAAATTTTTAATTTAATATATATATATATATATATAATATTATTTTTTAAAACACAAAAACACCTCTAATAACCAAATATACTCCCCTTGGACTGTTTGCCACAATCCTCACTGTAATCACCATGACTCTCTCTTTCTCTCACTCGCCACCCACCGCTTAACTTCTCCTTTCAATTAGCGCACTCTTGCTTCTCTACTCTCTCTATACATGTCCATGAGCAAACATTAACAAGATTCTTTCCCTTCCTTCCTTTGTTTCTTTAGTTGCTTACTGTGATAGGGAGAGTAATTACAAGAAGCATACTGCCGATTGCCATCTGGGCTTGGGATATTGTTGCTATGGCTTCTTCTTCGTCACGATACATGAAAGGCTTTATTTGAGGACCATATGTAATGGGTTCTTGCCACCTGCTCTCTGCCTCTAGATCACTGCTATCTGCAATTTCTTTATATTTTCTGCTCTATCCGGTCTCATGTTTTGATCAACACTTACAACCTCCATCTCCTCCGCATAAGGTAAGCCTCGAGTCAACTCAACTCACCTTCCCACCTCCTTTTGGTTTACTGGTCTTGTTTGTTTTGATGATACAGGCTAATTGAGCAGTGATTTTTTGAGCAGGGTGTAGCATTTGAGGAGAAAGCAAGGCTAGGTTCAACCCCACCAAGTTGCCACAGCAAATGCAATGGTTGCCACCCATGCATCGCAGTTCAAGTACCTACTCTACCGAGTCAAAACGAGCCATTTCAAATGGGTTCAGCTAAAACTAGAAGTATTGACAAGCTCTTTGACTCATATCCAGCAGGTAATAGGTACCCAGATTATAGGCCACTTGGTTGGAAATGTCGCTGTGCTGACCATTTCTACAATCCCTTAACTTAATATGTATTCTCAGTAATGAACAAGAGTTGAATCAAAACGATGATCATGGTCATCATAATTATTCTTCTTAATCTGCTTTGAAATTGTGATTCAAAGTAGGTTCCTCAGATTCTTTAGGCATGTGAAGGTGCCAGCATTAGTCATACACTTACATTGAAACCTCGACACAGTATGCATACATTGTAACAGAACCTGTGTCTGGATTGATGAAGTTTGATTTTCCTGAAACTTGCTTGACATGTTTTCTTCTGTTCACCAAGTTTCCGATGTCGGTTATTGAGGTCCATCCGAAGTCCGAGCTCAAACAACCGAATGATGTTTTAACTTTTCAGAGGTTGGATTTTGAGGACGAGTTACAGGGTCCCGTTTTGACTTGACTGACTCACTTTCGAGTGAGGAATGAACTGGCCCGCAGCTTTTCTCTCTTTCTTTTTTACTATGCATTTTCTCGCTAAACTGTTTGCTACTCACTGCACAGTGCCTGCTACTTTTCTTTTTTCTGGGTTGATTATAGCTACCGGCTACTTCCCGCCTCCATGATTCATAGAAAAAAAGCACAAATTAATTTAAGGAAATACTACAATCTAATCTGCAAAACATTAATGGCAAGGGACAGAAGGGATATATTATAATGTTTTAGCACTGTTTCGTGTATTGTGGATGGATGAACATGTTTTGAGGAGTCAAAAAAGAAAGAAAGGACAGCAGTTAGCAGAAGCAATAAAGTAGATGATCTTAGGGAGGGCTCTTTTGAGGGACGGAGTTGTCAGTGGGGTTGAGAGAGAAGACATGACTGTGGAAGCAATGGGGAGTACAAACATCAGCTCCCGTTGCAGATCTAACAGTAATTTTGAGTCGAGCCTTTTTTATTGAATTTGCTTAGGTTTGTCTTACGTTTAAAACTTCATGTGAATTATTACCTCGATTATGAATTCTCTCTCTATTAGAGCTCTATTATTAACTAACGTTAATAGTTCTGATTTAGTATTTAAAATATAATTCATCTTAACAATCAAGAAACTTTAAAAATATACCTGGAATAAATAATAGACACCTGGCAATTTATCTTTTATTTTTAATCATATTACCAAACATATAAACGGCTTGGGATTTCCACTGTAGCTCCCCTCACAGAACACTGTGGACTCGAGCAGCACACGCCTGATTTTGGCCCTCGGGCGCGCGGCAAAGAAGGGCTGGCAAGCGGGGCTAATTTCGGTTTTTCCTTTTGATTTTCTTTTTTTTTTTTCAAATATTCAGTTGTGAACAGTGTATTGACGATTTTGTCCCCGGTAATAGGACAAAATAAGGGTTCCGGCCGAGGGGTACCGGCGTCATTGCGCGCGGCCAGGCCGGCCCGGTCCGCCGCAACTTTTGATTTTTTTAATATTTTCTGAAATGGCTAAATACAGTTTTAGCCCCTAATAAGACAAAAATACTGAATTGGGTGCAGGGACAGGACAATAATTGGCCATAATTTTTGAATTTATTAATCGGCGTCTGTCAGGGCGTGAGGCGCACGCGCCAGGCGGTTTTTCGTCTCACGCCCTGTTTAGGCGGCGCGTGCGGCCTCTTCAGGTGGCCGGAAATTGTATCCCGGAGGCCAGAACGATGTGCCGCCGCGTGGTCGTCCTCCCGCGGTGGTGCGTGTCACCACCACATATCCGTGGACACGGTGGAGGCCGGTTAAAGCCGCCGACCACGTTTCTCTCTCTCCTGCACGTCAATGTGCAGGAGAGTCCCCCATGTTGCGTTACTTTTCACTTCGGTCTCTGGACTTTTAATTTCGTTTGTGGTCCTCATCTCTTTGATATAAATTTTGATTTTCTTCGATTGGGTCCTCCGATTTTAATTGATTGAATGTGCAAGTTTCACTTTGGTTCTTATACTTTCAATTTCCGGGTTGGCTGTATATCACTCAATCAATTCGGTACAAAAGTTCTGATTTTTTCAATTTTGTCCTCTGATTTCAATTGACAATAAATGTAACTTGCATTTCAGCCCTTTGACTTTTAATTTTTTAATTTAATCCCTTTATATTTGATTTGCATTTCAGCCCTTACACTTTTATTTTTTTAATCTCTACTTTTGTTCATGTATATATAAGTGTATTTAACACAACAACAACAACAACAACAACAATAATAATAATAATAATAATAATAATAATAATAATAATAATAATAATAATAATAATCATGATTTAATTATTTTTCATTCTTACTCTTTTGTTATTTTTTTCCCTCCCGATAATTTGATAAAAAAAATTTCCCGGTAATAGCAATGATAATTTTTTTAAATTTTTTTTATCTTTTGTGAAAGTTTCTGGGATATTTTTAGTCTTTCATTTATTTATGTTTCTTTCATTATTAACATAATAATAATAATTATAATAAGAATAATAATAATAGTGATTATTATTAATATTATAATAATAGTGATTATGTATTCTATTATTATAATAATAGTGATTATTTATTCTTTCATAATAATTATAATAATAATAATAATTTTTAATTTATTTTTCTTGCTTGCTGTTGTGTTCATACTTTTTATTTTTTTCCCTCGGTATAATTTAATAATTTTTTTGTTTTTATTCTGGCGGCAATAATAATTTTAGATATTAAGACTCCGATGTTGCTATTGTGATAATATTTTAAATTAATATTGCTTCCTTTTCCGTTTTTGTTTTTATTTGCTCTTTCTATTAATTGATTTTTATAATTTTATTATCTGCACAATAATGATTTCAGTAATTTGTTTTTTTTCTTATTCAAATATTTTGCTCTTTTTTCTAATGTTAGTGCGCGCTCTTTTGTGATAGCTTATGACGCAATACCTATATTCTAAAAAATATAATCTATGCTTACGTGACAAACTCAACTCAAAATTTTAAACATTTTATCTTTTAATCTATAATTTTTATTTACTTATATCATATAAATTTATCGTTGTAGATTTAATTATGTTAAATTATATACAAAAAAATATCCGCGGCAACGCGCGGGCAATTATCTAGTTTTACATAGTTGCTGTCTCTCTCTCTCTCTCTCTCTCTCTCTCTCTATATATATATATATATATATATATATATATATATATATATAAGCATGACCCCCGGTTGTGATTGAGAATGATCCAGAAGTCCCCAAGAGCAATGTCAGAAAGAATAGACATTGTCTTGCCTGTAATATTAGTGAAAATAAGACATTTAAACATATGCAATATGTGTGCTTGAATATACTCATAACCAGCTCGATTTGTACCAGGAGTGTTTGATATTGTGTTTCAAAAATATTTTTAAATTTTATTTTATTTTAAATTAATTTTTTTTGATGTTTTTATATTATTTTTATGTGTTGATGTCAAAAGTAATTTAAAAAAATAAAAAATATCATTTTGATGCATTTTTTAACAAAAAAATACTTTAAAAAACAATTTTATCTTAAAATTTATATAATCGAATTAAAAACAATAACTTAATGAAGTTTGCATAATTTTAAATAAATAAAGCTATTATCACATTTTGTCAACTCTTTTAGTGACTCTAAGAGTGTTTAGGGCAGTAACTCCTTGTAGAGCATTGATTGATATATATGGATTGTGAGTGTAAGCCTCAAATTCAGTCACAAACTTCTAATCATACCAAAAATAAAGGAAGCGACGGCGTTATCATGTAACCTGACAAATAAATAAGTTTGCTTTAAGGATTTTGATTCAAATATTTTAAACAAGTTTTTAACCTCTGTTTTTCTACCCTCTAATGAAAAACACTAGGGCTTTTTTCTCAAGAATTTCAATCTTATTCTAAAGGATATAGAAATTCTTAATGTAAATTTCTAACCCACTCTTATATTTTAAATCAACAAGTTCCACCGAAGGATTCATCCCCTTCCAAACATTTTCTATCCTCCCAAATTTCTCATAAAACTTTGATGCCATTACAGAGTTGTTCCACCTAAATACTTTAAGTTTTTCAATTTTTAGCAGTTGAACTTGGCAAAAGAGTCCCTGTTATTGGGTATTGTGGTTTTTGGAAAGAAACTATTTCACCTAAAATTTTAAGTTGTTAGGTGAGGTTCCGTAATATAATTTATATTATTCTTTAACACACACCCTCAAGTAAAAGTTTTTTAGGCTTGAATCTTGCACACAAGTTCACACTATCTCGTACTATCTCGTGTTTGATTTTTTTCAAATAAAATAAGGGTCGTGAGATTTGAACTCATGACCGCTAAGTCAACAAGGTTCTGATATCATGAAAATGAACTTTCTCATTTAAAAACTTAAGTTGTTACATTAAATTTCAGGATATGATTTATATTATTCTCTATCTGTTAGTTCTTAGTAATAGGCTCTACCGAAAAATCCACCTAGGTTTTTGTTCTTTCTCCAGAAAATAAAACGTATGCTCAACAGATCCTTATTTGTTTGTTATGAAATAATTATTCAACTATATGTTAAAAAGATGCTCTAACGCATCCGGCTCATCGAATCATTGTCCTCGTTTTTGGCAGTTCATGCTTCAATTGCTATCAGCTAGCTAAGAAAAAAGCTCCAGTACCCTCACACACAAACATACAAGAAGATAGGAATCAATTCCACCGCACCGACGTGTGGCTACTAGGAACTCATTGAACGATTGATATCCACTTTATTGCATCATTGGATCTGACATTATTAATCCTCAAGTGATGTCTATGCACCATTTTTTAAGAAAATAAATATAATATTCGGAAAAGCTTCAGCTTTCCCACTCCAAAAAGTCCCGATTAGTAGCTCGTGACAAGAAAAATAATGTTATCATCCCATCTAATCGGAATTCCTTGCCGTAAGCCAATTACTTTGTGATTCATCAAGAAGAAAATACAGAGGACAGTGTAATAATTTCACCATCAAAAAGATGCTTGTGGACTAGTACAACTCTTTTGTTTTCAGGCCAAGAAAACTAGGAAAGCATTTCATTTCAGACTTTTCAGTACCTCGGAGAGAATATGAGTTCAACTGGAGCCAGAAAACCACATGCAGTATGTGTTCCCTATCCATCACAGGGCCATGTTACCCCTCTGATGCATCTAGCCAAGCTTTTGCACTCAAGAGGCTTTCACATAACCTTCGTTAACACCGAGTTCAACCATAGGCGATTAATCCGGTCCAGAGGACCAGGCTCTGTTGAAGGCCTGCCTGATTTCCGGTTTGAGACCATACCAGATGGTTTGCCTTTGCCACCATCCGATTTTGATGCAACACAGGATGTTCCATCCTTGTGTGATTCAACAAGGAAAAACTGTTTGGCCCCATTTAAAGAGCTACTTACAAAGTTGAATTCTTCATCTGAAGTGCCTCCTGTTACTTGCATAATTTCAGATGGGGTCATGAGCTTTGGCATAAAAGCTGCGGAAGAGTTTAACATTCCTCAGGTTCAGTTTTGGACAGCCTCAGCTTGTAGCTTCATGGGATATTTGCATTTCAGTGAGCTCACCAGAAGAGGCTTCATTCCATTCAAAGGTATGTATTTCCTGGCTTTTCTTCGTCTATATTTTTTGTATTATCCAAGAGGACATGCAGCACGCTCTCCTGGATATTTCTCTATTGTTTGAGAAAATGTTTAGCAATGGCATAAAATTTTATTTCCGCTGTTTCAGAAGAAAATCTTCTTCGAGATGGTGACACACCTATTGATTGGATCCCTGGCTTGAGTAACAGCCGATTAAAAGACATGCCAACCTTTATCAGAACCACAAATGATGAACTAATGTTTGATTTTATGGGATCTGAAGCAGAGAACTGCTTGAAGTCTTCTACAATTATCTTCAACACGTTCAACGAATTCGAAAATGAGGTGTTAGAGTCTATAATTGCTACCAAGTTCCCTAACATCTATACAATAGGTCCTCTTCCCTTGCTTGTAAACCATATCCCAGCTGAAAGTGAATCCAAGTCACTTGGTTCAAGCTTATGGAAAGAAGACTCAAACTGTCTTGATTGGCTTGATAAAAGAGGACTTAATTCTGTGGTGTACATTAATTATGGAAGTGTGACTGTAATGACAGACACACACTTGAGAGAATTTGCCTGGGGCCTGGCAAATAGCAAACAGCCGTTTTTATGGATAATTAGGCCTGATGTAGTAATGGGTGATTCTGCAATCTTGCCGGAAGAGTTTCTTGAGCAAATTGATGGCAGAGGATTGTTAACAAGTTGGTGTCCACAAGACCAAGTTCTTGCGCATCCATCAGTTGGGGTTTTCCTAACACATTGTGGGTGGAATTCTATGATGGAAACTATATCCTGTGGCGTTCCAGTAATCTGCTGGCCATTTTTTGCTGATCAACAACCGAATTGCCGGTATGCATGCACCAAATGGGGGATTGGAGTGGAAGTCAATCATGATGTTAAGAGAAACGAAATTGAGAGTCTTGTTAGGGAAATGATAGAAGGGGACAGTGGGAAGCAAATGAGGCAAAAGGCTTTGGAGTGGAAAAATATAGCAGAAGCAGCAACCAATGTTGGAGGATCATCTTACAATAACTTCGAAAAATTCATCAAGGAGGCTCTTTTCTGTGTGTAGAACCCTGTGAAAGAATAAATGGTATTGTAAGGGGTGATATTTTTCTGTTTGTTTCTGCCATCTTTCTTCTTATATGCTTCACCATATATTATATTTTTCCATTTCATTTGTATTGAAGACTGCTTGGGACTGTCAGGAGTCAGGACTAATGCGATACTCAGCCTCAATTTTCCCGCATTGATATCCCTTTTGGTCACAGAATTTTTTTTTTTTTTGGTGTTTTTAAATTATTTTCATGTACTAATATCAAAAATATATATATATTGTAACCAAAACCACTACAATCTCCTGCTGATTTTTGTTTATGCTAGGTTTATTAATGACAATAATCCTCTATTAATTCCCATATAGAACAGATATCATATAACTATTTCTTGTGCAAATTCTTTATGATTTAGAGATCCATGAGAGATTTTTCAAATCAACATTTTCCTATCGATCTATAGTTTTATTTGTTTTTTATAGCAATCATGATTTAGAAATCCATGGGAGGATTGCCAGAAACACACATAAATGACTCTGTACATTTCTTAGAAAAACTGCCCCGAAAATTGAACTTGAGCTTTTGACATGAGTTCATGGATCTTCGTTTTCCACTTTTGTAGTTTAAAATTAAATAGTATTGATTATATGAATAGGAAATCAGAATCTAACAGGGGTGGTGGCGCAGTTGGCTAGCGCGTAGGTCTCATAGCTTCTGAGTTATCCTGAGGTCGAGAGTTCGAGCCTCTCTCACCCCAAATCTTTTTTTCTTCTTTAACAGTAAAAAAAAGTCCATCAGTGGCAACTTAAGCTCATGAAATGGTTCAAGAACCATATGCATAGTTACGGAACTTTTTATGGTGACATCATTTTAGAGCCTGTGAACTTGCCGCATAGCGATGCAATTTCATCTCACAAGAAAGAAGATTTCCGGACTCGTAACTCAGTGTTTGAGTTCAAGTCCTACCAGACCACAAGCATGGTGGATGCAGCAACACGAGCACCTACTCAACTCAGTGCTTAATTAGGTTCAAGTCCTACCATACATAAGCGAGGTCGATGCAACTCTTATTTGCCTGGAGGTTATGAAAACAAATATAACTTGCCAAGAATTTGGGATAAGCTTCCATGCCTTCATTTCATGCAAGAAAACCAAGGCATAAGGGGATGGAGCAGACTGTGTGCATTGACCATATGCCATCTATCAAATGCAAGAAGAGTTTCTGGAAGAAAAAAAGAAAGAACTATTTTCTTGTTTAAAAGGTTTATCACAAGGTTGTTCAAACATCACAACTCAAAATACAAAAACAAAAGGTAAGGTTGTGGCACATGTTTTAGTTATTATCCCAAAGAATAATTAATAAGCAATTGAACTACCTGTTCAGCAACAAATGACATTACGATGAAACAAAATAGAACAGGAAGTCTACAAGTTTCATCTCCTATTTTATCTGCTCTTTTCTTTTGAGGCTATAATTTCTATGGGACAAAATTATCACAATGACTTTACCTACCAATGCAAACACCTGTTTACTCCTTTCACAGTTCAACTGAAGGAGAACTGCTCAACGCTTGAACATCTAACATTGTTATCAAAATTTTGCACCAACAAAAAGGAAACATGTTGTGAGCAGAACAGTGTCTAGCCAACTATCTTCTACTGGTTGCTGTTTTGACCTTGCTTAGGTCTGCAAGCTCCTCGATAAGCTTCTTTTCTTCACTGCTCAATCTTTTTGGAATTTCAACTTGTACCCGGACCAACTGATCACCCCTCATGTTTCTTTTGCTTAGCACAGGGACTCCTTTCTTGGCCATTACAAGAGTTGTGCTTGGCTGAGTTCCAGCTGGGATCTTCAAATCAACCATGCCATCCACTGTTGGAACCTTAATCGTTGTACCCAAAATTGCATCTATGTATGATACCTTGCACGTGTATAAGATGTTGGTGTCATCGCGTTTCAGCACAGGGTCTGGCATGACTTCAATAATGACAAAGAGGTCGCCAGGTGATCCACCTCTCCTTCCAGCATTACCTTCGGATCGGACCCTCAAACGGCTTCCAGAGTCCACACCAGCTGGAACTTTCAAACTGATGCGCTTTGTCCGCCTTACCCGTCCATCACCAGAGCACGTGTTGCATGGGCTAAATGTTTCCCCAGTCCCGCCACATGAAGAGCAGGTCATAACCTGCTGGAAAACACCTAAAGGAGTCCTTGCTGATGAAACAACTTGGCCTTGTCCACCACATGTACTACATTTAGATGGTTTTGTGCCAGGTTTGGCACCTGAACCATCACAAGTCCCACAGCTCTCTAGTCGGGTTATCTCAATTTCTTTTTCAACCCCAAAAACTGCTTCCTTAAAATTTAAGACAATATTGTAATATTCATCCTGGCCATCAACTGCTCTATTTCGGGAAGCTCGGCCTCCCATGCCACCCATGCCTCCCATGCCCTCAAATAGTGACTCAAACAAATCAAAAGGATTGCTGAAGTCCTGTTATGAGAAAATAGTGGGTGAGGCAAAAATATGGAAGGTATAATACCTTTAAGTCCTTTAAAACAAGCAACTTTTTCATAATTCTCATTAGTAACTTACTCCCATGTCCATGCCAGCACCTTTAAGTCCAGCCTCTCCGTACTTGTCATATAAAGATCGTTTTTCATCATCTGATAATACCTGCAAGACAAAATTATGATCAAATCAATCACTTAAGACCATGGAATTCAAAAACACCACAACTCAGATCAGAGACAACAAAACTGCACTTTTACCTCATACGCATTGCTAATTTCCTTAAACTTCTGCTCTGCATCAGGTTTTCTACAGCACAGAAATTCAAAATTATCAAACAGGTCTGGAGATTAAATTTGATCACGTTAAGATTAAACTTAATATAATTAATTACTAGAATAGAGGATCTTAACATTCTATAAATATGATGTTAACTTCAAACTCTTAACATTCTATAAATTCTAAATAGAGGATCTTCACCATCAATGATCAATGTTGTTATCAAAGAATAGGCAGAATAGTGCTGTGTTCCATCCATTAACAATTAGATTCCAAATTCCATCATCATTTAAATAACCAATTTCAATAATAGGAGATCCTTACAGCCTTGATTAGTCAAATACAAAGTGCTTCTCCTAACCATGTAGCATGCATGATCTAACAATAAAGCACATGTTAATTCACACATTCCAAGAAGTCTGTCCATGCCTTCACTGAAGGCTTGCCCATATCACCATACATTACCATAAAAATTACAAACATATGGGGCAGTCTCTAAAAGTAGGAAAAGAAAACCACCAAGATCTAGTCCAAAACTTAACAAGCAGAACATATGGCACACAGTTCCCATAAATCAAAGTCATAAATAAAAAAGCAACTTACTTGTTCACATCTGGATGGAAACTCCTAGCAAGCTTCCGATAAGCTGAAAAGCATTAGGAATAAAAAATATCAGAGCTTATTTTATAAAAGAAGAATGGTGGCTATGTAAATATTAATAAACTGAATAAATTTGATCTGTGGCAGGTATACAAGTTCATTCTTGAAATAACTCAAATCACCTAGAATTGCCCTATCAAAAAAAATGACCTTCATAGATAAACCCAACATTTGCAGAAATTCCATAAGTAGATAGTCCTCCTCAACAAGATCTCTTTATTTTTAATTTTTTGTATTCTATAGATAAAAAAATCAGTCCATTACAGTGTTTGATTTCATTACTTCATCCAGATCAAGACTTTTTTCAAGATAAACCAAAGTCTAAGTTTCAACATATTCGGTTATGCATGATGGAAATAGCTTCCACTAATCCTGACAGAAAAACATTATAACATACCAACCCCAATTAATATACCAATAAATCAACCACACAAAAAAATTAGTGAGCACAAAAAAAAAAAGGAAACTTATTTCATAGGAAACATGGACAGGAACACGCATTAATGGTTCTCCGCATGAAGGCTTTGAGAAAGGAAATGAAACACATAAGGTTGAAAGAGCAGTTTTTGTTCCTCCAGTGCACAGGCAGGTAATTAAGGTTATCAAATCATTGCACTTGTAGCCAAAACTCTCCAAAAAGCACCAAAATGAATCTAAACAAGAAGGAAAGCTGAAACATCAGACTTGAAGAACAAATAAGTGTATGATTGGATCCTAGTAACATAAATTTGAAACTGGGTGTTTGTGGCATAATCTTTTCTAGTTAATGCTGAGCTTTCTTTTTATCATTGCTCAGATTAAAGTATCAATTCCAGAGATGAGAGTACTCAGGCAGTTCAATTTTTTAGGACATAGATTTGAGTACTGATGCATGCGCTATATAAGGATGACACCACCAGGACCTTATTTGTGATTGCTTGTCATAGAACTTAGACTTTGGTTTATCTCAACTATTTCCAGCCAATTTCATTAAAAAAAGATTAATAATTCTTGCCACCCTGCAATTGGCTGGCAGGACATAGAAACAATTATTTACCATCATATGAGGCATGCTTTAAACCTAAATACACATTAGCCATGAAAAGCCAAAATCCCTTCTAAAAGCCTGGCTACTGATCTCAAGTACTTGTCCCAATTATCGCTGCTGTTATTTAGACAAATTATCAATGGTCAACTTGCACAGATGACAAGCTCAGTGCATGGTGCAGTGTTTCTTGCCTAATCACAACCTCCCAATACATTACTTTCTAAAAAGTTAAACCACCTAATAACCCCTATTGGACGAACCCCAAATTCCTCTAGCTCCAGCCATGGTTCAAAACTTCATGAACCCAGGCTCTCGATTTGTAATGATGAAACAGCCACAAGAGCTGGATTTTTTACACCAATTTGAACCCCAGATTCTTTCATCCACCTAAAAGATCCGTATAATCAGAATCTAACAGTAGCATTATCCCTCCACTTGAAAATTTGAAGCGGCAACAGCAAGCCTGCTTCTCTACTGTTATATATATTGGATGTCAGACGTGAATTTTATGTAAAGAGTACCTAAAGCTCTCTTTTAACAACTTTCATTGAAATGCACAAATACTTCCTTCAGTAACGCATGGCTTCATGAAGAAGCTAGCAGCTGTAATAAGATTGGTACTTTTCAATGTACATTATGTAATCCAAAAAAGTCAATATTTTATGAAATTCTACAAAATTTACTGGGCTACTGTATCCTCAGTCGTAGATTGTCATATCAAATTAACATGTGTATACTTGAGAAATACCATACCAACATTAATCACAGGATTGTAATTCTATCAATTGGCACATAGACAGAAAGAGTTTTATCCTCTATTGGACATCAACGGGCATGATAATTAGGATGTGGTAAAGCCATTCACGCATATTGCTCAAGAACATAAAATGAGATAAGTAGAATGGCAGAGGCAATATTAATAAAGTTCTGAAGATGGGGCAAGCAAAACATTATTCAAATTGCTCGCCATAGCAAACTTTTCTGTGCCATTAGGCCTCCTACACAAAAAAGTCATTGCTAAAATCAGATTAGGCTTCGATAAACGAAGGATAATAGGTGTACGATGTACATACCACTTTTAATTTCAGGTTTAGTTGCATTTTTTGACACTCCAAGAACAGAATAGTAATCCTGCAAATGAGAAATTATAGTTCTAAGTAAAGCAAAAATTTAAGAGCCAAATAAGCCAAAAAAGAGTCAATACTGCCACCAGTGTCATCATTGAGAAAAAAATAAAACTATAGTTTAGACTCACACTATCCGCTCTCACTACAAACCGTGCTCCCCTACACTGATTTGAAGTTTGAGAAGTTCCTGTACAAGGTAACACGGGGAAGGATTCCCGTGAGAATAAGCTTGAGCTTGGTGCCGCCAAGTAGCTCATCTTGGTGTTAATACTGCACGATGGTTTTAAATACAGTCAATTATACATTTATCTATACAAAAAAATTATGATAACTCTTTATAGCACATGATCAGATGAAAATGTCATGCTAAAAGATGCCAATAAATCACATGGCAACACATGACACAAGAATTACGATACCAATAATTATAAATCGTTGTTATATAATGCTAATGCCAAAAAAATAATTGAAACTTCAAACATCATATAGCTAATTTTGAAAGGAACTGTTCAAGGATAATAACTTAACACAGCTTTCAGCTATATGGCTGACTACAGGTAGAAAGGCATCTAAAGCTTGGATCCATACCAAGCAAAAACACATCAAATTTCATCTTTAGATAAAAGAATTGTTAACCTCCAGGGCCCTCAAGGAGCACTGAAGTGTGTCCAATTGTCCATTTAGCAAAGACACATCAGGGTTGATCTCATAAGTAAACAGAAGAAAGATATTCATTTGATTCCAGCTTCAGAAGAGGGACAAACAAAACCACGTGTGGGGACCCGTTCTTCATCGTCATGTTTCCTCCTTGACTTGTAAAAGGACCTTCATGCCTTAACCTTCTTTTCATCATGGTAAATACTAGAATTGTCTACACAGTCATTTTCAAAGCAGCATTCTAAAAAAATCACTTTATTTGGATATGAATTCTGTTTGCATTTGTGGAAGACTTATGGACTTGAAGAACCATTCATGATCTTAGATTATCAGGACCCTCGAGTGCCCTCAAGTGAAGAAGAGATCATGATCTTTGTCGGTCCAAAATGGTAAAAATCTCACTACAGAGCATGTCAATAGAATTTTCTTTCTGCAATCAAGGACCTGCTACAGTGCCTACTATTATGGCTTGATCACTGGCAAATTTAATGCTATTACTTTTAGTTATCTGCCTGTGTCTCTGTAAAACAAAGTAGGCTCTTGCTGATCCAAGAGTAAGAATGAGCTGGCACGGCTAGTTCCAAGCAGTGAGGAACAAGTTGTGGTGGCCCAAAGGGACTGGCAGATATATATGTATAATCTAGTGTATGTGATTATTTTTTTGGTGTCTGTGTGTCAGAGTGAGAGAGAGAGAGACAGGGAGAGATTAAATAGACATGCTCACCCACATCGAGCTTTCATTGTCCTGTTTGGCATATAGGATCTTATCATAAACTGAGGGCGAATACCCCATTGAGCTATCGAAGTACTTCCACAAGGCATAATTGCCATCTAAATAAGTTTCAGCAATAGAGAAGACCGTGTCAGCTATTTAACCCTGATGCCCTTCTTCAAGCTGAAAAAAGTACAAAGTTTTGACGTTTAGTTTACCATATATAATAAAATCCAGAGTGAATTGAACAAATGAACAGGCTTTGCTCATATTTTCCTGAGAAAAAAAATAACCAACTGGTATATATAAGGCAAGAGATGCCATGTGCAGATTCAATAGGAACAAAAACATAGACAGAAACTCATTGCTAGCAGTGAAACCAATCCCAAGTCATATGTTTCTATGTCATCAGCATATAAACTTGCAGGAAACCTAATGAAAAATGCTTGAACAAAAAATCTGAAACAAAACCACTAAGACATACTAGAAAACCACCAGAAGTTTCACTCAACAACGGGAAGGGTTTCACACGACTTGTGGTCGACACTCCTGCTAAGACTTTAATAATTACCACTTCCATCAAAAACCCACATACAGGTAGCAATGCAAGACATCAAGACAGCAGCCAATTAGCAAAAGAAAATTTAATTTTTTTTTTCTTAACACATCTGTTATGGGGCTCTATTCCATACTTAAAAGTAACTCCTTTTGTGTTTGGCAACATTTTAGAAAAGCTTCTCTGTGTTTCTTATAGCCAAGAATGGAACTTTTAGCTTTCAAATCCGGTAAAAGCATTCAAAATGCCAGCCACACAACACAAAATTACATATACAGCTAGGGTTCCAATCCCAACAACAACAACAGTAAAAACACCTCAAAATAGGAGACCAAAATAGAAGCAATTTGCAATTTGGTATTCATGTAAAATAACAAAGTTTCCAGTGACCCAATAACAAAAAAAAATGACCCTACATCCAATAACAGCATCACCTAAATGATAAAACATAACCATTAACAATCATTATTAAAAAAAAACGTATCTTTCTGGCTATATATAAGAAGTCCTACCAAAGTAGGGCAGTCAGAGAGAAAGCAAAGCAGCCTATATAAAAGGAACCTACTCTGTGTATTCTTTTTCTTCTTTTGAAGTCTCAGTGGCTTGCCTGCTTCTCCCTCACGCACATACAGAGGGAGGGAGAAAGGTGAGTGGTGGTGGCAGTCAGGCAGGCAAGCAGGAGTAGAAGGAAGCAAGTGAGAGGAGGATGAGGCTAGAGGCTTCTAATTGGAGAAAAGGAACATCTGATTTAAATCTGCTTATTATTAGGTGATTTTGCCTCACCATTTGCCTATCTGCACCCTACTTCTCTGCCGTTCAATATTATTCGTTTCATCTGATGTCTTAGATTCCTTTTCTTTGATGCTGTCTAGAACCCAAGTTCCTTCGGTCACGTGCTACTTTGTACTCTTCCTGTTATAAAATAAATAATAAATGGAGATTTTACTCTCTTCTTTTTTTTTAAGCCATACCTTGTGGAGTTTGCACTTGCGAAATTGTTGTATGTCGGGAAACATTTTCTTTTAAATTAATTATTACTCAAATCTTAATTTTTCCATGGTTTAACTAAGATTTAAGTTAGAATCAATTTAATCTTTGGTATAAGAATACCTAATCAATAATTATGTTAGGTTTATATTTCACAGCACAAGAAATTAATAAATGAAAATAAAACTACATTTAGTTAAAAAAACATAAATATAAAATAAATACATAACAGTTTTAAAACAACTTTTTTTTATTCTTTTACATTAACAATCATGAAAAAATATAGAAAAACATGTAGGTCAATTTATAATATCATTTTAAGAGATTTAAGATTGAATTAGTTATGATTAAAATATGAGAGATTTTTTAAATAAAAAACAGTTTATTATATAGTTAAAGATTAAAAAAAAAATATTTCAGATCAAGTTTTCAAGATGTCTTGGTTACGGGACTAGTTTTAGGAAATTATAAGAGAGTATGGGTATAAGTTTGTCCTCCTCCAACTTTATAAATTATGATGTTTTTCCTATTTAATAATATTGATTGTTGCGTAGATATAGATAAGTTGTTGAATCATATTGAAACATGGCAAAGATTAATAATCTTATACGATCCTAACAAGTGATATCAGAGCTATCATTATAAAAAAATTATAGGTGTTTGATTTTTGCATAAAAAATAAAAGTTGTCCAAATTATGTTTCTAAAATATCATTTTGAGGAGAAGGCCAAAGACGAGCACAACAATGAAAATAATGTTCAAATCAAAGCTAAAACAAAGATATATATGTTGGTTAAAGTTTGTCCAAAAAAATCAAATTGAATGTAACATGACATTATCATATCACACAAGTGATTAACCATTATCATGTTAGTATGATGGGTCATACTACCATGTCATCATAGAAAAATAATGATGAGTAAAGATGTCATATTTTTATAATTATGACATGTTGGAACAAGAGAAATCATAGGAGAAAAAAGAACAACTAAGTGATGCACAACATATGAGGTTTGAGACTTCATTCATTCTTGTAAAACATATTCAAAAAATCAATTTCCCGTTCAAGGAGATTCAAATGAAAGTTTATATAAAGGTGATATTATAACTCTAGCAATCACACAAGAACAAGAATTCATTACAACAAGTAAATTAAAAAAGGTTATCAAGAAATTTGTTTGATATTATAATATGGTGGCCTATACACTTTCGGTGATTCATAATGAAATACCTTGTACCTATAAAGTAGTATAAAGTATAAATAATTAAAAAAAAGGCAATTGATAAAGAGATGAAATCTCTCAACAAGAATCAAACTTTTAAATAGAAAGAAAGCAAATGGGTTGCAAATGAGTTTATGCTAAGAAAAAAGGTAATTCTAAAAAAGATAGCATTCAATTCAAGATAAGATTAGTAGTAAGAGGTTATTCTAAAAAAGAGATGATAAGTTATAACAAGGTATTCTCCTCGGTTGTTAAACATTCATCAATATATATTATGCTAGTCTTGGTTGCACAATTTAATCTTGAGGTAACCTAACTTGATGTAAAAGCACTTTATTACATGATAATCTAAAAAAAGAAATTTTTATGCCCTAACCATATGTTTCAAAGTCACTAGGAAAGAGAAATTGAGCTTATAAACTGAAAAAGTTATTGTATGGGTTGAAACAATATGTATTAGTGGTACAAATGATTTAACAAGTTCATGGCATAACATGGATAAATGTGAGTTAGTTTGAACATTATATATGTTTTTTCAAGTTCCTTAATGAATTTTTTTCATATATTTACTCTTATGTGTGGATGATATAGTGATTGCATATAAGAGGAAGATGAGTATTGAATGATGATATATTGATTGCATTTAAGAGGAAGATAGATATTAATAAACTAAAAGCTTAATTAAGAAATGAGTTTAAATCGAAAACCTTAAAAAAACTAAGAAGATTCTTGGTATTGAGATTTGGAGAGACAAAAGGAGAGGTACAATATACTTGAAACAAATACAATACTTGAAGAAAATTCTACAAAAAAATGATAAAAATATTAAGACCTAAGACCAAACTTGTAAGCTCAGATTTAGCTCTTTATCTTAAGCTTCATTGTAGCCCCAAGGATGATCATAAACGTATGACTCAAATTTCATATACAAATGCAATTCTTGCATTAATATATAAAATGGTTTATATAAGACCAAATGTCTCTTGTCTCATGCTCTTAAAAAAAATACACGTCTTGATTCAAATTCGAGATATGTTGTACATATCGTAAGCCTTCTGTCATCACTCCATGTCTCTTAGGATCGTGTGGTATATAATGTTATCATCAAAAGACAAACTCTTAACGTTTTAAAAACGGTAGTCACTACCTATCACCAGATAATTAAGTTCCCTGCTAGGTCAGGAATTGGTCTAATGAAAGGGGATCAGAAGATGACTCGGAGGTGTCACCTGACTGAACTGAAGGGGAAAAAAACAGTAGCACCAGTTGATATCAACATGTGAAGAGTGAGTAAAGAGATGAAAAAAGGCCAGGTCCCGTTGAAGATTTACAGAAAGTAGTGTTGGTCGAAAGCTGTGAAGAGCGTTTTACTTGGATTGGATCAAGGATGGAAGTTGAGGTACGGGAAAGGGTGATGGATTGGTTGAAGTCAAGTTTGTCATCTTTCACACCATCTTCAGGAGATATGTCAGGAATTTCCAAAGAAATAATCACTCATTAAGTATTAGCTCAAGGAATATTCCTAAGATCTAGAAGAAGCGATATCGGTTAGCTGAAGGACAGGAGCTGCAAGAAAGGAAGGGTGCAGGTTGATAGAGGCTGGTTTATCAGGGAAATTCAGTATCCGAGGTGGTTGGCCAAAGTGGTGCAAAAAAGCTTGTCTGAATGATTGTTACCCCTCTGGAGAAGTAATCAACCTGTGGATTCAACGGTCGACCATCATATGTTAAGTAATTAAATTCATTTTCCAGGTATCACCAAATTAAGATGAAAGATGAAGTTAAGGACAGAACTTCTCTCATCACTTGTCAGGACATATTGTTTGTTGCCGAGTGATGCTTTTTGGGTTAAAAAATGATAGAACAACTTATCAAGAATTGGCTGCCGAGGTCTTTTAGATTAAAAAATGCTAGAGTAACTTGTTAGAAATTGGTCATTGGTCGGAAGGTAGAGGCAAATATTGATGATACGGTGGTTAGAAGTGTGAGATCAGTTGGTTATTCATGGGATGGTGAAATCAGTCGCATCATTCCCTTGGCAAACTCAAAGCATCTTGGCAAACTTCATTTTTTGGTGAACCGGACCTATTTTTTAATCAGATAATTGAAGTCAATTCCGACAAGGGTGTTTTTTTTTTTTTCCGAATTCACAATAAGTATTTGCAAATAAAAGATGCAGAAAATAGCAAAAACTTTTTTTCTTGAATTTGAGGAAACTTCACTAGAAAATGTATTTTATAGATCTAGGTGAGCGAATAAAATTTTGGTTGTTTCAGGTTCTTACAAGGAACATACATTCTGACTCAAACTCGAGATTTGTTGTGTAGATCACAAGCATTTTACCATCACGACACGCCCTTAAGGGACACAAAAACAGTATAGTGATGGAGCGTCAAATCTTTTTCATAAATAGCACTCGGTAGTAGATTCCTATAATAGCAAGAAAACACCATTCCTTTTATCATTCATGAGATTAAAGCATGATTGTCATTGTCTCCTTGCTACAAAAGTCTTGACTTGGAGAAACCAACAAAGCAAATGCACAAGAACGTGATGTATTCTTACAAATTTGACCATCAAATTATATCATGACTAAATAAAAGCTTGCGTTATTTATTACACAACAGTAAATCCAGATGGCAAATGAACATGATGAATGGTAACACTCCCAGGCCAGCACAAGATGCCTTCCCTCCACAATACCATGCTACTGTCACCATCGATCTCCTTCAAGTACCACTGCAATATCAATTACAAATTGAAAATCCTATCAAGCGTAAAATTTGAACGTGGATAAAGAAGAATTATGGCAAAGAGCTGCAAGATTAGTTAAAAAACCTGTAAGTTACAGCATCTTCCAGAAGAAAGCAGCACATACTCCAGGACTAGAACTTAAAAGATGGCACCTATTCCAAAGCAATCTGACAAAACCTCCTCACATAAACCTCTAGGATTTAAAATCCATGGATTTCTGAATGTTGATAAGAGTTTGTACGTTTCAACATTATCAAACTGGCTCCTTGAAGCTTCAAATAGATTCTTATTGTCACTTATTGCAAACCCCAGTTTTGTTTTTCAGAAGCCTCAGGCAGTGTTTGAACTAGTCCAACTGACATATATTGCCCCAATAGTGTTCAATAAGTTCTTATGATGATGAGTTTGCTTAAGTACTCTGTATTGACAACACCCAAACACCATGGGACATGATAAAAGGCTGCAGCCCACTGTGATGAACATGATTACCTGTGAGATGCGTTCTTGCGATTCTAGTTATGACCATCAATTCTTGGCCCTAACAAGCTGAATACAGAGCTCTTTTCAGGTCAGAAAATGCCACATTTAAGGTAGCCTGTAAAACTCCCCGTATACTTAAATGAGTTTAAGTTTCAATGGAGATATGCCAACAATAAAAATATGACATTCCCTCTAAGCTACACTGCACTCCAACCAGCTCTCTTCGCTACTCCCCTTTCCTTCATCAGTTCCCTTGTTCTTTCAGCTTCATCCCACTTTCCCATGGAACCATACATGTTGGAAAGCATTATATAGTACCCATCATTTTCTGGGTCAGATTCAATAGCACATGTTGCCACCCGTATTCCTATCTCAAATTCATTATGAATTTTACAAGCACTTAATAAAGTTCCCCAAACACCTCCGTCAGGACAAATTGGCATTGACTGAACCAGTTCTTCAGCTTCTTGTAGATTACCTGATCTTCCAAGAAGATCTGCCATACAAGCAAAATGCTTTAGATTGGGTTTTATAGAATAATATTGCATTCTACCGAACAGTTGCTTCCCTTCATCAACATATCCTGCATGAGTGCAAGCTGAGAGAAGTGATAGAAAGGTAATTGCATTCGGTTTAACATTTGATAGCTCCATTTGTTGGAAAACCTCCATTGCAGATTTTGCATCTCCATGCAGTCCATAACCTGAGATCATTACATTCCAAGAAATGACATCTTTCTCCTTCATTGAGTTGAACAATTCTCTTGATTGTTCAAGCTGACCACATTTTGCATACATGTCAACCAATGCAGTACCAAGAGAAACATTGAGCTCAAATCGTCCTTCCTTAATATATTGATGAACCATTTTTCCTTTCTCTAAGGATGGGAGATGACAGCAAGCTGAAAGAACTATAACCAATGTTGCTGAATTAGGGTTTAATTTTTCTGAAATCATTTCTTCGAATAATGTGATAGCCTCTGCATAGTGCCCACTGTGAATATATGATGAGATCAAGGTGTTCCATGTGACAACATCTCTCTTCGTCCTACAAAACATTTTCCATGCTATGGACAGATTACCACCTTTTCCGTACATGTCTATAAGTGAATTGGCGATTGAGACATCTTCAACCACTGAATTCTTAATTATGTAACAATGAATTGATCGGCATAGATTAATCAGTCCCAATTGAGAGCACGAAGAAATTACAGAGACCAAGCTGTTTGAATTAGCTTCAATGCCTAGATCTCTCATCTCCCTAAATAACTCTAAACACTTCCCTTCTATCCCCATCTTACAATATCCAAAAACCATAGTGTTCCAGGACTCTTTACTCCATTCATGTACACCATCAAAAAGCTTCCCTGCGGGGCTTGGAGTTCCAAACTTGCAATACATGGACAACAAAGCATTGTTAACCGTATCGTCCAAAACATAGTTTCTCCTTACAATAAGACCATGAAAGGCTTTTCCCTCTCTCACCATCATGGAATTACCAAAACCCAAAAGGATGCAACTTACAACAATCCCATCTGGATACACATCATCAACCTGCATATCCCAAAACTGGTTTAAGCACTCATTCATAAACCCAAATCTTGCACAAACACCAATTACTGATGTCCATGAGAAAACATCTTTATCTATAACTTGACAAAAAGAATTACGAGCCTCTTCAACATTCCCACACTTGGAATACATTGACAAAAGAGAAGATTGAACAACTTGAGAACACCCAAGTCCAGTTTTCACAATTAAACCATGCAGACACCTTCCTGCAATCAAAGCACCCAAATTCCCACAAGCTTGAAACCCGCCTTCTAGTGTCCTAGGATTAACCTTCTCACCATCCCCGCCAATCCTATGCATCTCACAAAGACACTCCAAACTCTTCTCGCTGTCATCATTATGCACATACCCAATTACAAGTGCAGTCCAAGACACCACATCTCTAACAACAATTTCATCAAACATAAGAGATGCATCTTCCATAGCCCCACATTTCGCATACATGTAAACAAAGGATGACCCAACCGCAGAATTTTCCGCAAAAAGGCCAGATTTTGAGACCAACCCATGAATGTATTTCCCCTTTTCAAGCCACAAAAGCTCAGCACAAGTGGCTACAATCATGGGAATTGTAAAGTGGTTTGGTGGGGTATTATCATACCGCATTTGGATGTAAAAGTCAAAAGCTTTGAAGTAATTCCCATTGGAAAAGTGAGATTTGATGATTGAATTCCAAAGAAATGTGTCCTTTTGATTTGTTGAGTCAAAAACATTGGTGGAAGAATGGGGTTTTCTGAGAGATGCATAGAGAGAGATAAGTTTTGATGATATAAAAACATTGTTTGCATTGCCAGTAGTGATTATGAGAGCATGGGATTTGTGTAGAGATTGGAGAGTTTGGGTCTGGTTGGAGAGAAATGAGTCTATGTGACAGTTAAGGTAGTTAGAAGATGAATGGTAAGAAATTTGAAAAGGAGAGGGAAAATGGCGTCTAAAGAGTTGGTGGGCGGGTTTAAAGATTACCATGTCTCTGATTCTCTGTCTTTGATCGCATAGAGCGGGGATGAGCGTCTAAATTATAGAGATGTTTGTACTTTGTAGTATTTGTTGCAGGATAAACACTAATGGCTCTTGGTTTTTGGATTTTCTAATGAATTAATTGAAGAGATCCCTATTTATATATAGAATTCTTTGAAAAATAACACATTGGTTTAGAGAAAGATTTAAGTACCATGCCGGAATAAATGAGAGGAAATTCTTTTTTTTTTTATTAACTTTGGATATTTTGCACATATCTCGATTAATTTTATAGATCTTAAAGTTAATAACAATATAAACATTTAATTGCTATCATATTAGTAATTACATGTTCAAATATGAAATTATATATATATATATATATAAAAAAAATCTCAAATTCTTGTCACTGAGATGATTGAAAACCTACTAGATTTTTTGAATGAGATGAAATTCCATTAACTTAACTTAGTGGTGGTGTTAAGCATTTTGCCCTCCTTGTTTTTAAATTTATAAAGACAAACTATGGTGGCCGAGCGGAGGCCTTTTGTGTGGGAGGAGTATAGCGGTGTTTTCCACTCGCATGCTTTTTTGACCTTCTACGCATATCTATGCGAAGGTCCACGAGGTTTACATGTTAGTGTAGTAATTATTGTGTTTTTACAGTAATATTTATTTTAAAATATATTAAAAAATTATATTTAGTATTAGTACGTAAAAACGGTCTGAAAATATAGAAAAAAAAATAAAGCAAAAAAACAATATTTTTTTTCTTCATAAGCCGTAACTCTTATCTCTTGCAATGACAAAAAAAAATAATTTCATTTTATATATAAATACCCTCCTGTAAGTCTTAATTTCTTTCTTTAATCCTTGTGTTTCTTCTTAATTTCAAGATTTGAAATGTCATCAGCCTTAGTTGTTAAGTCTTAATCTTTATCTTTTATCATTTTCATGAGTCTATAATCTGCTGAAGTGCAAATGGTTAATGGATATGGAGCGGATATGCAAAAAAGGAAAGCAACAATCGCAGAAAAATTTCTCCAGTTCTTGCAGTGAAAATTTTCCGAAATAGGAGATTGTAAGTGTAATCTAACCAGTTTCCTCAGAGGTAAGGGGATCATAGCTCAGATATCTTTGATTTGATCTACTTTCTCCTCTCTTGATAGTTAAATGAGTACATTTATAAGCTTCGAATTGTCTTCAGCGCAGGCAAGTTGCAGTCGAAATAGATAAACCAGAAACTCCTGAGTTCTCCTCATCATTCTAGGTAGGTATTTCAATCTGCCTTACGACCGTTGCCGTGGCTTGCTTGCTTTGATGAAGGATGATTGTCAATGAAGAAAGACTTCAAGTGCTTGTACAGCTCCTTAGGCCTCTCTACATTGAGTGCATGGCCGACATTCTTTATTACCACTAATTCTGCATTATCACCGATATGCCTGCACAGGTTAATGAAGAAAAACCATTAACTTATTCTTGCATCAACTAACACGGTTACTAACCACAAAAGTCCCAGTTGATTGCTGAAAAGATAAGCATAGCAGGACGGGGAGGAGGTAGAGAAGGTTTCACGATTGTTCAAAATTAGATGCTTTTATGTTCTTTCCTATTAGATAGATGTGAAAGCTCGAAAAGTACACTGAGCTGAACCAGTACTCGAGAGTTAATTACCTTTTTAATCTGTGTGCCAATTCCAGGGGGAAAACCTGGTCATGTTCTCCCCAGATTATCAGTGTAGGCTGCATAGAGGGAAAACACTCCTTTTAGAAGGTGCTCGAGAAGATCAACAGCAGCTAAATTTGAGCCAGAGAATATGCACACGTATATGTATTGGAATTGAAAGTGGTGTTAATATTACAGTACCTGAGTTATCTTAGGAAGATCAGACATCTTTCTATTTTTGTGTAATGTCTGGATTAATTCTTCCTTCTCTTGACGGAATTCAGTACACATTACCTGTTCACAAAACGAAAATGACGATAAAACTTCCAAACATGACTCATTCTACTTCAGAGCAACTTACATGGAACATAAACGAATAGTGTGCAAATTTGAGGGGGAAAAAGAAGAAGATGGAAATGAAATAGCACTAGATATGACAGAATTCCACTTTATGCAACAATGAAATGTTTTATGAGTCACATGCACTCTGTCAATGGACTCCTGTCAACACACATCAAGGGCCTCTTTGAAGACCTTAGACATGATGCCGAAGTTGAGAATGGCGAGGCCAAGTGAAAAATCGAAAAACAAAATGTAGCAACCTCTAGAAAAGACTAACTACATTAATGTGAAATATGCTAAAACATATGCAATTCATATTAACTTCTCAATCTTCAGCCAAGTAGCATGGAATTTCAAAGCCCTCGCTATTCTTTCCAATTAACTTGAAATTCTCTAGCAGGAATGTCACTACTCTTCAAGACGATCACCTCCGTAGCTTTGCCTTCTTTGGGTATCACGATTCTATATAATAAGCAGCCTGGCAGGTGTCCTAATCAGCTGTTTATGATGCTATTATCATCTCAAAATCACTCTTAGTACAATAACTGTGCTTGTTGTCCGAAAATGACATAGCATCTGTCTCCTTGTTCAAGCACTTCCTGTTGTTGTTTCAGCTTTATAAATGGACAATTAGTTTTATAGAACTGGAACGTGACTGATTGATCTTGCATTAAGAGTTGATCATGAACTACCTTTAAAATATGAGTGGGATATTCAAATAGGCATGTCAGAAGTTTTTTTTTAAAATAAAACAAATACGGCTCGTTTTGCAGATTTACGAACACACTCTTTTGCCCGACTATTTTTCCTGTTATGCAAGCTCTTGCTCTCTAAAGTTCACAGCAAAAAAATTATCTTCTGCCGGGTCATTCAGGGCCCCAATTTTTCTTACCCGCATTAAAAATAGATGCAGATTTAAGCTGCATTGACAGCTACTCTGCCCAGCGCAATGAAATTGTGCCCCCACAGATAAGGATAGGAAAGAATCACTGCCACGGTCACGGTCATTAAAAACTCTGTTTTCCAATAAAATCATGCCCACGCACAGAATGAGAGGTCAGTAGGCTAAAATGTGTACGCATCAAAGCTTACTGAATTAATGAGGTAGTTAGCGATTAATTCACACATTCAACTCCAATCAATATAACATTTTTTTTCTGAAATTCTAAAGAATTAAATACAACTATTTCCCTTTCCAAACTTAATACACATTCGTTTTTAATCTGAAAGCACAGTCAATATTCTTCCACACATGAATCTACAAAGTCCCAAACATGTTACATGCGTGTTCAAAGCAACATTTAAGATTATAATAAAATCATCATAACTTCATTGCTATTAAAGCTCTGGCATTATGCAGCCATTGAAAGGGCTCGTCTGGAGCATGCCTGTGCTCTTAGATAGTGTGGTTATCCTATTTTTGGCCGTTGGCAAACTTTTTTTCTTCTTTTTCCTTAGTTTTACAGTAAGAGACATCATCTATCCAAACTTTAAAGAAAACTAGATTCACTTATCTAATGCTAATAGAGGCAGAATATCCACGCAAAGAATGGTGATGGCACATATAAACAATGGGGACACCTAAAGTGAATTCCCTGAAAAAGGAAAGGCAGTTCCTTGATTAAACAAAAGTGCCTTTTGGTCACCAATTGTGAGCATTTTCAACGATCCAGATTCAGGTGTTTTTTTAGACAGCAATGAAAACTTAACTCGAAAAAACAGGTTGTAAAACACAAGAAATTTCGGGAAAATATAGGGGGGGGGGGGGGGGGCGGCGGATAACATCTTGTCGAGAAGGAAGCAAATTTGAAGCGTGGAAGTTTGAAACTAACCTCAATGAAATCTTGAAGAAAACAAGAGGGCATACTAGGTGGTGGTTTATGAAAAGACAACTTCACCAACTTTCTAACTTTTTCAGGTGTTTGAGGAATCAAAACCTCAGCAGCTTCCTCAATACTTGTGACCACCTTAAACACTCCTCCTTCATCTATATCCTTCTCTTCAAAACAAACCCCGGCACCTCCTAGACACACGCGCCCCACGCGCTCTCTAAACTGTGCCGCCATACTATACGCCACGAACCCGCCATAGCTCAGCCCGAACACATCCATCTTGGTTACGTTCTGGGCTTCCATCAGGCTCATGACGCATTGCGCTTGGAACGACTCGGACCTCTCTGCTCGTGTTGTGTAGGATTCTCCGAAGAATAGGAGGTCCGGCACATAAACATTGAATTTGGGCATGAACTGGGGGATTATACCGTTGAACTGCCACATTGCGTTGGCACCGAAACCGTGGATTAATAGCAAAGTACGTTTTGATGGGTTGTGTTTCTTCGGGATCCAACAGTGCATGATCGTGCCGTCGCCGAGGTCGGTTGTGGATGATTTTAGGCCTGCTCGAGTGAAGGAGTAACGGTAGCATGAGTCTTGTGTTGCAGTAAAACTAAAGCACTTTGCCATCGGGGTACGCTTCTTCAGGGGATTAGCGAGGGATAAGGGATTCTTGTGCGGTTCTAGGTTTCAGAAATATTTTGTGATCGGCTTGGTGGAAAAAAAGAGATGGTGAAAGCATTAGACGGGTTGTCATTATGATGGAAATATATGAAAAAATGTGAGTGAAAGAGATGTTGATGGTAAGGATCTGTTTGGCAGTGTCTTCTCTGGGGATGGGGGAATAAATATATTTTAAGTGGATGCTATTCTAAGTTATTTCAGAGGTACTTGTCTCTGATTTGTTGTGATGCAGATTTATTTTATTTTATTTTAATCTTGTAGAGCTTTTTTTTATTTTTATACCGGTTGTTTAGAAGTTTGAAAATAATTATTTTTTAATAAAAAAATTATTTAAAAACATATTAAAATATTATTTATTTATTTATTAAAAAAGCAAAATAATTTTAAAAAATACAGTTGCAACGCGTCAGCAAGTAAAACTCTCTTCCTTGTATAATTACAAAACCTGATTCGGCCAGTCCGGTCCTTAGTATGGACCAAGTTTTTTTTATAAGAAAATCATCACAAAGCTAATATAATTATTCAATTAATTCTACTGTTAAAATGTAATTTAATTTTAAAAATATAAATAAATTAACTAGGATTAATTTGTTCAACCTTAATCGTCAATTGACTTATAATATTACTCGGGTTTTACAACTTTTGCTTTTTTAATAATATTATCTTGAATGTTAAAAGAATTTTTATTTTATGTTTGACCAAGATGTATAAAATATATCAACAGTCCAGTCATGTGACAATGGTAGTTAAGAAAAATATTATTTTTCAGTTTTTCATGTTTTTTATGTTATTTGAATTAATTTGGTTAATATATATATATATATATATATATATATATATATATATATATATATATATATATCCTCTATATAAGCTGAAATAATTTTTCTTATCCCTTTTTTCTCTTAATTGGGTAAGCTTCACAATTTGATATTTTATTGAGTTGAATGAAATTATTGAAATGAATATTTGTTTTTGTCTCTTTTTTTGTTATAATCGAGGTGTTCGGGCCAGGTTGCATGCACAACAACTAATCATTGGGTTCTTTAAACATCCTACAAGTCCAATGAACATATAAGACATCGCGAGGATGACAGACATACCTGACAGAACTTGAACTTAGGATAAAAGAAAGGAAGAAACTCTTCTTGACCACTAGGGCAAGACCAAAACCGTGCTGGCAGGATTGTCTTATTGTTTTTCTCTCCTTTGTTAGTTTCAAATTTCCTACGAAATGAGTGTAGACTTGATCCATCTTCTGGGATTAATTTTATTTAATTAGTCTTGTGTTTGCAATGTGTTTCCCTAATTCACCAACCTTTCAAGCTGGTTTATCGGGATTTTATTTGTTTTTGTATTTTAAAAGTATTTAAAATAAAAATTATTTTATATATATAGATTATTTTTATATCCTATTATCAAATATAAATTTTAAAAAACAAAAATATATATATTATTTTAAAAATATAATGCAACGTATACCAAACATAAAACTCGTAAGCGAGCATTTATTCAATGGATGTGACCGATGGAATTGTTCATGTTTTTGGCTTTTCTGTTGTTTTTCCAAGATTGACAAGGGATTCATTGGATATAATAATTAAAGTTTGAATTACTATTTTAATATTATTTTAATATACTGATATAAAAAATAAATTAAAAAATATATAATTTTAATATATTTCCAAAAACAAATATTTCATCTATTATTCTTCTTTTCAATTTTTTTCATAGAGAAAAAAAACATGAAATGAAACTAATCACATGCTCATAAGAAAACATTACACATCCACAAACAACTGGTGCTTATGCTCCTGTATTTATTTCTGCTATTTTATTTGTTTTAGAATATAGAACATTGTGGGATAGTTTTTTAAAAGTAATTTTTGTTTATAAATGTATTAAAATAATATTATTTTTTAATTTTTAAAAATTATTTCTGTTCAAAATAATCTAAAAATAATAATTTCAAATACTGATGAAGAAAATTTGAAGTCATGGAACACAAATTAACTAACCTCAATGAAGTCCCACAGAAACCAAGACGGCATTCTAGGCGGTCGTTTATAAAAGGACCACCTCACCAGCTCCCTAGCTTTCTCTGGTGTTTGCGGCAGCAAGACACTAACAACCTCCTCCACCGTCGTTACCTTCAGCACCTCCATGCTCTCCGCGTCCTTCTCTTCCAAACAAACCCCGGCACATCCTAGACCCACGCGCCCCACCCGCTCTTTGAACTGTGCCGCCATACTATACGCCACGAACCCGCCATAGCTCAGCCCGAACACATCCATCCTGGTTACGTTCTGGGCTTCCATCAGGCTCATGACACATTGCGCTTGGAACGACTCGGACCTTTCTGCTCGTGTTGTGTAGGATTCTCCGAAGAATAGGAGGTCCGGCACATAAACGTTGAATTTGGGGGTGAAATGGGGGATTACACCGTTGAATTGCCACATTGCGTTGGCACCGAAACCGTGGATTAATAGTAAAGTAGGTTTTGATGGGTTGTGTTTCTTCGGGATCCAACAGTGCATGATCGTGCCGTCGCCGAGGTCGGTTGTGGATGATTTGAGGCCTGCTCGTTTAAAGGAACACCGGTACCATGAGTTTTGTGCTGCAATGAAACTGAAACACCGTGTCATCGTGTGCTGCAATGTGCCTGTTTTTGGATTTTAGTTTCACATATACGCGTCGGGGGAGAGGGAAAGCAAAACGTTTTGTCATGATTGGTTAGTGAAAAAGGTGACAGTGAGAGACAGAAACAGAAACTTCAGTGGGTGACTTGGAGATAAACATAAACAAAAATTAGATTTTAAATTATTTTTTTTATAATCAGGATATCCGGACCAGCTTGCGCGTACCACAACTAAGTCCCCGGGCTCACTGAACATCCGGCAGGCCCAATGAACAGGTAAGGCACCACGGGGATGATAGGCGTGCTTGACAAGGCTTGAACCTGGGGTGGGAGGAAGACAAACCCCCTCTCTGACCACCAGGCCAAGACCTTGTTACAAGATTTTAAATTTTCATTCCACTGAATATAGAAAAATAATTAGAAAAAATGAAAAAAACCTGTAACTTGTGATCTAAATCACAAAGATTGAATAGATTTATAGAAATCAAATAAAATCACTTTTAATGGACTTAAAGTTGAAGATTAAAATAAAAAAAAAATCTAAATTTATGGGACCGGTTTATAACTTAATATAGTAAAAATTACAAAGTATAATTTCTGAAACAATTAATATTAAAAAATAATCTGAATAAAATATGAATTGTCAAATGGCGAATTAAAGTATAAAAAAATAATAGAAAATTTAAAATGTTGTTACAGTGAATAGGCATTTTAGTGTTTTATTAATATTAACATTAACAAAAGAGCTAAAACAGCTCGGGGTGTCTACTGTAGCACTAGAGAGAAAACCACTGTGGACTGGCCATTTTTCGGCCGTGCGTCGCGGCTGTTCGTCTGCCTTTTTTTTTTTTTTTCGTTAATGAACAGTGTGACGACGGTTTTAGCCCCGGTAATAGGACAAAATAGCGCTCGGTCAGACGGTAAAAACGGCTGAGGGTAAGGGCCATTCAAGTAATTGCACACGTACGGACCGGTCCGGTCCGGCCCGGTCCACCGCATGTTTTGGTTTTTTATTATTTATTTAAAATGGCTAATTACGGTTTTAGGTCAGAATAAGACAAAACCATGGTTTTCGGTCCAGGGGCCATACGGTAATTGACCATATTATTTAATATTTTCCGCTTTTATTGTCAGAGCGTGTGTCACACGCGTCGCCCTATTTCACGCCCCACGCCCTGTGTAGGTGGCGCGTGCCACGTCATACGGTGGCCGGAGACGAGATTCCGACGGACAGAGAGGTTCGCCTGGTCGTGTTCTTCCTCCCGCGGTGGCGCATTTACCATAAATATGTCCGTGGACGCTCCGGGAACCGGTTAAAGACGCCGGCCACTTTTCTCTCTCTCCCCTGCACGTCAAAGTGCAGGGGAGTCCCCCATTTTGTGATACTTTTTACTTCAGTCCCTGCACTTTTGATTTTGTTTTTTCTCCTGATTTTGGTTGCATAAGTTTTGATTTAGTGCGATTGAGTCCTCCAATTGGAATTCATTGGATGTCAATGTTTCAGTTCGGTCCTCCTTCTTTTAATTTTCGAATTCGATTTAAATTATTCAATCAATTCAGTACATAAGTTTCGATTTCTTCAATTGGATCCTGTTATTGAAATTGATAATATATTAAAGTTTCATTTTGGCCCTTATAGTTTTAATTTTTGATTTTCATGCCTTGATAAATTGATATTTGTGTTTTATTTTCCATTATTAACATAATAATAATAATAATAATAATAATAATAATAATAATAATAATAATAATAATAATAATAAGAATAATCATAATAATAATAATAATATTCATAATAATAATAATAATAATAATAATAATAATATATTCTTTTTCTTGCTTACTTTTTTGTTAATGTTTATGAGTGTTTTTTTTTTTCGGGATAATTTTAATTGTTTTTGCAATAATAACAATAGTCATTTTATATCTAATATTACTAGAGATAAAAGACAACTCAAGAACAACAAATAAACAAATTTACCTAGGTTATCTACAATTAAAAAACGATACAAGTCACTTTTGTCTCGATTACACTGTTCCTTTTAAACGGCAAACAAGTCATTATTATATGTTTTAATATTTATTGCATATTATCGCCTAAAAGTATATAAAGAGATAAAAAAAACTGACCTCGGATTTTTTAGATTAACAAAATTAATATCAGCATTCTTAAATAAATTTAATATAATAATATGATGAATAAATCTTATAAAAAAAAAATATTGCCTTTGAATTTTAATTTTGTGCTCTTTTGTTAAAGTTTATTTCTTAAAATAAAAAAATTGGATTTTTAATATTTAAGATCTAATATTACCCGAGAAAAAATACAACTCAATAAAACAAAAAGTAAACAAATTTGCCTAGATTATCTACAATTAAAAAATATATAAGGCACTTTCCATTTCAACTATACTGTTCTTTTTTTACGGCAAATAAGTAATTATAGCACGCAAAAAAAACAATATTTCTTTTTTTAAAATTAACATAATAATAATAATAATAATAATAATAATAATAATAATAATAATAATAATGATAATGATAATAATATATTCTTTTTCTTGCTTACTCTGTTGTTAATGTTTATGAGTGTTTTTTCTTTCGGAATAATGTGATAATTTTAATTGTTTTTCCAATAATAACAACAATCATTTTATATCTAATATTACTGGGGATAAAAGACAACTCAAGAACAAAAAATAAACAAATTTACCTAGGTTATCTACAATTAAAAAACGATACAAGTCACTTTGTCTCGATTACACTATTCCTTTTAAACGGCAAACAAGTCATTATTATATGTTTTAATATTTATTGCATATTATCGGCTAAAAATATATAAAAAAATAAAAAAATGACCTCGGATTTTTTTCATTAAAAAATTTAATATCAACATTCTTAAATATATTTAATATAATAATATGATGAATAAATCTTATAAAATAAAATATAAACTTGGCTTTGATTTTTAATTTTGTGCTCTTTTGTTCAAGTTTATTTCTTAAAAAAAACAAAAAATTAGATTTTTAATAGTTAAGATCTAATATTACCCGGGAAATAATACAGCTCAAAAAAACAAAGGGTAAACAAATTTGCCTAGATTATCTACAATTAAAAAATACACAAGGCACTTTCCGTTTCAAACTACACTGTTCTTTTTTAACGGTAAATAAGTAATTATAGCACGCAAAAAAAATATATTTATTTTTGTGAAAAAAAAAATTCAATATTTTTATTTATAATGTGTAAAATCTAATATTATTAGGAAAAAAAAGGCAGCTAATGTTTTTTTTTTTTACAAATTTACTTAGCTTTTCGATAATTAAAAAATATAAAAATCACTTTCCATTTCAATCACACTATATAGTATGTGAGACTAAGTATATGTGTTTAATATTTATTTAATAGTCTCGCCTAAAAATATATAGACAGAGAAAATAAATGACCTACAATTTCTTGAAAAAAAAAATCAATATCGGTATTCTTAAATATATTTAATATAATAATATGATGAATAAATCTTCTAAAAAAACAACTTTGTCTTTGAAGTTAAATTTATATTTTAGACTTTTGTTTTTTTCCTTTTCAAAAACTGTAACCTTTTTTCCACATGTATTTTTTATTTTTTAGTGTCCAAGTCAGTTGTTCTTTTTTTACCGGGTTTTTTTTTTTTTTTTTTACCAGAGTATCCGTGACAACAAATTTCTAATAAATCATTTAACCTTCTTAGCAAATTTTCTAACAATTTTTATCTAAAGTTTTTTAGCAATAGCAATATTCAATCACATTTTGGTTGAAAAAAACATTTTTTTAACAAACTTTATCAATTACAATTATACTAATTAAATATTAAAATAATAAAATACAACATTTATAAAATCAATCAATTTTCTACATAGATAAAAAAGCCCAGCGAAGCGGGCAAATCAGCTCGTAATTACTATACAAAAACTAAATGAGACCGTGAAATTAGCGTTCATTCACAAAATAACTATTCAATCACATTTGTAACAGTGCAACTCACAATTTCATTCGCTTTCTTTTATAATTTCGTTCGCATGAACAGTTGGCAGATCTCCCCACACCGCAGATCACTTCCGTTTCAGCAGGGGCAGCTGTTGATGATAACTGTTTTTCGCAGCTATTTTCCCGTTGTTCATGTTGCAGCTGTTAATAATGATTTGTCGCAGCGTGAGTTTGCTGACTTCACGAGGATTATCTCCTTAAAATAAATTGTCCGGACTCGAAATATTTATGAAGTAGACGTGTTTGGATCTACATGCACAGAGCAGGAATGCAATTTCAGTCGCACTGTGAGACATGTCAATAATTAACTAATTGTTTTGCTGTTCATACCAGAAATATTTTTTTAAACATTATAAATAATACTAGATATTTATCTACGCTTTATCTCCGCTGAAATTATATATTTTTCAGCGTAAAAAAAATCATTTGATAAAAAAAAAATATTTTTTAAATTATAAATAACTAATTATTTTGTTGTGCATATAAGAAATATATTTTTTTTAAATTATAAATAATACTAGTCATTTACCTGTGTTTTGTCCCGGTCTGAACCATATTTTTTCCAACGCAAAAAAATCATTTGATTCAGAATTTATTTTGTGTAAATTATAAATAATACTAGCCACTTACCCGCGCTTTGTCGCGGTTAGAACTATATTTTTTTCAACGTAAAAAAAATTATTTGATCCAAAAAAATACATACAACTAAATGAGGTTGTGTGTTCTTTTGATGTTATTTTATTGCACATGCAAGAAATATTTTTTAAAAATTATAAATAATATTGACAGTAATAATCATAATATTAATTATTTATAATAATGATTATAATAGCAACTATAATAATCATGACAATTTAAAATCATGATGATTAAAATGTAATACTAATCAAAATAATTTATTAGTCGATGTTATTTTTTTCATAATGGACTTTCACGATATTTTCTTGTATGATATTTCAGAATATCATGTAAGCAAAAAATATACAAAGTCACACATAGACAAAACGGGTGGGAAAATTGGACCAAATTATTTAGTTTGCTACAACAAAAAAACTCAGTGCAGCATGGGGACAAGGAAACTTGTGATATCTAAATTATTGTTCAAACTACACTGCAACTCAATAAGAAACTTTTTGGATTTGATAAAATATATTTAGGTGTTATGTGTTTTTTAATAGAAAACAAAAGTTATACGAGGATTGACCTTATATAACTTATCAAGCCTGACAAGTTTAAAGGCAACTCAGATGACTAAAAAAATAAGTTTGATTAAAAAGCACCACGATAATATGTTTTATAAAATATTAAATGACAATATACTGTATCGATTTGGATCAACTTTGATTAATTTATCTAATGTGCTACGCATGTCATTAGACCCTGATAACCTATAAAAAAATATTTTTTCATTAAACTCAATTCTCAACCAACTCAATGTTAATTGATAAAATTGAAAACAAAACTCAATTAGCAAAAAGTTGACCTAACCTAGCTTAACCTTCCAAACTTACATTAGGAGATCATTATAAAACCATAAAAAGAAAATTAAGATAAACTACGAAGTTCAATTCTAAATCAATTCAATGTTGAATGATAAAATTAAAAAAATAAATCAATTAAAAAAACAATTCTAGCCAATCGATCAAAATCGTGATTCGGGTAGGGATAACCCCACAAACTATAAACAAAAAAAATATATAAAATTTGATTCTCAATCAATTTAATATTGGAAAAAAAAAACACTAAAACTTTAGTTTACTAACCTAACACGCAACCCGAGTTATAAGATCGAGAAAATCCTATAAAAAAATAACAATTATAAATCTCAATTTTCAATTACCCTAATATTAAAAGATTAAATTGAAAAACAAATAAAAAAATCAACTCGAGTTAACCCAACCTTTCCCTCTAAATTCTGGTTAAAATTCCTCTGTAGAAAAAAAAAAAAAAAAAAAAACTATAAGGATGCTAGATTATAAAATATAAACAAATCCTTGAAAATATGGAGAATCATAGTGAAAAGAAATTGGAGTTTCACCACTCGTTCCCGGAGTAAAAAGTCAAAAAATAATTAGTATATGTTGACTGATTAATTAACAATAAAGCACCTGTTAATAAAGAAAGAAAAAACACATCAAAAAGAGGGGGACGGGGAAAAGGGCATGTAAAGGGATTGTTTGGCAGTGGCTACAGAAAATGGAAAATGTCACCGTCAGCAGTGGATGCAGTTTTGAGCAACGTGTTCGCATTTGATTTGATAATTTCAAGTTTTGTCAAAGAGTGATCACAAACTCTTAATTAATTTAATTTATCCAGTCATGTGACGGGTCAAACTTGGATACTCGTGATTATGCTATCATTGCCGGTCACGGCCATAAGTCTTGGTCTGGCCATTTTACTATTAATTAATTACTTTAATTAATCGATGAATTTCTCGTGTGATTTTTTCAAAGACGGCCATGGATGATTCATTGGATTCACATGAAATGTCGTGCTTTCCACAGGTGAGGTGTTCGTGGCCAGGTGAAATGGACCTCCCTCGGCTCATATATATTATATATATATATATATATATATAACGTGCCCTCCATTATTGAATCGAGACATTCCACTTGAAATTAAAATCAGAGACAATACTTTGAAAAAATATTTTTATCAATAATAAATAAGAACTCACCTAGAAAGAGTTTGTTGGTTTAGACCATATGAAAATGACTTTTCTTAAAAATCTTAGCCGTAGTTTGAGAATATAATAACTGCTATTTATTAAAATATTTTTTTTAATTTTAAAATTTATCAAAATAATATTTTTTTTTTATTTTTTTTAATTAGTTTGATAAGAAATAATTAAAAAAATTAATTTGAAGAAGAGAATAATATTCAGTTTTTTTTAAATGATTTTTAATATTTTATTATTATTTAAAAAAAGCAACTTTTGTTAATTATTTCACCTACTATTACTTTCTGTTAGAATTAATGACCATTATTTTTAAAACAATGTTTTTTTTATTAGAATCACTTTTTGTGAGTGCTGCTATTGCTACTGCTTTTGTCAACCACACTTCCACTAACTTTTTATTTTTTAAAAAAAAATTATAAGGCGATAAAGCTATCCTTTTTCTCGTTTAAAATGTGTGGATTATTCGTTGTAAGTAATATTATATTTAATTGTTGTTAGAGTCGAAACCACAAATTTCAAAATCAACAACAATCGGTACTCCTCGACTTATTATATATTTAGCACTGTGTTTTAAAATTATTTTAAAAAAAAATATTTAATTTTTTGGTTTAAAACAGATTGTTTTCTTGTTTTAATTATTCTCTTAGTTAATTTTGAGTTTTAATTATTTATCTTCAACCTAGCCTGAGAATTTTAATTTAATCAATATATTATTATTTAAAAATTATAACGGTAGGTGGACTCTACTGGTCATGTAAGTTCTAGTTAGAAATCATTGTTTACAAAGAATTTTGAGTTCACAGATGTGTTCGACCGCAAAAATAAATGAAATATCAAGTTAAATAAATGATTTGTATTTTGAGCTCATTAGATGAGAGAACGAACAATTCTATCAGATTTCAAATTAAAATAAAAAATAGCAGAGCTCAATCTAGGTTTTGATCAGGGTCATGGACTTTATTATGTTTAATATGTTTTTTTTTTAAACTATTCTTAATTAATTATATGATAATTAAAATTAATACTCATAAAATTAAGCATCCATGAAATATTATATTGTTTATTTGAGAAAAAAAACAACCCTATAAAAATCAAACTGATATAAATTAAATATTCAAGAATATAAAAGAAAGCAAAGAAACAACCCATTAAAAAACCCAAAATTGAAAAAAAAAAAAAAAAAAAAACTAAGAAAACAATTAGCATGCAAGCCTATGAGACCCACAACGTTTGGGCCTTGAAAAAACCTAGGCATATGATCTAACACAAGTGTCTTGGTCTCGTTTATTCATTTATTTATTTTTATCTTTTTTTTTGGGGGGGGGGGGGAACCCCTTATTTAAAAAAGAGAGAGAGTAGGTTTTACGATTTAACCTCTCAAATATTCGACTCAAGTCATGAAATTTATTATGTTTAATATTATTTTAAAAAAATATATTATTTATTTAATTATATAATAACAAAACTAAAAGTTCATAAAATTGGTTATCTGTCAATTTTTGCGATGTTTATTTGATACCACGATAACTATATAAAAAATAAATTATAAAAACTAATTAAATATTGAATGATATAATTGAGAAAAAAATAATTTAATATTGAATAATATGGTTTTTTTTTAAACCATAAGAAAAGAAAGATTCTGTTGCAAAGCACAAAACTTATGAAGAATAATTAAAAATCAATCAAATACTGAATAATATAATTGAAACAAGTAATATAATAAAAAAAATTAACATTTAATAATAAAACTTTTAAAAAAAAATCATAAGAAAAGAAAGATTTTGTTGCAAAGCACAAAGCTCAGTTTATACCCAAAAATTATTATAAAAGCTCACAAACCATGTGTGTGGTTGTGTATATATAGTTTGAAATAAAGTACGAAATTGTATAATTAAAATATCCGTAAAAATAAAATGAATCAATAATAGTGATTATTTTGCTATTAATTAAAAAATCATTTTCTTTTGTTATAAAAAAACATTTCCTATTTCTAAAAATAATTCATGAAGACACCGCAATTCGTAAAGAATCTTTAAGTATCTTGATAGATGAAGGGTATCTCGTCTCTGAAATAAAATGCAAGTGATGGTTAGAATTATAAGTATTCAGCTTTTCCAATTACTATAATTTTTAAAATTCAAATAAACTGTTATTCTAATCATATCAAATCAAATCAAATCACATAGGTGGAAGGGTTACAAAACTGCCTTCCCTGACGGCAGATGCAAGGGTCAAAGGAATGCCAAAAAACATCAACCAGGTGGTCCACTAGGAAAAATTTAAGATTAAAAAATTTATTTTCTCTATATTTTCAGGTTTGAATTTTATAGTTACTAATATAATAATCACTGAAAACTTGTATAATTGTTAACTTCAGAGCTTATGAGATTAATCAAGGTACGCGCATGCTGATCCGGACACCTATATTATTAAAAAAAATTAAAAGCATCAAAATAACTATGTGATGTTGTCTATGATCGAGATAATATTTATGATCGTTAATTTTAAAGTCCATAAAATTAATCAAGATACATACAAATTGATCCAGATACCCACATTAATCAAAAAATAATAATAATTCAAAACATCAAAATAACTATGTGATGTTGTCTATGTTCGACACAACATGTTCCTGACGTAGTTTGTGGCTATGCTTCCTATATTGTATGAGACATGAAAAAGAAAATCCTACGCCAATGTTGGGGCAGTTTGCAATAAGAGAGAAGACCAGAAATGCCAAGTCTTTTATCACCAGCCTTCGGAGCTTGATCATGAATGATCATCTTGTCCAGAAGACTATCGTCAACCTTTTTCATCACTGTCAGAATTAAGATAACGAAAAATCTTGTATACAGGGTCAAAGAACGAAAAATCAAATCAAAGACCACCTTTCTGCTCATGGAAACCAATAATAGGGTTTGTATTGTTGATGATAATGTCTTTCATGTCAATTCTAATAAGAATTATTATCGCTATGCAGAGAGAGAGAGAGAGAGAGAGAGAGAGAGAGATTTTCTTTTATATATTTTTTATAAATTAATTTTTATTTGATATTTAATTTTATACCCTTAAAAATATTCCAAAAATAAAATTAATTTAACCCTATAAATTTAATTCAATTCGTAAGACTACAACACCTTGTTGAGAAAGTCAATCAAATTGGCTCATCTGCGAGTTTGACTATGAACGGTTTGCTCAAGACTTAATAAAAATAATAATTAATATTGATATATGAAAACGGGTCTAGATAATAATAATAATAATAATATGAAAAAAAAGGTTAGTTTGACTTTGACCTCGGCCGTTCTGTTTTGGCAACGATAACTGGGCTGGATCTGATATTAATAATGTCTGAGCCGCAGCCCCACTCTGCCTCTGGGCCTGTTGGCTGCATTAGATAGACCCGGGATCTTTCCACCCAGCCCCATCTCCAAATCCCCACCTCCCTTCTTGTCACTCCGTTTTAACGGTTTCTATGTGTGTGGTATATATACATGCACCCACACTGTAGTATTGCTTAAGCTTTTTATATTGTATTTTAAAACTGTTTTTTAAAAAAAGTTATTTTTTTTTAAATTAGATTTTTTTAGTATTTTTTATCATTTTGATATATTTATGTCAAAAATAATTTTTAAAAAATAGAAAAAAATATTACTTGATGAATTTATAAACAAAAAATACTTTCAAAAATAACTTCAACAACACTCTCAATCAAACAAACAGTAAACTAATCTACCAGCCCATCCAGCACCCTCATTGCTTCAAAGATTCCTTTTAGGGTTTTTCTAATCTTGTCTGCTCTGGTGAAACTCTACCAACCCTGCGAGTTTCGCATGGTTCATGTTCTCGTTAAAGAGAATTCTTGAATTCTATTGGGGGGAGGGGACACCATGAAGATCCGCCATTCATCAGTGAAAGTGTATGAATGGACCCATGAAGTAAATAATTGTAGATGAAAACACACTCTCGCTTGTCTCTTGGACTTGGACTCGAGCTTAGTGATCAACGAAAAAGTGGTTTGAAAGGCATTAAAGTTTTTCTACAGAAAACTGAAAGCTACTACAGTTCTTCTGCAATTTCTACGTACGTGACAAATCACAGAAGAATATTGGCTGGCTAGCTCTCTTTTCTCCGATATTGCTCGACAGATGTTTGTTTTATTGAAGAATATTGATTTTAATTCATTGTGAAGTTGGAAAAAGAATTCAACAGCACAGCATAAAAGAGAATAGTAGTGAAACTGCTATGAAATATCATTTTTGGATTTCTTTCTAGAGCACTCGACAGCTATCCCACAACAAGGTTATATCTTTTTTCCACAGAGGAAACAGATCTGCTATGATCGTATATGGATGGATTCCAGTTTTCCGGCAGTCACATTCATAACGTGGAGCACGACGGTGCAGTCATCAAAGAATGGGGACACGCATGTCTCTGGTCAAAGATGGTTTTTAATTGCTTTGACTGCAATAATAAAAAACATTGAAGAATACATGAATGGTTGACTGATGCCCTTCGGTGCTACTCTTCTGATGCTGCATGCTTTTCTGCTGGTTCATCGATAAATTTATAGGGTCCCTCTCCGGTTATTGTTTTATTTTTTTATTTTTTATCCTTCAAACATCCCTATAAAAAAATATTAATTTATAAAATTATTCAATCAAATTATTTAAGAGTAAGAAGAATTATTACCTTAGTTTTAAAAACTAATCCAGAGTAAGGTCTGAATCACGGAATGAGAGGGTCAATACTAGACTTGGATCAACCTAATTTTTTAAAACATCAAAACAACATTGTTTTAGTTTTAAAATTTCCAAAAAGCATCCATGTTTCTTTACCGAAATAAAGAAACCGAAAACCAATGACCGTTGACTAGTCATCTACACAATAAAATTATTCAAATGATCCCTAAAAGCGTAGTGAATATATATATATATATCCGGTATCCACCACGTGGCTAAGATATATAGCTGAAAAGATTTCGACCACATGATGGTCAGCCTTAATTTGCGATCCTAATTCATTGCTACCTTTAATTTTCAAAGAATTAACAGCCTGTGGACCAGGTGATTATAATGTTTTGACTCTTAGAATTTTATAAAAAAAAGAAAGGATTTTATTACATTTATTTACTCAATTGACACATGATTGCTCTATTTAGAGTTTAGACATGTTGTTTTTCAAAAATATTTATGAAAAAAATTGATTTTTTTTAAATTTAATTTAATTATTTTTATATCATTTTAATATGCTACATTAAAAAAAATTATTTTAATATATTTTTGAATAAAAAATATTTTTAAAAATAACCTCAATAACATTTTTAGAAAACAATCACAAATTTTAAACGAATAATTTAATAACTTACTAATAACTAAGTAACTTGTAATTCGATGGTGATTTATTAATCCATTTTAATCCAAGAGTTTCGAAATTTTTTGGGCTATTTTATAAAATTTAATTTTTAAATCGGGACAGTAGTATGTTTTTTTTAACTATCTATTTCCAAATATGTCTCTGTCTTATCATTAATCATCTCCAGTTGCATTTTCAGACTTGTTATGCAATTTCGACCGGCAGAATGACATGCAAACAAACAAACAAATCGAAGGTGGAAGAAAAAAGGTGAAGGGATCTGCATGTAGGCTCTCCCTGTCTCTCTCTTCCACAGGATTTTTGTACTAAATCTTACTAGATGATTGTGAAAGACAAAAAAAAAAACAAAAAAAAGCTGAAAAAATAACACAGTGAGATAAACATGAAACATATATAATGGTTTTTTTTATTTTTTTAAAAAACTAAAACATATATACATGTATAATCAACTAAGAACTTGTTTGTTTTTATATTTTGAAAGTGTTTTTCTTACGTTCTAAGAGCTTATTGTCTACTGGTATCTTTTTAACTCTCAACTATTGGGGTAATTCTCCAATAAATATTTCAAAGATTACTTTTTTTTTAAATAAATATATAAATTAAGATTATTGGTAATAAATTAAAATATTCTAGATTAAATTCAATACTTAAAAAGGTAAAAAATGCTTAAGACAGAAACTCTTTTCATCTATAGTAAACCATCTATATAAAGATTAAAAAATTATCTTATAAGTAATCAAAGCTTATAAATATTTATTATTTTAACCAGATAAATGAATATATATGATTGCAACAAAACATAAAGGATTTTTTTATGGAAGTATTGACCAGAACGAAAGAAAGAAAAAGTTGGTGTACCAAACGCTGCAATTTGCGTTCAGTTAATGTCAAAGTACAATTGATAAAAACAATAAATGGAGTTTGGATGAAGAAAGTACTCGATTAAAAAAAGAAGCATTTAACTTGAAAAAATAATTAAAGTTTATATAATTAGTTAAAAAAAAGATGTTTAATGTAGTAATAACATAAGTGTCCTGTGTCGAATAGCAATCAAATGGACAACACCATTATAGGACCACCAAAGACCAAACTCTCTTGATGGTCCTTACAAACTAGAAAGAGACACAAATAATTGCAAAAGCTTGCTTCAAGTTAAGCTAAGCAGAGGACAAAGTTGGACCTGGAAACAAATAACCAGCGCAGAGATAGCAAAAAGACACTACTTTCTTTCTAGATTCTAGCTGTTAAAAACAAGCATGTGTCAGTGGAACAAGCACACAGACCCGCTTTGATAGTTTGGATAAAGCAATAGAAGCCCCAACTATGATTCGCTTTCTTAAATCCCATTAAGCACTTTACCTTTTTGATAATTCCTCCGCATAAAGTTTGGTTCTTTTTCTCTTAGAGGAGGCGCCTTTGTGTTTTTTCAAGTTCGTGGTTTATGTGCTCATTTCATGAATCTGGTACGTCTTCTTTTTTCTTTTTTGGGTTTGTTTTTCTGGGTCTGGGTTCTTCTGTTTTGGTTCCTAAGCTTGAAGCTTTGTTTGGTTTATGAGAATACGTTAGCACAGATAAAAATTGTGTTTTTGAAATTCAATAGTATGGTTAGGCTTAATTTGAAAGAACCGATAATGTCTTGTATTATGTCATGTTCACGCGTCTCTTTCTTTATTGTTTTCTCTTCTATTTAATTGGTATTAAGTGTTAAAATCCATAGTTAATTGATTTAGAGTTGTATTTGGATGATTCTTTGCATCTTCTTCTGGAATTTGAGGAAGTTTTCATGAGAAATGAAATTATACTTTGCTTGATTTTATCTGGCACTAGTTATATCCCATCAATATTATGTTATGACCTGAGAGAACAGTCATTGGCTTAATTGCAATTTTGAGTTTTTATGTGAAAAAATGATTTCTTAAATTAATCAACTCCTGTTTATTTCTAGATAGATATTATTTCAAGTCATAAGCCCCCCAACCCTGTTGTGATTGCCTCCTTGTTTTTGTTTTGATTGATGGCACTTTTTTTTTTTTCCTGGCAATGGCTTCAAAAACTCTCGTCCAACAGTTAGAATGATTGCGTGGAAAGATTACTGTTACATACACCTTTGTTTTTTGGTGACAATGGAAGTGTAAACATCTGTTTATGGAAGCAACAAGGCAGTTAAGCCCATTCATTATCATCTTATGAACAAGTATGAGTGAACTTGAGGGCCTTTCCTTGTTAGCAAAAGATCTGCCCATGCTAGTGTGTATGCTGCTTGATCTGCTTAATTTTTTCCCTGTGTATGAGTGAACTCCCCCCCAGTGCATTCACTATCTTGTAATCCAAACATTTATGACTCAAAACGATGATGTTTTTGCACAGATGGAATTTACTTCTATCTTCACATGGGTTTGTGTGTTTCGATGGATTGAGCACCTGGGTTGATGTCATTGAAGATGGAGCTGTTTTTTGCAGCTTTAATATTGGCTAATTTGCAATCCTTTGTATTGTCTGACTCGCAAGGTATTGTGTTCCTTCTCTGATAAGCTAACTTGCTGTTTTTGCTTGACACGGCCATTTTGACATCATTAAGACGATGATAGATGAAGCAAACCACAATCTGTTCAATCTTTGTCTCCAAATTGATCTGACACTTACGTAATTCTACAAACATCTGGACTGATGTCATTCCTGTTACTGTATTTCTTGTTTTTGAGAATATCTTTATATGCTGAATTTATGTGGGAAGGATGAAAGGGCTAAAGTAATATTTAAAATCCTTATGTGGTTGAAGGGGTGAGCTCAATACATGACCATTTGTCTGATAATATGACCTCTCTCTGAATGTGTGATGCGGGAAAAAAAGATTTTGAAGATGAAGTAATAAGCTAAGAAGAATAAGCCAAATAAAGAGAAGAAAAAACGGAGGAAGAGAAAGTACAGGATTTTGAAAAAATCTACAACTTTGCAATTTTTATTCCATTCATTAGTCTAACATTTAGAAAAATAGTATATAAATACAAAAACCCTACCTATAATAAACAATTGGGCTTATAGCCTAATAAATAGAGTACCTAACAATAGCTAAATCAAACCCAACAAATTAAATCGAATTAAGAAACCTCAACTAAAAGTTTGAGTAAATTAAACCAAAAACGTAAGCTAAAACCCAATCTCTCAATGGTTTGGGCTACCCTCCATTGTCTATGATCATATGAGTGCATAAATCATGTCTTGGGTCTGGTGTCCCCACTAGTGTGTGCACATTCAGATGTAAATAGATGTGAACTTGATGATTAAATAAATATAATAAACATTCAATGTAAATTAAGAATGCTGTCATTCATCCTCTTCTATGGTTTTATTTTTTGCACTAAGTTATTGCAAGTTACCTTTTTCTGTACTGATTGAACAGGCTAAGATGATAAACTGATTAGATGGTAACTATACTTTTGATTACAGGAGATGCCCTATTTGCATTGAAGCTTTCCATGAATATTTCAAACAATCTATTGACGGATTGGAACCAGAATCAAGTTAATCCATGCACTTGGTCGAATGTTATCTGTGACAAAAGCAATAATGTCTTTTCTGTGTATGTTTTCTTTAATGTGTTCTTACCTCCTCTTTCAGCCGTTTACAGATTATAAATACATATAAAATAAGTGTTCCATCAATATTATGTCCTTTAGTTGAATTACATGCTATCTTACACATTGGGTATACTTATATCTTACCTGTTTGCAGAACGCTATCTGGCATCAACTGTTCCGGGACCTTGTCTCCTCAGATCGGAGCTCTAAGTACTCTCACTACACTGTATGTATGGTGTATGTTGTAGTGAGCACAGAATTTTACTTTCTTGATGAATTTGGTTTTTGCGAGGGCAATTTTTTCATTCCTTTTTTCTTTTCCAAAGTAGGTGCAATTCATTCTCAAAGCAATTTTGTGGATCTTAATCAGAAATGATAAAAACTCGAATTACACGCGAGATGCTAACCCCCTGCATGCACACTTGCAAAAGAAAATTTCCAACAATGCAGGATTTCTAATGGAGTTACATAAACTGTTGATTAGTGCTGCTTAAGAAATTTTTATTGTCAAGGATCCAGCCTTTCTTTCCCCTTCTCCTGACCTTGAAGTTCTAATGTTAAAAATGGTCACAGAAACTAACCTTCAATTGTCTTGGTGATATTACTCCGAAGCTCAGTTGTTAAACCTGGTTTGGTCCATGACTTGGCCCACCTCCTGGGTTAACCTGGGTCATTTTTTATTTTATTTTTTGTAAAAAAATTAATATGATGTTGTTTTGAAGATTTTTTTTAAAGTCAAATTGGGTTTTGACCGCGGCGCATTGACCCAGTCAACTCCAAGTTGACTTTCTTCTAAACCCAGCTAGGGGCAGGATTGGCTTTGTCCCAGGCCATAATAACCGTGCTCTGATGTGGGAACGTGATCCTGTCTTGTAAACAGCTTTGTGACTTTAGTTACCATATATTCTGCTATCTGAAAGCTGAAACTATGTGCTCTCTTTGATATGTGTTACTATATGTTCTCTAATCTCTATCATAAGCTTTGACTTTGCCTCACCAAACACTTAATTGCCAGAAGGATGAGATGTCAAAAGTTGGATCAGTTTGAGACCTAAGGGATTTTCTGGGAAATTTTCAAGCTAAGTATATAATAAATACAACTTAGGGTGCGAGAGGAAAGTTATTATTGTGTGGATTGTTCTAATTGTATAAGGCCATATGATTAAAGAGTATATACTACTTCACTAGTAATTATGGGAAAGAGATCGTTCACCCTTTTGGACTTTTGATGGTCAGTCAGTTTGGCATTTTATTCCTTTGGAGTGGTGGGAGAGAAACCTTCCCAGTTCAGAATTTCCATCTATGGTAATCACTTCATTTGGGTCATGGCATTACAGCTGTTCGAGGTGTTCCGAAGCAACTTTTCCTGAGCTGTAGCTTTTTTTCTTTTCTCCTTTTTTAATCACTTTCTAGGTTTTGTCTCTTTCTCAGCCCTGCATTACAACGACAACCCTTGCTTTTTTTACTTTCATCTATTGGTTTGACTCCTTCCCCTATCTCATGTGCATGCTAACATACTCACACACTGCATCTATATCACCAATGGAAATGAACATGAACATGCCCATGACATAATACTCTCAGATTCCTTAATAGATATATACATGTTGAAAATGTTTTCACATTAAACTTAGGATGGCTTTCAAGGTAATTGATTTTGTTGACAATAAATTTTTATTAGTGTTTCATAAAGCTTCAAGTTACCTCCCTTTGGATGGCTTTTTAGGGTGTTGATTTTAAATATTCAAATTGGATACTAATATATACTAGATTGCATTTATCATGCAGAACACTGAAAGGGAATGGCATAACTGGTGGGATACCAAAAGAGTTAGGAAATTTGTCAAATTTGACCAGCTTAGATTTGGAAAATAATCGTTTAAGTGGTGAAATACCATCGTCCCTGGGTGAACTTAAAAAGCTACAATTTTTGTAAGTGATACCCTCTGTTCCCCTTGTCTTTAGAGGTATATGAGATATATATCTCTACATGTTTACAAACTTCATCGTGATGGATAAGATTTTCTTATCATGCAAGCAGGACATTGAGTCAAAACAATCTCAGTGGAGCTATCCCTGAATCACTTGCTGGCCTTCCAAACTTAATCAATATGTAAGTGATGGTGTCCTGTTTAATATACCTAGATGATACAGGATAACAGAGCTGTCTGTTGACTCCAGATTGGGATATTCCTAAATTGTTCTTACAGTCCCACATTTTCACTCTAGAATCATATAGCTTTATATTCCTTGGCAGTTTTTCAAGATTTTGATGGCATGGGTGAAATTTTCATTGCAGTCTGCTCGATTCAAATAATCTCAGTGGCCAAGTTCCTAATCGTTTATTCCAACTTCCTAAATACAAGTATGAACGAATATTGAATTAGTGCTATTTCAACTCCTAATGATTTCATTTAAACTCCTTTTTATTTCTTTCATGGATGTGTGTGCACACATGTCTGTGCTGTGTCATGTAACTGTCAAAATTTAACTTAATTTGAGTTTCTGTCAATTATTTCAGTTTTACAGGAAACCAGTTAAATTGTGGTGGGCAGAATTTGCATCTCTGTGAATCTTATAGTAGTGATTCAGGTAATTGTACCTGTTGTTTTGATTTATTGGAGATGTTTTTTGAGCAACACTGGTTCAAGTTATGTTTTCTTGAAGCTAATTGCTAATCCTCTCATCTGTTGTCAGGTGATTCACATACGTCAAAGATTGGAATTACAGTTGGAGTTGTTGCCGGACTTGCAATTCTTTTTCTGTTTGGAGGCTTGCTGTTTTTTGTTTACAAGGGTAGACTCAGAGGATACAAACGTGAAATATTTGTAGATGTTCCAGGTTTGAGTTGCCTTTAAGCACATAGCAAATAATTGCATTGCTTCTACTAGCTGCTACATGCACAGAAATAAATAGAGATAATAGATCATGCCTTTAAGAACATCGGATTAGAATGCTGTCTAACATTGGCACTTATTTTTTCCTGTAACTGAAGTGTATTATTGGAATATATTTTCCATTTGTTAGTTAGTGTTTGATGAGTGGATGTAACATACATCTCTTCTAGCCACTTTCTATGGGTTCATATTTGTGCCTAATGCAACCTCATCCACTCATCTTAACTACAGCCAGTCATGAACATGTTACGAGAAGAATAAAAATGAGCTTCCTTCTATTTAATTAAAAATCCTTTTACGATAGTTGTTGAAAATTTAGCTTAAAAGAGCACACCAACAAACTAGACTGCAATGCAGAGAGATGATGTTAGCTGAATTCTATCTTGATTTTATCTTATTAATTTTTTTTCCCTTGCCTAATAATTGATATATAATGAGGTCGAACAAGCAGAAAAACTCATAACACTGCATATATTGTTTTAATCTTTGATAACTTTGGGATATTTGTTGTAACGTGTTTTGCAATTATAGGTATTACATAAGTACTTTCATCTGGATGGATTTTAGTAAAAATCAATGCATCTCATCACGAATTGAACTCTCATACTTGTAGCCATCCTACAGTGATTCAGATAATTTGTCTAAGGTTTAAACTGTTCAAAAACCCAGTCTGCTTGAAAACTCTTCTATTTCAATGAACAATTCCTCTTGTGACTAAAAATGGAATCTTATATATGTGTTTATTTGTGATTGATTGGTGCAACTTCTTAAATTCTTAAATTATTCGCACACAAAGAAAGACATATGTTCTATTGTCTAGAAATCATTAAAGTTTGAGAATTAATACAAAATGTATTAACATTTTTCTTCACTTAATTTTTTTCTGAATGCCTTCTTACCATTTGCTTAGGTGAAGTGGATCGAAGAATAGCATTTGGCCAGTTAAAACGATTTGCATGGAGGGAATTGCAGCTTGCCACAGACAACTTCAGTGAGGGAAATATCCTTGGGCAAGGAGGATTTGGAAAAGTTTATAAAGGAGTGCTTGCTGATAATACCAAAGTTGCCGTGAAGCGTTTAACTGATTTTGAAAATCATGGGGGTGATGCAGCATTCCAACGTGAAGTTGAGATGATAAGTGTAGCTGTTCACAGGAACCTATTACGTCTGATAGGGTTTTGCACAACGACAACAGAACGCCTCTTGGTGTATCCATTCATGCAGAATTTAAGCGTGGCCTATCGACTAAGAGGTATTAGTTATTTATGCACAGGATTTTGATAGGAATTGCTAGCATATTTAACTGTTTTGTTCAATTCCGCATCTGATTATTCTCTCATGTTCTTTTTCCTCATTTTTTTGAATATATATTTATGTATATGATCATTTGATATAATATTTCTCTCACATATTTTAAATTGTTGAATGCAAAATAAGCAGTGAGATTTGGAACCTGACCTGATTTTGTTTCCATCAGAGTATGAGAGAATTTGATTCCCAATTTTATAAGCATGATGCAGGACATGATGATAGAGCGAAGAAACTAAAGTAAACCCTAGCAATAGCTTGACAACCTCCTTGTTTTTTATTAAGAGGGATAAACACTAGTAGCAAATTCTCATTAATCTTTCACCTTACTTTTTTCCCACAACACAGAATGGATGATCTACAGGCACCAAAACTCCCACAAAATAGGTATAGATAGTCTAAGATGAAATCTGAAGTCAGCAACTATTAGGTAGGAAATGAAAATTTATTTCTATCTACCAATCTGATTAATGGCTTCATCAGGTGTGTTCCCAATAGGAGTTGATTTTTCAAAAACAGATTAGCAATCATGTGATGCAATGACCTCTGTTGTTCATAAGTAAGTCGACTATCACAAAAAAAAAAAAAAAAAAAACAGAAGGGTAAAAGTGAGGAAAGTGGGGACAATTTGAATATTGCGATATTTTGGAGAAGCTTGTTTGTCAATTATGCAGCTTAGAGCATGTAATAGTTATTGGCAGCATTGAACTACTTCTGGTACTATCCTACTGATGAGTAGGACAAGGATCAGCTGATTCATTTGAACATCCAAATAGCAATAGAGTTATATAAATTATAGGCTAATGTATTATTTTATAATTTTTTCTGTGGAATAAATTTCGAGTGAGGTTTAATCTTTGATCCTGACCTGCAGAGCGGAAACCTGAGGAGCCTGTTTTAGATTGGACAACCAGAAAAAGAGTGGCCTTAGGTGCAGCGCGTGGGCTGGAATACCTTCACGAGCATTGCAATCCTAAAATTATTCATCGTGATGTGAAAGCAGCTAATGTACTACTTGATGAAGATTTTGAAGCAGTTGTTGGTGATTTTGGCCTTGCAAAGCTGATGGATGTGAGAAAGACAAATGTGACTACTCAAATACGTGGGACAATGGGGCACATAGCACCAGAATACTTGTCCACTGGCAAGTCATCTGGAAGGACTGATGTCTTTGGGTACGGGATAATGCTTCTTGAGCTTGTTACAGGTCAACGGGCAATTGACTTTTCACGCCTGGAAGAAGAAGATGATGTCCTATTGCTTGACCATGTAAGATAACCTAGATAGTTACAGCGATCTGTTATCGTTTTTTGGTTGCTTTGCATGCATGTCTCTCTTGATGCCACATTTATTATCTATTTTTTTGATGGCTCAAATTTCAAAAATCCAATGAAACTATGATGTGGATGGAGTTATGACACCATTTGCAGATGTCTATTCTTCCTAGCATGTTTTAATCTTCATGTCATGCAACTTTCAGACTTGCCAGTAATTCTTCTCCGGGTGCTTTATTATGTAGGTCAAGAAGCTGGAGAGGGAGAAAAGACTGGATGCCATTGTAGATCGCAACTTAAATAAAAACTACAACATACAGGAGGTGGAGATGATGATAAAAGTTGCCTTGCTCTGTACCCAAGCATCACCGGAGGACCGTCCAGCAATGTCAGAGGTTGTGCGGATGCTAGAAGGAGAGGGGCTTGCTGAAAGGTGGGAAGAATGGCAGCATGTTGAAGTTACAAGTAGGGAGGAATACAGCAGATTGCAGAGAAGATTTGACTTGCGAGAAGAATCACTTTATAACCAATCTGCTATCGAGTTATCTGGTGGAAGATGAGGTAACGAATTCCGCGATGCATTTAAACTATGTAATTTCCTTTTTCATCAGCTTGATGTTTTCCTCGAATGAAAACAGATACTTGGAAAAAAGAAGGAAAGAATGTGCTTTCATAATTTTTATGACAGTTGCTCAAGTAGAGGCTTCCTTTGTGTGATTTCCCATTTTGTCTATGATGAAACTATTTTGATGTTGATTATAGCGGGCTACCTGCAAGGTTTCTCCCACCTCCAATGCAAGTTCTCACCACCATGTCCTGCTTCCAAAGTCAGATGGTCTCTACAACTCCCAAAAGTTGAAAGCTTTACTCTTTTTTTTTGGCTCAGATTCATAATCACAGCTCTGCTATTTAACCCATGAAAATGACATTTCGACCCTTCACCTTCCAGCTTAGGCTTTTGCCTGCTGTACTTCCACCAGTTTCGACGTCATTTCACACCTGTTTTCTAGGACTATGCTCTGTCAGCCAATATTGAAGTGGTTTTATTGTGATGACGAAATCTAATACATAACAAAAAGGTAGGAGGTTGTCTATTTCCATTTCATTCCAGCGGTGAAATTTCATGACTGTTGCACTGATTTTGAAAAAAAATAAAAAAAAGATTTATTTTAATATATTTCTAAATAAAAAATATTTAAAAAAGATTTCAATCACCACCTTAAATAACATTTCCCTTTAAAGTCTAGGGTTCCAGGATTGTCCCGTGTCGTCGTCAATAATGGAACCTATAAGCTCCAAGACTTCATCAAAGTTTTACCAGTTAAATATTTTGAATTTGAATAGTTAACCTCGTATTCAAACTCAGTCAGAAACATTATTCCTCAGTATCTTTCACGGTACCATGAATCTGAAGTCACATAACTCCATGTAAGCGAACCCAGAACTAATCTCGAAGCAGATGTTTTCTATTTGCAAGTGTATATTTATTGTTCATGGAGTAGTTTCTCACAGCAAAGTGGCTGCTGCTAAAGGTTGCGAGTAAAGAAAGTCTTTCTCTGAAACTCCATCTTCTCTTTTCCACCACCATCCATGCATGCCCATCAAAACAGTCCATTTCCACGTCAAAATCACTCTACTGTAAAATGAGAAAACTGGGCGTCGAGGCAGACAGCTGCATCATCGAGGCCTCTTTTAATCACCGTGACTTGTTTTAATCAGTGAATTTTAGAGACTACTGTGCATGTAAACGAAAATCATAAGATTCAAATCGATCTTTCAGGGTGAACTCAAATTCAACCAGCAAATTCGTGGTGTCTGTCATTATCTCACAGCAACTCAAAACGTTATTTTATGATATATTCATATTGTTTTTTCAGTACCAACGGGGGCGTGGGTGGACTGGTAGGGGATCCTCCCAGCTTAACCAAGGTCTCGAGTTTGAGCCTTGGGTATGCAGTTGCTTTAAAACTCGCTTGGGAGAGCTTTGCCGCCCTTAAGGGTCCTACCCGGCTCGAATCCGGATTAGTCGGCAGTGACCGGATTACCGGATGGTTTCTACCAAAAAAATATTGTTTTTTCAGTCTTTAATTAAATCAATCACACACGCATTCCAAAATTATTTTTTATTAATATATGATTTTTATCATGTTAATATACTTTGATTTTGCCGCAATTTTGATTGTCAATAATTATTTTATATGGATTTACACAGAAATATCCAGAAATAGTACTCTTTGATTTATTTTTTTTTGTTATTGCGAAGATTACATCATGAAATTAACCTGCCTTTCATACTAGCTAGCAGAATTCTTCAAATTAAAAACATGCATACACAATTACACACACATATAGAGCGTAACCCTAAGAAACTCATTTTATTTTACTCGGCGTCAAACATACTGTTCAAAACATCGTTCGGAGGATGGAGACACCTAGAAATAAATTCGAAAGCTTCCACCATAACGTCACGGCTTTTTTTCCTGACCCTGAGTATTTGAAGCCACATTAGAAACTGGACGAGCACCTACTTTCAGCCATGCTTCCATCTTATTCTTGACTAGCCATTGCTTCACCACCACCTTATCCTTCTCATGATGATTCTCCCCTCCTCCTTCGCCTTGATCGGCTAGAAGATACGGCGGAGTCTTCTCGGTATCTCTACGCTCCCTCTCTTCGAGGCTGATGCCACACTCCACACAGTCCACACCTGCCATTGCTAGAGCTTCAATCGATGGCATGGCTTCACTTGAACGTCAAGGGTTTTTAACATGAGAATAAGATCAGGAAATGTTAGATACATATATATAAGTGTGTTCTTAAGTGGGGGTTAAGGTCACAGGAGTGCTTATGTTGCACCGATGGGTCATATCTCCAGTGATGCCATAGCTGACGTTTATTTATGAAGTTAAAGTGCAGGTAACATTATCTCTGTGATCTCGTTCGCTCTAGTTCATCAACGTGGACACTTTTTTGCACTTTAGTTAAATGAAAAGGTGCTTTTATTTTTATCTTTATTAGATTTATCGGGAAACTTTTTCTTGATATGAAGTTAACGTTAAATCATGGCGTAATGTGAGTTGCTTTCGGCGACTGGCCAGTTGGCTCATGCATGAACATGAAAAGAAGGGCAGCCTTTAATAATCAAGATCAATGATAAAAGAGAGGAAGTAATCAACATGATATTGCATAATCTTGATCAAGATGCGAAGGACGTGATCTGATTAGAAGTTTAAAAGTGTGGTTAGTGTTATTTTTAATTTATTTAAGAGTATAATTAAGATTGTTTTTTGTAATAAATACATCAAAATGATGTGTTTTATTTTTTAAAAATTAATTTTGATATTAACATATGAAAATAATCTAAAAACACTAAAAAAAATTAATTTAAAATAAAAATAAAAAAAGTATTTTTTTCTTTCAAAAAACACTTTTAAAACACAATGAAAAACAGGTGGCGACACCACTACTTTCATAAAACGCAACAAGAATTGAATATTTGACAATTATATATATATACACACACTAATTAAATACATATAATATCTTTGGATATATAAACATAGATAATAGCACATATTGATTACCAATAATTATGTTCATTAATCATAAAAAAAGAATTATTTTAGTGATCTTAAAACTTCAATTTACCAAAACAAAAAACAGTTATCATGAAATTTATAAGCATAGAAAATTCGTTTGTAATTTGAAACAAAGAATATTATAGTAATAATTATACCCAAAAAAGAAGAAGAAGGAATCAGGGGTATAATTGTAAATTCAACCAATAAACTCTCCTTCTTCTAGTCTGCTGGCAGTGGGCTGATGGGCTCTCTGCCCATTGCCAACCAGCATCGCGTGGGACAGCCCCTCTGTTTGGGCCTGATTCTGCTACTGTGAGGGCCTCCAGCTGCTGTTGCTGCTGCCGGGGAATTCCAATTGATTCATTTTTTTTTTTTTTAATAAGGGCTGGAATCTAAGTTACAGTTCTAAGGTTTCTTTTTTTATAGATAAAAGAAAATATGTGTTTGAGGTTGTTTTTTTATTAAAAATATATTAAAAGAATATTATTTTTTTGTTTTTTTAATTATTTTTGACATCATCACATCAAAATAATTTAAAAACACTAAAAAAATAATTTAAAGCAAAAAAAATAATTTTTAAAAGTACTTTTCGAATGATTATAAACAGGAATGTATTTTTTTTTCAAACAAAGCTAAGTTCTTTATATGTTGCATGGAAAACCAATTCTACTTTATCATCAATCATAAAAATATAAATAATAATATTCTCTAGACCAATTCATATAAAAATCATTATAATAAGCAATAGAGAAATAAAATAAATTCCTCTAATTAATTAAAATCTAGGTTCATGAAGATTAAGATAAACACTATTTTTAAATAGAAAAACATGATTTTCTAAATCTGACTTGGATACCACATGCAATCAACTATCTAATTGTAAACTTAAACAATCAAATAAAATCTTAATGCCCATGATTTTACAATAAAGAAAGTCTTAAGAAATACCATACCTAAATCCATAGTAAAACTCTTTAAAGATTGAAATCTCGGATGTGAATTAATTAAGAAAATTATATTTATTTTTAACCCCTTTTAAGTGTTTTATATAAGTTTTGATAGAACAAAATATATTCTTCAAGGCATAGAGATGATCGATTTATTTTTTAAAAAAAATCTATCAAATGTGAAGTTATTTAATAAAAAATAATTTCTCAAAGTTAACTAATAAGATATTAATATTAATATTCTATTAAATCATTTAAAAGCTCATTATTTTATTTATAGAGCCACATATTACATCCAACACTTCAAGTAACCACAAACAACTATACGACAATTCTAAAAATAAAAAATAACCATATAAAAATCTTAAAAATCATAAATAACTATTTAAATATATCTTCTTCTTTTTTCTAGAGCACCACAAAGTAGTTAGATTTTTTTTTGTTTTATCAATTCATATATATCTTCTTCTTTTTTTAATAAAGCATGAATAACTTTTTTTTCTATAAGATTATTGTGGTCTCAAACAACATCTCAGTATTGTGCTGATACGTGATTTTTCAAGCATCAATTGTTTTTATTATATAATTAAATAAAAAATAGGTAATGATTTGACAAGTGAACCAAGTTGACTCTGATTGATATAATATACCATCATCTTAATGTTTAAATAAATATCATCTCATATTTCTTTTTGTCAAACCTTGTTCTTACCAACCATTCAAGTTGTGATTAGATCTGTCAAATTAACCGGATAATATCAAGATAACTCACCGATAATTTAAATTTTTATTATGATTAAATAAAAAGTATACTCAAAACTTTTCTAAAAAAAAAGGATTGACTGTTAGACTTGTTTAGCGCTATTACCAAATAGTTTATTGGGATCTACATATTGTTTTGTTACATTTTTTTTTTATATCGATCGGCAGAGCAGTGGCGACAGTTTTCCAAGTAAAATGCTATTATAATAATAATAATAAAAAATAGGATGCTTGTTGTTGGTCATGTTCCAGCAGTGCCAAAACCAAAATGTCAATTAACTGACAAAAAGATTTGACTTTTTTCGTAACGGATAGATAGCTGGATGATCTTCCACTAGACAGCTTGTTTTCTATTTACTTGGTCAATTAACTGAATTATTTAGGGTGTTTGTTTTGTGGATAGATTTACTTTTTTAAAATAGTTTAAATTTTCTATATATAAAAAACAATAAATAGATGCTTTTTAATTATTTTTTGATGGTTTTTATATAATGATGTTAAAGAAAATATTAACGAAGAAATTATCATTTTGAAAATTTTTTTGCATCGTATTACCATACTTACATATTCCAATCTTTCAAATACATTGTAGATTAAAATAAGCATGTAATTAAATTAGCATTTTTATTATTATTTTAACTTAAGAAATTAAAAAAAGATGATAGAGTTGAAAAATTAAATTACATGCTTATTGCGCATGAGGTCTACCCTTTGACAAGTATCTCCTTAATTTGCTCCATTACGCATGCAAATACGGAATAAAGCAATGCTTTCCAAGTTCTACACCACAAATACAGAATCCCAGTAATTATCCCATAATTGTTCTTCTTGCTTTCACGTGAAGACGGTCGTTTCATCTTTCTTGGAGTTTATGTTTGAAGGAAATGGTGGTTAATTAGCTATATATATATATATATATATATATATATATATATATATATATATATAGCTCTCATGAGGGCTGCCATTGATCATGCCTGACATCTTTGGAAGAAAGAATTGCATCAGCACCTGGAGTCTGTGGTTGATAAGATGATCACGAGAATGTTGCTCCGCACCATGTTTTCTCCACTTTCCTGTTCCAAGCCGACGACTATTATACATTATATATTTGAATTCTTCTCTCCATTAACCTGTGATCTTTGAAATTAAAGAACTTGTTTCTCTCTCTATATATATGTTCCTCATGTAGCAGGTCCAGCCATCAATATTGTACGTGAAATCTTGATCATTCTCAAGGGAAGAAAAAATCTCAAGGCCGGAAACCAGAGGAGAAGAGAGATTCTAGATATCTGAGTGCTAGAAATCATGTCAGCATCGATGGAGGCTTTAGCTATGGCAGGTGTGGATTATCTTTTACACAATATGAACATTGAAGAATGGGAGCAAGAGGGGTTGGAGTTGCCTCCGCCGCCACATTTACTAGCTGAAGAGGAGGAGGAGGAAGTTGAAAGAAATAGCAAGGACAGCTTTACTATGTGTGACTTCCCACGCCCCTCGTTTTAAGGGTTACGATGATGCCACCGTTCATATTAGCTAGAAAACAAGGGTTATATTTACTTACAATCGCAAAAAAAGAAAATGACCATTGAAGTTGTTGTTGTGGTTGAAGTTTTAAAAAAATAATTTGTTTTTTAAATATTGTAGATTAATAATCATAACAATAAAATGTAATTAATAATTCAAGTAAATTAGACATTTTTTTTTATTCTCCCATAAAACTATTTGCAATTTCATCATGAACTAAATCGATTCGTGAATGCTTCTGCGATCCCTTTCTATTTGATCGAGGGAACAACATCTGATAACAATATCATTAGTAACAACATTTGCGATACAATTGTAGAGATATATAATTCCAAGTCAAATCCAGTTGCAAATTGTTTATTCATAATCAATTGAAAAGCAACAAGGTTGTGGAGCGAAACGAAGTCACGCATTTCCTTTTCATCAGGACTAATCTCTATCTACACAATTTTATTTTTATTTAAAAAAAAAACATATTGGGCCTGACCTAACAAAATGGGTTGGCCCAGCCGAGTTGGGCCAAGGCCCCAACTCTGCTGGACTTGGGCTGGGCCGAGAGAAGGTTTGTCCAAGTCCGGCATATATATAGAGAGAGAGTGAAATGGTCTGTTGCATTGTTCATGTCTTCTTAAAACGTGAACATTGCAGCGTGTTGTTCACGTGAATTAATTCACGTGAATAGTAGCAGTTGACTGACGGTGACGAGAGGCGCAACTATCGATGATGATGGGTAGAGGAGGTCGAGGTAGTTCTTTTTGTGGTGGTGACGTCATAAATGGTGGCCTGTTGTGGTCGGGAGGAGCGTCGAAAGCTTGTCGCCGCCTCTATATCAGGGTTTGCTGCTGTAGCTAGAGGTCACGGCGGAGCTTCTAGCGTGGATGAGAAGCTACCGGTGCTAAGGGGGATGATGATGGTGCTCTCCGAGAGCTGCCCCTGACTGTGGAGAGAGAGAGAGAGTTGCCGCTGTGGAGAGCGAGAGACAGCCGGTGGTGTGCCTGCGATTAGTGTTCTTTAGGAGTTGCTTCATGCTATTATATGATCGTGGTTCTCAGTGGTGGTTCTGGGCAAGCATGCATTGTAGGTTCAGTCAATGTGTAGAAATGAAACGCAGACAAAAGCATCATAATCCTGCTTCTTTTAAACCGTGATTTCGAACGTTTTTTTGGTGGGTCCTATAGCAATTTAAACTGTATTTTATCATTATCAAACACAATAAAAACTGATTTTGCTCAAAACGCCGTTTGGAACGCAATACCAACCAAACGGCCACTAAAAAGATAAAACTTATTATGTGGATGAAGGATGGTTCCTGGAAATAACAGGAGAGTAAAAATCTGAATCTGCCATGAGTTGGAAAGCAATTATTATATTTCGCTCATATGTCCTCGTAAATTGCACTTGGTATTCTCGTGATCAGGACTCCCATGGTGTCAGCATCCTAAAATTTAATGCATCGTTGCTTCTTCGTTAATTCAGATGAACAGCTGTGATGTTGTTAAGCGTGTTAGAAAGTGTTTTTGATGCAAATGAAGCCTAAATGAAATACTAAAAAAACACCTTTTGTTATAAGTCACTAACATATTGCATCATTTTATTTAATTAATTTTTATTTGAAGAAACCTTGTATTAATGGCTGCCATTGATATGTATGATCATGCCTGACATCTTTGGAAGAAAGAATTGAATCAGCACCTGGAGTCTGGTTGAACTGATCAGACGCCAAATCAATAAGATGATCACGAGAATGTTGCTCCGCACCATGTTTTCTCCACTTTCCTGTTCAAAGCCGACGACTATTATACATTATATATTTGAATTCTTCTCTCAATTAACCTGTGATCTTTGAAATTAAAGAGCCTGTTTCTCTCTCTATATATATGCTCCTAATGTAGCAGGTCCAGCCATCAATATTGTACGTGAAATCTTGATCATTCTCAAGGGAAGAAAAAATCTCAAGGCCGGAAACCAGAGGAGGAGAGAGATTCTAGATATCTGAGTGCTAGAAATCATGTCAGCATCGATGGAGGCTTTAGCTATGGCAGGTGTGGATTATCATATACACAATATAAACATTGAAGAATGGGAGCAAGAGGGGTTGGAGTTGCCTCCGCCGCCACATTTACTAGCTGAAGAGGAGGAGGAGGAGGAGGAGGTTGAAAGAAATAGCAAGGACAGCTTTACTGTGTGCGACTTCTCACGCCCCTCCATTGTTAAGCGTGTTAGAAAGTGTTTTTCATGCAAATGAAGCCTCGATGAAAGACTAAAAAAACACCTTTTGTTACAAGTCACTAACATATTGCCTCATTCTATTAATTAATTTTTATTTGAAGAGACCTTGTATTAATGGATAAATCTTATATTTACCTGTTTTATTTTATTTTGTTATTAAACAAAATAAAGTAATTAGACTATTTTTTATTGGTCAAGTTTCTTTGTTTATGAACCACAAACAAAAAAATTGTACAATCCTCCCCTGGGAGTAATGATAACTGAATTTTCCCGGGAAAAAAAAACCCTTCTTTAATCCATTCTTAGGCTGTTGTTATACTGTGACATTGGTCCCTTATAACTTGAAATCTGACCTAGAAGCTGAAGACGTGCAAGGGTTTTTTTGTGAGGTCGTGATCAGGATGTGTTGACCAAATCAGAATTTGGACTTTGAAGCAAGGTTCATTTCACCGAAATTAAAAAAAAAAATGAAGGTGGCTGGCTATATACAAATAATAAAATGGGAGAGATTGAAAGATACAGAAAAAACAGGAAAAAAATCATGTGTTCCTTCTTTGCTGGTCTTTGTGCAGAGGAAAACTGAACAGGGCTACAGAGCTAATCAATCACCGAAGTATCTAACAGAGTGTTTCTAAGCATCTTCGCGATTGTTTCCAAGGTAGCAGATTTATTAAAATAATATTTTTAATACTAAAATGGCACATCATGACACCTTGTCTGGCTTTGAGTTCACAAGTTTTTTTTAGATCTCTCGGTGAATCCTGTAGCAGATGCATGCTTGAAGGAGCTTGAGTTGTATATATCTCAAGCCCTAGGATTGAGTTGAAACTTTTATTGGAAATAAGAGGTGATACAGAAATTATTGCTAGAAATAACTAAGTCATAGCGACTGCAAAAATATAGTGTTCTAAAATCTGAACTACAAGGCTGGTAATCTAGCTTATTGTTACAAAGAATAGATATAAACATATACAAACACCATAACCAACATCAAGAAACACAGAAAATATACTTGATCCATCCATCACTGCCTGAAACCACAAAACTCCTCAATTCCACCTAAATGAGACCCCATATATCCTGCAAGTTATATTCTTCCATGGAACCAAACCCATTAAGAAATCCCTCAAAAAACTCATTGTCAACCAAATCATCACCCTTAATAACCGATTCTTCTTCTTCATCCTCCTCCATAGCCACCGGGCCGCCAACTACCAACCCCTTGGCCTTACTCCCCGCCACTTCGCCAACAACAGCAGGCATATGTCCTTCAAACAAAGCCATGTGACCAAACAACTTATCCTTCCTCGAAAAACTAGTCCCACAAGAGCACTTCCACCTAGACTCCCCACAGTTCTTCAAATGACTCTTCAAATCCGCGACAACCGAAAAACTCTTATTATTACACCGATTACACGAATACATCTTCGGACAATTATTCCTCTTAAAATGATTTCTTACACAAATCACAGACTTCAAAGGCTTAAACTTACTATGTTTCTTATTCCTATTACAACCTTCAAAGGGGCAAGAAAACTTTGTCTTCCCCGCCAAGGAGGCTGATGATGTTTTATCACCCTTATCAGGCCTCGCAAGTGCCTCAAGGGTTTTGAACTCATTCCCATGCGCACGCATATGCATACGCAAGTTTGCATCTCTTTTAAACCCTTTTCCGCAAATATCACAAAAATGAACATGTTCGGCTAGCAGCTCGACCGCATCTAGCTCTATCGCTTCGGTGTCGTCGTTGGCTTCTCTATTTTCTACCCTCAAAACTTCGCCCTTTTTTGTCGCAGTACTTTCAACCGCCGGCAGAGGCATAACGGGTTGTGAGCTACTGCTGCTACAAGAGAGAAGAGCAGCAGCGTTGACGATGGTTTGATGTATGGCTGAGGAGATCTCAGAAGACACCATGTCCATTTGATCTTTTCTGATTAAAGTGTTGTTGTTGACTGATTCTGATAGGAATTGCTGGAGGGAATCCATTCTCGTACAAACTGTTGAGAGGTTCAGGAGTGGGACTCTAGGGTCTGTGTCGCTGATTACAGGGAAGGAATATCCCGTCGGATCTCGGATAGACTCGCCGGGATATGACATGGTTTTTGAGAGAGCGATGGGGTTGTTTTGTTTTGGCTTTTTTTGGGATAGTGAATTTGGATTGGATTTGAAAGTTGAAACTCCTTTCCTTCTCGTTTTGCTTTTTGTGGTAGCTTCAATTTGACTCTCGAGATTACATATAGTCTATCAATCAGCCCCAAACACTATTGTTTTCCAATCACACCCTTGGCGTCTCAGCTGTATTTCCAGAAAAATACCCTATAAATTGTAATCCATCTTTGGGGATTCCAAAGAAGGCCCAAATAGTTATTTGATTCCATAAATCCTTTAACCATATTAATGATGGGAAATCTCGTCAAACCATGTGATTCATGTGACTTTAGTTTTTATCTTATATTGTTTTTAGAGAAAAATCAACCATAACTAGACTTATGCTGATAGCTCTATTTTTTAATTTCCACAATAGCAAAAATAAGCGAGGGTATGATTAATGAAAGGCTGAAACGTGGGGGTGATTGATTAAGAAATTAGTATAGGGATTTGATTGAAATAGTTTGTATAGTTTAGGACCGAAGTAAGGCTTAACCTTCTTCTTTCGATGCTTCTAAGCTGACTTCAAAGAACTCATGGAAAGAGAGGCAAGTGGGGTCCACATGCGGCATGCATAGACCGGATCGTGGCCGTTGAATATAAAGAGTCTCCACTTGACCCAAATTGGATAAAGGTCAAGTGTAGGTGATGATCACGAGTGTATCAAATTAGAGATGAATGTAAAAAAATTTGATTTGATATAACCTATTATCAACCGATCAATATACTCCTTTTTATTTGAAGAAAATCCAATACAGTCCTAAATTTTACATTCAATGTACTCCACTTGTATTTTGCTTGTTCCTATAGTTTCAATAGGGGTAAATCATCAAGTCTGCCTCCTCGTCAACATTATTATATGGTAAATAAAGATGACAATTAGTATTCACATGTTAGATTTCCACTATATTCACATGTTATTCATTATCTTTTGGGCAATAAATCTAGAAATTCATACTTGAATTTATAAGGTATTGGATATTCATTCAATCATCCATCACCCAAATACTATTTATTATTCAATAAAAAATACTAATATATATATATATATATATATGAAATGACAAAATTATAAATACATGTGCGTGTCATGTTAATATTGCTGTTTGTTAATATTGTGATGTGTGTGTATTGGAATTAAAAAAATATAAATATTTTATATATAAATGTACATGATACACATGCACGCGCGCATATTAGGTTAGGTTTAATAAATATTCAAATTATATTCATTATTTATTTGATAGGGTAACTATAAGAAAATCCAGTCGTTTATATTATTTAGAAGTGGTATCAATCAAGTTCATTTTAAATTGGTTTCCCTGATGGTGATGGCATTCTAGAATCAAAATTACGATGTGTAAATTTTTATGAAATTTAAATGTAAAGAAAGCAACTCCAAACAAGATAAAAAAAGAGTGGGGATTGCATTTAATAGCAGTAGAGAATAAGAAATAAAAAAAATAAAAATAAAAGATAGATTTCATGAAAAAAATATTAATAATTAATTAATTAAATATTGGCGAGCAAATATCATGACATCGATGCATCGGGGGAAGTTTCCTCCCGTGTAAGCAGTAGATCGATATTGCTGTCTCCTTATTATGGATACCACAAGAAAAATCAACACAAGCAATGGCAGTGATGCTTGTTACCCCACAGCTTGCAGACGCCTCCTTTGAGATTCGGGCAATTCTTTATACAATAATCGAAGCATTTCCCAGATGGTTTTTTATCGTCATGACCTGGCAAGCAGGTCCCCAGTTCAAAATGTTCAGTGCAACACTGTTTCTGGGCAGCCATGAGATCACAACCTAGGAAAAAACAAAAAAAATATAAGTATGACTTTATGTGTTGACTTGTCTTGATCTCAAAACCTAAAATAGAGAGAAAGCATAAAGATATGCGCATGGCAATGATATATATATATATTAGAGTTGATTATTATTAACAAACGAGATATAAACAGGGCAAACCTATGAACAACAAGAGGACTAGCATAAGAACAATGGAAAATATATTCTTCCTGGCCATCCTTGGATGAGAGTGGCGTGTGATGAGGCCAAAAAAATCTTGAGAACGTTGGATGAGAGAAGATCCGTGTGAATATGCTATTTATATAGTAAATAATGGAATGTATTGTAATAAATATACAATTAAACTTTAATGTTGCATATGGAAAGACAATCAAATACTTTGAAAAGAAAAGATAATCAGGGCAAAATAAATTAATAAATTTTCATCTGTGTGAGGAAGGAGGAGGAAATAATCTTTCTAATTCCTAATTTTTAGATTTGTTTTTTAAATAGGAATATTGTGAAAAGAATTTCCTATATAAAGTATTTTTAGACATGTATATATATAAACCATGTCAACTGTATCGTATAAGTTTTACACACAAGAAAGGTAAGTTGTATCATGCAGGGAAAAAAATAATAATTCTAATATCTCACTTTGAGGTGTTAAGAGTATTTTCCAAATATATATTGTATCTCTTAAAATAAATAAAAATTAAATATATTTACAAAAACATGTAATCTGTACCATACGATTGAGAAGAAATTATAACATATCTGTAAATTAGATATGTTTTTCAACTTAGGAATATCATATTTTATGATTTATACTTCAAATTTATATTTTTTATACATGTAAATGAGTTTCTGTCAGAGTTCATCTTGCTTCCTGAAAATTCTACAACACTTTGTTCTAGTTCCTATATTTTATTTTTATGACACTTTAGTCCTTGTTATAATATTTTCTGGTCCTCTAACTGTATTATATGTACCATTTATTTTATAAACCAATTTTTTTACAATTAAACCCAAACATTCAGTTTTTAATATGCTAATTTAAAAATAAATTAGCGATCAATAAATTAATAATTATTTTTATCCATGGTATTGGATAAATTTGTTCCATCCCATGACAGGATAAGAATTTCGCCGTGCAGACAACTTTGGAGAAGACAAGGATCGATCCTTAGACTTCGAATGTCCAAAATATGCAGTGAGCACTTCATATTTTATCTTGTTTTGTCCTGTCATGAGTGACTCTTGACAAAAAAAAAATTGTTTTGTTAATTAAATTGTGAAGTTATTTTTTTATTATAAGAAGTAAGAGATAGACATGTGTAAATATTTTACAATATTCTATATTTTTTATTTTATTTCAGAGGTTAGTTATGGTTGCCAAGTACAATTCAATTTTTACTTTTGTTGAAGCTATTAAAATATGTTTAAAAATGATGACTCATATCCAAAAAAAAATACAGTGTTTTTATTTTTATTTTTAATTTGTAGATCCATATCCACCTGTTAAAGTAAAGAAATAAAATAATTCATAGCATAAAATTCAAGATGATAACGACACCGGCCTTAAGCCCGTACCCACCCACCACATCATACAATTTAACTACATATTTGAGCCCATGGCCTTACTCTATTTTCTCTGAAAAAGAATGGTTTATTATTATTATTATTATTATTATTATTATTATTATTATTATTATTATTATTAATTTGAGCATCATATATTATTTTTTATTTTATTTTTTATTATTTTAATTCTTTATTTGATTATAATTCTTTATTTTTTTAATATTTCTAAAAAAAATCCCTATTTTTGTTTATATTTATATGTATATGCTCTTACCTTTTTGTTTTTAGTTTTTATTGTTTTATCTTTTATTGAGGTTATATTTTTTTTTAAATTTAGTCATTAAATTTTAATTTGTGTTGGTGATAATTTGAAAATTAATATTTCTTTTTTTTTCATTTTTTGTTTTTATATTATTTTTATTTATTCTTCAAGTCAAATTATTTTTTTAAGCTAGTAATATTTTTTGTCATTTATTTTATTTTGTTTTGTTTTCTCTTTAGTTAAATTTTTTTATTCTTCGGGGTAATTTTGTTATTTCTATTATTTACAAAATAATAATAATAGTATAAGGATTTCTTCTTGCTTGTTTTTTTTGTTAAAGTTTTTGATTTTTTTTATTCTTTATGGTAATTTAATAATTTTTATTGTTTAAGCAATAATAATAATAATAATAATAATAATAATAATAATAATAATAATAATATAAGATGTTATAATCATTGTAATAATAGTGACGTTACTAATCATGATAATAATAACAATTATAATTTATTGTATTGATTATAGTGCTTATGATGTTAATAATTATGACTTTGATGATAATAATAACAATAACTCATAAAATAATATGAAGAGTATCAATAATGACAAAAGCAATTATAATAATGATACTGACACTAATTATAATTTAAATGATATTAATTAAAATATCAAAGAAGAAGGTAAACCTAGGCAGAATAGTGGTAGATTTTTAACATGTAAAAAAAATATTAATGGTGCTAGATTTTTTTTGATGCTATATATCTAAGCGGATATAATCAACCTAGACAAAAACAATTATTAGGTAATGTAAAAAAAACTAATTATAGGACAATTTTTTGTGTTTAGTACTAATGTTAAATAATATAATTTTAAAGAAATAAGGTAAAAAATTTAAGAAAACATTGAGTTAAGAGATTTGTAACGAATACAATATTTAATAATAAATTATTAGATTTGAACCATTATATATAAAGAAGTTATAAAAAAATAATTTTTAATAAATACATCATCGGATGATAAAATATTTCAATTGTTATTCTTACAATTGAAGACAAAAAAAAAAAAATATCAGTATACAAAAATTATTTGATTTAAAGAGCAAATGAAAAAGTTAAAGGTCATGAGCAAAAATTATATTATTACCATTATGAATATAATTATTATAATCGCTTGGATTATAATAAAATTTGCTGTTTAATATTAATGTTAAGTGATATATGTTTGATATTAACATATTAAAATATATATAAAAAATGAACTAAGATTTTTCTCTCAGCGGCAGAGTGCATGATAGATAGCTCCTATGTAAAATAATTCATCAAATTGTTTTTATTTTTTTAATAATTCCTCCTTTATTTTTTTATATTTCAAATTTATTTCTTATTATTTTGATTATTATTTATTTTATTTGAGATAATTTTTAAAATTGAATCGTTTTTGTGATTTCACCATTCAATTTGTTTTCCTATCAAATTGATCTTATTGCTTTGATTTTTTTTTTTTACTTTATATAATTTTTATTTTTTTTAATATTAAATTGATTTGAGATTGAGTTTCTTTATCGACTTCATGTCTACAATTCACTTGTTATGAATTTAAAAAACTCATGTATTTTCAGCTGTATACTTCAACATTTATTTAATTAGTGGTTAAGTCCCGATTTTTATTTTTTTTGGTCTCCTATTGTCTTTCACTAGTTTTGAAAATCACTCAGGTTTTCTCGCCCTTCACAATTAGGCTACCTGTTAATTAAGTTTTATAGTTTTTTTTTTTAGATCTTTTGGTGACAGGTTGATAATTACTGATTATAATCATCAAGTTATTGATAATTAAAATTATTGATTTTATTTAGTTTGATTTTGATAAGGTTAATTTAGTGTCATAACCAATTCACATACTGGATCAGTTTATTTTTCTTAAAACTTTTTTTTCACTGTTAGTTTTTTTTCCACCTCATCTACTATCATTATTTTTTTATTCATGCTATTAGATTATTCAAGCATGTTTAATCTAAGTTGAATTAATAACTAAAGTCGTATATGGTTTTTCTTTCTTAAAATATTTACTTCTTGCATCTTTTTTATGTTAGAAATAATTAGATCGATTATGACCACCTATCTAGATTATGAGTTTTGCTTTTCAAAGTATATTTGGATAGGAAATACGCAGAAATAATATATATATATATACTCAAAAATTATTTTTCATATATATACATTAAAATAATATGAAAGTATATAAAAATGTTAATTAAAATAAAAATTAATCCTCTTAAAAGGATTTGTAAAACACAAAAATAAAAATAAAAACTCTATATTTTTTATGTTATTATCTCATAATTTTAGAACCAGTTTGATACTTCATTTTAAAAGTATATTTGAAAAAAAAATGATTTTTTTATTTTTATTTTAAATTATTATTTTTTGATAATTTTAGATTGTATTAATGTTAAAAATAATTAAAAAAAATAAAATAAAAATTATTTAATATATTTATAAACAAAAAACCCTTTACAAAAACAATACAAGACAATCCCAAACAGAAACTTAACCAAAATAATAAAAACCTGTAAAACCCTATTACCTTCTCAAACTCCCTCTGCATCCACCCTCAGAATCAGCACCTCTTCGAAAACCTTGAAAGAAAGACAAAAGAGGGGCAAAAAATGGTCCGCAGCATAAAAAATCCAAAGAAGGCAAAGAGAAAGAACAAGGTCTTCATCAATTTCTTACGATCAATTCCTTCCTTCATTCTTTGAATTGTGTTTCCTTATGTTTTTCTCTAATATAACAATAAAATATTTGTTTTTGGCTGTCTTGCGAATTAATTAATTTGAATTACTCACAGAAAGGAGATGGTCATCTTCTTCTTAATCAATATCATCCATGCCTACGAAGGTCTGGCAACCAGGTGTTGACAAGCTTGGAGAAGAAGAGCTTGAATGTGACCCCACTGCTTACAATTCCCTTCACGCGTTTCACATTGGCTGGCCCTGCTTAAGGTCAATACACTTCTGTTCTAGTTGTTAAAGCAAGCTTAACTTTAATCAATTGTTTTTGTAATTGAACTTTGAAAAGAAAAGACTTGAACTTGATGGGTAAGTAGTTCTGGGCCATTAAGAAAAAGGCAGGGAAGTTTTAGTGTGAGATCATTTTTAAATTTTATGCCTATTCTTATGAGTTAAGTGTTTTTCTCTTGCAGTTTTGATGTAGTGCGCGATTCACTTGGTTTGCTTCGGACTGATTTTCCACACACTGTATTTTGTTGCTGGAAGTCAGGTCATAAATCCATTTTTTTCCCGCGGTGTATTGTTAGTCGCTGAAGAAACATGATTATATTTTTGTTAAGCTGAAGATTGTATTTCTCTTCTTTTTTGTTTGTTACACTTTTGCATACATTTAGGTACAGTCAACATTTATGAATCAGAGAGAAACTGTTATAACGGGGCAAACTTTAGGTGCTCTAGTAATTGAATGAAGAGGAGAAAACTTTGAAAGATTTATTTGGCGAATTTTGTTTCCTAGAGTGATAAAATCAGTCCTTGGAAAACATTAGTGCATGTTTGTTGGACCTTTTCTTTAATTCTGTTATTGTATATAATTATGTAGCTTTAATGTCATTTTTCCACGCAGAAAAACCTGATATATAGATATATATTTTTTTTGAATATACAATATTCATCCTCTGTATTAGCACCCTTTTGATATATATAGATATATATTTTTTTCTTTCTTTTTATATATATATGACTGTTCATTAACTTCGTTCATTGTGATAGGCTGGCTAGTGTCATGTTGGCATCTGGAATTGATGATGGAACATTTACTATTCGTGATCTTAGATTGTTATCACCAAAATAGGTATGTTGTGTCTGATGTGTGCATTATGATTTTTTGCTTAAAGAATGAGTTCTCATGACACTTTTTTAGACCCTGAAGTAATCTTGTTCAACAATGGTGTTCTCAATTTCTCATGTGTTCAGATCTGAATATCTTTGATCACATCCTTCAGTATACAGTTACACTCCAGGATTACCCTAGCTGGACTTGACACTGTCCCTGTAAGCAGTTAAAAGTTGTAGAACCTTTCTCCCAGGGCCAGTTTTAAAAAATTGCGTCAACATTTTGTACTTTTATATGCCATTCACTATCAGTTTTCTCCCAGTACTGGTGATTTTGTATATCATATACCTTTTACTATAAGCGCTCTCCAGTTAATGTTTTCAGATGCCATTTGCTATTGGATTTCTCTAGTTGCTGTCTTATCATCATATATCTTTTATGTCAGCAGGAAGAAGATAAATCTTTAGTGGCACATTTTCAATACCATAACCATCCTATCACATCCATCGAGTGGAGTCCACATGAAGCCTCCACATTGGCAGTTTCATCATCTGACAATCAACTAACGTAAGTAATACTTCATACAAAGAGCAACGGATGGAAGCCTTTTAATAGGATATGACCAATCTTTACATCAAAGTTTTTTGGTCCTTTTGTCCGGGCACTAATCCTTTTATTTCCTTGAAATTACTAGAATATGGGACCTTTCCCTGGAAAAGGATGAGGAAGAGGAAGCAGAGTTCAAAGCTAAAACAAAAGAGCAAGTAAATGCCCCTGCAGATTTGCCGCCACAACTTTTGTTTGTTCATCAGGTATGTTTTGTGAAACTCCCATACTAGGACATTTCCTTAAAAAGGTTCCCACTTCAGATCCTTGACTTGCTTTCATACTATGAGCAGGGACAAAAAGACTTGAAAGAACTGAAAGAACTTCAATGGCATGCTCAGATTCCAGGAATGATTGTGTCTACCGCCTCAGATGGCTTTAACATCTTGATGCCTTCAAAAATACAGAGTACTCTTCCCTCTGAAGGTGTTTGAAAGTTTAAGATTTTGTAAAACAGAAATCTGAAGAGGACAATCAGCTTGTGTTTGAATGGCATCGATGTTGTGCCCTCTTCTTCCTCTTCCTGCTCTCAATGTGCCTTTCTTCCTCCTTTTAAGGAAGATTGATGCCGTAGAGGTTGCTTCAAAATACAATAGCTCCCTCAGCTGGTAATTCCTATGAACATATTTGTTTCCCAAAACCAAAATTAAAGAAAAGAGTTATCGTATAGTTCTCAGATTGTCTTTACTAATACCTGTCAAGTTAATTTTTAATGAAACAAGCGGGAATGAACTAGTTTCTCAACAATTCTCGATTTAAAGTAAAATATTATCGCCTTCTTGAATTTGGATAGAACATTGTCAGGTACCCGAGGCATCTTTTGATCAACACCAAAAAAATTCAGCTGTGGCACCTTAATCGATGAAGTCCCAATAACCATTCCAGTTACAGTAACTTTGCCTGGCTATGCCGTTTTGCTTTTCATCCTCTGCTGTTACTGTAACTTGCTTGTTCTTAAGTCTATATCTTTTTTAATTTAATCCATTTCGTTATAAATTCCCATTTTATATCCTTTTATTTTAATCCACCCCTCATTTAAAAAAATAAAAAAATGTGCCTCACTCATCCTCCAGAAGACCTATGTTATTATTAAGTGATGATAAAATAATATAAATATATTTAATCACTAGACTCGGATTGTGATTTATGCCTCTAGTGGCATAAAATATAGCTGTCCAGAGGGCACAGCTATCTTCATTTATGAGTAGAAAAGAAAGCAAAGAACATTCATATGCATGATCAAATAAAAAACAGGTACCTGAGACAACATAATTTATGTAACATGATTAGATGTCTCACCAAGAACCTGCAACCAAAGACATTCTACCAAGGGTTATTTATTTATAACAAGCAAATATTCAATTGACCGAATCTCTCAGTGCCAAAAATAATTGATCGGTTATTAGACTGAGATGGAGTTGATGAGACAATAATTGGACATTCCTTTCTTCACCAGTAGCCACGCCGCCGCCATCATTTCCTCGCCGCCGCCGCCGCCACCAACTACACATGTATGAATCTTAAGGTCATGTGAATGGCGTTGTCATGGGCCACGGTACTGTAGAAATGTTGACATCAATTATGATAATAAACTCAAATTTCACTGCTAAGTCCTTTTCATTTTCCTTTCTTTTGGAGGTCCCTAATTAATGTTTAAACGCACGTTTTTCTTTGTGATTATGATTTGACCTCAGTTGCTTGGAACAATATCCAAGTGATTTTAATTACTAGTACTCACAATTCATTTTTCTGTCAACTGTGGCTGTTCTAGATAGAGTTTAGTGTATCTACTTCACCAGAAAACATGTTTTGGAGCTTGAGTAACGTAAGAAAACGGTCAAACACTCTCGATCTCTACACCAGCTGTTTCCGTATCTGATTTTTCTTTAAAAACATTAAATCCATGTGCTATAAATTTAGGCAGTAAGTTTTTAAGATTTTTTTTTTAAATGTATTAAAAAAATATTTTTAATAAAACGATCCAAAAACATAAAATATTATCCTCGGTTTCAAACGTTTTCGCAAATATGACTTTATTATAAAATATTGAAAGATATATATTATGCTGATAATGAAGAAAAAATGCAAATCATGATCTCACTAGCTACATTGGTTTGTTTGAATGAAATATTTAAATCTTTCAATTCTAATCCTTCGATCAATAGGGCGAGACTCCTCCTAATTCTAATAATCATAGCCATGAGCACATACTCAACTTGACATTTACGATTTTCGTTTCTCGATCTCCTCATCTTTTTTACTACATTTAGGGATCATAATCAAGCACTTTTAAGTGAAATGAATTAGTAAGGTGATGTTTGCTGTTGCTATTAAACCTTGTTTTTAAAAATTCTTGATTTTTTTACTTTAAATTAATTTTTAAGATGTTTTTATGTGCTATTGTTAAGAATGAATTAAAAAAAAAATACAAATTTATATTATTTTAATATATTCTCAAGTAAAAAAATACTTTAAAAAACAATATCTAACCTTTCTTAAACAAAATAATAATAATATAGGATAGTAATTTCACCCAATCCATAAGTTAATCAACATCACTCAACCATGGTTGGGTCATGTTTTTACTGGGTTTGATTGGAGTCAAAATAAGTAAAGTAAAAAAACTGACCCTTGACTGGATTCAAGGTGCTGGTAAAGAATTCACCTAACACGGTATTTCTACTATTTTTAATTTTTCTATTACATATAATTACTATAAACTCTATAAAACAAACCTTATTAAAACATCAAGTAATATTTCCATAAATCAATATAAGTCAATGTCCCTTAGTATTATATATAATATTTCCATATCAAGTATCAATTAATTAATATATATGAGATTTAAGTTAGTTAGTTGATTTATGACATAAAGTAATTTAAAAAATGACAAGAACATAATTAACACTGCGTGCTTGACTTCAAAACATAAGAAATATTTTGAATGATTAATATACACTACAATACCAATCACTAATGAACTTCTTTAATAACATAATATCTAATTTTTAATTCACATGAAATATTAATTTTTAAATGTGATTTAGAAAAATAGACTTATTAGTCAAATACGTAAAACTCTTTGCGCTACTTGATCTCATGAGATACAATAAAAAAATTAAAAAAGGATTTTAAATATTTATGTAGGATATGAATAATGGTCATAAGCATACCAGATTGGACGTGGGTGCATAAAAAAACCCGATCCCAAGCAACTTATTGCCATCCCTAAGAGGCATACAATTGTTTTTAATTAAATTTCAATTAAGTTTTTCCATTAATAATTAAATGATTATAGCATTACAAGATAGAAGAAAGATAAGAAATAGAGAGAAACTCACCCATGAAGAATCATGTGCACCACCACACGAATTAATGTAAGAAGATGAACTTTTCTCAACTCCGCCAAATTCTAAAAAACAATGGCTGGCGGCAACCATCTAGGAAACAACTTCATATTGGTAAAGTAGTAAAGTAGATAATAATATAAATTATATTATATGATCTTATTTAACAGCTTATATGTTTAGATAAGATGATTCTTTAATATGATATCAAGTCTTGTTGACTCAACAGTCACGAGTTCGAATCTCATTACTCTCATTTTGTTTGATAAAAATTAAACACAAAATAGTATGAATATGTGTGCAAGTTTCAAAATCAAATAACTTTCACTAGAGAATATATTATAGAATAATATAAACTATATCATGAAAGCTCAGCTAACAGCTTGATGTTTTTAGATAATATGGTTAACTGGCATAAACCAAATTCCCAAGAATTAACCTAGCTGTGGATGTTGCTCCTCCCCCACAGCTACAGCACCCCAACTTGCTATTTACAAAAAACATCCATTGATTGCTCCACCAGGCCTCTAAGTCTTCATCACGTCACCCCTGTAATTTAGAACTCTCTCCTACAAATGACTTAATTAATCAGGATGAACCATTTAGAATTTTAAAAACACCTGTAGAGACATTTATATACTGTCAACTGAACATCAGCTTCTAAGATATATAAATCTTTTTATATTTTTTCAGATTGACGAGGAATACACAAGTTTTTCCAAAACAAATTATGTTTCGGTTAATGAATTTAACTGGTCTGTGTAGCATTCATCATTACAGTCAATCCCTTGTTAGAAAAGGAACAAATCCCACCTACTCAAAGCAACCATCTTCAACTTGAGCGATCGATTGTTGCTAGCTGCAGCATTATTTTAATTTTCTTACCAGGCATTTTTTTCACCAATCCTCTAGATTACCATTATCTTGCTTTTCCGTTAATACTTTTTTCTTTGATTAGATCAACCGATCATAGAACTTTCGTTTAAAAACCTTTGATCGTAAGAAGATACAGATAATGGTAACCTAGCAGTTGACCCACAAAATCTGCAAAGGCAGAAGTGCTCACACAAAAATAAACAGTCATGTCAATGGTATCCATGAATTCATGATCTGCCTGGACCGACTACGCTGGCCCGACCGGTCTCAACTTGATCAAGACAGTCGACATTGCATAACTTTGACACGTCATCACTTGCCGTTTGATTACGAGGCATTGTGTCTACTTATATCTCCAGAAAGCTTATTATAAGAAGAAACTTGCTTGAATCCAGCCCCTTGTATGGCAACAATAATCCATGTATATCTCTTCTGACTGAAATAAACTAACTCCCCACATTGGTCCTGCTATTCCTATATTTTGCATCGATTAAATTTAATTGACTTGTATAGTTAATTATATATGTGTGGGAATATTAAGACATGAGGTGGAATTAGATTGAATTATGATTTATGAGATTTGATTACAGCAACCATGTCGTTTGATTAAAGTGTTTCATAAGGTTTGATTCCCTTGTTCACGCACTTTTCCCATCAATTACACTAATGGAGACGGCTTGACAGAAAACATGCATTGACAGAAAAATAAATGAGTTTAAGAACTTAAATAGAAAAATTTTCAACTAGCATAGACACCTATTTTATAATTAATTAACTCTCACAAGATGTGATCTAATAAGATGAGACACATTTTTAGTGCTAGCTATCAACTCGATAGACATGCCAAGGAATTTTCAAATGAATTTCAACACAAGAGAGAGAGGGGGGGGGGAGGTGGCATGTGATTTTTTTAAGGATTTTTTTTCTTTGGTTTATGTAGGCAAAAAAAACAAAACCAAATTGTAATCAGTAGATGGTAATAATAATAATTTTAGCATCATAAAACTTCTCAAAAAAAATAAACAAGTAGAAAAAAGAAATGAAATACATACCTTTCAATAAAAAAGAAAATTGAGTACAAACACCCAAATTAGAAAAAAAGATAAATAAAAATAGGTGCTCACTTTGAGGCCCATTCACTCTTAGAAATCCCTTCTTTAAAGATCCATCTTCCAGTAAAATTGTTGCAAAGTGAAAAGTTGACCATTCAATATAAGTCATCTAATAGAATTATTTATTTTAAATAGGTTATTTTAAGATTCACATTAAATAAAAAATTACTTACTTTGTGTGGACTTCTTTTGCAAGTTTACAAATGTTGAAGCTAAGCATTTTATCACAAGTATGATAATCTACTATGGTAGATGATAAAAAAGCTACATGTATGACTATGGTAGATGCTTTGCGAGGATTGCTAAAGCTAAGATATATAAATGTTATGCTTTTTTATAAGCTAAGATATATATATATATATATATATATATATATATATATATATATATATATATATATATATATATATATATATATAAGGTAGGAGTTACAAATTAATGTTATGCTTTTTTATAAGCTGGTATGAATTAGATTTATATATGGAAGAAATAAGGTTGAGTCGTATTGCTTCAACTCTATGCACATAATAGTTTGATTCAAGTTAGTTGACACTGAAATTTGAATGGAGGGTCCTAGAGCAGGTCGAGGAGCGAGTGGCCAAATTAGAAATTAAAAAAATGAAAGTCATATTTGAAGAATAAAATAGGTTGAATTAGAGAGAATAATGGAATATATGACTTTATATTATACTGCTCCTAATTCTGTCCTTTCAGCTCATTATTACCCCCCTCCACCTCCACCTCCACCTCCACCTCATCTGGTTAACATGCAATATAGTTACTGCTGTAAAATTGATACTGTAATGAATATTGAAATTAATTAAAATCGATAGTGTTTGGTTTTATTGTGTTTTTGTTGTTTTTTAATGTAACAACTACATGACTAAGAGAAAAACAAAAAAAAAATACTAATTTTATGATGATGTTTTCTATCGATAATTCCATCAATGATATAGCCGGTGAAATAATGTTTATTGCGTGTTTGTTTAGGAGTGTGGTTGATGTTAATTTTTAAAATGTTTTTTTATTTAGAAATACATCAAAATAATTTTTTTTTAAATATTTTTGATATCATCACATGAAAATGATCTAAAAACATCCAAAAAATTAATTTAAAATAATAAAAAAAATCATTTTTTTTTTCCAAAAATGTAAATACTTACTTCTAGACAAGAAAGACTTGACTTTTAACTCTGTAACAAAGGCAAGCAACAGACATTAAACTGTGATGCATGCTATCCAGGCAAGATTTTGAAAGCTGAAAAGATTCATGCATTGTTGGGTGAGGCTAGTCGTAGAGCCGATTGGTCGATTTCTGGTCACAAAATTCAAGCTATTTAAGTTTCCTAACTACCTGGGGTCACTCCTTATCATTGAAGGATCGATCCTTCCACGTCACTTTTTTGACCTACAAGTTTTGGTCAACTCTCTCTCTCTCCCTCTCTAGACAATTTTTAAAAACACAAAATCTCTTGCAGTATCTTCCTTTGCTATATATTTATGTGCGTGGGTGTCTTCCATTTGAAAGAACAACCAGATAGTTATCGACATGGAGTTTGGTTCCACTTCCTTTAGAGTGGTTGGCTAGCTAGGGCATATCAAAACGTTTGGTCATTTACTTTATTTTAATATATAGAATCAAGAGTAAATTTAAGAGACATTGATTACCAAGGGGACCAAAAAACTCTTAATTTCTTGTGCATGAACATCACGACTTCTCATCAGTAAAGCTCAACAAATTTTTGGACTGGACCTGTTATATAAAATTACTTATTTTCTAGGTTTTTTTTTTTTGTTATTTTCTTCATCAGACTTCTGTCGCTTGCTTGCAGAAGACCCCACACAAACATGAGAAATGGAGAGTTGAAAATTTTGGTTCGATTTGTTTTATTTATATAATATAATTGTACGTGTATGCTTCTTCTAAGATTCCAATTTTATTTTCTATGCAACTTCAAGGCAATATGTTGTGTGAATAGATTGTCAACACGTTTCAAGACAAAAAGAAAAACATATTCCATGTTTGTTAAGAAAAAAGGAAAGTAGAATATAGTGTTTTAAGTTATTTAATTAGTCTTTGATCAATAGTATAGACGCATGAAATAATTTTCATAACCTACCTGCCATGAAGATCACTGGTCATTCATGGAACATTATTCCTGTATGTTAGCTACCTTGTGAAAGCTATAGCTAGAAGTTGTTCACTGAGAACAATGGCAATTAAATCAGATGAAATCTTTCGATAAAACCAGTCCCATAATTGCATATGATTAGTTGGTAACACTCCATGAGGAAAAACTGTTCCAACTTACATTCAAAAACATGCATGCAAATCTATCTACCATGATGAGTAGTGAAAATGTGCTACTGTGTGTATAGATTATTGATGGAGTTGTCCGCAGTTTATATGTTGTGGTATTACACAGTGAAGTGGCGGTGGGGAACTCCAAACCTTTCACAATTATGAAAATTAAGCTAAGCAATATCATTAAACAAAGGGTTTTCAAGGATGTCATGCCAGACTGAAGGAGCTTCTCCTGCATAGCTTGAAGTACTAGAGGCATCTCCCAAGTTGTGGATCATGCCGCAATTCTGTGTCACAGGTGGAAATACGGAAGGAGGAGATGGGGTTGAAGATGAAGGAAGCTGCCATGGAGAATTGGGTGAGTTCTCTCCTTGACTAAACACTGTCAGCTGATCAGGAGCTTGATCAAGCACTTCCTTGTTTGCTGGTGTTTGATAGTTGCAGGGGATTTGTAAGTCAGGCAAATGAGAGAAGGAAATTAAATCATTGACCCCTTGAAGAGAGGAAGCTGATAAATCCAACTGGGATAAAGTTGACACTGGGCTATCCTTGAATGAAGGAAGTGAATTCAAGAGATTAAAGGATTCCATTTCACCAATAGTACTGATATTGTTTAGGTTGTTTGAGCTTGTTGCATTACTAGAAGCTGCTGGAGGCTGAGGTTGAAGGAGATACTGCAAATATTGAAGTTTTGCCATTTGTGCAGCTTCTGTTTGCATTCTTAGAGCATGTTCTTCCAATGAATGATGATCCATGAGCTCCTTCAGGTTGGCTAGGGCTATAAGATGAGGCAAACTTGAGAATATATCAGTTCGGGGCCGATGAGTCATAGGATCAAAACCCATTTGAATGAGTTTTTTCTTCAGGTGGGTGTTCCAGAAATTCTTGATTTCGTTATCGGTCCTCCCCGGCAGGTGGCCGGCGATTGCTGACCATCTGGTAAAACAGCAAGCAAAACAAATAAAACGGACATAAGTATAACATGAATAATCCAGTAATTAAGATGCAACAGACAAGATGATTGTTGGACTGGTTACTTGTTCCCAAGGATGGAATGGAGATTTAGAATTGTCTGTTCTTCTTCCTGGGAAAATTTTCCTCGTTTGATATCTGGCCTTAAATAGTTGGTCCACCTTAACCTGCAACTTTTTCCACATCTGTTAAGACCTGCAAAAATAAACTGCCTGTTAGAGCCAGAGCGAGAGAGAAATAGAGATGGAGCTGTGCTACGTACAGAAAGATAGATAGATAGACAGATGGAGATACCAGCAAGCTTGGGGAGGGCTCTCCAGCTTCCATGGCCATGTTTTTGGATATATTTGACAAGTTTTTGATCTTCCTCGGGGGTCCAGGGACCTTTCTTGAGGCCACTCTCGTCACAACAAGGAGATCTTCCCATTTTCTATCAGACACTGTATCTTATGTTTTCTCCCTTAAGATTTGTCTCCCTCCTTTTGATCCAGCCATTAACTGCAGGCTTGCTATTTATATCCGTTCAATGTTTCTTGAGAGGCTGATGTGGTAGCTTCCCGTTCGCTAAGCAAAACAGCAATAACCTTTTTCTTCTTGAAATCTCAAATGTGCCCTCTCCTTCTGCCCCTCTAGTCTCTAGGTTATCAATACCGTTCTGGTAATCATTATAATTTTTTTTATTGGTACGGAACGTTTTGATTTCGGAGCATTTTGACGTGCCGTTTTGAGGTTGTATTGTTCATATATAATTAATTAATTATATATATATATATATATATATATATATATATATATATATATATATATATATATATAATTAAAATATTAATTTAACAAGCATAATTAAAATTCAAGATAAATTAACTTTAAATTATATAATATAAACACAAAGTCAAACAAACATAATCTCAAAATTAGAAACACAATTACAAGTTAATCAAAATAAGGAGGATTTTAAGGCCGGGACGGCACACCCAGAACGGTACTAAGGCATTCCGACCGGAATTTGACCGGTATTTTCCGGAACGGGCTGGAATTAAAACCGAGACGAAAACGACGCCGTTTTGTCTTGGTTTTTTAATGGAACAAAACGTTCTGGCCGGAACGGAACGGTATTGACAACCCTGCGATTGGCCATAAAATTTTGAGCAGCCAGCACAAAGCGGTAGAGCAATCTGTTGCCAATCGAAATTGGTCTATTGCTCTAAATTAACCTCATTGTAGTAGAAACATCTTACATCAAGTAGATAATTATATAAATCATATTATAAGATTTCATTTAACAATTTAAGTTTTTAGATGAGATGGTTCCTTAATATAGTATCAGAGTCTTGTTGACTCAACGGTTACGAGTTCAAATCTCATCACCCTTATTCTATTTGGTAAAAATCAAACACAATATAATGTTAGTCTGTGCAAGTTTCAAGTTCAAAGAGCTTTAAATTGAAGGGATGTGTTAGAAAATGATATAAATTATATTCTAGAACCTCTCCTAACAGCTTAAATTTTTAAGTGATATAATTTCTTAACAGTTCCATTGTGGGGTATGAAATATTTTTTCTTACATTTCAACAAAAGAAAACATTGTTACAAGAAAATGAAAAAAAAAAAAACATTGGGTGATTTCCATTTGCCTTTTGCTTTCAAACATTCACATATATTTTTACAAATACTATATGAAAAAGAAATGATGAAGGGTAAATTTGCTACCCAATTTTTAGTGATAGTTCGGTAATTGCCATGTGCATATACAATAATATAGCAGCCAATCCCAAGCTGCACCCTAACCATTGTCTTCAACCTGAGCCACCATATATAGGCAGTTAAACCCCGGGCCACTGTCTTTTCCACCCAAACCACCACATGAACTCCACAAACACATAAACCCACTCACTTCTTGAAGATTATAAAATACAAATGAAAACATCAACGGAAAATAATGATGTTGTTTCTGTCAATGAATATTGGAGAAATTACAATTGGAAATCAAAAGGTGAAAAAAGCAGGGAAAATATCCCCTTATTAATTACATATAAAAAGTAATATGTGTGAGTATTAAAAATAGAATTCCTGATGAAATATAATTACAGCTAATATATATATAAATCATCAGTAATATTATTCAAGCTATAACTTGTTAGATATTCATTCCTCTTCCCTCATTTCTTTTTTCTTCTTCATAAAACACCACCACGCTTACCCCCTTTCATTTTTTTACATCATGGTTCACTTACAATGATATGAAGAAAAGTTTTAAAAGTATAGAGGAGTGACTGAACTTCTTAACTCCGGAAAAAAAAACAAGATTAGGCAAACATTTTGTTTTTTATGCTTAATGATTTTTTTAATTTTATTAAATATTAAAAGGGCTCTATGGTGTTTTAGTAAATGTTTTGGATTAAGGGTAAATTTTATAAGAACAATTTTATTGGGATAAATATTGATGAGATATGCACTACTAGTTTATAAATATGAAGTGCAAACCAAGATTTAATGATGGTTTGCCTTTATATTTTAAGCGTCGTTCCTTTATTTTGGTCAAGTGTATACTTAACCATTAACCCTGGTGTTTTTTTATTGCTTTAGAGGTAACAAGATATTTCAAGCAGAAAATGGTGTTAATGTTCAGTTTTGGAGGTGGTTTTTAGGTTGACGACAAGCCTTTGTTTAAAAAAAATTCTACCAATTATATTTTGTCATGTTTTTTATTTTATTTTTACATAAAAAGATAAAACAAAATTGAAATAAATGATATGTTAAGGAGTAAAAGGTGTATTTCTCTCTGAGTAACAAAAGGATTAGTAACTTCTAGCACTCTTGTTACTTTATTTTATTTAATTCCTTTGTTCTATGATTTATTTTCTTTATTACTTTTTTATCTACTTAGATGGATAGCTTCATAACATCATCTCATCTTTCGTAAAATACCCTTGAGCTTTTATATTTTTTGAAGTATCCTTGGCCAGTTAATAGCTAATGAAATCTCACCTTATAAATTATTCTTAAAATGTTTTATTTGCTTAGGTTTTTACATGTACAAGATTAATTTAAAACGGAAAAATAAGCAAATGAAAAGGGGAAAAAAAAAGAGTTAGCTTTCGACCGGATTCCGTGAGCTATTTAACAATGAAATGCATGTTGAAAAGTGTGGTTAACATTGCTTTTGAAAGTAGTTTTTGTTCAAAAATGCATCAAAATGATATTTTATTAAAATAATATTATTTCTGACATCAGCACTTGAAATGATATTAAAAATACAAAAAAAATCTAATTTAAAGTAAAAAATAAATAAATAATTTAATTTTTCAAAAATATTTTTGAAAGGCAATGTGAAACAGGATTGAAGAGTAAACATGGGGGGAAATTACACTACGAGGATTGGATGCAATAATTTAAACTATAGGGATGGTGAGTAGAATACTGATAGATTTGTAGGATTAATTAACAAATGAAGTAACTTTAATAGATATAAAAAATTAATTAGTGTCCGGGTCGAGAGGAAGCCTGTCTGATTCGCCAGATAATTATACACTAATTAATGTCTAAAATGCATGAACTTGTTGGAACCGTAAGAATATTCCAAGAATTCACATACTTTTATATACCAGAAAGTTATGTCACGTTCCCATTATTATATTAATTTTCACATACATTTTGGTTTATAGATTAAAGAAGTATAATTAGTAATTACCCAATAAGCTATTTCATAATGTAAAAAGAAGATTAATTCAGTTTAAGGTATGAGGTTCTTGTTGGATGTATGCATGGGATGTATTTCTTGTGCATCCAACAATTACTAAGATATTTTGATATCCTTTAAATGATTAAACGATAAAGACCTTACATAATTATAGTAAAAAACAAATTAAAATTAAGAAAAAAAGTCAGCATCAGGGAGCAGATCGATGGCATGCTGTCGATGGTCAGAGTATAGGAACGCAGTCCATGCCAGCACGCAACAAGCAGCCTGTTTCGTCACTCGCTGCATGGAAACGGCATCTCTTACTATTAATTTTGCTTGCGTGTATAATATTTTTATTATCATTATTGTAGATGAATCTATTGATCACTGTATATGAAGATGGGGTCTCGTCAGTTTCTGAAATTTCCGGCCACCTTACACATACTGGGGGGGGTGAGGGTACGGCCATTTTCACATTTTAAATAAAATTTACGAGAAATGAAATTTTGCCATACTCGATCGAGCTTTAACCAGTCGAATTCTATGGACTCGTAATGTGAAAATGAACGTTTTCTGTAGTTTAAAACATTCTCTCCCTTAATTTGCAGAGAAAGATCGTATGTTGTAGTTTTTAAGATAATAAATAAAAATACAGCAACCTTTCTTGAAAGAAACTCATCAGAAACAAGAGACGAGAGAAAATTGTGTACTTTATCAAGAATAGATCAGAGCATATATACGTTTTGCTGTTAGTAATTCATATTTAAAACTTGATTCTTTCAGACTTTTATAAAATAAATATATATGAACTCGAATTTAAAATCTATAAGATAGATCTGAAACTCTCTCTCACCGTAACGTCCCTTCAATACATTCTTGAATGCATTGGAACTCATAATGATCTTGAAGATTTTCAAAATTAAACATTACATCCATCTCTATCTCGTCATGGAAAGGCTATGAGGGAGGATGACCTAGCAAATTAACAAATCAAACGACTTGTAATTAAATCTGCTATATTATGAAAGAAAGGATCAGACGTTATGTTTACCTGATCTCGCATAAATATAAAGCAAACAGTACGTATAATATTCTTGTATGATGGGAATTTATTTATTTAATTTCATCACATCCACCTCCAGCCGACTCTTGTGAAGGAATTAAGTTAAGGAAGCACGCAGTGACAGGGAGAACCTAATTTAACTCAATTATACTTAAAAAGTGAATGAAACGAGGTAAAATCGATACAGATCCGAGCTCGAGTAAACTTTTTCGAGGTATAGTTTGATTGGATACATATGTACGCTTGCTTCTTCAAAGAAATTGAAACCTCTTATCATGTTATTCATGTCCCCTCAATAATCACAAAATAAGCAAATATGTATAACATTTTTTTAAAAAAAAAATATATATATATATATATATATATATATATATATAATGAGGGAATCAAGGCGTAACCGATGAAATCAATAATATATAGTGCTGGCAATTTCCTAATAAAGGTGATGGCAAGTTGATTGGTTTTATTTAATGTCTGATGCAATGTAGGCCACATGATCATTAGCTAGTTTCATTTGCCTAGTATATTTCGAGTTGAGCACTCACTGGGATCTTGTTCCAGCTTCTTAATTTCCACGTGTGCTTGAAGATTTTTCACACTGACCAGCTTCGTCGCCAATAGGCCACCTCTCTCTCTCCTTCTCCCCACATCTTGTCCTTCACTGCCATGGCTGGCCTTGTATATTCTGAGTTGAGGACTCGGTGGGATCTTGTTCCAGCTTTGATCGAGCATGGTGTCTCTTTCCACGTGTGCTTGATGATTTTGCCCTCTGACCAACCACGTTGCTAATAGGCCACCTCTCTCTCTCCTTCTCCCCCACAGCCGCGTCCATTTGATAATTTTCTATAACTTTCTGGTGGGACTAAGGGGATTCCATGCATAATTGTACTCTTCATGTGATTTGGAATACAAACACATAGAATATAAACATGCATGCGTCAATATTGCAGATAAGCACGTTCACACTTTCAGGTTTTTGTGTGTATATATTATGATGAATACCGATATAAAAAATATACATATGGATTGATATGCTTAACACTTGATTGGGAAAGAATTTAGACATAATACACAAGCATTATTCAAGGATTTTTCTTTGGTTGCGAGTAAATTTCATTCCTGGAAAGTATAATTTGAACGAGTAAAATCTCGGTTATCTCAAACTCTTATAAAAGATGCACGTCTTGACTCGAACTTAATACCTGCTATGTATATCACAAATCATTTGTCATCACGACATGCCTCTTGCAGACATTATTCAAGGATACACTTGCACATTAAAACTTGAAAAAAAATCTGTAATTATGTCTGTAAATGTGTATGTATGCATATAATTACCTCTAATTTCCCATACTGTAAATCCATAAAAAGATATTGCAAGGATACCATGGGCAGATTACTTTTTTTTATTGCTCAAATAATCGCAGGTAATCAGAAAGAGAAAAATACATCGTGCAGAGATTGAATAGCGGAACCTTCAATTCTAACGCTTCAACCAAGAGCATAATTAATCACCAGATGTTCAGAGCAGAAGGATGACATGAATGGTTGTCAGAATACTTGAGTTTAATCATCATAAAACTTACTCTCATGAGAGATAGGGATGTGATGATGACAAGGACATGAGCCATTAATTTGACCATAGAGGGAGCTGGTTAGAGGAGAAGTTGGTGCAGCAAACACTGAATTTCCACCATCTTTGAAACCTAAAAGACTTTTTCTCCTTTAAGTTTAACCCTGATCATGAGAATGCGTCAATGGCATTTGTTGATGCCTCCATCCTTTACTTCCTTGTCCTGTATCATATAATAAACAGAGAGATTTTACGTACCCCTTGATTTCATTTCCAAGAACAGGGCCTCAAAATATACATCCGGTCAAATATATAAATATATATATATATATATATATGTATATGTATATGTATATATATATATATAATGCTTAAAACTAAGAATATGGCCTGAAAATGCGCAGTTTCATGAAACATAAACCCCCGCAGGTTTTTCTGCTGTCTCTCCCTGGATAAATCAAGGATAATCTTGTTAGTATCAGTATATATGTTCATGGAACAAAAACTTCCCGATCTAAAGTAAATCAAAATTAAATTTATATAGATTAAATATGATTTTCATTGCTCTAGGTATACGACTAAAAATTAATTAAAATATATAGCTTCTTTACTAATTTAATGTCCTTATTACTGTGTGTGCATAATCACAATTTTAAGTGGCAATACGAGAAAGATATATACATACATATATATTGCTTTTAAGTTTGAATAGTGATTTCTCAGAAAAATATTAAAAAGAAAATATGTATAAGAATATTAATTACTCCATAACCAAGCGATTTCTTTTAACCTAAACACGTTATCTTAAAATAAATTGAAAAGGAAAAAACTAAAAATACACAAAAGCATCAAATCAATGGCCACATAGAGTCAAAGAAACACGACGAGAAGTGGGAATTCATTAAATTTTCTTTTCCCTCACTTGTCTCGTGTATATATATTACTGTCGGCAGAAATTTTACTCATTAAGAGAAATAAAAAAAATCTCCTTCATAGCTAGATTTTAAGAGAGATCGAAACCCTATTGCCATTGCCACCTCCCTCACGAAAGCTTGTTAAAGATTTGTTTTTTTTTTTTCACAAAGGGAGAGGGAGAAAGGGAGATTGCTTCTTCAACTAGGGTTCCTTGTCGGGTGGACCACCTCCTCCTCACATAGAAAAGAAGCAGGTTTAATATAGAATTTAGAACGCAAGTGATGTCACCTAAAGTTAGTGATAATTTTTAATTACGATTTAGAAAACATCGTAGTTCAGTCAGCTAAACAACTAAATTGCTTGCTCTGTTAAGTTTCTACCCAATACATCTAAACTCTGACTTTCTATGCTTCCCCATTCCACGCATAGGGTTTGCTGTTGCCCCATTTCCATGCAAAAGAAAAGCAACCCTGCTATATATATATATATATATATATATATATAGGTTAATTACATATAAGCACATTCAAGATTTACATAGCATAAACAAATTATAGAATGTAAAGGATGCCTTATTTGTTCCTGGGATAGAGATTCAGAGGAAATCGTCTTTGTTTAATTCCCCTCAACAGTTCAAGCACCTACTTTCTTTCCACGCATTCTCTCTGAGATAATTTACAGTACTGGAAGATTATGGAATCGTGACACATATTGATTTAAAGCTCCAACAAATTGACTCAAATCAAGTGCTGGGCAATAAACACCCATGCGCACTTGTAGTAGCTCAGATAAAATGGGTTCGATGAGGTCGTATAGCTAGATCCTGAAACCAACATATTTGACTTGATATATAGCTAGGTAGATTGACAGGAAGAGCCAGTAGCAGTTTCATCAAAAGCCCACCATCGTTAAGGGTTCCTGCATTTTCAATCTAATAAATCATGTAGACTTAAACAGTTATATCTCCGTATTAGTTAGAGAGAGAGAGAGAGAGAGGGAGAGGGAGAATTGATCAAAGAGAAGGACTTTCAATTTTCTCGAATCATAAATAAATGGGATAAGATATATAAATCGGCTTGGACTAATGAGGTTATTTCTTCTACTATGGACAGTGACAGTTACTTTAAGGATCATTATGCGATTGATTAAAGAAAAACAAGCAGAAATGACAGAAACAGCAGCTGCTTATAATATATTTTCACATGATAAAGAGCTGTTTTACGTGCAGCACACGTGAATGCTATATGTGGGCATGCATCGAACACCATCTTCAAACCTTTTCTACTATTCATGGCCTCACAACCCTAATGGCCAGAAAGCAAAAACAATTGATGTGGGGCATGAGAAATCTGTGCTAACTTCATCGCATCTTTACCATTTCAATGATAATCACACGTCAAAATGTATTACTGAAGTCATTTATCTCATTGGTCTACACAAAGTGCCTGCACGGCGACCATTGATTATTTTAGGACATTAATTTTATAGGTAACTAGAGTATATAACTCCTGACATGTATGATAGAATTTATAATCAAACAAAATTTATCAAATCTTCTTAATTAATTACACCTAGCATCTTTCTACTCTGTTTTCTCAACCGTTATGGCCAACACTATGGGCCAAGAATATGATATGTGAATTGATTCACAAGCAATCATCCAAAAAAAAAACCTTTAATTTGAATAATATTTTTGTTTATAGGGATATATTTAAAGTTTGACTAGTATTTTAATTAATGAGGCAATTTTGTACTATGCTGGCTTTATCACTGTTCTTAGCTCATCAACTACCGTAATTAATTTGTTGGCTTAACTTCAATAGACGATGACATCACATTTACAGCTAAGGACAGTGAAAGACAATGAGAATGATAGTTTGGTTAACTATATTATGTTCATTATGACCTAAAATTTATGGAATACATCATTTGATTTAGCTACAGCCCAGCTAGTTGTATATACACTGATTGATTGTATGCTTCCATCAACTTTTGACAGGTTCAGAGAACACCCCAAAAACAAAAAGAATGACACCAACTTCTAGATCGATTCAGACATATGCCTTTACAACTTAATAGTTGTCTGATCATATCATTTTGGATTTTTTCATAAAGTACGATTTGTAATAGAAAATATAGAAGATGATTCCTCAACTGATAATCCATTAAAGTTATGTTTCTACCCAAGATATATAAACAGACTCTAAGAATACAGTAGCTTGAGAGAATTCGTAAGAAATAATCGGCGAGCAAGTTAGCTTAAACATACAAACAAACACGAACGTGAATTTATGAAACAAACAACTAGGAAAATGCTCGAACACTAAAGGGAGACAGAAAAATCATTTGAAAAAAAAAACAACCAACTTTTGAACCCTGGATATTGAACATAGTGCGTGAATTAATCCAAAGACAACGGATTGAACCAGGAATATTAATCCACAAGTAATGAAAAACAATATTCTGCGTTTAGTTTTATTAAGAAAAGATAATAGATGAAGGGAAAAATCAGGCGAACCAATATAATATCATCGTCATGTTTGCTCACCAGAAACAAAGTCATATTTAAACATTTACGGGAGACTGTCTTCATGGCACATCCAATGGGTTCCTAGCCCTAGTTACGTTCTCCCTCTAATATATTTTAATCACGCAAGCAGCTGATATAAAAAAAACACCATGTTCTGTTCAATGAGAAATCATAAGCGTATATATATATATGGCACGCAGAACATTGCAATGTATCATTTTAAACTGTCAACAAAAGTATTTTATGCCAAGCATCATCCGTGCACTTGCCCTCGATTAGTTGCCAAGAATATATGATTGGACCCTAAAAGTCCTACCTGTTCCTCCTGTTTTGCAAACCTAGCCTTGAAATCCGGTGTTCGTATGATATTTAATTTGACTTTGATTTATATATATGTGTGGATGTATGAATAGGGTGTCTCTCTTTTATATCTTGCATGGCAAGTACATTTGCAATTTAAAAATAAAAACATATAAAAGAGTAACAAAATCGATAGATATAGCGACTAGAGTGCAGAAAAATCAGCCCTGATTTGAATATAAGCAACATGCATGCATAACCTAATCTATAAACCCAGTGATACGTATCTATACCACCGTATAACAGACCCAGGTCAGGTGGGATTTAAAATGCTTTGAAGTTTGATTAAAAATACTAGATTCACCAGCTGAATATCTCTTAATTAGACTTTGTTTTTGTTCTGATGATTTAAGCCAGCACAGTGAGGCCTGCCCCCACCCTCTCTCCCTCTCTCACTCATCTCTGATATTGCTAGATTAATGAGTGCGATGTTATGATATTTCGAGGAGAATACTGACCTTGTGCGCCATTTAAAATAGCAGAGTAGGTAGACATTAGCTATTTTCTGTACTGTCAATTAATTTGATATGTCGTGGGGGTTTATAAAATAAAAATAAAAAAATATTATACCGTTCGATACATTCGAAGAAGGAAGGTTCGTGTAAGCCCCCCATACAGAATTCAGCTAGCTAGGAGGCATTCAAACCATGCAAGTGCCTTTGTATCAAAACAAAAGAGATGTTCCTACTCATCATCCACAGTCCATATTTTGTTGGGGCCTAGTGGTGAGTCTTGGCCCGCTAAACGGAATCGTGAGTGGCCCAATTACCTAGATTTCACCCATCAATTTGATAATTAATTATTATTATTATTATTATTTGGAACAGTTTTTTACCCTTTATCCTTTGCTTTAGTCATTATACTATTTCATTGTATGGGATATGATTTATTTTGATTTGTTTTTTATAAAGTTATTATCTTTATATTAGGTTGATACTTGATTTCACGAGACCAAAATGATTTTATTATTTTCAAGAGATTAAAAATAAGAGGACCAAGACTGAAGAAGTAAAAAATAGTTGCTCTTTTTTTAAAAAAAAAAAATGGTATTAATTTTGGTATCTCTCTTTTTTTTTCCTTTTATCATCATTTTTTTTCTTTTAATTGTTTATTCCTTTAATGTTGTGTTGATTAGGATTTGAGGCTGATAATTTATTTCAATTTAGTTTTTATATAGTTCTCTTGATCTCAAAAAAATATTCAAATATTGAATCAGAGCTCAATTTCATAGGTAAAAAAAAATCCAATTTTACTGTTTGAAAAATATTTAAAGAAAAATAAGGATTCAAAATTGAAAAATAAATAAAACCATGATCTCTTTTTAAGAAATAAAAATAAAATAATATATATGAGTTTTTATCTTATTTTTTCCTTGGGATATTTTTAATTTTTATTTTTCGCATGCGTAGTTTTATAAGTACAGTTTCAGTTCAAAACTTTATTTTATTCATCTTTGAGCTCTTGAGTTAATAACCATCATAAAACAGCAAATAAAAGAGGAAAGGGTAGCTAAGTTGATTGATCATGATGACAAAAATGATCAAATCTGATTTTAAAGTGTTCATTTTGACTAAACGACTTTTATTAAGGTGTTTTTTTTACATTATTTGTCAAAAAAAAAAAAAAAACAGATTGGGTTGGGAGAGAGATTTTTTTCCTATTTAATTATTTTAAACTATTTTGGGGATTTTAAGTTGGGAAAATAGTTTTTTTTAAGATTAATAGTGTATTTTAAATAAAAATAGATTAAAAATTGACTTAACCCAACTTATTTATTTACTACCTCTCTAGTGGCAAAAAATGTGTTTTTAAGAGCGTGTCGCGGTCCTGAGAGAAACATGCTGGAGGAGCTGAAATTACATATTAACCAGCTAGAAGGTTTATATCGGAAATTAAAAGCAAAAAAGAGGATCTAAATTCAATAATTGAAGCCTGTAAAAAATATACTTGCAATTAATAATCACTAGAAAAAACATACCTTCAGAATGATATCAACCTGCGAATACTTGTCGTTCTGCTTAGCACTCAACACTGCACCGTTTCAGTACGCAGAAGTGGGATCAAGACAAATGATCGAGTACATTGGAAACGAGCTTTAAAACCTGAAAATAAACGTGTTCTCTCTACAAGATCAAGTGAGAGAGAGCAAAGATGGAAGGGGGATCGAATTATCCAGGCTTGCTCATGGATATCTTAGTATTCCTAGATATCGAACACGAGAACCAGGTAACAGATTCAAACAAAGATGCATGCAGGGCTAGGTCACATGGCTGCAGTTGAGACCTGATTGGATCATCAAGATCTATCCACGAGCATACAGTCCGATTGGACTAGCCAGAGAATCAATTCAAAGCTTGCAAAAAGAAAATGTTTATGCCCCCAACTAAAATATAACATAACAGGAGTTGGTGCATGAGAATAGAAAATAGAAAAAAGAATACCAAAACGGATAATGTGAGCTACTAAGCTACCACTAAAGTATCCTAAGATATATTAAATTCAATATGGCAGTTGCTTTGTTTTGGCCCACGCAAGAATCCTAAAATGTGAAGCCAATATGTTTCTAAAATTCGACACTTATTTACCACATTCATATGAACTGCTAGTAAGAAATTAGCATGCCAATCATGGGTTTGCTAATTACAGAGATAGTGAATAAATACTGCTCTGATCATAACCGCAGTTCAAGATAACAACTAATAAACTGTTGGAAAGTTGAAAAATCTATGCAGGTTTCATGGTATGCCTTCGAAAGATGCAGGATAGAAGAAAATACAAGACTTTTGCACACTCCACATTTTGACAACGCCAGGAGAGAAATCACGGGAACATTTGACAAGACCCTTACCAAACAACTCTCATCAGACAGCAATTTCGAGATTCAAAAGAATCTTTGATTGGGTACTGAGAATAGATCAGTATTAGCTATTTGATTAATTGAACTATGGAAAGCACATGGCTTCAGTTATCAACAAAAATTGGAATTGGAATAGTTATGATAAAAACTGGCAAGATCACATCAATAAGGCCAAATGCCAGCAATTAAGTCAAAGCATAAAGTCAAAACAGGTGTAGTTGTCAAAGGGGGCCCAAATAGTCCTTTTAAACATATAGGTTTGATTATTCAACCTGCTTCTGCTTCTTATGCACAGTCACCAGTCCATAATGGAAAAAATAAGCAGAAGGGTACCAGGGCTCAAGAACAGCAATGATGTCCTTAAAATAAATCTCAAAAAGAATGATGGATGATAGTTCACACTTCTAAATCAATATGCCTACAAAAAAAGAGATGACTGGTCTATGATTTTCTTAGACAGCAAAAAGTGGGATTTCATTAACAAAAGTACAAAACTAAATGAACCACTACAAGAATAGCATCCCTGAAAATCCCATGTCATAGCCTTGTTTAACAAAAAAAATTCAAAAAGAAACAAAAGGGCTACCAAATATTCATACTGAAACAACAGAACAACAAAAGTATAAGTTGACCCACCCAACAACACTGTACATGCAAGTAAATCCCATCTGCAGAAACAGCAACACTTGAATCATCATTGGGCTACAAGCAATCATTGGGATGAGTTTTAGAATCATTATTACGGTGCCAGCAAAAGATGTAGCATCAATAGAAGAATAGAAACGATCCACAGAGCACATCCAAGTCAACAGCAATAGAGAACTAGCTTACAAACTGATTTTTTTTAGCTTCAACAATGCTGTAGGGGGTATATATCCCATAATAACTTGTCAGACTAGGTACTCGCCCAGTGAAATATCAGCATCCAACCAGAAAACTATGAGGACAGCCAGTAGGCCATGGCAGCAACTCACATTCAGCTGGTATTTCAAGGATTTAAACATCCAGAGAACAGCCCGATCCTTGAAACTGACCATGGTAAACAGCAAACTTGACCACAATCCAGAAAACATGTCATCGAGTATTAATCTTGCAATTGTATTAAACAACTGTTGTCATGGAACAGAACTAGCCGAAAGGCAGCAGATAAATTCATATCTATAATTGCAGCAGTATCAGAAGAAAACCACTTGTAGAATACAGAAGTAACTAGAATAGAAAATACACAAAAAACAGCAATATGGAAGTACAGGGTACCATCAAACAGATTCCCCACATAGCAATAGAGACTACCAAATAGAACTGGGAACAATCATTGCAGCCAGAAGGGAAATAAAACTTGCAACAAAAGCCAAGCTCTTCCATTTAACTGGCAGAAAATTCTCAGCAATGCAGAAAGAGGTCGAGGACTATTCAACAGTATAGAAGGAGCGGCAATCTATTAAGCCACTAGATCGATACAAGCCATTAGACATGGCATTGGGCAATCCAAACCACAAAATTCACTTCATCAGAAATCCAATAATAGCTACTTCTATTACCAATCACATAATAAGAATCAAATTTGTTTTCCGCTGTCTCAAGATTCAGTTAATGCAAAGATTCTAAAGTAGGTTTGGGGACTGCAAAAAGAGGGGGGGATGTTACTAGAAGAAATACCGAGTCCATGTTAGAAGAAACCAAAATGATATTCATCAAAAACTATAAACCTACCGCAAAATTAGTACCTACGACAATGTTTAGGAGTGGTCAATTTAACAAAATGCCATGATGGATAAACAAAATAAACAGGACTAACATCAAATTTCATAACCGTCCATGAGGATTAAAAAAATAGTTCCAAAACAATACAAAATACATTTTTAATTTCACCCCTTGGAAGTTTAATTCTTATGGCCTTAAGATGTGGCACACCAAGATCTTTCTAATGAGTAAATATTACAAGAACAATAGATCTAAAGTTTTTGCTGCCACACTCCTGACATGATGTCTTTCATTTCTCTGCATAGCAAGTAATTCATCTGATATAAGAGGTTTCCCTCTAGTTTCAGGCGTGTTTCAGCACCAAAGCACTAAAGCAATATTAGAAGCGGGTCGGCAAATCTTTAAATATATACAGATACCCATGAACTCTTTTTAAAGCATTTGTGACAAGCATCTTTTGTAGAAGAACTTCGACTTATAATTATTACGGATGATGTTGTACAAGTTTTTACTCCAAATTTATTTGGGTCTATGGCCCTCTGCCCACTAATCCTCATGGGCTCCTAGGATACGAGTATCAATAGAAAATCGGACAGGCCAGAGTTTCTAACCATTATTAAGCATTCAGGAGAGAGAAGTTCCATGATGCCCTACCCTGACTTCATTTTTCACTAAACCTTATTCACAGTATCAACATTAACATACACCCTAATTCATAAAGCAAATTATAATAGAGAAAAATGAGAAGCAACAATCAGTACATTCAAGCAAACATTTACAGCTTCAATAAGTAAATGCTCCAAACCCAACAATCTAGTGCATGGCAACAAAAACAAGCATGTACCACCACTACAATTTCCACCGTTGATTCAAAATCCAGTAACAAAAACAACTAAAACACTTGGCATTTCCATAACATCATTTCCCACTTTTCATTCAAAACTCCATAACACTTGGCATGTGAAACACAATCAACCCACAAAGAATACAGAGCAAAATCCCAAAAAATCATATTACCTGAACTCAAAACTAGCATAACAAACTATTGAAATTCTGCTCTCTAAACCTTCTCAATCTCCACTTCAGTTTCAATGCTTCCCGAACCCTCAATCTCCACACAGCCAATCCTTTCACTCTCCTCCAAAACTGACCAATTTGGTGATTTCACTGCTCTCAACCACTTGAAATCATCCACATTTCCCCAACTCTCATTCTCCTCTTCTAACCCTGCTTCTGTCAAATCCTCCTCAATGCCCACATACCTCAAACAATACGGCGCAAACCTCACACCTCCACAATCCTCAATTATCGGTCTACTCCTCACTCTCAAATAAAAATCACAACCTTTCGCATTATGTATCCTTATCTGATGCGATGCTAACACGAACACGCAGTTCTCAACTTCCTCTAACAAAATTGAACCAATCACAGGTCCCGTATAAACCCTACAATTCCTCAATTTGTTGACAAATAATGCATTAATGCACCCGATCAACTTCACTTCACATGAATCCAAATCCGATAGCGTAAACTCCCCAATCTCTTTAAAATTCTTGAAATTCTTGCTTAAAGTTTGGCTTTCTTTGTTTCGAATTCCTGGTGAATCGCGAATTGATTGAGGTATGTGAGATGGATTTGGTGGGATTGGATTTGTATTTGAATTGCCGGGATTTGGTTTACTGGTGGATTTGTTTTTGAAGGAGAATTTCTTCTTAGGGAGAAGTTGAGAGTTCAAATTTTCTAGAGATTGTTTTAAATTCTCGATGCATTTGAGAGAGGAGCGGAGTTCGTAAGGAGGGAGAAAGTAGGAGCTTTCGGCGACGAGTTTTTCGAGGGAGGAGATGGAGGAGGAGATATTGGCGAGGTGAGATTTGAGGAGAGTAGGATCTGGTGTGTTAGGCGAGTTGTTTAGTAGAGATTCGATTGAGCGTTTGGATTCGGTGAATTTAAAGAGGAAGGAGGCCGTGGAATCAATAGTGGTGGGAGTGGTGGCGGTTTTTTGGCGGGATTGGTGGCGGTTGGAGAGACGGTCTAGCATTGCTTGGTGCTTTTTTTGGAGCGTGGTGTCTATGGAACTGGATGGGTTTGGACTTGAGAGATCTGACTGCGGCGGCGGCAATTCTTCTTCCATGGTTGTTCGTGCTGGTGGAGGGAATGAAACTGAGCGGGAGGAGTGAGATGAAATAAAGGAACACGAAACTGCAGCGTTTAGGGATAAAACAATATTAAGACATTTTGTCTAGTTTTCTTTGTGGCTTGACGAGGATCGCTAGCTTTGGTTAATACATCGTGATATCAAGTAGAAGAGACCTAGAAAAGAAAGCTGTTTTTTTTATATTTTTTTCATTTAAAAAATATAAAAATTCAATTTAGATTTTTTTTACTACTAATTTTGTTATATTTATTCTTTTTATTGTCATAATTATATCTATAAAAAAAAAAAACAGTTCTTATTGTTCATACACTTATATTTCAACAAAATCTATTAACTCTTTTTTTTATAGATAATACGGGTTTTCTTGGTGGTTCATTTATTGTTATTTTAATACTTTTTTACAGTAAATTTATTTATTTATCCTTGAAAACAAAAATATAAAATCTCTCTTATGAGCTTTTTAACTCTTTTATCATTTTAAGTATAATGAAATGAACTTATTACTCTTAAAATTACAAAATTGTTAAATTAATATCAGGAAGCATTTTTGTATTTTTATTAAGATTTTTTTGTTATAATCATATAGTTTATGCACAATTTAGTATTTTTTTTAACAAATATAAAATATTATTGTAGTTAAAAAATAGATGACATGTGTAAATCATATATCAACGAGTAAAAAAAAATGTATTTTTTAAAATAATGTGTGCAACTTTTACAATGATATAAGATATTCAACTATCATATCACTATAAGAATCAAGAGACAACACATCTAACCAGCAAGTGATGTAGCCTAATGGTTGAAGAGGAGCCCCCTCCTTCACAGGACTAGGTTCGAGTTCCCAGTGGGAGTGAGAGCTGGAGGAGTCCTCCTCTCTTGTTTCTGGGTCCATCCTTGCGCGGTATGCCTGTCACCCCCGCGGTGCATTACATGCTCACTGAGCTTGCAGTATATTCAGTGTGCCCGGAGAATAGTCGAGGTGCGCATAAGCTGACTCGGACACCCCGGTTAAAAAAAAGAAAGACAACACATCCAATAAAATAATATATATGACATAATGAGTGGTGGTGGAATTTTTCTTCCATCCTATCTTGTTTTCGTTTGCACATCAAGATATGTGTTGCAAATTTATCATGCTAATTTGAATTGACTTTAAGCTTATATATTATTTTATTTCATTTTATTCTTGTATTGAATTTTGTCTTTATTCTTCTATTTATTTATTTCTGCCTTGGATTCGAGTTTTAAATTGATTTTTTTTTAATTATTACCTAATATTGGATTGATTAAGAATCTGAAATCATAATTCTCATAATTTGGGGTCACTAGTATAAAATCTTAGCTCGGATTTTCATCGATGTGTTTTTACATTGATTTTTTTAATTTTATACTTTCACAAGGAATTTATTAAAGATTTTTTTATTTAGTTTGCTTAGTGTGAGTGTAGTCCTGAGTGAATGTGACTAAGTAAATGTTTGATAGTGTGGTCCGATGATTTGAAAGAAAAAAAATAGTATTTTAATATTTGGTAAAGATGAAAAAACATAAAATTTTCGGTGAGTCCCGGCTTAAAAAATGGGTGAAACAACATTTGATGACAAGCAGCAAAAAAATACTTTTCATGGCTTCTCGACCTGTGATGAACTTCTGAGCTGCTTGAAATAAACTGTTAGATTGTAAAGAGTTTGAAGGTTTTGGAAGAGTAGATAAACTAGTGGTGGTTGTCATAAATGGAAAGGAGAAAAAAGACAGGTGCGTGCGTGCGTGTGTGTGTGTGAGTGAGAGAGAGAGAGAGAAGGAAGAATTATTTAATTGACATATAAAACGAAAAAAAAATGGGATATTGAATAATTACTAAAATCAAGAATACAAAATTAGGATATTTAATAATTGATTTAAATTTTTTTGTAATTTTTTTTTGTTGATTAATTGACTTAAAGAAACCAAAAAAAAGGATCTTGAATAATTGCTAAAATCAAGAATACAAAATTGATCAAATTTAATAATTGACTTAAAAAAAGAATGAAAAATTGGAATCTTGATTAATTGACATAAAAAAAATAGAATATGTCTATGCTCTTTAAAGTAACTTCACAAGTTGACAGCAATATGAAAAGCTTGGTAATTAAGCATATGACATTGTTTTTTATTAACCTCAAACTCAACTATAGTTTTAACCAAACACTTCAATAATTACTATGAACCGCAACTAAAAGTGTTTTTCATAAAATATTTTTTTAGACCTTAATTATAAAAAACAATCACAATACCAAACATATCCTAAGTGCGAATGCAAATCTATATCTATACCCATTTTAGTTTCTCATAGCAACGAGGTTATAGTAGTAATAGTAATAATATTAATAATGTTCACTTGGCCTTTATAAAAGAAAATTACATCATTCTCAATTTTCTTATAAACGAAAAACAATAAAATAAAATAAAAATTGCTTTAGCAAAGCCTGAAAAAATTGCACGGGGTGGTCTTTTACTGAATTTGAAATCATCATGGACGAGGAGAACTTGGTTGCCCCAATCATATTCAACCTGGCTACTAATCAGTGCTTCGCTAATGAAGGAAAGGCCAAGTACAGGGAAAAACAGAGGATGAACTTAGCAAGAAACAGAAGTATCAACAAAATGAAGCAATCAGTCATGAAAGTACACCATATTCACCGAGGAATTATAAATCAAATGTGGCTCAAGCAGATGTCTTTGATTTCTCCGATGAAGATCCTTAATGCTTTATCCTTTATCAAATATATGAAATGTCAGAAGGAGATACACATGAATATGCATTGCAATTCTTCTATTTCACAATCCTGGCCCAAGAACATCAATGAGTAAAATAGACTGATAATATCCAAATTGGAACCAATGCTCGACAATTGTTCTGACTAAAATTCTGCTACTTAACCTTGACATGATAACCAGACAGCTAAAATCCACCATAGAAGTCACACTCAAGGATATTTTTGCAAAAACATGTATACCTTTTTTTTCTTTAAAAAACACACGTGCCGTGCACACTTAATAATCTAAAGTTGTTTTGTTTTTTTTATTCTCAATATTTATCTTTTCTACAGTAGTCTTTTTTTCAAAAAAAAATTAATTGTTTTGATTTAGTGTTATAATTATATTTTTAAAATTATATATGTAAATTACAAATCAACCTAAGGAGTCATGTTGATTTTTAAGTGAATTATTATTGAGAATAAAATAACATCAATAAAGTAAATGTTTTAAACGGTAGAGAATAAGTATTATTTAAGATTTTAAATTAATATGGGTACACACACACATATATTGAACTACATAATTGTGCCATTCCCAGCACTGCAATGTGCATAAGAGTATTTATTTCTTTAAAACTTTTTTAATTTCAATATTAAAAAAAATGCTATTTTTTAAAAAAATCTTAGTTTGTTGCGTTATGATGCTCATTCCGCCTCAGATTGACATCATTGACTGGCTAGTGGATGTTTATATGCAAAACGAGCACTTAGCTATATTTCAACATCACGTGTTCATCTACTGCCACATATTAATAATGATAAAAGAAAAGAAAATTGACTTGGGCCAACTACTCCGCGACGCATGCATGCCACGTGCCATTTTCGTCACGCGCTACCTCCTCCTTGCTATTATTTTCCCGTACATGCACATGAAAAGCTTGTTAATGTTAAATAACTTACGTTGACTTATTAATGCTATAAGAAATTTTCAACGCGTCTTGTCTTTGATAATGTCCTCTTTCATCGCATGCCTTGCTAATAACTAGCTGATAGATATATATAGTAAGGACATTTAGTGTTTCATTGTAGGTACAAATACCTGTTAGATTGGTATAATGAAATTATTATTTTATTTTATTCTCTTAAGAAAAACATGACGTTAGTTAATGAGCATAAAGCGGTATTCTCACAGGACCTTCTAGTTATTATCAAGTTCATTAAGGTTGACTAATCAACTTCTTGGGTCCGACGGTGCAAAGGAAGAGGTAAAGGCTTCTCTTGCTTTCTTGACTATAAGGAAATGTGGAGCCTCAGAGATGCCATCGTGGGAATGTCGACGGGAGCCGATATGCTTTTTTATTTATTTATTTATTTATTATTATTATCACTATCAAATTGAGTAAAGATTATTTAGTAATTTAATAAATATAAATATTATTTAAAAAAATGTCTGTGCATAAATGATCTCCGTACACTTCGAGCGGCACCCAGCGGCCACACACCGGCATTTAAGGCTGCGTTGGGATCTCCTTGGCTACCCCTCCATGTTCGGGTAGTGTATGCGGTCAATAGACCATTCATTTGGCAGTGATGGTTTTTTCTCTTTTTTTCTTTTTAATTTCCACGCTGGACCTTTAGTTTCTCACAACAATATTTTAATTTGTTTTTACTTCATATTTGTTTTTATATATATTTTTTTTTTCTAATTTCTTCACCCTTCAAAATCCTTTGGTTTGTTTGTTATATTTGGTGTTTATTCTTTTGATTTTCATCTATCTATTCTATTTTTATTGTATCTTTCATTATCTTATTTCATTTAATTTTTACACCAAAATTGATATTTATTTTTTTAATTGTTATTTTAAAATTTTGGATGATTGAGAATTTTGTCTTATAGTTTTTTTTCTGATTTGCTTTGTAATGATTAATTCAATCTTACAGCCTCAATCACGAATTTAAAATATTAGCTTAATTTGACTTTATTTTTATTTTCAATATAATCCTTCAATAATAAGTTATTATATCTTCATCTTATGACTTTTGTATTTTCCTTTTTTATAAGATTATCTCAATCATATATATTGGATAACAAGTTAACAAAATTAATCCAAGTGGATTGAAAATTATGGAGTTATCGTGGAAAGAAGTCATGGAAAAACATGTGATGTATTTAACCAGCACAAGTTAGGAAAGAAGCGTTAGGAAAACTCTGGAGAAAATACAAGCAGATGCTGCTGGCTGCAGTATTTCCGAATTTCTGAAAAATTGAGAGATAATATTTAGTTTTGGAAAACTAGAGGGACTAACTATAATATATATAGTCAACTAAATAAAAGGCTCATCTCATGGTATTTTCCTTTATCTCATTTAAGATAAAAGGAAAAGAAAATAAGAGAATAAATCAATAAATACTAATAAATATTTACCAGTCTCCTCTCCGCTTCCTCCCTCACAAAGCCATACCAGACAAACACAAACCCTCGTCCCTTTCCTTTCCTTTCCCTACCACCAAAATCATAAACAAAATCCTCTTTTACCAAACAGACCATAACTAACTAACTAACTAACTATCCAAATCTAGACAAAGACAGGGAGAATTGCTCGTCAACGAGGATTGTTGAGTCGGTGAGTTAAATCGGGATCTGAGTTGAATCAATCGATGCAGTAATGGGCGCAGCAGGTTCTAAACTCGAGAAAGCTCTAGGCGATCAGTTTCCTGAAGGCGAACGATACTTTGGCCTCGAGAACTTCGGCAACACTTGTTATTGTAATAGCGTTTTACAGGTCTCCTATTATCTCTTCAATTTCAACCATCATCTGTCGGTTTTTATTTTCTCTCGATTTAATCATTTTCTATCTTAGTTTATTTACTTAGTTACTCGTGTTGTGTCGATTATTTGACTTTTTTCCCCGTCTTGGAATTGATAATTTTATCTCATACTTAGTGTTCTAGTCAGGTTAACCGCGAAACATTTATTTTCAGCCTTAAGTTTTATTCAGTAATATTAGATTAGGTTTTTTTTTTAGGATTGGATTTGAAAATTTGAATGCATAGTTTTCGTATGCCAAGTCTGGAAATGATATTTTGTGTACTTTCCACTGCAAGTGGTTGCGTTTATCAAGTTGAAAACGTCAACTTGTTGCTGATAACCAGTACTTTCTTAGTTTGATTCTTTGGAATATCATGACTATATTTTACTGTAATTCATGCAGGTCTTGTTGAAAAGTGTATTTGAATGTGATTTTAAGGCATATTTGGTTTATAATGATAGCGGCGGGGATGTACTGCTGTGCTTTTTAGCTCTCCACCTATGTCTTATCCATGTTTCTTTCTTTGTTATGCAGGCGCTTTACTTCTGTGCACCATTTCGAGAACAGTTGTTAGAATATTATGGTAATGGTAAGAATACCGGGGACGCGGAAGAGAATCTCTTGACTTGCTTGGCAGATTTATTTACTCAGGTGCTACTAACTCCATGAATGGTGTTTTTGTGTAATTGTTTTGGAAAAGTTTTTGTTAGATACTATGTGGATATTGTTTTCGCTCTTTCAAGTGCTTACAGCACCTCACCCCGTAAGTTTATTCCTGTACTAGATGGTCTTACAGCATGGTTACTTGGACTAGTAGGATTTCCAATCTCCACTGCTATTTATTTTTATTCTTTGTTTTCTCCTTTTCTGCATGTCAGTTTGTGCTCTTTCTGTTTCATTTTGGTGCTTGTTCTCCGCTTGACCATCTCCTTCATATGAGTTTTCTTGTCAAATAGAGAGGAAATAAATGCATGTGCAAGTATAGAGTGATACTTAGAAGAAGAGAACTGAGGTGTCATTATTGTTCCTTTGAACCCAATTTAGATGCAAATCTTTCTCTAAATGCTTTTTACTTAGTCTGCTGATAATGGGGAGAAAAATCTTATGAAGATGCCATATTGGGATGCATGATATCTACATCCTCTGTTAATTGTTTCCTTTATTCCTGCAATACATGTGGTTGAAGGCAGAATTTCTTTGTTCAATATGCTTTTCTGAAGTTTTATCTCCTGCTAAGATCAAATCTGACAATTTCATGGTTTTTTTTTTGGATCTACATGAGAAATGTAATTAAACCAGTCATTGGGTTCTAAATCATTTTCCCCCTCTTGTTAGAACTACATTCCTTAGCCATTATTCTCAATTCCTTTCCTTCAAGAGTCATAGAACAAGCCATGACAAAACTGTTTGACGATATTGTTTTTGTCAATAGCTTTGATAGCATCCTTGAACTACACTTTTCAGATTCTTGTGCACTTAAGTGGTTCACCTGGTAATATTTTTGGACATTTTTAAATCCAAAGCTCTCTCTCTTATTGATTAATAATCTTTTTCAACAAGTGTAACTAGGTCTCCAGTTCCTCATGGGCAAGTAATTTATTGGTACTTTTACTTTCTGCATGCTTGTGTACTCTGCATTTTCACTACAGTACAGAGAAATGGAGGGGAAAGAAAGAGCTCCATGTACATAAACATATATTTGTTACTTGTTTAGTAGTTTAGCCATGATGCTGGAGCTAATTACTAGTGTTTCATTTGCATAGATAAGTTCACAGAAGAAGAAAACAGGTGTCATTGCTCCAAAGCGTTTCGTACAGAGATTGAAAAAACAAAATGAGCTTTTCCGAAGCTATATGCACCAGGTATTTGTTCATTTAATTGCGAGTCTGGGGATTGATCAGACATTACATGTGAACTGTATAATAAAACAATACAAGTGGAGTGAACACTATCTCTGTTTTTCATGTAGGATGCTCACGAGTTTTTGAATTTTTTGCTAAATGAACTCGTTGACATTCTGGAGAAAGAGGCCCAAGCTGTAAAAAGTGATCCTGAAACTTCTCCAACTGAAAAAATTGCAAATGGACCAAAGCATGCTCTGGCAAATGGTGTTTCAAAAGAGCCTTTGGTTACTTGGGTGCACAAAAATTTTCAGGTGACTTTGCGCAGCCAATCCATTCATTCTAAATATGACATTTTCCATGTTGTGAATCGTTACTGTAGTTGAATGATCTTATTGTGAATTTGTATTTTAGTTCCTCACTCATGCTTTGTTGTATGGAGATGGGATTCTCCTATCTCTTCTCTTCATTGATTCACTCCTCCCTCTTTTAGGGTAGAATACTCATCAACTCTTATGTGTATGTATACATCAGGGAATACTTACCAACGAGACAAGGTGCTTGCAATGTGAGACTGTGACAGCAAGAGATGAAACGTTTTTTGACTTGAGCCTTGATATTGAACAAAACAGTTCCATTACAAGCTGCTTGAAGAATTTTAGTTCCACAGAGACGTTGAATGCAGAGGATAAGTTTTTCTGTGACAAGTGCTGCAGGTAGGTGCTTTTGCTCAATTATTTCTTGGCATTGACTTGTATCAATTCTGGATAACCCCTTCATATATGATGAATATTTGAAATCGACTTCTGTTCTAGTGTTTCTTTCTGGATAGTCTGTATGGTGAAGTTTAGTGATTGTTTCTTCTGGAATTATACAGGATATGATTTCACTCACTCTGGACAATCATTTCCTGCTCAGAGCCTAGCTAAGAGATAAAGTAACACTAAAGGATTAAAAAATCTCTTGAACTAACATAAAAATTATATTTTATTTCATGTAAAAGATCATGATAACTGATTTATTTTTGTTGGTTTATAGCTCAAAGGCTTTGTTTCCCCCTTATAAAACCAGATATGTGAAAAAACAAAGTAGATTGAGTAGTAGTTTGGTTTGATTTCCTGAAAGGTTGCTGAACTACAATTTGAATGAACAGGGCAATCTTAACTGATATTTTTATATAACTCAGCACTCGTTTTCACTGGCTGAACAACGTTTTTCTGATTCTTTTTCAACTTTTCACGGGCTGATTGAACTTGTGACTGTTAATTTGGATGATCGGTTCACCTCTGATGTTTTAGAGCATTCAAGTGATTGGACATTTCTAGTGTATTAATTATGCAGTAAATCTTATGTATCTTTTCACCGTATGCAGTTTGCAAGAAGCCCAAAAGAGGATGAAGATAAAGAAGCCTCCTCACATCCTGGTCATCCATCTGAAGAGGTTTAAATATATTGAGCAGCTTGGTCGGTACAAAAAGCTGTCTTACAGAGTTGTCTTCCCACTTGAACTGAAGTTGAGCAATACTGTGGAAGATGCAGACATTGAATACTCACTATTTGCCGTTGTTGTCCACGTGGGAACTGGACCTAATCATGGGCACTATGTGAGCCTTGTGAAAAGCCACAACCACTGGTTATTTTTTGATGATGAAAATGTCGAGATGATTGACGAGTCTGCTGTGCAGACATTTTTTGGGTCACCGCAGGAATATTCAAGTAATACGGATCATGGGTATATCTTATTTTATGAGAGCATTGGTGCTAGTAACAACAAGAGTTGAGAGGGGAGGGGGGGGCATTTGGTTTTACAAGGAGGTATTTAAATCATTCAGACTGGACTCGCCTTCTGTTTAATCTGCTATTATTGTTTTTCTTTCCCTTCTGTCCTTTAACCAATGATAAGAGCTCGCAAATATCCACATTTGAGATGATGGAAGAGCTCCCAAATAACCACATTTGAGAAGACCTTCACCACGACTACGACGACGACAAATGTATACTTGGGTTATTTCCATGTACAGTTTGAAACGCACCATCCTTGTGTTTTTCCAGAATTAGAGGATAAAAGAGCAGTGTATATGGTATGAAAATTGCAGAGAGATGGTTTGCGTTGTTCATGGTTGATAATGTTTCAATAGCAGAAACCCAATCCAGTTGGGAATTTGGTCGGAGTTATCCTCGTACTGAATTTGTTAGGTGGTCATTGATCAAGCATCCATCACATGTAGCATGCATGCTATAGTATTCTTAACAAGCTTCTAACTTCCATGGTCCTTTTCCACGGATCTTCCCTATGCATGCTTTGATTTGGATGTAACAGATTCACTGAGGCAGGGCCGGTGAATCTTGATGGTTCTTGTGGAAGGTAAAGATACAATTTCTACTATTCAATAATATTTACCTATCCTCTGTACAGGAGGCATAGCTAGATCCGAACCCCAACCTGATCCCGCGATAAATAATAATAATAATAATAATAATAATAAAAGCAGCAAAGAATTCTCTACTCTTATTTATTTAATTTGTTATCCAAAAACTTGTTTAATTAATAAAAACAAGGAGGTGATCTAAAGCTTTTCTTCTAGAATGTTATGTCCATGGGAATAGTATTAAATTTTCATTAATGGACCATCTAATACGCAGTGCTCGCTTTCATCTTTTGCTCCTCCAAATTCTTCTAATTTATAATTCTCGAAATAATTATAAAATTAAATCTTGCGTTGTCAAATTCCCGGGAGTAGTATAAGAAGTGTGTCTCTCTCTATTTGGCTAACACTTTAAATGAAAATTTACCTTTTCATCAAAATAACCAAATAAATAAATAAACAAAGCTACAAAGAAGAGAGAGGAAAGATCCATTCACAGGTCAAATAAACAAAGCTACAAAGAAGAGAGAGTAAGGATCCAATCACAGGTCAAAGAGCAGTCAGTGTTCAGTCACTCGCAGTCTCACCCCCCCAAAAAAAAATTAAAAAAGAAAAGGAAAAAAACCCTACATGGCTCGGAAACGCCTGTTTGAAGAGCCCCCACCTGCTCTTTCATCTTCCGAAGAAGAAGAAACCGATGACCAAGAAGAACTTCAAAACGGCACCGTCAGAACTCAGCAAAACGCTGCCGGTGAGAAATCAAACGATGACGAAGATGGAACTGAAGACGACGACGACGACGAAGAAGATGATGGTGGTGGTGGTGCAGAAGTGGAGAAAAAGAAACCCGACCTGCCTTCCAAAACTCCAAAGCCAAACTCGGTGTCAGCGTTAGAGACCGACTCAGACGCTGACTCCGAAGACACCGAGTCAACTCCGCCTCCGTCACCTTCTCTCTCTGGTTTCACCGTCAAGGCCATCTCGCCGAAGCGCAAATCTGACCCAAAACCAGAGCAGCCCAAGAAGGAGAACGACGCTGATGAAAAGAAGGCACAGAAGGGATCCGGACCTGGGACCGGAGGATCTCAGCGTATATGGAGTGATGAAGATGAGATTATGATATTAAATTGCATGATTAAGTTCCAAAATGAGAAGGGGAAAAACTCTTCTCCAGATACTGCTGATTTTTATGTATCTGTGAAGGACTCGCTCTATTTTAATGCCTCCAATAATCAGTTTGTTAAAAAAATTAGGAGGTTGAAGAAGAAGTATTTTACTGATGTGCAGACGAATGAGAGTGGGCAATATGAGATTTTTAGTAAACCGCATGATTTGGAGTGCGTAGAGCTTGCAAAACAAATATGGGGTGCTGGTGGTATTGTCGTGGGAAATAAGAGTAATGCTAGTAAAAACAGTGGGGAAAATGATGCTGTTGGTGGTGGTGGTGGAGGAGGAGGAGGGATTGTTCTGGCGGTGGCGAAATTGGGGAGTGGGGGAGTGAATGGGAAAGGAAATGAGGCGAGTGTGAAGAAGGGGAAGAGGGGTTCGAGTGAGGAAGTGAGCGGAGAAGGAAAGCAAGGGAATTTGAAGAAGCGAAAGCAGGTTTTGAGTGAGAAAGGCGATGAGGGGGAGGAGGGAAATGTGAAGAAGGAGAAGAGAATTTTGAGTGAGGAAGTCAATGGAGAAAGGAAGGGAAAGGGTGGAAAAAAAGAGAAGCAGGCTGCTAACAATGAGCTGAATGGAGGAGAGGATGCGAATGTGAAGAAGCAAATGAGTTTTGTGAATAGAGAATGGAAGGAATCAAGTATGAAGAAGCAAGAGGAAGTGGAGGGAGAAGAGGGGAGTGATGATTTGTGGGAGAAGTACCCGCATTTGCGTTCATCATTGCTGGCTGAAGATTTGCCTGAGGATGTGAAGGAGAGAGCAATGATGATGCTGGGGAAGGTTTCAGAGGAAAAGTTGGTGGAGTTGGAATGGGAGTGGAGGAGTTTGATGAACGCTAAGTTGGAGTTTTTCATGATGGAAAAGGATTTGATTGCAAAACAGATGAAACTAGCTTTAGATGGTTTAAAGTCTCGAGATTACTAGTATGGTTCTTGGTATAGAAAGGAGAACCTATTTTGGGCGGTGGACTAGTTTTGATGAAGGACCTTGAAAATATGCTGTTTTGTTTTGTCTCCTTGGGCTATATATGATGGGTTAGATGGATATGCAGATTGGTCCTTTTGAGTCTTCAACATGCCTGATTTTCTTTTGTTAAGTTCCAAGGAACTTTGGTTTTTGAAGTCGGGTCCTGTTCTCTTTTCAGTTGATATCAATATAGAAATGGTCTATCAACTTGCATTGCGTTTCTGGCAGTCTATTATTTTTCTTTGAACGAGTTAATTATTTTTCAATGTTTCAAGGGAGACATCAATTATATATATTTGAAGGAAAACTCTTACGGTAATGACCATAATTTTGTTTTTGTTTTTTAACCTTTATGAAACTGACATTTTTATAATGAAACTCACCTTCACGACTGTCACTGAAGGAGTTAATTTGAGAAGACTCGATTGCAGAAAAGTCTTCCTCTACGGGGACAACTTGTTAGGAAGCTGAACAACATGCAAAGTTGTGTTAAAAAGAAATCTCATGAAGCGTAAGGCTGCCCCCTGTCCTGGGTTGGAAATTGTTTGTGCATTTGTATTAAATCTTGCTGTGTATTTGAGGATTGCCAGTCCAATTTCTGTTATAAGTTTTTGTTTTAGTGGTCAGTAAGAGTAATTTGTTTTATCAAAGGTTAAATGATAGTGATGAATGTAAAACAAAGGGTTTAAACCCTTATAGGATTAAGATTTCAGCAATCCTGGATTGCTCTAAAATAAATATCTTTCATGTTCTTGGGTGAAGTTGACTCGAGCAAAACTGAAAGTAGCTCGACAACCCATCTTGATGACTCTCCAAACCAGCCAGGACCTCAACAACCCAAATTTATGACCTCCAATCCAAAGCTTTCACAAATCAACAAAGCAGATCTTCAACTTCACAAGATCACAAGAAGCGTTGAAAAATGCCCTACTAACATCCTGTGGTTTGCTCAAATTTGACCACCCATGGGGGAAATTCTCCATCGCAAAACTGCTATCAATGATGCCAGCTAAATTCTTTTCAAAAAGGTCCCGAGTTCAGTTCGATTATGATATAAAAAGCTTCGAAGCATGCTAAATCATCAAGAACTCAACTCAAGAAAGCCAACCACTTGCAGGTACTAAGAACTTGAGTTTGTTTTCAATATACCATTTCTCTAATGACTTCAGTTCTTATTACAACTCAATAATTCATATTACTGTGCATAATGATTATCACTAGGACAATACAGCACTACTGCTTCCATTTGATACAGTCCTAACCTACTTCAGTTATAATTAGGAGACTCAATTGGGACATTTACAAATCAATTTCAGCATCTAGTCAAAGAGGATACAAAGAGGATAACCCGGGGTTGGCTCAAGAATCTGTAGGCATGAAAGTGTCACCATCCCATAATGTTTCGAGATCGATCAGGTCATCAAACTCGGCCATCACTTCTGAATTGTCAGCCCATTCGTACATAGCCTGTGAGATTTACAGATCATAAAACCAGTCAGATTAACAAAATTGTGTTTGCTGCTTCCCTTTGAAAGCTAATGGTTGTCGTTGATTAAAGCCTTGCTTTATAGAAGGTTTCAATTAGGGATAATTCCAAGGTTACAAGCTTTCAATTCAGAAATTTTGAACATTTTCCCACTTCTTTACATGTCCACAGTTCATCTGAACCTTATTCTGCATAGTGTACGTGGGCTCAAAATTCAAATCATTTCCAGTGGTCCCCAACCTAGTCCACTTACCATCCACTGTTTGGGAGGAGAATTTCTACCAATAAAAACCTGAATTGGCATTATATGCCGAAGAGAAGTTGTTTTAGCAAAACAACCACCCTTCACTGTTGTCTCTAATGCAAACTGTCATGGAACTGCAAGGAAAGCAAATAAAATAAAAACCCGTTACCTTGGTCTCCTGGATCTCAGCAATAACATTGCGCAGCCTGTGATATTGTTCTCTTGCCTCCGGATGCTGATGCATGGATTTCACCCTTGCAAGGGCTATTCGTGATCTTTCTTCTGTTTGCTTTCTGCCTTCTTTAAGGAAATCATCATCGTCATCCTTTGAAGATACAATTTGCATGCTGGAACCCTCAGTAAGTGCTTCAGGTTTGAAGCCACGCAAACCACTTCCTTTTCGTCTCCAACGCAAGATAATTTTATCCAAAATGCCAACAGACCAGATTATCTTCCTATAGTTTTTCCTGACCTGGTGGCCTCGTACATGGGCCTTCACAAGAAAGCGATTATAGGTCAATTTTCAAGAGTTCTATGCTTCATGCAAGGAAAAAACTTGTTCGAGAAAGTTGATTGTACATAGAAGTCTAATAAAAAAAATGAAACTAAAAATAAAGGGGAACAAGCAATAAATGCACCTGAATTTTAACAATTCGCTGCCGGATTATCAAAAATTCTTTTCTACCTTTCCAACCACGGAACTTGTTCTGAATTCGTATGGCCGCATGAACTGGCTCATCATATTGTCCTGCCTTTTGTGACTTAACTGCAATAAGTGAAAGAGCACGCTCATGTGACATTCCATGTTTATCATCACCGTACTCTTTTAACTGCTTCTTTTGGAAGGACTGAACTCTGAAAACTTGGTGAATACGAGCAGCAGCTTGAGTAGCATTACAAACAGCAGCTAACGAATCCTTCAGGGACAGTCCACATGGTAAGTCAGCATCATTGAATGGAGTTTCATTACAGTCTGAAACTGTCAGTAATGCTGGTATTCTAGAACTTTCAGCAGCATCACCATCCTGTTTTTCCAAATTCAGAGAAGAAAGGTGGGCACTCAAAGCAGATTCTGCAAGAAAGCCAGAAATCCCTTTATGTCCATTAGCAGAAGCTAAGTCAGCAGGTGTTCTGCCTGTGGGATATTTGGGAGTTGGATCTGTTAATGCTCCAGGAGCAGCACCGAGATGAATAAGGGAAGCAACTGTTCGCTCTCTGATATTCAAGCCAAAGTACAATAAATGAGTACTAATTCAATAAGCATTTTGATAAAGGTAACCAGCAAGAAATTTTAAGAGCCAGCAATTGCGGATGTAAATAGATCCCAGCTAGGATTAAAGCTAGAATTGATGCCACTATAATCAATAAAATGATATTTGGTGATATCCTAACATCACCAATAACATACCCCCATGCATTCTAGGAGGTTCACTGCCCATTTTTTATATGAAGGTGGCTTGTTACCCTAGTTAGCATTTTTCAGTAGCTTATTTGGTTAATATGGTGCATTCATCAAGAATTCCTGTGTCCAACAAACTATCATAGTACCATACCCCATGTTAGTTCCCAGCTTGCAATATGAAGTGCTGAGAATGGAAAGAAGACAAGGAAATGAATAAAAAAATCATTTCTCTCACCTGCCATAAGATGCTGCCCAATGAAGTGCAGTCCATCCATTAACATTGCGGAAATTAACACTTACACCAGCAACTACTGTGGGTTCCAGGGCCCATTCATAGCCAAGAGCAGCTGCAAAATGTAGCACCCCTTGGCCACCCTCATCTAATACACTAGGGCCTTTTCCGCCTTCAGCTACCTTCTGCAAAAGCCATGCATGTAACTGTTCCTTGAGTACCTTTTGAAGAAGCAGGTCCTTCAATTTTTCTGAGTAAAATCCCTCCTGTGAAGTAAGCTTTATCATCTGGTCCCATGTTTCATTGCCCTCTTTCAGCAAAGAACTGATTTTATTGCTCAATTGGGAAATCTCCTCGATATTGCTGGAGTCATATTTTGAAGGGGAGGCAGAGTTCAGAGACAACATTTTTGCTAATCCCATATGAAGATCTTCAGTAGCACTGTTAATATAGTTATTGGTAATATCTTGGAGATGGATAGGTCGATATTCAAATTCACGCACTTCACTGCATGCTACCCTATTTGAACATGTAACATAAAAAGGAACCCTTCCATCCTTATGTGAAGGAGTGGTGCAGCAAAGAACACCATCAGCTATAAACTCTGCTGGAACCTCAACTTCCCCAAACATAATTGACCATTTAAAGTTTTCTGCTTCTTCTTGACACTTCAAGAATCTTCCCATGACTAGGACCTGTATAAATTGTACAAATTAAAAAACGTTATTATATTTAAATGAAGTGATTTATGATACTCCAGCAAGGAGTGGTAGCTCAGCTTAGAAATCTCAGCATTCCATTCTGCACTCTATAGTACCTTGATCCCTGTGCCTGCATATGCCCAGTTGGGCAAGAAATCAATAATGCTAAAGAGTTGGTCCTGGGAGAGAGAAGGACCAAGCATATCTGTGAACAGGTGTCCTCGAGAGGGATTGTCAGCATCAACCACATTTTCACTTTCGGCCATAGTCCAGCATGTCCCAGAACTAGATTGCAAATGTGGCTGATCTACATCTTCAAGTTCTTTGCTCATCCATCGGGTGAAACTATCGAGCTTCTTCAAACCTTCTGTCCCTGAATCTTCCAAAATATGCTGTTTCATTGATGCAGAGTGGATGGCTTTCCCCTCTAGGGTCATACCATGATCTGAATTTGCAGGCTGTATTTGAAGGTCATTTTGGATATGACCATCATTTTCCTGTGCGTAGAAAGATTCAAAAGTATTGATTAAGTTGCCACTATCAAGTTGTTGATCATGAAACCTAGCAGTGAGATCATATCCCGAGTCCAGATGCGACTTTTGATCCATGGACCACTTTGACCGATGCAAATACCCACCCTCAATAGTCTGTTTAAAAATAACACCTAAAACAAATAAGTGAAACGGAAAAGGAAAAGATAACACATCTTTAATTAACATATAACGAGAGATACATTAATGTAAGAATTTAATAAATTTTATTAGGAAGTATTTCACAACTCGGCTCAACTAAGCATCGATCCCAAATTAGTTGCGGTTGACAACATGAATCTGTCTCCTTCATTCAGCTATAATGGGACAAGCTTTTTCTAAACTGTTATAACACTACATCCTCTATTAATCAGAATGGGCAATTTATGATCTACATATCCCCTGAGGTTGACTACATGGATCTGTCTCCTTCATTCAGTTCTATTATGAGATAAACTTTCTCTAAACTACTGTGAAACTAGACCATTCTTTATTAATCAGCACATGTCATTTCTGGTCTTAGTCTCCCCTGATTTCTCCTAAAACTTCAATATGATCAATTTTTCTCCCCGGCACATCCACAGGTTTAAGTTAGAAATGGAAAAAAAGAAACCACCATTCTCAACTTCCTAACCCTCCCACAGATGTACTCATTTCTTACTCAATCTTATCTCACATTATGACTCATCAATCTTACAATTACATCCCAGCCATAAACATGTTACAACAGTCCATCTATTGTAGACATCAACATCTGATGAGTATATTGTAATCAATTGCATGAGAGGTGATTGAGAGATTGAGACTTCTATATAACCACTCATCAATTTCACTCATGAAGCATATGAGTCAAAAATGGTTACCACCATACTTCCATCCTTGAAGATTCACACAGAAGAATTGGCATTCACAAACTACCATTTTATCTGAATTAAAATATGTGATGCTAAGATTTATAACATACAGGAAGGATCACACTGACCTGCCATGCTTCTTGATCAAGAAGGTGACTCCCAATATCCTGCTTTTTATTAAAGCTATTGGTAAGAAACTTCTCCAGTATATCTTCTTCTTGTTTAGGGATGAATCCCACCGTATCCACTTGAGACAGCAAAGTTGTTTGGTAAGGCATACATTCAGTTCCACGAGAACAATTTTCTAATACATCCTCCCATGATGGCAAGTCAAGGACTTTATGGGGCTCAGATGCTGGTTGAGTACCATTAATGTCTTTAGCTGTATCCACTTGGGCAGGTGAGATAAATTCATTCACAGAAACTGCTGGCAATTTTCCTTGATAATCACCTATTAAAATACAAGTATTGTGGTGTAAGTTCTTATGTGTTATCTAAAAATATTGGCGCGGTTACTCTAGAAAGATCAAACATCAGAGCCAATATACTTGAAAACAGCATGTGATCATAAGGAATAGATGCTCCTGTATCAATTTTCTCCATTGGAGGCTTTTGCGCCTTGAAAAAAGAGTTAAATCTAGAACTGGCTTGGTTATTATATCCTGCAGTAAATACCATGGCCATATGTGAGAAGATGGAAAGCCAAAGCATTTGTCATACAGAAAGCTGTAATACATCTTCTAAAGAAACTGGCCCAGAAATTCTTGTCACAGGAAACTAATGCACAAAAATGAAAAAAAATAAAATAAAATGGGACCTGATTCAGCATCTTCATATTCTGATGCCAGGGCACTATTCATGCTTGTCGAATCTGTAGTTCTTGTGGGTACCTGGTAACCATTAGAGTGGAAACTGGAAGAAACAGAAGTATCCATCTCTGAATTTGGCATTGTGTCTTCAGTTTCTTGGGAATAAGGAATGGGCTCTTCATACTCTTTAACGCGGCTAAAATTTGTCCTGGTTCCCTGATGAAATATGAAAATTAAAGCAGTTTAAACCCAATAAGAAGATTGCTAAGTTAATAGATGTTAAACACAAGCTAAAATAAGAGAATTGAGAAACTTTGACAAGGTCAACCTTGTTCCACTTCTAGACTAAGTGATGCAACACTCATGACATCCATTTTAGGCAATAGCCACAAGACAACAATCATAACATAAGCCACTGTACCAAATTAGAGTAACAAAAAAGTGTAAAACATGAATATCAAAACTGAATCGTGGTTTTAAGCATCAAAGACAAGAAATAAGTGCACATAGATTCTTTTGTAGGAACAGAGATGCAGACAGATTCTCATGAGCAATTTCCAGCATGACATTCAACAGTAGACCTAATGCATTATTATTTGAGATGGAAAAATCTCCAATCCCATGCAAAGGTATCTTACTAAATAATTTCTGTTTGCTGTTCCTGCTCTAAAATCTCCAATCCTGCTCTAAAGTCTTAAATACCAATCTACTTGTATTCATACCTAGGCTATTGTACATATATTTCAGGTCTAGATTCAGCCCTGCAAAAGTGCTACATATATTTATCATCATTTCATCATGCTAAGAATACATCATAAATTTTTGTTCCTCTCTAATGACTTCCATTTTAGTCTAATTCACAAATACACAGAAATTATCTATTTTCAAAAACCCGCTCTAAGGTTCAAATCTAAACATAGATTTATAGTTTTGAGTACTCAAAACTCATCTATTAGCTTTTGCACCAAAGATACATGATAGTCACTTAATCCTCAGATAAATAGTTATATTTTCATTGAGTTTGTAAGAGACATCCATTCATTAAAAAATGCTTCAATATCACAAAACAAAATACTAGAAACCAAATTAAATGAAATGACACTCACAATCCAATGATCATTTAAGGCATCATTTTCACCAAAAGGATCAAACCACATCATATTTCTCTCTGAGCTACAAGTCATCATTATATTCCTATTCCTAACTTAAAAAGGCCAGATGTTGGAGCCGCGGAGTGTGACCAATACATGATCACGATTATTCAATACATCTTGGCATTCTAATTTGTGGAGACAGATGGCTTTCCTTTTCCTGTATTTATTTTTTTCATTTCTATTCCTTTTTTCTAGCATGAGAGGGGTTCCGATTATTGGTGCAGTGAAAATACCAAAATGGAAAATACAGATACTAACCCACTTAATAACAACCCACAGAAGAAAAAAAGGCTAGGTAATAGAAGTATTGGATTCTAACTTTCCCGGAACAACCAAATAAATATTTGAGAAAAAATAAAGGCAGCAAAAAGTAGACTCGTCTTTAAAGCTATCCAACAAAACCAAACCTTTTGGAAGACAGGGTAGCAGATCAAAATAAATAAAAAGAACAGTAAAGATAGCAGCGGGGGATAAAGTTGTTACCTTAACTTCCCGATAATGGACAAGTACAATGTGTGAAAGCTCCCTGCAGAAGAGGTCAACTACGTAAGAAATAGAAGATGGTCTGTCTCAAAAGTGGAATTTAGAATAAAGAAACAAGCTATTATTTCAAGTAGCCATTTTAAACCAACGAGATCAGCTAAAAGGATCAGGTGGTGGTCAAAACTATCGAGGATTTAGCTAATTTACACTTCACATGAAAGGGCACAAGCATAAAAAGATTTAAAACATCAAAGCACTATTGTGCAGTATATGTGTGCTGAGGAGAGAGAGAGAGAGAGAGTTAAGCATAACAGGAACCAACTTAACTTTCAGGCACAAATAAAGATTTTTTTTTGTGTGCTGATAACTTGATATGCATTAGGCCCAAGGTTCTTCATAAAGTTTGTGACAAAGTCTGTAAATTTTTAGAAACACTCACCAAAAGATATATATATACATATATATATATTGAAGAATTACATTGCCATGGAACTTATGTAGGTCAAAAATTTCCTTAATTGCACAGAACACTTGAAGCCTTGACTGTGTCATGCCTCAGATTACTGGAACCCCAAAGTAGAAAATGAAATAATAGCAAAATCACATAGTTACATAGCATTCCAAATAATATAAAATGAGCTATAATACAGTGTGGAATCCATTTATATCAGCATATTCAAGTTAGAACCAATCCAATCTTCTAAATCTTGCCAGTTATGCCACTTTATAAGCCATTGTATGTATGTGACCAGACAAATAGTTTGAAATGCAATCATTTAGATCCAAAAACATGAGATTGGAATGATCAGAAATGAAAAGATTCAAGAACTCACTCTTCAAGCATCCAATAACTGCGCCTTTGAAAATTTTCATTGTCTTCTCCATGTGCATAATAACAATGCAGCACATCAATGCTTCCACACTAGAAGAAAACACACTTTATTCAGTAATTGTGATTTGGAAGAACACAACTAAATTATAAATAATGCCTCTGCACCTGAGTAAAATACGTTAGCTAGAAGACAAAGGCATCAGCCCAAAGATGCAAGAATTAAATTTTTCCACCTCATATTCTAGATCAGTGCTTATGTCAATAGATAAAATACCTAATATGCTTACCTTGAGCCTCTCATGAGCTTCTTTCACTGTTTTCCCATCTTTTTTCTTTCTCCAGTTATGGCCATCTTTTCTGAAGTATCTGAGCACTTTGCGATCAAAAAGGAACAATGAACCACCTGAAATTCGAGCCAAGATATGTTTATGACTGCAAATTACCCGAAGGAACTTAATCAAACTGAGGCCTATGTGACCATAGTGGAGAAGATATCACACTAAATGTAAATAAACATTAAAACAGGACAGAAACACTCACACAACTGCTATCTATGAGCTTCTCATAACGTAAATTACCTAGACTCATTAGTATTCAAGCAAGAAAGGGGGAGGAGTTCTTATGTGGGAACTCCCCAGATAAAAGAAACCACAGAAACTTGGAACTCACAACAAATAGAATTGCATATGAAAAGCAACTGGAGTTGAAACAAATAGAGTTTCATTGGATAAGCGACCTTAAACAAGCTGTTATATCATTTTCCTTAAAATTTAATAAATAACAAAACAAAAATCAAAATCAAATCATTGTTTTAGAGTAAATGTGATTGCAATTTCATGTTTCAACTGCTGTAGACCTGTGAGAATGATGTCCAACCTGATATCCGACAGAAAGGGTTTAAACGAAAGAGAGTAAGAGACCAAATATGTGAGCACATGATTAATGATCTGACAAACACTTTGATCTTAGAAACATACAGCTATTGCCAATGAATCTATCAAACATATGCAGGTTCTATGGTCTTCCACCCCATATGACACCATTATCCTCAGGCTCTATCCATTACACCATATGGAAATAATATAATGAGAGCCACATGGATCATATGCAAAATAGATTCTCGCAAAAGAACAGAAAATAACTAGAATGAACAAGCTAAAAACAAAAAAGAACTCTTGTTATCCCCCTAGAGACAATGCATGGCAACTGGAGTAAAAGGTTCATTGCATGATTTCTCAACGAAGGCAATGCGGTCAAAGTCTTACTTGAAGGCATATGTGCAGGTTCTGGGGCAATACGAAATTTCTGATAATTGCTAAGAATTTCAACTATTTCAGCAGGGCGTAGCCATCGATTCTGTGCTTCTACCAGTATCTGCTGAATATCTGCATTCCACCATAGGACAATTTTTTGTTTTTAAATGCATAGCATGAGCAATAACTTTACAGCATTTAAGTATTAAAAAAAAGAAGACAAGAGGAGTGTATAAAGCATGAAAACTAATGCCACTATTGCTAAACCACTTTATTTCACCTTATGCCTGCATAAGAGAAGAAGTTAGGGACTGGTATAGCACTTAAAAACTATATCCTGAACAATAAAACAGGAATTTCAGTCCAGTTTTTATCGTTATTCTGAAATCCAGTTATCAATTAATGATAACATCTTGACAGAAAATTTCCTTCTTTTTCACAAATTCCCCTCAAAATCTCAAACCTCCCCGAGAAAAACATCGAAATTATCACTAGATTCGGTAAATAAATTATCTTCACTGGACTGTTGCACTGGTATATAAATAATAATGCTTACAAGTTGTCCCTTTTGTCCTAAAAGTAAAAAACCACCAATAAAAATCCAAACTTTAAGCCCAGATCACAAACTTAGTCATACTAATTGATATCTTCTTCTCCTGAACATATACAACCCAGTCGTCAAACAAAACTGAAATCTTCAAAGAAAAGTTCGATAGTACACTATACAAATGAATCCAAAACCAAGATGAAAAATAAATAAATAGAAAAGTTGAAACACTCTTACCTAGCTGGTTGCCAAGAGGGTAACGTCTAGAGTCAGCCATGATTTATCAGGTCCTCCTTCTCTGTCTCTCTGTGATATCAAATCTCGAAAAGAGACATTAACTACTGTGTAAAACAAATAATTAGGAAGGTCTGTCTTTTGATCTGACTTTCTGGGAAGAAACCTGGAGGAAAGAAGTTGAAGAAAGGGAGTTTCTTTATTCTGAAAAGAAAATTGAGATGGGGATAGGAACTGAAGGAGAGAGATCGGGCAGCAGCCAAAATGGAATTTCGGACAGGGAGGAAGGGCAAGGCGAAAGCACAGTGAGTCGAGTCTCACCTTTGACGTGATTTCCGGGATAGTGCTTTTTCTATGTTCAAGTGTGAACACTCAACACAACAATTAACTCTTGACTTCTTCCCCTTTAATTAATTCGGAAACCTCGATTTAACCAGTGATAAGAGATTGCGAATAAGGTTTGCTAGGTTTCAGCTTGTGGTTCTTATATAATATTCATTACAAAATTATATAATTATTAATTTTAAAGCTTATGAAACGAGTCCACTACACATAAGGCTGACCGGACATCATCACATTAGTTAAAATAAAAAAAATCATTTTATCCTGTAATTGATGATGGCAGCGTAATGTCGCCATTCATCCCATTTATTATTATAATTACAATTATTATAATTATTATAAACAGAACTAAAAAAGCTCGAGTGTGTCACTGTAGCAATTTTACACTTATTAAAATAAACTATATAACTATTTAGTGGGGATAATCTGTTGATCTTACGCTTAAAATCAAGTTTTTTAGACTTCCATGAGGAGGAGTTTTAGCATAATTAAAAAAATAATACTTTTTTTTGTTATAATCATGTTGATAAATAAGTACTTTAGTAATTATATTAAAATATAAATATAATTAAAATAAACTGTCAACTTGTGCACTGCGAGTACGGTGGCCGAGTTTTGGGGGCATAATCGGTGGAGTAGCCTAGTGGCCAAGCATTGGCTTCGGGCTTGTTTGGGAGTGCGGTTGCGTTAGCTTTTTAAAAAAATTTTCGTGCCGAAATATATCAAAATGATATTTTTTCATTTTTTTAAAAATTATTTTTGATATCAGCACATCAAAATAATATAAACACACCTAGCCGCCGTTATTTAAAATGAAAAAAAAAAAAAATGTCAACCGCAGCTAACCCGCGGTTTGGCCGCAATCCCAAACAGGGGCTTCAGCGACGGCGTCCTCATCTTTAATTTTTATGTGGCGTGTGTGGTCAATATATATATATATATATATATATATATATATATATATATATATATATGATTTAGCCTCCCCACCTTTTTCTATCCTGGCCTTCAATTTTGCACGTACCCCAGCAAAATTTCAATTTGTTTTTCCTTTGGATTTCTCTGTAATTTCAATTACTATTTATTTTATTTTTTATTTGAATTAATTTTTATATTTTTTATGATTTTGTTCTTTTTCATTAGTTTTCTATCAGATTTAGTCTTTATTCTTTTAATTTATTTATTTTTTTACTTTGATGATTTTTTTATGATTTAAACTTTTAATGTTAAATTAGTTGGGTATCGAGTTTTTTTTATTGAACCCGGGTCTAAAATTTCATAGGTTATGAATTGAGGAGATTAACTCAAGTTAAAATATTTGTATGTTTTTTTAAGCTCGTGTTTTTTAAGTTTTATATTTCAATATTTATTTAATTATATATTGGGTTTTGTTTTATTTTTTATGAACTTTTCACTGATTTTTAAAAATAACTAGTATTATCTCGGATTTTATTTTGTTAAATTTGACTTTTTATAAAATATTTTTAGCTCTTGTTATACTGAATAATTTATTTCAATGTGCTAAACTAAGCCCCCGGCCTATCTTGAAATATGCTTAACATATAGTTTTCCTTTTTATATCCATCTCATTGGCTTGTATAAAAGAAAACTCTATGCATCCTTATACTCAATATTTCAGATGAAAAAACACTTTAAAAAACAATCTCAATCATGCTCTCAAACAATATATTAAAGAAACAGAGCAGTTAAGATAATATATAGGGAAGTGCTTGATTAAAAACTTTGGATAAATTAGTGTACTCTGAATGGAGACTGAGAAAAGTTAATATAAAGTTATAAAGTGCGATTATCTCCCACCTGCGTTTTCAAAAGCATATATTTTTTTTAATGCTTATAACTGCTTTAAAACGCGGATTTATATTCATTCTTTGACTTGTTACTACTTACTATTACTTTTAATTTTGAATTTAAAAGAGAAGAGCTATTGATCCTGTAGCTATGAGTCATTTTCTGATAATAACTTTATTATTTATAATTTTATGGTGGATAAACTGATAATACCAACAGAGGGTCTCGACTTTCAATTCTGTAGATTGATTTCTAGTTACTTTACAACAAGACAATGTTTGGAATTGGCAACTAAAATTGTACAGCACATACAATTTACTATTAAAAAATTATTTTATTTAAAAATTTAAACTGTTAGGTGAGACTCCAAAATATAATTTATATTATTCTCTAATACCCCCTCAAGTGAAAGCTTTTTGAACTTGAAACTTGCACAGACTCACATTACTTTGTGTTTGATTTTTATCAAATTATTTATCTTATATACTTGATGACTTAAATATTAGAATGATATAATTGTTCATATATTATCTGTTCTAGCAGTTTCCCGTCACTTCCTTTCAGTTGCCCTTGAAAGGTGATATAATTGCTAGGGTTACTTTAAAAAACATCATGGCTATTGTGATCCCGATTGGCATGGGTATAACAATTGACTTTTGACTTTAACCCCTAATTTAAAAGATATTTTTCTTAATTGATTCATGATAAAAATAAGTTGAAGTAATAAGAATTCAGATTTTTTTGAAAAATAGTTGTGGTATAAGTTAAAAAATATAAAAAATTAACTTCTATTAAATTGAAAATTTAATTTAATTTTATAATAAGCTTATAATTTAAGTTAAAAGTTATTTGTAATAGAATATATTTATGACTTTTATATGAATCGAAAGTTAAAAAACAACTCAATTTAACTCAATTTGCAAAACTCACACCATATAAAACCTATAACTATAAAAATAACAATATGGAATCACCTACAGATCCTATATTAAGGTTCAAGTGTGTCTCAGTATTATAATATCTTTTCAGTTGTAATTTGAAAAAATAAATTAAAAAAAAAACCACAAATTATGTTATATATATAATTAAGGTCTTCGTAACAGAATTAATGTGAATTGATTAATAAAATATCATAGAAATTATAGCTAACGCCAGACATTACCGATTTTTTTATAATTAAGTTTTCTTCATACAAAATCTTCAATAAAAGTTATTATAAAAAAAACATACAGTAAACGCAACCTTAATACAGTACCAAAATAGAGCCGCTTGATGAGCTATGGAGCTCATAAAAATGGTGGGAAAGACGACAGCCAGTCAAATCAATGTAGAAGAAGGATGAGGGCAACTGCTTTTTATGATTTGAAGACGACATCCAACTGTAAATTTTTATGGACCATTATAGTTAATCTCTCTAAAGCAAGATGTTGAATATTGTTTTGGTTGACGTATACACCATAAATTTAAAAAATACACAAAAAGATAAAGAAAAAAAATAAAAACAAAAACAATAAGGATCAAAGTGAAAAAATGACATGTAAAATCAGATCAAGGAATGAAGTTAAAAAATAAAATTTTACAAAAGAGTAGAAAAAAATTAAAAACCAAAAGAACAGTTATCAAATCGAAACACAAAACAAATTGAGAGCAAAGTCTCAAAAAATTGAAAGGTCAAACCAGAATTATGTTCAGGACACGTGCTGTCCAAACATGAGGCTGCCAAAAGGATTTGAGCATCATCATTCATCTAGTGGGCAATGCCGCACTCATCGCTTCATCCTTCGCATATTGACATGTGTAACACGCACGTCAACTTCTTTATTTATTTTTTAATATTATAGTATAATTCGACCCTTTATCTCACCTAACAATAACAAAAAATCAAGATTAAAATAATGATAATGACCCTTTCAATTTCTCTTTTTGTATGCTTTGTAATCTTCTATTCAAGAAAAGTATCAACCTTGTTCATCCAAAAATATTTATAAAAATTGTAATGAAGCAAAATTCCAACAAATTAATTACGTGTATAAGATCTTTAATAAACAAATCCAAAAGCTTATTATTCTCTATAATATTTCTTCAAGTAAAAACTTTCTGGGTTTTTAAAAGTTGCACAAACATGTATTACTTTGTATTTAATTTTTATTAAATAAAACGAGAGCAACTTAAATTATCATGTAAATTCTCATATATGTATGATAGTATCTTTAAGATTCAAATGTGATTCGAAGCACTCAAATCATATATGTATGTTAGGTTTCTGTTTTAATTTTATTGCACTTATATTGTTTTATTAAAATGCATGAAATATAAACTAAGCATGTGATCGTTTGTTTAATAGCTTTGAACAACAACGAAGTTCCCCTCGCCATCAGAGGGAAATCAAATAAGGTCTTTACTGAATCAGAGATTATATTAAATCTCTCCTCTTCAACTCACGTTGTTTTGGTCCTCAACTTCACCACTATAAAGACCTTGTTGTGTTCCATTCGAAGCTGTAATAGTAATGATGATGAAGAAGAAGAAGAAGAAGAAAGAAAAGAATCATTCAAGTGGGACTGAGTCCGATCTTGCTGGCTCGCTGAGATCAACCTAGCTGCTCTGTTGACGACATGAAATTGATAAGAATTTTGTGGGAGGCAGGACGACATGAAAGACATCTAATGTGACGTAAGCCAATGTATTTTCCTTACACTTATCTAGTTTTTTGGAACTGGATCATGCTGCGCCCATCCAAATTATCATCTGTAGTGTATTCTAAGCCAAGCTCTTTTCCTATTTCATGAACAAGTGCAGCAACAGGAATCCTGGATTTGGATTACTGGTACACATCTCTATATATGCCCGGCAATCTCCCTGTGGAAAACAACAAATTTTCAAGATCTCGAACCAAGATTTTTGATAAATAGGTGATGAACAGATCTGCAGAACATCAAATTGAAGGGTTTCATGGTAAAATGCGTGCGATACAATGTTTTTTCTTCCTGGCCACTTCAAATCTCTTATGTTTGAATAATCGGCTTCAAAGGCTATAGTATTTTTGAAGAGTTTATTAAATTAATGAGGATAACATTGGCTTCTTCAATCTAAAATTAAAAATAAAATAAAATGGTATTGTTATTTTTTTATTTGAAAATTAATAGAAAGAAAAATTGTGAATAACTTCTAAACTTTGTTTTTCAAAACTGTGTTTTTCAAACTCAGTAAACAAAGTTAAAAAAATAAAAATAAAAAAACTCATTTTTCAGTTTTTTAGATAAAGAAATATTCATTTGAGCAAAAAACTTCAATTTTCCTTTTCTAATTCCAGTTTTCTTAAAAAAAAAAAAGTATTATTATATTTTTAATTTTCTTTGAAGATCATTTCATTGGGGAAAAAATCCAAATCCAAATCCAAAAGTACGGTTACGTTGCCTTACCTTACCAACTACTACCACTCTGTTCTCATTACCTCACAATTTATTCTTTCCTGTTTCATGCTCTCTCACAATCTCTTTTTTTTATTTTTTTATTCGAGTGATAATAATCAAGCTAATAATCTCAACCTAAAACAGTTAATTATAATTTTGAATTTAACGAATAGTTTTATATTACACCTTAGCATCCCGTACGTACTTCTCGGTGTCTCTCTTATTTTAACCTTAAACTGGGCGGTGGCATGAGTTGTTGTGTGGACTTTTGACGATGATGATGGGATGTTTTGTTCTTCCTGGATTGAAGACAAACAGAGAGGGAGGCTGGAGAGGTATGTGAGTGAAGGAGGTGAAATTAAGGACTACTAATTGACAGGGATTTATAAATGTAATAAAATGGATGAAAGGCTTAACTATAGCGAGCTATGCATGAATCTTGAGATCCACCATATTGCTTCCCTGTCTTGTTGAGATCCAGAAAATGTGATTGACTTGGTCGATCCTCACGCAAGCTATAATACATTTTGATTATCTTTATTCCTATGATTTAACAGATCAGACATTTGCTGGTAGTTCTCAGCATGCCCCAAACATAAATTTGATTCGAGGCAAATTGTTCTCCAATATCTTGAGAGAGAATGGTTCTGCTATCTCAATCTGGAAAGATTTGAAATCAGGAGTAAATTATACACTAGAAATCTCTCGTCTTTTTGAAGATCCAAATCATTAGCATCTTTTCTTCAGCTATCACTGACCGAGCATGTTCACCAATTCGACTACTTATTTTTGAACTGCTGAAAAAGAATATGTCCTTATAAAAGGCAGAGACAATCTTTGATTCGACTTGCAGATGGATAAATGTTTAAGAAAACGATATCAATTGTCAAATGTAGTATACCACTTGTTGGAACCACAATCCAGATCGAAAGAATCTTTATACAATGAATTCAGAATCTCAAATTACAGCCATCAATTTTCTTGAATCACAGAATGGGTAACCTAGAGATTACCTCCTATTGCAGTTAATATCTGATAATGGTGTCACAAACATATCAAAGGTTTTCCAAAAAAAAAAAAAGATGAGAGATGCTAAATGGAAGATACCTGAACGGTCAATTTTCCTATTCTCAACAAATAGCAAGAATCTGCAACTACGTCTTATTGATCAGAAATAGCTCAAATAAAAATCATCATCTGTCGGGTTTTAATTCAGTTGGTATAACCTGGTATTGAAGGTGCTTCCTTCCTCGATCTTCCTCAAATCCACTTCTCTAACAAGCACAACCCCCTCCTTGCTGCTCTGTCTGGGAAGAATTGACGGTCGGCTTGAGGTTCACATCCACCATGTCTTCCTGTTTTGTGGACGAAAGGGTTTCCATCCCTGGCAAGGCAGCAGCAATCTTGCGGAATAGAGGCTGCATTTTTACTTTCAGAAATCAGAATACAAACAATTACTTATCAAAGAAATTTAGCCGACCTGCACAAGGATAAATTGAATCATATGTTCACACAAGGCCATATGCGAGCTGCTTAAGATGATCTCTTTGGAGCATGATATATTTTCCTTAAGACTGGAGCAGCTTGAAAATATCAAATCTTGCGTCTCACTTTTACCTTTATATTAAATCCTGCTTTCGCACTGGTTTCGATAAACATAACTCCAAATTCACGAGCCTTGCCGTCTCCTTCCTCTATTGAAACTTGCCTGTTTGATCACCGAATAACATAGTGAAAACAAATAACAATAGTGCTGAATTGTTTCAAGCTAAATACAGAAGGCAACTAACAGAAAGGACTATTAACTCCAAGTTCTAAACAAAACAAAGGATCGCAACCAGAAAAGTTCTTAATTGTTCAAAAGAGAGAGAGACTAAAAGGATCAAAGAAAAACTTTCGTCCTCGTAAAATTTAAGATGCTTATCCATTCATTTTCACTTCTCAATCACAGAATCTAACAGGATTTTTTTTTCAGAAACCGAATACAGGCAAAGTATCAGGTAGAACAGCGCTTAAACAGTTCCCCAGTCTTCTCGCTCAAACACAAATGAGAATAAGAGGGCTAGAGTAGAGCAAAGAATTCAATAAATTATTTCACAGACCTCGTATGGAAGATGATGCTCGCTTCCTTAATGATATTCCTACTCGCTAAAAACCAGAGTGATCTCACCCACAAGGTGTCACGTAAAAGAACAAAATCACGGAGGTGACTCATATCTAAGCAATGTGGATATCAAACCAAGAAACATCATTCATCATGTTATTTTCATTATCTACTTTCTTACCTCTTATCAACAAGATCGGTTTTGTTTCCGACAAGGACAACAATGACATCACCACCTCGCTCTGTCCGCACCTCCTCAATCCACTTAGAGGTGTTTAAGAATGATTGCCTATCTACATGGACACAATTTAGCAAGTAATTTAAGAGTTGATAATGTTAAATGAACACAAAACTAAATATCGCCTTACAGGCAGTGCCCCCTCCCTCCCACTCCTAACAAAAGGGTGAATGTACAAGCACACATGAGCAGATTTTATTCAAGAGAGGTAGGTGTATTTTCTTATGTACACACTAGAACTCATATTTCCAATAAAACCAGTGTTCAGTTCTTAAGATAACTCACTAGATACATCATAGACAATTACAGCTACAGAAGAATCCCGGATGTAGCTCGGTATAAGACTCCTAAATCTCTCTTGACCAGCAGTATCCCTGCGAGTTAACATACACGAAAATTCACAAACTATAAACCACAAGGAAAAACAAATACACCATAGAAACAAGATACAAGAGCATTGCAACATGAATCAAGGTCTTTGACAAATTAAATAACTGAAATGTTGCGTAAAATGATAGCACAGAGTATTAGCATATACTTCATGACAACTTGACTGACACAAAACATTGTGCTCAATTCAGACCAAAGGTAATAACCCTGTCTTAAAAGGGCATCATCCTGCACAATTGTTTTTTTTTTTAAAAAAAAAATGAAACAACGCAGTAGGTCGACCTCTCCAATCAATTAGTGATGGCAGCCACTATAGCAGCCTGTTAACAGCAACAATGATGATTTTGTAGGGCGTCCATTTCCACAATCATATGCATTACCTCACAACTAATTAATTTATAAAACTTAATTCAATAACAAAATCATACACCACATAATTTTCTCAACCTTAATTATACGCCAGATAGGTATCCACATGATCCGGTAATCATCGCCTCTCGACTAAATATTACGATACAGGTAAAATGAAATGCATTTCCCCCAATTTCATTATATACATATGTGTGTGTGTGTAATGATTTTTTTTTAAAAATAAAATGGAGACAAAAGGGCTTACCAGAGTTGCAACCGAATGGTCCGATCTTCAAGGTACATTGTTTTGGACAAGAAATCAATTCCAATAGTAGCCTACAGATTCACAGAAAAAAAAAGAATCGAGAATTAAAATTAAAACTGATTGCGTGTGCAGCACGTAAGATTGCTCTTGGAATCCAAACATTCAAATTAATACTAATTCCGTCAAAATAAAAAGGAAGGGAAAATGAAAGAACCTGATAAGTGGTGTCGAATTTGTCATACATAAAGCGAGTGATGATGCTGGTTTTGCCAACGGATTGATCGCCAAGGAATACCAGCTTGTATTTCGCCAGAGGGGATACCGTTGCCATTTCTCTCCTCTTCTTCTCCTTCGTTCTTCTATTAATCTGTTAATATATAACTGTTGAGAAAGACGAGAGAGATTACGCAGAAGGCGATGATAAAATGATGCTTCGGTTTAGATGGAGGAGGGAGGCTCTTTTAAGGGAAGGAAAGAAACCGCCAACCAGGGTGGGATGGCGCGGCTCAGTCAAACTCAGTTTTTTTGTTGATTGACGTTTATGTCCTCCTCGCGAGACCCACCTACAGGCCCACTGAATTGAAGTCAATGCCCGCCTCTCTTGCTGCTCTCTTTCTTACGTCAGCTGGTTCAAATAAATAATATAAATGCATTCTATTGAATTTACTCTTTAGATTTTACCCCTGAAGGATATTTATTTTTTCTATAAAAATCACTGATTTTTAAATACATTTTTAGTATTTTTTAATATACTTATATCAAAAATATTTTAAAAAAAATAAAAATATTATTTTCATACATTTGTTAGCAAAAAAAACTTTTTACCCGTTATCATATTTTTAAACAGTATTTTATAAGAATTTAATTTAATTTATTCTAAAAAATGGAAATGATCAAGAAAAAAACTCGTTTCTTTTATTATATATGCCAGTCACGATAAGAACCTCCAATAAATTAAATACTAACTGGCAGAGCTAAGGATTATTATAAATAAATTAATTTTTCTTTTTAATGGACTGTTTCTCTAATGTACTATTCAATATTAAAAAACATTTCTAATGGACTGCTCAAAAGCAATCATCTAGTGCACGCAATTGACAAGATCAAGCATTGAATTTTAATTATTATTTTTAGATTTTTCTTCGGCTTTGATGAACAGAAAGGCGCAATCTTTAGGGGAGCAATCCATTCTTTTGCTCGAGCCTTTTTGCTAAGAACATATTGAGATCTCAGCTGGATTTTTTTTGTTAAAAATTAAAATTATTTAATTTTGATTCTTAGGCCAATTATAATATTTTGTCATTGAAAATAGAGCTTTGAATGTCTATAAGATTGTTATTTTTTCATGTTTTTTGGGTGAAAAATAATTGAATTTTAGATTTTGTAAAATCAAAATTTAGATTCTTTTTTTATAGAAAATATCATATGGACCCGAAAGCCTGGATACGACGGCGTGGTTGAAGGCTCAAACGCACCTGTATTTCAAGGCTTGACGCATGTGAGATTGGTTCTTTAGGCTCTCATGTTTTTTTTTAAATAATTATATCTTACATCTCTTTCAAAATTAAAAAGAAATTAAGTAATAAGGAAAAGGAAGTTTTGGCTCAATAATACATATTACTCATAAAAGAAAATTACTTGATTTATAAAAGAAAATATTTATTCTTATTATCATAAAATTAAATTAAAAAAAAGAAGAAAATCGGTGCTAAATATTTTCTAAGCAAATAGTTGGTGGAAATATTCTTTTTTTCAGAAACATTTTTAATTAAAATGTAGTGTGAAACACCTATAAATGCTAGAATAGCAACATTTAGAGGTTGGAGGCACGACCTCTATCAGAATTTGCTGAAATTCTCAACTCACCTAACAGGACTCCCACACTAGCTAGCCAGAGACTCATATCTCACATTCATGGTCATGCCCCACTGTCTTCATGTCCTCGCCATTAATTGTTCAGGGCCACTCACAACAATGTGATGCAGCTTCAATGTAACCATGAAGAGCCCAGAGAGTGGTTCTGATGGTATTGATCAAGTTTACAACAAAAGCAAAGTAGTTCCTGCCTGCTGCAGCCATATCAACAGCAGATAGCTTTGAAAAGAATGATCACCCATTGTACAACTTAAATCAACCACGATACAGCCTCTTCTCCAGCCAGCGATCAGCGGCTGATTTGTGGAAAGATAGCTAGCATGTGTTTATTTCTAAATCATCACTGAGCTAGTGTTAGAATATCTAATCATATATTTATCGTTTTGGTCCTTCTCTGTTTTCAAACTTCTTGTATCTCTTGCTAATGCTTCTCTGTTTCTTTTCCAATTCTCGGATCCCGCAGGTTTGTCACGTCCCAAATCCCAACGGATCTACCCAATTCAAGTTCAAGACATCACCTTTAATGTTCACGAGGTAACTTGCCAGCAAGAGAAATACATGGTCTAAAATCTACAGCTCACCTGCTCATGAGCAAAATCATCTCTCTCTCTCTCTCTCTCTATCAGACATTAAACAAAATCTCTCTCTCTCTCTATCAAACATTAAACAAAATGATTCTACAATGCTTAATAAAGGACATAGCAAACTGGTAGTTTAGCTGTTTAGAAGCAAGGAAAGCAATGACATCTAGAGTATAAACCGGTAAATTCTGAGAGATGGTATCAGATAAATTTTGCCCATTTTGAGGAACCTTCCAAGTGCCAACAAAACAATGCACTTCGCAGTATCACACATGCTCTAAAAAGTTTCTAACTAACAACAGTTTTATTCCCACAGAGTATAGGGGTCTGTTATCTGATTCTACTTTACTGTGCCTGAGATATCACTCAACACAAATTTTTCACCGCCTTGAACTACATTATTTGGATTCCACTGAAGCTTGCAACTCCTGCCCATATCAAACCACTCTTACCATCATCAGCACAAAGAAAAACCTTCTAATTAAGTTATCCTCCAGTTGTTCTTTACTAACTCCATCCAGTTCTTCTAGTTCTGTTTCTCTGTAAACTAAAAGGGACTCTGGATCAAAAAAAGAATAGTGGGATTGATGCAGTGAATGACACCTAATTACATAAAATCTACAATTACCCTAATACACAATTCTGAGATATGAAGAAAAAGCTGCAGTAACGAACTTTTGGACACCAAAGCTACATGATATATGTGTGTCCAAAATATTCCCTTTTACTACCATTGACTTCCATTTCAGCCATAGGAACCTAGTGATCTAACTAAATGCATTGAGTGCTATCTCTGTTTTTGTGAAATGTGCTATCTCTGTTGTTGTTTTTGAAATGTTTTCTTGTAAGACAATGCCAACTTTTATACAAGTTGCAACCACATAACAATGGAAGAAGTTTTATATGACTAATTGGCTTGCTTTATTGTTAATCCCCATGCTGCCTCATGAGATTGATGATATTGTGAAAATCACGGTAATTAGCAATATTTCAAAACATTAGGTTAAATCCAAAAACCACTCCTACCTAAAACTGCTAAAACACTCCCTGCCTTTGAACAGATATTCTCAAAAACAAACCCTGGTGTAAATCACAAACCTTTAAGGCATGGTGTGCAAATATGTGCCCGAAACTAAGTGAAAGAATAGGACTTTTATAATACATCAAAATCTACATTTCTCATCTAAGATGGAATGAACAAATAAAAATGAAGGCAGCAATGCAAGGAAAAGAGCCAGTAGCAAGTGGTAACAGCTCAGAACAAGAAATAACTCAAACATCAACAAATTCTGAGATCATGACCAAAAGAGCAGAACTAGAGAACGCAAAGACACAAATGACAGAGCTGCAGAGGGAATGTTCAGAACTTCAACTCGAATATGAAAAGAAAAACAAAAGGCATACGAATGGATCGGCTTGGAATTTTGGTTGAACAAAGATCAGAACACCAGCTCTTTTCTATAGAAAATCAGACGGGGATTTATGTGGAGAAGTACATCAGATACTTCACTTGGCGAAAAAATGAATTTCAGAAGAAGACTATCCATTTCATAATTTTGTATGAATTACATATTTTCTTAAGGCAAGTTCACTCGTAAAAAAAAGGGCATGGTGCATCTTTCTTGTTAGAGCATACAATCAACTATGTTGTAGTTTCACTCAACGTAAGAAAAGGTTGCCAGGAATAAATTCCAGTACATTACATCAGCCTCATTCCTATCAATCCTATAAGGGTATCCACTATCCCACTCACTGAAGCCACTTCCAAATCCAAAATTCGAAGCCAACTTTGTTTCAATAACAATCAACTGCCAAAAAGAAAACTTTGTTTTGCATTAGCATTCGACAAGCACGAGAATCCTGATCTTTCAAACAACAATTTGCAACTGCGATGACTACCATCAATATAAAACACCATTATCTCCAGGTTATATAATATCACAGCAGTACCAATCAAAATAAATGTAAATAAAATCCAACACAAATTATCATAATAAACCAGCATTTACCAAAATCAACCAACATTTCTCAACTAAAATAAAACCCCAAAATCTACACTACCTAGAATTAGCAGTAGAGATCCTCATGCTACTCCAAGGAAACTTAGCCTTCTCGGCCGCCACATCACCGCGATCACGACCTCCGCGACCACCACCTCCGCGACCACCACGACCGCCGCCGACGCCACTCTCCTTCTTCTTCTCGTGAAGCCAGTGATTCTTTTTATCCTCAACAAAACTACTCTCCGGTGCCTTCTTACTCATTTTCTCCCTCTCTTCCTCGATAACTCTAATCGGGAAAAAATGGGGGGAAATCGAGAGGGGATTTTTAAGAGTGACGTATGCTTTTTTACAATCAGGTTTGGCGATGAGGAATCCACCACGTTTCTTCTTTTTTCCTTCCATGTTAAGAGTGCGTACCTTTTCGACGTCGAAGCCGTAGAGCGATTCGAGGACGCGCTTGATTTCGATTTTGGAGGCTGAAGGGATTGTTTTTAGTGCGATTTCGGTGATGTTTGAGTATGTTGTAGGCATCAGGAGTTTTATAGGGAGGTTTGCGAAGTTTATTACTCTTCTTCCCAACCTGCCCGCCATCTGTTTGCTGAAATGAAGATGCTTCTGACTACGCAGGGAGCTAGGAGGAGGGTTTATAATTATGGATGGGAGTGGTAGTGTCAAGTGTGTTACCAGTACAGTAATACTGGTGGATATGGGCTCGAAAACCTTTATTCGGCTTGTGTTTGGGCCCTTACTGCCTAAGGCAACAGATGTCTGTGCTCATATGTGATGGCTTCAAAAAACTTTCCTCTCCTCTTCCCCCTCCTCCTCAGTTATATTATTTTTATGGAAAATTACTCTCACTGTTTATAGTTTGATTATTATTTAAAAAAATACAATTTATATTTTATAATTTGATAACATTCTACGTGCACGTAAAAAAAAATCAATAAAAACAATTAAATTATTAAAAATAAAATTACAAAAGCATGAGATATTAAAAAAACAAAATAAACTCACAACCGAGTTATAAAACTAAATTATCTTAATATAAAGAAAATAAAAAAATCATGAAACTTATAGACTGACAAACTAAACTCGCTTATGAAAATCTTACAAAAAACAAATTAGAAAACAACCTGAAGCCCTATGATAAATCAACTCAATGTTTTAAAGTAATAAAAAAACAAAATTCATAAAATCTAATTCATAATCAGCTTAATGTTGAAGACCAAAATAAAAAGAAATAAAAGTTAAAAAAAAAACCCAAAAAGAGAGAGAGGAGAAGAAAAGAAGAAGAAAAATGTTAACAAAATTAAAATAAATTATAAAGATCAATTTTTAATAAACCAAATATTAAAACAGCAAAACTAAAAAGAAAAAATAAGATAAAATATGACTTAAGTTATCCTATCAAACTCACAATCAAGTTTATAAAATCATGATAATCTTGTTTTAAAAAATATATATAAATCCTCATTTCTAAAACATTTAAAAAGTTAAAATCAAGAGAAAAATTCATGAAAAGAAAAAAATCAATTTTTTTTATAAAATTTATTTCTCAAAACAATGGCAAAATTAAGAGAAAAGAAGAGAGAGATTGTGTTATTGAAGTATAAAATTGAAAAATAAAACTAAAAAATAATAATCACAGACCCACAAAAATCCATTTCAACTAATAGTATTTTACAAGTGTAGCTCTTAATTAACCCTACTTTTTTTTTTTTTTTTTTTTTTAATGTCAATGTTAATGGTGAACATATTCACCAAGAGAGCCATCTCTACTATAGTAATAAGGATTGATTTGTCAGATAGCCCCTCGCAAAAGGTGCTAGTTTGGGCATTGCTCTTCCCAGTTTCTTGAACTGTACTTGGACCTCGACCACCAATGCCAGGGAGGAGCAAACTATCATAAATTTGAGAAACATGCTAACCATAAAACTTCAGGTGAATGACCATTACATCCTTTCATGGCTAAGTTATCTACATAAAATCCATTCTTACCTAAGTTCACACGTGCAACAAGAAAATATTCATTTTGAAGGGCTTCAAAACACAGATTGAGGTTCTAAAGATCTCCAGTCTTCCGCATCTCAAAGAAATCACAAATCAAATAAAAAACCTGTTCTCTTCCTCTTGATAGGAATCAGTATTGAATTCAGCTGATCCCAAATGAAGACTGCCTAGATGTGAAACCAAAAGAAACCACTATCTATTGGCAGGAATCAGTACTGGGCAGCATTTCTCCATGTAAAACTTGGATGCCTAAATCTTATACCAAAAGAAACCTCTAACTACTGGGCCACTTCAATGAATTCCCTTTTGCTGTCAAGGTGACTATGATTCCTTCTTTTTTACTTGATATGGGTATTTCTGGTATATTGAAATGCTGCTCATGACGAGTGGAAGAGCCACAAGACAGTAAATTGAAGGTGCCTTCCCTTCAAACAAGAACTGAAGCAAGGCCGTTACAAGAAGAGCAGAAACAATGACAAACCCCTGCACGCATCAAGAAAATTTTGTGGAGATTAAGGGTTTTTTCAATAAGAGGTAATTGCATTATAAAGTCATAATTGTATTTTATGATTTTTTTCTATTTGAGTACTTGTACTCACACAATTTGATCACTTACGTATCTCCATTAATTTTGTTTCTGAAATGCTTGCGTGACAGTTAACACTTCATCAGGTATTGATTTTGTTTTTCTATTTGAGTACTATTTTAAAAATACCCGTGAGAGACACAAGGATATAATTTTAATTTTTTAAAAAAGAAAAAATTAATTTAAAAAAAAAATTAAAGGCCGGGTAATTTTTTATATTATTATTTTTTAAGATATTTTTTTTTTTTAAAAATGAGCAATTTTTCTATCATATCCTCATACAGCTAAATGATATTTTTGAAATGAAAAATATAGTCATGTCAATCTTGATGAAAAAACTTGACAAAAGTACATACTGAAAAAATAAATACGGTGCAATGATATAATATAATAGACAATGAATTAAACCCTAAATAACAAATAAGAAAAATATAAGCTCACCTAACTGATTAGTTTTATTGGTTTTCTTTTTAATATTCTGTTGGTTTTAATTTATTTTTTCAATTTCTTGATCAAAAATAGAAAATGATGTAAAAGGATAAAATGGTCATTTCAGTTATTTCAATTTCCTGAGTTTTATTGGTTTTCTTTTTAATATCCACTTTCATACTGTTACATTTACCTTTCTCACGCCACCAGCGTAGCTTGTGACAAGGCCCACGAGAATTCCACCTAGAGCATTCGCTAGAACTGGGATCTGAAAAATAAGCAAACACAGTTTGTCAGTGTGAAACCGCACATGATACAGCTGTTAGCAAGCATGCCATTAGAAGGAAAAAAAGAAAATGCTCTCCCTAAGATAACTGGCAACGATGTTACTGGGTCCATAAACTTTGAATGCAATCCAGCTGAGGCTTGAAGAAAAGAAGCTGGAGGAACAAAGAGCATCATGCACACAGCATATCAACCCGACCCCTCATCCACACAGATTCCAAAGTTTAAAATATATATCCTTCAAATATACAACGCAGATAAATTTCACAAATCCAAAGCAACATGCAACACAATATGCACACTTGGGCCCCTCAAATTATATTACTAATTGGAATTTTAACAAGCCCACGGAATGACCAGCCATCTATTGTTCTTGAGTAGCCAGAAGAAGAAGAAAATTCTGAGTCACAGGAGATTGGTACCAAACCAAAAGCATTCCAAATCAAGGCAGGTATCCTAACACTAACAACTTCCCATTATGGATGAGCTTCACCATCCAGCTATATTTGTGTCAGTTCAAAAGATGTAAACTGACGGAAGACAAATAGGTTCTATAGACAATTTCTCCTGCCCTTTGGACCACCTAATGATTATGAGATGCTCAATAAAGCAAGAAAACTTCAACTGAAAAACCATGGACACAAATCAATTGGAGTTGTTTTCTATTTCATGACCAGATTTGGATTGAAAACTTCAACCAATCCCATTCCAAATACCCCTTGTCACTTCAACTATTTTGCCACGTATGTCATTGTCATCATTGAGAAAAATTGCATGGTGTATTGGATAGGATCATTACCATTGTTAGAGGAGTCCAACCATAAAAGTATCCATGCTGTCTAATAGCTTCTCCATCTGGAGACTTAGTTGTGCTGGCCAACAAGCATAAACTTCCAACAACTGACATTTCTACAGTCATTAAGTATGACGAGTGTTTCTTAACCTGAAATGATGGGAAAGAACATTGGATGGGGTGGAAAAGAAAAACACTTGGAAAATCATTTAAATACGAGTTTCAAACCTGAGAAGCCCATTGACACAAAGCTGAAGCTAGACCAGAGAGAACTGAAGCAACCAGGACAGGAATGATCCCATATAATAAAATTTGCTCAGGATCACTACTGCTAGAGCCTTTGCTAGAGCCCTCACCGATGCTTAGAAGAACAGCTGCCGTTATTAGCAAGAACAGAGCCCCAATTTGTTGAATTGATTGTTTCTGCCTGCACATTCCCACCAGAGAATAATATAAAGAGAGTTTCCAATACAATCCTAAAAATTATCATAACTGATTCCACAAAAACGTATGCAGCTGAGTGTCTTTTCATAATCTACTGCGTGGAAGTTGTCTCAGTCTCATTACAGTTAGAGAGGGTGGGTTATTAAAAGATACCGCGTGCTCATAAAATATCCAAAAGAGAAGGTCATCATATAGTAGTTCTAGAAAAGGTGTCTTTAAATACCAGCTTTGTCTGCATGCTATTTCAAGAATTCTTAAGCAATCCAGAACAAGAGATGAAATTCTACTAAAGACATAAACCGACAGCAATATGTAAATAACAACTTCAAGCCTTTCTTGCACTGACTAATGAGCCACTGCAAGATATCAACTTGTAAGCAATTTGTTTGAAAATAGAACAGCAAGTTTCAAATCATTGAGACAGTAATTAGGTGGAGCATAAAGACTTGAGAATCAAGCCTCAAATAAACCTAAACAAGGAATAGTTTCAATGTTCTATAAGATATTAAATGCTTGAACTTCAAGAAACATTGTTGCATGCTTAATAGAGTTCAAAAGCAATGAATAATGTACCAAGAAAAATAAAAATTTGTGAACATACCTCAATATTATGTATGTAAAGAGTGCAGTAAAAAATACTTTTGTCTGGTTCAACATTGAAAATGTGAGTGAATCAAGATTCTTGTAAGATATCTGCAGCAAGCTGTTTTGCAGAGCATAAATTGCTGCAGGAAGTCCTGATGCAGTCAATGACCCAACCAAAGTCCACTGACTGAAAACTTTCTTCAAACTACCATCTCTTGCCATGAGAATTACGGCACATACAACCTGAAGAGCATACAGAAAGGAGTAGATGATCATTTGTGTCTAAATATAGTATCCATTCTAGATTGGAAAAAACAGAGTAGGCATTGTTCTTGACCTTAGCCTCTCCTTTTAAAAAAATCAATGAAGAGAAAGAGTAAAATTAATGCACATGGGACATTAATTACCTTAGCTACCTCACATGTCAAAACAGACGTAGTCACGATTACTTCACGTCTGCATGAAACTCAATGAATTGGTGACTGACATTTCACAGGAAATACATAACAATAACATTTGTCAACATATAAGAAACAGAAAAGACCACGACAAATTACGTTCATCGAATCCATTAAAGCTTGGGCTGGATTGAGAATCCAAAACAACAGGCAGGTTGTGCACAATTTCACAGATTTTCCAGACAGCAAGGGCGTCAAAACCAGTGAATCAAGAAACAAAAGCAAACACAGAAAGAAGTCTTGATATTAATAAGATACGTCCAACGTAGCTGATTTTCACTTAGGTCAAGTAAAAGGAAGAGCTGGAACAACTATGATAGACCCAGCTGATTTTGTAATAAACTAGGGCATGTCAAAACATAAAAGTATCGGGAAATGAAACTTGCCCAGGATTTATGTATACAGATTGTAACCACCCGGATCATATTTGGTGTCCTTCTAATTGATTGTTACAGTACTGCAAAACGCTAACATTGCTTCCCCAACTATGATTAGAATTCGCCATCATTGATGATGTAATAAATCAAGCAGCATTTTAAATCAAATTCTTGCAAGAGAATTGAATTCTAGAAATAACAAATATACATGAAAAAATAATAGATAGGAAAGGCATAAAATCGAAGGGGGGGGAGAAAAAAGAAAAGTACCTGGTGAAGCGTTTGGAGATGAGAGGCTGAGCTCCGTATTGAAGAGTGAGCAAAATGGAGTATAGCCAAACCCTTGGGTTCGTTCTCTCCGACCCGGAGGCTCCACCTTTCCGCTTCGTCGTCGCCATTTTTTGAGAGGCAACCTTCGGACTCACTCTATCTGTTTTCTTACCTCTTCTTTTCTCCGTGTTGTCAGCTCTGGAAATTAAAGTAGTTATTCTTTTTAACAGTGTTTTTTTTTTAAAACAAATATTTTAAATTAATTTTTTTTTAATATTTTTACATTATTTTCATAGTTAAAATTAAAAATCATTTTATTATATTTTAAATAAAAAACATTTTCAAAACAACTTAGACCATAGATCTCACACAGTCACAAAATCCACGAGGAAAAGCATGGTACGTTTATTTTTTTTCCATTCCCTCTTTTTACCTTTAACAGCAGCGTTTAGCTGTTACGTCGTCGTATCGACGTTTTATTTTTTCATTTTTCTCTTCGTCGTGATTCGTGAATGTTGCTGACAAGCAGTATCTGTTGTCGCGTTCAATTCAACGGTCAAAGTTTCATAAGAATATTGTCTCATCGATTTGTCATAAGACGTAAAAAAAATATATTATGAATTATCATGATGGCATTTTAAAAAATAATTTAAATGTAATAAAAATTAATAGTAAAAATATAGTTGCGTTGCTGTCAAAAAATGAAAAGAAATCAGCTTAGCCCCTGATGTGTTGAAGGTCAAGTTGTCCGTTAATTTTTTTTTTTATCTCTGCTATTTATTTCACCATGCTTTGCAGCAAGTTAAATAAAAAAAACTATAATATATAAAGAACTAGTATAAAAAAAATAATACATGCAAGCATTCAATCAAATATATTTATAATTATTTATATAAATAAACAAAGAAAAATTGCTACCAATAGCTGTAATATAAACTGAAAAATTAAGATATAAATATAAACCAAGATATTTAATCTTATAAAATAAGATATTCATCCATTTATATCTGCTGAGTTTAATTATTAAAATAATAAAAATAAAATATATATGAATTGACTGAATAAAATAAAACAATAAAAATATTGTGCAGGAGTGAATACGTTGGAATTATTATTATTTTTAAATGCTTTTTTATATAAAATAAGCTCACTTGTATAAAAAAATTAAAAAATAAACACAAATATATAATGTTTTAAAACAACCTATAATAAAAAACTACCTATAAAACTCATGGGCAAATATGATACAGAGATAGAAAGACAGAAAAAAAAAATCAAAGATAACCACAAACTATTTTTTTTAAAAATAATCATATGAAATGAAAAAATCATAAAAAATATTGGACTGCATTAATTTTTCAAAAACATTACCTGTCATTGGATTGGAAGCACCGTGGATAAATATAAAATCACGGAGCCTATTTTTTAGTAAATCAAATGCCAAATGATGAATCTGAATAAAAAAAATCACATGAGAAATTATAATAAAAAGAATAAGGATGAAAATCAAAATAAAAAATAAATTAGAGGACAACAAAAAATTAAACCGAAGGGTTAAATTGAAAAGGAAAAATTATAAAAGGAAAAGAAAATGAGGGCTGAATTTTTTTTTTTTAAAAAAAACATAAACTTTATTTTAAGGATAAAATTAAAAACTAATAAAACTTTAACAAGAGAGCCAAGGAAAAAAAAAACTGTGAATCAGAAAAATAAAGATTGAATTGGAAAAAAAAAACTACATCTGACAAATTATGATTTTAATACTAAATTGAAAACATAAAAAACTTTTATAAAATGGAAAAAAAATAAAAATAAGCAATAAAAAACATAAGAACTAGAATTGAAAAATAAAAAAAGAATAGGATGTGAGCATCCGTTTTTTTTTTTTGTAAAAATAAAATAACATAATAAAGATAAAAAATAATTTTAGGTGACAATGCTCATCATCCGCCGCCACATGTCTTATTATCGGTAAGAGAATGCGGTGATATTTTTAGAGACACCATAAACATAGGTTTTGTTATCGGATGACATTGCACGTGCCACCACAAATTTTACCAATATCATTTTCTTTTTAAAAAATAAAATAAATTTGAAAAAATATATCAGAATGCCCTCTACATTATTTTTCAAAAAAATTCAAATTATTTTTTTAAGAATTAACAAGATCATGTCGAAACTCTAAACCAGTTGATGGTAGGATTGAAGATGGTAACCGAATGCCTTCTCTCTAAGAAGTTCCGGGATTAATTTTACAATTCTTAAAAAAAAAAAAAAAAGTCCGTATCCAAGCTTGACAATTTTCTTACGAGTTATTTTAAAATTTGAATCCAAAATAGTAATACAGGCAACGAACTCTTCTATCACCCGGGTAGTAATAAAATCTATCGGTTAAAACTTAAAAAAATATAAAATGAGAACGCAGATATACGTATCCAAATGAAAAATCCAAAAGATGCACGGGTGATAATTTATTTTTCATCAGCCCCCCATTATTGACTTACTTTTTAAGCAATGTTTGAAAATGCAGAGCTCCCCCGGGCCACGACTCAGTGGAAGCCCACGGCGTATTTCTGTCTGATCCCACCACCGGTTTCCGTTTCTACTCACTGCTCAGCCGCCCGTGGATGCATGCACACTGAATGCATCACCCAGTGAGTCCAAGGAGATACAGTAACATGGAATCCGAGTCTTAGATACTTGGAGATACCCAATCAACTCACTGTACCCGGCCCCACCCCCGCCAACCCACCTATACGAATCTTCAACACGCAAGCACAAGAAAACAAAAGGAAGCTCTCTTTTTTCTTCCTTTAACTGTAAGGGTTTGGGTTTGACGGTTTGAGAAAGAGTTCAGTTTATTTTTGATTTTTTTTTATATTTATAAATATATAAAATAATATTTTTTATATCTTTAGATTATTTTATAATAATAATAATAATAATAATAATAATAATAATAATAATAATAATATTTTTTCTAAACATTTTTGAAATAAGCGAAACAAAATTGCCAAACAAAACTTAAATATAATAGATATAAAAACAGGTTTCGGTCACGATGGACGCCGCTAGATTCTTGGCCCCTTTTAATAATAATTGTTTTTTAAAACACACAACATGAGTATTCATGTCCACAAGGTTAATGAATAGCGAGCCTGGACTACAAACAAAACTAATCAATGTAATTAATATCTAATTTTTTTACCACTATATTTATTTATTTTTAAAATATTTTGTGTAAAATTTGCGAAAGAAAACAGAACATAATTTTAATTTATGAAAAGTTAAAAAAAAAATTAAATTGTAAAACTAAAAAGAATCAACACTTTAGACCTCATCGTCTCTAAAAATATAACGTGATAATAAAAATTTATTATTTATATCAGATTTTAAGTTCAAATTAGAATACATATTTTTTATAAACACATTGAATAATCAGAATTTTTCTTGAGATTTATAAAATAATCTTTTTTAAAATCATATATTCCACAGTAAAACTAAAAACAGGAAAGGACGCCAGAAAAAAGAAAAAAAACAGTAAAAAGGGGCCAGGGGAATCTTTTGAAATATAAGTTAAAAAAGAGAGAATCAAAGGCCGCAATTGAAGGGGCTACTATAAAGCCATCCTATTCTGCGAGCAGCCTCCCTGTGTCCCGCTCTTCTTTTCGTCCCTGCACAGTCACAGACGTCCACACCAGACCAGACCAGGCAAAATAGCAGCCGCCATTCCAATCCTCCATCATGTGCGGCATCCTCGCTGTTTTAGGTTGCACCGACAACTCTCAAGCCAAACGTTCCCGTATCATTGAATTATCTCGCCGGTAAATTAAATTAAATCAACCTTCTCATTTCCTCATCGTTTTCAAAAATGAAAACAAAAAAGATTGAGGTCTCTCTCTCTTTTTTTCCAGGTTGAGGCACAGAGGACCAGATTGGAGTGGATTACATTGCTATGAAGATTGTTACCTAGCTCACCAACGTTTGGCCATTGTAGACCCTGCTTCTGGAGATCAGCCTCTTTACAATCAAGACAAGACTGTTGTTGTCACCGTATGTTGCCTCTTTTCCTCTCTCTCTCTCTCTATTTTTTTTCATGCCCATTTCATCCGTGGGTTTCTCGTCAAATTTCATTTCCATTCGTGCATTTAACAACTGGGTCGATATTTTTTTTTTCTTGAGTGAATAATTTCTTGATTCAAATGAAGGCTATTTGAAAATGGAATCCTTGATGTTTTTTTTTTTTTTTTTTTTGTGTCCGGTTCAGGTTAACGGAGAGATATATAACCACAAGGAATTGAGGGCGCAGTTGAAATCTCATACTTTCCGAACTGGTAGTGACTGTGAAGTCATTGCTCACCTTGTAAGTGATCTAGATTTTATAAACATATTACCATTTGCCTGTATTCTTATCATGTATACGAGGATGAAGCTCTGAGGCTATAAAAATGACATCAACACAAGTCACAAATAAGCTACATTATATGTTCATTGGAAAAGTCAGTCACCTTGTTTGCTACTTGAGTTGAATGTATTTTTCTCGTCATGGTTTGTATCTTGCTACATGCTTTCCCTGGTACGCAACCTGAGTAGATTTACCAGGATGCGAGACGTGCTTTCCTTTTCCTTAGCTGTAGCATGTAAATTGGAGTCTACTACCTGTAGCCTTTAAATATTTCATTTTTTGCATTTCTTTTTCCTAGTTGCTTGACATAATATTTCTGTTTGTTTTTTTCCAGTACGAAGAACATGGAGAAGATTTTGTGGACATGTTGGACGGCATGTTCTCATTTGTCCTTCTTGATACTCGTGACAAAAGTTTTATTGCAGCTCGGGATGCTATTGGTATTACCCCACTTTATATCGGCTGGGGTCTGGATGGTATGTCAGATTGCTTCATATCTGCTAAAAGACATTTGGAAGATGTTCTTTCTTAATAGTATATGGTACTGATTGTTGAAGGGTCACCCTTAACAATCGAGTGAGCAAAGCCACATTGATGGAATTCAGTTTTTGAGTGTAATGTTAATGCAAGGGAACACCTTTCTAAGAAGGAATGGCTAGATTATTATTTTTTTGCTATTCTGTGCCTGGTAAATTGCCAAGTGTTAAGGCAAAGAAGCTTCACCCTATCACCCCTTTCTGGGTGAATTTGAAGACCATAAAGGAGTACTGATGAATCTTAGCATTTTAACTGTCTTGTTACTGAATCATTGATACAAGGTTTTTGACTGTCTTGTTACCGATTCATTGACATAACTGCTATTGTTATTGTTTATAGCTGTCCTTTTTTCACTTTCATAACCATATGGGATGTGAAATCGACCTTAAAGTCTATGCTATATTTTAAATCTTCTTCACAGGACTGGGAAGATAACTGCTCAGCATTGTCACTTGTTCTGAACTTCGACATATACTAGTCTTATAAATTATATGTTTAATGAGCCATCTCCATGAAACTTTTTTGCTATAAAATTATGAGGTTTCATTTTTATGAGAACTCAATCTTGAACAATAGCAGTCACATGTATGAAAATGGGGCTGGTATTAAGAAGGCCTACATATTTCTTCTGCTACTTTGTTTCAAACATTTAGCTATGAAGGACAGTTTTGATGATTTTCAATATTGACTACCTATACACCAGTAATTTGCTTTTAGAGAGTCATTAAACACAGAAAGGTTCTGGAGGGTTGATTATGTCTTCTTGTCAATACATTTTGTTATATCCAGTCTTCTCAATTTTTTGACTTGCCATATAAATGTTACGACCAATGAAACATTTGATGGAACATGAGATTTCTATTACGTGCACTCATATTCATTTTTCTCACTTTGTAATGAGTTGTCAACATGTGTTGTTATGTATTGAACCTTCACTAAAAATTAAGTTGATGAGGGCTGTTCTGTATTGATCAATATTGAGCAGTTTATGGCATGTTAAATTTGTTTTATATGCATCAGTTTGCTTCTTGATCACATTATGATGATTTACTTGTGATCAGTAGATTATCCTGCAATTAGTTCAGTTATTTACTCAGAAGAACATGATCTAATACTCTTAACAAACATAGAAACTCTATACCTGACTCATTATCAAAACACCTTGTTTTGCTGGAAATTGCAAAAATGATAGTTCAGCCTTTGCCTTAAAATGATCCCAACTCATAGAATAAAAGCCTCAAATTAGTAACTAGAGCCCTTTTCCCATGGTTGCATCATTAGTGTAATTCCTGGTGGCTTTCAAAAGCTAATAACCAGCTCTTTGATTAAAATAGGTTCCTAGTTTGTTAGTGTATATCCTGAAAGAATAAGATGGGTTTAAAGATAGGACCTAGGTTTTGGTTCGCATGCCCATAATAATCATGGTATTGATTTGGGTTTGGATTTATGGTAGACATAATTTCTGCTATTGCAGTTTAAGTGAATATAAATAAGTTATCCTGTTAGGTCCACCCAAGTTTTCCAAAGTTGATGTTTTTGAGGTTGCGTTTTTATGTGTATTTTTTTCCCTATAGAAAAGAAATGCCTGCTTATGTACTAATCATGTGCTAATTCTATTCAGGATCTGTCTGGTTTGCTTCAGAAATGAAAGCATTGAGTGATGATTGTGAACGATTCATGTCTTTCTTGCCTGGGCACATATATTCAAGCAAACAAGGTTTGCATTTGTTTATGTTGTGAATGATGGATACGTGCTTTGATTTAAATTAAAGATTTATGTTCACCTGTAGCGGTCTTCACATATCAACCTTATTTCTGTTTTGTTTGTCCTGTGATTTCATTTATCAGTGCTAGAACTTTTCTGGTTTATATTGTATAAACTTTGCACAGATACTATTAATAATAGATTCAGTTACCCTAACACATTGGAAGATTGAAGCTCAGTGAAAAGATTTTTAGTCCTATGACATGGGGGAGCAAGCCCTCTCTTCTGTACAAATCCCTGCTTTACTTACCAGCCACTTCCAGAAAGGGGGAAAGACAAAAGCTTGAGAGGAAGTTTGTATGTATATTCAATCTTGGGCCATTTTGGACTTGCAATGGTTTGGAGGGTTAAAGGAGTCATTTCTTACAAATTGTGTTTTTTGTCAGTTTCTTGTATCCTTGTAAAGACTGTTCAAATTCATGCTTTTAAGGTCATTATGCTTTTTACCTTGCACGCCTGCAGGAGCGCTTAGAAGGTGGTACAACCCACCATGGTTTTCAGAACAAATACCTTCAACCCCTTATGATCCCCTAGCTTTGCGGAAGGCCTTTGAGAAGGTATGTTCTGGACTCTCCCTATATGCTTGTTTAGTTAATATCTTTGTGATATCAAATTTTACCGAATAGTAATGATTGTCTGTGAAAACATCTTCTTTTCTATCCTTTTGTCTTTCTGCTTTAGTATTTTCCTAAGTTGTGAGGTATTCTTGTATAAAATCTCTAACCTTTCATCATATAGCATACAGTTGTTTTTGCTGTTATTTGTAGAATGAGCGGTCGGTAAATTTTGTCTTCCTTTCTCTGATCTGCCTCGTTGATGCTAAAGCAGAACAGTGATTTTATACACTTTGCATTGTTATCTCTATATAACCCAAAACATGGATATACAAGGAAATTTATCTTTATTCTAAACAGGTGTCTAGTGAGAAACACTAGGTATGCAAGCAGTCAATTTAACTGCTGCAAGTACTTTTCACACTATAGGCAGCCACTATCCGTGCAGCAACTGTTCAGTTCCTGATCCTGTCAATGAATTAGTGGGCTTTTATGATCTAGGCATTATCTGTGCCTATCTTTCTTCTGTCTTTTTCCAAGACTTGTATTTGAATAGACTGAACATTGTTAAGATCTGGAAGTTAGGGGCTTAGTTTTTGGATTTTCTTTATTTTCCTTTTAATCCTACGGCTCTCATACACTTAATTTTTCTAACCACCTTCATGTAGGCTGTAATCAAGAGACTTATGACAGATGTGCCTTTTGGTGTGCTTCTGTCTGGAGGACTGGACTCATCACTTGTTGCTGCTGTGGCCTCTCGCCATTTGGCCGACTCAGAAGCTTCTCAACAGTGGGGATCACAATTGCATACCTTCTGCATTGGTTTGGAGGTGCTTTGCTGCTAAATAAACAAGTTTCACTCTTTTTAATTATTTGGACTGCCTGGCCTCTGAAGATGCTATAATAATTTTGACTAACATATTGGATTAGTTGATGAGTAAAGAATGTGAAGTATTAAAAAAATCCATTTCCAGCATGGTTTTTAATGCATGTCATGCTTCTAAAGGGAATAGTGGTAAGACTTATCTGTGATTTTAAACTGTAATTTTCATGACCTTTCCACGCTACCTTGTTGTCATTCCCTTGGCATGTGAGGATTAAACTATTCAGTATCCACATAATAAAGGCATTGATGTTGAGATTATTATCTGGCCTCTCTACAAGATGCCTGTGAAGTAATGTCAAAGGAAATTGAATTGGTACTGGTGTGTGTTAAATAGTGCTTTCCTCATTCATGCACATGCTTCTACTTTTGTTTTGCTATTTAGGGTTCCCCTGATTTGAAAGCTGCAAGGGAGGTGGCAGATTATCTCCGAACTCGCCACCATCAATTTCACTTCACTGTTCAGGTAAGCACTGCTTCTAATTCTAATTCAAAGAGAGTCTATGCTGTGCATGTCCAGTACTTAAGTGTTGTTGCTAAATCAGGAAGGGATCGATGCTCTTGAGGAAGTCATTTACCATGTTGAAACATATGATGTGACCACTATTAGAGCCAGCACTCCAATGTTTCTTATGTCACGGAAAATAAAATCTTTAGGAGTGAAAATGGTTATTTCTGGGGAAGGTTCAGATGAAATCTTCGGAGGTTACCTGTATTTCCACAAGGCTCCTAACAAGGAGGAGTTTCACCAAGAGACATGTCGAAAGGTATTATTTTTTGCTTTTTGATTAGGAATGGAACTAGGAATCAATAAACTATGCTGCATGCCAAAGTTATTTTGATTGAACATATCACACTGCATGCCAAAGTTATTTTGATTGAACATATCACACTGCATGCAGTATTTTTCGTAGTTCTGATTGTTATAATTTTTCAGATTAAAGCTCTTCATCTTTATGACTGCTTGAGGGCCAATAAATCAACATCAGCATGGGGTGTTGAGGCTCGCGTTCCCTTTTTGGATAAAGAATTCATCAACATTGCAATGAGCATAGACCCTGAGTGGAAAATGGTAAAAGACCTTTCCCCTCTTTTATTCTCCTTGTTTCATTATTTGATACAGGTATATGTGGTCCCTCACATAGAAAAATAACCGAAGCAAACATATCCCAGCGCTGCATGAGGAGATTGCTGAACAAAAGCTGATAACCGATCTATTTCATGTTAATGCTTCTATACAAATCTGCTGTGTTTGCTTCTTTCTCCTTCTATTGTTCTCTTCTTTCTCCTTCTATTGTTCTGTATTTGACTGTTCAATGAGCCATAGATTGTGTAGTTTTAAATATGAGGCATGCTTCCCAGCATATGGTTATTTCAATGCCATCACCTGCTACAAAACATAGAATTGCAGTAGTTGTTTAAGGCCTTTAGGCACATTTTAATGTTATGAAGGTATTGTCTGGTGATTTCTGTTGGGATAAGATTGCTGATGAAAACTACTAATTATTAAGATTAGAATCTAATTATTTGCTTTCATCCTTGCAGATCAGGCCTGATCTTGGAAGGATTGAGAAGTGGGTCTTACGTAATGCTTTTGATGATGAGAAGAATCCATACCTGCCAAAGGTGTTTTTTTTTTTTAAAAAAAAAAATATTATAGTTAGCCTTCTGCTGCTCGATCCCTCACCATGAAATTTATTTTTGAAATGTTTCCCTTTCCACTTGGTTTAGCACATATTGTACAGGCAGAAGGAGCAGTTCAGTGATGGAGTTGGGTACAGTTGGATTGATGGCTTGAAGGATCATGCAAGCAAACAAGTATGTATACTTTGAATTGTTAGGGGCTTTTGTTTCGGACTCTACATCTCAGCCTGTTTTTTTATTTTAAGACAACCCAGGAAATGGATGGTTTTCTTATAATTTATGATTTCAGTGATTTCTCTGTTTTATTTTCTAAGAGAAATCCAGCTAGCTATAGATTGAAAAACTTTTGCTGTAGTGAATTCTTCATTTATTACCTTAGGTGGATATGAACAACTTTTAGCCTCTGTTATAACTGGGCAGGTCACAGATTCGATGTTGATGAATGCAAGCTTCGTTTATCCAGAAAATACTCCCACAACGAAAGAGGCATATTACTACAGAACCATCTTTGAGAAATTCTTTCCAAAGGTGCAATTTTTTTTTTCTGGTACCAGAGCTTTTATTCCCCAAGTTTCTCTGCAATATAGAGGAGCAGGGCTCATTTACCTGGTTGCTGCCTATATGAACGCTTTGTTCCTTTTGTCCAGCTGTTGCGCTATTGTTAATTAATTTCCATTTCTGAACAGAATTCCGCAAGGTCAACAGTTCCTGGAGGTCCAAGTGTGGCTTGCAGTACTGCAAAAGCAGTGGAATGGGATGCTGCTTGGTCAAAAAATCTCGACCCTTCAGGCCGTGCTGCCCTTGGTGTCCATGCAGCTGCGTACGAGGAAACAGTAGACACCAAGGCCGCCAATCTGAAAAATGGCCCCCCCCAGAAACCACAAGGCATGCTAGAGAAAACCGCAGCAGTTGCTTGATTGAAGACGACGCAGCAGTTTTGCTTGGCACGTATTTGAGGGGGGGACTGCTGGTGACAATGGGAGGAAGGTACGTGGTTTCTTGAACAGGATGATATTGTGCCACGCGAGTCTGTGTCTTTTTTCATTATATTCTTTTCTCTAGTAAAGCCTTCAACTAATTTATGTAGCATTGACATGCATTTCTGATTTCGTTACAGATTCTGGATCAAAAGCTTGCGCGGAAGCTCTTGGAAGAATAGCTAGCTGTCTGTCCATATTAGAATTAATGGTCGTTTTCGTTCACTTTAATAGTTGTTAAGGTACACGCAGTCTATCTCGTGATCTGTGCCCCTGTCCTGTGTTTTCCTAGGTTTGCTGTGCTAGTGAGTTTTGTGCATTCGAATGATACCAAATTTATTTAATATTGGCACCCTTTATCCATATCCTATGACCTGAAATGGTTTTTCTTGTTCTTGTCTTTCCAGCTATCTTATTACTATGATAAGAATTAACAAATAATCCAACACATAAACCTTGTTTCTAAATTATTGGATTTTTTTGAAGATCATCACTACTTAAAATTGAATAATATTCAATTTTAATAAATAATATCTTCTATGAAAACATTTTACCGAAAAAGCAGAAGCCCTTGAAGCCAATCAAAGGAACAGATCCAGCATTGTGTCTGGCAAATTTATTTAGCCACGCAGTAATGATCAGTAGCAACATGAAATTTGCCCCTTTAGAATTTAGAAAGGCGTGCTTTAGCAGGTCAAATGTTACTTCCAATTGGAAACCTTCTCTTCTCAAGGCCAAGGGAATCACGTGTTTATTTTCCAGGCACAATCAAAAACTTTTTTTTCCGTTGCTTGATGCGTAATAGGCTCCTCCGTTTTACCTGCTTATGAATGGACCAAAACTTCCACCTTAGCAGGTTGTATGCAGGCAGAATTTTCTACCCGGGAAAGTTTTGCTATGATATTTGTTCATAAAAATTGGTAGAAAAATAGAAAAATATTTATAAAAAATAAAGCTATTTAGTTAAAGGGTCAAGTCATCACCTTTGCAGCCTTGTTTGCCTGGGCACATTGCACAAATACACTCTGATAGAGAGAGTGATGTATCAGTATTCAAAGCTAGTAAAATCATACATAACACTCCTCGTCTCAAGGTCGAACATCTATGTACAAAGTTTGATTGTAAATGCTATTTTCACATGTACCCACTTCCATATGATATGTGCAACAGATTGGCATTCAGCATCATTCAGTGGTATCAAAGGAACCACTCGATCCATGTCATAGTGAATTGAGCCCCGTCCTGTTCTTTAATATTCAGAACCGACAAATCCCAGGAGCCTCGGTTCTGCTTAGATCAAGTATTTCTTCATACTGTGAACCATGAACAAAGCCCCATAACTGCAGGGAAAGGAAAACACAGTGACTTCTGTCGGTTATCTTCTAACCGTCTTAAAAGGCATTTGACCCTGTGGAGTTGGTGAACCACAGGAGATTGCGTGCTGCGTGTGTGGGCGCGTGTGAGAGAGAGTGAAGGAGAAAGGGCGAGGCTCCATGCACACCTCAACTTCCTTGACTTCAAAGGCTTCAGAGTGTGCAAGACAAGGGTTCCCATACGTTTCCGAGACCGAACTTGATCCATTTAATCTTTGCATGGAACCAACAAAAAAAATTATATCCTGTACATAATCATGTGTACTGTTCTCCATGATTTGATTGTAGGAAACAGATATATAACTCATATCACACGTACTTGCAGAATAAATACATAAAAAAACAGAGAAGCAAAGGTAGGACTTACAGATCACTGTCCAAGTAAAGTGCAAAGTGGCCACCTCCACCAATTGCAAGAAAGGCGGTGGAGCACAAAGTGAAATAACGATTAGCACCTGCTTTAACATAGATGTTAGTGCACAGATTGATTTTAATGAAAAATAAATAGGTTTGAATAGATGTTAAACTGAAGCGCAGTATGCTTCGAGAAAACACCTTTCTGGAATGGGCACGCATCAAGCAATTTGACATGATTTTGAGATTGGAATTCATAGTTTAGGCAAGAGTTCCAAAAATTTACATCTCCAAGCATTTCAAAGCTTCATGAGGAAAATACTGAGAACAACAGTTTGGAACAAAAGGGGTTTTAGCATGTCAAAGTCCTTGCATAAAAAGACCAGTACATTTTATGTCGAAATTAATGAGTTCACTTTTCTCATGGCCACGTGGATGTACCAGGTTAATAGCAATATGCACGTAGCATTTGCTTGCAGCTGTGCGCTGCGATTACTTCATATAAAAGTCAATGAACATGAATCGCACTATACATAATGCAGTTTTTTCTTATCCTCAGTTACAAATTCTGTAAACAAACTTTGTTCAGGAAAGCAAAATGCACCGCAGAATAAGAAATCATAACATTTATGTCTAAGCTGCTACCAATTTTCTTGTGGTTCCAGGTGAACAACATCATTTTGATTAACAATTTTTAATCCATTACCACAGGACATATTTGCACATGGACGTCCGAAAAACACCCATAAGTAACGGAATAATGCTTTGACACGTGAACAAAACAAGCCATATGCTTCCAACGGTAAAAAAGTAGATTAGAATCAAGAGTTGTTGCCGAAAGGCCGAGAACGAGATACCTGTGGGATGGAATATGACAGGATAACCAGGTGTATTTGTAAAAACAAATGTACTATTTGATCCCTGTTCAAACTTGTAGGTCAGCACAACACAAAAGAAATTACTATCTATATGAATTAATAAGTTTGTATCTACCTGATATTTCTTGTTGGTTGGCCTCAGGGGAGCTTCAACCAGGCCACCAAATACTGCCCCTTTGCGATCTCCAACAGCCTGGGAGAAAATTAGCATGGTGAGATACGTGGAGCAACTCCAGATCGAAAGCCCACATGCATGCCAGGTAACTTTTGTGCACAGTTCATAGTCATCTGGTTGGATCTAGCCATTCATTTTCCAAATAAACACCAGCCATAAGGTAAAACAGATTCACCACATCTTCTTGATTATTATGCTCACGGGAGAATTATCTAGAGAGGAGATTCCTTGGGAACCTTGAGTAATCATTCAACTTTTTTCTGTTATTTTATAATGTGAATTATGTGCAATGTAACAGTAGAATACATTACACCCATATATGCATGAGAATTCAATTTTGACGATGATTCAAATATATGTGTGTGGAATCACAGTTTTCCACTTGCAAAATAGCCTCCAGGGGACAAATCTAAACGAAATACAGACTAAAAGAATTGCCCTTAGCCCAAAATAAATCAGCATTACCAACAGACAAGGTCCAGGCCAAAGCATGCTTCTTCTATACAAGGTTGAAAGTGATATCCCATGCCTCCATGTACTGCAACACCAGGGAAAGAAAAGGCCAAGGAAGGACTACTGTTTTATTACTTAGCTATCAATAGCATTGCTCTATATAATTGAAAATCCAAAACTTTTTGAAATCCATAATCTTATACCTGTACAGCAATAACCATTTCCTCCCTTGGACAAGCGCTGGAAGAGAATCATAAAGGGTGCCCCTTGTTTTCTCTGAAAGAAGCAATGAAGGTTCAGAAATGTCCGGAAGATCTCCCAAAGCAACAGGCTCTTTCATGTTCTGTTTCAGCATACTTTTCATCTCAACTTTTGCACTATCATCAGCGCCAGAAATTTTCAAGTCTGAATTTTCCTCGTGTTCTTGACTTTGATACCTGCCAATTCTAGTAGCTTCGTAAATAGCTCTAAGAGATTGTTTGGCCCTTGAATGTGATCCCTTTTTTGTGCCACTCTCTTTTGCTACATTCCCAGATAACTGGCCATCCATTTGATCTGAATTATCATTTTGCTTATCCAATTTTGCATTATTTCCAGACTCTGAAGATGATAACAAGGAGAATAGGAATGCGGTGAATGATGAAGTATCAGGCTCTTCAGCTAAGTGCCCTGTGTACTCTTCAGCAGTGGGCTCTAGCTGACTCGTTTTTGATTCACTGGCATCTTCCTACCGAAACAGCAAGGGCATAAGTACAGCTTTGGAAACCGTTTCAGAGTCCAAACATAACATTGCTATGTTATCGAGTACCAATTGGGATAAGACTTAAAGCATGTCATCTATCTATCATCAGGTTTCATTTTAGTCATGGTTTCTATCACCAGCCACCCTTAGAATTTTCAGTGAAGTTTCTTTTCTGCTCCGTTAGCTAAAACAAGCAGGAAGAAACAGAATCTGATTCTCCAAAATCCCATAAGAAACCACGGCAGAGAACAATGAGTTTCCACGGTCAAAACTCTAGCTAAAAAAAGTCCAATCACAGTAATAACCAAATATCCAACCAACCTCTATAGGCAAATGATTACAGCATAGAGTTCGAACATATCATAGTTAAATTAAGCTGCTGAACGCAGTAATCAAAAAACATCACTTTGGTAAGATTATCAACTATTCATTGTTAAGATTATCAACTATCCATCGATTAATTCATTTCAGTCTTGGTTAAAAAAAATAACTTTCACTTTCCAAGGGACTTCCTTTTCTCTTCTGTTAACTAAAAAACCAAGAAGACAACAAACAGATAATTTCACAAACCCTTCAAGTTAAACCCCAATAGTAAAATGCATCTGGTAAAAAATATTTCAATTACAGTAATTCTTGTAAATTAATAACCATAACCCAATTTATTTGAAAAAATAACTCACAAAAGAACAAAAAGGCAGATTTAAACCCAAAACATGAAACGGTGTATATACATGTGTGTGTGTGTAAGGCAACTTGATCATAAGTATCAAACTTTAAACCCAAAACATGAAGAAAGAAAACAATGAGAGATGGGCTTACAGGAAGTGGATGAGGGCGAGGAGTTGGATGTTTGGATGGTTTAACAGAGATAGGGTTAAGGATGACAGTGGTGAGATCAGACACAAAGGGCACTGATTTGCTCCTTAACGACTTTTGCTATTTTCCCAGGCTTTTTTCCTTAAAAAAGAACAAAATGGGTAGAATGGGTTTCCACCACACAAAATATAGACTCAATGTTTGATAAATAATGCTAAAGTAGATTCTGTTTACATATTATCCCTTTCATATTCTCATGGCAATGGCATCCCAACTTTTCTTTCCTTTATGGGTTCAGCGATAGATGCACGTAGAAAAGGCCTTGCCTTTTCTCTATCTATACATAGAACCAGGCAGGAGAGATTTCTTGCAAAAAACGGAGAAGGAAGGGAGAAGAGCGTTCTCAAAGTCTTGTCTTAAGGTTTTCCTGCTAAAAAACTGGTGATGATAACTGATGGCGTAACACCTACTACTCCTGGGAGCTGGGACTATGCTTTGACGCTAATTTATTGTTATACAAGGTATTACGTCAACATGAGCACAAGGACTCCATGGCCCAATGGATAAGGTGCTGGTCTACGGAACCAGAGATTCTGGGTTCGATCCCCAGTGGAGTCGTCTGTTCATTTTCAGCGTTATTTTTCTTTTCCCCTTTCCCATTACCTCCCTTACACTTATTTTAAAGAACGTTGTCTAGTTCGAACCTTCTCATGTCTGGTTCGAACCTTCTCATGTCTAACTGCTCAGTGAGCAAAGATCGAAGAGAATTTTACTGCTGATGCTGAGTGTTCTAGGTGGGTTAGAAACTTGTAGTCAAGCTCTCAGAGATTATTTCTGGGCAAGTTCTGTTTGGTCTCGATTTGCTCCACCGGAAAAGGAGACTCTTTTTTACAGTAGCTTCCAAGAGTTGATTCACTTGGATCTGATAAGATCCGATGTTTTTCAAGGGACGTGGTGGCTTGTCCTTTTTTACGATGTTAGAATGGATGTGATGAAACGAACAACACTTTGACTTATAAAAAGAAATTAAGAAATAAATAAACAAAAGAAAACGAGTAGCCGAGTAAACGACTCCCTTTTTTTTTTGCCCCACCGTCCATTGAATCGGCAAACAAATTCAGTACAACCACTCCTGCGATAAAGTGGGCAGGCTAATAACTTTTATTAATTAATTTCAAGATAGTTTGAGGCATATGAAATTAGGCAAAGTGGAATGTTATATGACGACGAGATACTTTACATTTTATAATGGTGTCCATTGTAAGTATTAAGCAAGATAAACTAAAAAAATAAAGATTTGGTCTGATCCCTTCTCTCATCAAGTTATCTTCTCTCGTCCAAAACACAGTACATCACGGGGGAGGAAAGGACAACATCTTGCAAGAAATGATGAAATTGAAAGCTTGTTTGGGGTTGGGGATGAATTAGGATAAAATTGAAAGCAGTTTGTAGTTTGGGGTGAAATTGATAAGGCGGCTTTACAATTTGTTCATGATAATTGCACGACTCCAGCTAATGTCATCATGACGTGACCCAAGTCATTATTGTCTTTGTCGATGGTAAACTACTGAAAAGCAAGATAACGATGAGCGGGAATTTCGATTATTTTTTTATAATATCGCATTTTTGGTAATGAAAATTTTTTTAATTAATTTTCTTTCCTTTACATGCGCTATAAAACAAGCCCTGAGATCTCAATATCAGCCATCGTTTCCGATTCTTGGCAAACACAAAAACAAAGAGAGAAAACAGAGTGAAGGGTGAAAACAATGGCGTCCCTTAAAGTTCCTGCTTCTGTTCCTCCTCCTCAAGAGGATGCTGAGCAACTTAATAAAGCTTTTAAAGGTCTCCCCATTTATATGTCTTCTTTAAAGATTCATCACTCTTTTTAATACTTTGTGTTTGATCATGTTGGTTGTTTTGATATTCTTTGTTCGGATTTGAGTGCGGGTTCCTCTGACGGGCCATGAGATGCTGATCATAATGTAAACTAGCTTTCTTTATTACATAATTTGGTAATCTGTGGTTAAAACTGTAGATTTCGATCCCTTTTCTGAAGAAAGGGTTGATTGACTTTTTGAGTCAAACATGAAATGGGTGGTATTTGATCTTGCAGATATTTTGTCCAGTGTCTGATCTCTATCCTGATCTCCATTTTAAGTTCTTCTGTTCTGCAGAAATGACAGCTAGATTATTTTATGTGGAATAACATTAATCGTGTTTGGTAAAGTTTTTATCTTTATTACATTTCTAGCTACTTTCTTAAGTTTTAAATCTCTATACACGTTGTTAAGCCCACAATCTTGATGTCGAGAGCCGACCAGTTACCGTAAAAGATAATGGAATCTTTGCAAATTATCTGATGTTGATGTTGTAATCAGGACATAAAAAACAGATCTTTATCCGTTTTTCCCTGAGGGATTGTCCTCGCCTTGTCCTAAATCTAACCGGTCTCAATTTTTCTTTTTTGGTTTGCAGGATGGGGTACAAATGAGGGATTGATTATCTCCATCTTGGCTCACAGGAATGCTGCACAACGCAACCTAATCCGACAGGTTTATGCTGAAGCTTATGGGCAAGATCTCCTTAAAGATTTGGACAAGGAACTGTCTAATGACTTCGAGGTCTGTCTGATGCATCTTATGTTAGTTTCAATTACTGCTATACTTCCTCTTTAGCAAAATTATTTTTTCTAAGGCTTTTGTTGTCAGACCCTTTTTCTCTTTTGCGGCAACAATGGATAGTATTGCGTTGACATGGAAATTGCTAAAAAAAACTTTTTCCCCAAACTTTGTTTACATCAAACAGAGGGTCGTATTGGTGTGGACACTGGATCCTGCTGAGCGTGATGCATATTTGGCTAATGAAGCCACAAAGAGGTTCACTTCAAGCAACTGGGTTTTAATGGAAATAGCTTGTTCTAGGTCTTCACATGACCTTTTTAAGGTGAGGCAAGCATATCATGCTCGTTACAAGAAATCTCTCGAGGAAGATGTTGCGTATCACACAACTGGAGATTTCCGCAAGGTAATGTCAGGGAGATCTTAGCTCATGACAATTGTACTAGTTCGAATCAAATCTGTATGAGCAATTCATTTTTCTTGCCCTGGAATTCAGATGTACTCTTTACATAAATCTTGAGTTTTGATTGATCTCCTCTTAAGCTTATGTACTTCATTAGCGATATCAATTCTGAATTGGTTAGTTCTGTGTTTATAATTGCTATGAGCAGCTGTTGGTTCCCCTTGTAAGTGCATTCCGATATGAGGGAGAAGAGGTGAACACGATGTTGGCAAAATCAGAGGCTAAGATACTTCACGAGAAGATCTCAGATAAAGCTTACAGTGATGATGAAATCATCAGGATTCTGACTACAAGGAGCAAGGCACAGCTTAATGCAACCCTTAATCACTACAACAATGCATTTGGAAATGCCATCAACAAGGTATTGTGATCTAATTCGACTTCTATCAGTTATTCTCTGTCACCATTCTCGATGCAGCATTCGAGTTAGTTGATTATGATTTCAATTTTTATTCAAGGGGCAGATAACAATTAAATTTGCAATGAAATACCGAATATCTATCACAAGCCAGGGTTTTTATTAGCTCTTGAAGTAATAAATTTTCTAAACGTATTCTAGAAATCTGCTTCACTTTGAACTGACAATGGCAAATCTGGTTGCAGAACTTGAAGGAAGATGCCGATAATGAGTTCCTCAAGTTACTGAGAGCAACAATCAAGTGCCTGACCTACCCTGAAAAATACTTTGAGAAGCTCCTCCGGCTGGCCATCAAGAAGATAGGGACAGATGAATGGGCTCTTACTAGAGTTGTAGCCACCAGGGCAGAGGTTGACATGGAACGTATCAAGGAGGAATACCGTCGCCGAAACAGTGTTACTCTCGATCATGACATTGCTGGAGAGACTGCTGGAGATTATGAGCGAATGCTTCTTGCCTTGATTGGCCATGGAGATGCTTGAGCCATTTCTCGTGGACGCGGAAGAGTTGTGCTTTGTTTGAAATGTTGTTTGTGTTGCTTTTGCCGGAGACTATCTTCCTGACGTGAGCTATATCATCTTTACTTCTTTGTTTTGCATCTCTGAGCTTAATAAATCTTTGAAATGGACCAAGTTGGTGTTTCTATCCTGATATACGAGTGTTAATCGCTGCTTTCATATATGGTCGTCCGCCCATGGATGACACTTTGGTTCTTAAAACTGTGCTCCTTGCAAACGATTTAATTAAGGAGAAATTATATATTAAATACAATGTAGATTGGTCCAAATTACGATTACCTTTATAATTTAGAAAAAAACAATTGGTTGAAATTGAGACTTAAAGCCTGAATTTACACTAATCAGGGTAAGTAGACTCATCATAGTACAAGATAGAGCATAGAAATTATAGGTCACTAAAAATTCTCAAATATGATAAAATTATCTTTTTTATATATTAAATTAAAATAATAATTAAACAGCATGTCTACTCTTCAAGTGAATATCTCTTTTAACATACCATTTTTCTCTTCTCTTTGTTCTTCTTCTAAACACAAACCACCAAGTCCATCACAAAATCTTATAGAAGGAAAAGTTGAGAGATTTGTGGAAAATCCAAAAATACTTATTGGTACAAAGTCAATGCTAAATTTATTTGATCAACACACGTATACTCTTGATAGAAGAAGCCACCTTAATTTGGGGAAGAACTCTTAGAATTGCAGCCAAAACTTCTCACTGAATCAACTCATTGAGTTCACTCTATCTGAGTTTGCTTAGCTTTTAAGAGTCCCTTCTCTTAGATGTGTTTTGAAAAATAACAAGGTTTGGCAAAACTATTGGGAGAATGACATGTTGAGAAAATATTTTAAAAATAGCACGTATTTAAAACAATTACATCTTTAAATATTGTTTTTGTACTCTATTGCTATCCAATATGAGTTTGTCACGTCTCAAAATATATCTTTGCAAATTAATTAGTTTAAACAACAATCATTTTAAAATTTTATAAAGAGCTAAAAGATGAGATTCAAGATCCAGTGACCAAAAAAGAAGAGTTTCCTGCAATTTAAATGTTATATATTTGTTGTCAAACTTTTAAAAAATAGGGTTATTTTTTTATTTTAGTCTCTCGCGCAACCTCTATTTTAATTTTATTTTTTAAAATGCTTAATATAATTTTTTGAATTGAATATTTTTATTTCTAATTTCATTCCCAACTTCTTTTTATTTTTTGTGCTGAAGGTTAAAAAGTATTACACTGATTCATTACCCAGAAAGGCACAATCATATGGGGATAACATAAAGATTCAGAATCCTCTCATCATGCAGCTTGATAGGTGCACACTCATACTAACACGATGCTGCTCTCGCCGCCTGGGGGCTTGCGGACACCACCAAGATAATCTCTGGATGCTGTTTTTCCATCAGCAAAAATGTCATTGCCACTCACTTCTCTCAGTTTCGCCGTGCTCAGCGGTTTTTCAGCGGATCCAGGAGGAACATCTCCCTTGAAAATATCATTTCCGGTCAGCTCATGAAACTTCTGGTCGTGTATTTTCTTTGCTGTCTTCATGGCTGGTTCTTCACCAAACAGGACATTACTCTGACCTCCAGCAGGCTATTGAAATTACAGTCAAAATTCAGTGGGGAATAGCTACAACCAAAGATAGTTTCGAAACTCTCTAAAAAACCACAGATAGGGAACCTAGTCATTGGGATAAGAGTTTAGAAGCCCACGTTCCTTCCAACATGGTGCTTGAAGATGATTGGACTATTGAGATGAACATATTCATATCTACGGTTTGAAGAAGACTATATTCATGTTTTGTTGGTCAACAGATCACAAAAAAGCAGACCGGAGATACGAATAGATAAAACATAGAGCAACTTAGCATCCAATAGATTTCGTGCCAGAACAAAAACTCTAGAAATGACAAACATAGAAAATCTTCTACGGTATAAGAGCACTTAAAACGATGGTGGGAAACTCTTGCAGCATTTAACAAGAATGAGATAACTGAGCTGCGCTTTCTATTGACATTTTGCATTTTACTAGTTCGATGTTAATCAACTCATGGTAGGGAGGCTTCTATCAAGACACTATTTCTATAGATGGACCTCACTGATGGTTATGACCACTTCATAACATATGGCTCAAAGACCCCATAAAGGTAACTAACTGTACCTTCCTACTAGAAATAGAATATCAAACCATAAACAAACAAATACAGGAATTTTTTTTATCAAACACATGATGCAGAGACTCACATTTGAAACTTTGATAGGTGCGCGAATGTTTCGAGGTGCAGGTTCCCCGATGCCTTTGTTTTCTTTAGTTTCCAAGTAGTGTGCAGCAACCAGTGATCGGGGAACAATTTCATCAGGAGGGGAAAAAATGTCATGCCCACTAATCTCCTTGAATTTAGCTTTTGATATTTGCCTTTTGCTCTTCATGTCCGCATCATTTTGCATTGTCCCACTTAGCTCACGCTGCTTTGCCACTTCTGGGATAGAGGTAGGCTTCTTAAGGGAGATGCTATCGTCAGCACTAAATGATACTTGGCTTATTCCAGTCACTGCTTGCTGAAAATCCAATAATTGCACCCCAAAATTAAGGAGAATAGCCATCAATATTGATGTTTAATACACAAGTAATTACAAATGGTGATAATGAACTTTCTTAATAAAGATCACCAAATAAGTACCTGATAAACACGCACTGTGGTTTTCTTATTAGGATTAGCATCACCAGATTCAGATGCACCATCTTGGCCATTAAATATGCCACTGCCACTCATCTCCTTTAATTTATATCCGGAGCAAGGCTTTCTACTAAAAACAAAAAAAAATGAAGGGAATGATTCAGATGGCTCAGAGAAAGCACACATGAACAACTGACACTGATCTATGAAACAACCATTGTTTACAAAGTTTGAAGGTTTCTAAGTTGGAAACCCATCAGGAGCACAGGGAATATGGTTGTGCTGTATGTTAAGGCAGGTGTTTGCTTGAAAGTAAAAACTAAATCGTCTGCCAAAGAACAGACCAATCTACCTTTCTAGAATAGTAAGACCATACATAATTTGCAAATGCACAAGTGAAATCAATCATCGAATTACTTTGTAGGATTCAATTAAAACAGGTAAAAATACCAAATTGTTCGCACTGAAGAATCGCCTAAACTCAAAAGTTAATTAGTTTTAACAACGAGGAGTTCCAAATTCAAGTATCTAACAACTTGATCATATACTGATAAGGGCTCCTTGTCATATTGAAGAACCACTATACCTAAGTAGGGCTGCAAATGATCTGAGCCGTTCATGAGCTCCCGCAAAGAAATTAACTGTAACTTCCTAATAGAAGTTCACCACCAACCGTTTTCTTTTTCTATTTAGACAGAAAACAAAAAGTTTTATCATTAAAAAATTAAATCACTTGCCACATCTTTTATCACATTAACTATCCTTACAAAAAGAAACCAATCCATTTCATTAACGAAGTTTCTCTTCAAAACCCATCAATCAATCTTTTTCCTTTCTTCAAAACTTTCAATTTACTTGCTTATTATAGTCATTTACAGCCATAGAACAGAAAATGCAGCAATGATCCGATTCCAATTGAGAAAAGGGAAAAATAAGAATATAAAGAAGAAATTTTCACAAAATACTTTATGTTTAATAAAACAGAAAACTAAAAAATCTAAAAACTTAAAACACACACACTATATATATATCAGAGGAGACAAAGGGGCGATCTTTACTTCTTCACGAGACTCTCAGCTTCTTCTTGAGAAACCTGACCTCCAAACAGCACTTTACTGATTTTATCAGACGGCTGTGAAAAAATGCATCAAAAAGTCAGACACGGAGGAAAAAACTGACTACTTTATGTAATAGCAATAAAATATGTAACGTAGTACCTGGTGAGGGCGGTGGGAGGAGGCGGGAGGAGGAGAGGCAGACGGAGGAGACACCTTCCACGTCAGAAGATCGGCGGTGGAAGGTCGTGGCTTCCTCACGGCTACATTTCTCTCCATTTATTCTTGCTTTAGCTCTTTGGACGAACTGCCAGTGAGAATGAGTGTGAGTGCATGTGTCCTTATTTATGAGATACATTTCAAATTTGATTTCTTTTTCAAGTCATCCATAATTCTTTATCGGTAAATATATATCCCTGGAATTTCAAACACTTCCAGTTTGGTACCTATTTCTTAACAACTTCTCAATTTCAACCTTTCATTCTCAATTTGGTGCAATGTCAATGCCTCTAATTTAATCAAGCTAGCTGTTTGCAGCTGACAGTGAAAAGATTCTCAATTTGGCTATTTTGTTCAAGATAAATTAGTAAATGTGACTTTCTGCTTATTTAACTAATAATAGACTGATTATAAGTTGGTGATTTATAAAAGAGTAGTGTTAATTTTAGTAGATTAATTAGTTATGGGGTCAAGTACTAGTAGTACGTACTGGTTTAATTAATTAGAGAGAAATTAAAAATGATGAAATTTATATAATTCAACCACTTAGGAGAAGATTCATTTATAAGTCTAATTTTTGAACACTGCCATTAGCATCTTAGTAAATTGATATATTTTTATTTAATTTTATTTGTTGAAGTATCTTCAATTCTTAACCTATATAGACGGTGACATCTTCCAAGTTTTATTGGTGAAAGCAACATAAATTTTTTATTTAATAACATTCATTATTATTAGAAAATTAATCTTAAATATCATCCAACAACTTAAAATTTTAAATTAAAATTGTTATTTGATAAAATATCAATATTCTAATTATCAAATATATAGTCATGAGTTTTAATCTTACTATACTATTCAAATTAACAATATTTAAGTTTTAAGTTGAAGATAATTTTCAAGTTAATTTAAATGCCTAGTCTGCACAACCACTAACCATTAAATGAGTAAATATTCAGAAATATATTAAATTAAATTTTTTAACATTATCACATTAAAATATATAAAAAAAACATAATTTTATCTAAAATGTTGTTAAAAAGTTACAGGTGAGTCGTCCAAGGTTGCACCATTTGAGATCATAGTAAAAATTATATTTTAAAATATTCTTATTTGAAAAGACATCAAAATAATATTTTATATATTTATTAAATTTTATATTTTATATCAAAACAATCTAAAAATATATTATAAGTAATTCAAAGCAAAAACAGCTTATTTTTTTTATAAAACAAACACTACTAGTACTATGTGGTCGAGAACAAAGAATTATTTTGCACCTAGAAACATTGATCTCCCATATAAATTATTTTATTTTCCTCTTCAGCTTTGAAAAGAAAAAAGAAAATAGAAGACTTGAGCTGAATATGTTTCCTACAAGAATAACACTCCCAACGTAAGAGTCAAGATAGATAAGGAAGAGACTTGCCATTTTACAACGAAGAGATATTTTTCTACGCAGGAAAACTCTATTTCTTCTGAAGGTGGGTGAGTCAAACAAGGAGAACCCCTGGATCAAGGGACTCAATTATGGATCCCTTTTTCAACGATCCTCCTCCATCAACGCACCTACTAATTTGGTCTCTTGATCACCCTTTCTCATCGGTTTCTTGCTATGAAACATAATATATATTAAAAAAAGAAAAGAAGGTGGTGTGACTTGTGAGTGTTTGTTGGGGTTTGACCCACTTTCTTTCGTTTCAATTCAAGTCTTTGGGTCCAACATTTCATCCCATTTTAATGTTGGAACGAAAACGGATCTAACTTGAGGGATTGGTTTGACAAGGTAGAGGCCAAATGACATGTTTTCTCTATAGAAATTGTCAAATTAGTTTTCGAGTTTTGAGTTCGAGTCATAAAATACGTTTTCCAGAGAGGGATGTTTTCTCGCATCCAATTTTGTTTTTATCAAATTAGTCCATGCATATACAGCAAGTTATTTTTTTATATAAAAAAAAGTGTCAATATTAAACCAGATCCTGTATTTTCCTCTTGATGAAATTACAAATCAGTTTATCAAATGAGCACATATTTTTATACGTTTATGGACTAATTAAGTAAGCCCTACAGTGGCCAAGCATACGATGTCCGATGAAGGAGCATATCCAACATAAAGTTCCAAGACACAAGAAACATCTTACACGACGTATAATATTTGAATGGATAGATAGAAGAGTGGAGATTCAAAGTATGAAATTCTCATTTTCATGATTTAGTTCATTGAAAGTATACATAGATGACACCAAAAACGCTGTTCCTTCTAACATTTTCCAGTCCATCCAAAGTAGATGAGCTAAAAAGACTATATATATATTCTGAATTATGGATTATTGAATGTTTTGAAGTTATAAATATCAACCACTTTTAATTTTCTTGGTCAATGTTTTTCATGTAAGATACACCTATGCTCCGCATTTACTTCCCATTTCCTGGAGTAATGCAAAGCAGGCTATAATTAACCGAAAAGGGTACTGCTCAAATCTCAGACTATTCGATCAGCTCTGTGCGGCAATTACATGCGCATTGAATGTGGTGGTTGAGATATATACCAAGTCAAAAGATTGTATAAGAGGCTCGCCCCCATGAGCCATACACACATAGAAATTATGCATTACAGCATTTAGCAGTTCCTATACTGTAAAGTCTACGTTTACATACATACCAGTAGACCATAAAGAGTTTTGGTAAACAAATTAAACCCTTCTTTGAAGAGTCCGATAAATTTAATGTCAAACTTGATCATGCATATACATACATCCATGACTATAATGCATGACAAAATTTCTACATGAACAATCATGAAAAAGGAAGTAAAAAGAGATATAGGCACCAACTAACGAGTGGGTACTTAATTTGCCAACCATTGGTGCTTACAGTGCTTCCAAAGCAACCACTAGGGCAAAAATATCATAATCTTCACATCTGCACCCGCTATCCTTGCAACAACCACGTCCCTTCAACCTGCCGTTTCTCCTGTTCTTCTTTGCCATCTCTGCCATTTCTGGAACTCTAGCTCTCATTGCTATTTGCACTGAAGGAGGCTTGACGTCATCAGGGACACTGCCCTTCTTCGGAACCAACATTACCCACTTTTCCATTTCCAAATTTGGTGATTCAAGAACTGTTTTCCATGGAACCTCGGCTCTACCAAGGAGTTGTGACCCTCCTATTTTAGCAAGGATTGGATTTGTGTTTCTCCATCTGAGCTCGAAAACTACAGTTTCTTGCTTTAGGTTGTTGATGGAATCGTCAGTGCCTAAACACTCCAATGAGAAGGACTCATTCCAAAAGAGGTTGGACTTTGAGGAGATTTCTCGGCTGTTCAGTTGGATTCTCTTGTTCTTTCCTGCAGAGAGATAGTATCTAACGAAAAGGCTCCCATGGGACCTGAATTCTATATTTTTTGCTTGAAAGATTTCTATCTCAATGCTAAGACAAGTACCCATCATGATACCTTCGGCGGCAGCACCCATTTTAGAGAGAGTAATTGGTTATCTTGAGAAGAGAAGCTTTGTTTGTTTTCGATATCTTTGGTGAGGGGAAGTTATGGATTATGGAGTGGTATATATAGATGCACGCAACAATATTGGTGGCATGGTGGCATTAGCTTTCGAGGAAGCTGCTTCCATGTGTGTATATATAAAAAAAGTGTAGTGTGGAGAATATAACCCACCACAACCCTAGGTGCAATATTTTGCAAGGGCAATTTAATGATGTCATGAAATAAGAAGTGGATCACAAGAGATTTTGTGGGAGATTACGTTGAATTTTTAAAATAAGCTCTTACGAATCATGAAGGGGTGGATATCTTAATTTGACCCTTCCAAGTACAACAGCATTGGGTTGCAGTATACAGTTCTGTCATTCATGAGATACCTAGGTGGGTTCAAGATTCTGTATATAGTTGGCAACACAAGACTATAAAATCATATAATTTTTAGAAATAATCAGAACTTTGTCATATCTGAACCTTGAATCTTTGGCTGCAAATACCCTCCCTCAATTCAAATTAAATTTTCAAGCAAGTACAGATTTTAAATAATATTTTAATCATTATAATCTCTCTTGCAACACTTGAGTGTTCAATTTTCAGCTATAAAAGAAGAAGAAGAAGAAGAAGAAGAAGAAGAAGAAGAAGAAGAGACAATTTCGGTGAGCAACTGATAATTTTAAATTAGGGCTGCTAGCTTTATGGACTACTAAGCCGAAGAACCTCTTTCTGGCACTTTTTGCACGAGTTAATATTAAAACCTTGAGCTAAATCTTCTATTAAGCTTATCGGACAGCAAGGGTTTTCGACTTTACAACTCAGAAGGTCCAACGAAAACGATGGCGTCCCTCCGATATCCTCGAAGGATGCCACTTTTATCTCCATTGCTATCATAATTGGTGTTTGCAGAGAGCTGTGAACTCTTCTTCTTTCCACCACCCTTTCCATAAAAGGGAAAGTTGACGAAGAATGATCCTAACACGTTGGCAAGCCACCAATGCCGTACGTGGGCTTATCTAATGCCTACCCGGCCAATCAAAAAACCTTCAGGCGATGTTGATCAGCTCGCTGATTTCTTGGCTGGAAATAGCGCACGAGTAGTACCGCGCTTTAGTGCCCGATGATCCGCTTTCATAATCCTAATTATTTTATCAAATCGATAAGCATACGATATTTATTGATGCTTATAAGCGCTCATATTTGTTTTTTTTTTAATTTGAAAATCATTTTAAAAAAGTTCTTTTTCTCTATTTCAAAATAAAGTTTTCATTTTGATTTGCTAATATACATGCGACAAATTTTGCACAGAACAAGAGCACCTCTCTCTGTCTCTATGACAACTGACAAGTGAGCTTAAATGTGATGCACTTTTAAATTCAATGGAAGTAAAACTGCAGACAGAATATGGGTAAGACTTTCCTTGGGATTTTATTCACGGACCAACTTTAATAATATAGGCATTCAATTCTTACAGCATAAACGCGTAACGAATTTCAATTAATAGCCCAAAAAATTAGCTTGTAAAACTAAAAAAGGTCTGTACATAGAGATTTCTCTGTACTATATGATTTCAGACTTGATTTCTAACAGTTTCTCCAATAACCTCCTTGAGTGATTGACTTCTCTTTGTGAGCCCTGTTGATGCTTTGAGCAGAATAACCCGTAAAATGATCAAGATTATCATCAAATCTTCAAGGGAAAATAAAAACATGGCATCTCCTCTTTGCCGGATTCATTATTCCGAGTTTATACGACCACGACTTGAGATGCACCGAAATTAATTGACTCCACTGATTGCCCAAATGACTCCGTTCCTCTACACCTCTGTCTATGAGATCTGAGCCCATCTCACATGCTCCCGGTACACAATGGCAGATGCTATTATCAACTCATTGCTTGATTGCGCGAAGCTCCCAGTGGCCCTCGCCATCAATAAGACGTAGTTCCAGGGAGTGGAATGGTATGAGAGCAGGACGCTATCACATATGAGAGCAATATCAGTGAAGGAAAAGCAGTAGTCTGATTAGAAGAATACAGCACGCTAGCTAGGGCAGCTACTTTGTGTGAGAAACAAATCACATTGAAGGATATCGGTTGTTGTCAGATTAAACAAGATGTTTTGACCCAACTGGATGCAACTGATAACTCGCGAAAAAAACAGTAACAGTGCTCTCGAGCAGACCAATTATACAGTAAGTAATTACACCAATTATCAAAGCACCACTTACCTGAGAGGAGGTAACAAATGTGATGCCCATATCACTAGCAAGCCTATAAAGTTGCTCCTCAACATCAACACTTGTCGCACTGCCACCAAAAGCACATAAAAGGAAAATTAAGATACTAAAAGGCAACTGATAATATTTATTTAAGGCTTAACACGAGCTAAGTTTGATGACATACTTGGTGCACTCATCAAGGATGGCAAATTTAGGCTTGTGAAAGAACAGGCGGGCCTAGAAAAAAAAAAGTAATTGTGTCAGACAGTTAAAGATCCAGTAGAAAAATCCTGAGATCTGTTATTCAAACAAACTAAATTTGAACTTGATTAGCTTCCTCACCATGCCTAATCTCTGTTGTTCTCCAAGAGAGAGAGTGTCTTCCCAATTCATATTTGCATCCCAGCCGCCTTCTCTCTCCAAGAGATAATTTAGCCTTACATTTTCCAGAATATTTTTCAAACACGAGTCCAGAATGTTTGTTATTTCGGTGGATAGCTTACCTGAATTTTTGCCCAGTTATAATCCCCCAGGAAAACAATTGATTAACAATGTCAGAAATCCAGAAAATTGAAATAATTGTTAATTTGTTACAATAGATCATGAAAGGCAAACCCTTTCTGCTGCAAGACTATTGGAAAACCAGTAGAGAATCTAAAATCACCTAATTCTACCATTCAACTTTAATCACTGTCTAGATGTCATCAGATGAATATAGCAGGGAGTCCTAGAGAACAAAAAGCTTTAGATCAATATCTCAAAAGTTCCACATCATTTTAAGTGCAAGGATTCAGTAACAGTTGTATTTACTATATACAATAATACCTTCAAGTTCAGGATAGCTTAGGATGCATTCCCTCTCAATCTCTTAAGAAAATTTATCAACATATCAAAAAACTACTAGCTAGAAATGTCAGACTTTGCATAGTTTCAGCCAGCCAGTAGCAACCAAAATAGAAAAAAAAAAGCAAGAAGAAAAAAGTTTTTAATAAAAAGGCCTTTCTTTTAACTAATTCAAGTAGAGTTTCAAAAGCTGATATTGGAACATCTATTTCTCTGTCCTTTTCCATTCTTTGGGAATATTAATAAAGCTTGAATTCATCTTTCATAAGAAATTGGATAGTTAAAATTGAGACAGAAGGATGCCTCGATATACTCATATGTAATGCTAAAGGTGCTAGCCATGAATGAAATGGATTCGACAGAGATGGATAACAGATGCAATGTACATATTCAACTTAACATGTACATAGAGGAGACATGAAAATAGAAACTTGAAAGTAAATCAAGGAAATGGAATTTGTGCAAGTATGTTACCTTTTTCATACAAATGTAGAGCCATGACTTCTGCTTCATCACGAGAGAAAGGATAGATAATTTGATCTCTCAAGGTTCCCAGGCTTGTATATGGTCGTTGAGGAACATAGAAGACAGCACAGCCTGATCCAGTCTCTTTACTAATACATTGCAATGGTTTAGCAATTCTTCCACTTGCAATGGGCCAAAGACCTCTGAGGACTCTAAAAACAGAGCTTTTCCCACTCCCGTTTGGACCTTAATAGTTTGACATGCACATCAGGTGTGCAATTGAAATAACAATAGCCTGTTTGATAATATAACAGTATAACAAGGTACATAAGAAATCACTAACCAGTAAGAAGCAGGCTTTTTCTTTGTTCTATGTCAAATGTCAACTGCCTCGCCAACAATTTCTGTGCTGGAGTGATGATATCGACCTCCATAAAGGAAATGACATCTTTGGAGTAAAGTTCACTGTTCTTAGATGCAGATAGTTTACTATTCAAAGAATCCCCTGGGAAGGCAAAAACTTTATAAGGAAACTATAAGAGTAAATGTAGACCCTTTACGAAATAGAACCAAACAAAAACCTAGCAATGGTAATGGAATCTTCACAGCAGCAATAGTTATTTGCATAACATAGAGAGAGAAATAAGCTTGGTACTGGAAGAACCATCATATTGGAAGAACTGAGAGAGAGAGAGAGAGAGAGAGATTCAAATGTTTTCTGATGAGATGACATTTTACAAGCAAATCCCAGCTCAATCCCACAGTATCCAGATTTATCTTCTTCAGAGACACGTAAAAGAACTTTGATTTGCTTTATCTCAAACAAGTTTGTTTCTTCTCCTTTATGGTTTAGGCTTCCAGATTGCTATTGGTGACTACTACTGGCCATTTATGAAATATGAACAACAACAATTTTAACAACAATTACTTTTTAGTGACCACCATCTTTACAGAAATGTCCTCATGCAGGCTCGAACTCTGGCAAGAATTATCCTTCTAGATAGGATTTTGTGCGACCAGAGCACCACTTGAGAAGCACACAAGTATACATCTCAAAGACATAAGGCAGATCTCTAAAACTTTAAGAACGTAGTGCTTAAAGTCCCCAAGAAAGATAAGCTAGATAAAACTAATTGCTTCTGTTGTGGCGCTTAAAGTGTGCTTGAATAGGCCCAAACATTTGGGAGGGTGGAAAGGATTGAAGTACATGAGCAAATACATTAATGTTACATGCAATTCTATGTATTAGAAGTCAAATGAGATTAAAATACTTTTGAAATCAGCAGTACAAGAACCAAATTAAACCATTCAACCTTTTCATATGGCATCTCTTATGCAAACTTTTTAAATGGTGCCAGGACTAGAAACTCTCACTAAATCAGTTTCTTCTATGAAAAAGCAAGCATATTTGGGGAGATTTGAAATGAAGGAAAGTAGAATTGCCAAGAGGCTGGAATGGAAGACTCCAGGCAATATTCTATTTTATTTCCTTGGGAATGTCACCTTCCCTGGGCACAAGAAAATATTGTCTAGAATTGGCGCATTGTAGCAAATTAATATTCCCAGGAATATAAGTTTATAGATGATAAATATTACTTTATTCCTCCATAATTTTTCCTGTTTTTTGATTCTTTCTTCCCCAGTTTGCCAATTTCATTTAGAGTTATTAATTGAGTCTATTTTAGCAAACTCTCTTATTCAAACTATTATGTTTTGCTTGGTTCCAGGGCTAAAATTATATGCTGGACCTTTTTCCCTCAGCAAACAAGGCATGAATTTTCATATAATACTGTCAATTCTTTTTGTTGTTTTTGTAGCTCAACTCTGAGTGTGTTCTTTCCTCAGGTTGTTATGCTGTCTGCAACATGCAATTTGTCAACTTGTATGCAAAATTAAATCAAAACAAACTTTCCATATCTCTACTTCCACGCCAAAGGCACATGCAATAAGAGTACTATAGGTAGTTACATAAAGAAGGATGTACCAGACTGTGCAGCATCAAGAAGCTCTTCAAGCTCAAAAATTCTATTTATACTGCCAGAAAGCTCAGCAAACTTCTTGTGCAATTCAAGGATGTCTCCAAAGGCTAAAAAGCTTTGAGAGACAACAGATGCTAAGAACCGCAATGCATGTGCCAGTTCGCCTGAAAAAAACTAGTTAGCATAAGAGAATGAGCTAGAGATGCAACTTAAGTATTCTACTGATCTCACCTTGTGTTGAGGTTATGGCTCGATCTCCCTTGTGTTCGATGGCATACAACAAGCTCAAACCCCAAGTTACATTATGTGGGAGTTGCTTTGTCACAAAATCATCAAGTATGCCATATGACCATTTCTTTTTCAAGAGTAACATGGAATGGTCAAGGAGTTCCTTGAATCTTGACTCAATCATCTGCTCAGTTGAAAAAAGAGCAAACAATATGAATTGCGAAGGGAAAAAAAATACAATGAGTGAAGGATATTCCATGCTGCATTGCAACAGAAGTTCTGTGATACAGAAATGCAATTTATATGGAAGACAAGAAAACAAATTTACAATAAAAAATCAACTTCTCTGGATGCAAAGATAAGAGGGCAGAAATCAACAGCACCATTTTGACATGCAAAGTACACATGGTAAATCTGTTAAGAAACCATCACACCTAAAAACTTAAGCTATTGGGTGAGGCCCCAGAATATGATTTATATTATTCTCTAACACACCCTCAAGTGAAAGCCTTTTGGGATTGAAACTTGCACAAACCCACACTACACTGTGCTTGATTTTTATTAAATAGAATGGGGGTGGTGAGATTCAAACTCGTGACTGCTGGGACAATAAGGCTCTGATACCATGTTAAGGAACCATTTCACCTAAAAGCTTAAGCTATTAGGTGAGGCCCCAGAATATGATTTATATTATTCTCTAACAAAATCAGTTGCTACCTACATGAAGAGTTCAAAGCTTAGACATTCACCATACTTTGTGTTTATAAGGATACAAAATAGGCAGGGTAAAGGCGTTAGAAAAATAACCCCATTAAAAGATCATACACATGTATCTATATCCATTTGAGATATTGAATGAACCTAACTTTTCCATTTGAGATATTGAAAAGTAATAGATGCAAAAGATAGGCTTTTCAGGAAAAATACGGAGGTGATGCACCCAAATACAGAGACAAAATTTTAAAAGAAATCCTTGTGGACCAAAAGTATATATTGCTACTCCAATAATCAATTCAAGAGAATAATAATTTATCTTCTCCCTAAATGTTGTTGTATTGCAATCCTTCCAAGTAATGGAAAAATGAATAATTTGATACTCTCTTTCTCTATTCAACCCTCATTTGACCTAATGGACACCCATAGCAGCACATCAGTCTCAAACTTATAAAATTTTGGTTGTATACTCAAAAATAAAAAAGAAAAGGTAAATAGGTTTTGACACTAACTAGCCACTTATCAGCAATCTGAGAAGTTAAACCTATTTTCCATAATAAATTAGCCTGTGAACATAAATTTCAGGAAACTAGCAGACACTTAACACAAGCAAGATGACAATCAATAACATGTTGATCAGGCTTCAAAATGTTATGAAGTGTCAAAAACAACATCAGGACCCTGCTATATTAACATGAATCAGCAAATAAACTGAGAACTTAACATTTGAGAAATAAATGAAAGGCAAGTCCTATCATCTTTTTACATGACCCTAAGGTCTAACTTTCAATTTTTTCTTCCAAATGCGTTAAACTTTTTATCATATTTCCTATCAAACCCCAAAAATACATTTAAAAACTAGTTGTTTACCTTTTCTAGAAAATTCTATAACATGTACATAATTTTTTGCAATAAAATATTTTTCAGCTGAAAAAAAAATTAATGATTGCCTTGTGGATTATGAGGATTATGATGTGATTATTTTGTTATTCTTGCTGTGATCGTTTTAAACTATAAAAAAGTTTAGAGTAGCTCATTATACCAATGTCATCTTACTTTTTTATTTTTTCAAAAAACAATTACAAATATGAAAGAAAATTGTTTCAGTTTTTTATAATTACAGTTTCAATTGAGTTTGCCCAAGATCAGCAATGATGATTTGATAGAAGATTTATATTTCTATTATAAATTAATATATAATTAAAAACTTAAAAAAATCTCATAAAGGTTTCTTGAGCCAAGGAAAAAAAGAAGGAAAAACCGCTTGAATGGCCATTTTTTACAATATATGACAAGGATCATATAGGTAGTATAATCAAATATGAACTTCATTACTTAAGGATATATAAAAGTGAACTTATTGGTATTTAAAAGATACAATAGAGCTTTTTAATCTTTTACTTCATTAAAGGAACCTTCCTGTTCTTTTTCCCACCAGATTAACATACATATTTTATTTGCCCCATTACAATGATTCAAGAAGCAGCTAAATAAAAGGTACACATTCATACCAAGTAGTATGAACAATATCTATCAGTTTTGGATCAACCATGCCTCCAGTATTATGAGGCAGTATTTACCAGAAAACAAGGATTAACTCCCCCTTGCCCATTGAATACAAAATAAAAATTGCCGGTATTCTATCCATGGTTTTTGACTTTGATGACTTGACCTTTGAACCACACATTCAATTTATAGTGCATTATGCATATGTAAAGGCCAAAGCCCAAACCATTGAGAAATATTGCTCTAAAGCACCAATTGGCATTTAAACATGTGAAACAGTACACTGACAAAATAAAAGCAGCTTACAGCTTTTTCTCGTTTGCCACCTCCAAAGAAAGCAACAGATTCAGCATGCGTGCGCAATCTCTCATGCATGAACCTGAATTATTCATTGAAATGTAAGGACAGTTTTTTCACAAAAAAATGCAGCACCAACCATTGCTGTCCGTATCATCCATATTCAGATATACGCAGGTATCTTTTGGAAGGGAATAGACATGTAAAAAATACTTCAAGATCAAATGTGCAAGGCAGAAACAAGGTCTGAGATTACCTAAAGGTTCCTTCAAGTTGTTGCTCTTCACTAGCAAGATCACCAAAATCAGGAGTAACAGCCCTCAGAAAACCCAAACCAAGCAACATATAAGTATACAATATGGCAACTCCCCTCCGACCAGTTAAGAGCTTCATTCTCCAGGTGAACCTTGCAAATTCAATGAGATAAGTAATTTAAAGAGGAAGGTTTTGTGGGGGGTCAAGAACTTATGGAAGTATGAAAGTACAAATAAATCAAATAAAGTCTACACAAGTAATCACCACAGGATATCTACTAATGGCTTCACCATTCCAGTTACCAGTCCAGACAAGTCCATGGTTAACTTTTCCAGATCATTAGTTATTCTCTGATCAGCATCAATTTTTTTGCTAGACATGTGGAAAACCTACAAGTATATTTGACATGAATTAAAACTGTTAATATTAGATGCAACAAACAGCACAAGAAATACACAAGAAGCTTCAACAAATGGAAAACCAATCTGAAAAATTTGTTGCATTGAGTGAGAAAATTGCAGTATGTATCTTGGAAAAACAAAATGTTCCATTCAACACTGGCAGCTGGGTAATTATACAAGTAATTAACTTATTATACAATGCATTCTGAGCACACAAGCTCAACACACTTCAGCATTCAAATAAAAGGCCAACAACAAGGAACTAATTTAAGTATATGGGACCCAATTACCTTGTAAAATGTATTGTTTCTCAAATAGTTTTTCAGTAGATGCTGAGTCAAACGAATCCTCCATCCAAGGGCCAGCCGGGCTGTCAAGTGTCTGTGGAAAAGGAGATAATTTATAGCAAAAGTGTAGATTTCACCACTAAGTGTGCTCCAAAATGGTAAGATAAGTTCACACCCTTCTGCCCAGGACACCATAATCAAGCCTAATAATATTGGAGTGTTTGTAAATGCGGTGGCAAAAAATGTTTTCTGATAGCATCAAAATATGAAACTTTCACCCACGAATTAGGGATGAAAGATTTAGAATGACATAAGTGTTTTGTAAACCACCCCCCAAACTGATTCTTTCCCTTATAGAATGAGGAATGCAAGACAAGAACTTCCCCAAAGGTCACCCATTTTAGCTCTTTTCTAAGCACAGGAAAAGGGGAAAAATACATCAGGGCCATTCAACTTTAGTGTTTTGACTCTCTGTCTAGTAAAGATAGATCCACTCATACTGACCATGCTGGCAAGAAAAGGATAAGAAAAAACATTAAATATAAACATTTGTTTCCATGTGAAAGGTGAAAAAAATAGAGTAACAACCAAAGACTAGCAAATTCCAAGGATCGAATAGTCTAAATAAATCTAGAAGGCAGAACTCATAATACTAGATCAATGCTTTGGTTTGACTTTCTATGCAAGTCAATCAATCATCAGCAATACCTCAATGAAGGTGCAATAAAAGACGACGCAGCACTTTGAAGAACACTGACGCCTATTAATCGAACAAAAGATGCTTTGTCCTGCTCCAAAACAAACTTTACAGTTGTACCTGCAAAAATTAATGTATTCAATAACAAGAATGTTACCCCACAGAGCACCAAATGCATAAAACCACATTGGATATTACCATTCAATGAGGCAATCCGATCTGAGACAAATGTTCTTGAGATGACAAGGAAAGCAACTGCTACTAAGTGTGCCCCTTGTTTGTCAAGTATAGATGGTACCTGACACATATGTGATAAAAAGATATGTAAGGAACTAAAAGTTAAAACAAACAACAGGGGACAGATATAAGTTTTATGAGACACTTCAGATTTCACTGGAGGTCTAGCGCACACCAGCAACAATCTATGCAAGAGTGGCAGTTTGTCACAATTCATAGTCCAACAAACATTTAGGTATCATATGTTGTGCAGGGGAGGGAAAACAACACAAAACAATGATTACAGCATAACAACGGCTAAAACATGGATGAAATTGAAGGTGGAACAGGAGGATAAGAAGGTTTAGGTTCCATGAAGCAGCCTCTAAATTTCAACTTCACAAGGGAAAGCAAACAACAATTCAATTACCAGCACAAATTAACAACCTGAATCTTCTCTTCAACTAATCAAACCAATGTTCTACCTCACGTTCAGTTTAAAATCACCCAAACAAAAAATGAGAGAACTTAACAGTGAGACACTAAATTATCTATAAATAAGGTTTTCAGATTAAATTGTAATTGTCAATTAATTGAGACATGATTGCTTACCACCATCTATAGCTTTGAGGGACTTGATCAAAACTAAAAAACATTTAGAGCCAAATTGATTTTTTGAACAACGAAACTGATCATTTAAGGAATAAGTTGTTGAAATATCCAAAGTTGAGGGAATAAAATGATTTTTTCCCAAAATGGACGTGGCAAATAAAGCACCACTCAAGGAAGGCACTCTTCAGTTTTGATGACCCTATAGATGTTGTAAGACAAGTTTTGAAATCGAGACGACTAAATTAACAAATCCTCAAGCCATTACCATGTATCATTACACCAGTGATTTTGAATGGACTCACCAGTATTTTAAACATGGCAGCTACTCTCAGTGGCAATGCCCTTGGAGCCCTTTGAAGTGGTGGAACAATGGGCAATGGAACATCATAATCTGTGTTGGGTGATGCTGCTATCACTTCTGAAATATACGAGTGTGTGGCCTGGATAAATACCGCCATTGAGTTCTAAATGAAGTAAAATAAATCCAATGGGACACTATAAATATATGTCCGCCAAAAAAAAATGAGAGCACTAATAAGACCTTATCACTCGTGGAAAATGCTTTTTGAACTATCAAGGCATCATTTTTGCGTTCTGTCTCAAAATCCCCTGTGAGATCACCCCCAGCTTCAGTCAGGACTGGAGAATCCTTCCTAAAGTTCAAATGGTTTCAATTAATGCACCTATGTTTCACATGTGCAAACAAAGAAAATACCAACTTGATGTACTAACCCTTTGTAATTAACATGCCAGCCTCCTTCTCCATCCAAGGACAAAACCACATCATGAAATGCAACTAGAGCTGGACGATGAGATATGGTTATGCAAGATGTTCCCGTAGCTTGTACTTTAGCACAAAAACGTTCCTCCATATCAGTAGTCACAGCACTAGTGCATTCATCAAGAATTGCAAATTTTGGCTTATGGTAGAACAGCCTGGCCATCCCTAACCTTTGTTGCTCCCCCAGTGACAGTTCTTCGCCCCAATTAACCTCCTTCTCAGATGGATAACGGTCTAATAGATACTCAAGGTCAACCTAGAATATGAGCAGAGAAACATCACTTACACAAAAAGCATTTATAAGAAAATTATGTTTTTTACTAATGTTAAATAATTGATCACGAGGAACAAAGGGGAAAAAATGTGAAATTACATTTTTTAACAGCTCCACCATTCCACTATGGGTCAGTGGTTCGATCTCTTGGTCTGCAGTAAGAGGATAAATTAGTTGATCTCGGAGTGTGCCTACAGCAGTATATGGTCTTTGTGGAACATAGAAGATCTCCTTGTTAAGATCAGAACCGACCCCCGGTTTCACAATATGGCCAGAAACCAATGGCCATAGGCCACCTAGAACTCGGAAAAGTGAGCTCTTCCCACTACCATTTGGACCTTCAAGAGAAAATGACAATATACTTTATATAGCAGCATAAAAACAACAAACCAATGAGAACAAAGATTAAAGGGCAAGGAAATGGAGTAACAAGATCAATAAAAAGACGTTGCAGGAATGAGATGCTCGCACAAGTTCAAAGGGATACCTGTAATCAATAGATTAGATCCTGAATCAACTTTAAGAGTCAGGTCTTGAACCAAAACATTACCACTTGGGGTGACAACCTGGAAAGCATTGTTAACATTAGAACATGGAATCTTAAAAATATAGAGCAACATTGTCTGCAATCATAGTGGTTAATAAATTCCAAGTACCTTGACACCAGAAAACTCAACAAATTTGGCTTCACTGAAGTAGTTCCTACTTCCACTTCTTTGCAGTGATGATTTATCATCATTGCTCAGCTCTCTTGATACGGCTATTAATTCATGAATGCGGTCAGCATAACCACTGTGATAAAACAAACATAAAGTTATCAATGCAGACATACATGCTTGAAGCTTTTTCTGGGGAAGTAGTCAAAGAATTGGTAGGCATAGCTTTTTTAAAGAAAAAATGAAGAAATTATAATATTAATATAAAAAAAGGTCTTGTTTTAGTCCATGACTAAAAGCATCATGATGTTGGATATACCTGAGGCGATTCAGTCGTCTTGAACTTATAGAAAGAGTTCCCAGGGACTGAAATAGTGATATTATCACACTGGTATGGTATCTTAAATTGCTCAACATTTCTGCCCTTCCCAAAGTTGAAGCGTCAGGTCTAAGTTGGCCAGAAAAGAATGGCTCAATAATCAAAATAACAGCTACAGTAGCACCAAGATACTTCAATAAAAAGTCCTGAATCATTCCAAACCACCAATGGTTATGTAAGACAGTTCTCATGTGTCTAATCAGGGTCTTAAACTTTTGCTGAATATGAAATTCTTCTCTCTGTTCTCCACCATAAAATGCTATGCTCTCTGCATGGGTCCTCAAACGGGAATGTAGCTGCCTATATTCACCTTCTAACTGCTGTTCTTCAGACATTAGCTTCCCAAAAGCAGGAGAGAAGTTTCTAATCAAGGTTCCCGCTCCCAATACATAGGCCTGAACATCGCAAGTACAGTAGTGAATATAAGACATCAATCTTAATGACTTGAGAAGGCCATCATCAACAGTCATGCAAGAAGATATGTCTTCATAAAATCTATAATGCCAATAATTCCTATCTAAATATCAGAAAAAAAGTCAAATAATTACCACCATCCAAAACAAATACTTAGGGCTGGCATATGAACAAAGGCGCCAAGTATAGAGCAGACCATCAGTAACTGCAGTCAAATCATCTAGGACAAGTTCACTCAATTCTGAACAGAACCTTGGTACATCACTTGCAATTCGTTGTTCAGGGTTAGTAATCCGGCCGTCGACATGTGATATTTTATAGTACACCATGTTCTGAAACACAAAGATACGCAAATGAACAACTAAGAAAACAATGTTCAAAACTAAGCAAAGTTCAAAATATAGTCATTAGCCAGCATCTCATCAAAGATTGCCTTTGACCGCATCAAAGAGCACAATGCAAGCCGCATCTTACTTTATCAGTAAATAAATTTCAAAAATTTCCATATTCAATCCTACATTGCAAGTGCCATCATGAATGACAGAACTGCACCCCAGAAGAGGGGGGATCACAGCAACTTCAAAAGGAGACAAACTATAGCAGAGATAGATAATTGTACATTTGTACATTTCAGAGAAAAGTTAATCCTGCCCTAAAAGGAGACCATTTTACCTCAAAATAGTGTGCATGGATAACTTTCGTCAGTATTTTTCTGAAACAGAGACTTAAGGTCCCGGTTACATACTTCGAAGTAGAATGAATGGTGGATAGAAGGAAACACAGTATGATATTTTCAGATATCAGCCGGAAAAATAATGGAACACGTTGGAGAAAAGCAGCACGAAATAAAAAGCCCTGCACTTTTGCTAATCTGTTGCTCAAAGTAGTTTTCAATACCTGCACAAAGGATGTAAACACATACTTAGATAATGCCACAAAGAGCATTATTGCTCATGAAAATACTACCACGCTAAACTGAATGGTTGATAACATGTGTTTAGGGAAAACAGGTACTTGAATTAATGAATAAATATTCTATACCGAATAAACCCACAAGAGATCCATTTTGCACCCATATCAGAAATGAATAGAGTAAAGAAATTTCAAAGTAAAAGTCTCCTTTTCTTTTCCAATAGTTGAGAAGAAGTACAAGAATGAAAGATAATGCATGCATCATGTAAATCAAGGGTTCCATTCTCCTTTTCTAATTCAGCAATAAGAAGCTCTTTCATCATTCTTTTATTTTCATTTCATTGTTGAATACAGGATACTTAGTTGCAATCTAGGAGTCAGCATGAAGATGATCTTAGAAGTCAGCTGTTACAGTGCCAGATTTTACTCTAATAGCTGGCTGGATGATACCCAGCAGCTGCAAGTTCAAACCACAGTAGCAGCAGAGTGCACCAAACATCTAGAGTATGTCATAAAATCCCATTTCCATCTTGTGTTACTATTAGCATTATACTGTAAAGAAATCCTTGTTCTTGACTAAAATCATCCAAAAACCCAACATTTTACAAAGAGATTTATCAGGAAAATAACAGGTTCCACATAAAGAGGTACAAAGTTGTTCTGGTGATTCTATAAATGAAATAAATCGAGTTAGTGCCATTATCAACAGACAAAATAAAAATATCAACCCCTCTTCATCTCAATAAAGACATTAAGAAATGTTATTGGGAGATTGTATCAACAGGAAACTGACCAAGAGACACCATTTTGCTGCTACTCATTACCATCATCTATATTCAGTTGTGACACCTGGTCAATTTATTTCCCATGACCTAGCTCATTTCTGACGGGTAAGATAGTGATACTATGTACCGGGAGCAATTCAGTTACCACGCATCTAATGCCGCTCTGTTTCAATGCTTTCAATCATATTCTTGTACATGAGAAGGTTCTATTTGAAACCTTTTTTAGAGTTTTGTTGCTAGATAAAATAGAAATAAAGTTTATAGTGAATATAAATCACAAAAAGTAAACCAGTGTTATATATACACCGTGAACCTAGAAGAAATCCATACAATTATATTGCTTTCTCATAGAAATTTAGCAGCAAATTTCAACACTTTGGGGGATGGGGAACTTAAAAAGATATAGATATTGAAGGATTTAATAATTCTATTTGAGTGTGCACAAAAAAAAGACTTACTGCTATGGCAATCATAGTCAAAAGGTCCTTGGCACCTGTTTTACCCATGTGAGACAGAAGAACTGAAGCGAGAACTTGCAGTGCCTTTAAACCTCCTTTCTTTTGTACAGTTTTCTTGCCATTAGTGACCAGCTTATCTGATGTCTTTTTATCATCTTTGAGCCCATTGGAATAAAGAAAAGAATCAGATTTCTTAGAGCTAATCCGTGACTGCACATACACAGCAGTCCCGCCAGCAGCTATGATACCAGCCGCAAACAGTAGAGATTTCCTGTATGGGCAAAAAAAGTTACATGAATGTAGCTTCATTGCTCCAAAAGCTCTTCATTAAACTGTATCAAGAGCAACAGCAAGTATAGACAGTTCCAGGATAGATTTATGATCCAAATTATTTTATCTTTTAAGCAGCCAACTTCTCACACCGGCCTTTTTTTCTTTTCATTCGTTGTTTAAAAGTGTAACCTATCAACACGGTAAGGAAAAACTACCACCTGTTTAGAAACCAAGCAGGTAACAAAAAAAATATCTAAAATGCCAAAAAGCATATATCTTTAACAGAAAATAATGCCAAGGTGCCTGGCCCAAGATTTCACACAATCGGACTACCAACTACAAAAGGTTTCTAGTCTAGTGGATCTAACGAAAAACAAAGGCACCAATAAAGCAAATCCTTCCTTATACCTTCGATTTCGAAACTTTAAATAACTCCCTCCCCTCTCCGTAACCTTCAAAGGAAAACAACATGGCTTCACAAAATTTATTAATTAATTAAATTATAGCTAAGAATCAGAAATGCAACATCATCCTCAATTAAAAAATAAACAGAATGATTTTTCAATCGCCGTATATCAATAAAGAAGCCGAAACAATAATCAATAACAGCTCAGCTAAAAAATCTACCTACCACAAAAGTTTTCCCTCCAAATATGATGAAACCGAAACTATTAACTCTATTTGATTATCTAATTTAAGCTACCAATATGGTTGATTAAGAATAATAATTTTAAAGAATCTAAATAATTTATACTTTGTTTAAGAATCCGGGTAAATGGATGAAATCAAATGAGTACCTTCTAGAGGCCAGAAGGCCTCGACCATGCTCGGTTAGCTGCAAAAGTTGAAGAGATGGCATGGCGACGACCAATCAAGCAGCAGCAGCTGGTCACGTGTCGCTACAAAAGACCCGAATAATTCATTTCATTTCTTAATTTTTTTCTTATATCAACTAATTGCTGTTGTCGATCGAGAATGAAGCCCTAGAATCCTGATTTGTTTTGAGCGAACACTGAAAGGAAATGGAGGGAGAAAAGAAGAGTAGGGAAGCAAGAGGGGGACAGAATTGAGGATTGTTGAAGGAGTGAGGAGTTGTTTCCGGGATTAAAGCTTTTTTATTATTATTAGTTAACTAAATTTTTACAGATATTTAAAAAAAAAAAAAAACCATGAGAAGAATTCTCGGATTAATTTTTAAAGATATCCGGAACAATTATCGATTATTTTAAAACAATATTCTCTACGGATTTAAGAAAATGAATTTAAAATAAAACTAAAAACTTTGTTGTTAGTCAACCAAAACTATATCCATGAATGAATGAGAAGTCTTTTTCACGATATTGTCGTATGTTCATTCAAATATAAGATATGAATATGGCATAAATCAAAGTCTTAAAAATAAATTAAAACAAAATATGGAGCACCCAGTCAACCTAAATAGGATTGAAAATGAATTAACGGGAAAGAATATACTCACTCTTGTATTGAGATGATGATTGGAAATTGGAAATAAAATAAATATATTTTAATATTTTTAAAATTGGGTTTTTGCATATATATCCAGATAAGAAAAACAATTCATTCTTCATTCTTATCCCCATCTTTCCATTTTCCTTTCTATTATAAGGATTATATTTTAATATAATTTTTAATATATATATATATATATATATATATATATATATATATATATATATATATATCACAATTTCTAAATATTAAGGGGTGTTTGGGACTGCATTTTAAAAGCTCTTTTGAAAAATAATTAAAAAATATTTTTTTTTATTTTTTATTTTAAATTAAAAAAATCAATGTTTTTAAATCATTTTTACTTGTAATACTTAACCTAAATCTATATAATCAATTAAAAATATCATTTAATATATTTATAAATAAAAAAATATTTTAAAAACATCCTCAATTAAAATCTCGAACATCACTATACAAAATCTTGCCAATTTCAATTGTTAAATTATCTGAAGTGACATCGGAGATGATGAGTCTTCGCAGCATAATGTGATAGCTTGTACTATAAAATACTGGTTTGCATGTTGCCACATAGCTAATCAAAAGTAATTTTCCAAGAGGGTGTAAACATATTTTTAAGTCAAAATAATATTTTTACCATGGTAAACAAGTGTTTCATCAAATTAAATTAAAAAATATAAACAAATATTAAATTGATGTAATTTCTTTCTTCAATCTATATTTTTAAACCTAAAAAATCACTTTTGAATCTATATTCATCTAAAAACACATAATAAATATCATTATCATATCAACAAACTAATTTAATAGCTCAAAATATTATGAAAATATTTGAAAAACACAAGCACCGTTCAAGTTGATCCAAACATTTATGTTAGTAAGAAAAAATCACGAAGTTGTTTGCTTGTGGGAGAGGGGAGGGTAGTTAGGCTGTCTAATTTTGCAATAAATGATAGCTGAGATGAAAAAATTAGAATGGCCGTGACTCTTACTATTTTAGTATTATGATATAAAACGTTTTTTACTATAATATATTAAAATTATTATATTTTTTATATTAGCAGATTATAATTATAAAAACAGATATAAAATATTAATTTAATTTTTTTTTTTTAACACAAAATCACATATCAAATTCCCTCTTAATAACATGAACTGAGTGCAGGTATCGGATGGGAAAGTGCATTATATGGAACGACAACGACACGCGAACACCATGGAGGACTCGTAACCGGTAACTGTAAGTGTTCTTCTGACAAGATTGCTTGTTTAGGTTTAGTTGAGCTTTATGATGCTTTTACCTATAATACTGACCCGTGTTAGGTTATTTGGTAATAAAATACAGTATCATGTTTTGAATTTAAAATTTATGTTTATTCTATTTGCGACCAATGATCAGTGTAGAAGCAATAAAATTTATTCAAATATTATTAAAAGGTATAAAAATATTTTTAATAACAACCAGGCTGGTTAGTCAGCTTTTGAATAATTACCCAGCAATCTTAGCCCCCAAAACAAGTTTATTGTTAGAAATGCTTTTTTTGTGATATAGTTTATTTAATTATTATATAGATTTAGGTCAAGTATATATATATTATAGATTTAGTTTATTTAATTATTATATAGATTTAAATTAAAAATATATATATTTATAAATTATTTTTATATGATGCTGTCAAAAAAAATAAAAAAAATATTATTTTAATATATTTTTAAATTAAAAATAATATTAACATTAAACGCACTGTTAAACAGCCAACTCGGGGAGGTTGTTCTGTCACTTCTACGTTTAGCAGTCTTCGCTATGGAGGTGACGTTTGAAGGTTGATAGATAGACATGCGGTGGTGTCATCGATACATCCTTGTCCTTGCGGTTCTTGTCTTAAATAATAGTAGCAGTAGAAGGAAAGAAAAGATAAAAATAAATAAATGATAGCATTAATTCGTATAAAAGAGACGACCGTATTGATGATCAGATTATTCATAAGTTATCTATCTATTGCAGAAGATCTTTTACAGTATCAACGGCTCTTGATCCTGGCAAGTATCTTGGGATGCCTTTTTTTTATTCAGTGTTCTGAGAGAGAAGTTGACCGGAAACAAGGAGGAGTGGCTTGTAATGAGCTGCGATTTGATGGAGGTATTGCTTCCCGCAACAGTTTTGTTCGTTGACAAGGAAGGGTCAAAATCTAGAAGTAAAATATTAAAAAAAAATGAAGAATTTAGAGGTTAATAGTTTATATTTATCAATAAAGACAGGTGCATCGTTTATTGTAGCTGATAATTGGATTCCCATTTCAAAAACAAATATACAGTGCAGACCACCACCACCACCTCAAGTAGGCATTCACCACCACCACCTCAAGTAGCAACCTTGAATACAGTTATTTCATTGCCAGCATGTCCAAAAAGAGAAACTCTAGTTGAACACCCTAAAAAAAGACACCAAAATTCATGGCAAACAGGTAAACGATCACTCGAGAAAAAAAAAAAGAATTGATAGTTGCAGATGGTTTATATACACAAGCCTCGTTAAATCACTCAAAAGCTTCACATTCTCTAGACTACAAATCGTGCTCTGCACTCAAAACCTTTTTATGTTCAATTTCTACAGTTGAAATCAACAAGAACCAGGGAACAAAAATTAAAGAAACGAACAAAACTTGGAGAACAAGATTGCTTTATGGACACAATAGCCAATCACATATTTCTATTGTACTTGCTTCTCATGAAACCATACAGGTTTTGTTGGTAGTTTTGAATGACTTGTGCTGACCTATATTCATGGTGCCTCTCCATCGTTGCTCAAATTCATGTCTACAGAGCGATCACCTGCTGGCTCGAATTCACGATTGATCTTCCGCGAGATGCACTTTGTACGCATGCTTTAAATCTGAATGAAATCAGGTATTTGGTAATGGACAAATGTATTTCAAATTCATCACAAACCACACCAATAATTTACTAGAAATATCAAATTTTACCTTTCAATGTTGCTTTATCATATTTATCTTTCCTCTCATCTTCGCTCTTCCATTCACTATCGTCGTCGTCGTCCATTTCAGCCCTTCCATCATTTCCTGTGTCAGTTTCACTAGCTGTTTCCCATTCTGAACCATCACTTTCCTGGATGTCACCAGCATCTGCCTCACCATGGATACCCCCATGTTTGATGGCTGCCTCTCTAAATAACCAGGCTGCACGCATCTGCTTTTTGACTAGTCGCTCAGCATAGTCAGGAACTTTGTTCTGCCTCAAAGAGAGGTCAGGATCATTTGACTGAGAGCATTCATTAATGAACAAAATGGCATCTAACAAGCTCTCTTTAGCTAATTCAAGCATGTCATAAGCTTGAGCTCTTCTCCAAAGGCTTTTGGCATGACGGTTAAGAGGGCTGTGAAGGCAGAGTGCACGTGTAGCATCGCTTATTGCTGCCAATGGCTGTTGTAACAGAAGATGACACTGAGCTCGATTACTGTATAGAACAACCCTCTCTTTTTTGGATCTCATTGGACATAATGACAATGCTTCCGAGTATTTTGATGCAGCTCCGGCGATGTTTCCTGATGAGAATAGGGAATTTCCTTCAAGCTTGACCACCAGTGCAGCTGCCTGTTTAATATGGAGATCCTCTTTGGGCATGTTCTTTTCCCATTTCAATCTCTGTTTGGAATTCAGTAGTTCCTCAATCAGTTCCTTTACACGGTTACTGATAGTGCTACGCCCTGTCCCTTGTGATTGCAAACATTCCTGAAGAACATTAACAATGTAGTCCCCGAGTTTTTTGTGATCACCCAGATTTGTAATCTCTGCTAGGTCCACAAGTGCAGGTGCTGCCTTATCAATGACCTATTAGCAGGTCAAGAAGATGTAAGCAAAAAATAATCGTACTTTATATTTACTAATATAAAGAACCAAGTAAATAGGCCGACAGGGACTTTGTATCACATATCTGAAATATATTTCCACGCAACAGTGTAAGCAGGATAATTTGTGGATTTACATCAAGAGTAAACACCATGTGATTTTCATAAGAAAAATCCAAACAAACAAAGCAGCAGCAGAATCTATCTCAGTTCATGGGAATAGGCATTAATATTTAGAATGCATTGTGAGAGTTCACATTTAAGCAGAAAATCTGATTACTGAACTTAAAAATTGGAAAAGCTGCGTGCACATGTTCCCTGGTTAATAAATTTAGGGAAATGCAATGGTTATAAAGTTACCACACATGCACGCACCAATGGTGAGAGAGGTTGCCTTTTAAAACATTAATGCAAGGACTTAATAAGATCCTCCACAGCATCTTCTCATTTAAGTGGGGTTGTTAAAGCTCTAAACTTTTCCGTGACAAGAAATAATTTTCATTTCAGTTTTGTTTTCCTTTGATAAAAAAAGCTCGTTAGAGATTCAAAGGAACACTATTCAAGAATTGGATATGCAACAACAGAAACCTCAACAAGTGAAGAGCCAAAACTGAAGATGCAAAGAATCAATGACAGCCATAGAAGAAAAATAAGGATGGGGAGCTGTAGAATAACTAAAAAGCAATAACATCAAACAAGCCTCAATTGAAAAATAGTTGGGGTCACCTATATGGAAATGAAAATGAATATATGCAAACCATGTGCATCTTATATCCCATGAGATTAAATCTACTTCCTTTCAGGAATTCAACCAACTCAATCTATCAACAGGACCATATGATACAAACAGAGAAGTAAAACATCCTTGTCAGAGTTTCCAACAAGATTAAAATTCTTCAAAGATTGAAAAAAAAAAAGTTTTTGCAACTAGAACTAACAAAAGAAGCATGTGCAGACCACAGATGTAATTATTCAGCCTAAAGATATCTTAAACACAAGATGTCAATACACCCTATTCCATCATGCTATTGCAAGATAAATTTAAACTCACCAATAATATTAGAATAGAAAAGGAACATCTCATGCAGCGCCAAAGTAAAATAATAATAATAATAATAAACCAATAGACATTCAAATTACCTTATGGCATGTACTTGGATCTTGGATCAACCATAGAAGACAGTCTATAGCCATATACTGCCAATCATCTGATGACCTAGCTATATTACACAATGCTTCAATAATACCGGGACAGCCAGCGACAGGTCCCCTACCAAGCTTATGATGACAGATTGTTCTTAATAAACCAATACCAGCAGGTGAGTTTTCATTGACAAGTCCACCCCACATGCCTGGCAGTTTAATCAAGAATTCAGGCTTGCATATGGTAGGAAGAAATTCAGGTTTGAAAGCAAAGCAATTAATGAGTTGAAGTGACCAGCACTGTAACTGACTAGCCCATTCCTCTGCTTTCCTGGACTCCATTTCAACACCACCCATGCCACGGGTAAGCAAATCACAATGATAACTAAGCCTTCTGTCAGCGAATTGGTAAAAATGTGAGTAAACTATTTCTAGTGAACTCATTGCTAGTTGGATGGAGAGTTCAAGGATTTCACCATGGCTTGCCACAGCAGGGAAAGAGTTGGTGTAAGTGGCCAAGTGTCCTAGAGCCCGTACTGCTACTCTTTGTTCAACCCATGTCAACCTCCCCCTTAAAAGCTCAACCAAGGGAGGAATTACACCAGCATGAATAGCACTTTCTGCAAACTCTTCCATGTTCATGGTGTAGGATCCGATAATATGAGCTGCATAGTAAGGAATGTATATGTTCTGATCATGAGAAAGCCAGCGGCGATTCTTTAAGCCTTTCCATATAAGAGCAACCATGCATTCAAATATTCCCAATTCAATGAACTCAGGGTCATTTGGATGTGCCATAGCAGTGTTCCAAAGGCCACTGATTGGGAGAACCTGGCCATCATCATCCTGCGAAGGAAGTTCTCTGAAGAATTTCAGTATACTACCTCTGCGCTTACTTGGATTCCCTTCCTTCATGACACAAAAAAAGCATCCTGGATATGGACAGTCGGGAGATACTTTATCCATTTTCAGACAGTCAACTACTCTGAATTCATAAACTGCAAAGTGAATTCGTCATTGACCATGGTGATTCAATCAAACACATTAAAAAAAATGCATAACTTACAGTAATAATTCCCACACTAACTCATGAAATTGCAAGAAAGGGGGTGGTCACTTCCATTTTTTCCAAAGAGAGATACCACTAGTGTGCACGCACAGGGATTGCTAGCCAAAATCAAAATTCATTATTCTAATAACTAGTAGTATGTTTGGGCATATGGTAGATGTTACTTTTCAAAGTGTTTTTAGCTGGGAAATGAAAAAAAAATATATTTTTAATACAAACACATCAAAATAATACATGAACACACAGAAAAAATTAAGGAATGAAAATGCCATCACATCACCTTAAAACAAAAATATAGAGAAAGCAACTAGGATATTTGCCATCACATCCAAATTCATTCAACCACGAAATTCAGAGTATCAGTGCAGCGCTATGAAAATGGCTAGCTAAATCAATCTCCATCCCCCCCCCCCTATTAAATACAAGCTTCTACTATTTCTTCTACAACTTCTCTGAGCCTTGCCCTTATAGCTCTTGAGTGCTAAAAGCAATTCCTTTAGATGTTTGAATCAATTACGATGGAGTTAGTCATTTTCTTTTTTAACTGGTTGGCAACAAGAAAATTATGTCAAACACGCAAAGAACTAATAATAAAAAATCACTGGGAAAACCGAGCGATACTAGAAAAAATTATTATATTACAAAACAACACAAACATGACAATCTCTTTTCAAATAAGCCACAAGTCAAACCTAAAACCAATTGGATCTACAAGAACGAAACTTTAACACACAAAACTCAACAGAAACACCAGAAAAGTAAAATCTAGTCTTTAAATAAGATCCAACCCCAATTAATGACCCCATCACAGAGACAAATAGACTACATATGAGTATCCCTCCCTCCCCCCACAACTCCACCCCACAAAAGAAGAAAACACACCCGCACAGTAGTAGAAAATGGCATACCTTTGAAAGAGGATTCCTTAAACAAATAAGCAAGGAGAAGAACAGAAATGGAATTGTAAGGCAAAGGGAAGAAAAAAATGTTTTTCTCGTGTGTTGTCTGAAAGCAGATTAAAGTATGGCCTGCTTTTCTGAGTTTGCTCTTGCTAGAGAGACACAGAAGTGGAGTTTGAGAAAAGCGCAACGGTGTTCTTGGATTTGTTTGATTCTGATAGCGGTGTGAGAGAGAGAGAGAGAAGAGAGAGGCCCTTGGAGCTGTTGTAATGAAAACAGTACAGTCTCTCAATCACTCCTATGTTTTCGAAGCGGCCTTGTTACTTTCTGGTTCTAACGCGATAGCACATATAAATATACAGAAAAATCCATTTCTTTCGAAGGCACATTTACCATGCTTAAAAGTATTTTTTAAAATAATACCTTCAAAAATAAATATTTTAAAAAAAAAAACTACTACCACACTCTTTGCTTACAGTATTGATTCACTCCTAGTATTTGTTTTTGGTAAATCCCGTTTTATTTTCGAGTTAATGCAACATTTAAGATTATTCTTTATGTATTGAAATTAAGTGGTAGACGAGCTTTTATTTTTATTTTTATGATAGTACTTATTGCATTAATCATATTTTATATGAAAGATGACATGGTGACGTTGGTTAGATTGAACAATCTTTCTTTGTAAAGTTGAAGGTGGTTGTGTATGTGGCGGCGCGTGGAGATGTGAGCACTGAAATGCAAAGGTTTGGAGGTTGGGCCAGGTATAATTGCACCAACTATAACACTGTGGTTGCCTTTGTTTTTCTTGGTTTTGGTCCCATTTCTTACACGCCTGTCTTTCTTTCTGGTCTTATTACTCCTCCTTTACCGTTTTTGAATCGCAGAAACTTGAAATGCCACGAATGCCCCCCCTCTTTGTTTCCTTCTATCAAGTGTGTTTTTTTTCTTTTTTCTTTTTTTGAAAAAAAGTAGTGAGTTTTTCGTAATCTACTTTTATTTTATTAGTTTTGAGGTGAATAGCATTACATGTTCATTGTTATATGAGAATTTTACGACACAGCGTCTGTCTCGAACGCACTCGCATCTTGTTGGAAGTAGTAAGAACATATTTGTTTTTAATTTCTTAAAAAATATTTTTATTTGCTTTAAATTAATTATTTAAAAAACTAAGCAAAAATCTCCTGCGTCGTACATGGATCAATGTCGTTTCTTGCCTTCGACATGATCAGCATATATAGCAACACACACAATCAAATAATTGCACCAATCAGATTGTTCGTGGGAAACAAAACACAGGCCAGCTAACGAACAGTATACGTGATGCATGAGAAAGACAGCAGAACTTTCGTGCATTGAAGCAAAAATAATTTATAAAAAATAAAAAATATTATTTTAAGGACTCGAATTCTGAAAAGGATTGCCAGAATTGTAAATGGTGTTTTCACCGGCGATGCGTTTGTAAAGTGACAGCCGGTATGGAATGATGATGAAACGCTGCCGTCGTCCCAATTTGCCCCCCTGCAAAGGAACACTGGGGAGAGGAACCCTACCACGACAGGGACAACTCATGAACTCTCCATTTTTGGATCTACCAATTTATGTCCATATCGATTAGGGTTACAAAAATCTCACTTCTCCATGTATTTCGAGCACATCAACATCTTGCATCCTGCTGAATGGGAGACCTCGGGTTTGAATTGGTGTGCAATTTGTTTTAAGATGGAAAATCTTTTTTTTTTTTTTAACTTTGTCTTTTTATATGTCTATACTATTAAATCAATAATAAGGAGAGAGAAATCAACAATAGCAAAGTATAGATTTACTTGTGCATTTTTTTATATAATTAAATTCAATGAAAAAATATTCTAAAAATGTAAAATGTATAATGGGGGGGGGGAACCAACCCTGTTTGGATGGCGGTGCAACCAGCGTTTTGCCAAATTTCATTTTTTTTTTTTGTATTTTAAATGAAATTTTTTTAGTGCGTTTAGATCATTTTGATGTGCTGATGTCAAAAATAATTTTTTTTTTAAAAAAAATATTATTTTGATGTATTTCAGCACGAAAAACACTTTAAAAAACTACCACAACCGCACTCCCAAACAGACTCAATACATGCACTTGGGCAATTTGACAAGTTACAAACAATAATGACTCCATGGATGAACCAGGACGTCACGCATCGTAATTTGACATTTAAAAATAATTATGGGGATATCAACGCATGCATGGAGCACACTCACTTTACTGCCAAGCATGGGCGACTGTTGATCTTTTTTGTCTTTTTGATATCTGGAATTGCAAAAATTGGTTGCATCAATTTTGCAATTATTGAAAATAATATAAAAGGTAAATTATTTTATTTTTAAAAATAAAACTAAATTATTTGCAACAGAAAAAATTATAGATGGATCATAGTAATCTCTTTAAAAACTAAATACATACAAAATAATTATTTTGCGTGAATTTTGAAACCATCACTCATCTGTGAAATTTTTTATAGACTACTTTCATCCCATTCCATGTCTTTTAATTTTATTACTAGTCAACCAGAATTAATAATCTTGACTATTTTTCTTTTTATTCGTCAGTTTCATAAAGATTTTACCCCCCAGTCCTATATTCGCATTAAGCAGGAAAAAAATATTAATGTTAAGGTTTCTAAAATTTCATACCGTAAGTTGGTTCATGGAAAGCTTTGAGACGACTTCCATTGTATAACTCCTAAGCTTTACAGCACCATAAAATGGTCTGAAAGCATTCCACCTATAATAACACTAGTTTTAGCAAAAACCAAAGATAAAATTGAAAAAATAAAATTGAGATGTTAAATGGTAAAATATATTTTTTAATTTATCTGCAATCTAAACCTCACTCTCTCCCTCTCCATGTCTTCTCCTCTTCGATGCTGGTGTTAATTTCAAATTCTACTGTGTAATTTCTGCTGCCCTTTTATTTATTATCTCCTTTTATTTATATCTGATTTATTTCAGATGCATCGAACGATTGTTTCATTGCTGAAGCATAAACTTGCTGAGGTGCTGTGAAATGCTTGGTTTATACACTAGAAATGATTAGCAGTCTTCTCTACATACATGTTTTGTGGAGATATATATGAGATAAGGCATTCAGAAAGTGAGTGCTAAATTAAAAAAAAAAATTAAAAAAAAATCTACATATCCCCACGCATGGACTTCATTGGGCCTCCAGCTAGCTCGGGAATGTAATACCCATTCAGCAACAGAGCCCATCAACTCCAAACTTATTTTTTTTTAATAAGGTTATCAAACTTACCGAGATTATTAAACTCATTCAAATCAATAACCAAAGTCCCAAGATTTTAAAAGTGTTTTTTTTTGGATTTCCATGATTCTCTAGATTTGAATGATCATATTTAGTCCTTGTTTATTCTGGAGAAACAACTGTTAGAGCTATTCATGGAAAGGATCTCACACTTATATGGCATTCCAAATCTGCAACAACAAATCAATTCTTCCCAGAACCAGTGTGACCAACAGCTACTTCCATTTCTATTATACTAAAGTCTTGTTTCCATTTTGTATATTTCCATACTCAATTACTATAAATCTGCAAGTTCTTATTAGGATGTGTAAAGGTCTGCTCTATTTAAATGAAATGAAGCAGACAAATAATTCAAGTTGGCAATTCAGTTCTTATTGTGAAACATTGTGTTACCAGTTCTTACAACAACCGTATAAAAGTTATGAAAATCGGTAACTATATCTTTGATTATTTTTGGTTTTGTTTGATTTCTTACGATCAAAGAAACAAAATATCGGCATTGCTTGTTGACATGTAAGTTCTTTATAAACAATGAGATTACAAATTTTGGGTTATTGCATACAAAAAGGGCAAGAAACAGGGTTTGTGGTCTTCAGAATTTTAATAACTTGTTAATGGTGGTGTTTTTATACTGATAATATATTTTTAATTAGATCTGGAAGATGAGATTTTGAAGGAAAAAAATAGCATCACAGGAGTAATTATCCCATCAAAAAGTATTTAATTTTATCTGGTTTGCTGGATTTGAGCCTCTAAATATATCAACAATGTGATGATATTCGATATATAATCATCTGTGGTGCTTTGTTCTCTGTTGGCATAACAATTTGTTATCTGAAGAAGGTTTTTGCCTGTGAACAGGCGTGCCTTGTTTCTTTTAAATTTGCCAAAAATAAAATAAAATGGACAGGATCTATGGAGCGTTTGATGAAACGAGAGCTAGGATTGAGAAGCTCAAAGCAGATTTGAAACGCGAAGCAGAATTTTCTGATCTGTCCCATATAATCAAGGTCCCAGATCTTCACAAGAAGTTGGAAAAACACACACCAGTGATCTAAAATGAAGGATGATGGAAGAGGTACCGGTTTGCTGAAGAATAACGCCGAGTGCTTGCTTTGGAAATCTTTGACCTGATATTATTCCCAAACCAGACAGGAATAATTATCTCAGAAGCAATCCTAGTTTTCATTAAATATAAAAGCAATCAGATAAATCCTATCGGAACACTATTCTAACTATCAAGCCATATCCATCAGTTACAAGATTACAGACTGTACAAATCAATTCAAATTTGTAATTCCTTTATATTAGGCTTAATCTTATCAGTATCCCTAAACTGTAGGATCTCATTTATTGAGAAATCTGTATTTAAACTCTTGTAAAGGTTTAATGAAAATCATCCATTCAAGCCACTCTGTTATGGTATCAGAGCTTTCACGATCTGTGTAAGCCAAAACAATTTTTTTTTTCTCTTCCTTTCCCTCAAAACAAATGACAGAAAACACATCCAACACAACTGTTCGCAATACCAGCGACACCAGCCACACACTCATAAGCATCAACACAGCAGCTCAAACACCTCTGAAATTAAACTCATCCAACTACCTGTCATGGAAACTCCAATTCCAAACATTGTTCATTGGCTATGACCTGCAAGGGTACATTGACGGAACCACTCCATGTCCACCAGCCACAATAACACAAGCAGACCAGACAATCACAAATCCTGCTCATCATGCATGGATCAGGCAAGACCAACTTATCCTCAATGCCATCATTGGCTCAATTACTCCCACACTTATCCCGTTCATTGCACAAGCAGAAACTGCAAAACAAGCTTGGACGATTTTGGCCAACACTTATGCCAAACCATCACGCGGGAGAGTAAAACAGCTCAAGCTCCAACTCAAAAACACAACCAAAGGGTCACTAGGCATCTCAGAATTTATGCAAGTCATCAAAACCAGAGCTGATGATTTAGCCCTCCTAGGGGCTCCCATGGACGATGAAGAAATCACAGACAAAATCCTTGAAGGACTCAATGATGACTATAAAGAACTTGTACGTGCTGTTCAAGCAAGAGACACCTCCATCACGTTTGAAGAACTTCACGAGAAGCTTCTCAACTTTGAAGCTTCTCTACAAACCCAATCAGATGCTCACTCATTCCCAGTCTCTGTCAATCTCAATTACAAGAACAACAATCGACAGTGGCGTCCACCATCTAATCAACATACTCATTCCAACTCCTGGAGACAAACCAATCACCAACCTAGATCATATGGCAGACCCACATTCAGCAATGGTTCCCGTCCACCTCCCCGGCCTTACCTTGGTCACTGTCAAATATGCAGTATTCAAGGCCACACAGCAAAGAGATGCCCTTCATTTCACCTAGTACCAGTGCAGAACCGACCCAGCAATGTCAACAACCAGAGCAATTCCCCATGGCAACCCCAAGCCAATGTCACCACAACTCAAGCATCCACACCGTCTTGGCTGTTAGACAGTGGTGCTTCGCATCATGTAACTTCAGATTTAGACAACCTCTCCCTTCACACTCCCTACAATGGCACAGACGATGTCATGATTGGCGATGGCAGCACCATACCGATCACTCACACGGGTTCCACCTCTCTGCCCACTCCAAATAAAACATTTCAATTGGATGATGTTCTATGTGTTCCTTCAATACACAAAAACTTAATCTCTATCTCACAATTTTGTGCTTCAAATAAAGTCAAAATTGTGCTCTTACATGACTGTTTTTTTGTGAAGGATCTATACACAGGGACCACGCCGCTGAGGGGACACGTTAGAGATGGGGTTTACGAGTGGCCACGCAATTTTCCATTCCATGCTCTTTCCACAATAAGGATCTCTTCCATTACCTGGCATCATCGCCTCGGCCACCCAGCCCTTCCCATTCTCAAAAACATTATGTCAAAAACCCAATTTGGGGTATCCTATCCATTGTCTTCTGATTTTGCTTGTAATGCCTGCCTATGCAATAAGAGTCACAAGTTGTCATTCTCTCAATCTTCCATTGTCTCACACCGTCCACTACAAATAATTTTCTCCGATGTTTGGACCTCCCCAGTTCTGTCAACTAATGGGTGCAAGTATTACGTAATTTTCATAGATCACTTCACCAAATATATCTGGTTTTACCCAATTAAAACCAAATCCGAAGTGAAACCCATTTTCATCAAATTCAAAGCCATCACTGAAAATTACTTCCAGTCGAAAATACAAACCTTGTATTCCGACAATGGAGGTGAATACATAGCTCTAGCTGCATTCCTATCCACCACAGGCATATCTCACATGACTACCCCTCCACATACACCAGAGCACAATGGATATTCTGAGCGCAGACATCTTCACATAGTAGAAACTGGCCTCACCTTACTTACCCATGCCTCTATTCCCCTCACTTACTGGCCACTTGCCTTTGCCACTGCCGTATACCTTATCAATAGGATGCCTACACCCACATTAAACCTAAACTCCCCATTTCAGAAAATCTTTCACACCACACCCAATTACTCCAAATTGAAGATTTTCGGTTGCCTCTGCTACCCATGGTTAAGACCCTACACGTCCCATAAACTGGAATCACGATCCAAGCCGTGTATATTTGTGGGATACTCTCTAACCCAAAGTGCATATCTATGCCTTGATCCCGCAAGCTCTCGAATTTTTGTCTCACGGCATGTGAAATTCGTAGAAACCCAGTTTCCTTTCTCCTCCTTATCCACCAAAACCATGTGTCAACCCCCCAGCCAAGTCCACACGTGGATACCCCCACCAATCCACGTGGTCTCCCCTACACCACAACTGGTCACTCAAGCCCCCGCTGACGTGGACTCCTCTCAGCAGCTCACGTGTGCCACTACAATCTCATCCACATCACCGATTGCTTCATCATCTCCTTCTCCATCAGCTGCCCGATCAAACACAGCCCAACCCGAACCTTCATCATCTCAACCCAATCCATCACCAGGAGCATCCACGCCACAGCCTCATGGAATTGCTCCCACTCACCCGATGATAACAAGAGCCAAAAATAACATCCACAGACCTCTACAGAAAATGAACCTCAACACTCAGCTCAATTCCTCACGAGCAATTGAACCCACTTCAGTATCCAAAGCAATTGCAGACCCTCACTGGCGTAAAGCCATGTCTGCTGAGTATGATGCATTGGTATCCAATGGCACTTGGGATCTTGTCCCTCCAGCCAACAACCAAAATGTAGTAGGTTGCAAATGGATTTTTCGGATTAAACATAATTCTGATGGCTCTGTAAACAGGTTCAAAGCGCGGCTGGTTGCAAAAGGTTTTCATCAAAGACCTGGTGTGGATTTTCTTGACACATTCAGTCCAGTTGTCAAAACCACCACAATTCGGGTGGTGCTAAGTCTTGCTATCTCTCGCAACTGGACACTACGGCAACTCGACGTCAACAACGCATTTCTCCAAGGACACCTCACTGACACTGTCTTCATGCAACAACCACCAGGATTTATTGATCAAGATCATCCGACACATGTTTGTCAACTTCGCAAGGCAATCTACGGACTTAAACAGGCACCAAGAGCCTGGTACCAGGAGCTCCGAAACTTTCTACTCCAACTGGGCTTCACAAATACTCATGCAGACTCCTCTCTGTTCATACTCAAGCTCCCTAGACACGTCATCTACATTCTGGTGTATGTAGATGATTTAATCATCACTGGAGATGATGCCAACTCAGTCAATTCCATAATTGATCAGCTTGCTAGCCGTTTCTCAATCAAAGACCTTGGCAAATTGTCTTACTTCCTGGGAGTAGAGGTGATTCACAACAAGCAAGGACTTATGTTGTCACAACGCAGATATATTTTGGATCTCTTATCCAAAACAAATATGACCAATGCAAAGCCAGTGCTCACTCCCCTCCCCACCAGCCCGCAGCTGACATTGAAATCTGGAACATCTCTACCAGACCCCACGGAATACAGAACAATTGTTGGTAGTCTACAGTACCTACTTCTCACACGACCAGACCTGGCATTTGCTGTGAACAAACTGTCACAGTACATGCATCAACCCACGACTGATCACTGGACGTGTGTCAAACGTGTACTGAGATATCTTTGTGGAACAGTCAATGAAGGCCTACAGCTGTATCGTCAATCTCCACTACACCTCCATGCCTTCTCTGATCATCAGTATAATGATAATTCGTCTTCAATCTCAGCCTACTCAGACGCAGATTGGGCAGGTAATAAAGATGATTTCACTTCAACAAGTGCATATATTGTATATCTTGGACGTAATCCTGTATCATGGAGCTCCAAGAAACAGCAAACAGTTGCAAGATCATCTACCGAAGCCGAATATAGAGCAGTAGCCAACACCGCAGCTGAAATAAATTGGCTCACCTATCTTCTCACTGATTTGGGTATCTCACTGTCCAATTGCCCCGTGATTTACTGTGATAATGTTGGCACTACTCAACTGTGTGCAAATCCTGTGTTTCACTCCAGAATGAAACACGTGGCAATCGACTTCCACTTCATCCGCGATCAAGTTCAGAAAGGCAGTCTACGGGTTGCTCATGTATCGTCCGCGGACCAGCTAGCTGATGCACTTACCAAGCCTCTGCCACGCGCTCAATTCCACAATCTCAAATCCAAGATTGGAGTTCTCACACGCCCTCCATCTTGAGGGGCGATATCAAGCCATATCCATCAGTTACAAGATTACAGACTGTACAAATCAATTCAAATTTGTAATTCCTTTATATTAGGCTTAATCTTATCAGTATCCCTAAACTGTAAGATCTCATTTATTGAGAAATCTGTATTTAAACTCTTGTAAAGGTTTAATGAAAATCATCCATTCAAGCCACTCTGTTACTAACGCTCAACCACTGTAGAAAAGTCAGCCGGAGATTCTGCGAGCAATTGCTGTGTATATAGTTAGTCAGCCAGTGAGAAATTAAACGGCTTGTCTTTGATAATTTCTAGTGGCTAAGCCATAAGACATTAGAAATGGTTAGCAGAAATAATCAATAGCCTTGAAATGAAGAAAACTGGAAGGCTAAGCTGCAAGAGATGGAGCCCACTCTAACTTATCAGAAATCCTTGATCGATAGGAAAAAACAATGCACATCTTCCCATGCCCTATCAAGTTAATTCAATCGGGAGACAAGACAGTCCTTGAAGAACAGTTTTTAAGGATAATCATGGAGGCTGCAGTTCTTACAAGATACTGTTTGAAGAACAGTTTTACATTCCAATAAGGTTGTAGTATATGCATCCGACTCAACTTCCATGCACAAACAAAAACAATATTTCATAAGGTCACATCGGAGTCCCCATTTTATAATGATATCTTTAATGATATCTTTTTAGTTAGGCAGGCTTCTTTCGACTCCTGGTGCTATGAATTATGAAATTCTAAGAGCTTGGAATGTGAAATTTGAAAGGTCAACAAATGCGGGTTAAAAGTCAACATCACATCAGAGTCGCCAGACATCGATGTTAGCTGGGGCTCTCCTTTGGAAGTCACTGTATATCTTTTATTGAGAGTGTGATGGAAGTAATTGATTTACTTAAACAAGTTAAAAAATACCTAACATCATCCATTGTCAAAGGGAAATACTAGTGTCATATACTATTATAATACTGCATATATGGTTTTTTTTTAATTAACAGTTAAATCTTTATTATATTCCAAAACACGACAGAGATGAGAGATCTGGACGTGAGACTATTGTCAAAAGGGGAACACTAATGGAAAATATACTGAATATTCAAGCCCCACCGACAAGTCACACTAAGACCGTCGGCAGAAAAGAAAAAAAAAAAACCCACCACCTCCTGCCTTTTCCATGTGCAAAACGTAAAAATGTAGAGATTAGTGTAAGAAAAAAACTAGTTTCATTCTTATTTGTAATACAAACACGAGGATTATAAGAAATTTGATTACAATTGCGAGATTCTTCTATTCTACCTTTCATGTTCTAGCCATGGTTGCTTGGCCAGTGGCATTACATTGCCCACCAGACATTATGGTGGAATACACATGCTCTCCATCCCCACTTGATTGCAAGAGATGGAAGCATATGAAACTGCCTAAAATTTAGACATTTAAAGAAAGAAAGAAAAAAAGATGACAAAATGAGCCTCGCTGCATTTTCTGCAAAATATATTTCTTCGGTGAAATTGCATCTGGATCATTTCTTTATCAACTAGTTCTTCTTACCCTCTTCACCACCCTCTTCCAGGTAAGCCTTCTTTCTCCTCTCAGCATTAGCAAACAGACAAATCACGAGGAAACACGTGGCGTAGATCCCATGAATCTTCCAATTGGTCTTGGGTGGTTGGTGCAGCACAACCCTATGAAACACTGCCACGTAGCAATGCAGCCCTACTGCACAGCCCACCAGGGTCTGAACCAGGCCTAACAGCTTTGAGCTCAGCCCACACTCGGTGGAAAAGACCAGGATCAGATACATCAATAGCAGCAGCAAGTACAGAGCATAGCCAAGGGTTTGAAGAACCATTAAGCAAACGTATGTGGACTGTGAAGTGGCGTAGAAAAACTTCAAGGGCTCGAGCCCAGTAACCAATGAAGAGAGGCATAGAATGGTGAAGTAGATTGAGAGATAAACTTGGATGAAAATCAAGATCTTTTGTATAGAGAAATAAGCTTTGATGCGGTTGAAGATAAGAGAAACAAGAAGTAGAGGTATTAGAATGAATGCAAAAGAGACTATAGAGGCAATGGTAGGTGCATACTTATTTCCAACAATTGGCTTGAACCCTTTTGTCAAATCCTTGCTGGCTTTTGTGAGATACTTCTTGGAAGTCATTGAGATTCTCTCAAGGTCTGGTATGAGAGTTTGATGAAACTTTGATGGAAGATCTCTGAACTCAGCAACCAAATCATCCTCATCATCTTGTTCAATCCAGCTTGGTTGCTTTTTAGTTTGAGTGGTCTTTTTTTCATTGGTTTGTTTTTGGTTTTTGTTTTGTTTTTGGGATTCTTGGTCACTGACTTTCTTGTCTACGAGGGTCTGTGTTTGCTTTGTGGAAGTGGGTTTGGTTGTTTTGTCAGTGGATGAACCTAGTTTGAGCAGATCTGATGTTTTCTTGGTGGGAGCAGCAATGGATTTGGTGGAGTTCGAGGTTTTTGAGGTGGGATTGAGTTTCTTGAGCTGCGAAGTGGAGTTTAGCTTTTTGAGCTGAGAAGTGGAATTGAGCTGCTTAAGCTGATTCTTGGACTGGGAAGTGGTGAGAGTTGCTTTTGTTGAATTTGTAGATTTTGTAATCTTGGTTTGGTTCTTGGGGGATAGGCTGCCAGTCTTGATGGGTTTGGTCTGGTTTTTTGTAGATAGGCCAGGGTTGGTGAGCTTGGTTTGATTCTTGGTGGATAGATTGGTGCTTTTTTTCTTGGGTACAGGGTCTTCATAAGCTCCCACTTCTAACATTCTTCTTCTAACAAGAAATCGAGTGGTCTCAAGCTTTTGTTGATCACTGTCTGAGGAGGCACAGAGGAGAAGAGCAGTAAACAAAAACAGAACAAGATAAAGCAGGAGTACCTGTCTGAGACTGAAACAGATCAAGTACTTGAGTGGAGCCATTTAGGTTTGTGTTGGCCTTCAAAGATCTAACGGGGACTTGTAAGAGCTAGAGCCTGGATATGCCGGATCCAAAACTCAGAGAGAGAGAGAGAGAGAGAGAGCATTAATGGATTTATATAGTATTGTTTATGTTCATGGAAGTAAGTGAAGACTTAAAATGAGAAAATAGCAGAAGATGAGATCAGAGAGAGTCACATGGTGACAATATGTAAAGTTCTCTTCCTCAAAAACGCGGTTTTACAGGTCCCGGTGTTGCTGCCTCCTGCCTGCCTGCCTGCCTTGCTGGCACTGTGTAGGCCCACAAACAATGTCTACTTATTTCAGGCTAACTATCTGGGTTCAGACCATGACTTCAGTGGTCAGCCATCCGTTTCTTCACCATTAATAAATTTGACCACCCTAAGTCTTAGAGTTAACAAGCATTAGCTTAGCTTTTCTGGGTTTGACTAAACCCTTTCTTAGGAGTGTGAACTTGGAACAGGGAGAGCTGACCAAATATACAGGTGAAGTGTTGACTTTTTTTGCCAAATATTGAAAGAATAAGAAATTTCTTTGCTCACAGGATGAATCACCGGCAGGGCATTACTTGTAGAAATTAGATATATACAAACCTTTCTGTTTTATTTTTATTCTTACATAAATTATATCAAATTTTCTTGGATCAAGATATAAATTCCATGTCATTTGGAACACCGGCAGTTTACATATTCAATGCCCTTTCTCCTTTTTTTTGGTGCAAAAATGCATATTTTTCCAATCAATTATAAAAATACAAATAGTATGAAATACTATTAAACATGTGAATATAATAGACAAAAGCTGGTTGGAATATATATACCATATGCAATCATTGAAGATTGACAGTTACAAAATTAAATTATTATCATGCCAAACAAAACTTCAAATGAGTTTAGCATTGGTCATTCAATAATTTTAATTGATGAAATAAAAAAAAAGTTGTCTCGTTGATTATAAAAAAATATATTTAAATTTTATATATATAAAAGTTCATCTCAAATTAAAAGTAATATATCCAGTAGCAATTTCATTGATTGATTGTGAACAAAAATATTGAGAAAATAATTCAGCTAGATATATAAAGTATAAATAGTATTTAAACTAGGTGAAATTTTATTTTAAGAACATAAGAAAAATATAAAGACATCGCTAACATATTTTAAAGTAAAAATAACATTAATAATAATCATAAACTAAAAGCATGAACTATATTAGACAAAAGCATCTTTAAATATTGAATGGCATAATCTTTTAAAATATTAAGATAATGATATATTGAATCCACACACACTAACTTTGATTAACTTGCAAAATCTACGAGCTGGATCATGAGACCACGACAATTCAATGAAAAACATTTTGAAATAAATCATGAATTCCTAGGAAATCAAATATTAAAGGTAAAAATTGAAAGAAAAAAAAAACCCAATAAAAAACCAACATGGATAAACATGTGAAACCTTTGATCTAAATCTAAAGAATGAAATCAATTTAACACACAAAAAGTACATGCCAAAAGGGTTAGGAGAAAAAAAATTAAAGAATAATAGACCATGAGAGGTACACTATCATTACTACCACCACCATGTGTCACCCAATGAAAAACCGTATCTGAGACGATTCTAAAATGACTTTGGAACAACCACGTTAGATCTCAAATGAAACCACATATACCACCATATCGTTGTGATTTTTTTTTTTATGAATTGACATTTGTCACACACTTTAGCCATTTCTTAACTTCAGTTCCAAGTTAGAAAAAAATTGAAAAATTCTTTTAGTCTCAAATTCAGTCTTTAAAGACTCAATTGATTTCAATTGACAAAAATATATTTTATTTTGACAAATTGAAATCATGATAACCCAACATCAAGTCGACCAAAATAAATCATCACGATCAATTCCTTGTCAACTTAATTTGAAAAGATCAAACAAGAAAAAAGCTAGATTACTATTAGAATCCACGATGTTTTGAGTTAGTTTTATACCATAGTAATAACACTAGCTCTTTTATATAGTAATAATAATAATACTTCCAAAAAGTAAAAACATCATAAAACAAATGTTGAAATTCATAATATAGATTGAGATATAAGTTAAATAATTATTGAATTAATAATAAATTAAATTATTTAATTTATTATATTATATTTAATTATAACTATAATTTATATTTGGATCAACATATTAGGAGCCTAAGGAGTCACACATATTAAAAATCATTCATCAGAAACTAATTTGAGATGATTTAATTAAGTATGACTCGAGTGAAGTAAATTTATAATTAAAGATTAAAATATAATTAATATATAGATTATATTTCTGGATCTAAAAAAATCAAGTAAGGACTTGAGCAAGCTAATTTCTAAGATTATCATCCCTCTTTTGATATTAGAATCTGATTATGACTTTCATGGATTTTGCTTAAAATTGAAGTTATTCTCAGGACCCACGTTAAAATCCTCAAAAGCTCTAAGTTTCAATGAATCAAACGGAAAAAAATAATATAGAAAGCCCACACCACGTTAAACATAGGAGCATCTTCCAGACAGGCAGCAAAAACAAAAGTTTTTTTTTTAATTTCTCTTCGAGTAGTTGAGTGTAGTAATTAACCTAGTCGATCTCCAACATCCCTGTAAAGTGGAAACACCACCACACACAAGTAACAAAAAAACAGAGGTTTATAACAGAAGAAATCACAGTTCAAAACCTACGACAAAAACGAATCTAAAATGCAAAAACCTTAAGCCAAAGAGAAGATTAAAGATTTATAATCAAACATCCAAGAAAAGTAAAATAACATTGCCATGTTTCAATTAGATCCAGAAAGAGGTAAGGAAGAAGAAGCAGACAAGAACTGGTGTTTGGGTTTTGGTTCGGCACTGTCAAGTGGATGTGTTGTTCATGCCTAGGTTGTGTGGCTGGTAGGTGGTTCCATTATTTTCCGAGAAAAGAGAACTTGCTTGAGGTATAACGATGTGGGTTTTGGTGAGGAGGCTACTGAAAATGCGAGAAGAAGGATTGGCGCCGTGTGATGTCCTCCTCCTCCGTGCTCCTCCCTCATCTCCCTCGTTCTCATTGCCGCTGTCTCCTTCATTTCTCACCCCTAAGCATCACCGGCTCAGCCCCCCGGCCCACCTCCTGCGCATTAAATGTTTAGTTCAGTAAAAACACCCGCTAAAAGCTGCCACGCTCCTCAATTATTGGTAAGAATGCTCTATCGGTGATTCAATAAATTATGAAAGTATTTTCTAAGCAAATCTCTGAGTTTAATTAATCTACATCCAATTAATAGCTCCATCCCTCAAATCAATTGATGGGAAGGGCCAAGAATAAAAATTCAAGGTGATTCCAATTTGTCTTCAGCAGGGGGCTGTGGATGGTGCTTTGAAATGTTGGTGAATTTGGCAGCATGAGTTAAAAGCTTCGAAGGGGGTTGTCGAATTGTGGCATGGCAATTATAGCAGGATTTAAAGTGTCGGTGCTGATGCAGTTTTGAGCAGAGTGACTGTTTGGGAGAGCGGTTATAATTGTATTTTAAAAGTATTTTTTATTTAAAAATACATCAAAATGATATTTTTTTTTAAAACATTTTTGACATCAGCACATCAAAATGATTTAAAAACACCATTTTTTTTTAAAAAAGAGCAAATAGCGGTACAACGGCCCTCCCAAACAGCCTTATAGTCCAAAAGGTGCGATTTTTTCAAGAAATAAGGAAACTATACAGAATTTGGAATTAAATGATCATGTGCTCCGAGATCTATATGGTTTTTATAAGAGTTCTAAATATCAAGACCCTCAAAAAAAAAAAAAAAAAACCCAGGTCTTTTATGTGTTTTTAAAAAATTCACAAAGACCCTTCCTAATCCCCCTATGCCTTGGTTTTCTTGCATGAAATGAAGGCATGGAAGCTTATCCGAAATTCTTGGCAAGTTACATTTGTTTTCATAACCTCCAGGCAAATCTGGAGGCATATCCACACGTTTGAATTTTGGGACGCCTCTGCTGATATATATATGGTAACATGATATAGAGTTGCCATCGACCTCGCTTATGGTAGGACTTGAACCTAATTAAGCACTGAGTTGAGTAGGTGCTCGTGTTGCTGCATCCACCATGCTTGTGGTCTGGTAAGACTTGAACTCAAACACTGAGTTACGAGTCCGGAAATCTTCTCCTTTCTTGTGAGATGAAATTGTATCGCTATGCTGCAAGTTCACAGGCTCTAAAATGACGTTACCATAAATTATTCCATAACTATGCATGGTTCTTGACCATTTCATAAGCTTAATTTGCCACAGATGGACTCCTAGTTAATGTCAAAGAAGAAAAAACAATTTGGGGTGAGAGAGGCTCGAACTCTCGACCTCAGGATAACTCAGAAGCTATGAGACCTACGCGCTAGCCAACTGCGCCACCACCCCTTGATGTTTCGTTGATTCCCATTAACGTTATTTATATATACCTATTCCACACAAGGTGCACTCTCATTTTCATTTATGCAGACCAAGTGATGTATTGGAACACCGTGAGCATCAAGTTAAAGCTCACCTCTAGATTGGAATAGGCCTAAATCATTTTTTGAACAATCACAGATTTTTCTTGACATTTCCCGAAGGTGCATTTTGTATTTCCTTCTGTTTTTCAATCAATACTTCCACATCCGGTTAAAAATTTGTCTTCAAAAGTACTCTAGAAGGATATGAATATATACACTAAAAAACATAAACTCAGTTGTGGGGGTGGATGTGAATTGTGAAGAATTCATCTTCAAAAGTACTCTAGATTGAAATAGGCCTAAATGATGTTTTTTTTTTTTATAAAATCAGCTTGCAGAGAGTAACCTTGCTGGAATGAGAAAGTGCAGAGTGTGGAGCCACATCAAAAGGAACCTTTGCTTGTAGGTTTACAAAACCAGAGATTCAAAATACATTGAAAAATCATTTTAATGGAACTTTCTGATTCTATCAATGCATTCATCTTTGCCCGTTCCCGGTCTCTTGGGCACGACCAGCAGAGGAAGGAGTGGATGAAAACAGACATCGACAACGTAATGACAAATGCCATGTAGAGGAGTGTCTGGCAAGCGATGCAGCATTTTATCTGCCAGTTTCAACTTTGACAGAATCCGATGATGTTTTGGGAACCTCGTAGCCATGAACTCACTGAGCCAAAATGCAAACTAGTGGGGGAGCACCAGTAGAGGAAGGAGTAGATTAAAATAAAATTTGATTTTGGGCTCGAGAAGTTTATTTAGTTCGGATCAAATCCTGGTTTTCTAACCTTTTTTTGGGCTCTGACGGTTATTAGATGATTTAAAAAGGGATTGGTGATTTTATTTAATTGTTTTGAGTAAAAAGTGGTTGAAAATGAATTTTAAAATGAAAAAAACCATCTTTTCTTATTTTTCAATCACCGTAGTAATGACTAGATCCTAGAAAAACAAACAGCTAACTTACACCAACCCAAATCAATACAATATACCATCATCTCAATATTTATTATTATATATAAAAGATATTAATCCCTTGCTATTTATTTATTTATTTTATTTTCCATGTAGTTTTTTTACCCTATAATACCACCCTAATAATAATTACCACGGGGACATTTTTCAAGGCTAAACCCTAAGGGGATAGAGTGGGTCCCAGGAATGACGTGGCTTCCCAAGCTGATTCACACGCCACGATACATGAAGATGGGCTCTGGGAAATGGCATGATGAAGGGTGAAGCGAAGCTGATGGGAGAAAGGAGACGGGCCCACACAACCCTCTGTCTCTAATTGGTGCACATTCTCGGCTCCCTTATATTCTTGCCGTAGGCTTTTGCTGGCGGACAAATCTAATCCAAATAGCACTCCAATATTTATTAAAAAGCTGACATGCGTATGTGATTCTGTAGGAAAGTCATCGCTGCCAAGTGGGTGTTTGCCATTCTGGAGATGAGAAGAGGGGCGGGGGGGAGTATTTATACTAATTATATATTTTTAATATTAAAATAATCTAAAAATATAAATAAATATATTAGAATGAGATTACAATATAATTTTTGTCTCGCAATCTTAATTTTGTTTCAGGTGATATTGTATCACATGTTGTTCCTCGATCAAATAATAATCAGGAATCGTAGAGGTCTTCGCGTATAAATTTAGCTCATGATGAAATTACAAGTAGTTTGATGAGAAAATTAAAAAAATATTTATTTTACTTGAATTATTAATTATATTTTATTACTATGATTATTAAATCTATAATATTTAATATATATATATATATATATATTAAATTAATTTCACATGTTGACAACAATATGAAAAACTTGATAACCAAACACACGAAATTGTTTTTCATCAACCTCAAACTCAACCACAGTTTTAACCAAACACTTCAATAATTATTATGAACTGCGGCTAAAAGTTCTTTTCATGAAACTGATTTTATAAAACATCAACCACAAAAACAAAAGCAACACCAAACACACCCTAAATATTATCTCCTTCATAACCCTAGAAAAAAACTTTACAACTCAACTGCAAACATATATGTTCTTGTTTGATTGCGAGTCTATTTTGAAGTGCGGTTACGATTATTTTTTAAAATGATTTTAATTCAGAAATATATTAAAATAATATATTTTTTAAAAAAAATATTTTTGACATCAGCATATGAAAATGATCTAAAAACACCAAAAACATTTAATTTAATTTTTTTTTTTTAAAAAAACACGTTTAAAACAAAGTGACAAACAAAAAGGGCTAAAGAACCTTCACGGGCCACTTGCAAATCCGAAGAGTTTCAAAGAAATGATTCCGAAATTTTGGCCAAACCTTTTTCATTATAGTTAGCTTATTATCAAATGGAATTGCATAAAACCATCGACATACCAGTAAATCAGGCCCAGAAATTGTCATTAATCATTGCGAGGCTTTTAAGCGTCAGAATTCGATTGCCAAACCTCTCTTTATATCCTTGAACTCTTGTGGTTAAATCTAATCAAGGGGGTAATTGATTTGGAGGGAATAAAAAGGGACATCTTGCTTTATGCTTGCTTGCAGTGTTTTAAGAACTTCACAGTGGTGGCAGACAGATGTGAACTCCATGAAAACCACCCCTGACCCACCATGGCAGCCAAATAATGACGTTAAATAACCACCACGTTAATGTGTTTTGTAATTCTATTTTTATAAAATGGGTTTTAGATTAAAAATGAAAAATGTAAGGGCATCTCCAGCTGGCATGCCATATTGAAGAGGCAAAAATAAAAAAATTAATATTTTGATAATTTTCAGTCCTTTTAGGCACCCCGGGAGTGCCAAAAGGAGAGGTAAAAATACCTCCCCCTTCCCGAGCTGCTACAAATAGCAGCTCGGGACATGCTGCTAAAAAAGGTGGCCCCACCTTGGGGCCACCTTTTATATATATATATAAAATGTAATATATATATTAGAAAATAATATAATTATATCAAAAATATTTATTTTTATTTACAAATACCTTAACAAGAGAGTAAAAATTTATATATAAAATTAATAATTATAGTTTTGGAGGGTTTTTTAAAAATAATTATTTAATTATATAACTTACTATTAATCGTATAATCAATGTAATATATATATTAGAAAATAATATAATTATATTAAAAATATTTATTTTTATTTACAAATACCTTAACAAGAAATATATAAAATTAATAATTATATTGTTAGAGGGTTTTTTAAAAGCAATTATTTAATTATATAATTTACTCTTATTAATTGTATAATTAATTGCATGATTAAACTACATACAAAATAATTGCACTACATTTAAAATAATATAAAAATAAATGGCTCTCCAAAATGACTTTTACCACTAGAGCACACATCAACAAAAATGCTATTTTTATACTATTTAAAGTGTCATTTTAGAGATTTGTCTCTCTAAAATAGCACTCCTCACTGGAGATGCTCTAACCCAGAAGTAAAAAACAAAAAGCAAAAAAAAAAAAAACACAAAAAAAAACACATGCAAAGCAGGGAGACAAATGTCTAGTGAATAGTAATTTCAGTATTAGTGAACAGTAAATGCTCGACCTCTTTTAGCTACCAAGTAATATAATAAAATAACATTTTGTTTTATTTTTTTATGTTATTACACTACAACTACTGAAAAACAAGATCTTTTTAATCAATTTTTTTCTCAAACAAAACACAATTAATTTATACAACACTTTAAAAAATAGTTTAACTTAAAAACAAACACGCTATCGGAGTTACTGTTAGTACTTCCGAAAGTCTTCCTATGGGAACTCGTAGCAATTAGATTTGTCACCGGGGGGAATATTTCTCCTTGTTATATGCTTACGTAATCAATTTTAACATGTAGTATGATTAGACGATTAATAAAATCAATTAATATAAATTTAGATTGTCAGGCAGCGCACCAAAGTATCTTCATATATAATTCTTTATTTCACCATGGATGCTTGAAGCAAATCCAAGAACAAGAACATAAGCCCCATCAGCATATGGAAAAGGTCGTGGAAAAGAAATAAAGCAATGAAATTCAGCATGTTCATATATTTTAATGAATTTAAATCCTCACGCCACTCTTTCTTAGGAAGAAGTGTACACATTCTGGAACCATAAAAAAGAAAAGAAAAAAGTAAACAACACAATTAAAATAGGGCGCATGCCATTGGGAGGACTGATTTTGAAGACATTTATTTTATCATTAGAGAGTTTTTCATTCCTCCTAGTAGGACTGATTTTGAAGACACTCAAACTTTTACTATAAATCTAGAATTTATTAGACTAAAAAAACACTCAAATATAACTGAACACATTAATTAACAACTATTTTAAACATAAAATACTATTATTTAAATGTTTATGATTTTGAAATATTATTAGGAGGCATGAACCTGACATTTCTTACATATATAGATACATAACTATTGTGTTGACTAGCAGACCAATTCTTCTAATTTGAGGTGCACGAGTCAAAAAGTAACCAAGGTTAGATCTGCGCACTGGGGCTAGCTTTAACCATAACTGGTTTCTTCCCTTCTCTGTTCTTTTTTAATATATATATAATTAGGAAAAAAACTTGGCCTAAATTAAACATGAGACAAGGAGACTTTCGAGTATGATACTATTATTCTTCAAATATGAAAGTTTGAGAGTTTCCGGTTCTGGGCACTTGAATGCTTCCCTTTTTCAAAAGAAGGAATGGTTACGAGAGAGGAGGAAATGGAGGGAGGGAGCCAGCCAAATGGCGAGGATGTCAAAAGTTGTACATCTTCTTACAACTATGTACGTAGGGAGGGCACCGCCATTTTTAATATTTCTGTACAGAGAAAGAATGATGACTTTACCAGTTCGTGAAACTGTTCAGCCTTTGACATGAGCCTGCGGGCTGAGAGATCGTGAAGAAGAGTGAGAGCTGAGCAAGATAGCACGCATCAATGGTACAGAGCAAAGGCTATCGTTATATTCACTCCCATGGACCACCCCATGATGCTAAAAGAAGGGTCACTAGTCACACCGTCCTCTTCTCTCTCCGTCTATCAGCAAAATCCCTGCCTGTGGTTGCCCCTTTATGACTCCCAAAATCCCACGGCTAATCATTTGAAATTTATTTTCCTTGAGAAAGAAAGCATAGGATAAATAAAACATGTAGGAACAGCGAGAAAGGAAGGGGACCCTTTATAAAAGTTTATAGCCAGAATCCTATAAACTGGTCGTTCATAATTCATATGCATATATATATGTCTCACCTTTAGCAAAAAGATTCACAAAGTTTTGAAGCCGCACCACTCCCTAGCTACATAACTTTGTATCCCTTTCTCATCATTCAAATTTTAAGCACCAAAGGTGGCAGTGGTAGATATTGTATAATTGAAGTGAAAAAGATCATGATCTATCAATCAATGGGATGAAAAAAAGATTATCTACTTTTTAGTTTTGTAACTCCATTCATGCAAAAGCTATTGCCCACTTTTGATCATGATAACTGTTACAGAGGAGTGCCTGCTTCATTAGCGAGGTGATGAACCTTTTCTCTTATTTTGAGAAAGAAAGTCTACAATGTATTTGGCCCTGTGCTTCTTCTCAGTTAAAAAAGAAAGAAAAATGGCGGGAATGATCTGTCGTCAGGTATCATGGTTTTGACAAAACCCTACATCTACATCGAATTTTTTTTTTCAGAAATAAAATTACAATTTGATTTGAATGCCAAACAAAATATGTATGCCTTTAAATGATGAGGAAAACGCTGCTAGCTTGAATAGACTAGCCTTTGCTTAAGCTTTCGCATCCACTCGAACCAAGAATGATCGATGATATTAGTTATGGGAGCCAAATTAAACCTGTGGATCGATTTGGCATGACTGCATGCTTGTGCATAGCCGAAATCATGTTAAATATTATTCTTGTCTGCGAACTTCGTTTTAGCTGATAATGTACCGATATTTTTCAATGTGAGCTCTTGCAAGGTGTGATAATCAAGTCATTTGTTTCGATCGAGATCTAAGAAATCTTTTTTAAATGCAAACCAGATCATTTGGAAAGCGAGATTATGCAGTTTTTTAATGCCTGTTCATGGTTTCTTACACCTTTATTTTTTTCACATAAAGTTAACGGGAAAAAAATACTTCCTAGCATTTTTTTAATGTATTAAAAAACCAGCATGAAAAAGGAGCTTTTGTCCAACAGGCATCGTCTGTCTCTACTTGGTAATTCCATAGATAACACTGACTATGTATTAAGTGCTTTTTTTTCTTACGAGGGAGACCCCTCATGAAAAATCCAATTTAGCGAAATGCTCCTTAGAAACCTATGTATTAAATATGCCGCTACAAACATAACATAATATATATATATATATATATATATATATATATATATATATATATATATGACATGGATGATTTTAAAAATAATTTTAATATATGAATGAAAATTTATCTGATTATATCTTTTTCCCAAAGATTCAAAAGAAACGTGATGTAATTCTATCAAAACTCTCAATTACCATACAGACATGACTTAATTTTGTAAGCAAAATTAAGTAACATGAGGTAGACAGAAATACACAATAGTAATTGAAATATAGTTTGTACACTCGAACTCTCTTAATTATTTGTTCTGTGGAAACCCGTAGGTTTTAAAGATAAAGGTGGTTCTCATCTTTATATTTGTGAAAAAACAATAATGTTATTTGTCCGTAATAAATTTGTTGGAAAATTTAGCTACAATCTTCCCGAAATTTTATTTTATGTCCCAAAACAATTGGATATATACGTTGATTTAAGATCTGCAAATTCAATAGTTAAGCTTTTCCAGTATAATAAATGATAATTTAGCATGATCAGTCACTTAAAATTCTTCATCTCACAATTAAATCCTATTATATCTATTCAAAAAAATATTAAATAGCATTATTTAATGCAAATTCTTGAGTAAAGTCTCATGAGAAAATCATGCTCCAACAGTGTACATGTGAGAATTGATATGTGTGTGTTTTGTCTGTTTGATGGACGGAAAGCAATTCTATTTTATTTTATTTTATTTTCTCAAGTAGTTTTCATATAAATTAGATTTCCAGAAAGTAAATTATTATTCAATTTGTGCTAATGTTATGGAGAACAAATTAAAAAATATCTTTCAATCAAAATAATCTAATTTTTAAAAATTATCTCAAATAAAACAAATAACAATCAAAATAATAAAAATCAAACTTAACATGATTTTTTAACATATAAAAATCAAGATAATTTTTTTTCTCAACTAGCTTTTTTCTAATGATAAATAAACACTAAAAAATTACTTGTAAAAAAGTCATCTTTATACAGCAAACGTGATCATATAGGAAAAAAAAAGTCAAATAAAGAAACACAGAGAACAACAAGAGATTTGATTTATCTAACAAAAGCGGCGGCTAACGATTCCCTAAATCCTGCCACCAATCACTCCCTAGGCATCACACAAACTTACCAAGATATAAAATAATTCAACAAAACCTTAATTAACAAGGAACATTAGAATGATAAATTCCATACTCATGTGTTAAGTCTTCTCTCTCTCTCTCTCTCTCGTTTAGGGTTAAGTTGGCACTGAACAACGTGGGTTTTTGTTTTCTTGTTTCTTCCCCCCCTTTCTTGGTAAAAAAAAACCACATAAGTGCTGAAAATACGAGGAAGTTTCAAGCTTCGACGGGTTCCGTGTTTCAACGTTCACAATGTTCATGCGTAATGGTCAACTGAAAAACCCAACAAGCCATGTGAAGGTTATACAGCAAAAATTAGTCATCGAATTTAGCTAATAAATTAGAGCAAACTATGGAATGCAGGAGAGAGAATGAGTTTCAAATTCGACTTCAATTAATTTTTTTCTTCATATAATCGCATTCCGATCCCTAGAGAAAAATTGAGAAGTTAATACAATTATACTAAAAGCATTTTACTATCAAGAAAGAAAAACTAAAAGGGCCATGATGGTTTGTATAGGGATGTATAAGGATTAGAAATTAATATATGGAAAAATGTAAAAAGAATAAAAAAAAAAAAGAGAGAGGAGAGAGCTAGTATTTACACAACCAGAAGAGATCAAAAAGGGAAAAAAAACAGTGTCGTAATTAGGTTAACCAAAAGTCATGGTTAAGATGGAGAGACAAAGAAATATTCCTCTTCATGCATCAACATAGATACTCACCGCCATTAATTCTTGCTTTATCTTCTTCATCTTCTCTCTCTCTCTCTCTCTCTCTCTCTCTCTCTCTCTCTCTCTCTGATTATGATCTCTTTATCATATAGTTCTTAATGGTGATTATCATATATTAAGATATTTATATTCCTAATCAGAAGAACAAATCCATGATTCCATGATCATACCTTTACTTCCTGTAGCCACAATATTCTCTTGCCCCAGCTTATGGTCACCTCAAAAATCCGAGGATGAAGCCAAGAAGTTAACTTTCACATTTGTAACACGCTGGGTTGAGTTGTTGTAATCACCATTAATGGACCTTAAAAGACCTTGTTGTTGTTGTTGTTGTTGATGATGATCACCCTCATTTGAACCAGCCCCATCTCCCCAGTTTGTAAGACTATTGCTGTACTGATCACTTCTTCCCACTAAAGTTACATCTGCTGAGGGTGGTGATGATGAAACTATGTTTTGAAGGTCTGAAAGGTTTGTGTTAACATGGCCATGGTTGAGCCCGAACTCTTCTAAAACACCCACTTTCAGGTGTGAAACATTTAAAGGAATTTCTAAAGATGACCCCTGTTGTGGTTTTGTGGTGCCAAGAACATTGGGTGAATCTGCAAGTGGGTATTTGGGCGGGGCTTGGCGAGGTGGGTGGAAATTGAGAATTGGGTTTTGGACGTTGAAGCTGAGCAAGTTATGTGGCTGTTTCGAAAGGCCTAAATCAAAAGGTAGTTGGTAGTTAATGGAAGCTAAAGGGACGTTATTAGAAGTAGTATTGTTAGTATAAGTGCCAGAAGAATTGAAGTTAGTTGTAGAAGTGGAAGCCATAGAAGCAGAAAATGATGATGCAGTCGAACCTGAAGAGACAAATGGCGGTGCCGGTGGTGGAGGTGGTTGTACATTTTTAGCAAAAGGTCTTAAGAGGTAGAGGGGTGGTGAAGAGTCCAAATGGTGAGAGACAGCTGATCCCAAAGTGGAGGTTGCAGTTCCAAATAGACCAAGCCTGCTTCTTGGGAAAGGTGAGGATGTGAAGGGTGGTGCAGGGATCCCTGTAAACTCCTGAACCATGGCTCTGAAATTGGTGGTGTCCGTGCTCAAGACAGTTGTTGGTGCACGCCTAGAAGCTCTCGGTCTTTTCTTCGGGTTTCTAATCCCTGCAGTGCTGCTGACTTGATCATTTGTCCCTGAAACTGAACCTCTTCTAGCACTTTCTTGTCCATGTGATGGCAGAGACTGAAAAGTGGTTCTATTTTGAATTTGGTTGGTGAGCTGTTGGGTTGGTGAGGAAGAGGAAATGAACCCACCAAGATCAGTGCAACTGGGGTCAGATCTTAAGCTCTTAGACCAGACCATATCAAGGTTGTGGAGTGAATTAGGGTTCGTAAGTGTTTGTAATGCTGATCTTGATGATGGTGATGGTGCGAAAGGATCAAAATAGTTTGACAAAGGGTCAAACAACATGGTTGATGACGAAGAAGAGTGGTGGTGATGTTCTGGTTCTGGCGGTTGGTGATTAGGCATGGGACCAACATGGCTTAAGGGGTTGTTTTTGTTGTTGCTGTTCAAGAACGCTGAGATTGACTCAGCGCGTGAAGCATACTCTTCATCTCCACCACTTGAGGATTGCATACTTCCACTATTGCCAGAATCCATTTTTCTTCACGAAAAAGATATGTATGCAGTGAGATTTTTGCTGATGTTACTTGTAACTCACCCACACAGACTCATTTTAAGAAGGGAGAGACAGAACCTCCAAAACAAAGCATGAGGTAATATAAAAAAGAAAGAGAAAGATCTTCTGGGAGATAAAATCAAGTAGAGCTATACCAGAAAAGTACCCAAGTTGTCTTTAAAGCTCTGATCTCCAAAGAAGACAGCGTTCGGCTTGCTTTTACTCTGTCTTTGAAAAAAGAGAGTATATTATTGTTGTAAGGAATGGAATAAACAGCCCCCGGATCATGAAATTGATGGTTCCATCTGAGAAGAGAGGAAGAGAGAGAGAGAGAGAGAGAGAGAGAGAGAGAGAGAGAGAGAGAGAGAAATGGAATTAAGTTAGCTCTCTTTGGGTGTTTTGTGCTCCCTTCTGTTTTGAAGCCTAATACGGTACTGGGGTGAATTAGGGTTTTTTTTAAGAGGGAAAAGAGAGAGAGGGGTGGCTCTCTAACCTTTTCTTCTCCAAACAGAGCTGCTTCTGCTCGCAGTTTCTCTCAGAAAATCAGGGTGGGGTAGCCATGAGAGAGAGGGAGAGATGGAGGGAGGTGGTGATGGGAGAGGCAAGTGGTCAAAGTATGTGAGAGTTGTGGTTTTGATTCACAGTGCGAAAAGAAGAACAAAATATAAGGTCAAAAGAGTACGGTTAAAATATACTACTACAGTGCTAGATCGTATTTTTGTTTTTTAAAAGAAACAAATCCTCTGATTATAGTTATTTAATAATCTTGTAAATAACGTTATGACATGGTAATCTTCCAATTAATTTATAGTATAATATAAAAATATATGTATTTGATGGATAAGTTTCTAAGTATAATGAAATTTTAATTAAAAAAATGCAGGTAAGCTGTGAAGAGTCGTTAATATTAACTAAACAAAAAATATGATTTTTTTAAAAAAATAAGAGCATATGCAAAACTTTAATCTTGGATTTTTTTTAATCTATGCTATTTTTTTTTATTTTATCTTGGAGGTTATTTTCTCTTGCCAAGAATAAATGGTTTTTATTTTTATAAACACATAATTTAAGTACAATTGATTTATATAAAATATATAAAAAAACATAAAGATAAGCTATAATAATATCTTTAAAATATTGAAAAGTTAAAAATAACTACTATTTTCTATAACTATATAATTTCTAGAAACATAAGAGAGAATATTAATTCAATTTTAAATAAATAAAGAGAATATTAATCAAAACTTTAAAATTTTAAAAATTAGGTTAGGAAGTTGAGCTAGATATATAGGTCAGCCCGTGTGCTTAAATAACAACCAAAAAGCCCGAGCTTTCATTAATGTAAATGTTTATTTTTCACCGTCTTTTAAAAATATTTTAATTTTTTTTAAACAAAAATATGAAAATTTTTATTTTTATTTTTTATTTTAAATTAAATTTTTAATATTTTTAGATTGTTGGTATTAAAAATGATTATTTAAAAAAAAAATATTATTTTTATACTTTTCTGAACAAAATATATTTTAAAAAATAATCTGAACCATACATTGAAAAATCAAAAATTAAAAAATTAAAGAGTAGACAATGGATGACATGTAAAAAAAATCTGGGTGTAAGTTTTAAACCTCAAAAACTCGTTGTTAATTTATTTTCATAAAAAAATATATTTTTTTTAATCTAAAAAAAACTTCTGATATCTCTAAAAAATAAAAATTTAATAAAAGAAAAAAAATTAATGACCTAAATCTATTTTTTTTATAGTCCTTTATAGAGACCAAAACTAATTTTATTGAACTCTTTTTGAAAATACAAAGTCATTGACAACAATATTCTCATTTTTTCCGTAGCATAAATGTCAATTTCCTATCATTTTTTCTCCTCTTTGCTTACAGGGATCAAAGCAAAAAAAAATAAAAAAATAAACCGAAATAATAAAATGACAGGGACCGCACAACAATTAAAGTAAGACTACAGGGAGAAAAATTAAATTTTAAGTTTCCATATCAAGACGGTTTTTTTTTTTTTTTTTTTTTTGGGGGGGGGGGGTTGTTAAATGTAGTCTTAATTCCTACGTAAAACTACAAATAAGTGTTTATTTTATAAATTTTCTCTTAAATTCACCTCCAAAATACCCACGTATACATGTACAGGAGAGTACAAATTAAGGAAAGATAAATTATATGTTACATGTAGTAGTAATAATGCGTGCAGAATGGGATGGGCAAGCAACCAAATTAAGGAAAAAATGGCAGTTGAAGGGTATGGATATCAACCATCACCAATCCAGCACCATTCCTTTCCGAAACGATTATAAAAACACAAATAAAAAATAAAAAATTGGGTACTACAAATCGGAAATCTGACATTATCTAGATTTTGTCTCATGTTTTTCAGGGAGGTTAGGTTTGATAATAGACAAAGGAAGAATCATCCATGTTGATGTTGAACATATGTAATTATATTTTGCAGAGCACATCGGCTAGTTGATTATAATCTGGGCTACAGCTTTTGACCAGGTCCCGATGAACCCTTAAAAAATAAATCAATCCCATTATCTGTGGGTTATAATTGAGGAACCTGGGGAATCATTATTTTTGTCTATCTTTTCACACCTTTAATGTATTGTTTTTAACTTCTCTTGTACCTTGTTTTTTAATGATTAAAACCCTTACTACAGTGTGTCTGTAAGAAACAATTTTATATGTTTGGAAGAAAGAAGAAGAAACTGTCCAATCTACGGATTGATGGATCGATCGGTTCAACAACACCCCAAGTTTGCTGCAACTATCGAAACTAAAAGGAAGCTGTATAAACAATGTTACAATCTGCTTTTCTTTTCATCCTTCTAAATAGCAAGTTTTTTTAGAAGAAACGTACGTCTTTGCATTCTACGTGTTCATGATTTATCTTTTGTCACTGGTCTGTCTTCTGGCTACAAAAACCAAACCCTAATCCTGAGGACCTAAATTGTCAAGTAACGTTAGCGAAACCAGTATGCAATGCATTATTAATATATTTATATATATATGAAAGCAATGTTAGAGCTATATACACATTCTCTCTTCAACCGAACAGTGTTCAGTCTAGTCAACATTGACTGAGAATATAATTGACACCAACCAAAAAATTGACTATTTGTGACGAGAATACTAGCTGCCTGAAAGTGGTGGATAGCTCATTTGTTTTTGTGCAGCTAATGCAGCTCATTTGGTCAACAAATCATCGTTGATGACTAAATTGTACTATTTTTAAAAATATTTTTTGAATTGTATATATATATATATATATAGGCTTTTTAATTAAAAAAAATCCGCTTTGAGGGCCATAATTTCACAAATAAATGCATTTGTTGGAGTCGTATCATTTGACAGTAGAGTTGTCCTTCGTCTGCAAGTCTTCAGCACCGGATCCTGGGTCTGATCACTTGACCTGCTACCAAACCTGTTGACAAAAATGTGGTCACCAAACACAGACATGAGACAACAAGACCTTGGTACAGGCTTGCAGCTCCATTTTTCCCACCACCATGAAGGTAAAGCTCATGCCACCTAATCGTGGATCCACATTCATTATACCCCCAAGAATCTTAATTCCAACTCCATATTGTTAACTTTAAGCAACTATGAAACTGTGAAGGTCCAGTTTCTTACAGATTTTTTGTCTGGAAAGCTCATATACTTTTTTCTTTTTTGAATTTGAGTTTTGAACTTGATATTTTCTTAGGAAAGGGAATTACTTGTGACACATAATCTATTGTTCGTAAGAATCCCATGTACTTTTTGATCCAAAACTAGAATTAAATCTACTAATTGTGTATTCATAATAATATGGAGAAAATGTTATTCGGCAAGGAAGACCTGAAGAAGAAAAACTTTCCGGTATATTATTGCTTGATGGCCACCCTGCGGGACGACAACATGCACAAGAAACTGTGGAGACATAAGGTACCTTAACATATAACATCAAAAGGCGAATCAAGGAGTTCAGAATTTATAGATGGAACCCTGATGATTCCAGCCAGAAGCCCTATCGATCTCCATTCTTACTTCATTGACTGATCCAGATCTGGGTAATATTTATGGTTAGTCAGTTGAAAATAATTATTCTCTTATGTAGATATGATGAGACTGTCTGAGAAAGATGGAGGCGTAATTCATGGGCGGACAAAAGTGAACTTAAGAGTACATGGTGTGTTTGGCAACATCTATAAGAAAAATACTTTAGTATAGTGTTTGTATAAGCTAAATAATTCTTCATGCTGACTCGATTGGATTTAACTAAAAAATTATCTAATTCATGACAAAAAGCGAATCAAATAATATATAAGCTACTAAAACCACCACCCATCCAAACTATGGATACAAGCCTCCTTGGGAGAAAAGGTAGAGAATTGAAAGGTGACTTGAGCTTGGGCAACAAGGCAGGGCAACAAGGCAAATTAAAATAAGAAAATTAAGAAGAGAGAAACATGCTTCGGGTTTGCTTATATGCACCAAGAAAAGAATCGATTCTTCAAAAACCCATTCCCCCCAATAAAATAAAGAAGAAGAAGAAGAAAATCATGCCCATTTCTCGCTATCTCTTCTTTTCCACTGAACAGCGCACAAGACAGTGTCTCAATCTACTCCAAAGGTCCACTCTTAAACCCTTTAAACCCCCCTTTTTTCCCTCTCTAGTTAAAGAAGAAGGGTTTGTGTGTGTGTGTGTAAAGCGATCACTAGTTTTTCTTTTTATATTTAAGCACGTGTGATTTCCTGGTAAGGGTTTAGGGTTTATTTTTCATAGAATGCATTTAGTTAATATATTGCTTGAATCGAAATCTATGGAGTCCTGTTTGCTGTTTGTCTATATATATTAAAAAATGTTGAGTTTTTCTTTTGCTGCAATTTAATAGAGCATTATTTAGTGAATGTCTGTTCTTTACATTTATAGGCTGAATTTGAACACAATTATTGGTAAAGTTTGTCATGTTTTTTATTTTCTCTGTTTTTTTGGGGCATTTCGAGTATGTGTTGAATCATGTGTGATTGGTGTAGGCTTGGTCCATCTAAGAGGGTTCAATCTAGTTGTTTTTCCAAATCAACAAGACAAAATCACTGGAAGCGTACTGTACCGCAAGTAGAAGTAGAACTGCGGGCTCCTCGTTCCCTTGTCATTGTATGCTGCTTAGCCTCTTCATTATCACTAATTGATATGTATTGGTTCTCGATTCGACGTGCCATTTTAAAATATGGTGGAACTTGATTGTTTGGTGTTTGTTTTGATTTAAAAGGTGGAGGATTCTGCAGTCGAAACTAAAAATGTGTAATTTTGCAGCCAGCTGCTATACTAGGATTTGTTGGATTGGCAGCTTTTGTGCATTATAATGACGAGAGGAGAGCGGTTCCAAAAGGTACTTTTTTATGTTTTACTATTATCAAATGACTGTTTACAATGGGTCTGAAATTTTTTGATACTGGTTTTTAAACATAAACAGAATTCGTTTTGGTTTCTTAGATTGAGAGATTGAATTTCTGGTTCTTTGTCCTGCTTGACAAAGTGGAAAATTCCGTGACCATTGATGATTAATATGAGATAAACCTGGAAAGTAATTGCTTTGTAGTTTAGTTGACATTTCATTGTTCAGCAGTAGCTCATTTCAGTGGTCTTTTGCAGTTATATAACATTTCCTGAACTTTCTTTGTTATTTAATTCGAGTATAAATAGCTGGACTTGAACCATCTGCCAGCCTTTAAACTCATGCTCTGTTATCAAGATGCCCATTAAAATGGGTGCAGCTTTTTGGGGAGTTCAGTGCTTTCAATTTGATCAAGCTCTATTGAATCTTAAGAAAGAAAGAGTGACTGCTCTAACATTAACATAGAAAAATGCTGGATCTTTTTTTATTTATTATTATCGTGCTTTGGCAGTATTGATTGCTTAAATCAACTGATCAATTTTGAATCCATATTGTTCTTGATTCTATTGTTCTCACTGAGTTTTTTAGAAACTTGAACATGAAGCAAGTATAGCACTCCACCAAATTGCATTTCACCTCACATTTATTAAAGAAACAATCAAACAGTGATGATGAATCAGAAATATAGAGAAGGGTATTTCTGCATAGACGGCCTTGCTAGAGACACCTTTCTTTGCCTTTGAGTGTGACAAATTTCTCTGGGCCACCACCAGGTGCATTTCCTTACTTATGGATGATCTTAGTGGGTCTGGCATCTCATTTGTGTTGTGATCAGGTTCGGGTTCATCATTATTAACCCAAAAAACCATGATAAGGAACTACTTGTTTAGTAGATCAGCAGCTCATAATGAATACCATCCAGTTTTGATCCAATCATGTCTTTTACTGCACAGAACAGCACATTTGTTGGATTAATGTTCTGATAAGTGCATCCAGCAGCACTAGCAAATCATCTTCCAGAATGACCATTCTTAACCTTCTGTAAACTAGAGAATTGAATGACTGAATTTGCTGAGTTGTTATTCATTAACATTGAGTAGTGTATTTATACAATGTGTGGTGTAACAGATTCACTACAATCCAAGAATCTGTTACACCACAGTTTTGCTATTCTATAACAATAAAATGGAATCAATTATAATCTGCTAATACAATCTGTTACACATAATAACATTGCTGCTCTACACTCCCCCTCAAGTTGGAGAGTGGATGTCTTGCACTCCCAACTTGCTAACCATAGGAACAAATGTTTCTTTTCCAAGAGGCTTGGTCAAAACATCCGCAAGTTGATGTGCTGAATCAACGTATCTTGTAATAATGGAACCATCCTGAATTTTATCCCTAATGTAATGGCAATCCATCTCAATATGCCTTGTCCTCTCATGAAAGACCGGATTGGCTGCAATGTGCAACGCAGCTTTATTATCACAATATAATAAGGCTGAATCATGATGCAAAATACCAAAGTCTTTTAACAAACATCGCAACCATGTCAATTCACAACATGCTCCTGTCATTGCTCTGTATTCTGCTTCAGCAGAAGAGAGCGAAACTGTTTTCTGCCGCTTCGACCTCCAAGATATCAACGAGGACCCAAGGAAAACACAATATCCGGTTGTAGATCTTCTAGTGAGTGGACATCCTGCCCAATCCGAGTCACAATAAGCTCTCAACCTTAGATCATTTTTGGAAGAAAAAAATAGGCCTCGGCCTGGTGCCCCTTTTAGGTATCTTACTACCCGAAGTGCTGCTTCCATATGAAGTTTCCTGGGCTGATGCATAAACCTACTCAAAACATGTACAGCATACGTGATGTCTGGTCTCGATACAGTCAAATAAATCAAACGACCCACCAATCTTCTATACCGATTTGCATCTCTAAACAAGTCCCCTTCGTCTGATAATTTTAATCCACGTTCCATAGGAGTGTTAATGGGAGCAGCACCCAATAACCCCGCATCCTCAATTACCTCTAATGCATATTTACGTTGCGAAATAAAGATTCCATTATTTGAAGCAGAAACCTCAATTCCAAGGAAATATTTTAAATCACCAAGATCTTTAATACGGAAATGTTCATGCAAGAATTGTTTAGTTGCAGCAATATTCACAGAATCATTTCCAGTAATTAAAATATCATCAACGTATATCAATAGGATGGTAAAGGACATACCCTGCTTTCTGGTAAACAGAGAATAATCGGCCTTTGACTGTGTAAAACCAGCAGAATGCATAGCTTCGGTGAATTTAACGAACCACTGCCGGGATGCCTGTTTCAATCCATAAATTGACTTGTGAAGGCAACAAACCAGGTGATTCTCCCCCTCTCGCCGAAGACCCGGAGGCAGAGACATGTAAATTTCCTCAGTTAAATCGCCATGGAGAAATGCATTATGCACATCCATTTGGTGCAGAGACCATCCATGAGCTGCTGTCAAAGCTAAGAGGCAACGGACAGTAATAATCTTGGCAGTGGGAGAGAATGTGTCGTGGTAATCCACCCCTTCCATTTGGGTGAAACCTTGAGCCACCAATCGGGCTTTATGCCTCTCAACTGAACCATCCGAATGAAATTTCACCTTATACACCCATCGGCAACCAATTGCAGTCTTCCCCGGTGGTAATGAGGTGATGGACCATGTTCCATTATCTTCAAGGGCTTGCAACTCAGAATGCATAGCCTGCTGCCACTCAGGGTGTCTAATTGCCTCTGCATAATTTTTGGGCTCTTTGGTGGAATTGAGCTGTGCTATGAAGATGCAATTTGTAGGGGAATAACGGTGGTATGAAACAAAATTACAAATGGGGAATCGTGTACCTCTTTGGTGACCTGGTGCCGAGGAGGCTGATTGATGAGAGTAAACCGTAGAACAGATGAAGTCTTTGAGCTTGACAGGTGGGGTAGTCAGTCGAGTGGAACGCCGAAGTTGAATGGGTTCGGGTGGTGGTTGGGCTGCAGGGGTGGAGAGAGATGGGTCTGTGGGTGGAGAGGAAGATGGAGCAGTAGGTGGGATTGGGTTGGGTGGTTTTGGGCGACGGGCATAAGTGTGGATGATGGGTGGTGGTTGATGAGAGGGTGGGTATGTGTTTATGGTGGCTGGTGGTGGAGGTTGAACTGGAGGTGACGATGGTGGAGGTGGAAGTGAGTGGGATGTGGAACGACTGGTCGGCTGTGGAGAGAAGGAGATGGTGTCGTTTGATAAGAGGGGAATGGGTCCAAAATCATCGGGTGGATGGAAATTTGAACCGGGTTGGGTTAATGCATATGGATAAATGTTTTCATGAAATTGCATATCACGACTAGTAAAATTTTTTTTGGTAGATAAATTAAATAATTTATATGCTTTTTGACCGGTAGGGTAACCAATAAAAACTGAGGGGGTGGATCGAAAATCAAATTTATGAGAAGGATGCACATTAGTAGCATAAGTTAAGCAACCAAAAACCCGAAGATGAGAAAAAGATGGCATTTTTGAGAATAAAAGTTCGAAAGGAGTTTTGAATTTGAGTACAGCGGAAGGTAGTCTATTAATAAGATGAACAGCAGTGAGAGCACACTCTCCCCAAAACTGGTTTGGGAGCTGAGCTTGAAATTTTAAAGCACGAGCTACTTGTAATATGTGACGATGTTTGCGTTCCACAACCCCATTTTGTTGAGGTGTGTAAACACAGGAATGTTGAAAAATGACTCCTTTTTCTTGAAAAAAAGAACGAAGTGAAATAAATTCACTACCATTATCACTTCGAAAAATTTTGATGGAAGTTTCAAATTGAGTGAGAACATATGTAAAAAAATGTTTTATAAGAGTATTAACTTCAGTTTTATGTTGCATTAAAAATATCCATGTGAAGCGTGAGTAGTCATCAACAATAGTAAGAAAATAATAAGCACCAGATAATGAAGGATGTCGATAACGACCCCAAATGTCACAATGAATAATATCAAAAGGTTTGACAGTAGAAATGACACTAGTATTGAAAGGCAAACGAGTTTGCTTAGCTAAAGGACAAATGTGACAAACATGACTGGACTGAGCAGAAAAATTTAAATTTAAAAATTGCTGAGCAATAAAATTTAACCGAGGTGATGATAGATGGCCCAGGCGTTTATGCCAGAGTTCGGTTGAAGATATGGTGAGGTTGCAGGCTGGTTGATGTAGTGGTGTGGTAGGCTGTGTCATGGATTTTTGCGCTGCTATCGCCACCAAGTAATATAGACCGTCGCGTTGTTTACCCAAACCAATCATCCTCCTCGTAGCCAGATCCTGCAAAATACACCAATAAGGAAAAAAAGTTATGGAGCAGTTTAAATTCCTTGTTAAACGACTGACTGACATCAAGTCAACTTTAAATGTGGGCACACATAGCACATCATGCAGATAAAAAGTGGAACTCAGAGGCAGGGATCCCTTGGCAATAATTTTTGCTGTTGCCCCACTGGGCATCAACACCGGAGGAAGCGAACAATTTTTCTGCCGAAAAAATGATCGCGCTGAAGAGGAAATATGGTCAGTTGCTCCGCTATCAATAATCCAATTGCGGAAAGCAATTTTTGGCAAACCTGGTTTAGTTACAGCATGGGCTTGAGTACTAGATTCGGCTTTGTCATTAAGAAGTGACAACAGTTGTTTTAACTGGGCCTCCGAAATTCCTACGACTGACTTGTCGTTTTCTTTGGACACAGGGGTGGCCACATGATTGGCAGTATTAGTGAACCGTCTGGCTGAATTATTTTTGGATTTGGGATGACCCGCTGGGTACCCATGGAGTTCAAAACAGGTTTGAACCCAATGACCCGGTTCTCCACAATAAGAGCATTGTGGCCGTCCACGTGGCAGCCCATTTCTATCAAAAAAACGCTGCCCGTTTCCCTGCCCGTTTCCTTCAAAGCGCCTCCCATTTCCTTCAAAACGGCGCCCATTACCTTCAAAACGACGCCCCCCACCAGAATTAAAATTGTTCTTCGTCTGATCAAAACGACGTCCCCCGTCTCTGTCTCTTTCATTCTCAAATCGTCCACCACCATTTCCACCATGAAAGCTTGTTTTGAACGAGTGAAAAGGGCCATCGCCCCTGTCAATTTGCTTCCCATTATTCCTTTGAACTGCCATAGCTGCACTGCCAAGACCATCAGTGGATGAAGCACTGAGAAGACGCTGCTTCTCTTCTTGAGAAACGAAGGCATACGCCTGCCGAATCGAAGGCAAAGGATTCATCAACAGCACCTGCCCACGAACAGCACTGTAAGTCTCATTCAACCCCATCAAAAACTGCATTAATTTTTGTTGGTCTTGGTGTTGTGTTCCTTGGGATGAGTCACTGTAGGAGGTGAGCTCATCCCACATCCCCTTCAATTTCGTGTAATACACCGAGACAGATTGGTGTTCTTGCCTAAAACAGGCGATGTCTCGTTGGATTTCAAAAATCCGAGGAGCATTGCTCTGAGAGAATCGGTCATGAAGGTCTTCCCAAACTTCATGAGCAGTGGAATAATATATCACACTGTCGGAGATGTCTGGATTGAGGGTGTTGATAATCCACGAATGCACCATGTCATTGCATCTAGACCAGGTTGCATATCCTTCGGGGTCATTTTCTTCTGATGGGATTTTGATTGAGCCATTGACGAAGCTCAATTTGTTCTTGGAATTCAAGGCCAAGGTCATGGCCCTTTTCCAAGTAGGATAGTTATTTCCATTCAAGGGTTTGGAAATTAAAACCAAACCTGGATGATCGGAATGGTGAGTGAAGTAGGGACTTGAGAGATTTTCTTTTGGAAGATCGAGATGGGTTTCTGAGTTTGATGAGTTTGCCATTGTTACTGTAGAAATTGATGTGTTTTCTGGGTTTGATGTGTTTTCTGGGTTTCTGGATTTTGAAGAGAAAAAATCTTGATTGATTTTGCAGTGATTGTTACTGTAGAGATTGATGTGTTTTCTGGGTTTGATGTATTTTCTGGGTTTCTGGATTTTGAAGAGAAAAAAAATTGATTGATTTTGCAGTGGTTGATTACTGGAGAGATTGGTTTGCTGAGATGAATACCAGCTCTGATACCATGTAAACTAGAGAATTGAATGACTGAATTTGCTGAGTTGTTATTCATTAACATTGAGTAGTGTATTTATACAATGTGTGGTGTAACAGATTCACTACAATCCAAGAATCTGTTACACCACAGTTTTGCTATTCTATAACAATAAAATGGAATCAATTATAATCTGCTAATACAATCTGTTACACATAATAACATTGCTGCTCTACACCTTCTATCCTCCAAAACCTAGATTCTTATTAATGCTCCCCATAACTCCATATTCTTTGAGGTGCATAATGAAAACCACCCAACTTTGTCCTGAAAGGTGCTTCGAAGTAGCCAACTTGCCAGTGACAGAGTAATTTCTACGCCTCCAAGGAGGACTGGAACAAATGTAATTTAAAAAATACATGGTATGGTTATAAGAGAAATTAGTTTATTACCAAATTGATTATAAAATTCTATTTTCATAAAATCGAATAGTTGAATTAAAGTTCTAGCTGCTTTGTGCACGGACAATCAATATTGGTTGTGGCCTTGTTTAGGAATGAGTTCCTAAAACCAATGTTTGGGGCCTAATTCTTACAGAACCTGTGTTTTAGGCTTTCTGAGTTGTGTGACTCAAAATGTTGCACTGTGGGTTAACCTTACTCCTATTGTCTGGTTGGCTTCATCTTGGAATGGAACTTGCCTAGGATGGAAACTCGAACATGCACTTTTTGGTCTCCTTGACTTGAGATTTGACTACTGTATGGTGGTCATATAACTGCTGCGAGGCAGAAGGAAATTCCCCGTTGCCTTAGATACAACTTTTAATGCGCTTTGGGTGATGATCATTTTTACTAAACACTTAGCTCATGCTTCTAGAAGATTAAAATGAAGCTTGATTAGCCTCTTTCTGAAAAGAAATGAGGAATGTAAGCCAAGTGGTGGTGATGTCAGATGCAAAGCAGCTTGTTGAAGGCTTCCTTAACCATGTTCTCCCACTTTTCTAATTGTTTTTTTTTTCTTGTTTACTGATCAGGTCGAGGCAGAGATTGTGTCAATGTCAAGGGTCCAATTATTGGTGGTCCATTCACCCTCATTAATACGCAGAATAAAGTAGTTACTGAGAAGGATTTTCTAGGTAATTGGGTTTTGCTGTACTTTGGCTATACATCCTCCCCTGATGTTGGACCTGAGCAATTGAAATTGATCACCAAGGCAATAAACACATTAGGTATGATGCATTAGTCAGCATAACCTCTATTATTTTTATTGGGGGGCATCTGTACTTATATGGATCTAACATCTGTATTCATATGGATCTAGAGTCAAAAGAGAATCTTATGGTTTTGCCTATGTTTGTCACTCTTGATCCTCAGCGTGACAATCCCCCACAACTTCGTGCTTACCTTGAAGGTCAGGACGCACACGTTTCAGATAATTCCTTAATTGCCTTGTAATAACTGGCTGTGGTTAACATATATTAATGAGCTTTGAACGACTGCAGAGTTTGAATCAAGAATAGTAGGATTAACAGGACCTGTTGGTGCTATAAGACAGATGGCACAAGAGTACCGTGTTTATTTCCGGAAAGTTGAAGAAGAAGGAGATGATTATCTCGTCGACACATCTCATAACATGTAAATCCCGAGCTCCTCCACTGCTTTCTTTTCTTCTGGTTTTTAAGTTTCCTTTTTTGTCCAGAACTCAAAAGTGGATTGTGTATTTTAAAAACATGCAGGTATTTGATAAATCCAAACATGGAGGTTGTAAAATGCTTTGGTGTCGAATATAACGCAGAGGAGCTTTCAGAAGCAATAGGAAAGGAATTGAAGAGAACCTCATCATAATGGTTTTGAAATCTCTGATGTGCTCCTAGTCTTCTGGAAATTTTATAATTTTGGAAGGTGTCTAGCTAACGTTCCTTTGTTTTGCTATTTTCTCAAAAACACAGTGGAAGCACGTCAGGAATGCCCTGGTCACCGATGGCTTTTGAAAGAATGTGTTGGTTTTTCTTACAATTGGAATCAGTTAGAAACGAGATAGCATTTGGTAATCTCCGGCAGTATGTAAATCTTGATTGCTCCTTCAACTAACCAGCATTCTCCAAGGAAGTTCATTCTACTATTTGAGCATATGAAACTACGAATTACTGGAAAACACTTGTACAAGGGAGGAACTTCCATATTACTGGTGGCAGCTTTGTTTATAAAATCCAGCTTTCTTCATACGTGCGATGCTCAAAGCCTAGAATGTGCCAACGTGCCCCCCTCTATTTTCTCTTCCCATGTTTCCAATTTTTATATATATATATATATATATATATATATATTGTGAATAGCTATATAAATCACTATTACAAGTATATCACAAATCTGATAGGTGGGTCGATTCAGCTTGATTAAGTCATTATGTCCAGAAATGGTGTGATTTAACTGGTTATTCTGTTTTCTACACCTTGCACCAAAGACATGGTGCTTTTTATGTGGAGTGGGGCCAATTACAGGAAGTTTTACAGTCATTACAGGAATTTGCAATTATTTTCGAGTAAACAATGCAACGTTTTTCAAGTCCCTGTCAACGATTATCAATATCCCTTGCACTTTTGGTTTTACACCTAAGACAAATTTGCCTTGGCACAAATAACAATAATGTCAAGTTGTGTTAATTTATTAAAGACCAACTTTTGCAAGGTTGCTTGTTGACCTGTGGTATCCGGATGCAATGCGCTCGGAGAGGTCGATGAATCCAACTAGACAATACCATGTCCGCAATGGCATGAAAACAGTGGCTTAGTGGATTTTTCAGAGCTTGACAACCATAGATCACCATTCATGAGATTCTTACAATGATTCTTTTGGCAATAGGAGTTCCTTCTTCTTGTTTTTTTTTCCCTTTCGTTTGTCGATTTACGTGTGTAATAACTACATGAGAGGAGTTCCCATGCCAAAATGTAGGGGAAAGATAGGGGGAAACTCCTTTTTTTTGCTAAAAATCTAGAGATCCACATCTTACAAAAGACCGGGTCTCTTGGTTCCCTTTTCCCCACCACATACGAAACACAAAACAAAAGAGAAACACAAAAAAATCAAACAATCAAGAACAACTTTGCACTTTTAAATTTTTTAATGAGAGTAAACCAACTGTAAATTAGAGTGCTCTTTTTGTAAAATTTTACAATTCCCCCCCGCTAGAACATCATGCCATTTCATGTCATGTCTCAAACAGAAAGAGAGAGAAAACAAAGAGATTCTATGTCCTCGCGGTCACTTCAGGAGCCCTTGCAATTCATCTCCAGCTAGCCTATTTTAAAACCCCACGTTCATTTTCTTCTCTACCCCCCCCTCCCATTGTTTTTCCTAGATTGATGCAGGATTCAATCTTCCTGCCTGACAAAGTCCATGGTAAATATATTTATGCAGTATTTAATCTACATCCAAAGCCATTCCATCAATAATGTTTCCATGTTGTTTTAATAGTTAAATAGCCACCGATGTTCTGTGTCTTTGTTGGTTTGAAAATGCGCCATTCTTCTCTACCATAGAAAACTGCAGTGTCTTGAAGACCCGAGGAGAAAGGCTCAAAGGTCAGAGCAAAATATGGGAGACATATTGCCCGAAAAGAAAACTGCAGGTTGTGGCCTATTTTCGGTAGTTTTCGGTCGAAGAAGTTTTTGGCCAAGAAGATCAACATCTACAGGTTCAATTCATACAGTGAATGCAGCCAATTTCACCAGAACTCCTAGCACGCCGAAGAGGAGAAAGAGTGGCTCGGATGAGGCTGCATTTCTAGACAATTCGCATAGTGTAGCAGAAGGGCAGAAAAAATCTATCACAAAGGCTCCTATGCATCCCAAGATCCCTCATGCACAGAACCAAAACTACTGTAAGAAACTTCCCGAGGAAGCAACCAAAACATCTTCTGATCAAGGCTATGCTAATCAAAATCAGGGTTACAGTAATCAAAATGCATATGTTAATCAAGGTAGGAGGGTCCAAATAACAGAAAAGTGCTTGGTCACTAAAATATTTTAGTTCTTTTTATTAGTAGCCACAAGCATATGATTTTCATTGAAATAAGCAAAATCCTAAGGAGGCAGTTGGTATTTCCGGCGAGCTCGAAAGCATGATCTCTGATCACCAGAAATCTAAAGGAAGCAGCACGCTTGTTCGTGCTTCATCAAGCAATGTGATGCTTCATGGCAATTTAGGTAACTTGAGGCAAGGAGGAGGTGGAGGAAATACAGCTTATAGTGTTCTTGATTACCTTCCTAAGACCGCAAGAGAAGAGGCTTTGACAGCTGACGGAAAATACCCTAATAGTGTAATGGGAAATGTAGTGAAGAAACAGAGAGAAGAGAAACCAAACGTAGGTGCGCAGCCTCCTGCAGGTTCTTTATGTCGGGCTCTGTCAACTAGAATTGACCCTGAGCAACTTAAAATGATGGGTAATGAAGATTACAAGAATGGGAATTTCGCAGAGGCGTTGGCTTTGTATGATGCAGCAATCTCGATCGATCCTAACAAGGCTTCTTATCGGAGCAACAGAAGTGCAGCGTTAACAGCTCTGGGAAAAATCCTCGAGGCAGTTTTCGAGTGCAGAGAAGCCATTCGAATTGAACCCCATTACCATAGAGCTCACCATCGTTTAGCAAACTTGTATCTCAGGTATAAAAATTACTATTAATTGCCAAAAGACTCTAGTACAATTTAGTTCCATTCTAATTTAATACTGTGTTTCTTTTCTTCCTTGGTGAAATTCTTATGTGTTAATAGATTAGGTGAGGCAGAAAAGGCTATATATCACTACAAACATGCAGGGCCAGAAGCTGACCATTTTGACATTTCAAAAGCTAAATCTCTTCAAGCCCATCTGAACAAGTGCACCGATGCTCATAAACATCGAGATTGGAACACCTTGATCAAGGAGACTGCGGCTACTATATCTGCTGGCGCAGATTCAGCACCGCAAGTAAGCCACCTAGTTATCATTCATCACATTGTAACCCCTGTATGTGAAGTACTGCCATATTATGCTAAACTAGTTTTGTGTCTTATTTAGATATTTGCATTGCAAGCTGAGGCCTTGATAAAGCTTCATAGGCACCAAGAAGCAGATGAAGCATCGATAAGGTGTCCGAATTTCGATGTAGATGCCTGTACTAAATTTTTCGGTCCGATAGGTAATGCAAATTTGTTAGTGGTGCGAGCTCAGGTTCACATGGCTCTTGGCAGGTTAGTGTTCTGCACTACATAGTCAAGCATTATTAGAATTGCGTTAGAGGCCACAATTTGCATGAGAGCTGCAGTAAATGATTGCAGAGGTTCATAAAAATAAGAAAAACTTCACTGTAACCTGGTGTTGAGGAACAACTCAAAAGGCATTTCTTTGCTGGTAAAAAGGGGGACCAAAGATATACAAAGTCAAGAAAAATTTGACCACTTACCCACCAGTCACCAACTTGCTCATATATTCCCTAATGATTGTCTGGGTTAAATGCTTTGATTTTGCACCTAAGCTTTATGGAAAAAGCAGGATCCTTTTTTTAAACAAAAGACTTGCCTCTCAGGTTTACCCTATCACCAACTCCTGTGTCTGTACTTCTCACCATAATTAGGTGGTAAAAACTGTTCTTCTATTCACCAATGAAGGATTTAAAAATAAACACTTTGATCTTCTTATAGTCCCTTTGTTCCCCTTTTTTGGAGAATCTTCTTCGAGATTGTTATGCACATAAAGAACTTGAACACATTTGTATTGTTGACTACTACTATTAATGGGTTCATGTTTGAGCCAAGCTGTAATTTGATTAGAATTGAATCTGTCTAATTGAAATACTTAATGTTAGCTTCTTTTTTCTTTTTTCTAATCTCATAACATAACAAGTAGCTATCGATTTTATTCAGTCCAATACAATTGAAAGAACGCACAGGTTAATTATCCCTGGTGTTTATTGAGCTAATGAAGCTTTTAACCTACGGATTAACAGATTCGATGATGCTTTGGCTGCGGTGCAACGAGCAACCAGGCTTGATTCTAACAACAAGGAAGCAAATATGGTGTTGAGAAAGGCTAAAGCTGTCGCTGCAGCTAGATCAAATGGTAATCAGCTTTTTAAGGCAGCGAAATTTTATGAGGCCAGTAGTGCATATAGTGAGGGACTCGAGCAGGATCCCTACAACTCAGTGTTGCTATGCAATCGAGCTGCCTGCCGGTCCAAGCTCGGACAGTATGAGAAAGCGGTGGAGGATTGCAATGCTGCTCTTACAGTCCGACCAGGTTACTCCAAGGCCAGATTAAGAAGAGCTGACTGCCATTCTAAGGTGACTAAGTTGAACACAGAAATCGTTTAGTTTATACAGCTCGTTTCCTCATCATTTTAAGAGCTTTTATTTTCAAATTTGGTTTGCTAGTGACCAACGTTTGTCTCACTGAAATAGATAGAAAAATGGGAAGTTTCGATCAAAGACTACGAGATGTTGCAAAATGAAGCCCCGGAGGATGAAGAAGTGAGAAGGGCCTTGGTGGAGGCCAGGTCAGAGCTCAAGAAGCAGAGAGGACCAGATGCTGCAGCTTAATATACAGCAAGAGAACAAGAAGTGAAATGGTAGAAAGAAATCGATGGAGCAGCTACCTGCAGAGCCAAATGAGGCCAAGAACACAGAAACGAGACTGGTTATGGCTAGCGTTGATAGGCACATTAGATTGGAATTAGAGAAAGAAAATGCTTGAATTCAGGGAGAAAATTGACCCGAGTGGGCATCATGATTTTGAATATGCTGTAAAGGACTTCGTTTTTATGTATAGATGGACACTTGTGTGAAATTTCCAAGGTTTGAAAAGATGTATGAAATTCAAGCTTCTTTTAAGAGCGTGCAAAGTTACACCAATCAAGAAATTGTAAGACTAAATTAAACTGAAAAAATAATAATTTAAAAGGGGTTGAAGACTATAACATCACATATTTAATCTTAGAAAAGAAAATAATTCTTATTTTAAAAAAAAAAAACCATTTTCCTTTCATCACTTTTTTTAAGCTTGCCTATAATTATTTTTTGATATATTTTAATTTTTAAAATTTATTTTTAATACCAACACATATCTAAAAATATTATAAATTAATTTTTTTCTAAAAAAAATACTTTTTCATCGAAAAAACAATAAAACAGATCTTAGTTATGGGTCCCTCATTTTTATCACCGAACTTTTTTCTGCGCTATAAGGCCCATTATCTATGAACATTAAAGAACACCGACACAAGTTGACTACTCATATTAGATCGCATCTGACCGACAAAGGAACTCAATAAAACACTCCCACTTTCTTAGCATCTGTCTTGAAGATGATCTCCACGATCAATCGCAACGATTCAAGTTTTATTAGCATTAGAAAATCCAACTATATATATGTCGATGCCAACAATGCAACACACCACTTTTCTGACCAACATAGCAGGAATTTGTTTTTATCCAATTCAACACCTCTTGGTAAAACTATCCGGAAAATAGCTGATCACCTTCACATGGAAGAACTTAAAGCAGCAGAGTTCTTAGCCCGATTATCCGCATAATAATCAAAATAATTCCTAGTAGCAATTAACTCGTAAGGTGAAGTATCAAGAGCCAGCCACTGTTCAATAGTAAACTTCATCTGTGAACAAGTCGCATGGACCACAGTGGTAGTCATCTCCACGTAGTCAACGTTCCAACCATGGCCAGAGCCTCACTCGTCAGAGGTCAAGCTCAAGGCGCACACAGGAGAACTCAAACATGGTGTTCTTCCACTGAAAATTTCGAAATTGCCCCTCTCAGAGTAGTCGTGATCTAGCTCCATTAACCCTCCCCACGTAATCACCATTCATGTCATAGAGTCTCACGCTTATGATAGAGTCCGTGCCACCTTTTTGATGACGGACCCTGTTCTTATGTATACACAGTCTATCTTATGTATAAACAAATAAGAATAAAAGACTACTGGTTAAAGAAAAAACAGTTGAAGAGATATAGATGGCATTATGGGGTCTTAGGAGGGTAACTTATAGAACAGGCGATGTCGGAGGCGGAGAGGAGGAGGGGGTGAGTGGCATTTTCTATTTCCTTTTTTGGTTGGGTGTGTAGATGTGGAGGCTTGATGTGGTAGAGATATAATTATGAGAGCGGGCACATAAGAGAGTGAATTTCCTGGCTATATATAATTATTGTTTGGTTGCATCTTCTTTATTTTTTTCTTCTTCTTTTTTGGCAGAACAGAGAGATTTCTGGAACTTTTGAAGAATGATTGAGTAGAGGGGGCAACCAAAAAGGTGCCAAGTGAAAGAATCAACGGACGGTCTAGATTTCACCACTGCCTTGCTTGGCATATAATGAAGGGTTCACAATCTGCATCGCTATGGAAAATTACTGCTTGTTATTATTATTTAAAAAAAAAAAAAAACTGAAAGAAAACAGAAAAGGGTACAAGCGTGGCTGGTCACCTGACTTCTCGCCGATGATAATTAAGGAAGATAGAACGGTGGCGTGATTTGTCGCCATTTTCTCTATGAGTGTTCTGATTCTCTCGTCCACCTTCCTCATTATTTTAAGCTTTTGCCTATTTATCGAGCGTGTTTAGCCTGCTTTTTTTCCTTTCAGCGTTTCGACGGACAGTTGTTGCCCTAGCTAGGCTAGCTGTTGGGACGCAAGAAAAAAAACTTAATGGGCACCGGTGGAGAAATTCTTCAGGCACATATTAGTAAAGACCTTAATTAATTACAAGAGGAACAAGGTGTAAATCTCAAACCCTCTCACCTTTGACCAAGTAAAGATCTAAAAATAAACTCAAATTGATGATATACCAATGCTTTTTCCTTACCAAACTTGTAGTGCTTATGTGTTGTCAACCTCCAATGCCGACCTCTGTATCTTTCATCTTGTCTCTAACCCTTCCAATCAACAGCTCATGCATCAATCTCCTCCCATGCAAACCCTAACTTTCTTCGTTGCACGTCATTACCACTTACCCTTGCCACCCTAACCTCCCTTTTGTCCACCGCTCTCCATCTCCAAATGGAGGAGCGGGTCCCAAATGAAAGTGGTGACCAAAGCGATGAGCCTCCTCTCCCCACCAGATCTCCACCATCCGGCTGTGACCTAATTCCCAAACCCAGACCATTTCCATCACGCAAGAAATCCGTCAAACTCCCATCTCCCGAAGCCATTGAATCTGAAACCTATATTATTCAGATCCCGAAAGACCAAATATTCAGTACTCCATCACCGGAAACTGCTATAATTGCGGAACGCCACCGCCTTCCACAGAAGAAGGAGAGGCCATGTTGCAACCGGTGGCTGTGCATCATTGTTGCATTGATCTTGCTTGCTCTCGTAATTGGCATAATAGTCTGGACATTTCACATTCTTTTTACCCCTAAAGCTCCTCTCTTCACCGTTGTGAATGTTATTGTCAAAAACCCGCCTTCTACTCATAAGAAAACACATCCCAGTTACCAAATCACATTGGAAACAGAGAACCCAAATGGAAGGTTGAGAATTTCTTATGGAAACAAAGGGGATGCCACATTATTATACAAGAATGACAAGATTGGTACAGGAAAATTCCCTGAGGTGGATCAAGATGCTGGTAGTTCAGAAAGCATTGAGCTAGCTCTAACCGGCTCCAATGGACCGTTGCCTGACGACGTCGAAACGAGCGTCCAAGACAAAAAGGGGAAGAAACATGTATCTTTATCGATAGAAATGGATGTCCCGATCACGATGAGAGGTCTCGGGGGAGTTAAATTAGGAAGTAAGGAAATCAATGTCGTTTGTGCTTTCAAGGTGAGCTCTTTGGGGGCAGGTAAGGAAGTTGTATCTCAAAAATGTCAGTCCAAATTCAAGTAGATGTTACTGATCATCAATGATCATGATTATGTTGCAGTAGTAACCATCAATGTTATGCAAATTCAGTTCATACTCTGGGCCCTGTCGTATTTTCCATTCATTCGAATGTTATTTATGTTGATTCTTCTAGCTGGTGGATCGGTGAATATATACATATAGTTTCGTTTTATTTCTTCAGGAAACCTACTCATATAATTAAATAATAACTCGTGGCTATAGTCTACGTTGCTAAGTTTTTTCCATGGCTGTTCTCTGTAAATTTACGCAATTTCCCATCGCTAGATTCAAAAAAGTAATGATGTAGTTGACTTGACATTGCATTTCAAAAATGATTATGAAAGAATTTGAGATTTTTTTGTTTTATATTTTTTTGCTTTAAATTAATATTATTTTTTAATATTTTTAGATTATTTTGATATGGTTATATCAAAAATAAAAACATTTTGACGCATTTTAACATAACCTATATATTGATTTGCTTTAGGGAAAAAACAATCGGTTCTTATCTTTGTTCCAATTTAGCTATATATCATCACCACATGGAAAAACCAAACATGTTGACTAATGAAGCCCATCATACTTCCTTAAGCTTAGAATTCCTTAACAGCCATACATAGCAACCTGTTTAACTTAAGTAACAGATGGCCCACCAATGATGAGCAAGCCCAAATAAAATCTTAAAAATTTTGAACCTACAATCCAAACCCAACTTCATGTCCCCCACTGTTTAAATGAATTAAAACAAAAATTTATTTGTTCTGTGCAAATTATTATTATTTTTTAATGTGAAATAATACTGAAAGATAAATTAATAAAAAAGTATTTTTATATTAGAATAAAATATTTTAATATTATAGAGGAAAAATATCTTTTTAACATTATTTATTTATAAATATTATGACAACTGTCATTATTATCATATTACCACCATTATCATCACCACCACCATCATAATTATCACTGTTAATAACCATCATCATTTATGAATATCTCATTATATATAATCATTAACCACAACAATCACCATCACCACACCATAATAAAATAATCATATTCCATTGCTAAACAAGATGCACTGAGATATTTAAAGATATATAGCTAAATCCAACACAATTCCTGTCTTTCAAATAAACAAAATGCACTGAGATATTTAAAGATAAAACATTCCAGTTATAATTATGAATTAAGAAATATACGTATTTCGAGTAATTCGAAAAAATCTTCTCAAATACCAAATAAGTTTTAATCTTAAGTGATTTGAACTCAGCTATATTTCTTTGTTTCTCCTCGCTAATGTATGGTCTCTGTATTTTTTAAATAAGAATTATTTTTGGGTAATTAACATATGGAATATAAATATTTTGATAGCTTTCGGGATTTAAAGAGTGCCTTCGGATGGACAGGGTGGATTTAGTAATTCTAAACAGGTTTACGAGCTGAGGCTCGGGATAAAGTTTGGTGACATCTGAGGAGATTTTGGATCAGTGTATGGGCCTAGAGCCCATCATCATGTTCTGATCATAAAGAGGCCCGATGATGGACCCATTCGGAGAGTTTGACAGGGCCGCGCTCCACCTGCTCGGATGATAAATAGCACCACAAGACGCGTAAATGTTAGTGGTTTATAATTAATTTTAAATAATTAACAAATGGATAAATAAACAGTCCGTGCACCAGAAATTTCCTTCGAGGGAAAAATTTAATTACACAAGCACGGGCATCTCATGTTTTATAAACTGGATTGGTGCATGCCAAACACCATAGATAAAGTCATTATTTATAGAATATTATGGGAAATTTAAAATGCCAGAAACAAACTTATCTTCCAAGGTAAAGAGCTGGACTGGAATTCTGTCTTTGATCTCATTCTTCATAGGTTCTATTGTCAGCTTCTACATAGTTTCTTCTTCTTCTTCTTCTATTTAGCTATCTTTCTTAATTTCTCCCTTGTTTAGAGAACTCCTTCCCCTCCCACCTAGATTGCTATGAACCCATTGGTAATGTAGATCTCTTTTAATAAAACCTCGTCTGCTATTTTAATCTTTTTTGCACGGCCTGCCTGCCTAATAAGTATTAGATATATATCGTTCTAGGACTAATAATTATTCAAGGTGACATGGTGACAAATAACTTATAATCTGCACAGCAAGTTTTGAATTTAAATTAGGACATGTGTTTCTTGTAAAAAATTAGAGCAATTGAGATATTACTCACTCACCTAACTCAAATAATATATTTTCCAAAGTTTCGCATAATTTTTTTTTATTCAAGGGTTAATTAGTTGCTCTCTAAGGAAGCATGGATGTGTGTATAGAAACAAGAAATGAGATGTTAAATTCAATCTTGAGTCACTTTCCTTCAAAAGATTACAGTTAACAGAAAAAGGAGACTACAATTATTGTACTTTGTAGTTTGTGTAGGATATTTTTATTTTTCAGAAAAGAAAGTAGCTTAAAGGAAGTGGTACGTACACTTTGAAGGAAGCCTTTGTTTAAAGAAACGAAACTTTAACAGAGCATTAGCTCTATAGAACCGCGGAGAATGCAAGCTTTTCAGAAAAGCAATTATACTTCCACTTCGTTTGTTGGAAAAAATGGAACCCTCTCTCTAATTATATCGTGTTTATTCTTTACTTATAATTTGTCATGTACACGACGTTCCTCTCTCTCTCTCTCTCTCTCTCTCTCTCTCTCTCTCTCTCTCTCTTTCCTTGTATAATTATAGCTATTAGCCTCTTAAACTGAAAGTCAAGCTACGTCCTTTTCATTAATCTCAGGTCAATTAATCTTCCCACTTTGGTAGCATGCCCTTAATTATTTGATTGATTGTCTATATGATTATTATTATTAATGTTGCTGTTATATATCATATATAAAACTAACATAATTCTATTTGGAGGTTGATTAGAAAGTGGCAAGGCATGGAACGTATCAAAGTGTTTCTTTGGACGGTAGCCCATAATTCTATTATGACTAATGATCTGAGATACCGGAGACATTTAACAGCTAATAGATTTTGTGATCATTGTGGTACTGAAGTGGAAACATTAACACATGTGTTGCGCGATTGCCCTAAAGCTCGCAAAATTTGGGAGGTGTTCGTAAAGGTAGAGAATAGAGAGTTCTTCTTCACTCAAAATTGGTATGCATGGCTGGTCTCAAATCTGTCCACCAAAAATAGAAACACGGATCATGGGGATTGGCCGTTGGAATTCGGAATAGCTCTATGGTATATTTGGAAAGAAAGGTGCAATAGAGTTTTTGGAGTAGATCAGGGTAATTGGTTTAGGGCTATTCTTGCTATAAAAAGAATGGTCCGGGATACTAAGTTTACTCAAAGGCATGGTAATGCTGAGGGAAGAAGCAATAAGGAAGATACTCAGGTTGGGTGGAAATACCCACAAGAAGATCGGATCAAGCTAAACGTGGATGGATGCAGCAAAGGAAATCCAGGAGTGGCAGGTGCTGGAGGAGTGATTAGAGACCACTTGGGAGCTTGGATAGGGGGATTTGCAAGGAATATTGGTATTTGTTCGTCAGTTAATGCAGAGTTATGGGCAGTCTATGTTGGGCTTCAACTTGCATGGGATAGAGAGTTTAGGAGGGTGGATTTGGAATCTGATTCTAAAGTTGTAGTGGGTCTCATTAATGGGGATAGCGTGAGAGTGGACAGGAATTATAATTTAATTATGCAGATTAAAGGTATGTTAGGGAGGGATTGGGAAGTAACAACATATCATGTGTATAGGGAGGCCAATTGTGTGGCTGATTGGTTGGCGAATTATGGGCTAACTAGGAACTTATTAGACAGGGGATCGGATGTGTTAGAAGAACCACCGTCGGGGCTTTATCCCTTATTGTATTATGACCTGATTGGGTCTACTGTTACTCGTTCAATTTAGAAGGGCTTATTAGCCCCGATTTTTACCAAAAAAAAATAATATAAAACTAACTAATTTTGTTATATAATAATATAAATTGTATTTTAAGACTTCATTTAAGATTCTAAATTCTTATATTAAGATGATTTTTTGGTATAGAATTAAAGCCGCATGAATTTATATATATATATTTTTTTTAAAATAAACTCAAGAAGATTTTGGGTTTTATGTCAGTTTTTTAAGTTTTTGAAGTCCATAAAATGATTTAACAAGGTTTTTAGGTTGTTTTTTTTTATAGATAATTTGGGTTAAAATTGGTTTATTTACCAAAATGTTCGGGATTCTATTTTCAGCCACCACAGTGGTTAGATTCTAGGAATTTCCAAATGATGCATTTATATAAACAAGATTGGGGTGGACGACGCTCCATTAAGTTTTTTAAGAAAACAATGTTTAGTTTTTATAAAGGATAGTATGGTTCATTTGTGATTTAAAAAAAACTATTATGGATTTTTTTAATATGTGCAACCTTGCATACTATTTTATTTTATTCAATAAATTTTACATGCACGTTATTTTCTATTATAAGTTTATTTTAGTAAATAAATTTATTAAAAACAATTGACTAAATTACCCGTGTTGCGATATTACAATATTGGCCTGTATTTGATTCTTGTTTTTTTTTTTAATTTTTTTTTATTGTTTATTGTAGATGACTTTTTTTTCATTTTTTTCTTAATTTAATCATTCAACATTATTTTTTATTTTTGTTGCTCATATTTCTATCATATTCTCAAATTAAGTAATATCTACCATAATAATTGAATTTCTCTTATTACTTTTTAAAAAAATACAAGCATCTTCTTCTCTTTTTTCGGTTAAAAAAATTGGTTCAATGGCATTACGATAGCCTCCAATCTATTATAGGTATCCCTTTCCAACGACAATGTACTGACTGAAGTGAGGAGAGGAGAAGTTGAGTTTACCGGTCAGAGTTGATGCCTTGGTGACAGCCGCCTGTGCTTCCTTCCTTGCCAATAATTGAAGCTCAAAAGATTCTAGTTTATTTCAGTTAAGGCACCAATGATGAATATGAAACCCTAGTGGACTCCATCTTTCCACGTCCGAAAGAAACCGAGGTTGTCAAAGCTTGGAGCCATGTTGCTGTCCCTATACACAAATTCTTTTTTCTTTCTCACATCAAGCATACCCCCGTAAGTGGATTCCAACTCCCCATTCAACCATAGATTCCCTTGCCCCAGTGGTGGGCTTCCCTTTCAAAAACCTACCAAAAAGTTTATCCTTTTCCGATTCCCTTTGAAAGCCAGAAAGAAAGAAAGAAAGAAAAAATAGTAAAAATATTCATCTGTGAGGTGGGGGCTCCTCCGAATCTGTGTACCCAATGGGGGTATAGGCCTGTTCTGATGTTCGTAAGCAATGGCACTTCATTTCCTATCACTTAAGCTCTTAAGCTTATGTAGAAGACTTGTTATTTGAGGGGGGGGGGGGGGGGGGGGGGGGGATGCCAACTTCAACGGCTTTATGAGCATGTGCAAATAATATCTAGTCAATTCGTATTAATTGTGACTTTAAATTATTAATTTGTTTCCAGCAGACGGGAAAAAAAAGATCTGAATTAATAAATTCGCATGACTTATGTCGTCTTATGGTGCCTACTACTCATTTTTCTACTAGTAAGAGTGTATCTTAGAAGCATATATTAAAATTCTTTCCAAATCTTTCTTCTTCCTTGTCTGAGAAAGGTCGTATATGTCGATCTTTGGTACGACCTAACCAGGCAAATATTTGGATTTTTCCAGCATATATGGTCCTTTGCATAAGAGTACTATATATTTCTAGTAAATGGTTTCTTGAATGCGTTTGCTCACACGGAAAGGATTTTGAGTATTTGAACACAGCTCGAGCCATTTTAAACCATGGCCTTATGAATTTTAATCGATTTGTTTTTCTAATAATAATAAAAACCAACAAGAATGAAGACTCATCGTATATGGAGCAGTGTTGTTAATTTCATTTTGTTATGGCCGAAATGGTCAAAACTTTTTGTACCAGTTAAAAAAACGAGATAAAACGATGCAGTTTTTACATTGTTTAAAATTTTGGCTAGTTCATGAAATTTCAATTCTGCCCCAATTTTGGTCAAAACGTTCAGGTTTCATTCTGCCCATTCTGTTTCGGACAAATAATGTTTTTTTTTTAAATAATGAATTCTTTTTACAATATCAATCATATCTCTAAATTCGATCGTTAAACTGAGATGAAATTTTATGAGAAATCTCTTGACATATTTATATATATTATGTTAAAATTTTAGATCAATCAGAGAATGTAATGCCCTTGCGAGATTGATGATAATATTCTCATAATATTATACACGTTCATAATTTGTTCAGAAAATCATTTTAGTGTATTTTTTTAGATTAAATTGTATAATTCTAAATAATTTTATTTTATTTTTAAATTATTTTTTTTGAATTAATATACTTAATTATATATACACACACATAAATAATACAAGACTAAAACAAAATGCCGAAATAATCCAAAATCAAAATATAATATTCCAATAAACAATAAATTAACCGAAATGGAATTGACAGAGTGATGGACACCTAGAAAATAAAAGGACTTCTTTGATTTCTGTGGTTCGTAGATGGAATTTTGGGAGAGGTTAGGCAGACTCTGGGGATCTGTGAAAGTATAAAAGAATGGAAGCTAACCTAGCTAGCTACCAGAGTCAATAATTCCACCAGTATCCCTCACTGTTTACCAGAACGAGCATGAGATATCGTAGCCAGCTTTGATTTAATTATTGGCATATAATCATGATGGTTACCACATCCTGTCTGCAAGGGATGCATTATGTCTTCATTCGTATAAAAAGATCCAAGTGTTGTGGCCTGTTGTCAGGAAGGGGAAAGGAAAAGAAAAACTGAAAATAGGATAGACTGTCCACAATTTTTTTGGATCATCCGTCTCATGGCTCTCTCCTTTTGACTCAGCATGAAGATAATATAAAGCAAAAGAGGAAAATTTAATCTATGTAATGGGGCCTCGACATTTCCACATCTCCGAATGAACCAATCATGATGGAAACGATAATCTTATCTCCAAATTAAGGATTTGTCAGTGAGCTAGCTATGATAAGTTCCATCTACATGCCTTTTGCTTTTCTTACCTTGCATTTTCTAGTAATTCTGAATCTGTACCGATCGAGTGAGTTGTCCCTCCTCTTGCACTAAAATATTTTATTTCTGTGTAACGTAACTAGTGATTGATTAGCCTTGCGTTTTTCTTTTATATAACCCCATATCTTCCAAAGTTGGAGACAGTACGTACAAACAGTCTAGCAGTCCTTGAGAGGGATGATTGAGGAGAAAGCAGCGAATCAAAGGAAACGGGGCTCGAGCTCTTCCTGTCTTTTTAAGAAAAGATAAGTGGCCAATGAGGTTCTTCCAACGATCCATTTTTGGTCTTGGAAAGCAGTCAGCACAAGGTACCTCTCTCCTTCAACCTTGTCGCCGGGCTAGCCTCGGAACTTATGAGGAATTACTCACAAAGCTGGCAACCTTGGACTCAAACACCTTTCTCTTACAAGCATTGTTTGTTACAACTTGTACATTAGTAAGCAAAATATCATGGTAACTATGATGTGGGAGGTTCTTTTTTCTTTCAGAAAGTTCCTTTTCACTAAGCATTTCAAGCGGCATAGCAGAAAGTGGTAGATTAATTCTAAAAGCCTTGCGTTGTTCTGTAATAGATTTCGTCACCTGTACAAAATCTTCTACCTATATTAATATTACATTTATTATCTTTATAAACTATTTATTGGATTCCGGGTATCCAAGGTATATATATATATTTGAAGTGTGTATATACATATGTGTGTGTATTTTATATCAATAATATATTGTATGGAAAAAAATCTAAATATACCACAGATATGTTTATAAAATATAAACATATGTTTCAAGTAAGTTTCGGGCTATGTTTGATAATATTCATAGCCTACTTATTCAGATCGGATCAAATTAGATTGATATCTATCGCTTCAAATTAAATTGTGATTGTGGTATATCCAATGAGTGTGTGTGTGTGTGTGTATATATATATATATTAATCTAAATATTCTACAAATATATTTATAAAATATATCAAGTTAGTTTCAGACGAGTTTTAGGTTATGTTTAATAATATTCATAACCTACTTATTCAGATCAGATCAAATTAGATTGACATCTATTGTTTCAAATTAAATTGTGATCATGAGAAAATAGAAATGGTAACAATAATATGAGGCCACACATATTTATATATTGGTGTTAACAAAACCCAAACAATTGTTTTTCAATTATTCATCAAGCTAGCTTTTGTAAATGATCAGATTGAGACTATTAGATGATGCGTAAAAATTAAATATGCTGTTACATCCTTCTCCTAGAATATCATAAATATCAAAGTTGTGAAACAAAAAAAATCAAATCAATGTATAGCTAACAGGTCAAATACTACCATCAATTTTTGGTTAACATGAATTTAGTCCATAACATTTTTCTAAAATCTGTTTTAGATCCTTAACTTTTCATTTTCTTTCTTTCTTTCTTTTTCCAATGACATCCCTCGTCTATTTCACCATCCAATCTGTTAGGTTTGACTGGGCACACAGCCTTTATACAACGCGACATGTGGATTAAACATCAAAAAACTTAAATAAACTTAACGGATTGGATGAAAGGATGATATTGCAGGTGATAGAAAGGCTAGGGATCTAAATCAGATTAGAAAAGGGATAGGGATTCAGTCTCTATTGACTGGAAGTTAAGTTCATGATAGTTCTTGACCAATTAGCCATTTTGGATATTTAATCATGAAAAACAGAAGAAGATAATATTGAAGACCAGCCGTAACTTAAAAGCAATTTCGAGCTGCGGGCTCACATAAAAATGGATTATTCACCAATAATGTAAAATATGATCGGTAAAACCATGGTGACTTTCATTCAGAGGGATCATTCTTACGCAGGCCAAAGATGCTGATGAGAGAGGTGGGAAGAAATCTCATATGTATATATTATTTAAGCAGGCCATGTGAGGAGTTACAGTTAATATTGATTAATTATCAGGTTTGGTTATGGAGATTACAGTTTCACACGCACACACACACACACACGCAATTTAAAACTATGTATCTCAGTATCTGCATGAGTCATGTAGAAGAAGAGAGATGGAAATATCTATGCATTTAGATTGATTGCTTGCTAGTTACAGATCTTAGTTACCCCATGCACCGAGCTAGCTAGTTAATACAAAGCCTCTCAAGTCAAGAAAAGAGTCATATTTTTCCCCTTCCTGTTTTCTTGTTCATATTTTTTTCAGCCTGAACAAGAAATTACACAGTCGTCTAACATCGATCCCACCCTTAATTACATTTCTTGAAGGGGTGGTTATATTTATACGTGCCGTTTGAATTTCCCTACTTCATCTTAAACCCTCGAATGGCCTTGAAAGGCTACCCCGTTTCCACTCCACCAAACGCTGCAAAAAATCCATAACCTGCATGTGGGAATACCCAAAACTCATAAGCTATATGAGTAGCTAGCAACGTGTTGACTCATAAGAGAAAAGTATACAGAATCAGAGAAATAATTAAATAAATAACAACAATTATGCATTTATTGGATGCTTGCCTGGGTGGGTTCCTGTAGGGAATAAGATGCACTGGTGTCCTTGGGGAATTTAGAGACCAAGATACCAAAACCTTGTCCTCTTTCTCTCAGCACCTGATAACAGTGAAAAAAATTAATACATTATTAGCCTAAGAAGATCTAGATATGTACAAGTCTGATAAAGAAAGATTACTTTTTTCTTAAGCATTGGATACCTTAAACGCATCCTCGTCTGTTCTATCATCTCCAATGTACACAGGAAAAACATCAGTACAATTGGCGAATCCTGTAAGGGAGAGTAATAATTATTAGAGTTTGTGGTAATAAATTATTCAACACTATTATATATTATTTGTCTGGCTCTTACAATTTTAAGTGAATATATATATATATATATATATAGTGGAGATGACTTCTTTTAAAATACTTGTTTTTTGGGATCTTCAGATAGAAGATTTACGTTTTGAGGGCGTGATTATTTTTATGGATGAAGCACAGCAAAGAACGAAAAAGGAAAGCAGGACCTTACCAAGAGACTCTAACAAAAATTCAAGAGCCTTTCCCTTGTCCCATTTAATGGTAGGGCGGATTTCTAAGACCTGTGTAAAATAAAGTGAGGCGTCTCTTAATTATATACTCACCACATACACTATAAAACTAATAAATAAATTAATAAAATACAAGATTGCTAATTTGTTAGATGCCACGCCGCACCTTTCTTCCACGAGTGAGTCGAAGCTTTGGGTACTCCTTCAACACTGACTTCACTACTTGAGCCAGTCCACTCCATTTCTGTATTTTTCATGCATCACAGTTGGTCAAAATTAATTTTAATAAAACAGTCAGGGCATAATGAATGGCTATTTTCTGATGCCCGATTCCTACCTTCTCATCAACGCAGCGATAGTGCACAGAGAGACAGAATTTGTTATTTTCCACCTTAGCCCCTGGAGTTGTTTTGGTTTTCTCTACCAGTTCTTTGTAGACCTGGAAACCCATCAACAAGAAAAGATTAAAAAATGTTAATATCCTCCAATCTTTTATTTATTTTATTTTTAGTAATAACTTCTACATCATAATCAAGTAGTTGTATGACCTCATCTATCATGGGAAGAAACTCACTGCCAGCCTGAAAAACAACACCTTCACTGCCCTGAAGAACACAGCGCAAAAGACAAACCAATTTCTATCATTTTGTGAAAGGAGAAGATAAAGAAAATTAATTGAGCTATATTTGCACGGTGGTACTTGAAAATACAGCGGTAAATCTGACTCACTTTCTTGTATTTGCTGCCTTTGGCTGGTCCTTTAATGTCCATGCCATGGCTTCCAGCATAGTACAGTTCTGCTAGCCGTACAAAGTTATACACCTGTAAAATACGGACAGAAAGTAACACAATTTAACACAAAATCTCAGACCACGAGAAGAGAAGAGCCAGAGTAATCTGTACTTATTGGCCTATCGTTATTGCATTCGAAAGAGGGGGAAAAAACCTTAAAATGTACCTTGTCTCTGCATCTCCCACTAACTATGGCGGTAGGAAAAAATCTTGCAAGCTTTCTAACTGTTGCTCTCATCTAGATTTTTGCACAGCACAAACTTCAGTCACAGTATAAAAAGAAAAGGGAAAGAGGAAGTGTACAGAGAAGAACTAGATACCAACCTGCTTGGACATGAAAGCTCTATCAGGGTCATCGACGATAGGAGAAAGTGTGCCATCATAGTCCAAAAACATAACGATTTGCTTCCCTTTGGAGGCATCAATTATCTGCTCAAACATCTCCAGGGCTGATGGGTGGTGAAGCTGCAATCACCACATTAAAAATCACGAGTCATCGTTTGATCATGTCTAAAAATCCTTCCTTGAGCTTTATATTGATTTATAAAGATTGTTTTTTCTAGTTTTCTTCTGGGTTTTTGTGTGTGTACTCACAATCCATGAGCTGTGGTCGTCATTAACAGAGGGTGTGGACTTGACATGAGTAGGAGATGAGGTTCTCATGGAATCAACCCACGCATTAAATCTTGCTCCTCCACTGATTTCAAGATTCTTTAAAAGTTTCTTTCTAGATATAGAGATGTAACCACCAGGAGCCGCCGGAGGCTTCTGCGCGGCCGTGGTGAAGATTGAGGAGTTTGTGACGTGCACTGCGATTGCCAAGTTGATTCCAGAGTTTCTATCAGCCACAACCACATTTTGGCTTGTCATCTTTCCTCAACAAAAAAAAAAAAAATACAGAATCACATTTCCTTCCAAATTAGTACAAACAAGAACTTGAACCCAATCAAGATTATCAAATCAAGAATCTAGAATAGCCCATTAGAGAAAACGTCTCCTGTATAAGGTCCTTGAAACTATACCTCACGATAAGTTACTGATATTCGAAGGTACAACAAACTGTAGTGAAGGAGAAAAGGAGGAACTAAGACAGAGTGCTCTGTTTTATAACTCTTTAAGCTTTAAGAAGAAACACAGTGAACAAACAAGAGATTTAGGGGGAGAGAAAGTTAAACAGAGAAGAAAGCAGACAGTTCCCAAAGATTTGTAGAGAGAGAGAGAGCAATGTGTGCTTGCAATAGAGACAGCCGAAAGGTGGATTTATAGTTGCAAACCAAGGAGGACGAGAGGGCCTCATGCACCTTCTCTCCTTCCTCAACTCCAAACCGTGGCACCCTCTGGGGGGTGGGACCCACTAAGCTGGCCCAGCACCCGATATCCTGACGCTGGTGGGCCCACCTTTGGCTTAGTCCCCTGGCCGTCTTCCGTAAACACGTTGCCAGCAAACAGATTAGGTACGTGGAAGACATTCCTTGGACGACTTGACTATAGTGGGTTCCTGCCACGTGTAAATAGTCACATGCCAGACCCACCCATTCATCCACCTCCACCTTTGGAATTCGGATGCATGCCAACTGAAAACCCTCCCCCTTGTGGGGGTGGCCGTGGTGGCGCTTAGAATACGCCCCTTGTAAACACACATAAAACCAGCAGCTCAAACCAACCTAGTTATATGCTATTGCTCAAAACCATCTGCGGTTATTTTATGTTCTTCAGTTTGAGAATTTTAAATTTAAGCAGAAACAAACACAGCCCATGCATATTTTACTAGATTATTAAAGCTACGATTTTTATTTTTATTTTTATTTTTCCAGTTCCTTGATCATTTACAATATCCAATCCGTTCCTAGCACTAATATTGTTGCTGGCAGTCACTGCAAGAATGTTATGGTTTTTGGAACTTGATTGATAGATTATTGAGAAAGGGTGTGTGCATAACATTATTTATCCTAACTTATAGCACTATGGATTATAATACTAATTTATAATATGTTTTCATTATTTTCATGTTCCGGTTCATCCTCTTCTTTTTATTTCTCTTGCTTTGGTTATTGATTTTCCTAGATCGTCAAATCAATCCTTAAATTATGTATTTATTCGAATACTAGGTTGTCCTAATATTAGGTCAGTGATTTAATTTATGAGATAATATTTGGATTCTTTATTCTTCTAAGGACTAAGAGTAAAGAGACGAAAAAATAGAAAAACATTGAAGCCTAAAGGGAATTATAATAGCATAAGCAATAAAAAAAAAAACCAAGACAAGGATGGAGAGGAAAAGGAAGAAGAATGGTTGGCAGAGTCACGATGGATCTCTTCTTGTAACACGTGGAACCATATAAACAATTCTGACAAAATAAAAAAGAGCATGATCGGAGCTCAAATTAATGCTAATGCACTGCCCGAAGGATACAAGCTTTCCCCATGTTTTGGCACGTGTTTTACACGTGCAAGGAACTTTTCTCCTTTCCTTAAGTTTAGTCCTGCTTTTTAAAAACATTCTTTCATTCAATCCTGATATTTTTCTTGTTGATTTTTTCTCCTATTTTTTTTATTCTTCAATATTTAGTTTATTGAGTATTCTATAAGTTGTTTCGATTTGATTTATTTTGCTTTCTATCGGGTTTCATCGTTTCGAACAAATGTTAGACATTGAGCTGACACTTAATCTTGTGATTGTTTATTTTTTAACATATAATTAAACATATATTTTTTAAATCAAGTTATTACATTTTATGGAGTGGTTCATAGCATGACTTGCAAGTTTGGCAGATTGACTTGATTCATATGTTTGACAAGTTAACTTGTTTTTTTTTTAATTTTATTATTTAATATTGAGTTTCTTGAAAATTACTTACAATTTATTTTGTTTTGTTTTCTATTGAGTAATCATTGACTCAAGCAAATATTCCGGAATTGGGTTGATACTTGATTTTTTTATTGTATAGTTAAATAAAGAATAACTTTGAAAAACAATTCCAATTTATTAGTCCTAGTAGAGTCGTAACCTACTTCACGGGTTTAACGAGTTGACTTCAATGACTTGGATCATGGATTTGGTAGATTGGCCAATGTGATGCGGTCATTAATGTGACAACTTTACCCATCAAATCAATATTTTTTTTTTTTGAAAAAATCATTATTAATTTTTGTAATTTATATGTGTTTTATTATTTAATATTGAGCTAATTCAACGCATATTTATTTACTGTATTGTGAGCAAGAAAACTCGGTCTTAATAGGCATTTAGCGTTGAATAATTCGATGGGCAAATTAAATTTTTGGTCTAGTGACCTCGCAATATTTAATTTCTGTGTGGGTGGGTTTCTCAAGAGAGTTTTGTAGAGCTCAAACCGAAATGTTGAATCGAATATCACTGACTTGCATACCTTCTCGATCAAGAAGAAGAAGAGAAAACTGGTTGGCATCACTCTCCCACAGCAAAGCATTGCCTCTTTGAGATTTCGCCGGATGGATTCCCATCGCAAATATAATAATATATTTACCATACCGTGAATGGATTTACCTAAAGTTCAAACGAGTACGTAGTTAGAGTTTCATGAACAGCGAGATGAATTAATCGGTAAGAACGGGGATGGTGGCGCGTCACTTCAAATTAATAGCCAAAACACTGTATTCAAATTGACGGTGAGCAATGTCCTTTCAATAAATTCAAAACGCTCGCTGCAAAAACTGTGCGTGTTGCTTCAGAGAAGCAGCGAAAAGGGTTACAGTGTTTCTTTCCCGAGCATTTAATCTTCCTTTTAATTACATTTTCTTGGACCCTTGATTTTCTGCGCAATGGACTGCTCGTGCCGGTATGGAGATGCCACCTGGGGTGGACCGATGTAATTTGTGCTCACTAATTGTTTGGTAAATTGTATAGAAAGGGCTTTAATTGTGTTTAGGAAACAAGAAAGAGACCAGAAAGTCAAAGAAAAGATGGTTAGGTTTCTTCTCTAATTGGTCACCAGTCAAATGTCAAACAAGAAAGAAAGAAAATGGAAGTGCACGGGAGAGCAAGCAAGCAGGAAAGGGGACAGGCTCTGGCAGGTGACACAGATGTGGCGAGGAAAGAATGGACAGTTCGTCTTTACTCTCCCCGTTCTCTTCTCTGTGTACCCAACATCGATCCACTCACTGGATTTCGAATGTTTTCTCTTTTCTCTCTACTATATATATATATATATATATATATATATATATATATATATAATATTATGAATCTCATCTAATACAAGTTCAATTTTTTAGATGAGATGATTTCTTAATATAATATCAGAGCCTTGTTAACTTAGCGATCATGAGTTAAAATTTTACAACCCTTATTCTATTTGATAAAAAATAAATAAATACAGGATAATATGAATTTATGCAAGTTTCAGGCCTAACAAATTTTTACTTTAAAAAATATATTAGAAAATAATATAAATTATATTATAGAATCTCACTTAATAGTTTAAACTTAGTTTTTAAATTAGATAATTAATTGATATTTTTACTTGCAAGTTCTCTATTATTGTCGTCAGAGAGAGAGAGAGAGAGAGAGAGAGAGAGGTGGGGGAGGGGGGGATACCATTTTACTTCTACGGTATGGTGAGCTTATATATTTCATGCACAAACATACTGTAGTGCTCTTCTCTTGTATTTTATTTTCTTTTCTTTTCCATGTTTATGAGAATATTAATACAACACCTACACACATTACTTTTTCAAATATATTATATTTTATATGCAATGTATAGCCCGTCAATTTATACACTAGTGTTTAAAAATAAAATAAAAATAAGTTTTATTAAAAATAATGACATAAGCTAAACAATTCATATCCGAGTGCTTTGCAGATAATGCAATGGCTACCTATTATGCAATAGACAGTGAACCTCTGGCTTAATGGGATCCATGTCCCGTGGCTACAAGTTCTAGCCCCATGACAAATACAATAACGCAAAAATAAAATAAAAACCAACCAAGATGACTTGTATGCCAAGAACAAGAATAAAAAAGATTCATAATTGACTGGAGAAATCGAAGAAGACTATTTGAATCTCGTGTTATATTTTGTTAATTAAATTAAGAAAAAGTATTAGATTCCTGTACTAATTATATGGTCGCCAGGTTCAGAATATTTCACATGCATTGGCTCCGTATTTCCTTCTTTAATTAACCAAAGTTTTTGGTCGTATCTGTGCTTTTATAAATTATACTTTACCGGTCAAAACAGGGATCCTTTCCAGATGCTATCGAAGAACTACTGGCTTTCAAGTTGTAAGAGCTGATTGCCTGTTGAATCACGGTTCAATTCATTTCATTTTATATACTATACTCGATTATTTTTATACTTTTTTTTTAAAACATTTCTAAAAAATAGATGGATGAGTATTCTGAGAAAATTAATTTTAATAATTTTTAAATTTTTTTACATATTAAATCTTATTTGAAATCCAATTTTTAATACCAAAAACAATATTCTAATATGAGGTTTCTCTAAAACCATCGAATTCAATTCAATTTAGAGATTCCAAACATGATGTAAGAACTAAGTCATAATAAAATATAAAAAGGAATACTTTCATAGCCTAGTAGTGATTCCGTTTTCTTCGCCTAAATCAACGCTTTTAATCACTTTTTTTTCTTAATTAATATCAATCCCATCATCCTTAATTTTTTAGCTTCTAGTCTGGTTCCTCGATCCCTTAGAGAAATCTTTAACGTCCCACAATACAATCACCTAAGTATATACAAACCACGTCAAGAATAATAAGAAGCATAGCTAATTAGTTTAGCAAATTAATCTAGTTGGGAAAAATACCACTTTTTTTTTTACTTTTTGGACTAGTTTTAATGACTATAATTATTATTATATAAGGGAGAAGAGTCGTCTTTAATTTATAGTGTGGTTTGAGATCCAATAAATCCCTGATGGAAAAAAAAAATAGTAATCTTGCAAATTCTCATCATAAAATTGAATGTGGTACTGTGTTATGATCAATGGAGGTAGAAAGAGGATGTCACTGCCCTAACAGGAAAGAGGAAACTTAAGCTGATTAATTAAACATGCTTGAGAACGTAGGTTTTAATATGATATTTTCGGTAAATAATTAATCTCACCTTCTTTATTTAATATGATATTTTCGGTAAATAATTAATCTCAACTTCTTTGTATCTTTGTTTCAAAGTAATAATTAAAGCATAAATCATACTTATTAGATCAAACTCTAAAGTATTAACTTCTTCTTTCAATGGCTCACCAAATCCCAACTTCATCCATTAAAGTCCGGAAACCACTTCGCCCGGACAGAAATTCGAGACCAAAAGGCAACTCCATTCATTAAAAAAATGATGGCGACGAGTAATTATTGACATTATAACTTTTACTCTGATAAAGAAACCATTTTTTTTTTATTAAAACCGTCCACATCTGACGAAAACTGTACTGACAAGAAAGCAAGCACTTTTTTTTTAATTTATTTAACCCATCGGTGTTCTGCCACCGGAACACCAAACAAATGCAAAAATTATATTAACTATCTAGTTGGCTAACCTGTGGTAAGAGTTTTAAATTAAAGAATTTGTTTTTTTATGATTTTAGATTTACGTTCTGTAATAGCTAATATAATTATTAACTTGAAAATTTATATTATTATTAATTTAAAGACCCATTATTTTTAATCGAGGTTCGTGTAAACTAGCTGAACAGTCACGTTAATCCAAACAAAATGCAAAAAAATATATTAGTGGTGTAGCCAAAAATGACCTGGTCGGATGTCCAAATGCTTGAAAACCAGCACGGGGTAGAGGGACGATGGGCACGAGCATTGTATGGGTTCGACGCGACACCACACTTGTGATGTATTAGGCATCTTCCTCTGTTTTTTCATTGTCTTCCAGAGAGTACATGGATGACAAACGTGGCATTACATCGTAGATTCCATGGATTTTTAAAGCAGGTCCAGAGCAAAACCACATGGCGAGAAATAAAAGTGGTCGGATTGAAGAATAACACACGCAAAGTCTCCATTTAGGACCAGGAATCAACAGCACCATGAACGTAAGCTGGTGGTCGAATCTCGGTAGTGAACAAACATGTGTTCATGCAATAGAAGATGAATATATATTTATTGTGGCTTCGGATGGTGTAGAAAGAGTTGTTTATTGGGAGATCGATTCTGAGAGCACATGGCTAGCTTCTTAGCATAATGTCTTTCTCGTGAGATAAACCAGCGAGCAGTCGAGCACTGCGTGCATGGCATTTTGTATTTAAAAATTAGACTGATAGGTCATTTCTTTAGGACCACTATAAATTCGATAATGTGTTGATTAAGTATGTTTATCACGGAATGGATAGAAAAACTAATGTAGCATCATCAAATAAACTCCTAACATGATAGACTTTAAGAGTATGCACAGATACTAGAAAAATAAATAAAACTATGTTACTTCGTGAATGTTTGGGAATATAGTTGAAGTTTATTTTAATATTTTTTATATAATTTTTTAAAGTTATTTTTGACATTAAAACATGAAAATGCATCAAAATAATATTTTTTATATAATTTTTTAAAATTATTTTTGACATTAACACATGAAAATGATCTAAAAACATCATTTTTTTTAATTTAAAATAAAAAATAAAAATATTTTTTTTCAAAAACAATTTTGAAAAGTAGTGTCAAATACCCCCATTCCTCTTTTATATTACAAATCAAATTAATCTGTTTTTTTACTATAAAAACATGATTTGATTCTTTAATAAAATTATATTTTAATATGATATTTTGTATAAGTTTTTTTTAAAAAATATAATCATATATTGAATCAATTTGAGGCTGTAGTTTAACCGGTCAAATTCATAATTTGAATCATGAACTCCATTGTGTTTAATAATTTTTGAAAAAAATATCTGTATTCAGTTATATAATTTGGGGCTGTAGTTATATAAAAATAATAATAAGTACTCCTAAAATTAAGCATCAACACAATATAAAGATATTTATTTAAAATAATGATAAACTCATATCAAAACAAATCATGGAAATGAATTTAAAAATTAATGAAATATTTAACACTTTTTATTATTAAATTGTATGTTAATATAGTATCTTAAAATACTCTTGGAATTAAAAGAAAAATGAAAAAGTGATACATGGTGTCATTTAATTTGAGATTATATGAAAACTTTCTGACACTAGAGAATCAAAAGAAAAGAAGGGAAAACTTGAAAAGTAAAACACGGTGTCTTAATTTTACGAGATGGTGAAAGAAAATTAGCGAACCACAGTAGGGCTCGAACTTGCATTAGCAAGTACTAATAAGTTTTGTGTACATTAGAAAGTATTATAATATTTTTAATATCAGTATATTAAAGCTATTGAAAACATAAAAAAAAATAAAAATTATTTTTTTTCAAAAAGAATCTTAATCACTACCTGCAACCTTTAATTTAATACACACACACGTTAACAATATATTGTATAGTTTGAAATGTAAGTGAAAGGGGAAAAAACCCAGGAAGGTGCTTGAGTGAATCACTGTAAGCCTTACCAAATATTTATAAACATGAAACTGCAATACATATCAAGGACTTCGATTGCATAAATATTGCTGTAATTTCGGAAGTTATTTATATGGGAAAAGGGTTAAAAGCTATCATTTCTTCTTCTTCTTCTTCTTCTTCGAGAGTTCGAGAGGGGGGGGGGGGCAACAGGAGTTCCTTCGACTACGGGAGAGAGAAGGGTCCAAAACCTGTCATTCACTTTGAAAGCTCAAACTATCATACGTTATCTAAAAGAAAATAATATTTTAAAAGTATTTTTAAAAATAATAGTTTCTTACATTATTGTTTTTAGGGATATCACATCGTTTTTATGTGTTAGTGTTAAAAATATATTTTAAAAAATAAAATAAAATAAAATAATTATTTCGATGCATTTTCAAATAAAATATAATTTGAAAAACAACAATGCAATAATATCAAACATGCTCAAAAAGGTTTTTAACATGTGAATCAGAAATGAAGTGGTAGAACTCATGTAGCCACTCAACATGTGTAGAAGATTTGTCGCCTCACAATATCTTGTGTAATAACACCTATAGTTAATGTCAAATTGGATAGGTTTAGTATGCTTTACATAAATATTATAACATATCATAAAAAATATTTTCTTCTTTACACAATTGCATTATTTTATATATGTTGTGATTATGACATTTTTTTATATTATTATTGTTGTTGTTGTTGTTGTTGTTGTTGTTATTGCTGCTGCTATTGTTTTATAGGTTGTGTCACTGTATATGTCACACTTATAGCATACATGACCTTTTCTTGCATTTATCTCATTGTATAAACAAGATATTTTTGTCAACCACACTAGAATCTCTATTTAGATGAATATTCTTTAATTTGAGGTTTAATTAAATTTTTTAATTTAACTTGTCTAATAATGAATGAAATGACATGTCATATATTGATTTATAGCTACGAATCAAGTAATGATCACTAACAAACTGTGTAGAGTTTAAGTGATTTTTAACACAACTTGTAAGAACATGTGAACATGAATGTTGGAATGTCAATTATTTATCATATATGCATATTTTATCATTCAATCCGACTACCCATATGATTTCTCTTACAGCACCTGATTTAATATGGGTATTGACTTAGATCACCTATTGCTCAAAATAAAAATAAGAAAACATTACAACATGATATCTTGATCTATCCTTGCTCACTGTCAATTCAACCTAAATTGATAGTGTTTAAGTTATTCAACGTTAAATAAATTTATTTGTTACATATTTTTGTTTAACCCAATAATTATTACATTTATAAGATATCAATTACACTAGAGTTGAGGTAAGTATTGCATGAGCAATTTTTAAAATATGATTAAATGAATAAGAAATATTAATTACTGTATTACCAAACAAGTGGTTGTCATCATAACATAATATCTATTTTATGTTGTCATTTGATATAGTGGGCTCAACTTATATATTATTTCATACCACAAAACAAATTTGCACCTTAAATATTCATATAGGTTCATGCCAAATTTATACTACTTTATTCTTTAAGCATGCATGTCTATATGATATTATCTATATACATGCTCTATCACTGGTAACATATCTTTGTGAGGAAAACAAAATCCATATTCAATTAGAATTATTTTTTGCATCAACAAATGCAAAGACCAACTTGATTATCCAATTATTTGCATAAAAAAACAATTGCAATCAATCCCAAACAAAACATATATTGTCATCATTAATAAATGGTTTACAATACTTGAGACCTTTAATACAAGATTCAAATGACCAAAACACTCTAAAAAAACCAATTTATTATCACTAGTAGTAACAACAATATATTTTTATCCAAGAATGCTTGGAGACTAGAATTTATTTTATTTTTAGATGTTTTGAGGAAAAACAAAACAAGTGTCTAATGATTTTTTCATAGAGACAAGGGTTGAGGATGTCACTTGGGGGGGGGGGGGGGGGGTTATTGTATCTTGTGTTATTTTTAATGTAAATTTCATGACGCTTCACACTTTAGAAGCGCAACATGATAAGTTATAATGCTTTTGAATTGTGACATGTTTAAATGTTGCTCTTTGAAAGCACAACAACTATCTTATCATGCTTGAGGATATAAATATTTAGTAAGTATCACGCTTCAAAAACATAATAAGGTGAAAATACGTTATTTCACCAGATCTTTTCCAGATAATGTTATTAGGCAAAGAATATTTAAATTACCAAGCTATTTAAAAAAAAAACATATCCCTAATAACTTATGGCTTAGTGTTAGGAAATTATTAAATTCCTATGAAACAAAAATATGAATAAAAGGATTTCAAAGTTGAGAAGGTCATCCATCATGAGTTTTTCAATTAAAATGTTAAAAACATAACCGAAAGACACTAGGATTAAAAACAAAAAAAAAAACAAAAATCAATTATACATATATATATATATATATAAAAAAGAGTATAATTTTTGTCGTTTCTCTAATGAGAAAATATGTACGATCATTTTGACATGGAAGAGAAAATTTGCTTAGCCCTTTCTTAGATCCGGCATATATTAGTTAAAGTTGGATTATTTCCTTGCAAAGATTTCATTACACCCCGCTAACTAGGGTTGAGTTTTGATTTTCTTTTTAACTCTAATAGATTTGGAAGCAAATAGAGAGAGTCGTCCGTTTCTATTTTGAATTTAAAAACTTATAATAGAAATTTCAACCATGGAGACATCAGTTTAATATAATCTATGGCGAAGTTAATCAACCCTATCAAGTACCGAAAGCATATACTCTCTCGAGTTGATGCGCCAAACGCTTCTCGTGCAGGAATTTACTAGCATACAACAAAGAAGACCAGGAGAGAGTGTGGCGGGCAAATTGGGTGGATGAAATATCTGAAAAGACTTTTGTAGCCACGTGTCGACTTGGATACGAATCCGTATTTGTGGTGAGTGGAGCTAGCACAAATGATTAGCATTCCTTGTGGGGCACCCGATCCTAGTTCGCAAGGCCCCGAGGAGTCGGTAATGGAAGTTTTTCTCTGTGAGCGTGCAGGCAAGGTTGGTTGGTTGGTTGGTTTTTTTTTTTTTTTCTTATGTCGGCCCACGCTTTGACTTGCTGGTTTTGACCCTGTGAGCCCCACCTAGCCACTCCAACGGGCTTTCCTTCACAGATTTGTCGTCCTTCGTGAGTGCAGCTCGATGGTTTAGTGAGCCAATTGATCGTTTAGTTTAGCTGGGTGACAGCCAATTGGGCTTGTCATTGTGCAAAATATCTGTTCAAGTGTTGTGATGGGACAGGATTGAAATGGGACCTCTGGCTTTTGTCTCTTTCTCCCAAATTGTTGATATTGAAGACACAAACACCTTTCACTTCAAGTTTCCATCTACTACTCTTGTTTTATCTGTCACAGATACGAACCCTACAATGAACTTAGATACTTGCCCGCGCTCCACTGCGGTTAGCATTTTTTTGGATTATGAGTAAATCCTATTGCCCGAAAATATATTTAATGGATTCAACTAAAATTCTAATTATTTTAGATTTTTATAAATGTATATATTTTGACTCGAATTTGAGATTTGTTATATAAATTATAAGTTTTTTATCATCACGTTATGTCTCTTGGGGATGCCGGTAGCCATCTTAACACTGAAGAACGTTGATTTTTATTTTTTTAATTTTTATCTTAAGAAACTCGTTTTGTTTTCTTAACCAATTATTTAATATATCTACACTGATTTTGCTTAAAAAATATATTTGAGAGCAGACCATTATCTTAGTGAAAAGCCATAAGAAGCCCTCCATGCGCATACACAATTACACATGTTATGTAGCTGTTGCTCATTCCAATAAAAAACACACACTCGGGAATGGAGTTCAATGTCTGCTGTTAATTCTGGGCTATTATGCTTGATTAGAACTGCCATGGGCTCTCATTTCAGGCCATGATAATAGTTTTTTTTACTCTACAAATATCTTTAATGCCTCTTGTTTATAAATATGAAATCTTGCATAAGTAAACAAATTAGATTATTTCATATGGAGTTTGGATCATCACTTAGTCCTCGGTGGATCTAGGCATTGTCGTCAAAAATCTACCTGAACTTGCCCATCTATTTCGACCGAGAATCTCAACTCGATCATTCATCGTAAATAAAGAGATGGCAAGTACATCTGATACCGAAAGCTGCTGCTTTTACTTCAAAAATAAAATAAAAATACAACATCATATTATCTAAGAAAACCTTGCTACGCTAGCCAGCTGTTTCAAGCATTGGGCGTTTACAGGGGTTAAATAGATGGAAAAAGGTCAGTTACGTGTTATGGATGTGACATCATTTGTCATGATCCAATTCTCGCCTTCAATTTCAAAATACTTTTAAAACTCGTTAACTATAAAATATCCTTTTAATATATTTACATCTATTTTGTAATTTTCTAGGTCTTTCGGGTATGAATTAATATCCTCATGCATTTTAATTTTATAAATAAACCTAATTTTAGGTTAGTTGGGGAGCAATGATATGTTTTATGACTTTCATTCGAAGTTCAAATTCATGGAAGAAATATAGAAGACGAAAAACGTGCACATCAAGACAATAAAGAGAAAAGAATGAATATGAGACTCAAAGGGTAATGGACCTTCTTTTTCTTCCCAATCAGCAGCTTCAACAATTATTTCTTCTTCCATTAGCTAGCACTGACCTCTACTCCGTCTCTCAACCAGATAACAATTGGACCTTCTCCATCGTCAACAACCTCTGCCAGGTGACTTCCCGCTGTTGCCTTTTCCACAACAGGTGTTCATTGTTCACGTAATACATGAACAATGCAGCGTGATTTAATTCACTCTGCACTGTTCATGCAATACGTGAATAATAAATTAATTCACTCTGCATTGTTAATGTTTACTTTATTTTATTTTCTCGAGTCAGACTTGTTCTTAGCACAACCTCGTTGGTTGGGTCAGGTCCAGCCCAAGTCCAACAGAGTCAGGCTGTTTTGGCCCAATTTGCTTGGACCAGCCCATTTAGTTGGGCCAGGCCCAGACCAAATATTTTTTTTTAAATTGCATTTTGTAGAAAAAATAAAAAATATTTTGTTTACATCCATACAACAGAATTCTAAAAATTTCATAAGCATATTTTTCATCAAAAAAATCATTCAACAATATTTTTGTTCAATTTTTTAGTTGTAAACTTTAATTATCGAGGTGTAAAATTATAATCATAATTTTATGATTATAAAAAAACTCTTTCTTGCGCGTCGTCTCCCCTATCTGGAGATGACAACGTGCGAGGCAAGCAAAAACCATCGTTGTGACAATTGATATAAGAGAAACTCAAAAGACTTTCTAAAAGGTAAATCTGAAAAGGATGTTGCACATTTGGTACTATTAGGTAAATAATTTTATGATGTAGAATCATAGTATGAGAACATTGTATTTAGTTTTCAATTCAAAAGTAGAAGTTTTTTTGGTTCTAATGTGATCCATAATTAGATAAAACAAAGTATTTTTTAGGAGTTGCTTGATTGAAAGATTATTGTCGTCTTCTATAATTTGGAAATTATGTATATATAGAAGAATGTGTTTAAATATTTTTCAAACACTAATAAATTTCAAAGGAAAGCAAATATCAACATAAAAGCTAGAATCAATTTTTTTTTTTGTAACCATCAATGTATAAGGTAACTTAATGGTAAGGTACATATGACAAAGCCCAAATCTATATTTGCCTTAGAAATGGGAGGAGATGATTGCATATATGTTCAATTATTATCATTCCCTGTACAAACCTCCCTTCATTTCCCCTTTCCCCTCCATTTGCAACCTCTTTTAATGTTTTTAGATATTTGTTATTTATTTTTATTGTTAAATTAATGTTCAGAAATATAAATTTATTTTAAGTGTGTATCATTGAAGTTATATTGTTATATAATATAGTTTAATGGCAAACTTGTTTTTGGATAGTATTAAAAAAAATATCCACGCCATTGATGGAATCACTAATTTTTTTTGTCAAGTTTCATTGGATAATTACAAAAAGTTGTTACGTATTTTGTTTTATACTTATATAATTGTTGTTATAAATTTGTTGTCGATGAATTTGTCGGTCATCCTTAACGTAATTCTTCTTTTTTTTTGTGGTGTAAAATGCATTTTTCCTTATCAAAATCTTTATTTATGCCTCCCCGCGAAGGTTGATTGATCTTATCAAATCTTTATGATAGGGTTCTTCATGCTACCTTCACTCATCCATCACAGGTTAGATACTGAAATACTTTAGTTAATTGAACATGTCAACCTACTTTGGAATCAAATGACATGACATATAATGAAAGATTGAGCTAAAATTTCTCAAGCCCTAGGATTACAACTCTAAATTATAGAGAATACTTTGTTATGATATATTTTAAAATCAAACAATTCATAAAACTCGTATAAAATAACTTACAAACTGTTTAAATAGGTTCTAGAACAACCAAGCTAATTAAAACCAAATCAAACTAAAATGTTAAAATATAACCAAGCAAGAAATCTAAAAATAACAAGGTATAAACAAAAAAGAAACTTGATCAACAACAACTGAGTCTGATTTGGACATGATCATAACCTCAGGTGAATAGAATTGATATTAGATACTACTTAATAATAAAAACACATATGCACTTAGATTGTTGGTACCGCAAATGGGCTATGAGAGTTATATTTAAAATCTTATGTATAGATATATCGTTTGTATCTGTAACTGTAGACCATAGAACATTACTGTAACGAGTCATAGGTTTCATTTTTCCTTTGGACAAGACTTATGGTCTTGGCTTGTTTCAAAGCAATTAACTTTATGGAAAAAACACATTGAAATCTTCAAAGTCTATTCAGTAATGTCTCGATTCTGGACAATTTAGCGACGGTCGCCATTCATACAATTAATTCCATCTTTCAATTTTCAAGTGTCGACAAGCAAGTAGACGTTGAGATTTCATTCAGAAAATTGCATCAGGATGCTGGTGAAGATATCACAATCCATCGACTTGTGGTTCCCAACGACGTCACTTCGAGTTGGCCACCACAAGGAGTTGAGACTTCATGCAAGTAGAATCCAAAAATATGTCTGGATTACACGCATGGGTTGAAGAATATTGGGCAACTAAATTTGTGAAAGCAGTTTGCTGGGATTCTGTTTTTCTTCTTGCAATCTCCATTGCCACTGGCCACCGAAACAATATTTTCTCATAGGTAACGTTATTATCTGATGATATGGGATTATAGGTTATTGTCACGACATGCAGCATCAAATCCTTCTTTTCACACTTAACATCAAGGCCAGCAATTGTTTATGTATCAAATCTTTGACTACAAAGCTTCTCTAAGATTGATTGTTTATCAAAATTTTATTCTTCCGGAAAAATCCAGGAATGTTTGGTCCATTTGATCAACAAAAAAGAGGAAAGGAATACAAAACTAGGAAGCATTCCATTACGCGCCACGCCGTCACCATGCGGCGTGTATTCCACCAAACTTTCCTCTTGGATGGAAAAAATCGAATATTAATATGGTAAGTTAGTTTCCATGATTCTGACAACATAATTTGCCTAGCTTGATGCTGAAAGGTTTATTTTCTTAGGGTTAAAAATGATTTTTTCTTATGAAAAATCAAAACCTCAACTTTCTAATAGATTTTCAGTCACCTAAGGTGGTCTGAAACCAGGTACAAGGTGACATATCATCTTCTTTAATTTTTAAATAATAAAAAAAACATGTCATCCATTTCCTGCTGTGAGAAATAAAATAAAAAAAGGCCTACCTGTTTGTAAAATAAGGGGAAAAAACCCGGTTATATATTGTTTGTTTCGTCACGGTCCCAACCAAACAAAGCCTGTCAAAAATTTGTTTTCCTAAAAGTGCATTTCTAGCGTAAAATTTTCCTTTAGGATTCAAACTTCAACAGATCTACACAAATCTCATTGAATTTTCTCTTCTTTTTTTTTTTTTTTAATTTTCGGGCAAGTAATATTGGATTCTTCCTAAATTTCTATAATGTCAACACCTGTTATACGCTCGTTGTAAGTTTGTAACTACCTCGGCAAAGTCGTGATGCCAACCTGATCACACCACGTTGCACTAGCCAGCATGGTTAGCAGCTCCACGACATTCTTTTGATTTTGACTTGTAGCCACAGAGAATCGTGGGTCAGTCAATTCGATGTGCTTATCTCTTACATTATAATAACGACCGGATAACTACCGACAACCACCAGAAATCAAAACGAAAAGAATGTTGCCACCCTTTTCTTTTCTTCGCGATGAAAATTAATAGAGATCATAAAACCAAATGCATGCAACTCTGGCTTAATCATCTATGAGCTTAATAAACAGTCTCTACGATCCCGTTGCCGCAACAAACACCCAGCCCCTGATCTTGAGAAAGACCATAAGTACTGAGAAAAATGATTTTATCTCTAATTATTGTTCATTTTCTTTCTGATCAAGATGATCAGATGGAAACAAAGCATTATTCACTTGATTGGTTAAACTTATAGTTTCTTAAAAAGCGAGGTGTGATGGTAAATGACTTACGATTTGCACAGTAAATTTCGAGTTTGATTCAGGACATGTATCTCTTGTAGGAGTTTAGAATAACTAGGATTTTACTCGTTTATCTAAACCTATAAAATACATTTTTCAAAAATAGAGTTTCTTCGCATCCAAAACAAAATTAAACTTATAGACATGATCATGTACTAGCTGGAATCAGGTAAAGATTTGTTCTCTGGTGTCAAACCAGCAAAGGAGGAGGAGGAGGAGGAGGATGAGTGAAAAAGAAAATTTTGTTTTTGCCTACATTAAAGATCAGACGCGGTTCATGAAACCCCACTTCATTTCATGGATCCTGTTCATAAAAAAAACATAACCTACGCTGTCATTGAAAGAAGACAACGTTTTGTCTATTTAAAAAAGTTTAACAAATGGCAAACGGAACCCTCAAAAGTCTTACAGTGCTCAAAAGAGGTGGGCAACTTGTTGCTAATTCTGATTATTGGACTTTGCATCTTCTTCTTCTTCTTTCTTTTTTCTTTTTTTCTTTTCTTTTTTCTTTTGTCTTCTTCCCTCTCCTTGTCCTCACATTGATTTCTTCTTTCGAGATTCCATTATTATACCCGCTTTGTAACAAGTTGTCATTTTCTACCCGCTTTTCCTTTTCTTTTATTCTTTAAACTATTATAATTTGTCTTCTCTAACTACCCTTTCACCCTCTCTTTTTTTTAATATTTTTCTTAAGACCACCGAGATACTTTAATAATATTGTTTTACATAGATATTTCAATAGCTTATATATATGAACTAGTTTACAGCCGATTGATTTTTTTTTATAAAAAAAATAATAAATAATCACTTATAAAGATTTGTTTTGTATTTTTAGTAAATTTAGTTTAATGATAAATTTTAAAATCTCATAATCAGATTTTTTTATTTAGCTCCAGTTTAAAAATAAATTGTATAAAATTTAGTTTGATATAACCTCGTCAACTTGATCGATTCAGAGATAACCTGGTTGACTGACAAAAATAAACTTAAAGATGAGATTGAGAGAAATAAATATTAAGTTGACATAAAAGAAACTCTCTCAATCTATTTTTATGATTAATCAAGTTTAAAATTAAATTATCTTTGAGTTTTTTTGACATGACCTAGTCAATTTGGTTGGTTTAAAAGCAACTTGGTCTATCGATTTTGCATTTGGATCATCTAGTAACCTCAATCTTGTTATGATGCATGTTCAAAGAGAGAATATATACTATAAACATGCATATAAACTTTAAAATGGTATAAACACACTAAAAACATCTCTATCTAACAAGTAACAAATCTATAATGGTATCATTTGTGTTTGAATGTGCACGTATGCTTATGTTAGAACTAATGATTTATAGCTGAAGCTTATGCTAAATTGAAAGGAAAAGTGAATATTTTACCAAGCTTTTGATGAGGATTTCAAATAAACATACATAAATGATGATTGTACATGTTATTCAATCTTTCATCCCCCCTAATTAATTAGTTTTTTCATCAGCACTCATCATCACTTTCTCGCACACTATTTTAACCTTATTACATATGTAGCAAAAATTAATTATTTAACTTTTGAAAAGAAAGAGTAAGAAAATCAACTTGCAGGGAAGATACAACAAAATTTGGACTTAGTTTCCGCACTAACTGGCTGGCCCTTCAACATGCCATCAAGCCTATCAAGCTCCTTGACAAATCGTTTTGTTGCAGGAACTATTAACAAAATGGGACCACAATCCTATTTACTGAACGCATGTATTCATTACTCATGTCAGCCTTAGCCTTTCTCGCCAATTCTAAAGTGTATCCAGATGGAATTTTTTAGTGTTATGCAATTGCCACTACTACTAGAAAAACACAATTAATATTAATATATTTGTTTTTAGTCTTTTGATATATATATATATATATATACACAATGAGTCTCATCTTAGAAAAAAAAAAACCTAAATTAATATTAAAAAAACACTAAAATGTCATGATAAGCCATAAAGAGGCTAAATCTATGACCAAGAAAGTGAGAAAAAGGTTGTTCTTTTTGTCTCTTAAATTTTTGTAACTCTTTTTTTGTTGGAGTATATAACATAAAAGCCATTTTACACCTCATATAAATGTATAAACTTCTTAGTTCATGGTTTTTTTATGTGGTATCAAAATATCTTTAATTGAGTGGTGACTAAGTTACTTTTTCTCTCTTTTAATTTAGCTAAAATTTCAACATAACATAGTTATGTTTCGTTGCGACCTTGAAGCACAATTGTCAAATCCCAACTCGAGGATTTATCCTGCCAAGTGTCTTGGTCACTAGGCTGCTAGAGCAACTTTTAGGTACTAAATTGATGTAAAAAATAATATTTTTATTTACTTTAGTGAATTAATTAAAAGTATGGGTGTGTGTAGTTTTGATGTATATAGATTTTCATTATCTCACATTCAAATTATTTAGTTTAGTGAGATTTTAACTAGATTAATACCTTTTACTAATAATTATGACTTCAAATTAAAAGGATTTTTTTATACAAGAGGATATCATTAATTGGATATACATTTATTGCATTCAGAGCATAGATATGTATTTGAATAAGATGGATTGGTCCAAATAGAAGAAAAGGCCTACGCGCAATAACTTATCTAAAGGAAATGGATCTAGTTTATACCAGAAAATGACCTTAACTATTACCCGCCCTTTAAAACACATTATCAGAAAATGCTTATAAAATTTTAGTTTGATTCAATAGTTGAATTTAAAGTTATTCCTATTTTTATCATAAAGTTTATTTGACCCATTCAAACTTCTTCTTTGACTTATATTTTTCAATACATGTTTGTGTCAAACTCCTTAATTTGAGAAAATACATCCCTGAGTTAATTGTATGATATTAAACTATCTCATCCCAAATAAATAGATATTTAAAATGTAGTATTGTAGCTAACTCATTCACAAATTAAACCTCTTTTATACATAATTCAACCAAATTAGTCCTTTCAACTTTTTTTTATCTATCCTTTGTACATGTTCCTTTGTTTTTTCAACATATTTAGTGATTTCAGATTGTTCCTCTAGTTTCACCTAAACCCTTAGAGTAACTAGTTTTGGTTTGTCAATGATTTATTTTGACACTACTGGATATGAAGTGTCATTTACCTCAATTTATTTTAATTATTTCATAACAAAGACTTCCAATATTTATAAGGTTTATTAATGAATTCTTTTAATGATAATGGAACTTCAACCTCTTTTGGTTTTTCATTTGACAATTCCTTCAAGGATGATGATGATTATTGTTTTTCTACTTTTTTTATAAAAAAAAATATACTTCATAGTTAGAGAAACTAATTCAATATTAAAACTATTCACCAACAAAGCCAAAACACTAGGTTTGACAATCATTCAATACCTAACTAAATCCAATGATATTAAGCCTAGAAGCAAATAAGATCCATATCTTCTAGGTTTGACAATCATTCAAGCCTAGCCTAGGAATGTTGGGTTATTACATTGGTTTTAACCCTTTTAAAGAAGTTTTTAGGCTTAAAATGAGATCTTACAAATATATTGATCCATCAAACAAAATTATATATATATGCTTGTAATCTTTGCACTTTAGCATTGTAAGGTAATATAATAGTAAACAGTTTAAAATCATGATCAAGCAGCCTTAGTTTATTAATCCATGTATTTGGTCCTTATCCTCCGAACCCAACTCCTTTAGTTTGTTCTACCACAATTACATCACTTCATTATCTACTCCTTATCCTAATTAGAATTTTATGGTGGGTATTAATCCATGAATCAAGAACAATGCACATCTCTCTCCATTTTATTTTAAGAATTAAAAGAGCTCTTGATATTTTTCCTTTTCCCCGTGTAATTTCAACAACCTTTCCATGTGCTTTCCTTTTTTTTAATCTTCCTTGAGTGTTTAGATAAGAAGTCGTCCTTTCCAACTTTGATTTGATTAAAAAAAATCTCCTTTTCTTTTTGCTCTTGTTTTTTTCTTCTTGATACCATCCCCGACGATTCCCAACTGAAAACAGTTGCTAGTTTGTGATTTGATGCAGTGGGACCCTTCATGCTAATGTCCACGTCAGTTCGATGGAGATCCACGTGGACGACATCAATGTCTTGATTAAAAACAAATTACTACTATGAAGATCATGTTCAAAAACATCATCAATTGAATTAAACAGTCCTTACTTTTTCAAGCAGAAGCTCAAGTGTATGATTAAAAAGATTTCATATGATTGAGCTGTGCCTTACAGGATAGGATGATCCTCACACGCACGATAAATCTAATCTTTAAACTTTCTTTCGTAAAGATATATTTTGATATTATTGTTATCCAAAAAGTGATATTTCGACTAAAAAACTAATTTATGCCTTCCACAAAGCCTATAGGATATATGAATCTCTTTTTTATAATGGTATCATCTTTATTTATTTATTTATTTATTTTCAGAAAGAGGGTGCAGCAAAATCTCGACTTAAAAAAATAAATTATTAAATTCCAATTGCTTTTTCGTTGCAAATTAAATTTCACGGGGATAGAGACAAGGGGGTCATGATCCGTGCGTAAGTCCCATTTAAGTTTTTGTGCTACTGAATAATGATGGCAAGCTTTTGCAGACACACACTCACACACACGTCGGCACTTATACTATATCATTTAATTTATATAAGGGCATTAAAAAGTATTTAAAAAATTAATATTAAATTAAGAAGAAAAAAAACAATTTAAAACACACTAAAGTAGCTCCACCACAAATGCAATAGTCCAATTTAATTTAATTATCAGCTGGTGTAGATTATGCATTTACATATAAAAGCATTCGTTCAAGCATGATGAATCATTCCCTTTATCAATTTCATACAAGAGTTTAATGTTTACAGGTGAGATTTATTTGTCAAAAGAAAATTAAGCAATTGACATATTAAAAGAAGGATAAACTCGATTTCATTTCACTCCCTGAACAAATACTTTTATCAATCAAGTCCCTAAAATGTCATATATTTATCAATGGGATCCTGACCTCAATTTCTGTCGATGCTCTCTGTCCAATGTGCATATTTTATAGAGTAAACCGATGAGGTTTTGAAAATAAATGGTAACAAAGTCAACAAACATGAATAGGAGGACCCAATTGAAAAATGTTAGAACTTAAGAGAAGAGAAGGCACTAAAGGTTCATTCAATTTTCTGCTGTGAGATAACCAGACGTTTGAGGTCTAATTAAAACGGTGACAAGTTGCTGGCGGAATCAAAGATTTGGACCATTAGGCAGACCTTCTTCAGGTGGTGCTGCCTCTCACAAGTCACAAAATTGAATGCTAATTGGGTCTCCGGTCCACATTCTCAGATTGTTGAAATTTTCATTCATGCATTCGTTCCTGATGCTTACATATATTCTAGAGTATTTTTGCATGAGAATCCTGGGCATCGTTCGCTCTTGCCATCCTAACCTTTCTAGTCTTGTTTAAAACCCTAATTCGAACCACATCTAGAGATGAGATTTCCAATGGAATCGACGAAACCTAAACCTTTCGATGGGTGCATGCGGGATGTTTTCCAATTGATAGTTACAAACTTTCCATGCTTGACCAACTTGAGAATGACTTTTCTTAAGACCCATTTGATAGAATGTGCACATGGGTTAAAGACAAACACTGGACGCGATAAGCAAGTGGAGAATCGTTTCTGTTCTAGATCTTCTCAGCATAAAATCTTGATCATCAGGGATCACAATTTGCAGCAAAGAACTTTGCGGAAAGGATGGCTGCTTTTCGATCCCTTGAATTTTGTTATTAAAATCTCTAATGCTAGCTCGTGTCAAATTCGCGTGCTAAAAGTTCAGAAGCAAGATACGAAGGTTGTATGTGGTGAGAGGGGAGATTTGAGAGGTCACATATCCCACGTTGGAGATGATTCTTCATTCTTTATCACGAGGGTTTTTTTTATATTAAATGTATAATCTCATTTGCTATACAATAATTTCCAAGTGGATACGTCCAGTCCAGGGACATGTTAAAATATGGGCATTCCGGAGCACAATGACGTGTGCATTGTGCTTCTTTTCCTGGTAGAAAATTTTGATTCTCATTTGGGATTCTTGATTGCGCAATATCTGGTTGATAGGATCTTCAACGGCTAGAAGCTCTTCCGAGTAATTCTCTCATGGACAAGTTCTTTTCTCCATTGGTCATCGAGAATTTCACTTTCAGAAGCCAATAGGATTATGTACCAGGAGGTGCATTTCTTTTCTTTTTTCCAGTGAGTGTGTGGCGCTACTTGGAGATGCTCCATAGGCAGTTTCTTTTGTCGAAGCTCCATTCAAGTTAGGCGTTGGGGCGTTTTGATTGAAAGATGAAGAGGGAGACCAACTATTAAGAAATAAGCTAAATCAAAATTACTGTAACAATAAACACGGATCAATGTATCGTAATAATATAATTACCATTTTATTCCTCAATACGCCTCAGTTTTAGCCTTGGGTTCAGGGATATTTTTGATTTTTTCAAGGGATTGGTTAACATTACCAGAATATTTGGGAGCGTTTTAGTCTTCTCTGGGTATTTTTAATTACATTAATAATTATCAATATGGCTATGTGCTCTAAAAAATCTAATGTACCCTGGGAAACTTGAATATATATTCTTTTGTTCAACAAAATGTCAATACAAGCATGTTTGGCATAGTGATCGAGTATATAGCAGCTTTCTTCCATGGAGCGATCGAGATTTGGGTCCTCATAATTATACTTCTTCCATTGTTATATAATACAAGAGGGCCACCTCTCATCCTGTAATATATTACACCACTCAAAATTTAATAAATAAAAGCTAGAAGGTGGCATCTACGTGGGCTGCAAAGGCGAACCAGGTTTTATATATCTAGCTAGCTAGAGTTTGGTTCAAGAAAACCTACATAAAAAACAATCCGTTTCTATTTTTAAATTATCAAACTTTCCATATGATAATACCATGATTAAAAAAAATAAAAGATTGGACATCAAGTTGTCTATTACGAGCCTTGTCCCAATCAATAGCCAAGTTTTCTGGTCACATAGGTTGAGCTCGACGCAGTCGATAGAAGCTGTTCAATCACATGGTTTTTGGGTCTGACCCAACCCCAAGTAATATCAATTAGGCCACGACCCAGCCCTAGACGAGATGTAAACAAATATTTGGTAGGCCAACGCCCAGCCCTGTACCAAATGTCCATATGAATTCCAGCTCTGGCCCTGCAGCTCAGCGAGCCCGAACATAGAGTCGGCACATAAAACAATGCTTTTACATGTTATATAATTTTTTTTTTCCCCTTTTGTATATAGTTGTGAAAGTGCTAGGGCTGAGTTTTATTTTAATACGTATAGCAATATTGATTGTTATTAAATCATGAAAAAACATGTTATTATTACTATTTTTAATAAAAAAATGTTAGGTTTTTTTCATGCTGTTGTTGCTCCATCTCTCACAATGTGTCAAGCCTGGCCCAAAACTATACCACCTCGCCTAGGCTCTCGATGATGTATAGGATTAATGAGCGAATTTGCCTGCGCGATGCGCTGGGTTTTTGTATTTATGTTAGAAACTGATTGATTTTATACGTGTTTTATTTTGTTATTTTAATATTTAATTAGTAAAATTATAATTGACAAAAAATATTTTATATTTATTATTAATGTTTGAAATTGTGATCTCCTTTAGCCATTCTATAAAATAATAGTCGTTGTGCCCGTAAGTTGACTCGTACACCCCAGTTATAAAAAAAAAATATAAGGGGGGAAAATAGAAAAAAATATTTAAAAAAATAGTTTCAGGGATTATGCATCGTGTGCGTAAGCTGTCATAGACACTCTGGTTATAAAAAAGATATATACATGGAAAAAAAATCATGGTGCACGTAAGGTGTCTCGAACACCACAGTTATGAAAAAAAATATATAAATGAGAAAAAAAAATAGGAAAAAAAAATGTAAGAAAAAATGGATCCAGAGATAAAAAAAAATTATATGTGGGAAAAAAATCGTGGTTCTCGTAAGTTGACCTGGACACTCCGATTATAAAAAAAAACAAAAAAATATATAATTGAAAAAAAAGGAAAAAATGTATTAAAAACTGGATCAAGAAATTAATCGTGTTGTGTGTAAGCTAGCCCGGACACCCCATTATAAAAAAAAAAACAGAAGCCCCATTTTTTTTAAAAAGAAATCACCTTTTCAAACAGCAATGAGAAAAAAAATTGTGGTGCGCGTAAATTGATACGGACACCCTGTTTATGGGAAAAAAAAGTATAAATGGAGAAAAGAAGGAAAAAATATATATAAAAAGTGGATCCGGAGATTAGTCGTGATGTACGTAAGTTGCACGGATATCCTGGTTAAAAAAAAAACACAACAAAAGAAGTCCGGTTAAAAGAAAAAAAGCTGACGTTGGACACTCTAGTTCTAAAAAAAGTGCAAGGAGAAAGCATCTTTTTAAATAATAATGAGAAAAAAATCATGGTGCGCGTAAACTAACCCAGACACCCCGGTCATGAAAACAAAATGTATAAGTGGTAATAAAAAAATAGGGAAGAGAATAATAAAAAAAATGGATCCACAGATTAGTCGGTGCCCATAAGCTGCAACGGATACTCCGGTTTAAAAAAAAAAAAACCCAGTTAAAATAAAAAACAGAAAACACATTTTCAAGCAGTATTGAACAATGAAAATGACTGTTAAAAAAAAAGAAAGCACGGTTATAAAAAAAAAAGTGCAAGGGGAAAGCATCTTTTTAAACAATAATGAGAAAAAAAATCGTGGTTCGCATAAATTAATCCGGACACCTGGTCATGGGAAAAAAATGTATAAGTGGAAACAAAAAAAGGAAAAAAATGTATAAGTGGAAACAAAAAAAGAGAAGAAAAATGGATCCGAAGATTAGTCGTGGGACGCGTAAGTTGTCACTGATACCCTAGTTTTTTTATAAAAAAAAAACAAAAAGAAAATTTTCCAGACAATAATTTTCCAAAATTAGGATTTTAGAAGAAAAAAAATAAACCCGAATTTTAGAAGAAGAAGAAAAAAATGAGTTTTGGTGGCGGAGTGGTTCGAACTTCTGTGCGCTCAGCGCATAGGGAACCACTCTGCCACAACTATTTTTTTGTCATTTTTACTCTACAAATGAAAACAAAGAAGCCCTGTTTTTTTTTATAAAAAAAAAAAACTGAGCTCATGTAGGCGCGAAGCAGCGAATCTAATATTCAGTTCACAGTGCTTTGTGTGTGCGTGAACTGTGGCTAGCTACAGTAAACGATCCATTTTGTTTTAGCTTTTGTTGTAATTATTCTTTTTTTCTTTTTATTTATTCTTCAAGTCAGATAATTTTTTAAGATCTAATAATAGTTTTTTTTTTGCCATTTATTTTAATTTTTAATAGCTTTTTTTAAAATATTATTAGGTGTTGGAATTTCTAATTATTGTAGATAAGGCATTCATAATAATAATAATAATTATTTGTTATTTTTTTCCCTAAAAATATGTTAGACTAATTATATATTTTGCTATTTATTTCATATTAGCACCTTAAAAATAACGATAATAATTAGTTGTAATTTTTTCTCTGATAAATATGTTAGACTAATTATATATTTTGCTATTTATTTCATATCAGCGTCTTAAAATATATATATATATTCATAACTTTTTGGAATTGCGATCTCCTTTAGGTATCCTATAAAATAATAATTGTCATAGTGCGTGTAAGCTAATCCAGACACCCTGATCATATATAAAAAATATATAAGTAGGAAAAAAAATAGGAAAAAATATTATGAAAAAATGAGCCCAGGGATTATTCATGGCGCGCTCAGTTGGACAGGAAAAAAAAATACTTGGGAAGAAACAATCGTGCTGCGCGTAAGCTGACACGGACAACTCGGTTAAGAAAAAAAAATGTATAAGTGGCAAAACAAAATAGAGAAAAAAATATCAAAAAAAAAAAGTGGATCAAGAGATTAGTCGTTGTGCGTGTAAGTTGGCCTAAACACTTCAGTTATAAAAAAAAAAAAATCTTGTTTTTTGTAAAAAAAAAAAAAACCAGTTATTAAAAAAAAACCCGTTTTTTATTTAAAAAACCCTTTTATTTTATAAAAAAAAAATAGTTCCAAAAAAAAACAACAACCAGTTTTTTTTTTTTGTTAAGAAAACGGGTTTTTTTTACATAAAAAACAGTTCTTCAAAAAAAAAAAACAAATCAGATTTGTAAAAAAAAAAAAACCTTTTTTTTACAAAAAAAAAAAAACAAATTAGATTTGTTGTCTGAGCGGTTTGAACTCGAGCACCTATGTTGGCAGCCCGCGGACAACCGCTCGGCCAAAACTACTCTTTTGTCATTTTCACCATAAAAATTATACAAAGAAGCCCTGTCTAAAAAAAAAAAAAGGAGTACATGCGCGCGCGAAGTAGGGAAACAAATGGTCAGTCCACAGTGCACATGAGTGTGCGTGAACAATGGCTGAGCTCTTTTATTAATTAAAAATTTAAAGTTTTTAATCACACATAAGATATTATGATATTATGTATTAATTTGTTTTGAAAATTATAAAATGTTTTTCTTTTAATATAAAAAATTACTTCAGTTAAAAACTTTAAATTTGTTAAGATAAATAAACTATATACTTATAAAAAAATTATTTTAACAAAAAATAAAACTTAAATTGACTTTTTTTTTAAGTTAATAACAATACCATTATTAAAAAAAAAAAAAAAAAACTATACTTTTTTCAAGTTTGAAAAAATCTTGATCTCACACGTAGTGTATCGAAGTCCTAATAAAAATTGATTATCTTGTCATTTGATAATACAATTAATTACTTAAAAGTAAAAGTACATATAAAAGACTTGCACTTTTGACGAAAACATGAAATGGGAACCAAGATATCAAGTATTCTGCAGGACTTTCTTGTCTTCGACTGTCCATGCTGGTCTTTTTTTTAAATTTAGAAATTTTAAAAACACGATGCACTGCTCTGCCACGTAGCTTCATCATCTGTTCTTTTTGAATGATAATCCACGCAAGCAGCGTGAACCCTTGGTTTTCTTTTAATTATAAGCAATTGACGCAGGCAGCATGAAACATTTTCTTTGCATTGCAAGTGTCATTTACAATTATAGTTGAATGAACATCGAAGCAGCTGATAAAACATCCAGTCCACAGTACACATAAATGTGTGTGAACAGTGATGAACAGTGAAATACCGAGCTATTTTAGTTCTTTTGTAATATTAAAGAAAATTTAAAAAACAAAAAAACAGGATACGATGCATCATCCTTAACCTAATCAAAGACCATTCAACTGCGAAAAATAGTGATGACAAGGAGTATGTTTAATCTTTTTGTATCAAAGGCATTGTCCATCACATGTTCACAAGGCATGCCAACGAAGCCCTAATTTGGCCATCTCCCTACATATATATAATCTATAAATGATTATCCTTTTCCTTTTCTTTTCTGTTACATGTAAATTGATTGAATTTTCACTGTCTGCAAATTCTATTGCCTCTTTCTGCAAATTGTTGATCAACGTAAGCTCTCTCCGTTGCCACCTTGGAGCTAGCTCTGCAGGTTAAGTATGCTTAAGATTCTTCGCACAATTACGTTAAGGCATGTATCTACCCTACAATGCCACATCATGAGAACCTGTAAAGGAGAAAGGAACAACCTGGTTTCTGACCTATCTCCACCTTTTTTCTATTCAAACAATCCTTGGAATACTTTCGGATGCAAAGTGTGGATCCCGTTCTCACATCTTTTGGCCTTTACACGATGGTTGTGGAGAAAATCTCAAGCAAAGTATACAGGATTTAAAATCAAAAACCGTATACTAAAAAACTCTAATAATCAAGAACCATGTGATGTAAACTTTGTGATGATTCCTGGTGGCCCCCAACAAGGGCTTTCCAAGGTCTCTTCCTTCCTCCGATGTGTTTATTGGCAGTGTGAACTTGTTTTGGCATGCTCATCGGAAGAAAGAAAGAATAAGAATATAGGATGAGGTTGATCTTTTGGGTAGTGGCCTCCAAAATTCCTTATCTCGTGCCCAAAGGGATAAAAAGATGTGCCTGCATATTTATTTTTCTCCTAAAAAAAGTGATCGGAGATCCCAGGTGGCTCCACTGCAATGTTTTTAAGTTTTCCCTTGTACCAATGACCCGATGAATTAATATACAATTCAAAGCTCAATCCATTGCCTCCCAACTTGTTTTTGTTAGTCACCCATTGCCCCATATTGGTGTATAATATTGCGTTCGGGCCTACACTGAGCATGGAGCACATCAGTGATCCGTAATTTGAGGCATCAAAACCCTCGTAAATCAATGGATTCACATGAAATTATGGGACCCTGGTTCCAATTGATTGACATTTGAGAAGACACATGAGCACTCACACGAGCAACTTGGATATCTGAGTTGGAGAGTTATAATAATGCAATTTTGTTATTTTCACTACTGTCGCAGCATGTTTCTTAGAAGCATTTGTTGCCCAGCTTCACATATCACTGTGGAAAAGAAGTAATTATAGAAGGAAAATGAGAAATGCACAATGTGGACAAAAAGAGAGTTGGATAATTCAACACTAACGGCGTCTTACAAGGCTGGTCATTCTGTATTACCATCAAAATTCTTCACCCAATTCTGATTCTGAATTCTCTTCTTGATGAAGCTGCTAGATTTTATTTTCACCCCGTAGAACATGAAGGGTTGTAATTCAATTGATTGGCGAGGTGGGTGGTGCTCATAACTGGTTGTAGTACCTGGCTCTATTATTAGTAAAGAGGTTGATGAATGTTAGTGACATGTTCTCATCAGTTTCAAGCAATGGACTCCAATTATTAACGAGGCATGATTGTTGCCTTTTCATTAGAAATGGTGTTGAGTATTTATAAATCAAATCTCTAATATATTTATATGTTATATATTATTTATTGGGCAAGGAATTTCAATATGTATACCTTGTTTATCATGTTTCATGTATTTATTATCAAGATTTTATTTATTATTCAATATAAAATATAAAACACACAAATATATGTATCTATATATATACATGTATATGTTCTTACCCTTGACAAATATCTTTTTTATTCATTTTTCCATCACGCAATAACAACTATCATCTTCGAGGCCAAGAACATTCATTTTTTTTTAAAAACAATATACAATGTAGATAGATATTGTTTTGGCTCTGGATTTTGTAGATATGATTTTTCCTTTAAATATCAACTAAGATCTCTAATTACCACCATAGTGACCGTACAAAATATCAGCTAGCGAAGATTATCCATGCAACACTTCCTGAAGACAGATAACATCATACTAAGAAAAAGTACCACAAGAACGTGGATCTGTTTTAAGGAAAATATTTGCATTAAGTATTTGAGATCACAACGTTGGACTAGATTGATAGATTCAAAGACTGATGCTTAATTACACCTACTGACCTAAAAATACAGACCAGACATAGAAACTCATCCATGGTCAAGCCAGGAAAAAAAGTACCAGCTAGACCAAAGATGGAGAGCGACCTGCTACTCTTACATATTAACAGCACAAGTGATTGAACTTGGAATCTAAAACTGACCGACCCTTAACTGTACTTCTGCAAATGCCAAAAACTTCATTGCAGAAGCTACTGAAAGACACCGAAATAAACCTATAAAGAAAAGGATTACATGGTAATAATTCAAGACTTAGATGGATGACCAGTCAATCTCAACTGAAGGGTACTTCTCCAAACCAAAATTCTCAAACTCGTCCCGCTGCAAGGAATCAGAGAAATCCAAGAAAGAAATCTCTGATTCTGGTGAAGAAGAACCAGCCAATGATTCGTCAGATGAAGCTGGTGATGGTGATGGCATCTCCACCTTATAGTCCTCAACTCCAAAATTCTCATACTCCGTTTTCAATGCACCTTCCAAAGAACAGTCATCTTCAATTTTTGCTTGCAAAGGAGCCGGTGCAGTCTTTTTTGAATTTGCAGCTGAACAGGGCTCCCTTGATTTCCCCTGTTTTTGCAAACCCAGGCTTTGACAAATTGCTTGTAACTTGGCATCAACAGAGGAATGGAGAGGCTTGTAGTCGCCAAATTCACCGGACACGTGAGCTCCCTGGTGGCGAAGATGTGGAAAGTTAAGCCTAGCAAATTCTCCTCTCAGCTTATAAGCAGCCTTGTCGTAAGCCAAAGCTGCCTCTTCAGCTGTGTCAAAAGTGCCAAGCCAGAGTCTAGTTCTGTTCTTTGGAAGTCTAATCTCAGCAACCCATTTTCCCCAATGTCTCTGCCTGACTCCTCTATAAAGCTTTGTTGGCTTATGAGGAGACGAAGCAGCAGATTGTTTCATAGGGACAGCTTTTGGAGCTAAGAAGTTGCTAGCCCTTTGGTTATGGACAAACTGTGGTGTGGCAGCAACATTTTCCATTTTCTGCTGCTGCTGCTGTTGTTGGAGGTGGATTTTGGCCTGGATTTGGAGGATTTGTGAAGGGGTAAGGTGGTTCAGCCCAATTGGACCTGTTTGCTCATAACCCATTTGGCTATAATCCAAGAACCCATTAGAAAACATCTGGGTGCTCGTTGGCGAGCAAAAGCTAAGGTCCAAGTTGGGATATGAAGAGATAGGAGAGTTATTACTGTAAAAGCAAGGAGGGTAAGAAGAGAAAGAAGGAGAAGAAGTTGAAGGAGATGGTGAAGAATAAGAAGTAGAAGTTGGTGATGGCGAAGCACTTTTCATAAAAGGTTCAAGTGCTTTCATGAGTTCTTCTCTACAAGGATCTGAAAAGGCTGGTACTGGTGCGCTGTAGATATCTATAGCTGCTGACATACCTGTTAATCAGAACTTGAAACAAAACTACAGAGATGGCAAAAAAGTTTTACAAACAGGGAGGAAAAAACCCAGATAAAAGAAGAGGGTTTTTTGCACCAAAATCAACCTCGAGGGACCAAAAACAAACCCTTCAAGTTGATGAAATTAAAAAAAAAGCTGAGCAAAAAAGAAGGTAAAAGAAATGAAAATCAACCTGGATCTCTATTCTGAATCACCTGGCTTTCACCCTTTTCAAGGAATTGCTTGTTTTGTTTTTTTAAACAAAGATTTCAGCTTTAAAATCACTAACAAAAGAAACAAACCCCAGATTCTTTGAAAGGCAGACGATTGACAGAAAGGGATGCAGAGAAGCGGGGAATTAGAGGGGGGGGGGGATTGAATTCAGGAACAAAAAAGATGATTAAATTATTTTTTTTATCAAAAAACAAGCTGCTGCTAGAAACTCAAGATTTTAGCACCCTATCCTTTTCGGTGGTGTTCCCTTGTGGTGTGTCTACACTCCTTGTGATTCTTGATCCCTCCCTGTCTCTCCTTATATAACCCTCCAGCCCATTGTTTCACCTTTGGTTTTCTAACCGCTCTGTTTTTTTCTTTCTTTTTTTATTTACATACGTTAGTCTTCAAGCTCGAAGATACCTCAATTCGATGTGGAGTGCCCAATGGGTGAGTGACACGTACGATCATGCTGTCCTTGGTGACTGGCAGGTGTCTCTTCAGTGAGCAGTGGATCTACACGTGTTTGTCTATGATTTGGCAAGAGTCTAATTGAAAGGTAACGGGCTCATCGGTTATCTTGCTTTTTTGGAGTTTTACGGGTTTTGTCCTTACTGTTGCGCAACACGCTTTGCTCTGCCACATCAAATTTATCAAAAATCTTGTGGGCTTGACGGGGACCGTGCATGTGATTTGGTGCTTACACAGAAATAAAAAAAATCCGTGGAGCAAAATGAACATTTTGTTTTTATCATCTAGATTCAAGACTGCCCTAATAAATAAATAAATAAATTTCTCCTGCTCACAATTCAGCGCTCCCTGCATGTGGGTGATATTAATTCTTCTGAATTGAAGTCCAGTTAAATTGCATTAATATCCAGAAACTATATAGTATAGAGCTATTAATAAACAAAAGATAGAAAGACAGAGGCAAGCACGCAATAATAAAGCATCATAATAATTACATGGTAGCCTACGTCAGGCAATAATTAGTATAGTCATTAGTACTAAATCATCACTAGATTATGATAATTACATATACGAGAAGATAAAGAAAATGGCAGCGCGTGCTAGAGCTGAGACTTTCGTGTTACCTGAGCTAAGATTAACAGTAATGAACTCGACCATGATTAAATTCTTTCCATGAACCATGGTTAAAGCCTGGTAATTAGGGGGTGGGGGTGGGGGTGGGGGTCGTTATCATGTGACGATGGACGACAATTTGCGAGATGGACAAGGTATCGCTAATTGCGGCGCCCTCTACTTGGATGCAGAGTTTTTAAGAGCATGGGAATGGAATTGGATTCAATTGGCGTCAACTCTAGTTAATGGAACCGTAGTTGGATTGCCTTTTTTTAAATAAAATGCCATTATTAGTTTTTTCTCCTTTTTTTTAGAATTTGGTACAGTCAATAATGTGATTATTATAAGATCGGGTATCATTATTATTTTGTTTGTATGGGACGAAATCATATCCTCAAAAAATCTTGATTTTTTGGATTTATACAAGCAATACACATTTCAATTCGAACTCGAAATTTGTTAGGTAAATCATAAGCTTTTTTATTATTATATTACACCCCTCAGAGACAAGTACCATTACTACACCGGGTGTTCTCATGAAAATGTGAATTTACATCGCTTTTATCATCCATATAATATATATTAGTGTCTAATATTTCATATATATATATATATATAATATAAATGTTGTTATTTAATGTAAAATGATTCATTAATTATAAGATAATGGTTATATTACAATGATGAAAATTATTTTTAAAAATTATTTTTAATTTAAACTTTATTCTTGATATTAACACATTCAAATAATTCTAAAAAATATTGGAAAAACAAAAGGACTGAATAATCCAAATGCTGAGGGAAAGAATGGGTGGTGTCTACTTCTTTTCATTGGATGAATTATGAAGATAGAAATATTTTTGTTTTCGAGGCAATGTATTGCTGAGCTAACCATGGTTAACCTCTCAAGTCAAAACGTTGAGAAGTGAGAAGGATGGACGTGATGTGCCAAAAAGATTGGCTTTAAAGTTGCGTAAGATTTAAGCCAAGGGATCAATTTGGTTCGTCCATGCTGTGGGACCTACGAAAGTGTACAGCGGGGCCTACGTTGACGATGTTACACGTCATTTCCTACCTGGACATCACTTAGAAGCCACGCAAAGTACCCATCCATTCCATCTCTCTCTCTGTCTCTTTAATTTTAGTACGAACCTGCTCCGTATAAGAGGTGAATATTGGTTTAAATAATTCAGTTTGAATTGAAAATATAATTAATTTTTTTAAGAAATTAAAACAAACAGAACCCATATATATATATAAAAAAAAACCAATCAGTTGGATTATGTTTTATATTTGTGTAAATTCAATTTAAGTTAATTGGTGTTTAGTTGGATTATTTCTTACAAGTTTAGATTTAATTTGTAATGATTTTTTTGTTTGGTTTTGTTTGACTTTTTTTTTTTTAATTTGGTTTGGGTTTTCTGGTTTCAAAACTAAAATAGGAATCCAACTAAATTAAATATAATAATTTCTTAAGTAGAATTATTTGATAAATTAAACAAGTTTTCAATTCAAATAATTATAAGTTTATAAATATTATGAATAATTTATAGGAATTTATTCATTCCTATTGTAGATGTGATGTTGGTTCACGGTTGCAAAATTCGAAGGCTTTCCTGACTTGTCTTCGGAATCAAGTGACTGTTCGGACTATTTATAGTGAATATTTTATTTAAAAATATATTAAAATAATATATTTTTATTTTTAAAAAAAATATTTTTAATATTAACATATTAAAATAATTTAAAAACACTTAAAATTTTAATTTAAAAAAATAAAAAATATATTTTTGAAATACAATGTCAAACATCATAAAAACCCTAAAAAGACTATTTTTTTTTTTTTATATATATATATAAAAATATCGTCTTTGCAAATTTATGGGTTGCGTTTGAAATGCTACCAAAACAGAGTGTTGCTTTAATTTCAATGGTTTGCAGTCAAAGGACTTCATTATCATCTGAATCAAGTTTTCCTTAACTGTGTCGAGGAGTTTATGTATTTTCATAATGATTTTTTTAGTTATAATCAAAATAATTTATGAAATATTTTTTTTTAATAAGTATATAATATAAATAAAAGAATGGTGCATGCGACACATAAGCTAGTGTATTGGATGCCAAAACATCTGTAGTCAACGTATGAGAAAGTTTCAACAACCCGATTGCAAGCTTCTGTTATGGTGTTTGTATTGTATCGGTGTCTCTTATATTATTATTATTTTCAAACGTCCAATTTATTACTGATAATTATTATTATTATTATTATTATTTATTTTTTTATTATTTATTTTTGTCTTCAAAGCATCCCTTCAGTTTGTATATTTTTCGAAATTTGGTTAATATTCTTTTCAATTACTATTAATTTTATAAGAAATAATTTTTTTAATTTCATTATTCAACACTTGATTTTATTATATCAAATTTATTCTTTATTCTTTTAATATTACTACTTGTTTTATTATGAATATTTTTTTATTGATGATTTTTTAATTTTATTTATCAATATTTTTTATCATGATTTTTTTTCTTCAGGAATCCAACTTCATGATCTTTTTATTTTGTTTTTCACAAGGTAATCACAATTTACGGATCATGAGTTTGAAATCTTAACTTAGGTTGATTGATATCTTTTTTATATAATTTTTTTTTAAATATATGTATTATTAAATTAATTAAGTTTGTGGAAAGAATGACTCAGCTCTCTGAGTTTTTGTTGTTTTTTCTAAAATGCTATCATCACCTGTATTTTATTTTTTTTAATTTGATGTAACACGCGGCTTAACATGGCCAATATAGAAATAACAAAAAGGAGAAAGTGGTCTCTTGGTGATACTAGGCAGGCAGGTGTTCTGAGGACACCCAGACGAAATTCATTCTATCTATTTATTTATTTATTCAGAGAAGAGGGAGGAGAGCATCGACCTGTAAAAGAAGAAGAAAAAAAACTAATGTGAATAAGGTTGGGGGAAGACGTGTCGGTGATGGATTGCCTCGATAGACGTGAAGATCCGACTAAGATAGAAAGAAAAGTTGTCACCTGGTGACGCCACTTTTTATCCACCCCACCCCACCCCACATCTCTCTCTCTCTCTCTCTCTCTCTCCAACTCTCTGTTGAATTCCTATAAATAATTTTGAATTATTGGCCATTTGAATGCTACTTCTTTGTTGTGAATTAGACTTCTCTTCTACTTTGTTAAACTATTAACGCATTCCTTATTTTTTAAATTAGATTGACACTCTATATTTACTTTTTTTTAAAAAACTGAAAAACTAAAATTCCTAGTTTGATTTTAGTTTCAAAATAGTTTTTGATGTTATTTGATGTATTTTTTAATAAAAAAACACTTTTAAAACTAATCTTAACTAGACTCTCAAATAGTTATTTAATGTCTATTTAAGAGTGTGGTTGATGTTGTTTTTAAAAGTTTTTTTTTTCCAGTAATGCATCAAAATGATATTTTTTATTTTTTAAAAATTATTTTTGACATCAACATATGAAAATGATCTAAAACATCATTTTTTTTTAATTTAAAATAAAAAATAAAAATATTTTTTTTTAATTTTTTTCAAAAACATTTTTCAAATATATGTCAAACAACCCCTTAATCATACAAGAGAAAGCACATCTTTTTGTCTGAAATTCATTTTCCAATAACACTCACCCTAACCCCCAAAATAAATAAATAAAATTGTCTAATGGTTTCTCCAAGGGACATCAAGTGGGTTCTCCAAAGTGATTAGGTTAGGAAATGCGAACGACATAACAGAATTATGGAACTTTCTTTCTGGATCCACCGGTCAACATTATAATAATTTATTATTATTATTATTATGATTATTATTATTATTATTATTATATCAAAATCATTAAAAAAACGTTAATTTATGTTTTTTAATATCAAATATATTTTTAAACTGTATTTAAACATAATGTGTACCCATCAATTCATCACGTGTTTGAATTTTTTTCTTCCTCCAATAGTTTTATTTTCTCTTTAGTTAATAGATGAGTGATAAAATCCTTTATTAACAAGAAATCTAAACTTTTCATTTAACTTTACAAAGGAAGTCATAGCTAATATGAAAAGTGTAAAATCTACATGCAGGACTTTAATTGAATAAATACTTTCGATGTTAGGGACCAAATTATAACATTTCAAAGCTGAGAATCAAAATGTAATTTGATCATCTTTAACCTCCAACCAGTCCATTGACACGGTGTTTGACATTATGTTTCAAAAACGTTTTTTTTTTAAATAAAATTTTTTATTTTTATTTTACACTTTAAATTTTAAATTTTTAGTGTTCCTGGATTATCTTGATGAGTTGATATAAAAAAAATAAAAAATATAATTTTAATGTATTTCTGAACGAAAAATACTTTAAAAAATAACCACAACCATAATCCTAAAGAGATCAGGTCATAACATGCAGGGTTAGAATATTCTATTTTCAAACTTGAACAACTTGGCTATCCTGTCATCCTTTCCTAGTTTGCCCATAATTTGAACCATTCTAGGCGCACTCTCGTTTTTTTTTTTTTAATAAAAGATGATAAATGTAATGATGAGCACTAATTAATATCCACAAAAGCAAGGATCATTAATTTATGCCAGGATTATTTCATAGATGGCCATCGCGCTAGTTTGACTTAAAACTAAGAAATTGCTCTTCTCATAAACTTAAACCAAAACAGAGGTGATGAACTGTAAGACTGCAAAACCCTGTAATGGTGGTTCAGAGATCACCACCCATATATAACAAGCACCCACATTTAAAAAACATCGATCACAACTCATAATATATCATTGACCTGGTGGTGTTAGTGATCTTCGATGCCCCGTCACATTCCATGATGATTTCAGACCACCAGTTGACTTTCGCAAATGTCAACCTCAATGTTATCACAAATAATCGTCCAATATAATCTCTGCAAAAAACTGTCCAGATAATCATTAAGAAATAAGCTGGCTGAAACGTGGCACACCCTAATACACGTATGGGATTTGATTGATAGGGTTTTTATCTGTACTAGACTATAGCTGTTTTCACGTAGCAGAATCTCTCCGCAAGTTCTAGAAAGGTTGGGCACTGCATCTTCCCCACCTGCTACGCCAATGGTAGAGGAGGGTAGCTGCAATTATTGGAACTTAAACATGGGTGATTGACCAATCTTTTATAGTAGGAAAACGAAGATGTTCGTATGAATCTAAAATATGAGGCGGCAAGAAAGAGTCAACGCAGCTTCTCCTCTTATACATATCTAAACAAGGAGTTGCATTGAATACAGAGGCATATATGGCTTCACTCAGCTGCTGGTCTTTTCATTTATGAGATTCTACTAAGTATGAACACGCGTCCATTGTTTTGGATCTTTAAAATAAACAGGCAAACAGCAAATATTGTTGGTCAATAGTTTTTATTGCCTTGACTGCGTTCATGGCAGCTCACAGTTTGATTATCAGAAAGAAGCACAGAATCTGGCACTCGGGCCAGTTCAATGAACCACACATCAGCAATGAAATGTAACAAAGTTTGGAAAGTGTGATATCATTCTGCTAAATATTCAACCAAATGAGCCATCTCTCAAATGAAGAAAACCACTGAACAACAAAACTGAATTGACAGACACCAACCCAATGAAATCAAACTCAAAACAATTACCAGGGCCACAAAAAAAACAAACATGAAAACTGATAAGGACCCTGATTGGATTAATAAAAGAAAGAAACGAGCTAGTGGAATGGTTGGACAAAATAATATTGCCATCCTAGCGAGAATCCTAACCCCTCCCCAAAAAAGGAGAAAAAAGTTGCCCAGGTGTAGGACTTTGAGAACAAATACAAAACGATGACCGAGTCCACTCTTTTGTGACATGGTTACTGCCTTCAGATATAAACCAAGGTAATGCCGCCATGATTCCTCTTATCGAACTGTTTCTGAAATGTTCTCCTCTCTTCCAGCATTAGCATGCCTCTGCTGCAAAATTTATCACTGGCTATTTAAATTTGAGGTTTGCTTCTCGCACACAATTTGCACCCAAGGGTATTCTTGCTCATTATCATGGACAAAAATTACTTACAGAAACACTAATTGATAGGAGAAATTAGTTTCTCACCTTTTATGCAAACAAAAAGCATCTCCAAGAGTAGAGTCCCACCCACAAAATTCCATCTTTGTAATTTTATGTCATGGCAATCAATCTTTCAACTTGTTTCCATAACCTACTTTAGCCTACTAGAAAAACAGCATTCTCTTCTGTCTCACGACAGCCATCCAATCAAAGATGTCAATACGCAGTTGAGTTCTTGGCCTAGCTGGGAAGGGACTTGTTCCTTTCCTGCTGCACCTGAGTGTGATACGCGCTTGAGTTCTTGGCCTAGCAGGGGAAGAGATTTGTTCCCTTCCTGCTGCACCTGAGTTTGATCTTTTCTATGCATGATTATCATCCTTGCAATGCCTTACCTATCTACTAGGCTTGCAGAGTGTTCAATGGGTTTAGGAATTAGTTGTGGTACGCGTAAGCTAGCCTGGTTATCAAAAAAAAATATGTCAAGAGCAAATTAAGAGATTAAGGTCAGCTAATTTAGAACTTGAAATAATAGCTCACACAGACTAAGTGATAAGCTGACAATATACCAATATTATGGCAATCCATGTTGCAGCAGCTCCAAGGTCACTATTTTTAATTGGTTCACGTAAAAATCGAATATAGAGCTGACAAGCAAAGCACTGGAAATAGGAAATTTCCAGCCCCATCTGTTTAAACAATTCTCACTACAAGAAAACATGCCTTACCCTCTGAATGATGTCAATATCTGATCATGATCTCTCCACCAGTAATTGGCTACAAAATTAATGCCTCATTAATTAATCCTGCTAGGTCACTGCACAACCAAGAAATTTGCAAAAAGGAAAGGAAAAGGTCCAGGGTTATTGTACAGAGCATTATCTATTTGGTAATTAACTAAAGCAGAACCCACCATAAAAGCAAAGGACAGGCTCAATTACACATCAAAACCTAAACAACTAAGAACCCCACGTATAAGCAAAACCATTTTAATCTACTTTTCATAAGCTAAGATAATTTCAGGAGCATGGCATAATCAAGCAACATTTCATTAAAACACAAAGCTACTCTATAAAAAGCTTTCTCGTTTTCTTTTCATAGAAGAAGCCTGGGGACCCTGGAAGAATATAACAATCTCCTTCCTCGTTCATATATTCTAAAAAACCGTAAATTGGGCTTGAACGCTAATCACTATACGCCTGAGGAATCATTTGTTTATGCCTTTATTAGTTGCCCACGGACTTGGTCTAGTCTAAAGTCAAGAAGGCTTATCTGTATAGAAAGTACGAGCAGTACAAGAGAAGCAGTTTTCATATGGTCCGGAAAACCTGACAAAAGGGTGAAAACCACAAGCCATAAGTCTTATCAAAGAAATCCATCCAATCAGAAATAAGCAAACCAGATAAAGACGTTGAGAACGCCTGTATTATCAACCACAATAGAATGGTATATGAAAAACGGAGGTTTTTAATGACAATAGCAAGACATATTAGAGCATTGCTAGACAATCCAAGATCACACAGAAGTGTATGCTGTACTCAGAAATCACTAGAATTAGAATGACAAGACAGTGCTACAACATCAGATGCATCAGAAGTACCCTAAAGTGTGTCCGAAGGCATCCCAGTGATCATCTCTAGATCCATCTTGCAGTTGTCCCTCAAATCTTTCAGTGTCAACTACCCCAGCTTGCTGCAAGGAACATTTGGGATTTAAGTCGAAATTCACAGTTCATGATAACAAGAGAGTTATCAAAATAAGTCATCAGGAGCATTGATTTGAAATTCTCATGGAGTAACCCCAACAAATAAAATCAAAATTCAGGCAAACATAATATAAATTATTTCAGAGAAAGACACAAACGATTTCAAACCCCGTGAATGGGCAGCCTCGACCACTCAACAGACCCACATCTTTCTCTAGCTAACCTACCAGCACCAGAAACTTTGTCATCTTTTGCAGAAGCACCACCAACTGACGCTTGAGCAAATGGATGGATCAGCATAACATTGGAGGTGGATTTCCCTTCGTCATCACTATCTTTTGTACACGGCCTAGAGCTCCTATGCTCTGAACTACTAGATGCACATCTAACCTCCCCAATACTGTGTGTACCACTGTACCTGCACAACCACTCTTGACAGGGTCAGCACAGCCATCCATCAAATTAGATGTTTCCTTAGTATCAGTAGGCCCGTCTGCAACAGCAGACATACCAGCTACATTCTCCTCTGAAACATCAATCCCACTACTAGTGGTCAACGAATGGCAACATCATTCTCCTCTGAAACATCAATCTCACGACTGCATTTCCCTTCGTCATCACTATCTTTCTTCTTTCTTCTTCTCTTTTTTTTTTCCGTCTCCGATTAGTGCTTTATGGTTTTAATTGGAATGAAATGTTTCGGTTTCAGAGTATTTTGATGTGCTATTTCAGAGTTGTGTGTGTGGGGGGGGGGGGGGGGCGATTCCCTGTACACAATGCACTGTAGATTGTGAGTAATTTAACTGTGGATTGTAATAGTGATTTTTGGGTCGGTTCGGTTTGATTCCCGGTTTTCCTATTTTTTATTGTTTTTTGCACAGTGAAATAACGCTTTTAGCCCTCGAAAAACACAAAAAACCGGTTATGGGTGGAGGGGCTCCGTGGTAATTGCACACTTTCGGACGGTCCGGTCCGCCCACCTTTTCATTTTTTAATATTTAACCGGAAATGGCTAATTACCGATATAGCCCATAGTAAGACAAAATAGCTGACTTAGGCACAGGGCTACACCGGTAATTGGCCATGCTTTTTTTATTTATTTTTTCTTTTTACTGTCAGTGAGTGTGTCACACGCGGCCGACAGTATTCCGTCTCACACCCTCTTTGAGCGGCGCGTGCTTGGTGATGGAGTCACCGGAGATGAGCTACCGGCGTCTCGGTCGATGCGCCTCCGCCTGGTCTTCCTCCCGGTGCGGTGCGTTTTGGCCTCCGACGTCTGTGGACGCGGCGATGGCCGGTTCAAGCCGCTGCAACCGTTTCTCTCTCTCCTGCACGTCAAAGTGCAAGAGAGTCCCCTGGGTTTGTTGCTTTTTCACTTCGGTCCCTGTACTTTGAATTTTGTTTATGGTCCTGATTTTAGTTATATAAGTTTTGATTTAGTTCGATTGAGTCATTCGATTGAAATTAATTGAATGTGCAATGTTCACTTCGATCCTCCTTTTAATTTCTGGATTGGGTTTAAATAACTCAATAAATTCGGTACAACAATTTTGATTTTTGCAATTTTGTCATTTGATTGAAATTGATAATAAATTTGATTTTCATTTCGGTCCTTATACTTTTAATTTTGGATTTTAATCCCTTAATATTTGATTTTCCTTTCGGGCCTTATACTTTTAATATTTTTATTTTAATCCCTTGATTTCTTTTTATGATTTAAATTTTCTTAAAGTTTTCATGGTTTTTTTAGTCTTTCATTTATTTTTATTTTTCATTATGAACACAACAACAACAACAACAACAACAACAATAATAATAATAATAATAATAATAATAATAATAATAATAATAATAATTTAATTGTTTTTCTTGCTTACTTTTTTGTTAATGTTTTTTTTGTTATTTCTTCCTCGGGATAATTTGATAATTTTTATTATTTTGGCAGTGATAGCAACGATAATTTTTTTTTTATTCTTCTGTATGATCTTCTGTTGAAGTTTTTAGGATTTTTTTTTCCTTCCATTTTTTCCCTTTCATTATTAACACAAAAATAAAATAAATAATAATAATAATAATAATAATAATAATAATAATAATAATAATAATAATAATAATAATTTAATTGTTTTTCTTGCTTACTCGTTTGTTAATGTTTTTGAGGGTTTTTTTCCTCGGGATAATTTGATAATTTTTATTGTTTTCACAGTGATAGCAACGATAGTTTTTGTTTTTGTTTTATTCTTTTGTTTGATCTTTTGTTGAAGTTTTTAGGATTTTTTTTCTTCCATTTTTTCCCTTTCATTATTAAGACAAAAATAAAACAAATAAATGAAAACAACAACAACAACAACAACAACAACAACAACAACAACAACAACAATAATAATTTAATTGTTTTTCTTGCTTACTCTTTTGTTAATGTTTTTTAGGATTTTTTTTCTCTCAGAACAATTTGATGGTTTTTATTGTATTGACAGTGATAACAATGATAATTTTTAGTTTTTATTGTATTTTTGTGTTTGATCTTTTTTTGTAGTTTTTACAATTTTTTTAATCTTTCATGATAATAATAATAATAATAATAATAATAATAATAATATTTTAATTGTTTTTCTTGCTTGCTATTTTGTTCATGCTTTTTATTTTTTTTTCTCGGTATAATTTGATAATTTTTATTGTTTTGATAGTAACAACAATAATAATTTTAAATGTTAAGACTTCGATGTTGCTATTGTTATAATATTTTAAATTAATATTGCTTCCTTTTCCCCTTTATTTTTTTTATTATTACTTTTATTTGCTCTTTGTATTAAATGATTTTTATAATTTTACTATCTGCACAATAATGAGTTTAGTGATTAATTTTTTTTCTCATAAAAATATTTTGTTTTTTTTTAATGTTAGTTTGCGCTCTTTTGTGATCATTTATGACGCAATACCTACATTCTAAAAGATATAATTTATGCTTGCGTAACAAACTCTACTTAAAATTTTATACATTTTATCTTCTAATCTATAAATTTTATTTAGTTATATCATATAAATTTATCGTTGTCAATTTAATTATGTTAAATTATATACACAAGAATGCCCGCGGCAACGCGCGGGGGCACTTGGCTAGTATATATATATATATATATATATATATATATATTAATTCAAAAAAAAGTTCAAATCCAAAAATAAAATGATTTAAAATTGTGCAATTTAATCTAAAAAAGACACAATAAAATAATTTTTCTAAACAAAATTATGAAAATATATAATATTATAAGAATGTCATCATAAATCTTGCAAGATCATTATATTCTCTAATTGCTCTTAAATTTTAACATAATATATATAAATAGAGACTCCTCATAAAATGTCATTTCAATCTAATAGTCAGATTAAGAGATATGATTGGTATTGTAAAATTATTTATTATTTAAAAAAATATATTATTTGGCGGAAACGGAGCGGGCATAACAAAACTGGAAAGTTTCGGACGATATTTGACCGAGAGAATGGACCGGAATTTAAACCGATATAAAAACGATGTCATTTTGACTTGTTTTTTTAACTAGTATGAAAAGAATTGAGATTTGTCTGCTTCAAGGGTCAGGTGACAAAAGAATTGAGATTTGTCTTGTAGTCTCGGTTTCAAATCGAGATATGCTCACTTTATAAAAATCTAAAACGATCAAAATTTTACTCGTTTAACACGAATTTTTTCCATCCGAAAGAATTAAAAAAAAATTGCAACTTTTCTCATTACCATCAATATGAGGTAACCTTTGACCATCAATATTTTTATGTTCCTTTTCAAAGAGTGACACTCTCTAATGTTCTAATGTCATGTTTATGGTTTTCGTGAAAGTATAATTTGTTAAGGTTCTTAATGTTTGTGTCACTTTTCATAGAAAATGTATATTATATAAAAAAAATCCTCTAATAGCAACTAACACCTCAGTTTGTGTGGTAGTCAGATAAGTAGTCATAGGGATAAACAAAAAAAAAAGCAAAAAAAAACAAATAAATCGAGAAAACTAAAAAAGAAATCTAGAAAAATGAACAATTAAAAAAATGATTAAACCAATTAAAATATTTTTAAAAACTTCCGGTCCGATTTAGGTTTCTTGAGGCTAAACCAGTAAAACTAAACTGAACCGAACCGATTCAAATTAAAAAAAAAAGGGTTAAAAAACAATGTACTATTTTTTTTGTTTTTAAATAAAAAATGGAACTGTCAATTTAAATTGGTTTTGGTTAGATTTTTTTTCTTCATAATATTTATTTGGTTATTTTTATAGATAAAAACCAAAGTGAATAAAAATGATCACCCCTAATAGTTCAAAGAATATTAGGGGATAATGGATATGACCCTTAGTGTTTTTTTGGCCGCTTTTATAAGAGATTGATGATAATATAAAGACTACTTAATGGGTGCTCATGCTTGAAAAGAGAGGCTGTTCTTCTTGTCTAGTGACACTAGTTTTTCTATTCCGATGTTGTTTTTCTATTAAGAAGATTTGGGTCAGGTATGGTATTAGTAAAAGAGCTAAAACAGCTCGGCTAGCCACTGTGCACGCACACTCATGTGCACTGTGGACTGGCCATTTTTCAGCCTTGCTTCGCACGCGTATGTGCACCTGTTTATGTTTTTTTTTTATTTATAATTTTTATGGGGGAAATAACAAAGAAAAACCTGTGGTCGAGCGGCTCTTTCAGCATTTCGAACCCCTCAGCCAACATTTTGATTTTGGCTTTTTTTTTTTTTTTTTTTCTTTTCTGAAATACGTTTTTTTGTCCCACAATTGCTTTCCACTTTTTTGTTTTTATTATTATTATTATTATTATTATTATTTTAATGAATGAAAGTGGCTGAAATACGTTTTTTTGTCCCAGACAATTGCTTTCCCTTCTTTTTTTTTTCCCTTTTTTTTATTATTATTACTCTAATGAATGAAAGTGGCAGAAATTAGTAAAACAGTAAAAAAAATTGAGCGAAATCTAAGACCAGGCAAATAGAAAACAAATTCAGAATAGAAATTATTAGGAAAAACGTTGCAATTATTTGATAAACATTAAAATCTGTTTTCGTTTATTTTTCACATATTTAAAGAACAGAAACAAATAAAAATTCTGGTTAAAAAAAAAACAAAAAACATATTTTCAAATAGTATTGAATAGTGAAAAATATTTTTTACTCAGCCCGCAACGTAGAACATATATTTTTTAAAATTTTCAAATTAAATGATTTTTTCAGCTAATAATTTTTTTTTTATCATCTATTATATTTTTTTATGTGCTCTTTCTTTAAAAAAATTTATTGGTTTTATTGTCATTATTTTCAAGTTAGATGAATTTTTTTCCCTGATAATTATGTTTTGTTTTTTTTAAGTTATTATGATTTTTTTTTCTTTTATTTATTTCTATTCTTTATTCATCATTAACACAATAATAATAATAATAATAATAATAATAATAATAATAATAATAATAATAATAATAAGATTAATAATAATAATCGAAATCTAAGACCAGGCAAATAGAAAACAAATTCAAAATAGAAATTATTAGGAAAAACGTAGCAATTATTTGATAAACATTAAAATCTGTTTTCGTTTATTTTTCACATATTTAAAGAACAGAAACAAATAAAAATTCCGGTTAAAATAAAAAACAGAAAACACATTTTCAAACAGTATTGAATAGTGAAAATTATTTTTTACTCAGCCCACAACGTAGAACATATATTTTTTAAAATTTTCAAATTAAATGATTTTTTCAGCTGATAATTTTTTTTTTGTTTTATCATCTATTATATTTTTTTATGTGCTCTTTCTTTTAATTTTTTTATTGGTTTTATTGTCATTATTTTTAGATGAATTTTTTCCCCTGATAATTATGTTTTTTTTTTAAGTTATTATGATTTTTTTTCTTTTATTTATTTATGTTCTTTATTCATCATTAACATAATAATAATAATAATAATAATAATAATAATAATAATAATAATAATAATAATAATAATAATAATAATATATTTTTTTCTTACTTACTCTTTTATTAATGTTTTTGAGTGTTTTTTTTTTCGGGATAATTTGATAATTTTAATTGTTTTTGCAATAATAGCAATAGTCATTTTGTATCTAATATTATTGGGGATAAAAGACAACTCAAGAATAACAAATAGACAAATTTACCTAGGTTATCTACAATTAAAAAACGATACACGTCACTTTTGTCTCGATTACATTGTTCCTTTTAAATGGCAAACAAGTAATTATTATATGTTTTAATATTTATTGCATATTATCGCCTAAAAATATATAAAGAGAAAAAAAAATGACCTCAGATTTTTTGCAGGAAAAAAATTAATATCAGCATTCTTAAATATAGTTAATATAATAATATGATGAATAAATCTTATAAAAAAAAAAAAAAATTGGCTGTGAATTTTAATTTTGTGCTCTTTTGTTCAAGTTTATTTCTTAAGAAAATAAACAAATTGGATTTTTAATATTTAAGATATAATATTACCCGGGAAAAAATACAACTCAAAAAAACAAAAGATAAACAAATTTGCCTACATTATCTACAATTAAAAAATATATGAAGCACTTTCCTTTTTTACTACATTGTTCTTTTTAGACGGCAAATAAGTAATTATAGCACGCAAAAAATTTATATTTCTTTTTAAAAAAAAATTGCAATATTTTTATTTATAATGTGTCACATCTAATATTACTGGGGAAAAAAGGCAACTCATATTTTTTTTTTCAAATTTATCTAGGTTATCTACAATAAAAAACATATAAAAATCACTTCCCATTTCGATCACACTATATAGTATGTGAGACTAAGTATATGTGTTTAATATTTATTTAATATTATCGCCTAAAAATATATATAGAGAGAAAAAAAATGACCTACGATTTCTTGCAAAAAAAAAATTAATATCGGTATTCTTAAATATATTTAATATAATAATAATATGATGAATAAATCTTATAAAAAAAACTTTGGCTTTGAATTTAAATTTATATTTTAGACTCTTTTTTTTTCCTTTAAAGAAACGGTGACCTTTTTTTCACATGTATTTTTTATTTTTTATTGTCCAAGTCAGTTGTTCTTTTTTAACCGGGGTTTTTTTTTAACCAGAGTATCCGTGACAACAAATTTCTAATAAATCATTTCACCTTCTTAGCAAATTTTCTAACAAATTTTATCAAAAGTTTTTTAGCAATAACAATATTCAATCACATTTTGGTTGAAAAAAAGCATTTTTAACAAATTTTATTAATTACAATTATACTAATTAAATATGAAAATAACAAAATACAACATTTATAATATCAATTAATTTTCTACATAGATAAAAAAGCCCAGCGGAACGGGCAAATCAACTCGTTTATCCTATTATATAAATAATAGGTTTAGATTTGTTTATGTGGCAATGATTTCAAATCCCTAGTTGAGCATTTTCTCTTTATACATTTGAAGAAAAGAATTGATACTATGTCATGTAATAACAAAAAGATTTATGATTTTTTTTTTGGATAGAATACTTGTGTTGAGATGTGTTATATGAGCTTCGAGTTGATAAGTGTTTGTGAAACATTTAAAAAGTGTTTTTTTTTTTTGAGAATTTTGAATTTCTTTTATTATAAATAAATTTTTGTTAGTATTTTTTTATTATTTTAATGTTGAGATGTTAAAAATATTTTTTTAAAAATAATAATAAAAATATTATTTTAATATATTTGTAGCTCCCAACTATAATCTCAAACCACTTCGTATTAAAAGTTTGAAGAATAAATGCAGATCATATTTTATATTATCATAGACGTCCTAGATCTAGAAAGCAGTTTTGAAAGATATCTACGCATAACACCATTGTGATGTCTAAATAGTAGTTAACTCTTCTGTAAACTTTGTATTCAAACATTTCTAATTTCAATTCGAGGGCAAGCACATGCAAAAAGCCCATAATTGTTTTTGAGATCAACATGAAAATATGATACCAAGAGTAGATACTCTAACCTGTACTTTCTTGCGAACTCAGTAACCCTTGTCTCTTCTGCTGGAATCTGCCTTGTCTGCACGCAAACTGATAAAATAGCTCATTATTACTAGATAGGCCTTTTGCAGTTGGGACTCGGTCATTCTAAATCCTTTTTTTTTTTTTTTATATATAGAAATCTCATCGGTTTTGCAAGTTATCAAGGGCAAGAGCAGACCGGCAAGGTATAATTGGTGAAGGGTTCTGAGAGTGGAACCAAACCAAATTGGTACAGCAAGTTCTGATTAAGTTTTTTCCGTTCTTTCATTTTTTTATATCTTCTGCTCTGCGCACGTTTTTGCTTTTAGTTCCTCCTTCCTGTCAATCATGATATGTTATGGGCTGTAGTGTATTGATATTTAGTTATTATAGCCGTTACAGTTGACTTTGAGCGTGCTAGGATGCGTTTAGTTCTCCTTGTTTCTGTTTCTGTTTTTTTTTTCTCCTGGAGGAGGGAAATGTATTCCTATTATTATTAATCTGAAATGGGAAGAACAGAAATATCAAGATTGATCAAATCTGCAATCTATTCAAGGACCTCTTCAAGCCAATCGTACTGTTCATCAAGGCTAAGATCGATTTTTGGGGCTACTTTGTGACAAATACAATCTCTTTTTGCATGATTACACGATGGGAAGAAATCTTGCATAATCAATAGCCAAACTCACATAGGATTCATGACAGATATCACCTCTCATAGCAAGATAGAGCGATTTCAAGGTTTTTTTGGACTTAAATCTGTTGTAAATCCTTACTTGTCCTTGTGCCGGCATGCTCTTAGTTGGGTTTCGAAAGTGAATAACATTACTGGACGAGTGATTCCTGATTATTATTTTTATGGTCCAGCTACAGACTCCTAATCTCAAGAAGAAACATGTCGTCTCCCTCAACCAGTGTATTGAAGGGGAAGACAGTACTACCTGCAGATAAAATTCAACAGATTGGATTACTTTATGCAGTTAATGATAATTATGGAGGAGTTATGGTAGATATGAAGGAACCCATGGACTCTCACATCTATGCTCCTTTGCTTAGAGCTTCAGTCTCCCAATGGAGGCAACAGGTAAATGAAACTGGGAACCTCCTTTTCGAAAAGAAAATGGCCAACATTAGGTAATGCTTTGGCCACTGTATAGTTACTAAAATGATCTTACATATTAACTGCTCCATGTTTAACTTGTTTACTTTTTTACTTTAGGGGAAGAAGGGTGTTTGGATCAAATTACCTATTCAACTAGCTAATCTTGTTGAACCTACAGTTAAGGTGAATCATAAATGCAAAGTGGCATGCCTCTGATATTTCCAACTGGAACCAATTATAATTGATTCATTGTCTCTATTGCGTTCCTGGGCATGATAGGGTGTTTTTGTAATCAATTGTGCAGGAGGGTTTTAGGTACCACCATGCTGAATCAGATTACTTGATGCTGGTCCATTGGATTCCTGACAGTCCTGATGCTCTTCCTGCAAATGCTTCACATATAGTTGGCATCGGTGCCTTTGTTATGAACAATAAGAGAGAGGTACCTCTTCTTGATTGTAGCATTAATATATCCATGCTTTTCTCTGAACTTAAGGTGGTGGTGGGCCATCGAGTAAGGAAAATTCAATCTCTTCCACTTCATCCTTCTTGTTCGGTCATTGTTGGGCTGAAAATGTGATTTCTGATCTTCAAATCAGGCTCTCGCTACAAAAGAGTTAATAAACGCTCAGTATGGTTAGCAAATATAAAGAAATTCAATAAAATGCTAAAACAATAATTCAATTAAAGAATCTTGCTGGCTGGTTGTCATCATTCAAGTCTCATGTTTATTCTACTTGGCAGGTGCTGGTAGTTAAGGAGAAGCATGGTTATTTTGAAGGTAAAGATGTATGGAAGTTTCCTACAGGCGTTGTGAATCAGGTAAGCATTATATGATAGTGGTTATATGTTGATACTTTTCCACGGTGCACACACAGTGAGATTTTGCATCTGCAGGGGGAGGATATTTGCGCGGCTGCAGTTCGAGAAGTAAAAGAAGAGACAGGAGTGAGTTAAACCCCACAGGTTTCAAACAAAATTAAATGCTGTTGTATTTTGCATCCACTTAAGTCTTCACATACATCTTTGGCTTTATCAGATTGACACGGAGTTTATGGAAATTTTAGCATTTAGGTAAGAAGATCTCTTCACATTGATCACCTCAATCTTCCGTTCCTTTCTTTGTTAGTTGTCACTCGAATGTTTCCACTCCAAGAAAAAGAAGAACAGCAAAACATAAGATAAGAATCTCATTGTAAAAGGATAAGACATGATGGACTATATCAAGACTTTAATGAACTGGTTAACATATAATATATCTTAGCAAACCTGTTTAGTTGGTTTGGGAATGAAAAGTGAATGTAATCTCTAGTTTCATATGCTTGATCACGGAGTAGACAGGTAGGATCAGATAATTCTCTTTTTGTAGTCTTATTTCGATCGCCTGTTTGATAGCAAACCAGCTACAGAAACCCTGTGCTAAATTGAACCAGGCCACTCCAGGCTTGGGATGTGTAACGTGCTCCTATTTACTCTAGCCAGCCAGGCTCCCCCACCCACCCACCCCCAGTATTGAGCTTCCATTAAACAGTCTATTTCGGAGGCATTAGGGTAGATATACTCATGTTGCATAACCCAGTCTGAATAAGAAAAGATCTTCGATCTTGTAGGTTACATCAACCAATGATCTCTATCAGTGATTGCTGCAAGATCAGTTCCTCCATGCTCAGTATAATACGAGTGGATGTCGGTTTTGTATTATTTGCAAACTAAAACCAGAGCCATCCATCTTTAAATGTGAAGGACACTGACACTAAAGATGGAAATGTTTCAAGTCTTTGTGCAATTTACGTTCTCTTGTTCCTGTCATGTCAATTGATTTCTCCTTTTTGTTTTTATACACAGGCAAACCCACAAGCAATTCCTTGGAAAATCAGATTTATTTTTTGTTTGCATGTTACGACCACTCTCCTTTGACATCACAAAACAAGATTCGGAGATTAAGGCAGCTCAGGTACCTTTCATCTTTTTGGCAGTTCATCTTCTTGTACTTGAACTGGACATTGTAGTATATGCCCTCTATTAAACAGGATAGATATTCTCTTCGAAAAATAAATCAATCATTGAAGTTACAATCACGTTATCTTCTTAGAAAGCTATCAATGTGTACCATCTTGAGGGTTGACATTTGTGAATGAGATGCTCTGGATACTTGATTTTCCGACAGCATTTTAACTCAGTTTTTGGGCCCTTATGAGTTGAAAACCAGCACAATACGAGTACGAGGAATTTTCAGTATCACATTGCTGTGATCTGGCCATACATGGAATCATGACAGATCCATGATTGCTTGAGTTGACAATCGTTTTCTTTTTCTCTGTTTTTTCTTTGTTTTTTGGAGTGGATCCCGATCGATGAGTATGTGAACCAAACTTACAACCGGGAACACAAGTCATTCGAATATATTGCCAGGATATGCTCAACAAAGTCACAGGGTAGCTATGGTGGATTTTCAGCAGTGCGACCATCATCTGGCAAACAGAACTATCTGTACTTCAACGGGCAGGATTTCAAACCGTGATATTCTTCCTCGTGTAACATGTAGTTGTCTGACATTTTAAAATATTCTAACAGGGCTTGGTTGTGTCCATTAAATTAGAGAAATCACTACCGCAGAAGCACCAAACAGTTAATGTGTACTCATTGCACTTTGCTTTTAGTGTGCTTTTTCTTCTTCTTTGACCTTTTATTTTTTACAATTTCATCATCAAAAGTTATAATATCATTGTTTTTTTTTTCTTATTTATCTTTCATTTGCATTATCTTCAACTAGCTTAGTTTTTTAGCATATTCAAAATGATTTGGTTTTCATTTTGTGAAATCATAATTTCATTGGGGTTGAAAATAGAAAGTAAAAGAACAAGGATCATATTTGACAAAGAACAAAAACACTTTAGTTATTTTTTTTTATCATTTGATCCTTGTTGTTATGGAGATTCATGTTCCATAACCAAAATTCATTCCTCAACGCACCTCGCAAACACCATTTTATAATTCATTCGAATATCAAATTTATGAAACCACACTAAAAGGATCTGATAAGAAAATATAAACACAAATAAAAAATATTTGAGATTTATTAAATGAGAAGAAAAATGAAAAAAAGATATCCAATAAAAAAACAAAAGAAAAGAATAAGGCTAAGGTGATTTACGGTTTATATAAACAATGTTTTCCACCTTAATAGTAATGATAATAACAGAGGAATTGTTTCCTCATCTCTAGAAGTCAAACCATATCCTTTGATTTCATTTAATAAATTCTCCACAAGTCACACCATATTATATATATATATATAGCTCATAGACCACGACGTTGCTTGCCTTCTGGAGAAAATATATGATGTGATACCATAAACAGATGGAGACTGATTTAAAGATTGCTTGCCATACGCAACCCGCATAAATTAACAGTTTTATTTTTTTATTTTATATATTATATTTTACACACATTGATGATTTTTTTTCATATATTCTAATGCTTATAAATATTAAGGTTTTTTTATTATAAAAACACATATATTTGTTTTTTTTTTAAATGACTAGCGTTTATGTATTTTATGTCAGCAAAGAAGTGGCAAGAACCGAAAGATCTCTTTCCCATTGCTATCACAAGCAATTTCATCATCAGAACATATCCACTTCGACGCTGAAAGGCGCGTCAATGTTAACAGCCACGCTTCCTCCCATCACGTCTCGCCACCTGTACACTCTCCCCGCCTTCCCCGTATAGCAAGAAAGCAACCTCGCAACACCTTTCATCTCTGCCTTCACTAATTGATCACCACCGCCACTAGCACCACCAACACCTAAAAAGACAAATGGAACAAAAGAAGCAAAAACCCACGGCTGAGAACGAAACACTAATCGTATCTCGACGAATCCAACGGGTCTCCTTGCACTTATCACCCGTACCCCGCCCTCTGCATGAGCATGACACGCAGGAGCAACTGGGGTTGTTTCCATGTGCAAGATCAGCTAAACTTGAGGTAGAAACAGAGAAGCTGTCGCTGTATATGAGAGGAAAATACAGAGAAATACAAGAGAAGATTTATGAGTATTTTCATGCAAGGCCAGAGTTGCAAACACCGCTGGAGATTTTAAAAGATGAGCATAGAGAGCTTTGTTGGAGACAAATGTATGGTTTGATTAAAGAAGCTGGAATCAGGCCTTTAAAATATGTTGTTGAAGATCCTGGCAAGTATTTTGCTATTGTTGAGGCTGCTGGTGCTGTTGATATCTCTCTTGGTATCAAGTTGGGAGTTCAGTATAGGTGAGTGGCAGGTCATTTCTTCGTTTTTCTCAACTAGGTTTGTTTTTGTTTTTCCTTCTTTTCTGAAAGGTCGATAGGGAAATTAAGACACGGTATTTTATCTTGTAATGATTGCCTAATCATGAATTTCTGTTGAATATCTGCTTTCTCTGTACTTGGTATTCTCTGAGGGCTCTTCTGCGAATCAATTTTTGCAGCCATGTCTTCTTCTTTTTTTTAAAAAAAAAGATTTATTTCGTACTGATTCTGAGTCATTCCCTTGTTCATGCCATGCTTCATTCGCTGTCTCTAGAATTTGTTAAGCTCCATGTTTCTTCATGCAGACTTTTGAAATTTCTGCTGTTTCCCTTTCTTTTTGGTTCATTCATGGTGTTGAGATTTTAAAGATGATAATCTAAGAAAAACAGTTAATTTTGTCACCTTTGTTTTTTTTTTTTTGAATTGTTTAGAAGAAAGTTTTTGAAATTTGCAGCCTTTGGGGAGGCTCTGTAATCAACCTGGGAACCAAAAAGCATAAGGATAAGTACTTTGAAGGTATTGACAGCTTGGACTATCCGGGTTGTTTTGCTATGACGGAGCTCCATCATGGTAATCTTTTCTACACGTATTATTTCGTAAATTTCTCTGTGTTTCTGATATTAAATTATACCTCTGCTAGCTTGGTGTGAGCTACCTTAATATTTCTCCATTGATGTTATAAATCATATATACATCAACGAAGTATCGCAACTAGTTCTCAGTTCTACCTGTAGCGAACTTCAGCCGGATTGCAAGTCATTACATATATTTTTTTCTAACTGTGATATTGAAACGTTATCTTTGAGTAGACGAGCTTTCCTGCAGAAACATATGTGCGGCATAAATAGTGAAACTTTCTGAAGATATGCATGTGATAGAGTCCCTATTGAGTTGGATTAGAAATGGCTGAGGTTGCCGTTTGTTTTCATTTCATTGTTATCTGTCATAACTATGATGCAGAACTGATTCATTAACTAAAAACAAACACAAAACATAAGAACAAATTATAGATTATTGTCATTAAGCTTTTCTTTCTTATGTTTACATTTTCTTTTCCGTGAGAGTGTATCTCGTGGGGGTATGCATTTTTTGTGTTTTACTTAACATTTCAAGGGTCCTTTTTTTTTAATTGCAACATCGACATATTTTAACTAAACTCTCAACGTGTGTACTTCAAAGGCTCGAATGTTCAAGGTCTCCAAACAGTTGCAACATTTGATCCAATTACAGATGAATTTATAATTAACACACCCAGTGACGGGGCCATCAAATGGTGGATTGGCAATGCTGCAGTTCATGGAAAGTTTGCTTCTGTTTTTGCTAAGCTGATGTTGCCTGCTCAGGATGCTAAAGGTGTCTCTGATATGGGTGTCCATGCCTTCATTGTTCCATTAAGGGATTTGAAGACCCACCAGGAACTTCCAGGAATTGAAATACATGATTGTGGCCACAAGGTTGGCCTGAATGGGGTAGATAATGGAGCATTAAGATTCACTTCAGTAAGAATTCCCCGAGATAATCTTCTTAATCGATTTGGAGATGTGTCCCGGGATGGGAAGTATACAAGTAGTCTTCCAACCATAAACAAACGATTTGCTGCTACACTAGGGGAACTTGTAGGTGGAAGGGTTTCCCTTGCGTCTTCTTCAACTAGTATCCTCAAGGTTGCTAATGCAATTGCCATCCGATATTCATTACTGCGCCAGCAGTTTGGTCCTCCCAATCAACCTGAAGTTAGTATTCTTGATTACCAGTCTCAACAGCACAAGCTCATGCCAATGCTGGCTTCAACTTATGCATTTCATTTTGCCACTTCGTATTTGGTAGAAATATATTCTCAGATGAAAACGACTCATGCTGAACAATTGGTTGGAGATGTCCATGGACTTTCTGCAGGCCTCAAGGCTTATGTGACGTCCTATACAGCGAAATCTTTGAGTGTCTGTAGGGAAGCCTGTGGAGGCCATGGTTATGCTGCCGTCAACCGGTTTGGTATCTTGAGGAATGATCATGACATATTCCAGACATTTGAAGGAGACAACACAGTACTTCTACAACAGGTTTCACACATATCATTTTATTGTGTCCTTGCTTGAAAATCCTTACCGCAAACTCCTAGGTTGTTTGTTGCATAAACCTTGAGGATACTGAAATTCATGATGCTAAACTCTAGGAGTAGCAGAAAAGATTTGAACTGTTCATGAGATGGATTTTTCACGAAACTGGAAGTAAGGTTCATTTATGGATAAAATGAAATAAGAACCACTATGAACATTACAATCTCTGTAGAATTCTGGTATCATAGTAACTAAACATTGTTTCTGTTCAGATGAAAGCTTGTTCTGAATATTTGATACAGGTAGCAGCTGATCTCTTGAAGCAGTACAAGCAGAAATTTCAAGGCGGGACACTGGCTGTTACATGGAACTATCTGAGAGAATCAATGAACACGTACCTCTCACAGCCAAATCCTGTAACAGCACGCTGGGAAGGTGTTGAACACTTGCGAGATCCTAAATTCCAATTGGATGCCTTCAGAGTGAGTTCTTGTCCTTGGTTGTTTCTTAAAAATCACACGCAGAAACTCAACAATCATCTCTATTTTTTTCTTCTAACAAGCTTTTGTGATTCTTCTTCTCACAGTACCGAACATCTAGATTGCTCCAAAGTGCTGCTGTTCGACTTCGCAAGCATTCTAAAACACTTGGGGGGTTTGGAGCTTGGAATCGATGTTTGAATCACCTTCTGACACTTGCAGAGTCTCATATTGAGTCTGTCATCCTTGCAAAGTTCATCGAAACCGTGGAGAAGTACCCTCCTAAACCCCTCTACAAAACACCCCATCGTTTTTTATTAGTTTCTAATTTCCCGTTTTATGTGCTAGATGCCCTGATGCAAGTACACGAGCTGCTTTGAAACTTGTCTGCGATCTTTATGCCTTGAATCAAATCTGGAATGACATAGGAACCTATCGAAATGTTGACTATGTGGCACCAAACAAAGCTAAGGTATTCAAATGTCCTTCAGAATTGAAAAGACAAAAAAAAGGAAAGACAAAAAAGTCAGGATGTTTTGAACCAAAAGCCATATTGGTGCCACAACAATTTCCCCTTGATTTCTACATTTTAGATCATTAAAATGAGCTGGATTATGGAGAACATGTGGGTTTTATGCGAGCTTTCATTCATTGTACTTTCGCCTTGTGCAGGCAATCCACAAGCAAACAGATTACTTAAGTTTCCAAGTGAGAAATATTGCCAAGGAGCTTGTTGATGCATTTGATCTTCCTGATCATGTTACAAGGGCCCCAATTGCCATGCAGTCGGAAGCTTATGCTCAGTACACACATGTCGTTGGGTTCTGATTCTAATAGGAAGCTGAAGGCAGCAAAAGATAAAGTTAAATTGAAGCTCCCCAAATAGGTAATGAATTCTCTCATTCGTTATTCTTCTGGTTTCTTCCTCGCTTAAAGCTCTTTTGGGTCAAGGTAGAATAGCATCTCCGAAAACCCAAGTTGGCATCCTCCAGCGAGCGAGGATAATGCTGTCAAAATTGTAAGAACTATACGTTGTTGTAATTTTCTCAGCTGTGCAATATTGGTGCAACTTTTCCTGGTTCAAAAGTTTTTTAAGAGAGAACAGGGGAATTGTCCGTCTTGTAGAAAGGAGATATGTACCATTCGATCATCATATTAGAAGTAATGGAATAAACTATCAAGACACAGTTAATGAAACTCAATAAAGATTCTACGAGAAAGGAAAACTCCATCAACCAACAGGCTTGATGTAACTTCACTTCTGCATTATTATTTTCACACATCAACGAAGGCAATTTGGAACCTAGCAGAAACAGAGCATAGTATAGAAGTTGCAAGCGGTTAAGTGAACAGCTTTAACTTGAACTTGTGGATCCATCACTGGGCTCTGAATAGACATAACACAACATGGAACCGATGATTCTATGTGATTTTGCATGGCAGGTTTATGTTGTTGACTTCACAATGCATAAAGTGATTTGCTTGATGGTTGCTGATATGAAGCACCCATGCATAGGAAGTCTTTTTCCAGGTGAAATATGTAAATACGAGGAAGTAGTATGATCAAGGAGTGGATGGCTTCAATATGGGATTTGGGATCTGAGGATGCAAATTAGATAGCCAACCAAGCATCAAGAAAGTAATCGCTCTTTCCATGATTTTTGAAACTCTTATTATGCTCTTATTATACAAAGAACTTTAGAAAAATTGCCCATAAAGCTAGTTTGCAATAACGAGGGGAAAGCCACTCTGAGCAGTTCAATATGAGAATTATTTTTTTCTCGTGGCATTATGAGTAAACAAAAGCCTTGCTACATTAATCTATGAAGCGCGATTAGTAGTTTCCTAATTATACTCCTATATTGATTGCCTCTTGAAAGAAAAATGTCTAGAAAAGAAATTAGTTAAACAAAATACAAGTAGTGAATTCTTTTCCTGGAGAGAACCTAATGAAAAGTACACTTTGGTTTTTCATTAGAATTCACATAAGCTATGCCTTTGGGGTATGCATTTATCAAATTCCAGTTTTGCAGCCGCACAGGAGTAACCTTTCCTGAATCTGGCAGTGGTTCTTTTCGTCATCTCGACCTCTGCAGCGAAGACAGCACAAACCGGTCTGTGATCGGAAAATCTTGATTCGCGGCGGACATAGGACAGTTGCTCAATGCCATCACCACGCCATAATATCCTATCACACCTGAAATACGAGCTTCAAGAAATGAATCTTGCCGTTTTTTTCTTCATTATTAGTTTATACTGCTAATATCAGAAGAGTAAAAATACCATGCTGGTGTTCGGCGTTTCTTTCTGGACTTGACAGTTTCTCCAGCATAAGAATCTGAATTCTGTGTGTACTTGTAAGTGGGAGCGAAAGACACCTGTCCTTCTTTGAAGCCCTTGAACACTCTTCCTGCTTCTCTTTCAATATTCAACTGAAGTCGATGCATTAAACCAGGTCAAATAAAGATGAAAAATATCCCATCAAACAGCACCATTTTCCTTCTTTTTTTTGTGATAATGAGAAATAGATTTAAGCAGCTGACCTGATCCTTCTCCAGCAGGGTGTCCCAGTCATTATCCTCCAGTAGAACCTTTGTTTCCTCATAACTCAAAGCTACTCGGTAATTTAAATCTCCTAGCCAAATTATACGGCTGCAGAATTAAAAACAGAACCCCCCCAGTTAAAAGATATAGGATACACCTGCAGAACTGAAAATGGAAAATAATAATAGTAGTAGTAGTAATATGAAAAGTCTGACATACTCATGATCAACTATTCTTTCAGGGGCACGACGAGGTCTGTGCTTGCAAATCTTGGGGAATTGTGTACTCTTGAGGATCTCAGCTACATCAGCGTTCCTCTTTAGTTCATCGCCTTCCTTCTCCCCAGAAGCCAGGTGACTGCACACGAAGCAAAAGCTCGTTTGGTGCAATGACATGCTTATTGATATACATCCCTGCAATGTTAGACTGCCCCAATCAAACTTCAAATGCATGCAAGATTCAATTTCACATGCAATTCAAATAATACTTTTCTCCTTCTCTGGATATTTCCAGGCTCAAGCCTCTCAAATTAGTAGTCTGAATCAGAACGTGCCATTTTGTTAATTAAAAATAACTAAGCTTGCTGGCTCGTATTAATATCAAGAGATTTTGATGATAGTTGTCTATCTAATACAACAGGGAGGAGTGAATCATATTAAATGGAAATTCTCTTTTTCTTTCCGGTAATTGATGATCCTTTTTCAAGAAAATGACAGGAGCAGCTTCAATATTCCAATTTTTGGCCCTACATTTCTTGGCCAAGGAGACTCAGCTCAAGGATGAGCATTACTCAGCTTACCTTGTTGCCAAGACGACCCATTATTCCTCTACCAACAGAATCTACCCTGAGATGACCAATGTGAGGCACCAACTCCTTTCGAACCCACACTGAAAGAAAAATCCCAACCATTTGCTTGCTTGCAATAAGGTTATAGGCCCTGTTGGTCGGTGAGGAAGGTGAGGTAGGCATGTCAGGCATATGAAGCATGTCTTCGGCCCAGCTTTCTGGACGAAGATGAAGTTCCTTTGCTGATTCTAGCTTGTCGATGGGGTCGCTAAGTTTTCTTGTTCTCTGCCTCTCTCTAGGTTGGAACTCCTCGTGACAATTGCATATCTTGAGAAGGCTACTATCTGCCCTGTAATTTTTGCTAAGCACTTTCAGAGAAGGCTTGTGAAAGAAGTTGTGTGATTTCGAGTCTTTATTGCAGTTGAGGCCTCTTGAACCATGACTTGAGTCGGAAGAATAGTTCGTGAAATCATGCAGTGGTTTGTTAAGTGTTTGGCTTATCAGAGCTAACCATCTGGCTGCAGGCTCATTATCTTCGATCACCAATACGTTTCCAGCATTGAGTGGAACGATTTCCTGAAACCTGAACAGTATGAACTTTAGACAAGTTTCACCAAACAGATCTCATCTCAAAGAATCTGAACCAGTAAAAAACATCAAGAAAGAATCGCGCTAAATTTTGCATGTTTTCCATTTGTCACTTTGCCATAGTATAAAAGCTAGAGAGATCATTAAACGCGTGTTCGTCATACCCGCAGACATAAATATCAGCAGAATCTTCAACCTGCAAGAAATCTTCAAGGTTGAGGCCAGGGTCGGGTGTCTTGCCTCCCACGTTCCATGTTGCAACACATATCCTGCAATCCAACCTCATAATTTTTTCTATAAATATGAACAACAACATGAGACTGACCAAAAGCAGGAAAAGTTAACATATAAGACAATTTACTTAACCAGGAAATGATAAAGAATCCCCACCTGAACTCTTTGATTTCTGTTGCCGGTGCCATAGATTGATCAAAGTTTGATAAATTTAGGCCTTCAATCCCTGAACTGCTCCGTCGTTCTGCAAGCAGATAAGAAAAACCAACGCCATGTTTTACTCTTTGAATAAATCCTAAAGTCCAAAATCATCGTTTTCTAATGATAAGGACAAAAGGGTCACTAGCATTCATGAAAAAGACCCCATATCTCCATTATATTTTCTTCCTTTTAGTTTACAAATATCAAGCCAATGATCAAAACTTTGTTCATGTTAGGTTAGCTACCAAGATGGTGAAAGAGAGGACAAGGCTAACTTGGACTTTTTTTATGTGTACGTGGCCTCTACCCAAAACATGTAAAGATTCAATCAAAAGCGACAGCACTAGCGAGCTACTATTAATGCAACACAATTTTTTCAAATCGTGGTGTCAATTAATTTTATGGTAAAAAAAGAGAGAGTGACATGCATGCATCTTACATAATAGCATGGAGGATATGAGTAATCACACCTAATATATTTATGATACACACACACCTGAGAAACTTTTTCTCATTAAGGGGGCTGCCTCTGTGAATGTTTTCTTCCTTGCGGCAATCTTCTTTTCCACATCTGCCAGCCAAACCCAGAATTAAAATTAATTAATTAACGTTTTCAGACATTGAAACATATGTATATTATATAGGCATATATGAAAGTATATTATATGTGAAGTACGGCATAATTAAGATGATTCTGTCAGAGTGGAATACCGCTGCCTTCTGATCCAAGTATATCATCGTCATTGGAACCACTGCTGTTGTTTCTCTTTGAGCTGAAAATCTTTGGAAGAATAGACTGCACCAGAAGAATTGTTCAAGGTATGAAACAATATATATAAGCTTTTATTCTAGTTTGAAAGAATTTGAGGATCAATGAACGAAAGCTATGTTTTGGAATAGGAAACAAGCAAAGAAGATCAAGAAATAAAAATCAAATAAAGAAATAATGACACATACAATACCTTCTTTTTCTTTTCATTCTTGAAAGAATCATCAGAGGTGGCATTGCTAGGGCTTTTGGCTTTGGTCATCTCTGTCTTCGTGCTTGTCTGTTTGACTTTCAAATCATATATAATGCATGGAAACGAATTGGAGTTTATGTCAAACTTCAAATGTTCTTGCTTGAAGAACCTAATTTAAATTAATTAATTATCTTCACCAAAAATAGAATGTTGATTGAAGATCTTAAGAGGAAAAAAAAGAAGGGGAAATTCCTGGGTTTGCTGAGATCATGAATTCTGAAAAAAAATTGGTGATTTTTTTTATTTATGTCTGTCAGCATAATTATGGAAAGATGAATTTTTGTGATCTTGTTACGAAAGAATGAGATTTTGGTGCCAATGCTTTCGGGGAACTTAAAGACTGTTAAAAAGAGAAACCAACGAGTCATGCTTTACAATTTCTTAGCTGTTTTATTTTTATTTTAAGAAGAAAAAAAACTCCACGTCCAGTAGCCGTACTGCCACGTAAGGGAGATGGTGCCACGTAAGGGAGATAGTCTTCCCTGTCATTGAAGAAACCGGAGTCACTAGGACAACCGCAATCGGTGGTGTATACAGTGTACACATTCAACTTGCCAAGTCTATGCCTAGCTATATATTATAATATAAATATCCATAATTCCCAATTTTATTATTTTATCTTACATTTGTTTTTATGAAAAATAAAATATAACCATTCTAAAAAAAGTTAAAAGAGAAAATACCCAGCTATAACCAGACTCAACATTCCATGCTATCTATTTCATTAATTAGCCTAATGACCACCTCTGCTGCCCATTTCTGCACACCCCATTCTTCTGCAGAATTGAACTCCACACAGCTTTTGAGGAGGCACAGTAAGAGAACAGATCATATCTATCCTCCTCATTTACTTGACCAAAGGAGAAATCAAACAATAGAATCTGAGTTGGGGAGAACAGAACGCATATTCTTAGGGTTAGAATCACTTGTGTCTTGGAGCTTCTTTTGCCCAGTTCTGGCAACCATTTTTTTTTTTCTTTGACGATAGCACTTCAAATTTTATTGAATGTAAACGACTGAATTATTTTACTTTCTTGAAAGCACATCATTTTTCTTTGTCTGTTACTGGAAAAAGCCTCGCCGTTGATGATCACAAGAGCTAGAAATTTACAAGTAATCCAAGGCCTCGCCTAAGTGACTAGCAGAAGGAATTCTCAAACTATATTGTCATTGGAGTCTAGCAGTAGGCAACTTCAAGTCTCTGGGGCATAATATGATGGCAAAAAACTTGAGATCTGCACAGGAGATCTTTAGTTCGAGTCAGGACATATATTTCCTGTAAAAATCTAGGACAATCAAGATTTTACTTGTTTATCTAAACTTATAAAATATATTTTTTAAGGATGAGATTTCCTCATCCAAAAAAAAATTAAAAAAATAGGCAACTTCAAGAACCCGTTAAAAATGAAATCCCTTCGTAACATTAACAAAATTTAAGATTTCTGCTGCTTTCTTGCTTGCTTTGTTCATTGCAATTCAACGTCAACTACGAAAATGTCATTGTCCACCTTGATTTCAATTTCTTGGTCAAGGAAATCTTTACCTCGTGAGTACAGAGTGAATAAATTCTTTCTTGGTAATTTTTAACAAGCGTTTGACCAAGAGTGGCGGCATCTTGGCTGCCATGGCATCAGCAGAAGATAGTCATCTATTATCAAAGTTATACACTGCATCGATTTCCCATCATCCTGGTGGGAAAGATGATCTAATAGCAGTCATCGACAATCATCAGCATTTTATAAGAAACAAGTAATTGTAAGATAGTTTCTTTGTTGGCTTTATTTATTTCTTTGAATCTCTCTTAATAAAAGCAGAAGATTTCCAACCTGAACAGGTACAAAAGGATTCCCCTTGTTTTTTAATATTGTGCCATCGACTACCCTATGAACTACTCTCTAGCATTTTGACGATCACTGTGGCTTGACTGAAATAGTAGTCACCACATGTGCACTGTAGAATCAGTGAAGAACTGTACTCTTCAAGTATCTGCAAGTTCAAGTGCTTTATGAAATCTCCAGGAAAAAATTATATATATATTATTCGCTGCAAAACTGTAGGGAAAATTGAGCATTAAATTCATGAGGCTGAACATCAGATGTTAAACAGTGATTTCCTTAATAGACACTTCTTGGGCAATATCAAATATTAAACAGGAAGTTTACCAGGTTTTCGAATTGATTATTGCACCATCTCATCCAATTTTTCCCTGTAAAGAGCTAAGCTCTGCATTAAGAACATATAGCAAGCAGATCAGATAACAGAAATCAGTTCAAAGAAAGATAATGTTACGGTAAGCTGGTGATTTGTGAAGGACAGAAAAAATCGTGAAAGATCAGGCTAAGAAAGCAAAGGAAAATAAATCGCTATTAAGGAACGTTTTGCACATGCTGAAGGGGCATCATCTTCTCTTTATCTTTGAATGAGGTTAACATATAGGCAACAAGTTAATGCACAAGTTGAGCTAACAAAGCATTAAAGGTAATGCCATTAGAAAATTCATGAACATGAATTCCATTTAGAGAGAAAAAATCTGTTAAACAACCTTTGCTTTTGCTTACCAAGTAACACACGTTTTGCACAAAAAGGAATTTTAGAAACAACTACCGTGCATATAAGCCATTAATGGGATCTGATAATAAGAGATGGTTCAGAAAAAAAACTGATTAAACTAAATACTTTCTTTGTAATAATATAGCTCCATATCCAAACTAGGCTTATACACAATATGAACCAAAACATGTCCTCTCTGTGGCCCATCCAAGCACGTGTCCATTATATAACCTCAAAGCAAAGATTTGGGTTACTTATCTTTCTTGACCCTCACTAAAAGCTAACAACAGCCCTTGCTTCAAACTTTCAAGTTCCATTAGAATGATACTTTTCAAAAGTTAGTATATGATATATCAGACATGTGATCAACTGAAACCTTTTTCTTGGGCAAGCATGCACATGATTATCAGTCACTTCTGATATTTTTAGTCAAAGAAAACATTCTCTGCGGGCAAGACAGTACATGATGTTTCTATGTTATTTCAGTGTGGAAAGTTCAATGAACACCAAGGATCATCAAACAGCAAGCTTTGAATCAATGCTGATCTCAATCTTGCTGGTGGTAATGGTGAAACAAAGGCACTTTGAAACATATATAATTATGTAGAAAATCAGCAAGTATTGTTCCTCTTCAAATTTGTTTCAGACCACGACAGCCAATGGAATATTCCTTTCTGAAAGTTGCTTTACTGATACATAACTCAAAATACTGTTATTGTGAAATTGACTAGCTGGTAAGGGATATAAAAGAGCTTGTATACAGATTGAGCAAGAAATGAATCCATAAGGAACCTAGAGTAGAAGCCAGCACAAGAGAAGTAAAGAATTGAAGATGCTTGATAATGCCCTTTTTTATTTTTACTGGATGGGCAAGGCCTCAATCAATGCAGAACAGTACAGCGGGTTATATGGACAACAGGTATATTTGTCTATGCATAAAAATGAACACCAAGGACCTTTTGGTAATGAATAAAGACTTTCATAGCTAAAAAATCAGATGCTAGTTATTTCAGTCATGCAATGCAAAACAAACAAAGTTTAAGGATTTTATTTCTTCAATCATACTTGCCTTTGATGGTAATTGAAAACGACAAACAAGGAAAGATCTGAACAAACAATTGAAAAATTGAGAATGAAAAATTCACAAATGACATGATCAAGTACAACGAAGAGCAGAGAGTTCATACCCTGGTATAAGCATAAACTCCATACTCCGTAGGTCCAACAGGACTGCCCCTCTTCAAAAATCCCCCATGCTTGTATATGTAAAGTAATGGAACCCCAGTAGATAATTCCAAATTGGTAACCTGTTTACCAAACAAATAAAACTTAACCAAATTGAGGAAAGTACTTTTAGTCACTTAGCAATCCTAAGAAAATAGTGTATTACCTCCTGAGAAGTTAATTTCTCAAGATACATAATGATGGACCTCAGAGAATTCCCATGGGCAGCAACCACTATGTTCCTTCCATTCTGAAGCTGGGGTTCAATCTACAATATATGTTTCTTATTGATAAGATGAACCCATAAAGATGCATGTAACCCTATATGCATAACACATTATGTTTATGTTTCACCCTTCAAGACTTTCATGAGATTTTAATCAATAAGAAGCATTATGGAATACAATGTTTATGGACTCACATTTTCTTTGAAAAAGGCAACAGCTCTTTGAGAACACATTTCCAAGCTCTCACCATTAGGGGGAGGACTATCGAAACTTCGACGCCACTCATGCACTTTCTCCTTTCCATATCTTACAACCGTCTCCTCCTTATTAAGACCCTGCAACTTCCCATAACTGAAGAAAATGGATTACATTGTAGCTAGAAAATTCTAAATGTAAATATATTAAAAAAAAAAAAAAACAAAGACGCAAAAAGGAATACAAAAGTTATACATTCTTTCATTCAGTTGCCAAGCAGTTATGACTGGAATAGATTGCTGAATTGTTTCTTCACTGAAAATTTGAGTCCATTCTTTTGCTTGTATACTCTCATCATGCATAATAATGGGTATCTGCAGTACACATGAATTAGGTTTAAAAAATAGAATTGTATATAGAGTTCTGCAATTATCAGTTTATTTCCATTGACTACTGAATGTTATATACCAGTCAAAGACCACTAGATTTAACTTCCCCACAATTTGTTCTGCAAAGATACATGTACAAGGACTGCATCAATTGAGTTCGCTCCATTCATAATAAGATATTGGATAGTGTGGGGATTGCAATACAAGACAAATAGAATGGAAAGAAGGCATAGCTATATGTAACTTGCTCACATGATTTGAGATGCCAAATGTGTGTGTAAAGTGAGGTTCTGTCATGCCATGGAAGCATGAACAAGGGTACCTTCTTCTGACGATGTTGAATCATTGCTAGCATAGCTGTCATCTGTGCACGAATCAATGCAGATGTGTAAATCATGTTCACTGGTATGCTGCTAATTCGCTTACCAGCCTCAATGGCTTCCTCTATGCCTCTCTTGGTTAAAGGCACATCAACAGAACCAGTGAACAAATTCCTCTCATTCCACATAGATTCACCGTGCCGGATCAATATCAAGGAAGATTCAACTGCCAAAAAGATATCACAAGCAAATAATTAATTGACAACAAAGACAAACCTCATACCAATCAGAAACCCAGGAACATCAGAACTTGTTATTCAGCAAAGTTGAAATTGAGAATGGTTTCCATCGTTAGCTGATAACATTTCATAACGGCCATTGCATTAACAGATTTATTAAGCAAGCACATGTGATGGAATATGATGCAATGCACCATGATGGCCATTACAGGTAACAAATTCAAGACAACAACAGTCAACTATAAAAGAACAGTTAACCATCGCACTCACTTGATGTGTTCTGATTGAAATTTGTGGTAACATGTGAAGTAGACAAGGTTGGATCTATAACTGATGCATGAGAAGAAAATGCATGAAAAACATGCATTTTGCAGTGGTTAAAACTGCGACTTCTGTTACTGAGAAATTTCACATCTACTGTAAAACCCTTTGAGATAAGTTTCAACGAGGAGCTCCCATATTCCATAGTATAGGCAGAATCATTGCTACAACCATGGAGCTGAATGGTCCTAATGGATCTGTGCAAGGCGCCAGCTGCCATCCCTTATCAAACTGAAAATATCAGCACAGTGTAAGCAAACATAAAAGGATTCGTTTTTCTTAGAAACAGCATATGAGAAAACATAGAAAATCTAATACCTACAAATTATTTCGATTTTACCGATTAAACATGAAGCTTCATTCTACAATGAGCTCAAAAACAAATGCTACTATATTTATTTATATATAAACATTAGAAGAACCAACGCTCGTATTTTAGACCCCAATCCCCCTAAACACATTTAGTAAGCACCAAAAGCGAAACTTCATTGAAACCCATGATTTTCTTCTTCTTTTCTTTTCCTCTCCGTGGTGAAAATTAGCATTTTCTTCACTGTACTAAATCATACTGCATTGAGCAGTTCACTTAAATACCATTTCAGGTTCCAAGAGATTCAAATGATCATAAAAAAAATATATTTCATGTATCAAACAAGATAAGATTAAGAGGAAAAGAACACATGCAAAAGGGGCACCGATTAAAGTTTCTCTTTGTTTCCATAGTAATCAAAATCACAATCCCCCTTCAAATCCCCCTTCAATAAAAGACAAAACCTATGATCAAATCAAACTATCCCAGCAAAAAAAAGAAACAAGATTGCACCATAAGAGAATCAGCAGAAGAATCACGATCCAAAACTTTTCAATTATAAATACATATAAAGAAAAAAGCATCAAGACAAAAGAATCCCAAAACCGAACAGAACAAAGTAGAGAAATAAGACTTAACAGTGATTGTTGGCGAATGGCAAACAAGTTAAAACTCTGTACTTGATATTACAAGAAAGATAGAGGGATGTTTAAAATTATTTTTGACATAATATATCAAATTAATTTAAAAATAAAATATTTTTAAAATTAAGTGCAAAATATACGTGGACAAATGCATGAAAAGAAATGAACGTTTTCAAAGGGGTGAAAATAAATCCCAATATCCCTCGAGTTCTTCAAATCGGTCACCTTACCCACTATACTTCGATTTTGTTCACTCAAAATCTTGTGCTTTAATGATTGGTCATGCAAAGACATCCATCCACATCTAAGAAACTTATTAATGATGTTCATTTCGAAAAATCACCGGTTTGATGTGATTTATGACGCATGGATGGTCAAATTAATTTAGAGCGTTTCTTTTTTATGGTTTGATTTATTTGTTTTCCAAACTATTTTTGCTTGAAAAAAATATTAATTTAATGTTTTTTAAGTATTTCTCAATAGTTTATATATAACTATATTAAAAAAAAATGATGTATTTTCAATTGAAAAGCACCAACCATATATTTTTCTTAGAAAAAAAAATAGTAATTAAATTTTATTAAAAAATGAAAATGAAAATTATTTTTTAAAAAATAAAACCTAAAACTCCAAAAGACACAAAAAACTCTATAAATAAAATTAATAAATAAATCAACAGAAAGTTTCATCTCTCTTACTCCTTTCTTTTATTATTTTAATCTTCCTAGAATAAAAAAAACTAATTTTTTGTTATGATTTTTTTTCTCTTACCAACATGACTGAATCAAAACAAACAATCTTATAAAATTGACATTTTTAATCAGTCTTTCCAACCATTAGCCATTGACTTATACGGAGGAATCACATCAATAACTGAAAGTGTAAGGTCTCATGGGACTAAATTTAAGCTTGAGTGGTTAATATAACTAAAGTCTTAAACTTGAAGGACCATACAAATCCATTTTACCTTTTTCAAGGAACGAGACAAGAGAGAGGTTCGTTATGCGAGGGCCGTGGCAGAGAGCCACACGGTGTCGTCTTGATCATTATTTTTCCTTGAAAAATTTGCATGTTTGGTGGTGTGATTTGAGACTATATTTAAAAATATTTTTTATTTAGAAAAAAATTAGCTATGAACAGTGGAGATAAGGATATTAGAGTTTACATTATTAGGGGTTTTTCCCCATGTGATGGCCTGCGCTGTAAGCCTAATCCAAGCAAAAGGAAAATGAATAAACTCACTTAACATAAATTTAGTATTATTAATCAAGTAGACGAAAACAAAACAGATGGACAGAAACAACGACATCATATATAGTGTCTCATGAGCTAAGAGACAAGCTACCAAGTAAATAAACATCAAACCTTAAAGAACAACCTAAGTGATCAGTCCTTAATTAAATGATGGGGACTAGGTAGCCTAGCAGGAACGTTCATTGTTGATCTATTCATCGGATTCTAGAAGTTTCTTAACCAGTTCAGCACACCCAGGCAATGCCTCGTCTTTCACAAACCCCAAGGAATTAGCGTAGTGAAGATCAGAAGCGGCTCCGTTGGAACGGGTTAGAATAATTTCAGCACGGTTGCGTACTGGGTCTACACTTTTGCAATCAGCCAGTGGACTATCAACAAGAACAACATGGCAAATCCTGTCTGCTTGGTCACCCACAACCTTAATCTTGTATGCCCCGTTTGAGTCTGTCACCCCCTCCAAACTGTATCTAAGCTGCAAGTCTGTTCTATCTCTGCATTCAATTCTAACCGTTGCACCTGGATCACGTCGCAATATTCATCAAGAACTACGATCGGATATTAATTATAGTATATTGAACAAAACCCATTAATTGCATGGAGACAAATCTGCAATATTACCTGGAATGTAAGCAGTTTTTATGGTCTCAAAACCACACTGGCAAGTGTCACAGTAGACGCGGCCTTGGACATGGAAAGGGTTTCCCATGCTCCATGCGCTAACAGCTGAAGGGAGCACGCACAAGGCAAAGAGTAACAGCCGAGCCATAGTTCAGTGGGAAGATCGGGTGAGGAACTAAGAAAGCAGAAGTTGAGAAAATGAGAAGCAATAAAGGTGGTCGAAGAGTAAAACGAGTGTGATTATGTTATAACGAGAGCTTGCTTGTTTAGGGTACTGAGAAATTAAATTAGTAGTGGCTAGCTCTGATATTGAGGAGGGGAAGGGTGGTGTCACATGCACAAAAGAAGAAGATTTACAGCAAGTCTTGCGGCATTGCTACCTCTAGGAATTAATTGGTGTCGGCTGGCTTCTACTTGCCAGCTTCCATATTCCTTAAGTCGCGCGTAGACATGCTTAAGAACTACCGAGAATTCTGCTATCGAAGTGCTGTTTTATGAAATATTGAAGCTAACCTGATGGGCGAGGAAATATTTAAAGATTGCTGATGCAACTGGAGCAGATCCAAGGGAAAACAAAGAGGGTTAGACCTAAATTTTCCCCAGAAAAATGATAGTTTAATGTGATTTGGTGGATCCTAAGGGCAAATTCCATCGTTTTAAGCAAAATCTTGAGTGCTTTTACCAATTACCTTGTCTTAGGGAGATCTTTAAGCTCACGTCGCATCAAAACACGTGCATTGAAATTGCTTCATATTTATTTTCCTTAATTAAAAACTTAATTATTTTGTTACGGAATTCCTTGTAATTTGGATTTAGCCAGACTGCCTGTGGATAGTTGTTGGGCCTTGCAGGCCCTGGGCTAGCTAGGTCCTTATGGACCCATGTATTCCAGGCTTGAGGCCTCGAGATCTTTCTGAGTTAAGGCCGACTTGTTTCGTTAAGTTGCCACTCACCTCCTTGTGCAACGTGCCAAACTATTGAACTAGGAGATTAAAAGAATCCGACGGATCCAATGAGGAGAAAACACGGAATGTTTCCGGGCCTTGAACTTCTTTAACCCAAGCCCAATTAATTTGTTCCAACTCCATTCGGACCTACACACGTCGGATCTCAGTAAGAAAAATCAAGTTCATCCGGAGTTTTGCTGGGAAAGAAGAAAAAGGCAGGCGCTGAACTCGCTGGTCAAAGAATACCCACTGGGGAAGGTGCAAATGGAGGGTTGATGATAGTCACATAATTGAAGAGTATTATTGGTCAAAGAACACGACCGTCTGTTGATCATATCCTTGGTTTGCATGGATCATGTTGAGGACCTTTTACTGCATGAATTTGTCTTTTAACAAGTGCCAAAGATTTTAAAGATTTTGGCTGGATTCTGTGGTATGTATGATTGCAGTGATAATAATACACAACAAGGTTAGGAAATTATAGGGTTCTTGGAGCAACCTGTCTTTACAACGGTCCACTCAACAATTTTCCCCGTTGAATCCAATCAAAGACCCATCAATTCAGTGAAAGCAAACGGAAATGGTTAGCATGATTAGATCCACAGGTTGGAGTCATAATTAAAAATTGAAAATCTCATTAAAGCACACAAAGACAAACAGTAATTAATGGAATCACACCAGCTAGCACCATGGTTTCCATTTCTCCACGTTCCCAACTCCAAGATTTACAACATCTTTGTCAAACTAATTTCCACAGCACCACAGTTACCCTACTAGGTAAAATACCCTAATAACAGCTAGTAATAATTAATGCTGCAACCACTTCAACTCAATGGGGCACATCAGTGTACTCATTTTTTGGTCTGTTTCGAAGATGACGACGATTTCTTGAGAGGGATGCATTTGCCTCTCGCTGCTCTCTCCTTCGCTTCCTCCTTCGCCGCTTCCTGATCTCCCATTCCAGCCTTGGTGCACCTGGGTTAGTTTTTTAACAGGGAAAACGTAAAGCTCAGTTCTACGATTAGAAATGGCAAGCAATGCGGATCAACAAGCTAGCAAACACTAACACCGGCAACCAAAAAAGTTGGGCCGGAAAAACTAAAGCAATGGAAAAAAGTAACTTTCCGGCCATAGTCAACCATATAATCATCACTTAGTGGTAACTAAAGTAGAGAAAGTGAGGATTCTCAATTTGTTACAGTGCGTGTTACCATGGAGTTACTCTGTTTTCTTTTACTCAAAAAGACGAAGATGTGATTCTTTAACTTTAATAATTAAAGCCTCCACTACAACCACTCTAATTTGACCTTTTTTTTGGTTATTTTCGAAAGGTAAAGTCAGAAGTATAAATTATGAATCAGTCCTTGTAATTTTAATAAACGATTAAAGTCCTCTAGTCTTGAAAAATAATAAATCATTCCCTGTGTTTCCTTATTTCATTTAGTTAGTCTTCATGCTACAGACTTGACAACCAAATATGGTCAACGGATTAAGATCTTTTAAGAGCTATATATGCGGATTGAATAATATTTATTTTAACTACAGGAATCCATTTTATAATTGGCTCGTCAAAGAATTGTAATCCATGGATGGTCAACATGTAAACTGTTCGAGGGTGAAAAGCAAACTGCACTGAGTCAACTCGAGTAGACTTCAAATAATTGCAAAATGTCACAAGATAAGATCACTGATGACTAACCTTTCTTCATTGTAGGAATTGGATCTCTTCAAAGCAGGCTCGTCCACAGCTCGGTTCTCGCTCATTGACTCGATAATGCTGCCACTAAAATACTCCTTCTCTTCAGACTGTAGATTTCCAAACCTAGGATTCTCAGACATGTAGCTAATCATCTCTTCCTCAGCAACCTTAACTGCAGTTCTGTACAAAACCCCTTTATGAAGATCGCTCACACTCCTTCTAACAACATTAGCATTGGGACCTTTCACTGTCACAGCTGCAGCTTGTTGCTTCAAACTAGGCACATTGTTTTTTGCTTTGGCCACAGTTAAGTTTCCGCATGAAATGAGTTGGAGGAGGACCGAGTTACGACCCGGTGCTGACTCGACGGCAACTGGGTCACCGTCTTCAAAACGTTTGGAGGTATTGTTGGTGCTTTGATGGGGTTTCTCGGAGAGTATAGAGGGTGTTGATGGTGGGGGGGAGTGATGGTGAGTTGACTCGGTGGTGGGGTTTTTCTGGGGTGCTTGCTCTTCAAGTTCGTCTGTGGATACTCCTCTTGAACAGCGAGAGTGGGGTGTTGTGGAGCTTGTATAGCTTGTTTTCTCTTCATCTTCGTATTCTTCTTGCGATTCTTGTGACTCTTCTTCATCATATTCTTGATAGTACTTGTTTCCATGCGTGTCTTCGAGTTGTCTGGGCTGCTGAATAGGTTCCAGAAGCTGTTTCCTCTTTGCATGGAGATTGGGTTCCTGAATTTGCTGTCTATTATTGCTCATATGAAGTTGCTGAAGCCTTTCTGCAAAAGAAATGCATGTTACCAATGAGCCACCAACACAGTGCTGTGTGCAACTCGTAAGTTGTAACAATCATTTTAATGGAAGAGAGACTCACCAGGGCATCCTTCAACGAGTTCAGAACCTTTAAGCACGTACTCAGCTGCATCAGATGGATAGATGATATCATTTTCTGCCAAGTCATTCCAAACATACCCATTCTTGTAGCTCCTAATTGAAATCCAAAACAGTAGAAGTACACCATGAAGAAGATTTAGCACGAGCAAACAGAGATTTTCAAGATGTAAACACCGCCTTCAGCATGTACCTTTTGCAGGACCATGAATACAGAGAGGGCATGCCTTTTCCTCTGAGAACCGTGAGCCGATCCATGAAATCTACCATGAACAGGACGAAAACCGAAGGAATGTCACGGGCAAGAATAGCATTGAAAAGCGAAGGAAATTGAAAAGCAAGAATTGAACTGGCTTGCCATGGTCTACCTCTCAAACGAAGTTGTTGATTGGCCAAATGGGCAACTTCCATGTAATGTGGGTGCTCAAGCTGGCCATTTCTGGATAGGTAGTAAACAACTTGAACCTTTTTGATGGGTTTGACCCTTGGTTGCTGCATGCACACTTTGACCCTGTCTGGGCTCGTTTCTGATCTTTCTCCTCTGCCTCTTCTAGAACGAAGATCCATATTCTTCAACGCTAGCTTCCTTTTCGATCACTTTCTTTCTGGTCTAATACATCCACAAGCAGAGGCCAGCTCCTTTTATTAGGACACGGAGTTAGAGATGATCTAGTGATAAGGAAAGGTAACAGCAAATACAGAGTGGAATCAAAAGGTACAGATAAAAATAAGGCCGAGCTCTCTTTTACCCTTGTAGATTCATCAATGCTCTACTCCTGTCCTGAAAGTTTTCCTGTTCCACTTTCACCGCTACAGTCTTGAGAAGCTTTAGTTTTGTCCTCTTACTAATTACCAATAAATAATCAAAACCCGACCTTTTTTAATTGTTTCCTCCCTCCCTCCCTCCCTCTTGTTTTCTTCCCCGTAAAACGAACCAAAAATACAAAATAAATCGATAATTAAACTCAAAAGTACGCTATTGAATGGTCAATTAGAGGTGGCATTTTAGAAACTAAAAGGACGGGAATGGAATATTACAAGCATTAGATGTGGAGATGTAATGTTGGTGAATCCATAAGGGCAAGTCCACCGAACAAATATATTGATCCTGATTTTGAATTTGGATGCTTTTGAACAGAGAAGTGTAGTGAATGGAGAGCGACAGGGTGTGTGAGAGAATGTTCAAGTGAATGTAGGGTCAATTGCGATGCATGGTCCCTGTTTTTTTTCTTCTTCTTCTTCGGCTTGTTTTTTCCAATTGCTCTGTTACCAATGCAAAATAAAAATAGTAATAGTAATTGTAAATTCAATCTCTGAGCAACTAACCTGTGTACGTGAGCTTTTATGCGAAAACTGGATTGTAGGACGTTAACACCTTTCCATGTATCCTCCCTTTATTGCTAAGGTGATACATCACATGATCTAACAAGCTAATGTTGTAGCCTGTGCCTATGCTAACGACCACTTTACAGAATAAAATAAAAAAAATTGTGAATTGACATAGCAGCAAAATTCTTTCGAAAAATAGTACATTTTTAGATATCGTGGTTTTGAAATAGGGTGGAATTTTAGTTGATTTCCCGGCAAATTAATTACAGGATTGATCAGCTTATTGATTTGTAATGATAAGTTAAATATGTCAGTCAATATGAAAAAAACAAGAAAAATTATCAAACAAGAAAAATTATCAAAAATAAATACTCAGGGTGGTACTTTTAAATAATAAAGATATAATTCCGGTTTAGAAGGGCGGTTGCGGTTGCTTCTAAAAGTGCTTTTTAAATAATAAAGATATAATGCCTGTTTGGAAGGGCGGTTGTGGTTACTTTTGAAAGTATTTTTCATTTAGAAATACATGAAAATGATATTATTTTATTTTTTAAATTTTATTTTTGACATTAGCACATCAAAATAATTTAAAAATACCAAAAAAAATTCATTTAAAATGATTTTTTTTTAAAGAAATGACCATACAACCGCCATCCCCAACATAATATAGTGTTTTGAGTAGTGATTTCATGCTATTCTCAGGAAAAAAAAAATCTCTAGAAACTCTTGTAAGAGTTTGACTATGATCCAACGTTATGATCACAAGGTGCTGTTTTTTGAGTTATCATTATGGTTTGGCATGATCAAACTTTGTTTACCAGTAGATCTAGACTTGCACAATCAATTTATAAATTCATCTGTTAGGTGATTCATGTAATTTGTTTGTGGTAAATTTTTATTTAGTTAAATGATTGACTCGACTGGTTCATATAACTGAATTAACCAACTGATAAATTAAGTCAAATGATTGCTAATGAGCCTACATGGTAAGCTGAAGCATTTATGAAATGTGATAATTATTTTATCATGCTTAGTAATAACAATATTTAGTAAATGCTGTATTTTAAAAGAATAATAAGGTAAAAATATACTATTTCACTCTTTTTTTAAATAATATTATTTTCTAATTTTTTCTTTAATTTACTGGGATAATTCTTTTTTTTTTTTAATCCCGAAAATGGGGGGTTACGAGGCTTTCTTTTCTTTGACCCCTAGCTCTGCATTTTTCTTCTTCTTCTTCTTCTAGCTTATATTTTTACTCCAAATAGGTTTACTTATTATACAGTTTCTTTTTTAATAATTGCTCCATTTGCGACTCCCAAGGCAGAAATTTGAATCCAACTTCAAATTTACATGGTTTGGGTGTCAATGAGCTATACTTGAAAGTGATTTTCCATATAGCTTTCACCTTTATACATTACAACCACGTGATGTGCTGACTATTTCTTTCTTGTGCCAAGATAATCATGGTTTCCAAGAGCAACAATGATCATGAAAAACTCTATAGCTTGGGCTTAATGACGCAGAGAATTCATTAGATATATATATATATATATATAGCTTGGGCTTAATGACGCAGAGAATTCATTAGATATATATATATATATATATATATATATAAAAAAAAAAAAAACTGGAATGCCACGCAAATATGTATTTTTCTACATATCATATATTAAGAGTAACAAATCAACTAGGGTTGAGGTTTCTGGCCATTTAAATAAGTGATATCGGGTTTGAATTCTTGTAGATACATTAAATTTTCTCGAGAGGTCCCTGTCTTGATGCCTAACACAATCTCGAAGAATGAATCCTGCACAAGAGCCTAGAGATAAACTTAGAGAGCAGAAAATTTATGAGCAGCTGTAATATTACATCATCATGGAATTACCCAGAATGTGTGTCCTGTCTTAAAAAATGAGAGAGTGGGTGTTTGTCAGGTGAAACAAAAGAGCCTACAGGAAGAGTGTCGGTAATTAAATGATTATATTCTGACTTTTAAATTGGTAAATATTCATAGCCTCTGTATTTATCTCTTTCGTCCTTTTTGTTGACTTTTTAGGTATAAACATATTGCCTGTTTGTCTCAGCGTTGCAACCGGTGTTTTATTAAAATTTGATTTTTTTTAATTTTAAATAAATATATTTTGATATTTTTAGATCATTTTAATGTGCTGATGTTAAAAATAATTTTTAAAAAATAAAAAAAATATCATTTTGATGTATTTCGGCACGAAAAGCACTTTAAAAAGCTATTGCAACCGCACTCCCAAACAGGCCCCTCATATCATATACACATGCTGCCAGGCTGAATTAAACATTTTCTTGATGGCTTACATGACTTTCAATGATCGAGTAGCTAATTTATACTCCAACGTTGCTAATATTAGAAGAAGAACAAAGTTTTTAAAAGCTATTTTTTTATATAATGAAGATCTAGGCTAACTTGATTTAAAATGTGATATTTTTTCTAATATTAAAATAATGATATATTCGATAGATACTAGATAACTTAAGTTAATTATTAAATTCATAACTTGAATCATGATACAAACATCACGTCCAAACCCGATGGACGAGCTATTATTTTATTCTTCCCTCCAAATATCAAGTATTATTCATTGGACTCGGATTAAATGAATTCTGAGCTTAAATCATAGAGGTCTTAAAGCATTTCAAACAATAGAATTTCTCTCTCAGAGCTAGGTTTAATCAGGTTTCTCTCTCGCATCCCACCAAAAAAGAAACTGAGAAATTTGAAAAATAAATTCTAATCTACAATTAATTTTAAGAAAAAATTGAAGAGACCAATTATGTAAGATTTTTAAAAAAATAGGGATAAAAATGAGTTTTTCAGATAAATTTCAAAGCTGCCATTTATTGCACTCGTGTTTGTCGCTTTAGTTTTCTGTCTTACAATTCAATCTTCCCTCCTTAAAAATCATAATCGGGTACTAATCTGAGCTTAAAAAAGTTTGATCGTGCAAGGTAAAAGTTTAAGGACCAAAATAAAAAAATATCAAAATATCACTGCTCTAATTCAAATTTATTTTCGAGATGATGAAAAATAATCAGCGCACGGGAGAAGAAGGAGCTGCTTTAGTATATAGTTAATAGATACACCCCGTTTTTCAATCTCTAAGTCATATTTGTGTTTTTCTTTCACAATACTAAAAATAATAGCAAATTACTCTCTAGTCACTATATTTTGAATGCAATAATAAGCGAGTCCTTTGTTTTTCAAAACATATATAGCTTAGTCTCTTGAGTAACTCTTGTTGGCCATTGTCTTGGTAAAATATCTATATTTACATTTCGTCAAATAAAACAATGATCAAATTAGAGTAAAAAAAAGTAATTTGTAAGTTTTCAAACATAGATAACCAAGTTATAACGATGTCCAAAGCCGAGGGACTAAAAATAATTTGCTAAAAAACGCAACCACAAGAGACACTCATTACCACCTACCACCAGTCATAAGCCCCATAGAGTCGTTTGATGCTCTATCTATCATCAAGGAATAATACCCATCACAATAATTGCAATACACACCCGCATACGTATTCATGTACTCTGTATCGATTATTTGCCGATAATTAATTTTTATTTATAATTTGGAGGCATATTGTAGTCCAATAACTTACAAAAGAGAGTAGAGTAGATGCCGAAATCAAATATGATATTCGACCGTCAGCCACAATATTGTTGGTTGAGGCAGATTCGATCGAAAAAAAAAAATTAAGGGGGGGGTGGGAAGCTACATGACTTGCCCCACACCAACGCAAAACAATAGTACAAAAAAATAATCAAATAATGAACAAAGGGAAGGGGGCCTCTAGAGATGCCATGAAAACTCTTACCTTTTTACACTAATGTTGCCGAGGCAAGGGAATGTTTGTGGACCCAACATCCTATGCGTAATCATCTCAATCTGATTGGTTCACCATGACCAAAACTCCACAATTTATTTAACAAAATCATAACCCAAAAATATTGTGATTTATTCCTCCAATCACTTCGTATTGTCGCATGGTATTCCTTTCGGAAGCATTTACAGCATCATTCATTTTCAAATTTCAAATCTATAATATAGATTTGTGATGTTGCAGCATAGCTAGACCTTCCACAATTTAGATTCCATCTTTTGAAGAGGGAAAAACCCTACTACTATTCCTCTTGGCTTTTGCGCAAGGCTAAGTTTTGTCGTGATCCATGCAAGCATTCAATTATTAAGCGGCTTTTGCTGTCCTCTTTGCTGCCAAAAATCGAGCAAAAGTACTTGCTTGGGTGCATGAACAAGTCTGCATGCATGGTTGTAATATGGTCGGAAGTACTGTTTGACAGACACCTGGCAGTATAAAAGTATGCACGGGTGTCTTGAAACAGCGTATAGAATACCGTATGTTTAATGGGATACGTTAGTTTAATGAAATCAAGTATCTTCCTCCTGGTTTATGGTTTCTCGGGGAAGAACATATATAAATTTTATATATTTTTTTTACTTTTTAAATTTTAAGTACATGAAATTATAAAACAAAAATAATTTTAAAATAAAAGCCAGAAATTCCATGGAACATTATGAGCGGAGGTAAAAGGAGCAAAGGGTGAGAGAGAGCAGAGAAGACCTCGTGGATAGAGCAAAGGCTATCCTTTTTGGGGTGTAGTGGACCTGTCAAGTCGTGTCCACCTATAGCCTGCTGGATACTTGCCTACCTCATTCATTCTTGAATTCGATTCTTCAATTGCAGATACGGACATTTATTGCTGAGCGCACGTCCTTGTGCTTAGTGATTATTGAATTGTTTTTTATCTGAAATATATTATTATTTTTTTACAAATTTATTCCGACTTACATACTTAAAATTCGGTGGTTTTTATTAAACTACTCATGTCGAACAAAGTAAAGACAAGCATTCCCTAAATTATATATTCGGGCTTGATTATATATTCCTCTAACCTATGCATGGATAAAAAATGCAGCACAGTTCGAGCCCACCATACATGTCTGTTATTGTTATTCTTACAATATCTTACCTATTTATTGAATTTATAAGATGTTTAGTGGATTCAAAAATTAATTGTGGTACCCGGTTATATAAAAAGAATCCTCAATTAATTTAGAAGGGCTTAAAGCCTCTATCTTTACCAAAAAAAAACAGAAAAAAAATGCAGCACATTCCCATATTAAAATCCCTTAACCTCTACAAGCGAAAGCTAAAAATTTAACCTTTTAATTACCAGGTAGAATGAGCCTTGGCTGAGATATGCCTGCATGACTAGATGCTGCTGCCCTGGCTTAAAAAGACCTCTTGCAGGGGTGTGAGTCCGTTGACCTTTTTAAGCCGCTGTCTACTCGTTCTGGCCAGGGAAATTTAGGCATCGTAGGTCTCCCTCCAAAAGGGCAACTCTAGAAGGTTGCATCAAATTGAATGGTCGGTTTCTTTTCGCCTGCAGTAGACAGATGTGACCCAGACCTGTTTCTTTACTCTTCCATCTTTCTTTCGACGGGAAAAACGAGGCATTGTCGAGAACACAGTCTACGGGCTCAACATAAGGGTCTAAAATACAGAGACCAGGACGCAGACAGGCATCAGAAAAGGGGCGAAGGTTTTGTTGATGCACTTCAAAATTCCCAGCGAGTTGGCTCTGGTTTGCTCGTCCCCTTTAACGGAAACGAGAATGCAAGTCTCAAATAGAGTAGTTTAATCAGCAATTGTCTCGCAGCTTTGTAATTTCGCATTTCGTCCATAGCAGAGCTCCAACAAACCCATTATTTATAAGCTGCAACGATGACCTAATCAGCGTCATTCTTGTACAAGAAAAAGATGAGGAAATTAAAAAATCTCGAAACTATTTGACGAAATTGTTGGTTATTAATTGAAACACAAAAGCAGGGCTTGCATTTCAACAACTCAGCTTGGAACCTTTTTTCGTTCCTGTACTCGTAGCGAAATCTAGGAATGCACAAAAGGATACAGCGGACGCCAAGAATAGACTCATGTGACATTATCACTCACTTGAATTTTCTAATCTAAACTGGAGGAGATAAAAGAAAGCTGCAGCATATGAATCCAGCAAACTCCTTTAAGAATAACCAAGTCCAGACTCGAGATAGCCCTTGTAAGTTCTGCATAACTAGCAAGCACCAAATGAAGTGGACACTCCAGACAATACTTAGGTGTGGTCGAGAAAGATCTATAAGACACGTGTCAAAAGACTCCCAGGAGAGAATGATTGAACCAACATTAACCTGTCATTGTTACAAGAGTATTTGGGCAGGTAATATGACCGCTGACTCAGAGCTTTCTGCTCCTTTCCTTGAGTGCAACTTGTCCATTCTTGGCCGATAATAAGTTTGGGGGTGTGAGCGAGATTGGAATTGAAAAAGGATGAAAAAATGAATATCTTGTGCATCAGCGTGTTATTCATGTAAAACTTGCTGTGATATCACCGCATGCATAACTAAATTACCTCTCCGCTACCAAGTGACATGACCAGAGACAGAGCATCGACACAAGTAGATATCTCTCAAGACCATTATAGGAGCTGTACAAATGAATCAATAAATCAGGTGATGGAATTGTTAATAGCACCAGATAATTTAATGCATATGACTACTTTAAGCAATCTACATTAGTCGGAGTTTGGACTAACATAAAAAAATGAATACAAATAGTCAAACAACCCAAGAAACATTTCAGTGATTCTTGCAGTCAGAAACTAATATTTCTTCTTGCACAGTAAATCCAAACATAGGTTCAAAGGGAAATGGCACAATGTCATATTCACCAATTAATTAGATGACAATGCTAGCTTTATTGCAAGAAAAATTGGGGAAAAAAGCAGAGGAAATGCAAAACAAAATCAACAATTGAAAATTTTCACTGCAAGTTCTAAGGGACTCTAGTATTGACCGCCCACACACAAATTCTCTAAAACCACCTTCAATTCAATACATCATGTGAAAACCAGTTCTATCCACAAGTCTATTTTCAAGGAAGCAAGAACGTGAACAAAAACAAACCTTTTAAAAATTGATAGGGTGTGCATTAAAGCAGAAAGAATACAAATCCAGACATATCATTATTTGCCAAAACAGATAAGAAGTTTAAAACACGTACCTTTCAAAGGCAGAATGACAACGAAACTCTTTGCAACCCTCCCACTGAATAAAATCACCACTTCTGTGCTGATTAGCGGTTGAATATGGACAGATATTGACAATACCTGTATGAATCATGTTTTTCTTTCATATAGAAACTGCCCGGCTCTATATTGAAACTCAGGACTCAACTTCTGTCAGGGATTCACCAACTTCTTCCCTACCAGTAAACATGCAATTCTCTCACTCTAAAGGACCAAGCATCCTGTGAATTAGCATTTCTATCTGGCCAACGCTACAAATGCCTCACCTACAGGTTATAATATAACAGATCCTATCCAGATTAAAAACTATATTGGTTACTGTGACTCCTCTCCTAACACCACTCAAGAACCCTGAAGTGCTATGATGAGGAATAATGGAACAAAACTAGACACTTTGTGTGGCAGATGAGAGCAGTGTACATGCTAGGGACAAGAATGTCAACATAAACAGCAAGAACAAACAATACACACCATTAAATGAAGTTTCATTCAGAAACCAGAACCCTTAAAGTCAATTACAGCTACAATTAGTTGATGTGCAGGATGATCACCACTAAATGATTTTTAGAGGAGACTCCTATATAGGATCAGACCGCAAAAGTACCTAGATCCTGACCCATCCCCAACCTTGCAAATTAAATGCAAGCCTGTCAGAGATGGAGTCTCTGAGAGTGCTGGGTTTCAAACCTGTACGTGCAATTAGTGCATAGGGATTAAGATGAACTGTTAGCCTTGTTAAAACAAACATATGATTAATATAACATAACCGCTGTCAAAAAAAATAATTTATTTATTTATTTTTGCTTATGCAGTTTAACCATTCTTGTACCTTTACTACATAGATCGCCCACACATAACACTGCACTTTGGGCATGAAATCACACCCACTACAAGGCTGAATAGTGTGTATCAGAAATTTTGAATTCTTCCTATGGTTTTACCAGAACACTCATGATATATAAAACTTGTAATAACCCCAAAAGCACAGCATCATTTGACAAAATAAAAAAAGATATATTGGTGATAGTAACACTTTTATTCCCAATAGAAAAACTTGAAATGTCACAGAATAAGACCTCTGATTGAAGTGTCATGAAATAACAGGTCCTCAAACCATGTTACCAATTCTACATCTGATAATTCCAGCAAGTCTTAAGAATCTATCAATCAAAGAAATGGAGAGAATTTCATAATAATGCATATGAGGTTGGAAAGCTTGGGCAAGAACAAACTGAGAAGGTAAGAGAAATTTCAGCGACGTTTAGGAAATTGTTGGGCAAGCAATTTAGCAATCTCTGACACTCCAACTCTCTCTTTGCCTTCCAACATGGACCTTAACTTCTCCTCCGAAAGAGCATCTTTCTTCATGCCAGGGTTCTGCAAGCCATTCATCCATTATTCGTCACTCACTTGCAAGACATGTAATGGAAGTCCATCAAAGAGAACATTTTCCCCACAACATTCCTATTTTTATTTCTAATAATACTAAAAGAGGCTAGTGACAATTGATAGAAACCTGACGATTGTTGAGCTTCATGAACTTGGTGATGAGTAGGGAGACATCAGAGGCAGGAGGATCACGAATCCCAAGAAATTTACCCAAGTTACACTTAGAGGATGGTGTCAGCTTGGCTTTGACTTGGGCATTAACAACACTCCCCCAAGAAGCATAGGCTGGGTGCTTCACCACTGCTTTCTTCAAACTTCTACTTGCCCTTCCACCTGCGGCTGCCATTTTTGTTTCAAAATCCTTTTGCTGCTGCACTATTTCAATCTTCACCTTCAATTCCTAAATCAAAACTTGGTCGATTCCTCCAGTGCCAGAATTGAACTGGACACAAAATTAAAAACCATCAATCCAAAAGATGAAAAAAGAATGCAAAAGTCCACTTTGACAGAAACAAAGCTCTATAAATCCTACATTCCCTATTTTCATTCACATATAAAAGTGACTAAGAACCTAAAAATTAAAGCAAAATAATAAGATGCAAACAGCTACAGACTACAAATTCAGTAACTAATAACAGGATAAAATTATGGAATAAGCTTATAATATACCAACTGAAGCAAAATCGAGTGAGAATTCAAAAAATGTTTATTTCAATTAGTTTTGGAAATCAAAACTTAAACCAGACGAACAATCATTAGATCGACAGCTTGCTTGCTTCTTCATTTCCAACATACAATCAGTAACAGTAATTGATAAGGCTCCGATACAGAGAGGAAGAAAGAGAGAGTACCTGTATCTGTGGGGATACAAGAAGAGAATAATACTCTGTGCTCGTAACTGGAAACGCTCTGGTTTCAAACCCAAGGTGAAGTGAAGAGATGAGGGAAATAAATAACTGCTTAAGGTGTTAGGGTTTTAGTGTGGGCTTCGCCAATCCGGCCCATTACCATAAATTTAGGTCTCACGTAACTTTATAAGGCTTTAGATTCCTTCTGAACCATGGCTTCTGCTGCTACTTTAGAAGGAACTGGCTTCAGGACTCCTGCCATGCAAGCAAGGCAGATTGTAGTCCACCTCGTTTTTTCTCTTCATTGATAACCAACGTTAAGGGTGTGATTACCCACCATAGCCACAACGCATTTTGTGATAAAAGAGAAATGCTTTTTGATTATCCAATGGCTTGGTGTAGAAATTCCCTTCCTTTTGCAGAGGCTGTGGGGGCAAGGCTACCCCCCCACCAAAAAAAGAAAAAGGGAAGGGCCGCCGAGGATGCGTACAAATGCGTCTAAAACGCGGTCCAACCTCGAAATCCTTTCATTCACAGAAAAAGGGTGCGAATAAAAATGGGTTGCTGTTTACTAGTCTTTCCTTTACTCTTGCTTTTGTGTGCTCCATCTCCATCTCTCGCACAGCCATTTAAAGCTGTGAATTTAGGAAATTGGCTCGTTAATGAAGGGTGGATGGAACCTTCTCTCTATGATGGGATGCCCAACAGTGATCTCCTGGTGATTTTAGCTTTACTCTATCATCAGCATATCACTCGGGCCTCATGCATGTGTGAACTATCCACCACAACAACATCAATATATCCATCTCAAATTAACCCTCACTTCAATGGGCACAAAGAAAATATCTTATTGTCGTTTTACTAATTCGTGTTTTAAATGCACTGTAGGATGGAACTCAAGTGCATTTCTTCTCCACAAAGCTACAGAAGTATCTTTGCTCCGAAAATGGAGGTGGAACCATTCTTGTAGCCAATCGGCCCTCGGCCTCAGACTGGGAAACTTTCAGAGTAATTAAAATCTTTAAACTAATGATCTAGCTAGACCTAGTACATTAGCACTGCTATTTACCTTTCCTTGTTCTGGATAATATCTAGGAATATTTACCTTTACCTTGCTGTGCTTTTAATTGGACTCATAAGCTTTGTTTACAATTTTAATTTAATGCTGCATATTGTTTCTCATCTTTACTTTACTGTTGATTTTATTACACAGTTGTGGAGGATCAGTGAGACATATTTCAACTTTAGGGTGTTCAACAAGCAGTTTGTGGGGCTAGAGGATCAAGGACACAAAGTAACAGCAGTTTCAGATACTGCTGGAAACCCAGAAACATTCCAGATCGTAAGGAAAAATGATGATCGGAGTATAGTTCGCCTCCAAGCATCAAATGGACAATTCCTTCAGGTTTTGCTTAATCTTTTTTTCTCTTCAACAATTTTACTTTTAAGCTCCTTTATTTTTTGTCATTTGAGCTCTCGAACTTTCACCGAATTAGTCGTTTGTTATAGATTGATGGTAAATTTCCCCTTTGGTGTACAAAATAAATCTGATACAGGAAAATCATACCATGAAAAGTATGTGCCTTGTGGACTAAAACATGATTATTTTAGTGAATCTAGGCTCTTATCAGTTAAAGAGCGATAGTGCATGTACATGCTAGTCTGGATCATTGCCCTGCAGTGGCGTAGCTAACTAAAAGCTTATTATCCTTACCGCATTTGTGTGGGTGTGCTAGCTTAATATATCATCCGCGCGCTTTACATGAAGGATTCCTTTGCTTCTGTTGTGTAATTAGGCAATATCAGAGACACTGGTAACTGCAGATTATGTAGGCTCAGGTTGGGACGACGGTGATCCATCAGTCTTCAAAATGACTATTGTCAATCCCAACGCCTTACGAGGTGAATATCAACTCACAAATGGTTATAGTCCAGACAGAGCCCCTCAAGTCTTGCAGGTAAAAGTTATAGCTCATAGCATAAACAAGAGAACCGAAGTTTGTGCTAGGCTGCTAGCATTCTATCAACTATAAAGAATAGCTTAACCACGAATGACTTGCAAATTATCTGCTCATCCCAGGATCACTGGAACTCTTACATCACTGATGAGGACTTCAGATTCATGTCAGAAAATGGTCTTAATGCTGTCAGAATTCCAGTTGGATGGTGGATCGCATGCGATCCGCCGCCTAAACCTTTTGTTAGTGGCTCTTTGAAAGCCCTGGACAATGCTTTCAACTGGGCACAGTGAGTATCATTTACTAAATGAAATCAATTAATTAACGTTTTAATGTTGTTTTTGGGAACCTTTTTTCTGTACAGGTGCTATAAATAACTCTGATGATGATTTACATATTTGCATGTATATATGCAGGAAATACGGAATGAAGGTAATTGTCGATTTGCATGCGATTCAAGGTTCACAAAATGGCAATGGTCATAGTGGGACACGAGATGGGTACCAGGAATGGGGAGATTCCAACATTGAAGAAACCGTGGCTGTCATCGATTTCCTTGCTGAAAGGTAAGATTTTTTCTACACATTTTCTATATTGTGATTACCTTCCAAATCAAATCAGGCTGCTTATATAAGTAAATTAGATTGTTTGAATTCTGATGTGATTACTGTTTGCTACTAAACAGGTATGCCAACAACACAAGTCTTGCAGCAATCGAATTGATGAACGAGCCAATGGCCCCAGGCATCAGTCTAGACACCCTATTGAAATATTATCAGGCTGGATACGATGCCGTAAGGAAGTACACACAAAATGCTTATGTGATCCTCTCTAATCGACTGGGGAACGCTGATTCAACGGAGCTCCTCTCATTTGCAAGCAGTCTGAATTCCGTGGCCATTGATGTGCACTATTACAACCTCTTCTCAGATTCATTCAGTACTATGAATGTACAACAGAACATTGACTTTATCCATAATCAGCGGTCTAGTGATCTCAATACTGTGACCACTGCCAATGGTCCATCCATTTTTGTTGGTAAGTCCAGAACCGATGTTTACGCAATCAAAACTAGTTGAAGTTCTTTCTAAGCCTAGTCTACCTTTTAACTATAATTGAAAATAATGTTCAGACTAGTTCAAAGGGTAATATGCTGAAGTTTGCGCTGAGATTTTTGCAGGGGAATGGACTGGAGAATGGGAAGTGAACGGAGCATCGATGCAAGATTATCAAAACTTTGCGAAAGCTCAAATCGAAGTCTACGGGCGTGCCCAATTTGGATGGGCATATTGGGCTTACAAGTGTGCACCCAACTACTGGAGTCTAAAATGGATGATTGAGAACAACTTCGTCAAGCTCTAGATTCTGACAATGGCTATTACATAAATAACACGTAGTAACCGGCTTTTGGGCTCCTTCGATGCATGAAAAAACCAACCTTTTCCTGTTAATTATAACCATGATTATTTACCTCTATAACAATGATCATATTGAATGCTTTAGTTGTTGGAGAAGGGAAATTATTAAGGATGCAGCGCTGGATCCCAGAAGATAGGTAAAATTTAGTGATTAGACTTTTCCCAACTCATCAATGCTAACAACTGGATTCAACTTTAAAGAGTAAAAACAAAATCACAATGGTTGGGCAGCAACTAGCAGTCAAGCCCTCGACTATCAACGGCAATGACATTGAGGATATAGTTGAGGATTTGAAATAGACCTCTGCCTATATTTTCTAAGTTACTACTTAATTACAATTGGATCAAAACTAGCAAATGGAAAAAGGATGAAGTGAGATTTAAGTAGATTTGTTTTTTTTAATAATTATAGTAATAACAACCCATGTCCCATGAGAGCAAGGTCTGCCTAAGGCAATATCAGTGGCTATAATAAAGCCTCCAAAGCAGGGATGCTTAATTTATTTGCTTCCAAGTTTATAATTTTTATATAAATCACTAATTCGGTTGCTTTTTTCTATTATATTTTCTTATTTCCTCTTACATGATTTGCATGAAAAATATTTTATTTTCATATACATATCCATTCCAAGTTTGAATAAAAAAATATATTTTCAATCTTTTTGAAAACTACAGCCACGGGCTCGAAGTTTGCACGAGTTACACTTTAGTTTGTGCTTCTCTTCCAAAAAAAAAAAAAAAAAAACTCCATGGATGGAGTGAAGAAGAAGGAGGAAGGTATTGAAACCTATAATTGAAGCCGGGTGGATTATTTTTTATATTTTTCTCCGCAATGATGTCCATGATGAGTGCACGCACACCTATATGTCGCAGAAACTTTAGCGGGACAAAAGTGATTGGAGAGACTGTGTCCTTTTTGCAGACATTAATTATAGCAACTTTGCCTATCTATCTATCTTCGGTGTAGCAGGGAGCATCACTAATAATTACAAGATCAATCTTCGTGGAATCTCTTTCCCTTACAAGATCAGCTGTACTGTACTATTCTAGTCTGTGCTGTGGGTGGGTGGATCCCTTTTTCTGTCCTCAGTGACGATTACTTTCTCTTCAGGAATTCGCCAGCCATTCTTTTATAGAAAACCTACAGTGCCAACAACAACAAAAACTCCACTTAACTCGTAAAACCACCACATCTGCATTCGGGTGGCCGAGGTTTCATGCATGAGAGCCTGATGGGTCGAAGAATTAAGGAAAATGACATCCATTTTGATCAATTGCAGACCTGACACTCTATGCAATCAAAATTCTTTAGGGTTTCCCTAAAGGCAATATCGAACTGCGTCGATGGTAATGATGCGACTCATTAACACGATTTTGCAATCTTTTAGGAAATCTTGGAGATTGTTATTGGAAAAAGGGACCCATCACAGTTGGGATAATGGGGAACTTATTTGAAATCTACTCCGTTCTTTTCTCCTTTAGATAGATGCAAAGCTTTTGATGTAGAACCTGACCAGCTCTGTTGACACGGGATTATAATTATGATGATCAAAGTCTATATTTAGTTATAGAATATAAATATAAGTAGACATTAGATAAATATTTATCATCATTATACAACACGAGTGTTGCTAGTGGAAAGAGACTGTCGCAAGCATTCTTTTTCGCTGGAAGAGGACAATCTCCAAAGTGAATATACTATTTAGAAGAGTCACGTGACTTTCCGATTAATATAAATATATTTTCGTTTTCTTATTATGTGAACTCCTCCATTGTATTTCACTATATTTAATACATAATTAATTAAATAATTTATTCAACACTCCATCCTTCAAACATGAAAACAAGTAATTAATTAAAAACAAAATAAAACATGTAGAGTTTTGCACTGTGCACACACTCACAAAACACTGTTCTTTTAACAGTGCGCGCCCGAAAATGGCCCTCGGGCGCGCGGCGTTGAATGGCTGGCAGGCGGGGTTAATTCCGCCATTTCCAGTTGATTTTCTTTTTTTTTTTTTAAATATTCATTTATGAACAGTGTATTGACGGTTTAGTCCCCGGTAATAGGACAAAAACAGGCATTGGGCTGAGGGGCACCGGCGTAATTGCGCGCGGCCGGACCGGTCCGGTCCGCCGCAACTTTTTCTTTTTTTATTATTTTTTGAAATGGCTAAATACGGTTTTAGCCCCTAATACGACAAAAACACTTAATTGGGTGCAGGGGTGAAACAGTAATTGTCCCTATTTTCCGAATTTTATAATCGGCGTCTGTCAGGGCGTGAGGCGCACGTGCCAGACGGCTGTCCGCCTCACGCCCTGTTTAGGCGGCGCGTGCGGTCTCCTCCGGTGGACGGAAATTGTCTACCGGAGGACAGAACGATGCGCCGCCGTGTTCCCTTCCTCCCGCGGTGGTGCGTGTCACCACCGGAAGTCCGTGGAAGCGGCGGAGGCCGGCTAAAGCCGCCGGCCAAGTTTCTCTCTCTTCAGAATGGCAAAGTTTCATTTCGGTCCTTCTACTTTTAATTTCCGGGTTGGTTTTATATAACTCAATCAATTCGGTACAAAAGTTCCGATTTTTGCAATGTTGTCCTCTGATTTCAATTGACAATTAATGTAAGTTGCATTTCAGCCCTTTGACTTTGAATTTTGTAATTTAAGCCCTTGATATTTGATTTTCATTTCAGCCCTTACACTTTTTTTTTTAATTCCTACTTTTGTCCATGTATATATAAATGTATTTAACAAAATAATAATAATAATAATAATAATAATAATAATAATAATAATAATAATAATAATAATAATAATGTATTTAACACAATAATAATAATAATAATAATAATAATAATAATAATAATAATAATAATAATAATAATGTATTTAACACAATAATAATAATAATAATAATAATAATAATCATGATTTAATTATTTTTCATTCTTACTCTTTTGTTATGTTTTTCCCCTCCCGATAATTTGATAAAAAAAATTTCCAGTAATAGCCATGGTAATTTTTTTTATGTTTTGTTAAAGTTTCTAAGATATTTTTCATCTTTCATTTATTTTTTTTCCTTTCATTATTAAAGTAATCTATGCTTACGTGACAAACTAAACTCAAAATTTTAAACATTTTATCTTTTAATCTATAATTTTTTTGTACTTATATCATATAAATTGATTGTTGTAGATTTAATTGTGTTAAATTATATACAAAAAAATACCCGCGGCAACGCGCGGGCAATTAGCTAGTATATATATATACACACACATAATCAAAAGTGGCGTTGGTGAGCACTGAAAACGAAATTGCAGAGGATGATGATTAAAGAATTACAAAGTGAAGAATATAAAATTTATAGAGAGGGTAAAAGGAAGTAATCTCGATGTCCGGTTGGAGAGTTGGAAATTGGAGACAAGGTTGGGGGTAATGATGACGGTGGGGTCACTAAATGACAGTAATGCTCCTATTCTGAATAAATTGATTGGCATCTCCGGGCTCCTATTCGTCCGTTATTTACATCTTGTGTGGCCACGAGGGACCCAGTAATTGTCAGAAAACTGGCGCGTAATACTTCTTTTCGGTTCTTACATTTTACTTTGAGTGCACATTATAGTAATATTAATATTAATAAGTGGTTTTCTCTAAAAATAAAGAAAGCATCTGCAGAGGAAAGAACTCAAGAAAACCTGTGCAATGCGAAGTATATAAAATATGTTAAAAATATATGTATAAAATTTAGTTTTCATTTCTCTGTTTTTTTTTAATTATTGTCACGAGGCTTTTTAGAAATAAACACGTGTATTTTATATAAAATAAATGAATCCAATTATCAAGTTCATACATACCATTATCAAAAATCATTGTTATATATTAACTGATTTCTTCTTATTATTTCCATGGCGCTGCTATTATCACCAACCATTTTTTAAAATTTGAGATTATTATTGCATATCATCAATACGATTTGATTCTTACGAATCATCGTCTATGAGGAGATGGGCATTAATTATTAGCCATTTGATATGACCGAGAACTACCCCCCTTGGCACTAAACGACCTCGTTTCACAAAGGAGAAGACAAACAATAGAATGAAACGAACTGATGAGAACCACCAAAGCTAGGTGATTCTTAGAGAATCACTGAACCATATGACTAGCTCGGTCACTTTTTATTTTTTTGTTTTTATACGGTTATTGTACAGAAATACACCAATAAATATTACAAATGATTTTCTTACAGCTTAATATGCTAAAAAAATAAAATAAAATAAAATATATTACAGACGAGTCGATCTTTCTTTATATTTTTCTGCTTTGAAACAGCCCGATCTAAAGCCGAATTTGTAAAAAGCAAATATCAGGGCAACTTATTATAAAAATAAAACGAACGTACGTGATTCAACTGGAAAATAATAATATAAAGTAAATTAAATAACAAATATAAAATAGCCTCATCCTCGGAACCAAATTGGCCTGAAATCTTACATGTAGATTCACTCAAGCTGACATATCACAAATAATACATAATGTCGCAAGCAATCGACAAATCAAGCATGACAAAAATTAAAAGTATCACAGCTACTACTACAACCATCGATCGCCACCACTTCTTCACCATTGTCATACTTTAATTCCCTGTGCTCGTTGCTATTTTAAATTTATGTTTACCTTGTAATGTTTTCAAATTAGACCATCACTGCAAAAGGTCCTTTGTGATTGAGATTTCACTCACAAGAAGATTAAGTTCAGCCATAGAATTATTATGGCGGCTTTGTCACGGGAAATTTTTGAGAGTTACAAATGTGTCATGATTCAGTTTTGTGACCACTTCCGGTCACAAAATTATTTTATTATTAAAAAAGTAAAAAATTTAAAATTTTATTTCGAGAGAAATTAAATTCTTGACGTGAATTTGGGGCACAATTGCAGCTTCAAACTGTGAAATAAAAATGACAATTTCTCGCTTTAAATATTTTACTCTAAGTACTATATTCTTCTTGCTCCAATTTTTTATTTATCTATTTAATCTTGTCATGCCCATAGTTTTCTTCAAGATTAAGATTATTCAACACAAAAGAAAACGAAAGAATAAACCCTGTATATCATCACGCTAATCTTTCACAACAATTAAGTGAAATAGGTATAAAATAAAAGTTTAGGTGAGAAGAATTGGTGTGCATTAATTAAGAGTGTTAGATCCAACGTCGAGGGTATTTGCAAGGAGGATCCCCACCCCCACAGCCTCTTTTTTTTTTCTTTTTCAAATCAACACTTCTACATCTAGGGCGGCCGGTACGTAGTTGGGAAACTGATCAAGTACTCAACTCAGTGGTCAACTCAGTGGCCAGCAAAAATGTGTCTCGTCGTTAGCAGGAGCATGAACAAAAGAAAGGAAGCAGCTGGGATAGTATGAAGATCAAAACAAAGCAATGGCATCCTCAGCACGCATGATTCTTATACATTTCTTTGCTGGTGACTCCGTGACACCATTAACTTGTCTTTTCTTGTGGATGAAGATGACAGCCTACACCTTCTTGATCGAAAGAGAAATTTCATGGAGAATTTGTTGAACCTTCCACGGTTTTGTCGAACCCAGTAAGTAGTATCCACCGAGTGATTTGATTCAGTTATTCAGCGGACTTGATCGCACTGAAAGATGTTCACCAATCTCCAAGATTTACCTCATAGGAAGAACCCCAGCCTAGCTCGTTATTTTGATCCCAAAATCTCAGCAGAACCCGGAAAGGTAGATTCAGAAGGAATAATCTTGTTTAAAAATTTAAATTTTTATTCCTTAAAACATTCTTTAAATTAAAGATCTTTGAAAATGAAATAGGATAGTGAAATTAAAATTTGCTATCAATCATTCAATAAAGCTTTTTGATACATTTTTAAAGAATCACTTCACTTTAAAATTTTGATTTGAGTTCTTATAAAGTTTCAGATATGATTTATATTATTTTTTCAATTCATTTTATATTCTATATAATAATTATATAATTGATGAAGAAATTCAATTAATGAAAGTGACTAATTTGACATGATTAGTCTACATCTTGATCCCATTAGGATGTGAGTATTATTGATAGATAAAAACAAAGGTAGCTACATAGAATTTTGAAAATCTTCTCTGATGAAATCTTAATTGTTTGTTTGGAAGTGTGGTTGAGTTTGATTTTTAAAGTATTTTTAATTCAAAAATGTATCAAAATGATATTTTTTATATATATATTTTAACATCAACACATCAAAATAATCTAAAAACACCCAAAAGAAATTTAATTTAAAATAATTAAAAAAATCATTTTTTAAAAAAAACATAGTGTCAAACGACCCATAAGTGAAAAAATACAAATGAAGTGGAAATTAAATATTCTTCTCAAAACAATGGAAGCAGATACATCTAATTTATATAGAAAATTCAATTAGGTTTATGCAGTCTCCCGCATATAGGACATATTTTAATTGAAAACATTGATGCCTCTTTATTGTGTTTGTTTTTTATTCGAGCTTTGACGTAACATGAATTTGTTTGCAAGCATAAATATAATCACAAGTAAAAAAATAACCCTTATAAAATACCAAGAAAAGGGTGGACAGAAGACAGCATTCATAAAAGCAAAGAGAGCAAAGAAGCGTGACGTGGAGGTGTATCACCCCGTGCCCGCAAGCAACGGCCAAGATTCTCACTCAGTCTCCCCACCTCCTCCCGTTAATTATCTTCTCTCGCTTCTTTCCATTACCACTAGGTTAGCATCTCTTTCTCTCAGAATAATGAAAGAAGGGAATAGAGAGAGAGAAGGGATGTTGCTAGGGAAGCGTCCAAGGGGACCCATGATCAGAAGAACAACAAGCATGGCTGGTATTGCCGTTGATCTTCCCACCGGAGTGGATGCCGGCTCATCTGAGCCTTCTGATGATACTGCCCAGAATCATCACACGATCATCAGGGCTCTTCATGCAACTGCAGGAGTCGAAGAAGGGTCTCTTGATTATCACAACGACGACGACAACATGATGGATACTTCTTGTGGTGACAGTACTAGCGGATTCTCGCATGATCAACCTTTCCTGGCCTCCGTGCTTTCACCAAGAGACCACCATAGGAGAAGTGGCTCTGGTAATCATTTTGTGGAGGATTCTCATTTCTTGCGGTCTTGTGGCCTTTGTAAACGCTGGTTGGCTTCTGGGAAAGATTTATACATGTACAGGTACGTATGTATGTATGTATTTCTTTACATTTTTTGTCAGTCGTACCTTTTCTCTTGTTTTCATTAATTCGAAGGATTCTTAGCTTGGAAGCTTGGTGGACATGTAAAGATCTACCTATTACCGTGAATGAGAAATTTATGAAATGAAGTAAAATTTATCACTAGCTTCCACTTCTAGCAAAAGAAAATCATTTTCTAATGACTCAAGAAAGAAAAAACGCTATCTTCTACAATAATATTGCATCCTATTTTGTTCAATTATGATCTAGTGTATTTTATTCAACTGAATGCTGGAGTTAATTTGCTGTTAATTAGATCCTTTCGCGTTTTCTTTCTTTATATATAAGATCCGAAACTGATCTCCTCATGTCTGATGCCTCAGATCCAAGCTATCTTTTTCATTTATTTTTTCCCTTTTAGGTCTCAATTGATTTGCAGATTCGGCTCTCTTCGAATTTTAATATACTTTATCTTCTCCTTGTACTGTATTATATAAGCCAGAGATGATTGGATGGTTCTTTTTTCTTATGAAGAGCTTAATTTTATCAAATCAATATTGCAGGGGAGATACGGCATTTTGTAGTGAGGAGTGCAGAGCGAAGCAGATGAAAGAAGACGAGAGAAAAGAAAAGCGCAATGTTATGATAGCATCGAAGAACGGAGAACGCCATGCATCACCATCCACCACAAGCTCCAAGTCTTCTCGTAAAAGTGAAACTGTGGCTGCTGCTTGACTTGAAGGTAGACGACTACTGCTTTTTAAGAGACAAATTAAAGATCATTTGTCAGAAATGATAACACATAACGTTGTAGAATTTCCCGGGAGAGATTATTGTTGTTGCATTAGCCAATCTGCTATTAATGATCGGTCCAAATGTATTTTACATGATGGCCTGCGCTACAATACGAGGAAAACAATATTGCAACTAAATATTATGTAAAATATCAGTCCAGAAATAAAAATGGAACCTGTTCTTTGTCCTTTGGGAATATCTCTCTGTGTTGGTGAAAAATGTTCATTCCCACAACCTCATTTTTGTCCTTTGCACTTTCATTTAGGGTTTAACATGTTCAGTACTTACATAGGAAATTACAAATAATGTTTTTTCGTTTGGTTATTAGATGGAAAAAGAAAAGCTAATTAATGAGCAGCTCCTTATAGATATTAGAACAAATTATTTAGTTCAACTGGAGTTTTCGCTAATTAATCTGACTTTGGACGATCATCTAACATTAGCTTACCATGCACGTTAGCTACTAAGAAAAAGTTCAACAGAATTTTTTTTATACTAGCACATCAAAACAATCTCAAAACATAAAAAAATACTCATTTGAAGCAAATAATTTTTTCTTAAAAGCGCTTTTAAAATTGAAAAACAAATAAAAAAACACTTTTGAAATGCAAAAACTAACAAGTTTTAAAACAATAACATATTGGATCAACCTAGGTTATGAAACCACAACAATCTTATAAAAAGAATATAAAATTAAAATGTGAAGGTCAATTCCTAATTAACCCAACTGTAACCACAAACAATGAATATTAGTGATACGATACATGAATAAGTATATATTGTTAGTTACAGAACAGATATCAGGTCGTATAAAAGTGAGATTCTAGAGAGCATAGTGTTAAATATTTTAGACAAAGAAGAAAGAATAATAATAGTAGCAACAACTACCTTACACTTAACATACCATCTTTCTTGAAAAGATTAGCAATGTACCTTTGCTATGAAAAAACATATATAAATGGACAAACCCGAAATCCAAGTAATGAAGTGGGTAAATATCATGAATAAAATACTTAACGAGGACCGAATTATCATAATCTTATTAAAATATCATCAACATAATTAAGAAGAAATTCCATAGCCTCGACAAAACAAGGAATAAATAACAAATCATCAACTCTAGAGATATGAAATCCCAAGAAGACTATGAATTGACTAAGTCAACCAAAAAAAAAAAAGGAATCTGCTTCTACATGCCATTCTATTTTCAAGAGGCAGCAGGCCCTTTGCAAGACACGAATGAGCGTATTAAAAAAAAATGCTAATAAGCTCGTGGGTTGTAATGCTGCCATGGGGTCCTCGACAAAACCACATACTCTTTTGTCACCTCGAGGGGCCATCGCTAGAAAAGAGTCCTGTCTCTTAACATTGGTCGGCTGCGATGTGCTCTTTATTTTATTTTCTGATTCATTTATGGGGATCTATACTGCCTTCTGGGATCATTTCATAGAAAAAAAAGAAGAAGAAAAAACTGTCTTCTGGAATATTCAAGCGCAGGCCGGTGGGTTTACTAGTTGTGGTCTAAATGTACCCAGCCAATTCAATCATCGTTACCATCGAAGATTCCTTGAACGACCGTACGAAGATATACTTCGTTAGATGTGATTCGATTGTCTTATTTTATATTTATTTTTTGTTTTCCTATATTAAGTGTGAGGATTTCAGAAAAATATCGAAGTTTTCGCTACTTATTTATCTTGGTTTGGGATTATGATTTTAGGGCATAAGAACCTTGGTTTAATTATATGCTGCGTAAATATTAATCTTTGTGACCTTAAATATAGATGCGTTGTGTAATAAAATAAAACCTTTTTGATAGATTAAACGAGATTTCAAGAAAGAAAAACTATTATTTATGCGCTGTGTGGTTAGGTGTGCAAGTCTTTGATAAGTTTTTAGGTGAGATGATTTCTTAATATGGTATTGAAGTTTTATTGACCCAGCGATCACGAGTTTGAATCTCACCACTCCTTTTTATTTGATAAAAATCAAGCACAAGGTAGAGTTGGCATGTGTGCAAGTCTCAAGCCCAAAGGGTTTTCACTTGAGAGGGTGTGTTGGAGAATAATATAGATCATATTCCGGGAACTCACCTATCAGCTTAAACTTTTAAGTGAAATGATTCCTTAACAATATTTATGATATAAAAAATAGAATAAAAGTCCTATGAATTTGAAAGGAACCAGTAGGAATAGTCTTCCATAGTAAAGCAAAGGGTCATTTTCATACCATAATTTATTTTATTTTATTTTATTTTTAAGGTCTATGGACTCAATCAAGAATCAATGAACAACCAGTTGTCTTGTAATTTATCAAGAAAGCTATGATTTAAATATTTATTAATTAGTTATCTCCACCACACAACTAACCTCATCGGTCAGACCATCCTTCTAAATTACCTCAAAATATTAGAAGATTTCTCCATCGGCTAATATAAAATTAGGCTACTCAATCTTGAACAGCGAAGCTGGGAAGATTTGATGGCTCTGTGATTGGTTCACCGGCTTCCCAATAGCGCAAAAACTTGCAAAGAAATTTATTTCTTAAAAAAGAATATTTATTACAATAATAATTGTCTGGGAAGGTTGATAAAAAAAATATAAAATATATGTCATGACAAGAAAATTGCACCTCGCAAATAAACACACTCAAAAGTTCAATAAATAAATTAAACCAGGTTTACTCCAGGCAGGGATTTAGGATCAGATCCAGGTTTACTCCATGGGATTGGGAAAACTATAATAAATTAAAGCCACTTAAGCAGACCTATTCCTTTTTATCTATTTTAAAATTGTTCATCTTCCTCATGACTTTTGCTTGTACTTCTCTTGTTCAACTCCAACTATCATCGCAGTTAATTTTATAGTTATCTATTTACTTGTTTCTAGATTATAGATTAAATTAGTTAGTAAATGTATTTTGCGATCCTAATAAAAACTAAGTTATTTGTTTTTGGAAAGCGCACGTGATTTTTTATGTAAAGAACAAATATTTAGATACCTACTGTAAAAAAAATATTTTCCAAGAGAAAAAAAAAAACAATGTACTTAATTATCCAGGTTATTAAACTAGAAGCATTTTATATAGAAAAATCACAAAATCTAATTCTCAATCAATCAATTGTTAAAATATAAAATTGAAAAAAAATATAAAAAAGGATCCAAAACATTGATAAATGAATAAATAAATAAATAAATAAAAGAATAAAAGAATGGTGATAAAAATGAAAATAGAAAATAAATTAGAGGACAACTATAATGATATGTTGAATGGTGAGATTCAAAAGAAAAATCAATTTAACAAAAGTACCTAAAAATCAATAAAAAAAAAAAAGGACCAATTAGGATTGAAAAATGAAACTGAAAATAAATCAAAATGTTACAAAAGGGCCAAGAATAAAAACTAAAATTGAAACATCAATAACAACTTTAAAACTTTGAATGCCTAAAGCAAGTTTTGAGGGTGAGAATGAGAAAAGAAAAGGAAAAATAAAGAAAGGTAATATAGTTATTTCACATCAACAAGTTTCACATTTAAATAATATTTAATGTTTAGATCAAATGTTCCTTCTCAACTCAGTAATAACAAGAATTTCAAGTGAAAAAGCCCATGAACACTAATTTTAAAACTTGTCTTTTTAAGTTTAAAATAATCATTTTATTGTGCTTAGAAATATATAAATACAAAACAACCCTTACATGCTAGTTTTAAAGATTTTATTTTTAAAGGTAATGTAATCTTTCTATTGCTCTTAAAAAAGATCAAAGACACTTCTACTTTTCAACTTGAAATATTTGTAATTATTAAGTTAAGAAGGGAAATTTGATCTTTATTTTTCAAATAAGATTATTTTTTTTTATCTTTTCAAACCATTTATAATGTTTCTATTATATAACATCATGTAACGTATTAAAGTCAAATAATATGGATATTATAAATGATATAGATAAAAAATCTAAATAAATATTATGGGTTGGGTGATAAATGGTATTTTTAATCCAAAAAAAAATCTAAACTTGATCAACTTGACCTAACCTATATACGATGACAAGTTTATTAATCCAAAAAAATCATTCAACGAATGAAAACTCGTTAGTAATTGAGCTGCTTGTGAATTAAGAATAAAAATCACACGGTTAGGTATCAAATCCTAATGTCATGAGAAATTTGAGAATCAAGAAAATAGAGGTGCCACGTACCCTCTTTATCTTTGCTCAAAGATCGAAGCCTACAAGTAAACCAAGAAAGGAAAAGAAGAGATGAGAAATGCCCTTTTAGGAAGGAAATAAAACAATCCATTTGGGGGCCCATCTACTGGAGACACGGGCCACATGTTTGGACTTCGGACAGGCTATTCAAGGCCTTTTGGAAGGGGGAAATAGTATTTAAAATAAATGTGGAGATGCGGGGTATCGATCCCCGTACCTCTCGCATGCTAAGCGAGCGCTCTACCATCTGAGCTACATCCCCACTTGTTGCTTCGCTACTCAGAAACATAATTATCAAGTCATCGTTTGATAAACCTTCAGGGAAACACATAATTTCCATTTTCACAAAAATCCGTCTTCGTAGAATTTATACTCCATTTTAATTGTTTTGATAAATAATAATAATAATAGATTCAAGTCTAAACCTCTTTAATAGCACATCTAATATGCTCTTATAACACTAGATCAAATTGAAAATATTAATATGCTCTTATAACACATGCTAAGTGTTTGCATGAATCTGTCCATTCTCAACATAATCTGATCAACACAAATTAATCAAGGAAGGGAAATTATCGGTTATCTTTTAGGGTTTTTTTAACTTATTTGAAAATTTTATCTCAATGGATGGCATTATCTCCAACAATCTAGGCCACCCACCTGTCCTTGAGGCTTTGTCCTCGTTTATATTGAATGATGTAAAACAGATTCGTGGACCAGATGGGTTCAAAAAATGAGCACTCCACATGGATGGCACTTTCCTCCACCAGGAGTGCTTCAATCAAAGCAAATATAATGTTACAAAATTACTATGTATATTGGATGATTATACGCTAAACAGAATCATAAACTCTAAACTCATGCTCGCTGCGATGAACACGGATTTTGAAGAATTTTCCATACATATTTTCCCTTTCCAATACAAAGAGGAGCTTGATCATCGGAAAACCAAAGCAAACGGTCTACATGAACCTCCGTAAACTAAACAGCAAACTCCATTCACAGCACTAATGACAATATCACACAGCTATTACATTTATATATATATAAAGAGAGAGAGAGAGAGAGAGAGAGCATCTGTGGTTACTAACCACAGGATAAATAGTGAAAGAGAAAGGGAAAGAAATGGCTGGCTGTTTTAGTTCCTGGACCGATCTTCTTCCACTGTAATCTTCTACTAGCTCACTTGTATTCCAAAATCATGTTGTTCTCAGGAGCTAGCCCAACACAAGCTCTCAATATGTTCTCAAGCATCGCACGTTGCTTTGACAGTGCATTCACCACTGGTGTGCCTGGTGGAACCTATTTTTTCCCCCATTAGACAGATGATACAAGTTAGTCATAAGCTCTCAGCAATGAACACAAAAAGTCTGATGATACAAAGATAATCTGACAAAGCCAAGAAGAGGAGAACTTACAAGAGGAGCCTTTGTAAGGTAACTGAGAATAGTAGCAACTGGGTGGAAAGAGTGAAACTTGCCCTGCAAACATACAATCGGTACAGGGTCAATCCACAAAAGAAGTGAATTAATTTGCTAAACAAAATCAAACAGGGTCAAAAGTTCAGTGCAAGTAAACACACCTCTGCTTCACCTTTGAGCTGGATCCTTGTGCTAAGTTCTGCGAGAAGAACCAAGTCGAGGATGATTGGTGCAGCCAAAAGGGAGTCTTCACAGGTGTTGTGCAGCACTATTGTGTTTTTCCCACCCATGAATATCTCCGATGTGTACTCATCCATAGCTCTCTTGCTATCTCCAACATATGGCACATACTGTACAGGTAACATACAAGACACAATTTTTTTTTGTAAAAAAAGAAGATAAGAATTGGAAAAGGAGTTGAGAGTAATTAACAAAAGTGAGATCAATTACCTTGATTACTACAACATGGTCAGGATGTTCACCGGGCTCGTAGAGGATGCCATTGCTAGAGACCATGTCATCAACAACATTGCTCTTGGAGATTTCCTTGGAGCGGAAGGTTTGAGGAGCTGATAGATTCATGCCATCATTGTTTCCCAGATGGTTGTAACTCACTATTGACGTCGGCTGAATCATCACAATCACAAACGACCCGTCAATGTCACCACAATTATTGAGAACACAATTCGGACAAAATGTTCTGAGATTCCGCTTTCTTAATGTATTCTATACCTTAATACCGGCCCCGACAAGGAAATCAACCAGTACAGATTTCATCTTGGTCTGGCCACTCTTAAAGTCATCCCCACCAATCAAACTGTTCTTCTTAATAGCCAAATCAACAAGTCCTGTAGTATTCATAAACCAAAAAAGAAAAAGAAAGAACTTCAACACTTCTTATTAGTCAGAAATTAATATTAGATCTTTGAAACAAATAGTGGGATTTTAAGGTTATGAACCTGGAACAAAAGTGTTCTGTGGGCTTCCATTGATGAAAGGAATGTTCTCATAAATGCAAGCGAGAGCATACAGGGTTGATGGAGATATCTCTGATTCATCCTTCTCCACAGCAGCCAAGAGGTTTTCCATGGTGTCATTCAGCCCCACAACAATATTGCTGTACCTCTCTGTGTTGGCAGTCCACAGCACAACCACCTTGTCCACCTTGCTTTTCTCCTTGAATTCCCTGGTTAATTATGAAAAGACACGATCACACTGACATTGATTACTCTTCCATCTGAGGAAAATCAACCTTTTTTCAAGTACATAACCGGAAAAGTTAGCAGTAATTAATATTAAAATGCTACCTCATGTCTTTGATAATTTGCTGGACTTGTTCTTTCTTAGTGCCTTTGATAACATTGTTAGCACGTGAGCCCTGATTGGCAGCAATGAAATCAGGGTCGTAAATTCCAGGGAGTGGTACCGTGGATTCCATGTAGGGCCTCAATTGCTTTTGCAAGTCAATGTCGAAAACCTTGGCCCTCGCCATGGCATCTGCTAAGTTCATGTCACTTATGTCCCATCCCCCAAACACAATATCATCTGGATTCACCTGTTTTGTTTTTTAACATTTCAACATCAGAAGTTTTTTAGAAAAGTTAGTGGTGATTGGCATCTTAGTTGAGAACAGTTTATGAATTAACTCAAAATATAATACAAAATGAAAAGTAAGTAAAGGCAGTACATAATGTTAGACACATGTATACCATGGGGAGCAGGCTCTTGAATGGAGCATAAATCTCCTCTCCATTGAAGGACCCAACTCTGATACTTGATGCCTGGGTAAGTGAGCCAAAGTAATTGGCTTGCTGCACCTTGTCCTTCGTTGCCCAGGAGATTCCTCTGGAAAATATCCAACTCCTCACGTCATATAATTAATTAAAAGATCCAACAGAAAAGAAATCAACTAAACATCACTCAAATAGTTCACCAGCCAAAAGGAACCAATATTATATCCTTGAATTATAGCAAAACACAAATAAAGGGAAAGGGAAACTCACTCTCTGTTGGCAATAACACCACCGGTGAGAGTTGAGCCATTGTTTCCGCCCCACCCCACAAGCATAACGCTGTCAGAGAGAAAAAAAATTAGATCAGCATCTCAAGATTTTAAGATTAACCCACAAAGGATGAACCTCGATTAAAGAAGATGAACACAAAAAAAAAATGAAAGGATTGGAATATGGATGCAGACCCTAGTTTAGGGACATGAATATCAGTCTTGAATTCATATTGGACAGTCTTGGGCTTGACAGCCCACTGGTAAGAGCCGTTTTTGTTCTCATGAACAAGTTCAGTGGTTTCGTAGTTGTACACAGAGTGAATCTCATCTTCAGTGTACTTAACGTTAGGACTCTCAACCTTGAACTTCTCAATAAACATTTTCGCTTGCTAGCTAAACAAAACAATGTGAAATCAAAAATGGAACCCAAGATCGAGATTGCTAAGACTAACTAACAACTCTTTTATTAGCTTCCCACCCTTTCCTACGTGCTCTGTCGAGGGCAGCCCTAAACGGTGTATAAATAGAGAAATGAGAGCATGGCTCAACACGTGTCTCCATGTCAATGGATGTGGACATGGCGGACCCCACCTCACCTTCGTTTTTATTCGTCCCTTGGTCTCGACTCTCGAGGGAAGCTAGGCCATGCAAAAATGTGAGAACCGAGAGCGAGGACGGAGGGATTAGAACGCACGTATGAGAGTGGCACGTGCGACGAGAGAGAGAGAAGTTGCTGCGCTGTCAACGTGGCATCATCCCATGATAGCCCGAGTTTCTTTTTTACTTTCTTGTGGGTCCAAAAAAAAGAAGAAGAAGGTCCTCGAAGAAGAATGGTGACTCGTGAAATTTTGAGGGGTAAGCGAAGTGATTGGCTAGAAAGGTCCTGGAATCATAATTATCCCACGCCACTCAGATGGTAGTGTAACGCAGGGTCTCTACTTGGATTTGTAGAATACGTGCTTGTTAACCTGTAGATTTATTGCTGATGATTTCGCTATTTCCAGGTGGAATTATTACTGTTAGAAGACTTCATTGATTTTTTTTTTAAATAATGTTAATTTTCAAAACTAAAAATTTCATCGATTTTACAAAAATATTGATGTTTATTTTTAAAATAGGAGATTTGAATGATTTTGAAAAAAATATATTGATGTTAATCCCCCAAAATAGAAGATAACATCCGTCTTTCCCAAAATTTGCTGATAATCCCTAAAAATAAGAGATTTTATTTATTTCAAAAACAAGTACTGATGTTAATTTCTGAGAAAAAATTTTGTTGCTATTGTAAAAAATATCGACATTAATCCTTCAAGTTCGAGATTTTATCGATTTTACAAATATATTAATGTCAATCCCTAAAATAGGATGTTTCATTGCAAAAACTATTCCCAAAAATAATTGATGAAAACCTGTTTGGAATATGAAAATTGAGTCTTGACCTTACTCGTTTTGTTAGATCCGAGTAAACTCTATATCTGGAAAATGTATTGTGAGTCTAAGTGAGCGAGTAAAACTTTGATTGTTTCATGTTCTTATAAGAAGTATATGCCCTCACTACAACTCGAGACTTATTATATATATTTTAAATTTTTTATCATCATACCATGCTTTTTGGAAACAAACTTACTCTAATAAATACATCTAAAATGACCCGAGGAGCATTATTCATAGCATTATTCATTAGGTGTTGACCCAGCTCAGGTGCACTCAAAATAAAAGATATAATATGCCACCAAACAAATATAATATAAAAAATACTCACAAATAAAGATGACAAAAAGAATAAAATATTTTTTATATTTTTAAATCACATGCTGTTAGTTCAAGAGTGACTCTGATGGTAGAATAATGGTTTATTGTGTCCAATCCTGATTTTGGATCCCTTAGATTTTCCAAAAATATTTCTTTTCCAGAAAAAATAAAAAACTCTAAAATATTCCAGATCAAAACCAGTTAGTACTTCCTGAGGACAAGCAATTTAGAAGCCATGTTGAGTAAAAATAAGAATGATGATTGAAGTTGGTCACCATTGCACAAATTGAAAGTTTAAAGACCATTATGGACAAGGCTGCAAAGTTTAGATGTTCAATTTCGTCATCTGGAAGCACGATTGAAGAGAGAAATTGAAGGTCAGGGTAAAATTACAATTATTAAAAAGTCAATGATTTAATTAAAGCTTGGAGGGTTTTAATTGAATCAATCAAGGGCCTAATCAAAAGAGAAATCTAGTTTAGGAGTCAATTTGACCAAAATTATAATAATTAACTGTAACTGAAGACAAGTGGGCCCACTCGTGTCATGGCTGTAACTTTTTTAGTATTGTTTGATTTTCTTGTCCAACGTTTTTTGATAGTGTTATTATAAGAGTTTTGAATTATGTTTAAGATCATTTATTTATTTATTTTTCTCTTTTATCTCTATATTTATTTAATATTTTTTTAAAGCATACTGTTGTTTTTAATAGTGACAACTGACAAGTACAAACTATGTTATTTTATAAAAAAAAATTATAAGTGTGTTACTTTACCCTTTTTTAAAATATGCTAAAAAACAAAGATAGCCACATATATATAACTACACACACACATCTATACATATATATACACATCTATACATATATACACACACACACACACACATCTATACATATGTGAGACAGAGGAGAGCTCTATTATTGATCAAATGAGCAGTAAATTGGTTTTGTGGTAGTCGTGAGCACGGTGAAGCATGATTGGCCACTCTCAGTCTCAGCCAAGAAAAACGAGGACCAAGTAGCCCATGGCAGTGAGACCCCACATTCTTGCATGTTAATTGACCACATTGTATTTCATTAGGTTTTTGCTTTCTTCTTGTTCTTTCATGGCAGTGCAGGAAGATTCATGCAGGTAGTATGTCACTTTCCTTGTACAGGGCGTACCTGCTATCAAAAGGCCTCGGTGAAATCGACCGTGATCTTACGACAGATTTTGTTGTTTTCACTTTCTCGGGAAAAAAAGTGTTCATCTACTGTCTCTGCTTTCCATTCGATGCATGATTGCCATCGAGAGTCCACACACTTCGGCAGTGTTTTCACTGCATTTTAAATTTCTTTTTGAAAAAAATAAAATAAAAATATTTATTTTAAATTTTTTAGATCATTTTTATATATTAATATTAAAAATAATTTTTTAAAAATAAAAAATATCATTTTAATAATAATTTTAAAAACAACTTCAGTTTGATATATTTCTAACTAAACAGTCAATTAGTTGCTCGAAAGAGTAGTTCTCATACATACCTCCCTTTCACCCTCCAGGCCAGGATGATTGATGGCTGTTCTTTCGCTCCCTCTATCATCCACATCCCGTATCGTAGAGAATATGAGGTCCACAAATAAGGTTTCGCTTCCTATTTTATTTTGTTTTGAATTAATAAAAGTAATAAACTATTAGCTTTTCAATATAATCAAAAAGTTATTGCATTTTTATTTATTTATTAAAATTTAAGATTTTTAACTTTTAATATTTACCACCTCCCCTCATCGAACATTGAAATTCCAGAAAGACCAATGGTCTTTATCGTATTGATTTAATTAAATTTTTGATTTTTTTTTCATAATATAAGGGGTGCTGGCTTTATATAGTTGAAAAGTTAAATCAACAACGTATTTTTTTTTCATAACATATATGTGATGTGAAATAAAATAAAAAAAGTTTGGTAAAAGCATCACCATTAAACATTTATCCCCTTCAACATCGATCGCTCATTCTAAAAAAGAATATATTCTAACTATAATAGATGTAATTTTACTTGTCAAACTCTATATTTGTTTTCTAAAAATCACATGTTCGAATCTCATGAATTTCAGGCTATTAATAGTTTATATTGTCCTTAATTTTAGGATTCGTAAAATTAATCAAGATACACACAAATTGGTCTGAACACTTATACTAATAAAAAAAGAATATTCTAGATAGCTCACTTTCAATACTTTGATTTAACTTGGAAAAAAAAGGATAAAAAGGGTTAGAAATAATAGCACACACGATTGAACGTTTTCCGTGGAAATTTTGACGACATCTTATTGACGTTTTCACGTGAACCTTTCTGTCGCTAACATGTGATTTGCCATGTTACTATCGTTCTGATTTTGTCTAAGCGGCTGCTAGGAGGTTAAGGAGATCAAATCGTGATTTGATTCTGCCTGGAAAACCTCTTATTTAATCTTAAAAATCACTACTTATCCACAAAAACATTATATTGATTTTCCAGGAAAGAAAATGCATCAAATAATTTGTGGTCCAGTAGTCACACTCCATGTTATCATTGCTTATGGATACATCATTCAATATATGGTTTGCTTACTTTATTTAAAGTGAGATTTAGCTTTGATATATAATAGCTTATTATATAATCCAATTTATCTATATTCTGCTCGCAAATCTTATTGGTTTGCATAAAAAACGATGAATGTAGTTTTTATCTAATATAATAAAACTTTATGGTTTTGAAAAAGCAGAAAAACTTGGATAATATATATATATATATGAGATAAAATTAAAATTAATGTCTATTCCCTTTTGGAATTGAAACTTTGTTGCATATTAATCTTTAACATAAGCTCTTTAAAATAAATTATGGGTGATTCAAAAATTAACCTAAAAAAAAAAAATTCTTTGGTTGGTATATTTTGATTAAAAAAAATCACAATCTTTTAAAAGCTCTATTTCACATAAAAAAAAAAGAAGCATGTTTGATGGTTTGTTTCATATATAAAAAATAAAATTAAGCCTAAATAGCACCCAAGATTTTAGAAGAGTTTAAACTTGAGCTTGAGCCTGGATCAGAGTTTACTTTTAAATAATTTTTTTTGATACAAAAGATTATTTTCTATCAATGAACTCTAGTCTAGTTCATGAAAAATTATCATTTTTAAGCTATCAATGAACTCTTTTGTGTTTTAATTGGATATTTAAATATCTATCTATCTATCTATCTGTTTTTGTTTTTTGGATAGCATTACAAATGCATGAAAGAATTTTTTCATTTTTTGTTTTTCATAATTGAGGAACTTATGCACTAAACAAAAGCATACCTTTTATGTTAATGAGTTAATATAAAATTATTATTGAAATCTTATTTAATGGCTTAAGAATTTTAATCAATATGATATTCTGATACATAAAATTCTCATTCATATAATTAAAATTTTAAAAATTCACCATCATATAAATTTAGCATATGTTTATGCCTTTTATTTTCTTTCTAATCTAAAATTTAGATTGAGTCCTTATAACGAGATTTTGAGTTATAAGTCATTTAACCTCATTAGATTTTCTTTAGGAGTGCACTTAAACAAAAAAGAGTGGTTGAGATTCTAAGAGGCTTATTAAACTTGTATTTTTTTTCACTATGTGATGAACAACAAAACTTTAAAAATAAAGGATTAATAATTGATAACATAAAATTTCAGCCTGGTTATATTTTAAGAAACTCAACAAGCAAGTAATCTATTTTTTTTTTGTTAAAGTGTAAACTCTATAATTATTTAGAATGAATATTAAATTTTTAATATTTGTTATATATATATACATATATATCGTTAGTACATATGATAGCTTTGTGATGATTATAAGTTGACCATGTTTTAATTATATTACACAATCATAAATTAAACAAATATATTCACTTGTGTTAATTAGTACTTTCTTGACAACACGAATGGCTAAAATACTTTGACAAAAAAAAAAAACCAGCCAAGATGTCGAATATATGCATCATGGTTGTGGGCTTGCCCAAAACTAAATTCAGCGAGGCAATTCCTACGAGCCACTCGCGCTGTGCGGGACCCGCGCGGCCACTACTTTTCATGACCAGCAAATGGGCTCAAATTCGAAAGTGTCTTTTCGAGCTGGAAAAATTATCAATTGTATCGAGAACTTGGGCCTCTTGGGAGGTGCGTTTGGAGATTAAGGGTGTGTTTGGCATTGCGATTGCGATTGCGGTTGAAAAAAAGCAGTTTAAAAAAAAAGCGCTTTTACTGTGGTGCAAAATAAGCAATGAAGTGTTTGGTTAAAACTGTGGTTGAGTTGGAGGTTGAAAAAAAAGCAGTTTTTGGTGTTTGGTTACCAAACTTTTCATATTGCTTTTAACTTGTGAAATTACTTTAAAGGGTATATATATATATATATATATAATTTTTTTAAATATTATAAATTTAATAATTATAATAATATAATGTAATTAATAATTCATGAAAAAACAAATATTATTTTTTATTCTCCAATCAAACTACTTGCAATTTCATCACGAACAGATATTTCCCTTCCATTAGAACTGATTTGTATCTACACATTTTTTTTATTTTTTTTTAAATATATATTTTTAAAAAATAGCTGGGCCAAGGGCAGCCCAACCAAATTGGGCCTAAGCCCAACTTTGGTGGACTTGGGCTGGGCTGAGAGCAGCCTTGCCCAAGCCCAACTGACAAACGGTGCGCTGCACTGTGCGTCTTCTTCGCAACAGTGCAGCGCACATAATTCACGTGAATAGTGCCTTCCGACCGACCACGACGAGAGTTTCAACAGAGGATACCTACGGGTAGAGGAGGACGAGGTGGTTCTTCCTGTGGTGGTGGCGTCTGAAATGGTGGCCTGTGGTGGCCGGCGGCATCCTTGGAAGGTGGCGGCACTGTTCACCGACCACGACGAGAGCTTAAACGGAGGATATCGACGGGTAGAGGAGGCCGAGGTGGTTCTTCCTGTGGTGGTTTCATCGCAAATGGTTGCCTGTGGTGGCCGGAGTCAGCGTTGGAAGCTCTCGGCTTCCATGACTGCTCTGTTTTGTGCAGAGAGAGAGAGAGAGAGAGAGCCATGCAGACGAGAGGATAATTGTGGGTATTTTTTTTCAACGGTTATTCAACTGGTATCACCATTTCAATAACCACGGATCGGAGAGAAAAAAGCATCAAATTGGTGCTTTGCATGAATCGGCGTTTTGACGAAAATTTAGTGTGGGTTCCACATGAAAAAAATGCGTTTGGCTGCTAACCAAACAGCAAATTGTGGTGCGATCTGGCAATCGCAGATCGCACCACAATGCCAAACAGGTACTAAAACATATGCTTTCAACCCTCAAAACCCAAACAGGCTTTCTAGCCAGTAGAAACCCAAGCTCCATCTATAAAATGAAGAACACCAAAAACTTGGGATTTTTGAAAAATCAGTATTTAATGTTTATTTATTTATCTGGGAAAGATAATGACCTCAAGTGAACAATATCAGAAGACAGAAGCCATCTGCCAGCCGTATCTTACCCTTTCAAAATCCTGAACTTGAAACTCCTTAGTGGAGACATCAAATCTCAACAACGGAGCTATCTTCGCGGGCCAAAAAGAAGAAGAAAAAAAGGAGCCATTTTCATGGGTGCAAATTCACTTATTTTGCGATTGCTATCTGTTATACAATAATATAAATTATATTTTAGAATTTTATCTAATAATTTAAATTTTTAGATGAGATGATATTTTAATATTATATCAGAATTTTATTGACCTAGTGGTCACGAGCTATTTCAATACCTAACAGTCACAAGTAACATGAGTTAAGAAAATATCTCACTAAAAATGTAATTTTTTAAATGAGAATTCTAAATTTTTATATTATTTTTTAACATATTTTTTAAATGAAAGTTATTTAGGCTTGAAATTTGCATTATTTTATACTACCCAGTGTTTTATTTTTATCAAATAAAATGGGATGGTGAGATCCGAACTCGTGACTGTTGAGTCAACAAGACTCTAATACCATATTATGAAATCATTTCATCTAAAAAATTAAGTTTTTAGATGAGACCATATAATATAATTTATATTATTTTTTAGTAATAAAATTATTTTATCTAAAAAATTATTTTTTTTATCTATCCTAAATTATAATTTATATTATTTCCTAACATATTTTGGATGGGATGCGCAAACACTTTTCCTCTGGATTGAAAAAAAGTAGTCATCAGTGGCGGACACTTACAGGTGAGGGCAAGGTTTTCTTTTTTCTTCTTCTTTCAATATTATATTTATCTAAGTCCTTTTAAAAATGTTATTCAATAAGATTTTTGCAATCAGAAACAAAAAACTCGTGCCCAATCCTACAAGCTCAAGCACTTGAAGCGAGCCTCGATGGGTGCAACAGAAATCCATGATCTATGATTATTGCAAAGATTTCAAACGCTTTCCACAGGTTCTCCAATCAGAGTGCAAGCAAGAAAGATTACTTCGAAGAAAATGCGCAATTATTAAGCATCTATATATTGGCTCTCCTTTCTTTTTTCCCACAATGAGTTTGTCATAGAGTTCACGAAAATTCTCTGTGTAAATAGAAGTTCAATATGAAAAAAATCAATTTTGTTAGTCCCCCTCCTCACAAATCCAATCATTTATTTGTTATCATGGCTTTATTTTCTCTCGAAAATAATTTATTAGGGTTTCAATATGGGGGGGGGGGGGGGGATGTGAATCATGTGGGAGAATACATACATGAAACCAGAACTTGGCCGGCAGAAAAGATATATTAGGTGCAATGCACGCAATATGCGGTAAGAAATTCAATTGGCTGCTATTAAGCAAAGCGACAAACAAAAACCACTTCAACTCTTCACGCAACTGGCTAATACTTTAGGTTTTAAGGTTTTTATTATCTCTCTCTTTTTTATATGCATGCACCTGCGATATTGAAAAAACCATGACAAAGAATAACACTTTAACCAGCTGGTCCAACATATGATTTAAATTTTTAATGTTTTTTTTTTTTTTTGAATCGCTTTTTACGAGGGAAACCCACTCCCCGGAAAGTGTATTTTGTGGTCCAGGTGAGCGGTTAAAATCCCCGGCTGTTCCAGGCTCTTACGAGGTTGCAATGCAGAGGCTCGAACCTGGGTGATGCGCTGGCATCCCCAAGCACTTACCGCTGCACCCCACCCTCGGGGACAACTTTTTAATGTTTCTCTTCACAGGTTTCAGTATTTTAATTTGACTTCATATATAATTTTCTTAAGGTTCGTAATTACTGGAGACCGGAAGAACCCGACTGTTACTTGAAAAATATTTATAATATTCATGCAAAATATTGTCGTTCTTGTTATTTATTTTTGTTAATGGACCTGCTAAATTATTTGTCCAAGGAATCTGCTTTACATGACAAATAAACGTTTATAGTTAATTAAGATCACTCAAAAAAATAATTCAGAAAAGCAAGGATAAAAAGTATGATGAGAAATATTATAAAAACACAATTAGCAAGAAAAGGTTGGCTGGCCCGCTAATAAGAACGATGACTCCATGCCAAAATTACATTCAACGGCGTCTCTACAATGTCAAAACGCGGAAATATTATCTTGTTTCGAAACGGATATAAATATATTTGATCAGTGCGCATAGATGGAGATGTTCTTGCAATCTTTCTCGTTCTTTAATTCTTTCTCTCTCAGCCTCCATCACTCATACATGGAGATGTTCTTGCAAGTAAATCCCAATACAGCAAATAAGTTTCCTATCATGGTGCAGAAAACAAGGCCATGGCAAAAATCCTACAAGCACAAGACAATTTTATGCAAGAAAGAAGTAGCATTTCGGAAAAAGATAAACTTTTATGAAGTTCTTTCTCTTGGATCACACAATGCAGGGTTTGATGAGATCAAGAAAGCTTATAGAAGCATGGTTCTACAATACCACCCAGATGTATGTACTGCATCGGCAAAAGAAGAGTCCACAAAGAGGTTTGTTAAGCTTCAGAAGGCTTATGAGACGTTGTCTGATCCGGTTTCTCGTAGAATGCATGACTATGAGTTGGGCCTGGTTGACTCTAGAGGATTTGAGTTTGAAGGGCTGCCATTGGAGGATAGGAAGAACAGGTTTCCAAGGGAAGTGTGGGAAAGGCAACTGCATGGATTGCAGCAGCGATCATATGCCCGGATGGAGAAGAGGAGCAATAAATACACGCAAAGTTAGATAATTTGAATACTGTTAATTATTTTATAATTGCTATTGTAATATGTTGATTTCTCTGCAACAAGAACTCGAATGGAAATTTTCTCTTATCGGATCTTGCTGCTGCCGGACCCAAATAATAAGCTAATTAGGCTATTTCAACTCTTTTTATAGTTGCTTGTTATCCAGAGAAGGAGGTTTCTATAGCTCCTTCACTCATATCGGATTGGAAAATCAATTTCTTTAAGAATTATTACAACTTATCAAGTGGATTGATTTATGGGAAATATTACTACATAGTAAGTGTATTGGTTTAAGGTGAGTGGAGCAGCGGTAAGAGCCTGTGAGGTACGCTGTAAAGGGCAGCAAATCCCCGGGTTCGAGCCTCTGCAAAAACCCCTCGTAAGAGCATTGAGATAGCCGGAGATTTACGCATGCCCTAGTCCACAAAATACGCTTTCTGGGTCATGTGGTTTCCCTTTTTCCGAAAGGATATCCAAAAAAAAAAAAAAAAATTATAAGCTATACGTAATAATGTCCATGCATTAAACGGAAGCAACATCCCTAGTCCCCCCCTTTCTTAAAAGGTCTTAGGTCCGAGCATGTTATGCGTAAAAAAAATGATTTAGAAACTTTATTAACACTTCACAGAAACATATATTTTGCCACTAGTGGATTGTGGATCATGTAAAATATTAAATGTATTTTCTAATCTATTGAATTAATGTGTAGCTTTCAAAACTTTGAATAATCCAGAGAGAGTCCGCTCCAAAATCTAGATTTAATTTTCAATATTATTGTAGCCGCCTAAAATCTTTTCTTATTTCAATTATTGATTCCGCACATGTTATTCTGCCATAATTTAACCTTGAAGATGGTTTCAATCTATCTAAGCAGGCCTGCTCAAAACTTCAAGGTCAACTCAACTCTTGATAAAGAGGCAAGAGCACGACATTCTCCAGCCGGTAGTAGTCTCTACAAGAAACAAAAACAAAGGTTTCTTCGGTTTTATAAATCGCGTTGTATTCACCTTCGTTTCTTACAATATGATTTATGTTTGATAAGTTTTAGAGGGTTAAATAATATTTATGTGGTTTTATTTATTAAAGGTAGAATAATACTTTCATTTTAACCTATATATATATTTTGTTTGTATTTAGATTAAGACCAAGCACTCGTAACATCAATCAGAATTTTAGTCTCCTTTATGTTTGATCTTAATTATTTTAACAGGAAATAATACATGGTTTGTGGAGTCCAAAGCAACAACATACAGTAATAAGCCTGTGGCTATTTCTGACCATCCATGGCAGTTCTGTCTCTTCCACGGCCACCTGTTGAACTTTTCGGTTTGGATACAAATATAAGGTTCGAAGTTGGGTGGAAGATGGAATAATTATACGCTAGTCACAACCATTCTATTCTATTAATTGTATGTTTTTTTAAATACATTGAAATAATATATTTTTAAAATTTTGATTTTTGATGTCAACATATTAAAATGATCTAAAAACACAAAAAAATCAATTTGAAACAAATAAAATTAAAATATTTTAAAAAATAACTTTTAAAACAACTCTAAGCTATTCTTAAATAAGTGGTTAATTGGGCCCAACTTGAGCTACATGTCCTCATCTATATATATAAATTTTGGACTCTTATAATGCACAGCTCTTGTTTTCTTAAAGGCCCTCGTTATAAAATGGGCTGAGCATCTTGAAATGACACCCCCCCCGCCCGCCCAATTTTAGGCATTAAAAAAACAAAAAGCTTCCGCATGGTATATATTATAAACAGGCTTTGCATATAATATTATTAATTCTCAATAAACAGTACTTTTCTTAGAGATTCTAAGATATGATCAATTTATATAGAGATGTAAAAATAAAAAATGTTTATAAATCACTTATATCTAGCTATATAATTACTTGGTCTCTAACTTGCCACCATATGTTAAAAGCGATTATCTTTTAAGTTGAATCTAATTATGGGGGAAATAAATAGGACAATGAATCCCCTCATTTCTTAATTTAAATGTACTGGTATTACATTTTCCTTTTAGCTAACACTTATTACTTCATTATATATGGTGGCAGCATTGTCATCTTGAAAGATCACTCAGCAAAACAGATCAGCTGTTAAGCAGAGACACTGCATGCAAATATGTCATAAATATCTGATATTAACGTAAGAATTGCTGCCTTAAAAAGCAGGCAAGAGAATTAAACGTGTGGAAGTTTGTTGGGCAGGACAAAATTTATGAAAACAACGTTTCACATGGTGATTCTGATATTTAGGCTCGAATTAGCTTATCCCGTCACTTGTTTGCTTGCGACGTAACTTATTCTTAAAGTGATCATCATTTTCTTGTATTCACCGTACGTCACTTCTTAGTGACAGACCCAAAACCCTCTCGAAAGGAAAAGGGGAGAGAACCTCAAGGAAACAGTCAGGATAAAGCTCCCATTGTTCATTCTCCTGGATTCCGTGAGAGTTGATTAAGATTAGCAAAGAAGATCATGTGTTTTAAATTAGGGTACAATTTCAAGAATGGAAAGCTTGTTCGTGTGATGAAGGAAAGTGGCCGTGATGACAGAGAGGAGGAGGAATGCAAGGGCTTGCTGTTGAAGGAAATTGAGAGATGGAAGAAGCAGCAGGAGAAGTTAAGTAATCATGTAGAAGCACCATCCGCTTCCACCACCACTCCCTCGAAGCGCAGGCGCCATTTATTTCCAGCTTCTTGAAATTTCTCTTTTTTGTGTTGTATTTATTGATTTCCATGCATAACCATCTCCATTTTTATGGAGTCACTCTAAGGAGATGCAATATGATCCCTTCATGTAAGTAAGCTAGCCTACTGGGGCGTCTTTTCTTCGTTTTCACTAATAACGATCGGCTTACGATCCACAGATATGGGGATGATCTGGAAACTAATATGCTGAAGTCTCTTTTTTAATGCATAGAAAAGAATAGAATTGTGTGGGTGTTAATTTATGTTCTTGATATTATAGATCGTCCCTCTCTTTCTCTGATCTCTCCCGTATATATATATATCTTCTTCTTTTGCAGAACTTCATCTGTTCAATGATAGGCATGCATGCATATGGTATAGAAATATGGGGCATCAGAAGAAAAAACAGGAGCTCCCTACTCAAACTCATTACTTTCATGAACGGATCTAGGAAATATAATTTCTATTTCTCAAATTCATTTATGCAAATAATTTAGTGTAGATTCAAATTTGAATTATTTACCATGTATCATGTTATTTCCTGCCTAGCTGCAAGTGGGCTACATGAGGAAAAAGGACTACAGTCCTGAAGAGATCTAACAATGTAGACCACACAGAAAATGGGCCTTCCATAAGGGCCCAGGATGCTATTACCCACCACTGCACTAAAATAATATTTTTTATTTTTTTTTAACACCAGCATATATGAAAATAATCTAAAAATATTAAAAAATAAATATTAAAATAAAAAAATTTTGTTTAAGAAAACAATTTTAAAACAAAATGCTGCTGTGGTAAATGTGTTTAATAAAAGCGTTCAGGAAACGCTTGAATTCTAGTCATTAATACTGTTTAAATATTTCATGTTTTAGGAATAGTTACTACTAGATTTTGGCCCGTGGCTGCACCTTGGGTTGTATTTTAAAAAAAATATAAAGGCATCTAGTAAAACAAAAAAAAAAAAAAGTAATCATGAACAAAAACACTGCATTTAAACGACATCATTTTTAATTATTTAATGATAATATATTGGATTAACTCAAGATAATCTTAGTTAAACTATCACAACTGTATTTTTTTTACTAAATATGAAAAACAACTTAACAACATTTATATATATATTTACGTTAAAAAAAAATTATTTGACCTATAATGGAAAGTGAGTTAAATAGATGCATTGGCATTTATTTATTTATTTTACTAGCACATAATTTTTTATTTAATTTAATTAACTACATACATAAACTTTTTGATTTATACTTATAGTTTTTATATAAAAAGAACACGTTAGAAAAGGGGGAAATTACTTGTTTACATAAGATTCCACCATAGCTCGCCGGTCATCTTTTCCAAACTTTGTGTCGAGGAATGGACGTAGCATATGGCTCTACCTATTTGCCCCATGGATACCTCATCGAAGGATATATTCTGGGAGAGCGAGCAGTGAAGAAAAACTCACTTTACAACTATTCCTATTGCTAGATACTATAAATACAATAAAATAAACTAACTACTAAGTGTTTTTGGACAAACCGAATCCTTGACTCTAAAGTTTAGTTCATTGAAAATGTGATAAGTTCCTTATTTGTAAAATCGAGAATCAAATCAGAGGTCTGTGATAGGCTTTCTGTAAAGGCAAGATATTAGCATCTGACCATTCTACAAGAATGGTGCTGTGTGGGCCATTCTTTAGTCAGAGTGTTGTCTTCTCCATAGGTTGAGAGGCTTATCGGAGACAGAGAAAGAGACTCTTCTGTTTCTTCTGAACACTTCAATCAGCTATGGCTTCCTTGGCCATTGAAACAGCCAATCAAGAAATTCCTGACCTTGAGAAAAGTAGGCTGGCTGAAAACGCTCAGTGGGTGCTCAATGCTCCTGATCCACCTAGCCTGTGGCGAGAGCTCATGGATTCCGCCAGGGAAGCTGTTTTGCCTCGTGGCAAGAGATTCCCATATCTCAAGGATAAGGATGCCCTTTTTAAGACAGTAATTTCAGTCCTGCAGACAATGTTTCCCATCTTCAGTTGGTGCCGACACTACAAAGCAACAGAATTCAAGAACGATCTATTGGCGGGTCTAACTCTCGCTAGTCTCTGCATTCCTCAGGTAAAGCACAAGCAAGCATGGAAGCTTACGATGATAGCAAAAACAGTCGACATTTCTATTTCTAGTAACCGATTCCTTTACTTAGTCTTAAAATCATGCAAATTTCACGCAGAGTATTGGATATGCAACACTAGCGAAGCTTGATCCTCAATATGGCCTCTGTAAGTTTCATTACTGAACTTCTTGGCTAGCTAGCAATCTATATATGTGTATGCACGTATGAATCCGTTTCTTTTTTCAGATTCAAGTGTTATTCCGCCTCTCATTTATGCTGTAATGGGAACTTCAAGAGACATAGCAATTGGACCAGTTGCTGTGGTTTCACTGCTTATGTCTTCGATGGTTCCGAAACTAGAAGATCCTGAGGCTAATCCAATTGCTTACAGAAATCTTGTTCTTACCACGACCTTTTTTGCAGGGATTTTTCAAGCTGCTTTTGGACTATTTAGGTGGTTCGTTAACAATTGTTATTTTGCTGGTTGATGTTAGAACTTGAGCGCCATAATTTTCCTTTTCGAAATATGCAGGCTGGGTTTCCTTGTTGATTTTCTCTCCCATGCTGTAATTGTTGGGTTTGTGTCAGGGGCAGCCATTGTCATCGGTCTCCAACAAATGAAAGGACTGCTTGGGATTGCTCATTTCACAAATAAAACCGATGTTATCTCTGTAATTCAAGCTATATGGAGATCAGTTCATCATTCTGTACGTATGTTATTTTCCCTAAATTTTCCCTCACTCAAAGCCTATTAAATGCTCATACTTGTATATATTTCCATAGAAATGTCACTTTATCCTTTCGTTTTTCAATTTTGATCACAGTGGAATCCGCATGATTTTATACTCGGATGCTCATTCCTAAGTTTTATTATAATAACCAGATTTGTGGTAAGTCCTATTCGCAATAACTTAAATTTGTTCTTGAATGAAAGGATGCTTCTTTTTTTATTCAGTATCAGCTATGGGAATCATTATAGCTGCCAAAGCCACAACTGGAGACCAATTTGGTCACTACTGGAAAGCTCAGAGTCAGCCAATTTCGTTAGAATAAATTATTTTATCCGTATATTAGCCCTATATTGATGATTTTCGTTTCCGAAGATCAATCGTTTCACTCAAAAGAGATTGTTCAACGAGTTTTAGATGACTAAACTGGTGAAGGAATTCATAGTTTTGGTCGCCAAAGGTTCCGGAGACCACAAATAGTTAACGAAAATGGTCATTTGCAGTCAGAGCCTTTGGTGACCAAAAATTGGGTGTTTGTCGATCAATGATTTGGTCATTACAGACCGATTTTTGTTATGCTAGCTGATACATCTCGTCGCCGTTATATAGCCATTACAGAATGAAAGACTTACTGATTCTTGCAGGGTAGAAGGAACAGGAAACTCTTCTGGCTGCCTGCAACTGCTCCTTTGATTTCTGTTGTTCTCTCAACTCTTCTAGTTTATCTGACTAGAGCTGATAAACATGGGGTGGTAATAATAAAGCACGTTAAAAAGGGCTTAAACCCTGGCTCAATCCATGAGTTGCAGTTCAATCACCCGCACATCGGAGAAGTTGCTAAAATTGGACTTGTAGTCGCTGTCATTGCGATCACTGTGGGTATCAAACAATTCAAGTCCATTCTTCATGAGAAGTACACTAAATCAAAATCACAGACTTTCATTCAATATATTCTATTGCAGGAAGCGATTGCAGTGGGCCGATCTTTTGCATCCATGAAAGGATACCGCATCAGTGGAAACCAAGAAATGGTGGCCTTTGGATTCATGAACATTCTGGGGTCTTTCACTTCTTGTTACGTAGCAACTGGTGAGATTCTTCTGATACTGTATGCCGTACCTGGAATTAATCTAGATTTGGAAATTTTTTTACATGTATAATTAACAATCAAACTATGTATGCAGGTTCATTCTCGCGCAGTGCTGTAAACTTCAGTGCTGGATGTGAAACTGCTATGTCAAATATTGTGATGGCCATTACTGTGATCATATCTCTAGAATTGTTCACAAGGCTTTTGTTCTTCACTCCCATATCAGTCCTTTCTGCAATCATTCTTTCTGCTTTACCTGGACTCGTTGACCTTCATGGAGCATACAATACATGGAGGATTGATAAGCTAGATTTTCTTGTTTGTATCGGGGCCTTCTTTGGGGTGTTATTTGCATCGGTGGAGATTGGTCTTCTAGCTGCGGTAACGTTAGCTTCTGCTGTTAACTTCGCATGCATAAACAGAATGAAAATCCTAGTTTTTAAACTCGGACCGGCATTTCAGGTCAACCAGGGAAGGACCTAGCTCGGTCTAGAACTCACAAAAACTAGGGGGAATTACCTGGTAAAAAAAAAACAAATTTATCTACAACCAGGCTAAATTCTGTTAAAGATCATTGATTTTAAAAAAAAAAACGAAAGTTAACCTATCTAATCTGTGAATTAGGGTTATCGTGGGCTGTGTTCATTAACTAGCTAGATGAAAAATATTCTTAGTAGAATCTTTTTAGCAATATTTGAAGGAATTCCATCAATTGAAGGTTTAGTGGTATTTGTTCACTTTTTCATCAAATATAGTGTCTTAAAGCTGGATTGACAGCAAGACTACTGATTGCTAGTACAAGACAACTAATTAATCTGTTAAAAGTTGCAGATTCCGCTAAAAGCTTTTGGTTCTATTCACTGCAAGTTTTATTGCCTGTTTAGTATTTTTTATTTAAACTTATATTTTTATTTTTTTATATCATTTTAATGTACTGATATAATAAATAAATAAAACGCAGATATATAACTCATTATGTAGCTTTACAACAACGCAGTTCACCTAAACGAGAAGAAAAGAACAACTACAAAATACAAATGAAAGGATATATCCAACCTTTGCGGAACTGGATTTGACGCAACTCATAAAAGAGAAATTTGTGAAAAGAACCAAATGATCCCTACACAAAAAAATTGAAAAAATAGCCACTCATCGCCATTAAAGATACCCGACAACGTTTCGTAATGTCATACATCAATGCCGTTGGGTGTGGCATAAACAGTATCCGAATATAGTAATTTGTATGTCTGATGTAATGAATATTTAGCTTCAGAATCGTTTTTGAGTGCACAGATAAAGAGGGCAGGAGAAAAACTTCGCTTGTTAATTGGAACTGATTTGTTGAGTTTCAGGTGGCAATATCTTTTGTGAAGATCATCGTAATCTCCATTAGACCAGGCACAGAAGTGCTTGGAAGACTCCCTGGAACTGACATTTTCTGTGATGTCAATCAATATCCTATGGCTGTTAAGAATCCCAAGGCTCTCATAATCCGTGTTAAGTCTGGTTTGCTTTGTTTTGCAAATGCCAACTTTGTCAGAGAAAAGTAAAGACCACTCCTCCTCCCTATTATATGTATATATATATATATATTGTACAAGGAAGGGCTTGGGACTGAAGATTGATTCCTGTTCATCTACTAATCTTTTGAAGGATCATGAAATGGGCAACTGAAGAGGAAGAGAACGACAGCAAGGAGAAAAGGACTGTTCAAGTTGTGATTCTTGACATGTCCAGTAAGTGCCTGCAGGAGAAATCAACGATGTGTTCATTTTAGCTATCATGCTCATAAACTCAGTGACCTCGAATTTGGCCCAGACAAGTTTTATTTTAAACAACTCTCTTTTTTTTAAAAAAAAAAAAATGAAAAACATAATATTTATCAACCTGCAAGTGTCATCACATAGTTATTAGTTTCATTTTTTTCTGTGTGTTGCAGATTTAATGAACATTGATACGTCGGGAATAGCTTCCCTGTTGGAATTGCAAAACAATCTTGCCTCAGGTGGAATGGAGGTCGTACAATGATTGATGCGAACTCGTACTTTCAGTATGTACTTCCTGTGATACAATTTCGCAGCTCAAATTTCTAATCGTGGACCCTGTTTTGGTTTTGTCTCTGATCAGCTAGCCATAACAAACCCTAAGTGGCAAGTGATTCACAAGCTAAGGCTAGCCAACTTCGTGACGAAAATGGGAGGCAGGGTCTTCTTGACAGTCGGAGAAGCCGTGGATGCGTGTCTGGGCGACGAAATGGCTTCTGTTTAAGCGCGTGTATTCTACTTCTGCTTCCGTCCATCTTGTGCGATCCAGTCTCTCCAAGCGGGATACATAATAAGGTGACGCTTCCCTCTCCTCTAATCCCAGGAGTACTGGAAAGTGCAGGTCCAAGAAGGAAGAAGAAGATAAGCCTGTAACGTAAACCCTACCTTTTTATCATGCGAAACGAATTATACGTTTCTATGACTAATTCCAAACCCTGAGTTTGGATCGGAATATATAGACCCATGGATCATGCATACGGTTCCTCCGGCAGCCAGGATTTTTTTCGTAATAGTTGAATTTTACCGTCATGTTACATAAATATAACAGAAGTATGAACTCACCGAAGAAAAATCAAGATAAATTTGAAATTAACATAAGAGAAGGAAAGCAAAAGAAAAACCACGCAGACAGAACATGATTTACAGAGTTGAGATCATAGCATTGCATAGTGTTGTGTGTCTATCGCTGTGCTTCCTGGCAGCTCCCATGGAATCGGAATTTGATCCTAGAGATAGGACCAAGGTCCAACTACGGTTTGTTGTTAATTAGGGCTCAAAACTCAAGTGAATTTAAAAATATAATCTTTTTTAATTTAATGTAAAAAATAAAAATAAAAATAAAATCTTTTTTTTTCTAAAATATTTTTAAAACGCGTTGATGATAACAACGCTACTGTTTTTTTTGGCATTACAGCGTTCTATCTCAGGACCTGAAGGTAATTGAAAACTCTTTTCCACTCTGTTTATGATAGAAAAACTCTTTTATTCATATATCCACTCCAAGGATCAAGTAACAAATGAGCCCTTTTATGTTATAATTCACCAAACACTACTGAAGACCTAGCCTCTCTTTTTTTCACCCGAGGTTTATAGGGATGAAAAAAAATAACTCATCAGAAAATGTTTTTTTTTCCCAACGAAATCTTGTCAGGATAGAAGCAAACTGGATAGCTTGCTCGCAAGTAGGATAGTCAAAGTTAATTTCGAAGGTGGTGAATCAGAAAGACTACAAGGAGAGGAGTTAGATATGAAAGCATCGAGTTTTGTAAATTTCAAAGTTCATAAAATATGCTAAAAGATAGCATAATCATGAATATGAAAGACTCGATGATTTTTGATAAATATTTTAGATGACCACTCGATTAACAGAAATTCAAAAACCAAACAGCCTAGCTCACAAACGATATGGATTTTTGAGATATCATCACTGTATATACAAGAGCATCTACATCAGAAAGGATAGCATAGCAAGGGCGGAGCAAATCCTCGAGAATCTAAAATGAATTGATAGCCGAGGGTGCTGGAGTTGAGCAACTCCCGGAATACAAGTGACCTCAATCACATGGGTATTCCTGCTCATTGTTAAGAATTTCCCGGCATCTTATGATGAACAATGATTAATTATATTTTTATATTAGACACAAGTTGAGTGGCTTGAGAAATAAACTAGAGGATGATGGGAGAAAATAAATAAATCAATTAATTGTAGGATGGACAGATAATCTTAGTTACAAAGATTAGATTTATGCTCTTCCAGGCTGAACCTTAAAGCCATCAGCCACTTCACATTTACACATCCCCAGTTTCAAGCTGTCCATGGAAAATTAGATTAACCAAATATGTTAACCACCTTCTTCAGCATGGCTTATTAGCGATTCATGATGCATCCATCTTTACCATAACAGAGAAAGCGATGCAAAAAGAGCAGTAATTCCCTTGAATCTTCGCTCATCTGAACAATGAATGAGAATGCTTGAGTATGTTGTTAAGAGATTTTGTCTCCTGGGCTTTACACAGCAAATTTTTCACTCCTTCTGTCATCTGTTTTTCACGCAATTCATTCTCATTATCGGTTCATACTTCGTATTACAGATTGGGAAATATTGAACATTAAAAGCAATGTACAAATCTAACCTTTCCCAAGCTTCCCCTTGTATAGGGAACTGCTCTTTGGTATCCAAGAGTAGTTGGAGGAGATTTTCGGCTATTTTCTTCCCTACACAGAAGTTTTCCATTACTTCTGCTTCGAGTTACCATTGTCGAAGGGCTGTGCCACTTGCCACTCATTACACTTGGAAGGCTTGATTCCTAAATCCATTTAGAACTCCAAAATGTTAACTATGACGTGTATATAATTTTATAAATACTTTTGGAATGTGTCGAAAATTAATCGGGTATATAGGGATGATGGAGATTTTCAAGGTTACCAAGAATAAAACTGTTGCGCAATGCTTCAAGACCTCCAGGTTCATACGGACATCTTCAAGAATCCTGTTTAATGCAGTTCCATAACCATGATTAGACAAGTTTCTTATTAATATTGGCGGAGAAAAAATTATGAAAGTACACACACGTACACCTAGTTTAGACAAGACTTATTCATACCTGTGTTTTTGCTGGCCGAGCCCAAAATAACTAGCCAAAGTTGCCATCTAAACGTAAAACAAACACATCAGGATATCAAAAACAATCGTGAAATTTTGTAAACACATCACGAAGCTGTGCACTTGTAAGTGCAGATCACATGATTGCTCTAAACTTTTACTACGAATGCTTGATATAAATAGAAAATGGCTCAAATTTGATGCATACCTTCATGTTACCAGCTCTTCTGCCAAACTTTTCCGTCAGAACTCCTAATGAATCAATCATCCCAACAGGCATTGGTGCTGGCCGACCAATCTCTGCAAATGCCTCCTTGATTCGGACACAGTCAAATCTTCGGATGTTATGTCCAGCCCATATTCTACCATTCAAAATGCTGAATATTTTGTCAGCAACTTCCCCGAATGCCGGTGCATTTGCAACAGCTTCACGAGTTATCCCATCACATCGACCAGACTTCAATGCAACAGCAGACAAATCCGTAGGTCTTACGAGTGTGCTATAACTATCTAGCTCAACAAGTTTCCGAGGACAAACTATTATTGCACCAAACTCCAGAACCCAGAACCGTTGTCCAGCTTTATTGGGCACCGTTGTTTCCAAGTCGAAGAACACAATCTCTGATGCACTTACAGGACAAGAACTGGAGGCCTCCATTTCTTTTTATTTATATTTGTATATCTGTTTTTGGTTAATTCCGATTGTCTTCACTGTGTTATTAATAGTGGGGTATAAATAAGAGAGAGCCCGAAAGGTACGGGATGAAGAGAGAATTCTTCACATGTGAGATTGATTGTCTTGCAATTCACGTCAGAAGCTTTATTAGGCTTTACATGGAGTCGTCTTTGTTTCTTGGTGATGTTGAGGAAATCATTTCCCTTTAGCGTACATCTTGTTGTAAGGAAGGACAAGAATAGCTTTCTCTGAAACCTTTGTACGAGACCTGTGTAAAAAGTTGTGCACTTTTTTCACCCACAAGGCCATGCAAATTGAAAGCGTGGAAACATTTGAAGCAAAGTTTCCTGCCAAGAAAAGAATTAATTCCCCGTTCCCTAATGTCTAGCGTCTTTCTAACCAAAAGATGGAAGACAACTAGAGGATGGCAGTCATGTAAATAACATAGATTTCATAGTCCTCGATCTCTTTGCCTCAATAAGGAGGATGGCAGTCATGTAAATAACATAGATTTCATAGTCCTCGATCTCTTTGCCTCAATAAGGACAGCAAGATATACCATACAATATTAATGATGCTAGCCAAGTTGCACCTTTATTCCTCCCTGCCAAATATTGGAGCAACCCAGCAAGAAAGCTTCCTTCGAGCCTCAATCCAAGCTTTTCTAGTGTTATATTCTCTTGTTTGCTGATCATATTCTTGTATACCATGTACAACAAGTCTTGCTATTTCCTACTATAATGAAAGTGAGCTAGCCACAATTAAGAAACAATCTCACTGGACAAATACGAGAAAAAATGTCATTCGGATACAGATGCGACAATTTTATGGTGGACAGCAAATACTGTACAGAGACATTGGAATTCTTCCACTTCTTCCCTTGATATGGCTAGTGCAAAACCAAAGATCATAGCAAACAAATGACCCTCAATGGCAAAGGTTTTTATTTGTAACAATCAATAATGAAGTGCCCATTTTTTAAAATCCCTAAGAGAGTACAACTATTGCAATTCGTCTACATTAAACAGGGATGGCAGACTTGAGTGGGAGAAGCGCTTTCTTAATTCTCTCTGCAGCTGCCTGCAGGGTGGTCAGAGAAGCTGCATAGGATATACGTATGCAGCTGTCATCTCCAAATGCAACCCCTGGGACTAATGCAACCTGTAAATAAGCAAGCACAATCAAATTATAATGATCTTAAGCAGGTAGCTTTAAGTTTCAATTGCATCGTAGTTTTATATACATATTCAGCTTTCACAATATTGGTGAGACGAGTAGTGAAACATTGCCAATCAAAGGTAAACTGGACAATCTTCTTTAACAATGTATACCTGGGCCTGATCAAGCAGGTAACGGCAAAGGGAGTCAGAGTCCTCAATTTTACCATACCCTTCAACCTCTGCTCCATAGTATGAGCTGAAATCAATGAAAAGATAAAATGCTCCCTGCATGTAAAGCCAGTTAGAATTAGAAGTTGATTGAACCACAAGGAAAATGGGAGGTCTTAAGCATATGATAACTGAAAGGCAGTACCAGAGGTTCTGAAATCCCAACACCTTCCATTTCTCCAAAGCTTTTAATCAAGAAATCTCTCCGCTCCCTGAATGCTTTCACCATGGTGGACACTGCTTCCCCACCAGCATAGCCTAGTCCTAATGCAGCAACTCCTGCCTTTTGTGATATGCTGCTGGCACCTGAGGTAAACTGGAAAAATATAGCACACAGATCAAATGGAGCTTGTACAAAGTCATTGTTTATATCACAAGCATTACAGGAACAGGCATACCAATGCATTTTGCAAACCACCAAAGTAAGACATGTGGGTTCTTATTGAAAAGTAATAATCATCAAGAATTGCAACTGCAGTCTCATGCAATCATCAGTATAGCCTCAACATTTACCTGGCCAAACTGGGCTATGAAAGCAAGTATGAATTACAGATTGTTATTGACTTACAAGTCTTTCTCATGTCAAGTCCTTGTGTGATTAGTGCGGTCATTACATATTGACGAGTGCTTCATCGGTGAGACAGATTGTGAGTAGAGGCCATGGGAGTATTGATTTCTATCAAACGCTTTTGGGAGATATAAAATGGTATAATAAAAAATTGTCTTGACAATTTGGATTGATTACCAGGTGCAAGTTTCATTTTGTGTCTTGTAGGCTTTAAATACAAATAGATAGCGAAATTGTGTCCATCTAAATTAGCCATCCATCTGCTTCTTTAGAACCCTCAGCTTCACCTTACCCCTTCCAATATTAACAAACTTTCTTTCCTCTGAGTGTCCAAACTAGCTGAAATTAAGCTCAGATTGGCTACTTCTACCCTTGCAGAAAATCTCTACTGTTTGATTGACAATTGAAGCCATGTGATTTTGAGATCTAACTTCAAAGCATGATATACAAATAGATAAAATATTGGAAAACTGTTTGTAACAATCACAAGTGATGCTTTGGATAAAGGAAAACTTCAGAATATGCATAATGTACTCAATTCATTCAAATTTCAACAGATTGAAGGCTGCAAAGTGGGTCGTAGAATACCTGGCTCTGTATCTTATTACATGCAGCAACAAAGTGCTTAGGGCCGGCAAGATACCCAAGTCTCCAACCAGTCATTGCAAAAGCCTGCAAATGCACTTTTTAAATGTTACCCAACTGAATGAGGTAAGGTGCTTCAGGTTTTATTTACAATCACAGCCACATCAAATTATACATGGCATATTATATTATTGATGACAAGAACACAAAAGCAGATATTTAGGACCGATAATTATATGTAAGATTAAGCTACCTTAGAAAATCCATTCACGGTCAAAGTCCTCTCCCACATGCCAGGCAAAGATGCAAAGCTTGTGTGAGTAGCAGGTGCATATATTATGTGTTCATATATCTCATCAGACAAGACCTGAGTGAAATACTTTAGAAATTCAGCATTTAAATATCAGAAAAGTATAGGACTTGCGATTAGGACTCAGTAATCATACCAGAAGCCTAGGATGTTTTGCTACAATCTTTGCAATCTCTTCAAGCAATTTCTTGGGATAAACTGATCCTGTTGGGTTCGATGGAGAGCAAAGAATCAGCAGCCTTGACTTTTCATTCAGTTTAGATTCAAGTTGCTTTGAGTCCAAGAGAAAATTTTCAGAGATTGATGTTGGAAGAATCACTGGGGTTGCATCAGCCAGCCTTGCCATTTCTGGATAACTCACCCAAAATGGTGCTGGAATTATAACCTAAGGATAGGAAAGTTTTTATAAATATGAGCTAACTTCAGAGATTAAACAGCTTCAATGGTAACGACCTCCTAATGTATTCAATTAAGAACAAGACTTTGATTGCCTAAATGAAAATTTATGCGATTTTCACAGAATATGTAAACAAATAAGTGAAACACATCTGTAATCCAATTTCTTTCACAGACTTGCCATTAGGATATTAGGCTGACAATTAAAGACATGGTAAATCATCCAGAAGCCACATACAAGCTATTTCATTTCACATCAAGATTCTCTCATCTTTATTTCTTTCCCTCACCTTCTCTCTCTTTTGTCTATTTTTACTATGAATTTACACTGCATAGGCATTTAAGATTTGACTCCATGTTTTTTTTTGAAATCTTATAAAATGCAGAAAACCATAGATCTATGATCAACAACTAATAAGTTGATCCAAAGTTACAGATACAGCTAGCAAATTCTACACACTGCCCAGCACTCAATTGTAAGAAGGCAACATTCCAATACCAATAAGTTAGTAGCAGAAATGCAGAATAACACCATAATGCTGATTATTTTGAATAAAAAACTTCACCTCATCACCAGGAGAGCAAACTGCAAGTATTGCTTGATATATACTCTGCTTGGCTCCATTGCTTACCAAAACTTCGTCAGGTTTATAAGATATACCATTCTCCTCTACCAAAAACAAATTAAAAAGCCATAAAACAAAAAAGAAAATGTTAAAAATACCATCCTGGAATGCACCAAGCATATCAAATAGCTCAAAAACACAAAATTGCTTCAAATATATATATTACCCTTCAACTTCTGACAAATTGCAACTCGAAGCTCCTGTGTACCAGCATTTGGAGTGTACCTTGTGTAACCTTCACGAATAGCATTTATACCAGCCTAACTTTTCCACAGCCAAAAAAAATGCAATCAGTTTAAGCAACTAGAATACACTTCAAAGCATATCACAGACATGAATCAAACACCAACAATGAAAATGAAAGTGAATCACCTCTGCTATTACAGCTGGTGTATCAAAATCAGGCTCTCCAGCAGCCAAGCGAATAACAGGGACTCCAGCTTGTGCAAGCGCAGTCGCCTGGTCAGTTATGGCCACAGTCTTTGAAGGTTTTACAGCAGTCACCCTTGGACTCAAAGAAGTGTCGACTTGCATCTCCTCGGACCTACTTTCTGCCTTCACCACTACACTTATTCTAGACAATTGTAATTGTCTAGTAGCCTCCAATGGTCTATCAAGATACACATTACAAGTGGTAAGAAAATTTTTGTGATATAACACTACCAACAATAAAAAGCACAAAAAACAGAAAGGTCAAAATAACTTCAAATAATATTAGTACACTAAACTTCACATAACAAAATTGGCAAGCTCTTAAATTTCATATATGAACATGGAAACATTTCCTTGTATAAGCTTTATTAGAGAATATCAACAACCATTTCCGATTAACATGAATCATAATGCAAAACAAAATAAAACCATTTTCGCCAAGTTGTAACACACAACTATCAATAGCATTGAAGTTGAAAGATCAAGTTTTTGACAAGTTTAAAGAGCACATTTCTAATACAATGATAATTAGTTGGAAAATGAAATAGAAACGGAGAAAGTGACTCACTTGAAGTAGAAACAGTGAGACCCGGAATGGAAGGAGACAGATCCGGAGGGTTGAGAGGGTGAGCCCGAATTGGGTACGAGAGGTTGATGGTATCTGAAACCAAGACGGGAGATGCTTGAAGTTGAAGCAGCCATGAAGGACGGAAGGTTGGCGTTTTTGTTGTTGTTGGTGGTGGTTGGATTCTGATTCTCTTTGGCTTCTGTTTTATAACTCCTTGCTTCCTTTTGGTGTTTACTAATTTTAAGGTGAAGGGGGGTTTGGTAGGAAATGGACAACTAGGGGGTTGTTTAGGACTCGACTGGGGTTCCCATTTGGAGCACAACTAAACCATCTGGACCATTCTTTATTTGTGGGTCATCAATGGACAGGGGGGGTCTACGGTTGTGATTGATCGATGGGAGTTTGCAAAGTAGAGAAGTTTGGTGAAATTTGAGTGGGTCAGCTGAGTTGTATATGGACGAAGATGAACGAAGTGGCATGATGGTAAGTCTCCACATTGAAGAAGTAGATTTAGTCTAGTTTTGTTAAATCTAACAACAGCTTAGCAGAAAAGCAATCAGGGGGCCGGTGGCGAGCTTACGCTACTCCATGATGAATTTTAGGTTTAGGCCTGCTCGACCTACCTACCACCTTACTACCTGTAGCTGAGATGGTTGTTGTGAAACATGAATCTATATTTGGTACGCTTCGTTCTCAAGAAGTGCTTTACTATTTGCTAGTTACAGAATAATGGCGATGTTCATTGGTGAGAAGCTCAATTTCTAAAAACAAATACTTGATAGAGATTAAATTATCAGTTCGACAGATCGAGATATTTCAGACGTTGACGCTACAGGATAAGAAACTTATTTCTGACTTGAGATTACATCGACAAAATCATGTGAGAATTGCCTTTTTTGTTTTTGTTTCTCTTCAACAGTTCAACTAGACAGAAATGCATGGAATTGATACTATCTTGCAGCATAAGCGTCGTGGCAATACACACTACGCAGATAGAAATTCCAGTGTTTAGTGGTGATACACGACAAGTACACTTTCAACCTGCAATAGAACTTTGCAAGGCAAACCTCGTATGCTAGAAGGCACAATTTCCGTAGTTTCGAATCGCATGGGCAACGCGCATCATCATATCAAAAATCTAATCCTTTAGCTTCAAAGTCTCGCATGCAAGCTATGCCACAATGGCGCTGCGTAAAAGTAAATATCTTTCAGTATTACTTCTCGCACTACTCCAACCATTTAACGGCGACAAAAATTCAAAAATAACGGGTCATTTTCTGCAAGCAACATCTCCTAAGAACCGCCTTCCCTGAAGAATTATGCAATCAAGTCAAAGAGTATCCTCACAAAATTAGCTGTCATTGATACCCTGCTCCCTTCTTCAAAACAGCTAATATAGAAGCCACACTTCGTAAATTGCTACTACAAAGCACAGCCTCACTCTAGCAAAGATGTTCACCTCCATCACAGAATATGTCAGAGCTTTCTGGATTTTCTTCTGGGCTCATCAGGGATATTCTGCATTTGATTGTTCCCCTGCCTACAGCACATCTACTCCACCGTAGTCAAGTAACTTCTAGAACACCACACTCCTTACTTTGCAAGCAAGTCACAAACAGGAGTACTTGCTTTTCTTTTTTCCAATACATAAATAAGATGCACAGGGAAGTGACACTAACTAAAAAGAAAATACAAACACCTCAACGAAACTAATGATTTTCAACCCAAATATAATTTTGGTGCTCTCTTGTTGAGTTATTATGTACGAAGGCTCTGCAAACTTCACTGTCTCCTTACTGGTGTATTACTCTGCCAATCATACATCAGGATGAGGAAGATCAAGATTACAACATTAAAGTGGTGTTGCCTCTCACATAGAGAAGCATCAAAACCATTGATGTGTAAAACCTCGTTCTTAGCAAGTACACTAACCTATAATGACTAACCAGCATGGTTCCAACCTCATTCCTCACAAGCTTGAAGCACTTTGACAGCCTGTCCTCTGAGTTTCCCACTGTGTGGAGTAAAGGGCCAGGCATACAGAAAGTAAATCATAAGCCAAAGTTCTATGATTACACAACATGAAAATTCAAGCTGGGTTTATGTCCAATCTGAAAATTATTAAAAGTTGCACTCAAGCTTTTGATGGTATATATAGCACAGGAAGAATGAAAGATTGGCAAAATACAACTGTCTCCAATAATAACCTTTGTGCTAGTTCTTGGTTTATGGGGTTTCGAATCAACAAAGTATCAGAAGGAAAGGTTCTAGGGTCTAGTTGATGGGTTGGTTAAAATGCTTGTAGTTTGTAAAGGTGAACCAAGAAAAGAAACAAAAAATTAAAGAAAAAGGAAACATTAATGATAGCTAAAAATATTTACAAAAATTTGCTTCATATACTTCGATTTTTTGTTACGCCATGTAAGCACCTTTATTAGTTTGATACAAGTTGGATAATAGTTTGACAAGATGCCTCCAAAGAGCAATTGGCGCATGGGACTGAACAAGACTGAATATGACAGTAAACCCTACTTGTATTGGTGTTTGGAACACGCATTAAGAAAAAAAATTGTTCCATCCCACGCCCAAATTTCCATCCCAACTCCCCTTAAACAACCTTGACACATATTATCAATCACATTTGATCACCACACACACCTTAAGAGTGTTTGATTTGATAAGAAAATGGACATAACAAAATTATATAGGTGAAGGTTGTCCTGTATGAAAGCTGGGACAAAAATTCTGGGTGTGGAACAAGACAAGTTACATTTTGTTTTGACTCGTATGCATACCAAACACCAAAACAGCTAGAATTGTCTTGTCTGATTGTTTAGTCTCATCTACCAAATGCTACATTAATGCACTACATTCAACTAAAAACAAATCCGTTTAATACGCTTTTAACCATCCTCCTTGTTCATAAGAAATTCTTCATCCGAGGAAAAAATACTTTTAGTAAATTTATTTAAAATTGACATATCACATAGTTATATAGGTATAATGTGCAGCTTCGAAATATACAAAGGTGGTAATGATGTGGCATAACCAGTAACAGCGCATGCAAAGCAAGGTCTTGATGCAAGAAATAAATTAAAATAAAAAATAGTTTTGTTTCTTCCTATGGTTCACTAACCAAAAACTACATGATGCGAGACCAATTTCAATTTCCTACTTGCAAGAGTTTAATGGTAGGCTAGGTTACAAAAGAATAGAAATTAAAAGGTTTGAACTTTAATAGAGGATGGGTGCCAAGAGCTACCCACATCATAGCAATAGGTTTCTAGGGATTACTCCAAAAAAAAGATCCTAAGATCACAAGATGTTCATAGGAGTCACACCTAAGATGGATTGTATCACACAACCTTTAAGCATAATTTCTAAATAATTTATTCATGAACTCTGATCCTGAAATAAAGCATTGCAAGCATCAATATTATAGACTCAACAGTCTCCTGAATCTTTATGTAGTTGAACTTCTAATTTAACAAAATTTAGAATCTTAAACATGAAAATACAAAAATCTTCATATTTAGAGTAGGAAAACCCTAAACAAGAAAGTTAGTGTTTGAAAGACTAGTCAAATATATATTGAGACCTCTAAACTTCCAGATAAATTTAAATATATAGAAATACCCCTGTGAAATTGATGTTACAGAATCATACCTAACTGGGTAACTCAAACAAAAGCACATAGAAGTTTATCTTTTTGTTGACAACAAGCTACAACTCCAACCATCTAATAAACTATAATCCTCTAAAATTTCCTTATCATATTTAGACAGCTAACATACACTCAAAACCATAGCTAAAACATCACGCTCTGTACCTTGTAGCACAAATTTAAGCTGAGGTGCTCCAAACCTGCAACGCATTGTAATGAACCACATAAATATAGGTTCCAGAGCTTAATCAACTAAAAACAATGCCTTCATTCTTTCTTCACTTGGTTTAAATGAGAATCCACCAACTTTATGAGATGAATTACGAAAATCAGTTCAAATTAGAAGATAAGATTTGAAGTAATTCAAGTTTTTTTCTCTAAACACTATACTACTGACGTTAATTTTAATCAACCATCCAAATGCTTAAAGAGTACAGGCACATCAACATTTTTATTTTATTTTATTTTATTTTTACTTTTTGTAACTTGAACAAGCCAGTAAATTGCCATCGATAACATGAAATGAGCAAGTAAGAGATTCAAATCAACAATATTATTGAATGTATTAGATCCAAATTACATTATAAAAGGGTAGGTCTCTTGAAGTAGTTGACATCTCCAACTGAACATGCTCAACAATGCAAGTAATCATACATCCAAATCATCTCAAAACAACTACACAAGTACAGAAGTTCATGAAAACTACCTCTCAAACCCGGGTACAAGATGAATCAAAATCATCTGGAGCAACTCGAGCAATCCAATTATTAAGTGTACGCTTATTATCCGAATGATTGACATAAGCCAACTCATACATGCTACACAGATTAACAATAAGCGTCTCATTCAATGCAACAGTGGGCACTCTTTCCAGAGAACTCTCCAAAACCTTAATCGAATCCGCCAAATCCCTCAAATACATCAAACAGATCGCCTTATTATTAATCGCCACATAATCCATTGCATCCCTCTCAATACACTCATCGTATTCCCTCACCGCCGATAAATAATCCTTCCCCACCAAATACACCAATGCCTTGTTCCTACTAGCCAAATTCCTTAACCCAGACTCATTCTCTACACTCTCACTAGCAATTTTCTCTACCTTACCAAATGACACATTTGCCCCATCCAAATCCCCGATTTGCATTTGCACATAACCTAATTTCGACAACAAAACAGGATCTAAATTCCCGCGAGAGATCAAAGCATCAATCAAATCTATACAAACACTAAGCTCCTTATTACTCAAATGCTGATTAATTATATGATTAACAACAAAAACCTCTCTCTTCCTCCAAACCTTGACCGACTCGTCGTTTCCGTTGCGATTCAGTTTTTCACGTACAAAATCAAGTAACAAATAAAACCGATCTAAACCTTCTTGACGGTTGCCTAATTTAATAGGGAGCAGCGCATGAAGCCACCGGAGAGAGAAAGGGACCATCGAACCGGACCGGTCATGGTATATTTTAGGGTAAGTTTCGTAACGGTAATGGTGACTGTTAAAATCGTCGAGGGAATCGAGTTCTGTCTGGGCTTCTTGGAAACGGCGTAGTTTAGTGAGAGAGAGAGCGATGTAAGCTAGGTAAGTGAGGTGATCGTGTGGTGTATTTAAGAGAGAGAGAGACCGGGCCCGATTGACTTTGTCGACGATTGACAGCCAGGAGCCACGGTTGGCTAGGTCTTGGAGAGAGGTGAGTTCGTGGGCAAGGTCGTTGAGGGAGGTGAACTGGTTGGTTAGTGGATCGGAGGAGGGTGGGACCGGTGTGGATTCGGGTTGCGGTGAGTTTGAGTCCATTGCAGCTGTCTGGTGGTGGGAAATGGGTGTTGTTAGGCTACCGGGAATTTGTTGTTGGGAGCCTTGGGGGGGGTGTCTTTTTTCTTTTCTTTTTTTTAACAGGAAATCTATATTCGATCGTGAAAATAAAGGCCTAGAGATCTCACACAAATGGACTTGGGCTAGGAAAGTAGATATCAAAGGCCCATAGATATCAAAGGCCCATAGATATCAATAGTTTCAATTTTCGTTGAGTTCAAGTCCGAGGCTGCTCCTGGTTGGATGAGCTGCATTGTCGCCATCCCTCCTAATTACATGGAGACAATAGAAATAACCAAAATTCCGTTGACAGGACACGATTGCCTTGATTCCCACTAAGATATGTTGCTAATGTTTTTTAGTAACGGAACAATTAGTTGTTGTTGTCGTCTCGTATTTTGTTAGTTGTGTGATTATGGAATACCTAATAGAATTGTTAATCCAAATAATAATCTTTGCATTATTTGATTTACAAACATCTATTAAATTAGCATAATCATCATCAATATTTTTAGGTTTCATAGAAGTTCCATTAATATATTCCCACATCTTTTTACCTTCAAGGAAATTTTCCATTACATAATTTCAATACAAATAATTCTTTTCATCCAACATCTCACTCATAGACTGAAGCAAATTATCTCTTTTAGTAGTCATAATAAATCACGCGAAGAAAAATAAAAGATACAAAAAAATACTAGATTGTAGAAACTGAACAAATTATACGATTACTAAAAAATAAATAGTTGAATCCGTAAAAGGTACGCTTGAGATTAAATTGTGCTTTGATATCTTGTTAAACAATCCAAATAAATCAAGAGAAATACAAATATAAGAGAGGAGACTAGAATTTCATAATGAATAGCTTCAATTATTATTAACTCAACTTAAATACAAAGAAACTCTATAGAAGTGATAGCAAAGAAAATCAAAGAGACTGTCTATTCTTAATAAATAATAAAACAAACTAACTTTATATTCTTGATAGTTTTTAATTTCTCTTTACAATTAGTATATATCTCATGTTTTCTTTTCTTTTCTTCAACATTTTTTTGTTTTTTATTACATACAAGCATCTCATATTGATTATTCATGCATTTTGTTAATCCCTAACACGTTAAAAAAAGAGAGTAAAAAAAGAACATAATTATTAAATAAATTCACTATAAATTAAGATATGAGAAATTACATCCTTTTGCCTTTACAATCGGAAAATTAAAGATTGAAATCATAATTTCATGATAGGGTTATTATTAAATTGTCAATATTTTTTTTATACGGGGAAACTTTATTTCTTGGAAAGTACACATTGTAAGTCCAGTTGAGCAAGTAAAACTCTGACTGTCCTAAATTCTTTTAAAAAAATACACGTTTTAACTTGAACTCAAAATCTATTGTGCAAATTACAAACCCTTTATTATCACGTCAGAAACAATCAATATCATTACAATATAACATGTTGAAGATTACTACACTAAGGCTCAAATAAAAATGCTTTCTTAAGACGATACAAGCATAGTTGTTAATTCCGTTCCGTTCAGGCCGGAATGGCCGGAAGGTTCCGTTCCGTTCAAAAAACCGAGACAAAATGGCGTCATTTTCGTCTCGGTTTTAATTCCGGTCCGTTCCGGAAATTCCGGTCAAATTCTAGCCGAAACGCCTCGGTTCCGTTCCGGGTTCAAAATCTATTTTTTTTATTTTTTAAAAATTATTTTTGACATCTATACATCAAAATAATTTAAAAACACCAGAAATTCCGGTCCGTTCCGGAAATTTCGGTCAAATTCCAGCCGAAACGTCTCGGTTCCGTTCCGGGTTCAAAATCTATTTTATTTATTTATTTTTTAAAAATTATTTTTGACATCTATACATCAAAATAATTTAAAAACACCATAATATTTTAAATAAAAAAGAATTCAAATTTTAATTATGCTTGTTAAATTAATATTTTATTTTTTTCACATATATATATATATATATAATTAATTATATATGAACAGTACGACACCGAAACAGCACGCCGGAACGCTCCGTTCCAATCGAAAAACCAGAACGGTATTGACAACTATGGATACAGATGTCATATGTAGAATTTATTCGATCCAGCAGATTCAGAAGGAATATTCCTTCCATAACTTTCAGCAAGAGCTTTGATCTCATGAAGATTAATTTTTATTGGTGACGTCAACCATCAATCAGGATACACGCACTCTACCCATAGGATTGGCAGAAAAGCACTAGTATATTTGTCATTCTCATCTAGGAAAACACCTTCAATTCATCAAAGTTGCTTGTCGTTCATTAACATCATCACGTCTGTGTCACAGTCTAATGGCCAAGTGATGTAACTTTCGAGATTTTATATAAATCTTCTATTTTGACAAAACAGTAAACAAATACGATTTATTACTAAGACCAAGTAAACTATTCTAGAATGGGAAAAAAAGTCTCGACAGAAGATTGAGACACGTTATATTGTCTTAAGAAATAATAATCAGTGTTGAAATATGAAACTTCTAGTCCAAGATTTCATGGCCAGTTCTATTTGAAGCAGAATCTGAGTGGAGCATCTCAAGTTCTTAGGCGAGACCAGGCACTAACGATGACTCAAAAATTTATATTTATTCGTTTGTTAATATTAAAAATATTTTTTTAAAAAAATTAAAACATATTATTTTAATATATTTTCAAATAAAAAATATTTTTAAAAATAACCTAAACAACATTTTTTTCTTCAGCCAATATTATTAAGGAAAAACGTATCCCCATGCACCATATAAAGGTTGATTGAAACGTTTTATATAGAAAACCCTAGAGCTAAATAGATAGAGAAAAAAACTATTCCATTTAGAATAAAAAAATAAAATTAATCATAAAAAGTCAACATAAAAAATAAAAGGATGACCGGATCAAATAACAAAGTCACTTTAATTAAGTTTAATTTAAAAATGATCCCGACCTCAACCACCACTAGTGAACTAACCCTATAGAGAACTGGTCATGTGAAACAATCTAACCAAATTACAGTCCTGTTCAATAATATTTTAAAAAATATTTTTTTTCTTTTTTCTTTTTTTTTTATTAAAAACACTCCCCCAAGGGCGTCTTTATAATACCCTGACTCCCCGCTAACAAACTGGAAGCTTGACTCTTTTATGTCCAGCATGGAAACTTGGTTCCTTATCCTTCTCTCCATCTCCATCTCCCTCTTCTTGAAATTTATCTTCAGCAATTTCCTAACTGCCAAGAAACTCCCTCCAGGTCCGTTAACATTTCCTATCATCGGCAACTTGCTATGGCTCCGCCTGTCCTTCTTCAACCTGGAGCCCATTCTCCGATCCCTGCATGACAAGTTTGGCCCAATGGTTACCCTCCGTATCGGCACGCGCCCTGTTATTTTCATTGCGGATCGCACCCTTGCTCATCAGGCTTTGATACAGAACGGTGCAGTTTATGCGGACCGTCCACCAGCTTTTGCGACTGCCAAAATCACAACTAGTAATCAGCATAATATCAACACTTCCTCTTATGGCCCAACTTGGCGACTCCTGCGGCGTAACCTCACGGCCAAAATCCTCCACCCTTCGCGCGTGAAATCTTACTCTCATGCACGCAAATGGGTGCTGCAAATCCTCCAGAATCGCTTCGAGTCTGATGAGAAATCCGGTCGTCCTGTTCGTGTGATGAAACATTTCCAATATGCCATGTTTTGTCTGTTACTCCTGATGTGTTTTGGTGACAAGCTTGATGATAACCAGATAGAAAAAATTGAGGAAGTACTGCGAAATATGCTTGTGAGTCTCAGGAAGTTCAATATACTCAATTTCTGGCCAAGAGTGACAAAGATTGTGTTGCGCAAGCGTTGGAATGAATTGTTTCGCCTCCGGAAAAGCCAAGAAGATGTTTTGATTCCACTGATAAGAGCAAGAAAGAAGGCAAAGGAAGAGAGGATAAGAACCGGCAGAGAGGACATGAAAGAGCATGAAGATGAGCATGTTCTGTCCTATGCTGACACCTTATTGGTTTTGGAACTTCCGGAAGAGAAAAGAAAGCTCGAGGAAGGGGAAATGGTCACTTTGTGCTCCGAGTTTCTTAACGGAGGAACAGATACTACTTCGACAGCACTGCAATGGATCATGGCAAATCTGGTTAAGTACCCGCAGATTCAAGAGAAGCTATTCATGGAGATTAAAGGGGTTGTGCGAGATGGGGAGGAGAATATTGAAGAAGATGAATTGCGAAAGATGCCATATCTAAAAGCAATAATTCTAGAAGGGCTGAGGAGGCACCCACCCAGCCATTTTGTGCTGCCACATGCGGTGACTGAAGATGTAGTGTTGGATAAATATGTGATACCAAAAGATGGAACTGTAAATTTCATGGTAGCTGAAATGGGATGGGATCCAAAGGTGTGGGAAGATCCCATGGCATTCAAACCTGAAAGGTTTCTTGACGGTGGAGGGGAGACTTTTGATATATCAGGAAGGAGAGAGATTAAGATGATGCCATTTGGGGCTGGAAGGAGAATCTGTCCTGGTCATGGTTTAGCGATGCTTCATCTGGAATATTTTGTAGCTAATTTGATTTGGAAATTCGAGTGGAAGGCTGTGGAAGGAGATGATGTTGATCTGTCTGAGGGGGAGGAATTCACGGTGGTGATGAAGAATCCATTGCAGGCCCAGATATGCCCAAGGTTGAAATAAATTCTCAGCTTGATTTTCTCTCTTAAGTCTTACCTTATCTTCTTCTTATTTTAATAAAAACGTAAGCTTGATTCTGTTTGCTTGATTTCTGCTCATGTTACGCTTGCTCTCTCTCTCTCTGTGTGGTTGTTTATTCGGTCCGGGTTGCTGTGGGAAATGGAGGCTGTCAAACTTGGTTTTTATTTTATTTTAATTTAAAAAAACAATATTAAAAAAATATTTTGTATTTTTTTTAAAATGATTTTTTACATTATCCTATCAAAATAATTTTAAAAAATAAAAATAAAACATTTTTAATTTTATTCAAAATCAATATCAAATCAAAACAGTCAAAATTGGCTGCTATTTTAGGATTTTGTTAATTTGACCTGGTAGCAAGGGACAAACGAGTTCAGTTCAGTTTGTGAGTCAGCATTAACTCTTCCATGACCTGATTGGAGTATATTATTATACAATATACTATTAAACGAGTTCATTCTTTGGAATTAACTCTTTAACAATGGAGCAGTGTATTCTTTTTTTAAAAAATTACTTTTGTTCTTGAATTTTTGTTTTGCATGATTTGTTCTTTTTGAATCCTAATTAATTCCTTATTGCATATTATTTTAGAAGAGATGATTGAATTGAAAAATTAAAAACTGAAGTGAGAATCTCGGGTAACATAGAAGAAGGCGACCTAAAATTTTCATTTTAATTCTTTATTTTTTTTTATATATATTAGGTGACTAGTCCCTTGAAATTTAAAAAATATATATTTTAGTGCATAAATTTATTTTATTTAAAAAAAAAATTTGTCGGGAGAAAAGAGATGAAGTTGTCAAATTCTGATTTTGAGAGAAAAATTGGTTGTTAGAGAAGATTACGAACACCAAACACAATTAATTTTTGTATTAAAAGATTACTATTATAAATTTTACGTGTTTTTCTATCACAGTTTTATTTTGATAGAGGAATTTATTAACATAATCAGGTAAATTATCCATATTGCAATGCTAGATGTCTTGATCTTCATTTTTCACTTGATTTTTTCAATTTCATTTTTGTTGAAGGTTCTTATGGGGTAAAATTGAAATTTTTGCTACTGCGTCATTCCAGATAATATTTTAGATAAGATTTCTTATGATTTTTATCTTTATATTAAAAGCGAATGAGTTGTATTATTCACAATAATATTTTTTATATCAACCTCATATAGTTTTTTATCCTTATATTAAAGTGAATAATAAAATTATTATCTCTAATAATATTTTGGATATTAATCCTATTTAGATTTTATATTCTTATATTAAAAGTGAATAATATTTATTATTCATTATAATATTTTGGATATGAACCTATTTTAGGCTTTTGTATTAAAACTACATAATATTTTCTTTCCAAAAATGATTTTTTTTTTAAATATAACCAAAGTTTTTAGGAAATATACAAATCTGCTGTAAATTCCTGTAATATGTTTTTTTTATAAATTTTCTTTGAAAGCTCAAAATTGTTTTAGATTTTTTGGCCATATGAAAAAAAATATTTTTTTCTTGTTTTTTAAGCTTTGTGTGGTACAGACAACGGAGCACGTGCCACAAATATAATATTTAACTTAAATCAGATTATGACAATAATAATTGTTAAGGAAGCTTGGAACCGGTGCAAGGTAATAAATTGTTGTTGAGAATTAAAAATCATTTGTTCTTAAGACTTTATTTCTTATCTCTTCATGAAAACAAATGATATCGACAAGCCTCTCATTATTCCAACAAGAACGAATAAGCTAGAGCTCTCCTATGAAGTGCGTGTTCAAAAACATCTACCATTTCACCCTTATTTATACTGATTTTAAAATTAAAATTGTAAGAAATCTCATCTAAAAAATGTCTAATAGTGATCTCACCTTTAAAATTAAAATTGCTCATCCCTTGTTTTTCTTACCTTCTTCATCATACAAATTCAGGAGCTCATAATACACACACATCATTAATATTCATTTCCAACATGAAGAAACAGGAAGAAGAAAAAGAAAATTGCATGTCCCTTGTTACTGTTCGAGTTGTTCATACTGCTTCCTTCCATTTTGCTACCAGGATTTGCATTTACATTATTAGTCTCATGAGACAATGCCCCGAAATTTTCTGTGGAGGATTGGTTGCTGCAAAAAAACACAAAAACCAGTTTCATCTGTCGCATAAATATAAACAGATTTCCCTTCACCCTTGTACAAAACTTGCAACCTTTATTCACCTCAAAGGAACACAAGACGATCGATCAGATCCTACGCGAACAGTACTGAGGTTGTTTCCATTTTCAGGCAGCCAACTTGCAATCTCATTTTCAAAGTTTGGTAACGTCCCCTTCTGTATCTAAGAACACCTGCAAATTATAAAGAGATGAAGTGGCACGAGCTTCATTTTCTTAGTCCTGATTAATTAATCTAGTGATTCAAGATTAAGGACAACTATGCATCAAAGTACAATTGATTACCAGAAATTTTGACGGGCCATACGTAGATTCTGGATTGCTCAAGGTGTATTTCTGCAGAAAAGATTAGAGTCAAAATGGAGATATAATTATTACAACAGTGCATGACATCTTGGAACATAACACTTAATCAATCATGTTAAGTCATGAAAACAAAAAAACTAGCCTTTGTCTCTTGAAAACGTGCCAAGTTGATGTAAATTTCTGAGGATCAGGCTCGTATAACCTTTCAATTAGTTATTCAACAAAGGACAAAAGAAAACCAATAATTTGAGATTGATACTATACCAAAACGACAACAAAAAGTGAAGAAATGAAATACTTTTGCTGTTACACTTGTCTAACCTTAGCTGTTCCTCGGCCATATAAAGCTGATGTTGCAAATTACTAGCTTCTAGCTGGAGCTCCCTAATTTATAATAGTGCTCTGTATATGTTGTAAGGAAGAAAGGTTCCAAATCCATGAGGAAATTCAGAGGGGGGGAAACGGTTGTTGGTTTTGGTCACCTCCATATTTAAATTCATAGCATGATCAGGACTACTGGACAAAAAAATAAAATAAAATATATACTTCTGAATTAGAGAAATCTTGTATTAATTAATAAGAAAACGATGAATTGCCAAATAATTGAGAAAGAGATTTATCCTAATTTGCAACTTGAAGAGCCATATCATTCTCAGTCTTGAGCTTCTTCTTGATGCTGAGCAGATACTGCTATTAGATATGGGGATAAGCAAAATTGTAGGCTATATAAAACTATTTATTTAATTCATGTATTCTCAGATCAGTTTATAATTCAATCCTTTGTGTTTCTTTTCATTTTTTGATAGTCTTAGAAAAAAAGAAAATAGAAGCACATAAAAAAAATGATGAGAAAATTATTATATTGAGGATGTTTAATACTTTTTAAAGGATTTTTAATTATTTTTTGTAGTATAATGATCGATAAATTATTTTTGCTAATTAATTTTAAAAAATAAATCTGTAAGCAAGCAGGCAGGAGGTGCAAATGCATGAATTCAGGCCTTCCAGTCTCTAGCCCACCACAGAACAAAATCAATAAGGGCTCTTATCCATATCCAACGATCAAAACTCTTCCCCTCCAAAAGATCCTCCTAACTTAACCACTTTTTAAAACCACTCACCACCTCACCTGGATTGACAGGGCTGAGAGCACGACAAACTACACTATACTGCCCAGAACATGGCAGCACTCTCTGCTATAACATTCACAACCTCAAAAAACCTCTTCAATTCTAACAAGCCCACTCTCACTTCCAAACCCACTTCACCATTTTCTTGTCTTTCTTGTTTGTCACATGACAAGGAAACAAATCTCCCATTGAAGTCAGTTTCTAAGACAAACAAGTGCATTCTTGATGCGGGTTTGGGGCTTTTAGCTGCTTCTATACTTGCTTTCTCACCATTGGATGCTGAAGCTACCAGAATTGAGTACTATGCTACGGTAGCAGACCCACCATGTGACCTTAACTTTGTTCCCTCTGGCCTTGGTTACTGTGATATTTCTGTGGGGGCTGGTGTGGATGCCCCGTATAATGAGCTCATTAATGTATGTCTAACAGTTCAGGAATTTTGTTAATTTATTATCTTGATTTTTTTTTGTTTCCCTGAATTTCGCTTTATTGAAGTAGTTATACTATGCTTCAATCTTAAATTAACTAATCAATGATAGTGATTCAATCTGTGTCTAGACTTTAATAAGCTTTTATCTGTTCTTGAGTGGGTTCTCTCATGTTTTCTGGGGCAATATTGATTGGACAATTGGGGTTTCTTTTTTATTTTCTGTAATTTTGAGGCTTTCATGTTGAAGGTATGTAATGGATCTAAATAAAGCATGTACTCGGATATTGTGATTATCCTCTAAATGTGTGGGCTTGCTCGATTCATGATATTCCTATTTGGTATATTCTGAACATGAAATGTTCCTTAAAGATTCAACTTGTTTCAGTACTATTTCAGAATTTTTTTCCTGCAGTAGTACTTGTACATAATCTCACCGGAAAAACAACTAGTAAATACGACGAAGCATCACAATTTGTGTTTTTCTTTCCCTCCCTTGACACAGGTCCATTACACTGCAAGATTTGCTAATGGGAGAGTCTTTGACAGCAGCTATAAACGCGGCAGACCTCTAACCATGCGCATTGGCGTTGGTAAGGTGTGAAAATATTTGCTATAATTATCAGTTTGGTTCCATGTTCTTCTCAAACATGCAAGTGGAAAGATTTTATGTTGAACTCCTAATTTACAGCCGATCAAGTTAGAAGCTTGTAAGAATAGGGTCTATACTACTTGATTTGCCAAGTCACAACTAGAGATCTGAGTTGTTTTTACTACTTTTGTCGTCATTCACAGGTTACATTCTGCATGCTATATTAGTAACTTGATATTCTTTTTTTATATTGGTAATAATATATTTGTTCTTAATCTAATGGATGATTGTGGGCGGATCACCATATTCCATAATGTCCCCCTGTAAGGATAGATTAAAGTTTTCATGTACAATGCTTAACAAAATATTTTATATACTGCTCTGTCCTAGCATTTTTCTGTGAATCCTTCTGTTATAAATCATAATGATGAAGAATATTAAGGAGCTAAATTGAATCTTTCATTAGGTAATCTACAACAAAAAAAATTGAAACTTTATGCGACTCTTGTGACTTGGGATTTTTCTTTCATTAAGCTGCTCTACCATTCTCTTCAGAAACAATAAACAGAGAATATCACGTATCAAATGATGCTGATTATAATTTCCTCCCGTATTTCAACATCAGACAACTTTATTGTACATGGTTATTTATTTGATCAGGTCATTAAAGGATTGGATCAGGGAATTCTAGGGGGTGAAGGAGTACCCCCAATGCATGAAGGTATGATTTTGAGGGGTGAAAAAAAACAGAAAAAGAACAAGGAAGGGATTCTGTTAGTTATTTTGTTCTTTGTATTTATTATTATTTTCCCTAAGGGTTTGTCAAGCTGCTGACTTTTGGCAGGTGGAAGACGTAAGCTGTATATTCCTCCTCCTTTAGCATATGGTCCAGAACCTGCAGGATGTTTCTCAGGTGATTTTTTTTCATACGAAGCACTCCATATCATTGAACATTTAAATTACTCCAAGGTATTTGAACTTAAAATATTCCAGAATAGATGCAGAGTACAGGTTTAACTTCAGACAGTCAAGCCTTTAGAAAAACTATAAATTATTCTTTTTTCTTTCTCCATCTTCTTACCTTGGAGTTCATGTGTATTGAATTTGTAGCACAGCTGCATGGATTCCTTGTTTTATTGCTGTTGGTATAATGACTAATGCTGTTGATCTATACTGCCAATGTCTTTTGTGTTTTAGATTTCTTACGTACGCCAGTTCTGTATCAGATGTGTGATCTTACTTGTAATGTATTTTTTTCATGGTGTTATATGCTCACTAACATGACTTTGTTTTTGTATAGCTAATACATCCAGCATTTGCATTAGTTACTTGGAAACTAACTGCCATGATATTGTTTACACAGGTGATTGCAATATTCCTGGCAATGCAACTCTTCTCTATGATATTAATTTTGTTGGAGTTTACTCTGGGAATAGGAGTTTACCAAATAGATGAAAGTCCAGTGTAGATCATCCAGTGAGTCTCCTCTCGTTATCTTGGAAATGATGCCATTGCACATTGTTGGGTTGATGCTGGGATTGGAAACTTCCAGAAGTAGCTTGTTTTGTATACACTTGACTCAGTTATGAGATCAAGAGTCTCATAGGTTGGTCATGACTCATGTATGGAAATTTACATTTTGAATCATATTCTTCAAACACCCACCTTAGCACATCATAATCTCTCCAACCTTGATTAAGCAATAAACCCTACTTTGGGGGATTTTAGTAAAAACATAAAAAAAAAGAGGTTTACTCCCTGTTTGAGTGCTAGAGAGTACTTAAATGGGGGGGGGGGGGGGGGGGGGGGGGGGGGGGGGGGACAATGGTTTGTGTAAGTAAAGTGACTTAGATATTAATGGTGGTCATTTACACTTCCATTTTTTTATTAAGAAGTTAAAGATCTCCTTGAAATCTTAGAAAAACTGTTGAGGACGAGGTCAATTATGCTTCTGAAACAACATTATCTGCTAGACAATGCATGCTTTAGTTGCAGGAGAAGACAAGAAGACTGGTGTCACATGTTAGGTGCAGATTTTGGATAGATGCTATGATGGTAATTGTCTAATAACGCTGCCTAAGGATATCACTAAAATATAAAATGCCCCACTTATGATGAGCATTATCAATCAGCCTCTTCTCCAGGAATTCTCATTATTTTTTATATATATTTTCACCAACTACGTTAGTACTTTATAAACAAATGATTCTGCATATCAGGCTGTATAAGATATGCACTAGTAATGGCTCAAAAGGCTAACCAGCACTAACTGCATCACCAGGAATGTCATTTTCTGCTCCTGTTATACTCTGTTGAATGTTCTGAAAGGAACTGTTTTTCGAACCTTGTAGAAATGAAGAGCAAACTTTTTAGTATAAGTTATTGATTACTTTACAATATTCACCTTTATTCAAAAACATAAGCAGTGGTTTCATCTGACATTTCTCACGGGGTGGAATTAAACAATCTCATTGTTAAGAGTTGTTGATTTTTTTCCTGAGCATGCACAAACAACATAATGTTTTTATGTCATTTTGGATGTTATCCTTGATTTGATTTGTCTAGTTAGTCTGTCAAGTTTCTTATTATTAGCTTAAAGTATTTTATTCCTATGTGCTAGAGATTTTACCTCTCATCACCTCATATAATCATCTCTGCCTCAGGAGCCAAAACGTGCTAAAAATACTTGTATGTTCCATCATTTTAGCCTCATCTGAAAAACTATATCAATTTGCTGATTAGTGATCATAAAATATGTCCGACACAGAAGAAAGCTGCTTCTTTTTGTTTTTTCCTTTTGTTGTCAAGTGCTTAATCTTGAAGTGGAGATTGAGCGTGGGCATGATTTTGAAGCTGTGTGGGAAGCTGTATTGCACATGAGTCCCTGTTTATAGCATTGATATATGTCTTTACGCTTCCTTTGGATCAGAGAAAGGTTGAAGAAATAGAAAAGAAGGATTCTTCTTCTAAATTTTGGCTGAGTGGATGTGCTTTTGTTGGGAATTTCTTTTCCTAGCCTGTCCTTGCCTTTGATTGGAACCAAATGGATTCCAAATCTTATGATTTTAAATATTCAATGCCTTTTTTGCAACACCTTCAGGTTAGCCATTCTTGCTAGTTCAGCCAAATGCTGCCCTAGACCATATACGATTCTAGCTGAATGCCTGAAGCTCACAGGTCTGGAATATAAGAAACCTCTGTAGACATGGGATTGCTCCTCAATCGGCAAATTGATTGGTTACTTAAATTAAAACTTAGTTACTTAAGATCTCCGCCATACATTCCTTATTATATCATGTGAAAAAGTAACTCTCAAATTCATTGTTCTGCGCACCTCGTAGGAATTGCAACTTCCTTGCATCACCCATGTCTTCACCCAGCATGGTGGCTTGGCCACAGCTGTTAACACTATTCAGTCACACACACAAAAATAAAAATCATGCACGGGAAAATAAAGTGAAGGATGCTGCTACTACTCAAAGGTGCTTCACAACTACCCACACCATTTATACATCGAATACCTAAACCCATGCTAAAGTAGTCTAGGCCCAACAAAACACTCACTGCAAAAGTACAAAACATTGATTGAGACCATTCAAAAAAAAGAAAAGAAAAAGGTGACATTCATCAACTCAATAATCTACTCATGGTTTTATTACACTGCATAATAAGAAGAAAAAACACCCTAAAAACGAAGTTAAAAATGAGAAAAAACTCTACATGGGAATTTTACAGTGGTTTTTGAACTCATGAGAAGGAAAAGCGGGTGGATGGATGGGACATTTGCTGGACTCTTAATTTCGGTTGCATTACATGATAGAGCAAGCATTTGGGTTGTCGTCACTGAACATGGAGGTGTAGGGATCATCATATGATCTGGTCACAGTGCCTGTGGTGACGGTGTTTTCTACATTCCTGACATAACCAGGAGGAGCCTTCTTGTCATAAGCCTGGACAGCGTATGGTTGAGCCACCAAATTGTAAGGAACATATGGCCAAATCTCTGCCTTTTTCCCTGTTGACTTTGCCTTCTTCAACACCTTGTTTGAATCAACATATCCTGTAACAGTCACCCTTTGTTGTTTTCTGTTTATCTCAACCTTTTTAACTCCTGCATAAATGGCGAACGCAGAAATGAATTTAATCAGTTTCAAATTTATCACTCGCTTCGGCTGCAAATTAAGAAGAAGAAAAACAGCGCAGCAGAAAATAAACAAGAGAGGTGAAAAGGCAGGCAACATACCACTCATTGAAGAAATGGCATTCTTGACCTTAAGTTCACAGCCATCACAGTCCATCCTGACCTTAAGCTCAACAGTCTGCAACTGCTTCTTCTTCTTCTTGTGTTTATGGCCTCCACTTCCCACCAAGTCAGATAAATACTCCAAGGTGCCACTAACTCCCATCTTTTAGTTTCTAGATGGTCTCTTAATGGTTCTACAAATATACTTCTCCGGACAGGTTTTTGAGAGCTTGACAGAAAGCAACAAGTCCCCAGACAGATGATTTCTTGATGAAAAAAGAAAATAGAAAACGAAAAAGAGGGATGTTCTTGAGAGAAAGAACGAACGAAGTGATGTATATATATATATATATATATATATATATATATATATATATATATATATATATATATATATATTACAAGTGAGAGCTAAACAGGAAGTTACAGGGAGCTTCCAGCAAACAATGGATTCTTTTCTTGCCTTGTAACAAACAAGGAAAAAGGGTGTTAAGGCTGCTATCCTGCTTTACTTCCCTTGAGATCTTTCTTTTACGCAGGTCTACTTCTTATATAGGCCTTTTCATGGTCTGATTCAAACAGAGTAAAAAAGGTTGTGGCCCCCCGTGCAGCCATAAACAACTACTTTAAGAAGACATGGTATTTTTGTTGCTCTGTTTGATGACATTATCCTTCAATGACAAGATTTTTTTGTGCTTGTTTTCTTACTACGATAAACCTCTGTTCTTAGGATGCAAGGAAGAAAATGAGGAGGAAAGTTTGCGGTTCTGCTACCCACCCTGTATTGTAACTATTATAATATATATATATAAACGAAAGGTTGTTTCAGTGTGCACTCAAACATAAATTATTAGTATAGTTAGGTTTTTATCAATTCTTAATTATGATATTTTCATGTGACTTGTCCGTATTTAAGATTTGCTCGAGAGTATATTTAATTTTTTAATTTTTTTACGTAGTTAAATAAATTTATTACTCTTCAAGTTAGTTTTTCTGAACATGCCTATGTTGTTGTTGTTTTTTGTCTTTTAATTTGATAGGAAATAGTTAAAAGACATGTTTGTTCTTGGTTTCAAAAAAATTAAAACATGTGTCTTTTTCCACTTGTTTTTATGTGATGACAACTAAGTGCGATTCAATCTTTTATTGTTGGCTAATTAAATTTAAAAAGTTAAAAGCTACATGCGTTTTTTGTACTCTTTGGTTGACATGAGCAACTCTCAGTTTCTTTCTTGTTTTCTCCTACTCTGAAGAATAAAGATTTGCCCCTCAGTTAATTGTTATCTTCGGTCTTTTATGAAAATTTTATTTCAATTCAATCATTTAATTCTAATTTGTCATATTTTTTTCATATTAATCTTATAAAAGTTTTGATGTTTTTTTTTTAATTTCATCCTTCAATCTAAGTTTATGAGTGTGCTATTTTTTTTCTAATTTAGTTATTTTATTTTTCATTTTGTCAAACTTATTTTCCTTTTCAACTTAACCCCCAAGAAAATATGGTTACATTGTCGATAGTGATACCAATATAAGAGTTTCTTTATTTGGTATTTTGGTAACGATTGTTTTTTAAAGTATTTTTTATTTGAAATATATCAGAAAAATGTTTTTTTTTAAATTAAAAACTAACTTTTAACATCATTACATAAAAAAATATTAAAAATACAAAAGGATTAATTTAAAGTAAGGAAAACAATAATTTTGAAATGTAAAAATAAATGTGCTCTACGAATAAAGATGCCAAAGGGACTTAAATGCAAGAACTTGTCGTAGGGACTTAAATGCAAGACTCCTAAGAGCAAGAAAGATAGGGTAAACAGCAAGGCTTGAAAGCTATGTTCATGAAAAGGAGCCTTCTATGAGACCCACTGCATATGTATTAATTATTAACCCTAAAAATAAGAATCATAATTAGAAAATAGTAGCGGGGTTAAGTAGCCATCATGGGAAAACAGCTGGCACGTTAGAATGGGGACAGCATCACACGCTTGAAAAGATGATCAGAGTGTAGACTGATTGGCACGTGGACGGCGGAGATGTAAAAAAGGAGCTGGCTCCCTCTCAAGGTTAGGCTGGGAGCCTTTCTGTCTCTCAGATGGATGGATCGTTGGTGAGGTGTTTAGTTTGGAATGGCTGGTTGGGTTTGATTGGCCCAGCAGGCGCGTTGACAGAAACACTTTTTTACAATAATAAAAAAAAAACTCGATATTTGACGCGCGTGTGATAAATCGAAAAAATTCCCTCGGAAAAAAAGGCAGTTCTGAAATTTCTTAAAGCATAAAGGAATATTTGTTTATTAAAAAACGTATCTTTTTTTTATGGCATGAAACCTCATCTTATAAAAGTGTAATTTGTATATTTAATTAAATGAATAAAATTATAATTATTTCAGATTTTCAAAAAAAAAAAAAAAAATATATATATATATATATATATATATATATATATATATATATATATATATATATATATATATATATTACCTCGAACTCGAGATTTCTAAATCACGCAACGGCTAGGACATTCAAAAACGTAATGTTAGCAGAGTATCGAGCTTTACGTCCCTGGCTCTAGCAAATGTTGAAAGCATGATGCAATAAATTATAAATCGTTTTGATTTTATATTTTAAAAAAACTCATATATATTTTTTTAAAATTATTTTCCAGTATTTTTAAATTATTTTATACACTAATATCGAAAATAAATTTTAAAAAATGAAACATATTATTTTCACACACACTTTCTAAACCGAAAATCATTTTAAAATAACAAAACAAACAGCTAGAAATCGCTTTATCTTAAATTAACGGGGCATCCTACATTAATGCCACCGACCTCTTTGGTGGCTGCAAAAACATGCTCAACGATACCAAATTTGAAATATGAAGATTCCCCCAAAAGAAGAATATTCAAATATGATACGAAGCTTCATGCCATGCCACCGCAACTTAACGATTAAGTCTCGGGAGGGAGAGAAAAAATAATAAAAATTTGCGTGTACAAGTTCTTGGCACGTGAGAAATTAATTGAGAGAGGGAGAGCTTAAGCTTAGACTAATTAATTAGTTCTTTTGTGAAGAATAATACTTTTTATGAGATTTTAAATTCTCAAGAACGTGAAAATTACACTTTGATCTGATAAAAAAATAGGATGAACCACTGTGTTATTCCCAAGTGACAACGTACCGAAGAATTCGAGCGAGCTAGTTTAAGTTGAAGGTAACTTGAATAATTTTGGGGGGAGAGGGAGGGATTATTAATTTATTTACTGGATTTTATATTCATTATTTGCGATCAATTAAATTATGGACGATGTTATTGTCATGATAAATAAAAAATGATATTGTTGTCACGTAGCTGTTTTTGTAGGGACTCGCCCTCTTTATGTATAAAGCTTCGTCTTTGCCTATAATAGGGGGCTTTGACAGCCACCTCACCTACAACCTACAGCGTCGAGGCTTTTGGACTTCATTTGCCATCGATGATTGAGGATGCTGCCTGCTTGATTTGCATAATTACTTGTTAAAATAAACCGCAAAATTCTTTCGATTGGCCGTATGGAAACTATTTTGCAACATGTGGGGTCGTCTATTAATTTGGATCCCTCCAAGAGATATTCAAAATTTATTGAATAATTTTTTTTAATATTTATAAAGATATATCATCTCTAAATATTAATTAATACATGCATGTCGTATTTATTTAGACAATGAAGAAACAAACAAGTTATTAGTTAAATAAACACACGTCATTGTTTCTAAGCCGTTAGATATAAAAATTAAAAATTAATAAATTAAAACAAATTAAAAAAAACAGCAAATTAAGAAATGAGTGGAAGAAGAGATGCCCTAGTGGTTGCTGCCTCCCGCAAAGAAGAGAGAGAACATTCATGTACAAGCTGTATCATGAGCTTGGGATATTAATTATCAAAATTAAAAACATTGCTTCTGCTAGATATATATAGTTTAAATGAACTGCTATATATATATATATATATATATATATATATATATATATATATATATAGTTTCTTTTAAGTGTTGCTAATATTAACTTAACTTGTACTGCAAAGCGCTAGATATTTTTATTTTCGTTTTGTCCAGATATCATTCCTCAAGAAACGATGTTTTTTTTTTTTATCAGAATAAATGGTGAAGTACACTACAAACCCGAGGTGGTGGCCTAGCGGCTGGCGCTTGGGTTCTGTTTTGGCAGACTTGGGTTCGAGCCCGGGAAACAACCCCTCCTCGTAAGAGCCTGGGACAGCCGGAGGTTTATGCATGTCCTGGGCCCACAAAGTACGCTTTCCAGATCATGTGGTTCCCCGTTCCTATATGAATATCAAAAAAAAAGAAGTACACTACACCTACCGACCTAATTAAGTTTTAAATTTATCATTGCTTCTGCTTTTAGAAACTCCTAAACCTTTTAAGTTTACATATATATAGCTAGTCAGTCGATGGAATTAAAGGTTAATGATGTGTATCTTTCGGTCGAATTTCATGTAATGCCGAAGGAGTACGTACATAAAGTAAAGTTGTGGTTCCCTTTCTACGGTGCTTGGATCTATCTATATTTGGTTTCTTGGACCTTTCTTCTTGTAATTAAAAATGGAAAACTTTTGGAGAAGGGGAAGGTGTCACGAGCCAATGGTGTTCTTATACCCAATAATTCGACCATCTTTCACGTATATGATAAATAATACTATGGTGCAGTCCAAAAACTTCCCTCTTGCCCACTGAAATATACCTCTAAAAGAAAAATAAATTGAAGATCAATCAATCTAATTGTTAATGCATTCAATGCTGCTCCTAAAGGGATTTGATCGCCGCTAAAAGTTATCGAGATATAATAAGTACAGCGACATCCACTAGTGCATGGATGGGCCTATCTATTTATTTTGTATAAAAAAATGGTAGTATTTTCCTTGAATACATTAAAAGTAGACATCTTTTTTTTTTCTTACCATCAGTTTTCAAGCAAGACATTTTATTTTTATTTATTTATTTTAAAAAAAGATGAACGCCGGTGTAGATGAATGGCTTGTCGACGAGGAATGGAAGCACCAAATGAAGATACATGTTGGGAAAACAGAGGAAATAAAATATATTGTCCTAAAAGTCCAATCAGCGAAATGGCCATGGGAGGGGAAAAACTGATGCCATTTGATGATAGGACCGATCCACGTGTACTTTTATACATATAAAAGAGAAAGGGCTTAATTTACAAGTAGGGCTATATATAAAGAATAGAGCTCTTATCTCGTAGACAGCCAGTATTTACTCATGAAGCTGAAGCTGAAACAACTTGATGCAGAAGATACAGTGGCAGCAGCCATTTTAACAAACATAACCTGGTTGAAATTAGTTGGCTCGAAGCAGCTGATGGTTTGGAGGGAGCGTTTACAGCAACAGCAGGTGAAACTGCATGTCCTCCAGGAGTGCTCTGCTGCTCATTGGTTGGCAGTGGATTCCGGGGTGTCCCAGATGGAGTAAGCGGCAACGTCTTGCCATCATCTTCACCTCCACCTGCACACATTGCATTATTTGCTGGCCATCTAAAAAATAAAAAGTTCTCATATGCTAGGCTATGGCTCTACAAACGAGTGAATGAAACATAGAAATGAGACGGCATTTAGTCATGATGTATTATCACAACATCCCTGAACATGGGAAATGCCAGAGAACTCACAATTAGAGCGTGACCACCCTAGATTCAGATTTTCTCTATCAAAGACCACCCGATATCCCATCATGAAATTCTCTGCATAAAGTTCCATTCAAATATAAGACTTCCTGAGAGCAAGCTGAAGTTTAATGAACAGCGGCATTTTCCATGGCAGTTGCGAGAATACTTACGCCCAATTGTTCCAATATCTCCATCCGCTGGTTGAATTGCCAAACAAAAGCCAATAGCTCCCTGCACCATCAAGGCCACCACATTCAGATTTCATCTCAACTAGCGATCCTTCTTCACCAGTGTAAGGACAATAATACTTCTATGGAACTGAGATAGTTGCTTTACAGGTATGAATAATATAAGAGCATGTCACTAAAATCCATATCTATCCAAGCCAGCAAGGTATTAAGACCAACATAAAACTTTTAATCTTGTTTGAAAGGAAAAACTCCATAAAAATGAATATATGGAAGCTTATTCCTCACTTGGTTATAAAAGCAGCTAAGAATCATCAGTGCAGCAATATCTAAAGCAAAAAAGAAGATGCCTCGGCATAATATTGAATATCTGTCCATCAGTTAGAGGTGTTTCAGAAATGTCTAGTTGTATTATGAATCTGCTGGATTCATTCTTAGATTGAAAGTCTAAAATCCATTCATTTAAAGCTTTAATGGTTTATCATGTCCAAAGCGCTAACAAAGTGTGTTTACCATATTTACTTCTTGCACCTTTGTCAATTATTTGATCACAAAATAGCAGATGATATTAAGTTTAATTAACAACACCATTTCAAATTGGTCTCACCTGAATGCCATAGATCATAAAAACAGGATTGTGGACCATAAAGCTGTTATTCTGAGGGAAGATAAGCCTCAGGGATGGAACCTTGGGCAAGTCCTGTGAACTGTTTACAGTATCCAGTCTGAATATTAGTGTTGGATCAAAGAGGCTATCAAAGTTCATTTAATGCAGACTCACCTAGTCTTGTAGCAATACTTCCAGAAATACCCTTCAAAGCTAGATCTTGAAGCATTTACTTGTGTGTCAAACTATCATAAAAGGCTACCATGTTAAAATAATAGATGATCAAGGTACACAATGAGCTTTGATGTTAAAACTAAAGAGATGGTACCTCCTCAGCAATCATTTCAAAAACATCATCTGGAAGAAATGTAAATGATGTGCCACTATCTACCAGTGCACTGAAGCTACTTTGCTTAAGACAAGAAGTGCCAACACAAGAAGCCTCCACTCCAACAATGTAGGTTGTGCTGAATCATGTTAATGAGTTTAATATAGTAAGCATGGGAATTTTGGCAACTATGAGAACAAACACTAGAGGAAAAAATTAGCTTCTTTTTAAGATGCATATAGAAATGCAAAGAACGAAAAATTAGTACATACTAGTTCCCATTTAATTTCAGAAATGGAGCAGACTGTTGGGTAGCTGGTCCCTGATCACCAAAGAATATTCTCCCTGAATCATCCTCGTTAAAGCACATTGAGAACGAATTCTGAATTAATCCTGCTTTAGCTAGAAAACTTGGAACTGAGATTTCTTGCAGCCCCAAACCCATAAGACCATCAGGAGCAACACCATCTAAGTAACCACCACTTTGCTTCATGCCACATCTGTACTTAAGAAATAAACAGCCATGTGAAAAAACAAAAACACTTCAACAAATAAAAGAATATATTAATTAAGCAACCTCGCTAAACTTTGCAATAGCGATGAAATAAAGTTGAAACTAATGTGGCAAGAAAGATTACATCACCCACCCTATGATCACTGGAGCCTTCACAGAAGTATTCAATGTGTCATCACCACCAGATGCAAGATGAATTATGTCCTCAACCAGCAATCCAGAACTTGATGTACTTTCTGTATAATAATTGATACTGTAAGGGCATGACTGCTTTGAGTTTGTGCAATTCAGACCCATGTCACACAACCGATGACTGCAAGACAATTGCTTGCTGGTGCTTGACTGAGATGGGCTGTATTCATTAAGATCTCTATCCTGCACAATAGATGCTCCAAATACGAGGGAGCACCTGCCAATCAATCATCGGAAAATAAGTGCTAAACCTGTTATCATATCTTAGCATAAAATTAGCAATTCCCTTGATTTTCCGGTCGTTTTCTTTTTCTTATTCTATGTAAGAAACCACCTTCACTGAGATAAAAACTCCAACAACACATATTGAGGCGCAGTCATTCGAATGCTGAATAACACACTACTCTCCAGCTAGGCCCAAAGTATTTGCAACACGCTTGAGAGAAATTACAAACAAAAGGCTGAAATTGACACTATGAATTGGGTCAAATGACAATTGAGATAGGTACAAAGCACCTCCAATTAGAACGGCCAACTACAAAAATATTTCAGAAAATAAAATAACCTATTTATTACTCCCCAGAACCCCAATTAACATCATGACTAGATGTAATTTTCCTGAGTTCTCCAGCGGAAAATTGTCAGAGTAATACCAAAGAGCAAATAGCTAAACATACGATCTTCCTCAGTACAACCAGGTCCTATAGGTTAATTGCATAAAGACAGCCTTTCCTTATGTACACAAAACAAATATGTTTATATTATTATGTAAATGAAATTTGGAATTTCGTTGGCATAATGATAACGAAATTCAGAATTCCATACATAAAACTGCCTCGACAAATAAACATTTTCATAAATTACACTTACTTAACACATAGAATGCTTCCAAAAGAAAACTCCTAATTGCGTTTCCTACCAATTAGCAAGGAATCAAGTGCGAACAAACAACATCATCTTACCCAAAAAACAAAACACTCATTCCATAAAAAATAGTAAAGCCCGAAAGAAAATTACCATGTAAAACAACTACAATTACCACAAAAAACTACTAAAAAAGCCCGATTGGGAGAGAGTTGTAATTTTTTTTGGAAATTTCAGGCTTACCAAACTACTGTAGTGACTAGCAGATAAAGGAGCACATTGTACACAGTCACAAGGTACCCAAAACAAATCACTCCCAGAATCCAGAGCCACCATAAACGATACACGAGGCGTCCCTATATCTATCCACGTGTAATGCAACCTACAAAAAAATAATAAAAATATAAAAAAAGAATAGGACTAACCGCACCAAGCTTCCAACTTTTGTCCATACCAGCCAAAATCATTGCCAAGCGACATCGTTTTGCTACCCTGAGAAGGGAATAGAAGCTGATAATGAGGACCAAGCTTCAATTTCTGCCTCTTTAAGTCACTACTGACTAGAATCTGGTAATACTCCTTGCTCCTCTTCTCCGGCAACCACGTGTCATTCACGTCCCCTCCCCTTGAAACCCTAACTTCCTTATATTCCTTAGAAAATCTGTGTATCAGCCTGGACGAGAAAGTAGCTAATTCTACAGTGTTTTGGACTAGAAAGCTTGACATTACTAGAATTAGAAGTAGAAATGGAGCTTCCATGGAGAAATTCGAGAGATCTAGGGTTTTGAAGGGGTTCAGCTAAGAAGCGCAGGGAGAGAAATGCGCACACTGCGTGTGGAGAGAAAATAAAAAGGTATAGTTCTCCTTGTTGTCTTTCCGGGGTTAGCTGAGAAGTGAGAGGAGGGAGTGGAGGTGAGTGCGTCTGGAGTGGGCGCATTGCGCACTTAGCTGTTGTGGTGGGGAGGGATCCGATGCTATGAGTATATATGTATGGCACGGTGTATTGCTTTATTAGGTACGTGTAATGATGCCCCTGCCCTTTCTAACCAAGCAAAGCCATACATAATAACCCTGAGTTTTTTAAAATGATTTCATTTTTTTTTATTTTACTTTTTTTAATGTTTTTAGATTATTTTTTTATATCAAAAATAGTTTTTTTAAAATAAAAAATATTATTTTAATATATTTCTAAATAAAAAACACTTTTAAAAATAACCTCAATCACAATGCTAAATAGACACTACAAAATAAGAAGGTGAGTGTCACCAAAAAAAACAATTATAGGAAAAAAATGATATATATATATATATATATATATATATATATATATATATATATAACTCAATTAATCTATTCAAGTCATTCATGACTTGAAATTAAGTTATTATCCATTTAACTTGAATTTCTATTTAAAAATAAATAAAATGATATTTCTTTTAATTAAAATTAATGATTCAAGTTAACTAATAATTTACAAATTAACATAAAAAAAATTAATTCAATTTTTTTTCTAGATTAGTTTTGTAACTTTAGAGATAATAGATTACTTGTAAAATTCCATTTTTAACCATCAAGAAAATTCTTAATATTTTTATGCAATTAACTATTCAAAAGTCAATAGTGTTAAAAAAAAACATGGAAATATATTATAGTTTAATGCTTAAAAAACAACTATTCAAGAATAAAATTATTTAGAAAAAATAAAGGAGAGGAAGAGAGAGATGTGATTGAGAGAATTTGATTGATATCAAAGTTACCAAACTCAATAAATTTACTCACACTATATGAAAAAGAGAGAGATAGAGGGACTTGAGAGAAAATTTGATGTTGCTTAATTTGCAAATGAAAAACAAATGGCTCATTATCATAAGATATTGTTATGTCTTATTACGGTCCCATTTATATCTCTTGTAACTTCAGCAACATCAAGTTACATTTTTCTTTTCTTTTCTTAGAGTTTGAATACCCGAGTCAACATAACGAGTCTACTGATTTTGATTTCAAATCATATTCTCCCAACATAATAGATTTGTATTTTTTTATATAATTTTTAAATTAAAACCTAGAAAATCAGCATTATAAAGCGAGGATGCATGAAAATAAGTAAAAGCTAAAAAAAATCACATTTTTATATGATGAGTGAGCCAATTTAGTTTGACAATAATATGGAAAAAGAGTATGTTACTCAAATTCACAGCTTGAATGAGAGAAAATGAGTTGTTTTTTCAAATGCTTCTTCTCTCGGACAACAGCTTGAAAGACTTAAAGTTGCCGGAGACTTCGGATTTGTCGTGAAGGTGAGGTGCCTGAACAAGGAGTCTTTGAGAATACAAGTAGGGTTTCCATTCAGCGAAACAAGAAGCTGCGTGGAGGAATACCTCAGCTTGATCTGCCACACGCACATCTAACGAATCAGCGAGGCCAAATTCTTACACCAAGCTGGTATACCTTTTTCCTGCTTTTCTTCTCGAGGAAAACGAAAGATAAGCCCTGCTTCTGGCTATTCATGGGAGAGCTCGTTTCAGAGACTAGCCTACCAAGACCTCCTGCAAGCAACCGATGGGTTCTCCTCGTCCAATTTAGTTGGTGCAGGTGCTTCTGGGTCAGTGTACTGAGGAACTCTCACATCAGATGGAGCAGTTGTTGCGGTGAAAGTATTGGACTTGTACTTAAAGGAGCTTCCAAAAGTTTTATGGCAGAATGTGCATCCTTGATAAACATCTGAAATCTTGTCGAAGTAACAACTGCTTGTTCCAGTGCTGATTTTGAAGGAATGACTTCAAAGCTCTAGTTTATGAGTTCATGGTAAATGGGGGTCTAGAAGAATGGCTGCATCCAGTTCATATATCTGATGTCACACCCGAGACAAGAAATTAACATTGCAATTAAAGTGGCGCACTACGGAGATGTGTACAGCTATGGCATCCTGCTGTTGGAGACGTTAACAGGAAAAGAACCGACAGATGACATGTTTAAAATTTTAAATACGGGCAGAACCTTCACAATTACGCTAAAATGGTGTTTCCCTGCCTGGCAACGTGCTGGAATTTGTGGATCCAACACTACCGATAACATGAAATCTGTTAGAGAATAATATAAATTATATCTGGGTCCTATTTAAGAGTTTAAATTTCTAGATGAGATGATTATTTTGATATAGTATCAGAGCCTTATTGACCTAGCAGTCACGAGTTCGAATCTCAATACTCCAATTCTATTTGATAATAATCAAGCACAAGCTAATGTGAGTCTATGCAAGTTTCAAGCCCGAAGAGTTTTCACCTGAGGAAGTGTTTTAAAAAATAATATAAATAATATTCTGGAATCTCACCCACTATTACTTTACTTGACTAAATGAAGCGTATTGAAAGTCACAAAGTCATGGAATGTTTGGTTTCAACTATAAAGGTAGGACTTGCTTGCTCTGCAGAGTTGCCAGGAGAGAGGATGGGTATTACCAAAGTTGTGGTTGAATTGCATCGAAGCAGGGGGCATGCTTCTTGGAATCAAGACGAAAGAAAGAGGTGAAATCATTTCCTCATCCAAAGTCATTAACATTTAGAAGAAAGATTATCCATTAATTTCCTTTTAAGTTTACTAATGATCTGTTGTGTGCTGCAGATTCCTGAGGTTATCAAGAGTGGCAACAAAAACTTTGAGTTCAAGAGGAGCCAGTATCTAAATGTATGTGGAAGTGGAACGGCATTGTAAATTTTTATGGTTTTTGAGCTGTCAAAATGCATCTTGTGTGCTGCTCTAGAATTAACTTGTGTGTATTAGAAGTTAAAACTAGTAATGAGGTGTGTGTGTGTGTGTGTGTGTGTGTGTGTGTGTATATATATGCAGTAACCTTCCTCAGTTCTCGCCAGTTTTTGCTATCATCTTTCACTTCTTCCGATCCAAGTGAAGAATTTCATCGGGACTTGTGTTAATACCGGAGTGAACTTATCCAATTCATCACTTCTTTCGCTCCCCCGTCTTTCGCTTTCTTTCCCGGCAATTTCCTCTTATGATCGATCACGCTCTTTTACTTCAACCATCTGCGCAAGTCAGACTAGTGCAATTTCTGGAAGAAGACAAATAAGCATTTGCTATTTCTTTCACAATAATCAAACAATAAAGCATCGATATAGCTAAAATATGTTCATATCCGAAACCAGAACCATTATTATTATTATTATTGCTATTATTATTGCTATTATCATTTTCATCTCGAGTCGACAAGCACTTTACTATGGGTAACAAAATTACAACGAAAACTTGTATGTTCGTTCTTATGGTTCATCTCAGAAAGTACAGGAAACTCGGATTACAAAAGAATGAAAACATTTTGGAAAAAATTGCTATCTGGCGGCTTCTGGCAAACAACTACAAAAATCAAATTCTCTGGCATACTATTTACACCGCGAAATGGACAAGAAACAGAAAAGAAAGAATGCTGTATTGATCATATTTTCTCCCTAAAATCTCAATTTGTGCCGAATGCGTCGATAAAATCTGTTACTTGTTAGACCACTGGAATTCAATTTCCAAATTCCTCGAGGGTCCACTTTTGCTTTCTGGCAACAGAGTGTATTCCCCAGATACTGCTCCTAGCATCACAACCCGATCAATCTGGATTGTTACTTTCCCGAAAGAACTCTGTTGTTGGATCAAAAGTGACAGGTTAAATGACAATGTGAAGAAAAAAATTCTGATAAAATGTGGAAAACATCTAAATAACCTTTTTTAGATTTGTTTTCTCACAAAAAAAATACATGTATACAAGTGTGTGTGTGTGTGTGAGTGTGAGTGTGAGTGTGTGTGTGTCAGTTTCATTAATCACCTTCCCCATTTTGCTCTTATTTTTGCAAGAGATGTGAAGCTTTTGGCCTTTTGGAGGACTCTCAAAGGACCATGAGAAGCTCTCGTCAAACTCCGGATTAGGACCAGTCGATACAACCTGAAAAATTCACAAATATTTTTCATTCTGAGAGACGCTGAAATAGCAATTTCTAGGGGGGGTAGGGAAAGCAATGGCGAGAGGAAATTCTTTTGAACAGGAGCAAAAGTGAGTTGAACATCAAAAGATGGCTGGAGTAGATAAGTGGATAATCCATTCATATAAATTACCTTTTATTTGTTTCCTCGAAAATAAATTAAAATTGGAGATATAAACATCACAAAAAATAAACAAAGATATAGAGAGAGGCCTCTTACCTTTGTTTGCCTGGGTGGTGTATTTCCAAGGGTAAGCTTGCAAAAAACACTTGGATTCCCCACTGACTGCTTCATATTGTTTCCACGCTTGATAATAACCAACAATGTCCCTGGCAAACACTGCAGCAGAAATTCAGCCTTCTCCTGAAATCGAGGTGGGCCAGACTGAATCAAGAATTGCAACAAGGGGATTGCATCTGCAGCAGCAATGGATTGCGCTCTGGAAACTTCAGCTGGGCATGCTGACCATGCTTGCCTAAGAAGAAACAGTGCATCCAAGGCAGCTTCTTGAGTTGCTTCTGATCCTGACTTGAGAGATGTAACCAAATGGGGTATACTGAGCGTTGCAGGCTCGGTGGCTCTCAACCTCGGGAAGTTGCTAAAAAGGGAATTTAGAGCTTTGAGATACTCCTCATTAACAGTGCCAGTGGCCCATAAATCCTTTTCAATAGCAGCTGCACGACCAAACAAAATGTTGTTAAGCTAATAAGCATGAAAGAAAATTGAAGAAAACACCCCAGCAGAAAATTCATAGCATTAAATAGGTAAGTATGACACACCTGAACCTAAAGTCAATAAGTAAACTAATTTCCAAATACTGAAGAACCTAGCCACTGGCCAGGGTTGCTCCACCACTCAACTGTTTATGTAGTCTTTCAAAAAAAAAGCAATAAATGGCCATGCAGCTTGAATAAAGAAAGTGACGAGGAAATATTTTCACTGAAGCACAAAGGCTTTTAAGTAATAATCAGAAAATTACTAGTAATTTGCTCAATGGTTTAGAGAATAGTAAGCAGTTCCACACTCTGATTCAACTTTACATGTGATCCGTCATCTGTTAAAGAGTTTGAGAAGTTAGCTCACATTAAGATGTCTGCTCTATTTCACCATGTGTTAAAATCTGAACTAGCAAGCTACTCATTCGATCAAATTAGATCCCATACCATTTCTTTTCAAATCTGCCTCTATTTATATTTTACCGGTAGAATCTATTTGATTTTGGTTTACTTCATTTAACCTCTGAACATAGCAGTTTAACTAAATGTTAGAATAACATTCCAAACTACAAGCCACCAAGTAAAACCACAAAGAAAAATTGTCATTGTAAGCAGATTAGGCGTGTTCTCCTCATATCTGCCAAAAGTAGACAAACTGTGCACAGGGAGAGGAGAAGCTCACCTGTTATGGCTCTGACTGTTTCACTGGACGCATACTCTTGAATGGTGTTATTGGAGAAGAGAAGTTTAACAAACATTGCAGCCTGGACAGATGTATCTGGATCACTTGAACCGATTAGATCCAATACAACTTGAACACCACCAGCCTCTGCAACAGCTCTTTTATTAGATCGGCTATACATGACCAGGTTTTGTAAGGCACATATTGCTACTACTTTCATTTCTTCTGTTGGTTGCTCTTCAAGGACATTGACTAGAGCACGGCAAGCTGAAACAGAATCGGTGCTTCGAGCCAGGCCCTCATTCTGGAATAGATCACCAAGTGCCAAAGTGGCCAGTAATCTTGCCTGTTGTGCTTGAGTTTGGGGATCTAAAAGGTATTGTGACAACGGCAAGATTGCAGTTTTAGTAGCTTTTGATTCCCTGATTTTCACATTGTTAAGTAATACTTCGAGCAACCTTGCTGCTGTTTCCTCACACTGATGGCTTCTGAGAAGTTCCAAAAGAGCCTCTATGGCACCACTTTCAGCCATAGCTTCAGCACTTGTTCCATCGTCACTTTCTAACACCAAAAGAGCATTCAGTGCACCGACCACCGTGCTTTCCAGTCCAGAACGGAGCAACCTTACCAAGACAGCTACAGGCATTTCCAAATAAAATTCAGAACTAAACTGTAAAATGCTAGCCAAAACAGAAGCAGCAGATTCCCACAGGGCATGAGGAATAGAAGGATCGGCTTGCAATATAACTTTGGACAGCTCACTCACACCACCCTCCTTTGCAATTTCAATTGGCCATATTAGTGCAATGCTAACAAGAGCCTTTACAGCTCTCTGCTGCAAGATGTGTATACCAGAACTGAGAACCCGTATAAGAGGACCAATTACTTGCTGTGTCACTGGATCCTTCTGAAGATGTTCTTCCATGAGCAGATGTGACAGAAGCTCAGCAGCCAGCTGTTGCACTACTGGAGCCTGAGAATCAAGCAATGGGATAAGTGGCTCGATAGTTTGGTGAGAGGTGAGGTTATAGTCTGCACGGCACTGTGGATGTTCCAGAATATTAACTAGAACCTGCAAAGCACTGTGTTGTCCACCAGGCCCAAATTCAGGTCTTGTCAGCAGCAGGAAAAGGGGCTCTACCACTTTTGCAGCAGACAACCCCTTGGCAATGCTAGCATTATTGGTCAGTATTCTGAGCAATTCAGTAAATGCTGCACAGAGAAAATCTGGTGCTTCATGGAGGATATCAAGTATGCTTTCAATTACTCCAGCTTTTACCATTTCCATTTTACATGCGGGCCTGTCTTTCCCCAACTTCACAAGTGCTCGGGAGATAGCCTCATGAAGCATGAAATTCCCACCATAGAGAAGGCCAACAAGAGGAATAACTGCTCCATGTGCAGCGACTAGTTCTGCCAGTTGCTCTTCATCAACAAGCTTATCCAATGCACAGACAACTGAATACTGGGCAGGACTGAACTCAGTTACAAGGAGAGATACCAGAGGCTCAACACAGCGTGCTGCAGCCATTGTAGACCTGATTCTTGTGTTTCCAAACAAAACACCACACAACTCCGCAGCATCCCCCTTCAGCTCCATTGAGCAATTTGACGACAGGATCCTGCAAAGGACATCCACTGCATTCATTTCAACATCTGCAAACGCAAGGGCTCTAGATGGGATTTCACTCAATAACCTAACCAATGCAGCAATAGCAGCATGCTGCTCTTTCTCTAGACCAGTATTAAGAATTTCCACCAAGGGTTGGACAGCTTGTCGGGCAGTGTCTGCATTTCTGATATGATCAGCAGAAAACAAGCTTTCCAAAGCTTTCGCAGCACTATACCTTGCAGCTCTTCCACCCAAACGCAGGACAGCAACAAGTTGACTGACAGCACCAAATGCAGCTTCATGTCTCCGAATTTCAGCACTGCTAAATAGGATTCCTAACAAATCAGTTGCAGCTTCCTCAGTTGCATCTTGCAGACCAAGTGAAAGATACTTAGTCAGGGCCTCCAAAATCCCTGATTCAACCATAACAGTCTTATTTGGAGGACAGTCTTTTGCTAACTGATTTAGAAGTCCTAATGCTAGAAAAGGTGCCCCGGGACGATCTGGAATTGGTTTGAGTAGATCGACAAGAGCAGGTATTGCTTTGCGAGATGTGGCACCAACTCTAATGTCTTCAACTCTGAATAACCTCTCAAGCGCAACTTGGTCTGGATAACGCACCAAAGCAAACTCCTCAGACAATTCCAGAAGATCAGATATATCACCATCAGCACAGCCAAGTAAGGAGATGAGTCCACCTGCTGCCCCAGAATTTGCAACAGACAGGAGAGTTCCTCTACTACCATTACACACTAGGCTGGCTATTGCCTGTGCAGTAAAATATTTGTTTGCAGACTCCTCTGACTTCAACAAGTTTGCAAGTGCTGGTATAGATTTCATGGTTGCATGCGCGCGTATGATGTCTCTGTCTTGAAACAGAGTTGCTAGCAGCAGAGCACAAATCCATATGCTGCTGTCTTCACTAAAATCGCTCTGCACAGGTAAACATAGAGAAGCTATGAAGCTTAATGACAATCAGAATGTAGAACAGATTTCTCTGCTGCATAACATGTGAAAATATGTGAAATTTTGTGCTTTCTTTGTTGTAACTCGTAATTCTTCTACCGCCAGATTCCAGACTAGGGATGCAGATGAGCGAAGCCTCTTGAAGCTTAGCTTGATTATAGAACGAATGAGTCAAGCTCAAACTTATTTTGAAACCTAATGTTAATACAGTCATAACTAAATTAGATCAAGCTCAACTTGTTCAAGATCACAAGATAGCTCACCTAAGTTTATGGGGCCATGTCATTTAAAGGCTTGCATCTAGACTAGTTAAAATTCACAAAGAAGCTAGCATATAATAATAAAACTTTAGACCAGCCAAATAATTACCCAAATAAAATAAACATTATTACATTATCAAATCTAATCAAACTTATTTCTGATGTGAGATACACTAGTTTGATTCTTTTGAAATTACAGATGTTCTCTTTTTTATTGACTGATTTTGTCATGATGAATCCAAGGTCAAGTTCAGCTTGTTTACTTGCTTATTGCATCAGTTAAATATGTTAAATCAGATGAAGCCCGGGGAACAAAGCTTGAACTTCGTGTCTTAGGCTCACCACAAGCACAAGCCAAGTTTGAACATTACTAAAATTAGATGAAACTGATCTAAATGTATCAAAGCTTGGCTTGACTCATTTGCTATTTCCATCCAGAGAAATCAAAATTTTCATTAATATTGAGAGCTTATGGCACTAGACACTGGACAATCTTCTATTCAAGTGGAAAAAGAGAGGTTTTACCTGACTGTACTGCAAATAACAACTTGAGATTCTGTCAGCAAGGACTTCAACTGCTCCAGCCTCCATTATAACAATTTTACTTTTCTCATTGTGGCAGGCAAGAACCGAAAGTAGCCAAACAGCCAAGTTATAATCATAAATAACTGCTGTTCCCTTATGGGATTCACCACTCTCACCTTTAGCATGTCTGTAGATGCTAATGACCTCCCTGTCATCATCAACCAGGTTTCCTGAAGGAGAAGTGTCTGCAGAACAAAGCATTGTGACAAGCGATTGAATAAGGTGATTACATGAATTTGATTGGTTAAGATCTTCCACCACTGTCTGGTGACTAACTTTTGCAGCACAAACAAGAAGTGCAGCTCCCCCAATTTTGACCTTTGGGCTTGTGGAATCAATCACCCTTCTAGCCACAGAAGTTATACATCCAGAGGCACTAGCAACTGCATTTCCTAAAACAAAAGGCTGATCTCGGCAAAGTCGTGACAGTATTTCAATAGCCTTGTCCTGCAACAAGGGTGTTGCATCTGCAATTGACGAAACTATCGGGGATATGCGGTCTGGAAATTCAGTTAAAACTGCCCATGCTGGTTTGATGTGTCCGCTAGCCCCTTCTGACCTTGACAAAATAGCAAGTGCAGCTAGAGCCTCTGATGTGGCACCAGATCTGCCACTAGCAGATTCTAGAAAAGAAACTAATGCGAGCACTGTTCCTGCATGATTGACACAATCAGTGATGGAATTATCAATTCTACGAGAATGAAGGAGACGAGCGATTGCTGCTGCTGCATGGGTCTTTCCAGAAATTGTGCCTTCATGCAGAATCCTTGTTGCAGGCACAATAATTTCATCCGGAATTGCTTTTTCTGAAACAGCAACATCCAAAATAAGATTTGCAAGAGCACATGTTGCCTGTTCAGCAACTTCCAAGGTCGATGAGTTAGCTAGTGCAATTAAAGGGGGCAATGCATCACGAGCAACAGCAGCCACATCCCGGTTCTCTTTAATTGAAAGAAATAGTGAAGCAAGACAATGAGATGACTCTTCTAAGATGTATTCAGATTCAACATTTAGCAACTTCATCACTGACCAAAGTGTTTTAACAGCGATGCTGCTTTCACGTAAATCCTTTCTAGTTTCAAAAATTCCAGCCAAAGCAGATGCAGACTTAGCCTGGGTCTCTTCTTCAGTAGAGCTCAATATCTTAATCATTGTCTCAATCGCATCATTTGCAGCACTTCCCTCCCGTAGCATATCACTCAAGTGAACCACAGATAGCATGCTTCTTAGAGCATCCAGGACATACACTTTTGATTCAGGTAGATCACTGGTTAACAATGCAGTGAGCTGGCTAATAGTTGCTGTGTCAGATTTATGTATCAAATGATTTAAAGTCTTTGCTGCAATTTCTTTCCCATTGAGGCTCCCATTCTTCAGTAGCCATAGCAATGCAGGAACAGCATCAGCACTTTCAACGCATGCGCGTATATCTTCACTGTGATTGCATAAGTTCCTAAGGATGGTAGCAGAATCTTCCTTGGCTTTAGCAGATCCTGTCTCTAGAATTTGAACAAGGGGAGGTATACCACCAGCAGCAGTGATGGCCCACTTGCTTTCATCGTTTTCATTAGATAGAAGGCAAAGCAATGCCACTGCACATTCCTGCTGCTGTTCTGATGAAAGCCCAAGAAGGGATATTAATAGCTGAACTCCTTCACGTCCTTGAAGCGAACGCCATAGACTGCCTTCATTATTGCAAAGTGCAAGAAGAGCTCTTACAAGCTCATCCTGAACTTCATTGATTGCCATTGTAATCAAACCAACAAGCAACCGTTTTGCCTCAGAATTCATGAGTTTAATTGAGAGTATGGCATTCCCATACAAGCTAGCTAATGCTTCTATGGTACGTTCCTGCACAAGAAATGGTAAATGAGGCTTGAACTGATTGACTAAAGTCTGCTCAATAACATCAGGTTCTGATGCCCTGGTGGATTCAGCCTTGCTATCATATATCATCAAAGCCGAAGCCAAAGCACCTAAAGTATCAGCAGTCTGGGCAGGAGAAGAGCATGATTCAAGGCTTTGACCAAGGCTTGAGATGACAAAGGACAAGCCACCAGAAATATTTGCCAAGGCACACATCGCATGCTCCTGTAATGCTTGGGCATGCTCCCCCTGCATGAATTCTTTTGAAGGAGCTATTGTTGCATTTATAAGAGCAGGAATACCATTAGATTTAGCTATCTCTTGCCTTGCAACTTTGCACTGCGCAGAAAGAGACTTAAGGGCACCTGCAGCTTCTGCTCTAACGGAGGCTTCATTGCCAGGCCCTAACAGCTTGAGCAACTCTTTAGTAGCCTCTGCAGCTAGTACCTTGGAACAAATAGATTCATCTTCCATCATCATGCACGCAAGAAGAAAGCAGACGTTAGCTTGTGTGTCTGACTGTCCTGTTGTGAGCAACTTAACCAGAATATCCACTCCTCCAGCTTGTATTGTTGCAGACCAAAATCCCTCGGTGCTGCTGGAGAGGTTTTTTAATGCTCCGGTCAACAAGTTATCGACTAATTTGCCTGTTTTGAGCCCATTACGAAGCAACTCCCAAAGCACAGGCACAACTCCTTCAGTTGAAAAAATCTTTGATCCAACATGATCCTTAGCACCACCCTGAGACACAGCATATATCGTCTTTGCTGCTGCAATTTGACCTTCTTCAGAGCTGGACTTGAGGAGGCCTAGCAATGGTGGGATGCATCCTCCAAGTAAGACTTTTACCCTTAGTTCATTCTCCTTGCAGAGAGAACCTAAGACAGTAGCAGCCTGTATCTTAACCCCCAGTGATCCAGACCGGAGAAGAGAAACAAGCACTGGAACTGCTTGAGAGTGAGATCCGACAGCACTGAAAGCATTCTCACGTGTCTCAACAAGTTCTCGCAACTGTCTCAATGCATACTCTTTCTCTTGTACAGATGTGGAGCTCTGACGCAGCTGCTCAATGCATTGTGCAACACTTGCTAGTGTGCCATCTGGATCCTCCATGCTACCAGTACGGTCTCTAAAAAATAATTTATTTAAGTGAGAAAATTTAGCAACAATTTTCATTGCTTTTAGGCACTATGAGAAACTTCCTCTTAGTTGACCTCATTTTATGGAAAAAAGTTATTGCTGGTGAAAACTCGTAAAAGGAAATGCAGTTATTAATATTTTCAGTAGAGAGAACCAGCACAAAAACATAAAATGGGACATTTCAAATTGAAAGCACTGGAAAAGTAAAACATGGACAGAAACAGAAATCTGGAACAAGATGACAAGAAATAAAATATGTTGAACAATAATTTAAAAACAAATATAGCATCAGTAACAGAATTATTTCTTATAGGACTTTGGTTTGCTCTTAATGGCACAAAGCTCTATTCCAGTTCATTACATCTAGCAATTGCAGAAAAACTTTTGTTTACTTCTGAGTTAAACAAAAATAATCTTGGACAGAACTTATTATAGATGCATTCTTATAAGAGAAAAATTCTACCTACATTATATGTCATTTTTCTGTTTCGAAGTAGGTGTGTCCAAAATCAATCTAGAAATAGTGGAAATTGGACTGGAATTGTATAATTCAGCAAAGAAAAAATCAATTCAGAAACTAAAAGCTTGAAGGTTATTGGTTTAAGGTTTCTAGAGGTCACGTTCATTCGATGCAGAGCATGTGTATTGAAACACGAAAGGAAGATTCAAACACCAAGTGGACCTAGGTTCCTTTTAAGACATTTTGGTAACACATACACTCAAATCTCTGATCAACACAAAAGTATTGGCATCAGTATGGAGCATTTCACACCTAGGTGCTTACTCAATCTTACACAAAAATTGTTCACCAAAGGATAGCACAAGACCATGGTATATATTAGAAGCTTTGGCAAAAGCAAAGTAATCGCAACAGGATATCGACCTCATCAGCCACATAAATAAATTCTCAACTCACCTCACACCCATCTTCATAACAGAATGGGGAGTCGGAGGCTCTGAATCTTGAATTTTTAGATTGCCATTTTTTTCCTGCAATCATGAAGCAGGAGTGTCATTTAATATTAACCAAACATAAATATGAACTAAATGAAGCCATCACAAAATTCAACTTCAAAACTAGTTTCTGCTAATAATATATTCAGATTTGAAACCAGAACCGCGAGGGGTCACTCAGGAATTAAATATTAATATTTCCTATCTCAGAGAAACAAAATGTACTTGAAAGTAAAATTATTGCAAATTTTCAATACACAAGAAAAAAACTCTAAAATAAATAAAGCGAAAACCGGAAACGCCAATAGATTTAAAAACCAAAAGCAACTACAACTATATATATGTATATATCAACAATGTAAAGAATGGATGAGATCCAGCGCCTCCGTCACTAAATTAAATCGAAAATTAAATGAAATTCCATTTTTATTTCTTGAAACTGTTATCTGGATCCAATACAGTGAATAATGAATGGACCAACCAGATCAGTAGTGGCAAGGCTGCTGCCATTGGTAGCGGATAACCTCCAAGCGAGTGTAGCTGCCATCTTCTCCTTTTTTTTCACTTAAGAGAATGAGTTTATCTCCAGATCTACCTTATTTTACACAATCAAGACATCAAGCTCTCCTGTAAGGTATCAATCATATCAGTCAGTCAGCGTAACTAAAGCTGCTAATTACAAAAATAAAAAATCGAACTGATTTTAATTTTTAATTGTAATTAATAAGAATGTGACGACATGACTGAGTTCAGTTGCTACATTGACTTGAATTCATTTCAATCCAATTCTAACAGCAGATCACTGAACTCCAAATTTCAACACAAAACACGCCGTCCATGACTCAGAATTCTAAACTGGACAGGACAGACATTCCTTCCTTCTTTTCTTTTATAACAGAAGGAATTTCAATTAATAAAAAAAACAGCACCTCCAGTCTCCTTAAGAACTTTTCAAAGAAACGACGACAGGTAAATGTCATCGACGGAGAGAAAGAGTGATAACGTAGGTAGCAACAAAGAAAAAACTCAATCAGTCGATCACTCGTGAGTCATGACTCACCTCTGGAGGAAGAGAGAAATGAGGAGGAGGAAGAGCATCTAAAGATATCGTAGAAGAGAAGGGAAGATAATAAAAAGGCGCTTCATTGCGTTTTCATTGGGAAAGACAAAGAAAAATGATATTTTCAGTCAGATTTTTTTTTTAGAAAATAAATAATTGTGTTTTTTTTTAATTTCTTTTAATTATTTTTTCAGTTTTTAGAGAAAGAGTGTATACAGAGGTTTGCAGTTGGCTTTCTCTCTGTCTGTGTGATTTTAGAGGTTGAGAGCGAGTGAGCACCGACAGCTTCAAGCTTACCTGGATTTTCACTCTGTCTTTGCGGCTTGGCTTGCCTCAGCTTGGATTTTTGGCTAACGTTCATAAAAGTTGACTGGAAATGTAAGGTATTATGGGATCAGTTTTTTTCCTTTTTAAGGGAAAATCACCTTGTTTTTTTTATTTTATTTCATTAATTATAATTTATATTCTCGAATTTATAAATTTATAAAAATAAATTCTAGTTTCAGTAGGGCATGCCCCCCCTAAAACTAGTGTATTCCCATGTTCTCCAGTAACCTCAGCCTTTAGCCAAGCCACAAACCGGAGCACACGGTCAAAATCAGCCCACCTCTCTCTCATAGTTGGCAGCAGATAATGTTCTGACTTTTTTATTGGGTGGAAGGAAGACAGATTACAGAAAGGTACACCTAATGGGGATGATAGTGTAATTTAATAATTGCTTAAGAATTCCAATTAATTAAAATGACTTTAAAGCCCTCTGGTTGCAAATTTTCAATGATTTCAGTAATTAATTCAATGGAAGTTGATTTATCACCACTAATGATAGGGACTACTTAGCTTGAAAAATTTAAAGAAAGACCGGAATCACGTTGTGGCAATTAGTTTTTTTTTTTTTATTTGTAACATAGTGTATTGAAATTATTAAGAAGGATTAAAAAATCATTAATTTAATATTTTTTAAAATTGAAAACAGAAGAAGATGTGATAAACACCCTGAGTATTTATAATTAATAGCAGGGGGCATGTTTCTTCATGTGCAATTTTCATCAGATCTAAAGATCCAGACATCCAAGCTGTCCCCTGAAAAAAAAAAAACACTAAACAACAAAGACAGACAGATATGCTTCCAAGTTACCTTACATGATATTTTTATCAAGGCAATTTTAGCTGTCCAATCTTTCCTTCATGTCTATTTTGGGAGTGATGTTAAATTTATTTTTGAAAATATTTTTTTATTCGAAAATATATTGAATAATATTTTTTATTTTTTTTAAATTATTTTTAATATCAATACATGTAAATGATATAAAATCATTAAAGAAATATTAAAAAAATTAAAAAAAAATATAAATTTACAATACTTTCGACGAGGAAGCATTTGCTCTCGAAGGGCGTGATCTTTCCAATCAAGTCATTGCATTTTTTTGGTATTCAAATGATATTTTGACAACCTAATATTTGTGATATGAAACATATGAATCCGATGATGAAGAAGAAATTAATTTATCTCACATCTCGTATAGGTTCATCCTATTATAATTTGAAAAAAAAATAAAAACACTAAAGTTTGTGGTGGAAACAATGTCATAGAAATATTGTGAATTATAATAGTTACATGGTGTTTTCTCTTTTATTTTAACTATTTCATCTCTTGATATTAGATTGATTGGAAATTAGGTTTTGTTATTTGATTTATTTTTTATGAGATATTCTTAGTTTTAGGACTTGAGTTGTTGGTTTAGAATGTTAACTTGGATAAACTTCAGTCTTTTTTTATTTATTTTTTTAAAATGATTTTTTTTTCATCCTTCAATATTAAATTGATTGAACTTCATATTTTTTTTGTTTTTCATTACCATGGGCTATTATAATCTCAGTATTTGGGTTATAAATTTGGTATATTTGCTTGAGTTGATTATTTTTTTGTTTTTTACACCATAAAAAATAAATCACAAAAACTCAAGATTAAATAGTTTAGCTAAGCTTAATTACACCATAAAATATTCTTCATAATCTTAACATGTTTTTTTATTTATTTCACAAAAATATGCCTGATCTGCTGCGGAATGCAGACTAATAGACTATTATATATTACCTTTACTTATATTTTGTGAATTGATTTATGCACTTTTAGTTAACATGTCATTGTCACCTCAGCGAAAGTATAATCAAAGAGCAACAGCGACAGCCCACGAGTATCACAAAACTTCATGCTTCCGCCGTCTTGACCGGCTTCGTATCACTTACAAATTGTTTATTGAAAACGTGTTTGATACTGCCTTTATTTTTTAAAATGTTTTCTATTTAAAAATCTATCAAAATAATATATATTTTTTAAGTTTTTTTTTTTAATTTAACATCCAAATAATATAAAAAATATTATTTTTTTACAACCAGTGTTTTGGCCACCATACAAAAATGTCTGAGCAATAGGAAACACATCACTGCGCCAGAGAACGTAGTTTGTTCATGGAAGGGGACGGAAACAATCAAAATTTAATTCATCGCTGGTATTTTCAATCTACACTATTTTGGGTTTCAAACCCTTGCGAAGCTCTTGTAAGTTTAAGCTGCTCGATAGGACAGTAATTCTCGCTCTCCTTATGTGCGTAAAGATTAGAAAAGGCCAAAATATTGCAAGCTTGACGCTAAATCGATGATGGCAGCATCATTGAGTAAGGCCGATGCAAGTGGCATACGACTGAAGCACAGTCAGAGCTTGCTCCGTGATAGCTCTGTTCCTTGCTCTCCTCACCCAATCACCAGCAATCTCTTCTGCCTGGCTGCCTTGGACACCTTTTTGGAGAGCATCTGCTGCTTCAGCGAGCTTCCCCTCGGCAAGGAAACCCTCAACTCTGCTGATAATAGATTCAATACCATCACCAGAGGGTTCGACTTCTTTAAACTGTACCAAAGAGAAATTAAGAATAGTTTAGTTCCAAGTTGTGTCATATACACAGAAAGTTTCCAAGACAGATTGCATATTTGCCTACCCTCAACCAGGATGCAACATGTGCCAAAGCATGAGCCAAGATGCTGGCACCACCTGGTGGGATCAAAATGTAATGTCGTAGATTCCCTTTCATGACATTAAACTGCATAAAAGTGAAGATTGATAGATGATATCTGAAAGAAAGCAGAAACAAATCCAGATTTTGCAAATTGCCAGCTTTGAAGACATTCAGGTATTCTATAGAATAAAACCAAAGACATTCAACCAATATCAACATACCAGTGCAGGATAGAAAAATGACATATTAGACTACAGATTGGCAATTGAATAACCATAAATCGAGCTTGTGACAAACAGATCAGCATTCAATTTGTAATCTACCAATGGCAATACTCGTAAAGCTAAGTTTGATAAGAGATTACGAAATGACATTATTCACTCTGAACAACTGGATCACACCATTTACTAGCTCATATTAACAAATGGAACAAGTGACTTGCCTTCTGATTCAATTCCAATAAAGTATCGGTGCCATGGTGCCTTGTTTCTTCAGGAAGAGTTGATAGAACCAGATGTAAAAGTGAGTCTTTATCAATCCCTTCAAGATCAGCATTTAAAGCATCGAACTCTTGCTGAATTGGCAGTCCTTTGGAAAGTGCATCTTCCAATGCAAGAGCTCCCTGTAAAATGTAAGTGTAGTACATCAATTTGCTGGCTAGGCAAACATTGATTTTAGAAATGCACAAGGATAACAAATATGCATGCACATACACACGAGAAAAAAAAAACATTTATATCCTAAAAAAGAAGCAAAAGAACAAGAATCCTTACCAGAGCAAGCTTGTGAACAGAGTGAATCTGACGAGACTCTTCAGATCTTGCATAGAATGCCATGCACAAGGCATTAATCTGTAAAAAAATAAATAAATCTAACCATACAATATGTGTAATAGAAACATCCATAGTGCTAAATTGCAAACAAGTGGAAGATGTTAATAAATGCTAGTTGCCGTGCAATGCTAGTGAACAAGCATACACTCTTCTACATATGGAAACATTATACATAAGACAAATGATAAGTTATGAACAATTATCATAATATGCTACAATGGTCTATGTGTAAGGTTCAAGATTAACTTTCCCAGGCAACTATCAAGTGGTGTGATTTTTACTGGACAAGGAATAGTCTTTGTAAATATGGATCCTGCAAGTACTAAGCATTATATCCTGAAACTCTTTTTATAAAGGAACAACAGATTGCAGAACTGTGCCAACAACACAATGCCTATTGTCATTGTGGAAGATCATGAGTCCCAAGGAAGAAATGAAAGGTTTGGCAACCACCAATCCAGTTGGAAATTGGAAAGGAGTGTGCTGATCAGTTGACCAGGATTGCAAGTGCAAACCATGCCATACCTTGAGAGGTTTAGTTCACCTGTTCCTTCACAAAGGAAAGCTTTGTTATCCTTCTTAAATACACATTTTAGTAGGGTTTGAAGCCTGGCTGAGTTTTGTTTGTGGATTTTACATGTTCTTATTAAATGCATGGAATGTTTTCCTGAAACCTGGATGTTATAAATTTAGTCTTGATGTCAAAGAATTTAAAAAACACACAAGTAAAAAAACATAAAAACCTAATCTGCTAACTGTCGTTAGTAGAGAAGATAACTAGTTTACATATCATTTCCAGTACAATCCTCACAGCAAAAGCTTCTATCTTTCGATACCTCCTATTTTGATTTGAATGAATTTGAAGTTTTACGTGCACAGCATCTGTTTACCAAATATTTAGCAAATCTGACAATCAACATTATCCTACTAAATATATCCCAAAATTAAGAGAAAAAACAGAAATGTATACCAAATATTTTTCTTCTGAAGAGATAAAAATTTCATTGAAAAAAACTTTAAACCATGAATTAACATAAATAATGGAAGATCATCCATTTCCAAGAAATATCTTACATTGAGATTTGCTTCAGCTATCTTCTCAATCTGTGCTGCCTTCTCACTTGCAATTGCAGCGGACAATTCTGCTTTTGCTAACTCCTGAAACCTTTGCAGCTTCATTTCTGATTCATTTTCCTGCATTAAAATCGTTTGCAACTTGAGCTAAACATTATCAAATGAAAAGCATATAATACAGAATCTTAGAAAAAATAAAATGCAAACCTTCTGTTCAAGCTCCATCCTAAGTTTCTCTTCCATCCTTTCTTGAAGCATCTTGATTGCAGCTGCAGCTTTGGCTCTCTCTCTCTTTATTTCCTGAAAGTTTAGAAGTTGTCATATAGTCATAGCTGGCACTACATTGATGGAAGGGGTCTGGAGAGTTTGCTTATACAGATAGCTTATGTCCAACCAACTGTATGTTCTATTAAATCTCTCAGTACAATACTACAGACATGAAAAGAAGACAGTAATCTTTTAAACCTTATCCAACATTGCCGCCTCTTCAGCACACATAAGTTCCCTAGCCCTTAAATCCCTCAATTCTTTATCATACTTCTCCTGAAAGAAAGCGTAGGATTAATGCAAATAGAAACCGGGAAAAGAGAGAGAGACAGAAGTAACCATTAATAAAAAAAAAAAACAAGCTACAAAGTATGCAACAGTGATACCTTCAGCGCTCTTTTCTCTTCAGAAAAAGCAAGGGCATCCAATTCAGCTTGCCTCTTTTCAGCTGTATGAATTGCTTCGAGAAAATCCAGAACTAACTTTCCATCTTTCGTTATGTAACCATCATTCAGATCTTCTATGGCACTAGCAATAGCCTGTAGTTCCAAAGAATTTCGATTAAGCAAGCACATGCCTGCGATTACAGAAACATGCACATAGTACACATGTGAGGCTTATAACAACCTGTTCTCCAAGGCCCTCTGTTGTGATGTTCTTTTCAGCTTTCTCATCAAGATTGTATGAATCAAGTAGACTTGATATTCCTGAATGTTCACTGAAGGCAGCCTGCTCAAAGAGAAATAAAAAAAGCTTTTAAAGCTGCACACAACAGCCCAACAAACATAAAGAGCAAAATAAATTCTAAAATTCCTTTTTATGGAACATAAAATAAGTATAACAGCATGTAAAACCAGCACCACCATCATATGCCTAGTGAATGACTGCCCAATATTTTACCGAGGATATAGCAGCAGCAACACAGCCTCAATACCAAAGTACATGGGGTCATACAGATCCTTTTGTGTCACTTTGCACGAACATACATCAAATCCACTTCAATATGTCACCAAGGATGAAAATATGAATCTAATGTCAATTTAGATGGTTTCCCTATTGAAGGAGCCAGCCTTTGAAAGACCCCTCTGTACATAAAATGGAAATAAAATGATTTTTGCTATCCTAAAGAACCAGAATATTCTAATATGATTTTTGCTATCAGAAAGCACCAAAATATTCTGATATGATTTTTGATATCTTGCTCCCAACTGTGAATTTTAACTTTTTTTCTTTTCCCGGAAAATGAATACAAGAGACTGCCAAAACTCCAGGCAACTAATACAGAGAGGACTGGTAAAAAATCTTGTGCTGGGACCTTCTACAGTATGCTCCCAGCATATATACAAAGCAACATGAAATAACAATTAATATAAGTAATTACTATCAAGAATACCTCTGATCTGTTTTCTGTGGTGACATTCTGAGTTGGTACTGTTTTTATTCCATTCTCTACAGGAATCCCTGTGGCCTGAGGTTGTACCTGTGTAACTTGGATTCCCTCATTTGACTCTTCAATAGTTTTCAAATCTGGGCTTTCCATACCAAGACTGCCTTCAGAACCTGTATGTTGAGAAAATTTTGGTTCATCTCTCTCTTCAACAGAGATTGCTCCCTGGTGTACCTGAGACTGATTATCACTTTCTGATTCACTTGAAGTTTCATGATGAGGTTGATCTGTTTGAGTTTCTAACTTCTGATCAGCTTCAACATGAGGAAGATCTGTAGGAGTCTCAACCTTATGCTTAGTTTCAAAATGAGGAACATCAGCATGAATTTCAACCTTCTCCTCCTTGGTTTCAACACTAGGAAGATCTGACTCCCCTTTAACCTTCAGTGCAGCCTCCTCTATAAAATGGCTTAATTTATTAGCCTCTTCACTCATGGGTGACAACACTTCCTCTCCCTTTACATCTTTATGATCGATGCCATCCCCACCCGAGTTAACATAACTCTGCTTCTTTTTATCAATTAATTCAATAATTGGGTCTAACCAACCTGCATAATAACATGTCCCAACAACAAGAACTGCACCTAAGCTTTTCACTAAAAGCGATCTTGTCCTCTCTGATTTATCATTTGGACCACCGTTTGGGGATGCATTTTTCTGGAAAGAGGTTGAGAATTCCTTCCTCGAATAAAGGAATGGGGGCACATGCTGAAAGTACACCACAGACCAGAACCCAGTAACAGAACTAGACATTAGCTTCAACAACAATCATCTACCAAAAATCAAGAAGCTAGCGAAGAATAAAAGTATATACTCCCAAAACAACACTAACCCAACAATGAAAAAGGAGAATTATAGGTTCAAACACGGAAAAGTGCAAAAAAAAGATCAACATTCAAGACTGGTGTCGTAGTCATGAGCTTAATAAGTTGAATTCATATGATATCAATATAAAATAACAAAAGAAATTTTCGGTTCGACATACTATCCATTCTCAAGCATTTACCTGAATTGAGAATGAAATTACTTTCAAATCTAAAATCAAGATCACCAAATATAATTGCAAAATTACCAAATGAACATGCCTGAGTAGTAATCTTCCTCGGAATCCTCGTTATAGATTGACGACGACTCGATATCTCCAAAAGGGACCTACCAGCAAACGCAACCAAAAAAAATAAATTCAAGTTCGATAGTCAAATTAAAGCTTTCCACACATTAAACAATAAAAGGAAAAACAAGATTCATAACAGAGCAGAATTTGTTCAAGTAAACCCATACCTTCGAAACATTGTTTTGAGACTAGTATTCGATTGCAGTGTAAGTGCTTGATAAAATGACTGGGGAAAAATTAAAAAAAAGTTTTTGAGTTTGGGGGGTCTAAGGGAGTTGGGGTTCGGGAGGTTTAGGTCATGTTAGCATTGGCTATGAAAGGAAGAAGTCGTTTTGGATTGGATTGATGGTGAAATTATCGCCTTCTTCAGGTATATCAATGTCTCCACGAGAAAGGGCAACACTACTACTCTGTGCCTCTGCGAGGAGTTTTCTGGGAGATTTCTCGCTATATGTGTGTAATGGTGGGTAAATTATAGATCAGTCCTTATAGTTATCAAACTAAATTAGATAATACCTTGAGCGAGAAAACTAATTGGATAATCCCTGTGTTTTTGTATATGTAAGATCCACCATTTCATTTGCATTAATGAAGGCCTCTTTGTCTTCCAATTTAGTTGTTTTTCAAAAAATAAAAGACTTATTTTTTTATATTTATATTGTGTTTTAAAAGTGTTTTTTTTTTAAATAATTTTTATATTTAGTTTAAATTAAAAGCTTTTGTTTTTTTAAATCATTTTCATATGCAGATATCAACAATAATTTAAAAATATATATATATTTTCAAAAACAATCTTAACCATATTTTCAAATTGGTAGGTTTTGTTGTTAAACTTCCATGTTCATCATTTTTATTCAAAAATCCCTTTGGTGTTTTTTTTAATTATATGAATCTTAAGATAAATTAGACATTCTTCTTTATATTAGTTATAGATTTAAAATTCTTTATAGAAAACAATTCTTAATTAAAACTTACTTGACTAATAAAATTCATTTAGTATTAAGATCCTAATAAATTGATAATTAAATTAAAATCCTAGGTTAAATAAGAAAAAAAATTCAAACACAATAGAGTAAATAAAAATAATCATACAAAGTAACTTTGAAGACATTCTTGGTCTCTTGTCATAATAAAATCTTAATCTAATAAAAAATAAAGTCTTCAAAAATATATATCAAATTTTTAATTTAATCCAATGATCTTATCAAAAGTAATGCTGAATTTATTAAATTGGATATTAGACTTCTCTTAAACTTTTCAAAATCTAAAAATCTTAACCATTAATAAAATAACACAATAAATATTATTATGCCAAAAATATTTAAAAACATTTTTCACGTTAATTGTGTTTAATTAGACATAATTTTATTATTTGCATAATAAAAAAATATTTAAATTTTAAATAATAATAATTAAATAGACCAATAAAATTTAATGATGGGTAAAGTGATGAATGAATCAATAAGACATGTTGGGTGACATTTAATGTCTCATTTTACGCTGACATGTTTTTTGTGTTGATTTTTCATGTTCAAAGTTTCCATTTATTCACGTAAAACTTATTTTTATCTTAATATATTTTTTTATTTTTTGAAAGAAAATAAAATTAATAAAAAAATTAAAAACTAGCCATTATAAATAAATAAAAGACTGACATAAAATATGTTGTTGCTACTGTTGTTGTTGTTATTATTATTAATATTAATCACTCTATCTTCTTCTGTTTTCTAAAATAAGAACCAACATAAACATTGAGGCCTTCATTATTGCAAATATTTTAGCTTTTTTAAATAATAATATTTTTTTAATTATTTAAATATGATTAGGTTTCGAAGAGTTTAGCATGATTCACTTGTGATTAATAAATAATTTTTATATATATACACTATATAGATTAAATTTATTTTTAAAATAAAAATATATTTTTTTATAATATTTTTAATATGTGCACCTCTGTCTAATACTTGTTTTTCTTATATTTTATTCAATAAAGTTTTTGTAAGTGCCGATTTCTATACAAATTGATTTTAATAGAAGTTGATATTTGTTATCTTATTTTTTTTCACTAGACATTTTATTTAAAAAAAAAAACATTGTTTTATATATTTTTTTAACTTTTTTTTCTATATCGTATTATTGTGACCAAGAGTACATAAACATGTAATTTGAATATGTCTCATGTTTAGGTCATGTGTTTAATGTTTTATCTCTACTTTGCACATGACAATATTTTTAAAAAAAATATTTATTGTTGATGCCGTTGTTTTATTTTTTAATCATATTATTAAGTTAATTAAAATTTAATTATATTAATAAATTTTTCTTACCTTCTAAAAAATAATATCTCTTTAACTTTTTTTTAGTTGGAAAATTATAATCCAGCCGCAGCTTCGCGTGTGCCACTAATTTAGTCAATACTACAAAGAATAACAGACAAGAGTGACTACTTCATAATTGCATTCACAATCAAGGGACTAGATAAAATAAATATCTCTTCGGAAAACCCATACTCTCACCCGAACCGACCCACCCGAATGAATGACTCGAGACCAGCGTCACCTAGCCGCCATAACACTGGTTTGAGTTCCGATATAAAGCAGTCATAATCAGAACAACTCAATTTTCACGTTCCCTTCTTCTGAAGATATCATGGGTCACAGCAAACCCAGTAGGCGATTCAAAACCCACAACTCACATCGTGGTCAATCTAGCAGGACCAATCACCTTGACAGGGAAGATGAGTCTCTCCCACATGATCAAGGTATCGAATCACTGTGCTGCTTCTTTTCCGTCACTTTTTTTTTGGGTACCAAGTGTGTGATATATTGTTGCTGCTGCCGTGTTTTCAATTTTTCTTGGGCTAACAAGTTTTTTCTTATTTGCAGATCCTGAAGAGGACACAACGGGTCCTAAGATTCAACTTGCAATGTGGGTATGCTTCCTTGTTTGTCCAAAACTGTTCTCTGTGTTGATGTCTTATCAGTGTCTCTCTCTACGTCACTAGCATTGTTCAAGCATGTATTTATACTTTACTTCTTGATAGATAGATAGATAGTCTTATTGCAGTTGAGAATGAATGAAATTAACGTGTAACCTTGTTTTTAGCATGCTATGGTTAGGTTCTTATGTTCGAGTTAAATTTGTGGCCCCGAATGTAATTGGTTTGTTGTTGTTGTTCAGGATTTTGGGCAGTGTGATGCAAAAAAGTGCACAGGGCGCAAGCTTGCAAGATTTGATTTGTTGAAAGAAAGTATCTGCTGCACTGGTTTCGTCTTTCTTTCTGTGTTTCAGGGACCATGTCTTGGCTATGCGTGTCTGTAAATTGCCCTGTGTTTACCGAACTATATATATATATATAGTTTGTAATTCATGAAAGAATTTGATTCCAGACGCTGGAATAAGAAATCATTAGTCAGATACATATTGACAAGAAGTTGAGATGATAGATTGATAGAAACAACTAATAAGGAAGTGATGGCAATTCTTTGTGTGCAATCTTTTTTCTATATATTGCTGAGGGAAGGTTGTTTCTGAAATAAGACTACTATACAAACTCATTTCCCTGCTTCAAGGGTGTTGTCTAACAAGATGGTTTGGTAAACACTGGATAGCACAAAGTGCAGTCAACTGGTTTATGCTTATTTGAGTTTTTATGCATAAAAAAATTCAGTCTTGGAACATACACTACAAATTCCACTGACTGGATTTGAATGATTTTTGCAGGAGTTGCGCGTCAGTAGTGGTTTTGGTGGCATTGTGTTGAGGTAACAAATATAATCTTTCTACCGTGGATGCTGTATTTGGAAATGAATGGCATTTTTACATGTGTCAATCACCCAATTACCTGTCTCATAATGCATTTCCTGGACTTTTGGATAGCACCTATAGCATTTTGCTAGGCATGCTCAGAAGATTGAATTAAATAAATAATTGGAAGCTTCTTTACATGACAGTTTTGGGAAGGGGATGGAGATGTTGGTGGGGTTGGAAGAGTTTGAAATAATTGATTTTCGCTGCATATACAGATGGGCTATAATTATGTAAAGAAGCAAATTGCGTGCACACTATTTTTTCTGGACATGCAAACCAACTTCCCATCCCCGCCCCAAGTAAAAAAAAAAATAGTATTAAAAAAAACAAGTGCAAAACAAACTGTGGGAGCACCAACCTGGGCTTTTTAATTTGAGAATTATCTCTACGCTTATGTAGAACCTAGGTGTGTGGTTCTGTATTCATCTTATTATCCTTGTTTTCTCTTTTGGCAGTCCTGTTGGGAGTCACTGTGTCTCCAGAGAAGATTATGACATAATTAAAAGGAAAGGACTGGCTGTCGTGGATTGCTCATGGGCACGTTTGGAAGATGTACCATTTGTCAAGCTGCGATGTGCTTCTCCTCGCTTATGTATGAACATTCATTCCTTTGAAATCATGTCAGTTGGAAGAACCAGATCTACATGGGAATTATTATCAGTTGTATCAAATGTGGTCATGGATCATTTCATTGTTTATTTATTCAATTCTTGACAACAGTGCATCAATGGGCCTGTCTGTAATTTATCTTGAATACATTATTTGTTCCTAACCAGTTTATATCTTTTGCTAGGATTTTCTCTATGAAATTGAAAATTGTTTTAAATTGCAGTACCATGGCTAGTAGCAGCAAATCCAGTGAATTATGGTCGACCTTGTCAGCTATCTTGTGTAGAGGCTTTATCTGCCGCATTAATAATATGGTACAAGTTTCCCCTGAAGCTCTACATGGAATTTATTCCTATGCTACTATTTCTCTTAAGTTCTTTTTGGTTCTGATGTTCAAGCATTACTCTTAAAATCTATTTCAACTAAGTTTATTGATTGGGTGTTGCTTGTTTATGAATGTTTTCAACTGTTAAGACCCCTGTGAATGCAATAGACATTCTATATGGGCTTCTGCTTAATAGTTGTTTTTATATTTGCAAGATCAGGCTTTCAACTTACAATATCTCAACCATTATTTGAGATTAGAATTGTTTGATGCTCAAATCTGGGCCATTTGTCATCCATAATGCAAGTTACTCTTTTAATTTTGTCTAAACCTAATGTACATATGAACATGTGATTGGTCTAAACTATGCCTTCTGTGCATATGACTGTCAGCCTCACAGTGTATTCATTGGTGAAGCCTCCACTTTATCTATGATAATTACCCACTAATTTCTCATTTGGATGGATTTTTAGTGCATTTCATCCAAGATAAAATTTTCTAATAAATCTGCTCAGACAGCCATAAAATCTCAAGGCAATCATTAAAACCGAAGGTAGGTATGATGTGATGCCAGAAACAGAGGTACTGGTAATTAGCTGGTGATAACACTGGCGATGATGGAACATATAATTGTTGTGTTGGTGGTATGGAAAAGGTTTTGTTGGATTGCTTGTGGTTGCAGAGGTGCTGAAAGGAGTCATCTTAGTGGTATATTGAGCATCTGATTGGGACTCTGGGTGACAAATGTTTGTATGTTTAAATTACTCCAGGGCTTAATCCAAATCTAACATAATATGGTTTTCAATGTTGGTGGAAGATTCCTAAGTTTCTATCTGACCTCAACTTTTATAATATGGATTTATCTGTCAAGTTTGCGTGGTAATAGTTGCATATGCATCTTTTAAAGCTATTTCTCCAAGTTTTCATGTTGCTCTTTTATGCTCTAACAGTGGGGAAGAGGAAACTGCGAATCTGTTGCTGGGCAAGTTCAAGTGGGGTCATGCTTTCTTGTCACTCAACAGGTACATTCTATGACTACTGCTCTTCTTACACGGACAAAATAAATAAATGTATGTAAGAATACCGTAGTCAATAAAACATGAACGTTTTATGGAATGTATTTTTTGCTGCAGTATGCTTTAACTTCCTGCCCGGCATACGGCCACTATTAAGAATTGCTGGGATGAAAAAAGATTGTGTTTAAACTGCAATATGCATTACATTGACAAAGATTACTTGGAGCCATTATGGTGATTAATGTGGTTTTCAGTTCCAACTCCTTGAAGTACTATTTAATCTTTTATCTGTGCTTTGAGAAACTTGGAAAAAGAATTCTTGCAATGTTTCTCTTAAATCTACTTCTGTGGAAAAGTTAGGATAGGTGTGCCCTTGCTCTCTTTGAGATCTGTGTATTTCGTGCTATCCTTTTGTGTTAAGAGTCTCAAGTCTTGGCTACCATGGATTATGTGGTGATTCTGTATCTAAATTTTGTTAGAGAAAAAAGGGTTTTTGTCTGGATGTCATATTGAATATTATAGTTGCTACCATAAGCCTTCTCTTTTAGAGTTGCAACCGTTACATACTTGAACTTGTTGAAGATAACCCTACAAATGGTGTGGCATGTACTCATTTTTGCTTATATATAAATAAGACTCAATAGCTGCATTTTCAGTGAAATGTTTGTACTGAAGTTCTGTTTAACTGGCTATGATCTACTGATATTCATACTTCACATGTTTCAACTTCCATGGTGCAGGGAGCTTCTAAAATCATACTCTGAATGTGGAAACAGTGCTGAAATCATTTCTGTCCAAAATGCTTGGCTAACCCAAAACACGGCTCCAAAGGCCGTGTCAAACACTGAAGGTAATTTATGTGTGCTGTCAAGAAAATATCTAATTTCTATGATTTTTGTTTATGAATCAAACACATTTCTAATGAATAATTTTATTGTGATATGTAAAAGCACTGTGGTTTTCATATATGATGTATATATCCTGTCAAATTGGGATAATGAATCTACAGTTATCGACATTGCGAGCCTTAGCAGTACAACAGAAATTCAGCTTAATTTACTAATATTAATTTATTCTTGCCATGCCAATAGAAGTTCTGTGTAACATTTTCCTACTTTGCCTGACCTGTACCTTTGAAGTACATCACTCAGTAGAGGCTGGGCTGTAACACTGACCTCTGATTACATTGCTGAAGCACCTGAATGCCAAAAACCAATCCTGGATCCCTCCGCAATTGGCTCTTCCATTACTGTCTTGCTTCAATGCCATCGCCATTGAAACATATGATCAAATTTCTCTGTTGTTCAATTCATCTGTGAACATCTCTTGTTCTTTGATTCTAACCATCTACTCATTGTTGGCACCAGTGCACCATGTAACATTAATTCTAGTGAAGTACCTTCCTGCTGGAACTCCCTTCTTAAAGTAGGCAAGGTGTGATTGCAAGTAGTGCTAGCCTGACGCGTTCTTCCTAAAATTCTCTTAAATCTAGAATGCAGTGATTAAATGTGATGCATGCGTTCCTTTTTGTCCATGAATCCCTCTGTATATTCCCCGTGGGACCCAGCTCATGCTATTTTTCTTTTATCTGGATGCCAATGCGTGGCTGTTTCCATCAGATTCTTAAAATGAATCCTGATACTTGGAATCTCATTGCAGAAAATAGTTTTATTTATTTATTTTGAGGTTATTAATCATAGCATTCAGAATTAACATCTGACCCAATGCTGTCTGGTTTATGCTGCTACAGGAGCTGATTCAAGTGAAAACAAAGGCTCTTCTGATGATTCCGAAGATGGGCTTCCGCCACTTGAAAGGAATATGAATCATTTGAATTTTCAGGAAAGTGAGGACGAAAGCGAGTAAGATAGAACCATGCCTGCGAGTTAGCGAGACAACGATAGGAACTTGTAACGTGGTGGCGACAATACGAAGTGGCTTAACTGCACGTGGAGGTCTTAGAATCGAGGTTTCGAGATGGTCTAATGTTCGGTCGGTGGTATCCGCTTTGTTGTTAGAAAATTGTAGATCATACGTGATTACCCATCACATCTAAAATATATGGTTTTTGTGATGTGATTTCTCTCTCTATGCTTTTTAACTTTTTTTAAAAAAAAAAATCATTTTTTCTCTAGGCTAATTGTATGAAATTATCCTTGAAATTATGATAGAATTTTAAATTTAAAAGATACTAGACTGAAATGTATCTAACTTGATTAACACATAAATAGAGAATATATAAGCATTTTTGTAAATTTGATGGAAACAATCCCTCTCTTTTGTGTGGCCAACAGTTTAAGAGGGGGAAATGAGGAGGTTTTCTTCATTTTCTCATATCTTTCCTTTTTTTATATATAAAAAACAACAAGACTAAGACTAAGGTCTTATTTGGCATGACATTTTAAAAATATTTTTGAAAAAAATAAAATAAAAATTATTGATATTTTAGATTATTTTGATGTGCTAATATTAAAAATAATTTTAAAAAATAAAAATATATATTAATTAAATATTGTTTTGAATGAAAAGCAGTTGAAAAAGTAATTTCAACCACATTTCTAAACAAATTTTAATTTTAAGAGGGACTTGGGAAAAGTTTGGCAATGATTGAATATCTATGTGATTTTTAAAGAGAGGAATAGTTTGAAACTTATGGTTAAAGTGAGAAATAAATATTTAAAAAAAAAATGCAATTCCTAAAGGATATGTTGCAAGTAACATAACAAACTTGGTTGATGTAAAGTATTTTTCTTTCCTTAATTTGATTATTATGTTGTGATTTGTTTATGAGCGTTGAAAATCCTTAATTTTATACAGGTTAGGGTTTATATTGGAATAATGTAGGAAGTGATAATATATGTATTGATGGATTAGTTTTGGTTTGAATGATGTAAGCTTAATGCATGGACAAGCCTGTCTAGATGAAAGCTTAATGCATGGACTTGTTTATGCTTGAGTTTTGTAAGAGGCCCATCCAAAACAAAGCCTATTTTTCTAAGCCCATCTTTGAGTAGGATAATGAAATTCCAAATTTTCCTTTTGGGTAGAATAATAGAATGATAATGCCTTCAGACGAAATAATATAATTCCTTGGATAAATCACTTTCAAATGAAAATATGCTTCTTTTTTTTTTTTTTTTTTTTTGGGGGGGGGGGGGATTATTTAAGTGTAGTGGTGAGAGACCACCACGAGTGATAGTTAAATGTTGAAAACGTATGAGATTGTGATTGTATTGCATAAATTAAATAACTAAATATATTATTGGAATGGAATATTTTTTGTATTATGATAAGCATGGTTAGTAACTAACAAAGATATAAGCATGTAAATTCGCATATGCAGATGGAAAGACGAGACAAGTTAACCTACAAAACCTGCAATCCAAGTCATGAGATCGTGATTAAACAATCAAAATAAATTAGAAAAATCAATTCCAATAAATCAAATATCAAAGAAAAAAAAGAAAACCAAATATCCAATTTAAAAAAAGACCCAATTGTTTTTCAAATAAACCTATGTAAAAAGACCAAACCTGCGACCCGGACATGAAAATAGAATTACCTCATAGAAAAAACCACAAAGGCTAGTTCCTCGCCAACCCATTGTCAAAGTATAAAGTTAATTTTCTTACAAAATAAAACCCTCGAGTTAACATGGTTTAACTCTCAAATTTATTATGAGATTGAGATATGTATTTTTTTAAATAAAAAAGTTAAATGATAATTTTTTATACCACCCTATTTGAAAAACTTTTGTTGATGAATGCTTTCTTTTTAAATAAACTTTTTTAATTTTATTTAAATGAAGTAAAAAATAAAATAAAAACCTTGTTCATGATGTGTGCTTTCTGTAATCTGTCTTTTTTAGTGTTTTGGAAATTGTTATCAAATTTCATGTGGCCATATAGTTAATTTCGTACTATTGCTCTTCCATCTATTAGACAACACACCTTCCTGAATCTTGATCTCATGCCGGATGAACATCGAGGTAAAGCGCCGATGTCTGCACGGCAGTGTCGAATTTATGATTCCCAGTCCGGGTACTCGTCTGGCTCATAATTCCGGTGGTGTGCTGATGCTGTATTATGGATTTTTTTCCACTAGTTTACGACTCATGGAATCATTTTTTTATTTATTAATATGACTGTTTAAATCAATTTACGTGTATTTTGATTACTTTTATTGGTCTAAAATTAATGACTATACAAGTTTCCAGTGACCATTATATTAGTAACTACAAATCTCAAACCTAAAACTACAAGGAGCTAGAATCCTTTATTCTCAAGCTCTTACTACTAAGTATCTGTTTGGGAGTAATTGAGGTTATTTTTGAAAGTTTTTTTATTTAAAAATATATTAAAATGATTTTTTTAAAATATTTTTGACATCAATACATCAAAATAATCTAATAATACCAAATTTTTTTAATGTAAAATATTTTTTTTTCTAAAAACATTCTTGAAACTTCACAAACAGCCCCGTAGAAATAGCATCCAGATAGTTAATGGGATGGCATCGTTTTTTAGATTTATTTTTAATACATATTTTTTTTTTAAAAAAAAACGATGTTATATACGTGGTCGTGACAATATTCACAAATTTATTCATTATGATATATCACAGCCATATCATTTGCGGTGTAGATTTGCAGTTGACAATAGTTAGGCGAGTATTTACTTTTAGTTTGAATATAATTTTTAAATACCTTTTATTTTTTTAAAATAAAAAATTCATATATTTTTTTAAATGTTTTAGATGATTTTAATGGATTTATATAAAAAATATTATTTTAATTAAAAAATATTTTATATCACTATATTAAATTCAAATAGTGGACTGATTATGTAGAGACGTTAAATTTAACTTATTTTTTCAAAATATTTGTAATTTCAGAATTTATTGATCAAAATATTTATCTCAACTCAATTGTATTTATTAATAATTTATTAATTCATGTTTTAGTGTTAAAAAATAAACTCATTAAACGATAGGTTGCCAAACTTTATTCAAATTTACTTCGTTTATAATATAAAACATTTTAATTATTCAAATAAGGAACCCTTGTAATGAGGCACCAACGGATAAGGTAACTGCCGTGGACAAACCACAGGTCCACACACACACACGCACACGCACACGCACACACTCTTCCGTAACTTGATCATTAACCTCGCACGTGAGACAAAGCAGAATCACACGCTTGTAAGGGGCAAATCCGGTATATGACAACAAAATGTGCACTGCAATTTTTTAAGGACCAAACAACCCCCAAACACATTCATCCACTTTTTATGTGAATTCGGTGAATTCGATAAACGAAAACCCTAAATTACCTCCCCTCCCACAAAAGGAAAAGAAAAAAAGAAAAAGAAAGCTCTACTTTTTCTCTGCTTTTCATTTCAGATTTTTTGTACATTTGTCTCTCTCTTTTTTCATGTTTTAGTTGTTTTTTGCCTTTTGTTTTGGTCTTTCTGTTTCAGGAAAACATTCTGAATCGCTGATAATTGCCGGTTTTTCTGTAATCTCTAATGATGGGTTTTGTATTGTGAAATCTAGGGTTTTATATATCCGTTTCTATTGCGAGTGCAAACAATAATTTATTTGGGTAAGTCCCCTTTCTTTTTTTCCTCATTTTTTTTGTGTTTGGTTCATATAATTTTGAATTCATTTATTTTTATTTATTTAGAATTTGATACATTATGAAATATGTAATTTCTTTTTGGCTGTCGTAGTGATAATATTTTGTCTGTTGTGGGATTTGTTTGGAAGACGGTTTGTGGATGATTCGGTCTCTGAAGTAATGTTTTTCTTGTTTTGTTTATTTTGAATTTTACGATGTGGATTCTTGTGGTTGGATTAGGTTTTGGGATAACTATTGATTATGTGAATTCGGTAATTTTTTAGCGTCTGGCTTGTTACCACATGATGTTGAAACGTGATAACTTTACTGATATGATGGTTTTCTTATTTCACTAAATTGTCGTGAAGCTGTGAGATTTTGTTTAGGTAGCTGAAATAGTGTTGGATTTTTTATTTTTTTATTTACAGGATTTTGAGGGTGATTCTAGCTGGAAAGCATGTCTTCACCATACCCAGTTCGTGGGAATAAACTGGACTTAGTCCAGTTGAAGGTTACTGAGTTAAAAGAAGAGCTTAGAAGGAGGAGATTGAAAACCAGCGGTTTGAAGGATGAGTTGGTTAGACGGTTGGAAGAAGCAATTCGTATTGAGAGGGAAGACGAAGAACTTCGCAAGGAGTTGGCAAATGTTGCAGAGGTTGTGGAGGATGTGGATAATGGTGTTGATTTGGAGAACCTGCATGTGGCTGGGGTGAAAAATGCAGAGGCAGCATCGGTTGCTACTGAGACAGTTGAAGTTGTAGTGGATGCTGCTGGTAACAGAGATGAGAAGTTGGATGATGTTATGGTTCAGGTTGACATTGATGAGAGTGTGAAAGCCATGAGTCCAAGAGAACTTCAAGAGGAGGTCAAAATGGGTGGTGTTAATTCTTCTAGGGTAGAAGAAGAGGAGCTCACTGTTCATGCAACTACTGTGGAGACCAGCATTTCTGTTATTGAGAGTGTGGTATCTGAAGTAGCATTGAGTGCGCAAGATGTGCAAAATTCTGGAACACAGGAGGCAAATGAGAACTCAAGTATCCAGCTGGAGAATGAAGATTCAAAGCCCCAGCTGGAGAATGAGAGTTCAAAGCCTCCAGAAGAGAATGTCGAGCTTGAGTTTTCTGCTCCGGACAACCAGGTATCTGAGGTCAACCCTAATTTAGGGTTTCAAGTAAAATCTGATTCTATTTCTACTGATTCTGTATCAATTAATGAAAAGATTGAACTAAAGGATATTATAATTGCTGATGATGTCAAACTAGTACTAGATGATGTTAAGCTAGAGATGGTGGAACCATCATCCAGTAATGTTGTTCCAGTAGGTGGCGAATCACATCCTATGGATATTGAAGAGCCACAAGAAAAGAGTCCCTCTGTTGAAAAGAAAGATGACAGCAATGGTACAAATGCAGATCTGAGCAAGAAAAATGACAGTTTTGATTTGGGGTACTCGGAGAAGTTGAATTTAGACAGGAGTTCTGGTGATGACTCCATGGAGGAAGATATTCTAGTGAGTAAGCAAATTGATTCAAAGTATAATACTGATGAAGTGGGTGATAAGAGTAAAATAAAAAATGAAGTGCCCAGTGTGAAGGAGGAAAATCTAGTTAATGTTACTGGGAAGGATTTATCTACTGATCAAAAGGAGATCCATGTTGAGAATAAGATTTGTCCAGTTGCACCCATGGAAAAAAGAAAGCTTGATGGTAAGATTTGCTCTTTATCACATTGATGGCTACCATATGTTCTGGAACTCACTAATGCTGTTTTACGTGGTTTTGCCATGTCAGTTTTGTAAGTATGATGTATTTGTGCCTTTCAATAGCAGTTTATGTTCGGTAATGATGGTTATTTTATTGCATATGGGCTGCATCCATATATTAGTATTCTTACCAGTAGTTTCTTTAAAAGAACATTTTAGTTTGATAAATATTTTTGAGGGTAATCTGATTGTGGAAGTAGTAATTGACTGAGATCTTAAGCTTTCATTGTTATATAATATTGCGTATGATAATGGAGGAGATGATTTTAAATTCTCTGTAGTTGGTGAAAAGGATTAGTCTCACTGTGTCCTAGTATCATCTATGTGGAAAAAATGAATTATGTGGTTCTTTGAGATCATTGGACTTTTCCCAAGACATGTGAAGCAGCAATTATTGGTATTTGCTCCTAAGACCCTCCTAAATGTCATTGTGAATTCATGTCTTAGATTTTCATGACTATCTTTGCTATTACAGCTGAAAGCCACACAAATTCTCATTTTACATAATTATTGTGTTAAGCTAAGTAACTCTTATTCTTCTTCTTTATTTGGTCCAATATTTTTTATTTGATCTCTCTATCATTATAGATCTTAAAAAATTCTTAGTCCTGCATCTAATGTTTCTTTCACTAAAAAAAACAATACGGATAAAGGAAATTGTGAATGTATAAAGAAATAGCCGCTGTCTCTCTAGTTTTCTCCATCAGACCTGCAACTCTGTAGGAAATGCTGTACAAGACCTTTGAAGCATTGAAATCTAATTTATCTAATTTTTCTTTGAACCCAGCCCCCAGGCCTGGAAAAGTTACCTTGGATAAGTGTAGGATTTGTAGGTTCTAGTTTATACTCTCAATTTAGTACAGCTTAAGCACTGCGGAAAAACTGAATCCAAGTTTGGATGCTCTTCTAGGTCTTCTTTTAGCCAAAGCACATTGGCTTTCTAAATATCTGTGAATTGAATATGGTGTGGGCATGTCTTAGTTTTTGGATTTCATATCTGCATGCAATGTATTTTGTGAGCTTCTGGTTATGAAACTAATATACACCTAAAGATTGTGTTGATCAAATATGTCATAGCTAAAGATAATGAGTTGTATATCTCAATTGAAGGTTATTGGATATGATGGTATTTCATAGTCATCTAAATAGCGACTACCCCAAAAATTTTCTGTTGGCTTTATGTTCAGCTGTTGCTAGTTTTGAAGTTTAAGTTATGTAGGAATCAATCTAATCATTTATGTTTATTACGTTGCCCTGACTGCTTGTTCTTTTATTTTACTTTCTGCAAGTAATTTATGCTTTTTAGCGGATCTTATTTTGGAAAATAAGCTCAGGAATCTGGTTCTGAATGATTACTGTCTCATGAGCTGCTGTGCTTGCAAATTTGTTGTAGACCTGTTTTCCATTTCTGTTGTTAAGTTAATCAATTCACTCAATTTATTCTGTGTTGTTTACAGATCAAGAAGCTGTTGGAAACACAGAACCTTTAAAGCGACAACGAAAATGGAATTCTGAGAGCATCAAGGTTCCTGAACAGCGAAGCTCTAATCTTACACCTACCTCCACACCAAAGGATGGGTTTCAACCGACTCCTTTGCGACGCAACTTTTCTCGATCCGACTCCTCTGTTAGTGAGGAGGCACCCAAGGAACGCGTAGGTGAGTTAATTTTCTTTTAGTTGGAATATAAGTGTCCCCAGGAGCAATTTGTTTATCTGACACATTTTTGTTCTATCATTATTATTTGGCAGTTCCACCATCACAAAAACCTCCGACCAATTCTCTCAGAATTGATCGTTTTCTGCGTCCTTTCACTCTGAAAGCTGTCCAAGAACTCCTGGGCAAAACTGGGAGTGTCACCAGTTTTTGGATGGATCATATCAAAACCCATTGCTATGTTACGGTAAGACACCTATCTGTCTCCTGGACACGTTCAAATGTGGAAACTCTTTCTCAGGGATGAGTGCATGCATGTATTATTGCCTGTATTTTTTTAGTAGGTCTCTGCACTGCTTGAACTTGTGCGTCATTGAAATGCTATGTTTTTTGCAGTATTCGACTGTGGAAGAAGCTGTGGAGACACGAAATACTGTTTATAACCTACAATGGCCACCAAATGGTGGACGTCTTTTAGTGGCCGAGTTTGTTGATCCTCAGGAAGTTAAAATCCGGGTGGATGCTCCTCCTCAGTCTCCAGCTGCACTTGTCTCTCCTAGTGCGGTTGCACCAGCACCTGCCCCACCCATGTTGCAGCCACAGCCCTCTCCCCGTCAACAGGTTTCTAGGCAGCAGCTTCCACTTCCAGCTTCCCTTCCACCTCCACCTCCACCACTGCTGTCCAACCCGCCCCATGCCAGGGAACGGGTTGATCTTCCACCACCCCCTCCACTTCCTGAGAAACATGATCCTCCAATTGTCACCCTGGATGACCTCTTTCGGAAAACCAAAACAACTCCTCGGATCTACTATTTACCGTTATCAGAAGAGCAAGTTGCAGCAAAACTTGCAGGACGTGGCAAAAACACCAAGCAGTAGGGCCTGGGCTATTATTTACCTCCGTGGCTGCTCTTAGGATTATGTTAGATAATGGTAAGATAGTATCACATAGTTGCATCTTTGCAGGTCTGCAGGTGTTGCTAGTAGGAAGGAATTGTTCCGGCCAAGCAGAGGAATGTGGTTCGTTGCTGGATTTGGTTTTTCAGAAGACTGCATGGTGTTGAAGCTAAAGTTTTTTTTAGCGTTAGAAACTTTTGAATTGAGAACTCTCTATATGAGTGGATCGCTCAGCATGTGGACATATCTTGTTTTCCTGTTGAACAAGAATTTCAACTTTCCCAATCTTAAACAGTTGGTTCTAAATTCCTTGCGTCGATGCTTTCTATCTGCCCATTATCTAGGTTTCTGAAGCTGGTGTATAAATATATACCTGCATATCCTTTCCATGATTTGAAAAATATAATGCAACGCCGTGCAAGTTGCTTAGGAGAGGTTGGTTCATTGTTATTAAACCTGGCTCGGGGGCCGTCCTGGCATAATGACTGTTACTGGTGGAGATGGTTGACCTGGGTCAACCTCGGTCCACCCAGAAAAAAAAACAGCTTATAACAGTGCTTCCAAAGATCAATGGATTCAGATTAATCCAGATAAACCTTTCTTGTGTTAGAGAAAGAGATGCAGAGCATGGAATGGGTACATAACATTAACAATGAGGGAAGAGCATGATGGGATTGGTCTAGCTATGGTCAGCTTGAGCATTGTCTGAATTGATAGAATAATAATTTAAATATGTAGTGTGAAATCAATTATAATATATTAAAAAATCACAATGACAAATTTATAATATATTTTTTAAAATATTGATTCAATTGATATAATAATAATAATAATAATAATAATAATAATTTAAACATGTAATGTGAAATCAATTATAGCACATAAAAGGTTAACTGGATATAAAATTACAACAAGAGGGGATAGATTTTTTGAAGAATTATTATGCTAGAAAGTCGTTTTTTAGTAATTACTTTATTTTAGAATTAGAGCAAAACATATTTCTATATTTTAAACCAAAAGTATGTTTTATCATTTTTAACACTAAAATTATGAAACTCCATCCAACTCCACATGTTAACTCAGGGTCCAATTGATTCAAGATATAACAAAGATTAGATTTTAAATAAAATTAGATTTCAAATTAAATTAGATGAGAGGTAACAAGTAAAACTAAAAAACTTAATCATGAACCTGAATTAACTTATATTATTTATAATATAAATCTTAAATATTGAAAATATAACAAGAATTTTTTCCATGTTTTTTTAGTTTTAATACTAGCACATTAAAATTATAAAAATATATTAATTTAAATAAATATATATATTTAAAACATATAAAAACGTAAAAGGAAACAAACTTTCTCTAAAATGGCCCTAACCTCAGCCCCGATATTTTCATGTAAGTTCTCTCCTCTCTCATCTGTTAGTTGACAGTCCCCAGCAACCTTTTTACGTTTTGCAAACAAGTACCAGAAGAAACAAATCTTTGACTTCCATTTCCTTTTCTTTTTTTAAAAAAATTTTATAAACGTCGTCGTTGCATTCTCCCTTCTCAAACTTCCATTAACTTCACTCTCTCCCCTTTCCTGCCCTGCTAAAATTCTAGGGTTTAAAGATTGAGACTTTCATCAGCTTGGATAGCTGCAGCTGTGCGTTTATGATTGCAAGTTGTTGTTTTCAGTTGAATTTATAAAGGGTCTTGCTTGGATTCTAGAATTCAAGTGTTTTCTTTTAGGTTTTGGTGGAAGGTATTATTTAAGGTGATATGAATAGTGCATTTAGTGAACAGATACTTGCAGATAAGCTTGCCAAGCTCAACGGCACCCAGCAGTGTATTGAGTGTATCCTTCTTTTTCTTGTATCTTTAATTAATGAATTCCGCGTCTTCTTTTTAGTTTCTCTGTAGAGCTAACTAATCGGTAAATTTTTGTGAATGATTTTGTACTTTATGCTGTTTCTGGACAGCCCATTATTTATATTACAAAATAGGACAGCTCATTGAAAATAGAGTCTATTTTGATTTTCTAATCTATTCTAAGATCACTGCTTGATGTGTTTTGTCTCTGATTCTTTGTCATCTGGTATTTATGCTTTAATGTTCATGAAGTTAGAGGAATTGTTCTGACACGCCTGTTCCTGTTTCTTACTAATATTATTGAGTAATTGTTTTGAATGTGTTGACTTGGTAGGCATGTTGCCTTAACTTTATTGCATAGCTTTGTCTCGGTGGTGCATACATCACCGTAGCAAAGCAGAATTAGTTGTTGAGACATGGGATAAACAGTTCCACAACTCAGATATGCTCAAGAAAGTACCTCTTTTGTATCTTGCAAATGACATCCTACAGAACAGTAAGCGGAAAGGTAATGAATTCGTTGCTGAGTTTTGGAAAGCTCTTCCTGCAGCGCTAAAAAATGTTGTTGAAAAAGGTGATGATCGCGACAAGAATGTAGTCTCTAGATTGGTAAGTTTTTATTTTGTTGGGGCAGCTGATTCAAACATTATGACACATCACCTTTTTTTCTGTATAAAAATGTGCTCATAAAACTATTGGAATGCAAGGGATGCCATTGTGGATGTGGAACATAGTTAATTAATGCTCGAGGCTAAGAGTGCTTTCTTTATCTTATATTTCTCTGTCAGTTTCTTGTTGAGCAATGCCTTATTTATTGCCACCCCAGGATTTTGTCAATCCTAATTTAGCTAAATTTGTTACATGTTTAACGTAGCTGATGAATAAAAGTCCATCCTAATCCAAAATTAAATGGGTGGAAACAAAGGGTAAATGAATGTGATTGCATGTTAGTTGAGCATCGACAGATGTATAAGATGCCAATATGATGTTGTTGATGTGTTTATTGGTTTAGTATCTCTTGAGAAGTCAGAGAGGTGATTAAGTTACTGGACTTGTGTTCACGTGATCTCCAGGTAAATATATGGGAAGAAAGGACAGTATTTGGGTCACGTGCCCGGAGCCTCAGAGAGTTAATGCTTGGACAAGATGCACCTCCACCCTTGGAGTTTAGCAAAAAACGTTCACGCTCTGTGAAAAATACAAAGCGAGATTCACGATCCATTAGAACGGTTGGACCAAGAAATTTGTTCCTTTGTCTTTTTTGTTTGGTTTTATGTGCTTGTATTGTTTATATATTGTCATCCTCTTTTTTCCTGATCTTTAATCTCACTGTTATGCCTGTTCTTTGAACCAGAAATTGTCCATTGGAGGTGCTGCTGAAAAAATAGTATCAGCATTTAATTTGATGGTTAGTGAGAAGCCCAATGAAGAGGCAGAGATGAGTAATTGCAAGTCTGCAGTTCATAGTGTGAGGATTATGGAGAAAGATGTTAATATTGCCTGTAGTAATAACGGTAAGAGAAATGAACTTGAAGTTCATATAGAGACAAATTAAAGTGGTTTCTTGGGAATGTTCCCTAACTTTTCAGACATTACATGTTTCTCCTGAAATGCTTTCACAGCCTGAGTTTTGACTTTCAAAATCTGTGGGTCTCTGAAGCTCAATTCTTTTTGCTTAGATAAAGATCCAAAACGAAAAACTTTGGCCAAGGAACTAGAGGATAATGAGAATCTTTTGAAACAAAGTATTGAGAAACTTAAATCAGTTGAAGCAAGTAGAGCAGCACTTGTCTCTCAGTTAAAAGAAGTTCTACAGGAACAGGTATCTGATAGTCTCATCACCTTCACTTGCTATATTTGAATGTCAATTATCAGCCTGTGCACAATTCGCCTTTATATGGTGTGTTTGGTCTGAGAGGATCTATAGAGAATCTGTGATAAAAGTGTTTTTGGCCTCTTCTTAGAACCAAGTTGTTGTAGATTTTATAGATTTTCTCCAGCAGATGTTCAGAAGGATTGAAATGATTTTCTCTATTAGTGTTATTTTCTGGTAGAAGGGGATGTCTTGCCTTCCTTGTATTCTTCCATGGATGTTCTCCATTGTTTTTGTGAATGAATGAGATACACATGTTTTTGCAATTCTATTCATTTTAAATTTACTCATTTTTGTGTTTCAAGGAATCTGAACTGGAGGGAGTTCGAACTCAGATACAGGTATGGGTTTTGCACTTCCCGAGCCTTGAACATTTATTCTGTTTTCACTTATTGTTGCTGGGTTTTGATTGTCAAATAGACGTGTAAATGTGCATGTATGTAACTGTGCCAATCTTGATGATTTTGTTTCCTGATTGAATATCAATATAGTACATTTATGCAGTTATACATGTTCTCATTAATTGTTAGCCTTTATGAATGCCATATGCCTTTTCTGTGATCTGATTATACTTGATTGGCTGCTTACATTTATTGATAGCAGTGGCAAGGCGACCTTATAAGGTGTACCTAATTAGGAAAAACTCTTAGAAATATGTCTTGTCTTTTTTCTTAAAGTTAATGGTTTTTTAAGGTCATGTACCAAAATGACTTTGTTCTCTTATTGCTAAAAGTTATGGAAAAAATGGCCTGTCATTGGTTGAAACTGCTGTCATGGTTAGTTGGCAGTCATATATACTAGCCTATATCATAAATATTTGTTGAATATAGATGTACAAGACTTAACTTATATCATAAATACTAGCCTATAAACATGTTGAGTTGGGGTGAACATTTATTAACAACTGCTGGAGGCATTGATAATGTTTAGTTGAAAACTCGTACCTTCTGTAATCAAGTATTCTAGAGTTCGAGTGAACTGACTAATGGTGGATCCTGGATATCTTTGTACTCTGATTAATTTGGAGGAGCATATTTGTTGATATGCCACTGTATGAAATACAGAAGATTTTTGACTGTTCTCTATACCCTTGATTAAACCAACAAACCTTTGATTTGTTGCTGTTTTAAAACCAACGCCAGTCTTTACATTTTAACTCTTTGTTTTTTGGAAGCTCAATTAGTTTACCTTTCCATATACCCACAAAAAAACTATGGCTACTCATTCTTATAACACTGGCGTATTCAATGGATTTTCACAATTTTGGACGTTTAAAAGATCAGAATGCTTTTAAGCCGATTTGAAATGTGGGCCCTGCAGATGCAAGAAGTTTGATAAGTTCTGATCTATCTACCAGACGTCGCTACTCAGAAATCCTAATTCCAGTCATCTTCAGTAATCTACGCTTGTTTGTCCTCAACAGGGTAGTGGAGCACTTGTTTTATTTATTTTTATTTTTTTGTCAATTTCAGGTCGCACAGGCACAAGTGGAGGAAGCCAGCAAGATGCGAAGGCGGCTTAATGGTGAAGTATTAGAAGCATCTAATACAACTATAGTACCAGCTGATTCAAATCCGAAAGCAGGGCAAACATCTCAGAGGACGGCTGCAGCTATTGCTGCTGAGGTTGCAGAGAAGCTTGCAGCTTCCTCCTCTTCTCAAATGATCATGCACGCTGTTCTCTCTACATTTGCGGCCGAAGAAGCAAAAAATGCTCAATTAACGAAGGCCCCAACACTGTCAAATTCATTTGCATCCACAGTCAATGATTCATTGTCAAAACCCGAAAAAACTCTACCTGTTTCAGATCCAAATGTTTTTATGCTAGCTCAGCCACTTACCGCTCCAACGACACATCCGTACCAGTCAGCTTTGTTGACGCAACCTACCCCGACCACTCAATCTCAATTTCACATTCTTCCCAACTCATCCTCTCAGCATTACATGCAGCCAGGGGGAGGGATTACAACCCCTTATGCTTACGGTAACTTTTCGGTGTTGCCTCCAGGACCACCCCTGCCCCCACCCCCACCCTATAAGGTAAGTCAAACGGTGCCCTTGGCTCAACAACCATCGCAAATGCCTCAGCAGCAGGAGGCCCCAATAAACCAGAAACAACCAATGTCTTCAACTCAACAACCCCTGGGTGCTCATTTCAGACCACAACCACCTGGAATGGAGTACTATGGCCACCCATCTTATTCTTAGTGAAAAACTGTACTTTTAGGTAGCCAGATGTAATTATTTTGTTTCCAACAGAACGAGTTTCTTGAGTAATTTGAAACTTAGTTTGTGCAAATTGTTCTCGCAAAGGTTTCTGCACACAGACATGTGACAACAAGTACAAGGTAACCACAGATTCTTAATGAGAAATCAAGATTGATTAACCCTAAACACTTGTCGCTTGATATGGTGATGTACTGGCATGCTAAATAGACGGGTGAAAAATGTTAAGAACTTGAAACCGAGTAGCAAGCATTATGCACAGCTATACATTCTCGTTGAAACAGAGAAGCAAGGCAGTCCTCGGAATATCTGGAACCTCGAGTAGCCCTTCTTCCAGCTGCCAACCGTACCTGGAGTCGCAACAAACTGCCTGCTCCCCTCTTGTTCACCATCCTTTGCAAATATAGTTGTCAGAATCAAGGCCTCGAATTATAGATTAACTAGTTGGATTGATCCAGGAGATAAAATATGATAAAATAGTAATCATATATAAATATATGAACTGTCAAACTATATTGTAATTGCATCCACTGTCGATTGATAGTGAGCTACACGAAGAAAAAATACGTCAATGATTCGAATCCCAACGTGCCACTTATGCCTTTCTATATGTATTACTGATTAAATCATTAAATATAATATTAAAATCAATTTATATCTTCAATGGTGTAATGAATTTGCAGAACTTCTATATATTTAAAACTACTTGACCATCTTGAGAAGGTCACCACTCTAAGCATTAAACACTCCTACAATGATGGGTTTGGATGCAATCAGCAACTGTCTTGTCCCTGACAAAGAAACGCTCTCTCCCGTGTTGCTGCTGGTCGCTGGCTATGGCAGAATTTCCAATATTTGACTTAATGGACCCATCCAGGAACCCTAAAGGGCTGGGTTCCATCCTGCATTTAACCAGGACAATTCCTGACTATTTTCATCTCCGACCTGTACAAAAACTTAAGCAGTGACGAGGCGTTAAAAGTAATTTTATATTACTTTCTAACCCGACTCGCATGGATAATCACTTCAATTGTCTTGCATGTTAGTAATCCATGGAGCTCTGTTATTCACCAATCTTTGGATGGATCGTATCAGAACCCATTGAGATACGAAATGTTGTTTATAACCTCCAATGGCCACCAGATGGTGGAGGCCTTTTAGTGGCCGAGTTCGATGACACTCAGAAAGTGAAAATGCGTGTGGATGCTCCTCCTCAGTCTCGAGCTGCCCCAGCCACTCCTCTTGCGGCTGCACCCGCCCCGTCCACCCTGCAGCCACAGCCGGATTTATACAAGAGTTGTCGATCTTCCTCCACCCTCTCGCCTTCCCGGGAAACATATATGATCCACCAATTGTGGAAAAGTTGACAGTTAAGTCACCATTATATATTGCATGGATATGAGAGAATTCCTTGGCATGGTGATTAATCTCAATATATTTTATATAAAGCATCATCTTAACTCTATAAAGATATAATTATATCTAAGTTTCATCCTAAAATCACCTTTCACAGACACATTTTTTTTCTTACATGAACAGTATCATTGATATGGTGAATCCTGATGCTTTGGACACAATTTTTGCCATGGCTTTTTGTTTCTCCTAAGAACATAATCTGATTCCCCACACTATTTAAAAAACAATAAAAATTGTAGGGATGGGATTAGACTAAGTTTATCTTCGAGGACTAAGATAGAAATAATAATCAACACACGCGAATTGCACGTGGGCAAGCAAGCCATTTGTTAGCTAACTGAACACACAAGCCCTAGCGCTCTGTATAACTGCCGTCAAGCTTCTAGAGTTTCTTTCGGCTTCAGATTCTAAATCTCAAATAAACCCTGAGAGCTGTAAGCCTCTTTACGCTCTCATAGCATCTCAATAACTCAAATTCTTATATTTTTTACTTAAATTTCCATCAAACTCTTATTTTTTCCAGGAAAACCGGCCAAACAGCATCAAAATGGTCACAGCCAAGAAAACTGTAATCCCTTCTCTTCCATTCCTTTTAATTTCACTTATATCTGTATTTAATTGAAAATTTGATTATTGATTTTGTATTTTTTTTTGCTTTTGCTGTCAATTTTATAGAAGAAGACCCATGAGAGCATCAATAACAGGTTGGCTTTGGTGATGAAGAGTGGGAAGTACACTCTTGGTTACAAAACTGTGCTTAAATCTATAAGGAGCTCCAAAGGTTTTTTTTTCTTATTTAGTATCCCTAACTTTTAATTTCTGTATTTGAGATCTTAATTTAGATTAATTTTGTTTTGATTTTAATATGGGGTTATTTTGTGATCGATATTTATGCAGGAAAATTGATTCTATTATCAAACAATTGCCCACCTTTGAGGAAATCCGAGATTGAGTATTATGCTATGCTCGCGAAGGTTGGAGTGCATCACTATAATGGCAGTAAGTGATCGTTTCCTTTCTATGGGGTTCTATGTATCTTTTTGCGCTAACATCTATTATAGATAGAGAACGGTTTTGGTTTAGTACCAGTAGTCGTGCTGTCAATTTAATGCATTCATATTAGTGGATATCATGATTGTGTTTATAATGCTGTAATGAATTTAGCCCGGTGTTATCTGTGCTGAAACATCATGATTTATCGAGGTGATGCTCGTTTTTTTTAGTTTTTTTATTTAAATGATTTTGCAACCTCAAGTCCTTGACCGTGTCTAAGAATTCAAATTTGATTTGTACTGAACTTTCAGTCTGTGCAGTCTCATTAGTATATCATTATGTGTACCCCTTAAGAGTAAAGAATTCTTTAATAGATGCATGGAATATAAGGTGTATGATTCTTATAACTTCAATCTGAATTTGTAGACCTTTTACAAATCCATGCTGGGAAACTTGCATGGTTCTGAGACAACATAGTGACCAACACTAGTCATATTACAACTTGCTACTGTTTGCCATTAATTTCTTGGTTTTGTTGTGCCACTGTACAATAGCTAGTTCATACATTTAGCTATCTAGGTTTCACATTTTTGGGAAAAACTCCAGTATTCCATGAATATTTGGTGCAACATCCACTTAATATTAACCACATGGGCAAGTTGATGTAGTCATGCTAATTTTGACATGCTTTTCATTTTCATTTTTATATTTTGTTTTCATTCTGTTAAACCACTTGGATCATATCGATTTTAACATGATTGTTGATGTGTGTGAATTTAAGAGGATGTTGTAATGATGAGCACCCCTGGAATATTGGATTTTCCTCCCATATTTGTTGCTGGATACCTGTAGTTTGGTAATAATCAAATGATTTTGATTTTCATATCTGTAGGCTGTAGCAATGGGCAGGCTATCCTGCCATGTTTTAGCTGTAGTGATTTTGAAACTGCACTCTTGTCTTTCCCTTGCCTCCTTCATGCCCTTTTTCCTTTCTGCAGACAATGTTGATTTGGGAACTGCTTGTGGAAAGTACTTCCGTGTATCTTGCCTGAGCATTGTTGATGCAGGTAACATATTAAAAGAATAATTATGTTTTGAACTGTATGTTTTGGCATTATGTTGATGCCATTGACATTTTCCTGATTGCCACTCTTTTCTGTGTCACAGGTGATTCTGATATCATCAAGACAGTCCCTGGTGATCATTAAAAAGGCATTCTTCCATTTCTGTTATTTTACCACTGAGTTTTTTTTTGCCCCTTTCCAATTTTAGAATAGTTTGGAATCTGCAATTGTCAATCCTTCAGTTTTGGATTTTATGCCATCTGCTGTGGCAAGTTTTGATTCAGTTATTAATACAGCAAGCATTGTATTATGAATCACTTGTTTTCTGAAATTACCCATCTAGATATGCATCCACTAATGCACTGCACGATTCTAGCATAGCAGTAAACAATTTGAAAATGTAATTGATTCGCAATTCTATTCTATTCTATTCTCGGCTGTGAATTCGTGAGTATTATTTACCTCGTGGAAGCTCTTGCTTTTGGACGTGCATGGTGAGCTGGTGATGTGGTTCGACCATTGTACCCTCTTCATGTAGCCAACTTACTTTTTGCTTGAAAATACATTGAAATTATCTCAGTTTTTTTCTATATTTTTTTTGTTGGCATAAGCAAATTCAAAACCATAAAAAAATACTAAAAAAAAATCCAAGTAATCTGCCACATGAGCATCTCTGTGTGGGACTCCAGCCCCTGGCTCTTTTATTTTTTAAAAGGGTGGATGATTTATTGCCCGTTTCTTTTTCTTTTTAAAAAAATAAATAAAAATAAGATATATGATGCATCGATTATTGTTATCCAAATTATGAACAGTGGAAAGATAAGAAGTCATGGATGGGTTTTTGTCAAATATTTTTTTTTTTTTTTACATTTTTATCCAAATAGCACCTTTATAACATTAAAAAACTAATTTATCAAGCTAAATAAGTTTAAAAAACAGACCAAGAAAACAATCATACCATATTAAAACTAACTTTTTTTCTTTATTTTTTTCATACAATATTAAATTCTAAAACCACCATTATCTATCTTTGCTTATCTAAAATTTGTTAACACTAAAATCAATCTCTAAGCGCTTGAAATTGATGACAACCTATCATTGTCTCCTTGTTAAAACTCAGTGATTCTCTCTCCTTTAAAACCCATAAAGTGATAAAAAAAAATCAAAATTGTAGGGGCTATGAAGGTTGAAAAGAGAAAGTACAAGGATAAAAATGAATCTTGAATCAAAATTTAGATTGATAATAAAATTCCTTTGTGTTTTACACTTTGGTCGCCTATTTTTTTAATTTGCTTAAAACTTAACAAATTATATCTCAATATGATCATAGAGTGACACCATAAAAAAATTTGAGAATAATAAAAAGTATTGCAGTGATTATCTTAGTTGTTTTAGACATAATTATAAAAACCAATCTGGGTTGACTTAGCCAAGAAGCCAAACTTACAAGAAATTCAAAATTGAGATAACCTTACAAGAAAAAAAACGAGACAAAAAACTAATAAATAAATAAAATATCAAATAATGAAATTAAAAATTTATATTAGGGGTAAAAAACCAACCCTTTATATCTCCGGACACCCCTAGGCTAAGACTTGGAATTCAAGAAAGGGAAAGGGACTTGGAATTCAAGAAAGGGAAAGGGAAAGGGAATGAAAAAAAAAAAAAGTCAATTATCGGAAGGTTAACACTTTTGATCCACATTTCATTGGCAACTTCTGATTTCCAATGTAAAGATATATTGAACTACAAACAATGCTTAAGAATTGATACTCCTACCAACATCAACTGTGTTCTTGACTTGCAATCTTCCTGAGCAGTAGCTCCACAGAATTAGTTCTGCTCTGATAAATTATTTGCCAACCCCACCATTCAATTTATGCCCAGTCGTATCAGCAACCTGGACACGATGATTAATATAACCAAGTTCAGGAATAACAGAAGAAATACGACATCTGAGCTCACTGTATCTCACTGCGGAAGGAATAAAAATCTCATTTTGGTTGGAACTCAAAAAGCTACTGTCAAGGAAATTTTTTAAAGTAACTGAAATAAAAAAAAAAAAAACCATGATACCAGGCTACGAGCTATGAAATTTCTCAAGGATTTGTGTCTTCTGACGAGTTGCTGGAGGTAATTCATGAGCAAAGGTACTTGTTCACATGAAATAATGCACATATTTTCTACCCTTTATAATTCAAGAACAACACAAGCTCAAAATCCAAATAACTGAAACCCCAATTCAAAAACAAATGATAAAAAAGGTTCAAAATTCCCATAATTATTCAACAAACTAAACCCAAAAACTACAGCTATCACCCAAAGTAAGTTAAACCCAGTTGTTTTTAAAGCCTAAAACAACAAAATCTCGAAAGACCCATAAACCAATTTTTCTCTCACAGCCTGAACTGCCCACACAAGATACGGCCAGAGTCATGTAAATGATCAAAAAAGAGAATAGCAGAGCATACCCGGCTTGAAAAGAGAAGCTTATAAGCAAGAAACCTCGAAACAAATAGATAAAACAAGAAGAGGGAAATCATACCCAACAAGAACATCAAAGTTCTTAAGGTTAAAAAGTTTCCAGTCCCGCATCCCATCTCTGTCTCGCACGCACAGACAAAACAATGTTGTTCCATTCTTTCAATAAAATCCTACAGTCAACCCAGAACAAATCAATGCCCAGATCAAGAAACACAAAAAACAACCATAAGCTAATACATAAGGGGTTGAGCTGTAACAGAAAGATTGGAGCTTTACCTGAGAGTGAAGCTTCGATTCAGACCAAGATGCAGAAAATGATAGAGAGTGGATTCTGGCGAATTATTTTCCTTTCCCTGCTACCACAACTCTCCAGTTAGAGAGTGCTATGAGCCTCATTAAATATACCGAGCACTGTTCATGAAGCTTGAATAACTGTGAATACTCTTGGTTAATTTCTCGAATTCACAAACACTTAAAAATATTCTTTTATTTATAATTTATTTCAATTATATTCTCTATTTTTCCTTAAACACACCTTATAAAAATAATTACCATATACCACTAGTTACGGATCCGTTGGATTTCCGTAACTTTTGCCAAATGGCCCAAACCTCAGCAGCTCTCTCCTTTCTGCAATCTTCTCTCTCTGTCCATCTTTTATTTTAATCCACAAATTATTTTTTATCCTTTGCATAAACTTGTTTCAGGGTTTTGCCAATACCAAGAAAAAAAACCTGAAATACCATTTTCCCTTAATTTTATTCTCTACAACGTCGTCGTTTCACTCCTCTCTCTCTCACTTTTCAAGTTTTAGGGTTTGTTTTTCATTTTACTTTAATCTATCGTTTCTCCCTCTTCTTCTATGCTAATATTTTAGGGCTTAAAGATTGAAACTTTCATGTGGTTAGCTGTATCTGACGTCATGATTGCTAGTTGGTGTTTTCAATTGGATCTCTAAAGGGTCTCGCTTGCTTTCAAGAATTGAAGTGTTTTCTTTTAGGGTTTTGTGGAAGGCATTGTTAAAGGAGATATGAATAGTACATTTAGTGAAGAGAAACTTGCAGATAAGCTTTCCAAGCTCAATGGTACCCAGCAATGTATTGAATGTATCCTTCCCTTTTTGTTTTTGGAATGAATGAATTCTGCAGCTTGTTTTCAGTTATTTGTATGACTGAAAAATCTGAAACTCTTAGTGAATTATTTTATGTTTTATAGCGCTTCAGGACAATCATTGTTTATATTACATAAAAATTGGCCTGGGCATTGAATTTAGTGTTTCCAATTTATATGATTCATTTTCATTTGGTTCTTCTGCTCTAATGTTCATCATTTTAGTGGAATGGTTGTGGAATGTTCATACGCATTGAAAATAGTTTCTTGCCGAAATCATTGAGTAAATATTTTTTTTTTCTGTTGACTTGGTATGCATGTTACCTTAACATTATGGTATAGCTTTGTCGCGCTGGTGCGTAGTTCACCGAAGCAAAGCAGAATTTGTTGTGGAGACATGGGACAAGCAGTTCCGCAACTCAGATATGCTCCAGAAAGTACCTCTATTGTATCTTGCGAATGACATCCTACAGAACAGCAAGAAGAAAGGAACCGAATTTGTTGATGAGTTTTGGAAAGTTCTTCCTGCAGCGCTAAAATATATAGTCAAGAAAGGTGATGACCGTGGCAAGAATGTCGTCTCTAGATTGGTAAGTTTGTATTTCTGTTTGGGAAGCTGATTCCAACATTATGACACGTAACACTTTTTTTATCTGTATGAATATGCTCTCATAAAACTACCGGAGAGCAAAGCATTGCTATTGTGAATGTAATTATTGAACTTGTGTCCACATAATCACCAGGTAAATATATGGGAAGAAAGGATAGTGTTTGGGTCCCGGAGTCTCAAAGAGGTGATGCTTGGAGAAGATGCACCTCCACCTTTGGAGTTGAGCAAAAAACGTTCACGCTCTGTGAAAAATACAAAACGAGATTCACGATCCATTAGAACGGTTAGACCAAGGATCTTTCATTATTTCTTTTTGTTTTCCATTTTGTTTGTGCATATTGTTTACATATCTTCATATTCTTTTTTCCTGATCATGTGTCTTACTTTCATGTCAATACACTGGGAACCAGAAATTGTCGATTGGAGGTTCTGCTGAAAAACTAGTTTCGGCATTTAACTTGGTGGTCAGTGAGAGGCCCAATGAAGAGGCAGAGATAAGTAATTGCAAGTCTGGAGTTCGTCATGTGAGGGATATGCAGAAAGATGTTGATATTGCCTGTAGTAATAACGGTAAGAGAAATGAACTTGAAGTTCATATAGAAAAATATTAAAGTGGTTTTTGGAAATGTTCCACAACTTTTCCGACATTACATGTTTTCTCCTGAAATGCTTTCAAAGCCTAAGTTTTGACTTTCAAAAGATGTGGGTCTCTGAAGCGCGATTCTTATTTCTCAGATAAAGATCCAACACGAAAAGCTTTGGCCAAGGAACTGGAGAGTGATGAGAATCTTCTGAAACAATGTATCGAGAAACTTAAATCAGTTGAAGCATGTAGAGTAGCGCTTGTCTCACAGTTGAAAGAATCTTTACAGGAACAGGTATCTGACCATCTCATCACCTTCACTTGTTATTTAAATGTCAATTGTCATTTGTCAATTGTCAAGCAATACACAAATTGCCATTATATGGGGTGTTTGGGCAGAGAGGATTGTCAAGCAATACACAGATTGGCTTAATGATTCATTTTTTTATTTTTAATTTTTGTTATGTTTCCAAGGAATCTGAACTGGAGGAAGTTCGAGCTCAGAGGCAGGTATGGATTTTGCACATTCCAAGTCTAAATTATATATTTTTTGTTTTCATTTATTCTTTGGAAATTTGAAAGATTTTTGCCTGCTGTCTGCACTCCTTATTAAACCAATAAACCTTTGATTTTGTAATTTTGTAAAAATCAACATCAGTGTTTACATTATCTTTCAACACCTTGTTTTCAGAAGCCAAAATAGTTTACCTTTTGCATTACCACTAAGAAAAACCTTGGCTGCAAATTCTTGTAACACTGTCATATTCAATGAATTTTCTCAATTTTGGATGTTTTCAAGGCCAGCACGATGTATCTTCCTAGCCTTGCTACTTGAAAATCCTAATTTAATGCTTCTTTGCCCATCTAGAGTCTTCTTTGTCCTCATCAGGGCTCCTAGCTATATGATGATTTATGGAGCAGTTGTCTTATTTAATTGACTTGGTTTTGTCAATTTCAGGTCGCACAGGCACAAGTAGAGGAAGCCAGCAAGATGCGAAGGCGGCTTAATGGTGAAGTATTAAAAGCATCTAGTACAGCTATAGTACCAGTTGATTCAAATCCGAAAGCTGAACAAACACCTCAGAGGACAGCTGCAGCTATTGCTGCTGAGGTTGCAGAGAAGCTTGCAGCTTCCTCCTCTTCTCAAATGATCATGCACGCCGTTCTCTCTACATTTGCGGCTGAAGAAGCAAAAAACGCTCAATTAACAAAGGCCCCAACACCGTCAAATTCATTTGCATCCATGCCCATCCATTCATTGTCAAAACCAGAAAACTCATTGCCTTTATCAGATTCGAATGTTTTTATGCCAGCACAGCCACTTGCTGCTCCAACAACACACTCATATCAATCAGTTTTGTTGCCCCAACCTACTGTGCTGAACCAGGCCCCAACCACTCAAGCTCAATTTCATGTACTTCCGAACCCATCCTCCCAGCAATATTTACAGCCAGCAGGTGGGATCATGACCCCATATGCTCATGGTAACACCTCTACCTTAACCCCAGGACCACCCCCACCTCCACCCTACAAGGCAAGTTCAATGGTGCCGATGACACAACAACCATCACAAATGCCACAGCAGCAACCATTGTCATTGGCACAACAGCGTTCCATGATAAATCAGCAACAACAAATGTCGTCAACTCAACAAACTCTGGGTGCTAATTTCAGGCCTCATCAACCACCTGTAATGGAGTACTATGCTCACCCTTCTCATTCCTAGCGAAAAAGCTTACTTTTAGCTAGGCAGGTATAATCAGGTCAGTGTATAAATGCCTGCATACCCTTTCAATGCTTGGAGAAACAATGCAATGGCGTGCCAGTCCGTCAGGTTATGTTGGTTTACTGAAATAACTTGTGGTTGCGTTTAAAATGACGGAGATGCGCCGAGCATGGCATGAATAGCACACCATGTTTTCTGTTTGGAGCTTAATGTCTCTAGTGATACCATCTAGAAGATTTTTATTTCTCTAGGCATGGCAGTGAGTTCAGTGCACTATATGGTAAAGCCTTTCTAGTTTTCAGTCAAGTGCGTTATTGCTTCATCTCACAGCGAAGGCGTCGTGGCATTACTCTTACAGCCAAATTAAACAGGCCAGGATCTGAAGGACGCCTTCGTGAATTTTGAATTATGCAGGGGAGGAAAGAAGGTTGGTAGATAATCTTATCATTATAATATTGAGAACTAGCCATCTCCAAAAATCAGTTTGCATTTCAAGCAATGGCGGAAACTCCAAAGAAGCAGCAAACAAATTGCATAGCCTGTCTGTTACCGGAATCCTGCAAAATGTGCTCAGGAACTTGTATTCTCAAATGGAAAGAAGAAATTTCAATCATCAGCTGAGCATGTGAAAATCTTTTGGACGAGGAGAGAAGAATCACCAATACCAAATACAAAATGGAATTTCAAGGCCAACCTAGCAAGAAATTCAGCTGCCGATGCTGCTCTTTATATTTGAAAAACCCAAGCAATTCTGTTCATACAGTGAGATTGCTTTGTAAGAGAGTGGAATTGCAGTTCCTAATTCCATAGTTTACGGCCATCAGATCCTCAGTGATTGGGTTCTTGGCTTCCCAAAGCAGGAAGAATGATCTGAAAATTTACTCAGCGCCCAGGGGATAATCAATCACCAAGTTGGAGGGGTAAATGTATATTATTCTTTTCATTTATTTCAACTATAAACCTTGAAAATAAAAAAAATGCAATTATTTTACTATTTCATTTTTTTATATATAAGAAAACACAATTGATTTACACGATCTCAATAATTGGGACGCACCAACTCACGCTTTGGCAGTACATGCTTTTTAATTTCCTACCCCTTATAATTAAAACAAAACAAAAAAATCCCCACCCGCAATTGACGATATAAAAGCATCACGATGATTTAATGTGGCACGGGAAGATTTGAAAACAATTTTTAAAAAATCAGAAACTAAAACTGAAAAAAGAAAAAACAATGATACGAGAAAGTTAGTTGGCCGGTAACTTGCAGCAGTTTTCATCCCTTTCCACCTCGCTTGAGGCTTTCGCTGGAAAGTTAGTTGTGTTCTGTCAATGCATTATTTTGGCATATTTAGGAGGCTTTCACGAGATAGATAATTTCTGTATTCGCATTCACACACACACACACACACACACACACACACATATATATATATATATATATTCCAGCTTTTTGGCTTCCATCCCATGCAAGCTCCATCTCTGCTACCAACTTTAACAAGAAAATATCAGAAGGATAATGGATAAGGTAGAGCACATTACAGTTGCGACAAATGGCATAAACATGCACGTGGCTTCAATAGGGACAGGCCCAGTTATCCTCTTTAATTCTTGCATGGGTTCCCTGAACTCTGGTATTCATGGCGACACCAGCTCCTCCATCTTTCGTCCCACGGTTACCGTTGCGTCGCCCCGGATCTTCGTGGATATGGCGACACAGATGCTCCTGAATCAGCTGGCCAGTACACCGGTCTCCACGTCGTCGGTGACCTGAAAGGTCTTCTCGAATCCTCCGGGATCGATCGAGTGTTTTTGGTTGGCCATGATTGGGGGGCTATGATTGCTTGGTATCTGTGCTTGCTTAGACCTGACAAGGTTAGGGCCTTGGTCAACTTGAACGTTCCGTTCATGGCTAGAGACCCAAAAACGATTAATCCCATGGAGGTTTTGAGGAGTATGTATGGCGAGGATTACTACGCCTGCAGGTTTCAGGTAATAATTATTCTTTTATTTATTTATTTTTCTTTAACTTTTAAAAGGGAGACCCTTCGGTATTTAGTTTTTTCAATTGATCTTATTTTTAAATAAAAAATTACGCTATTAATTTGCTGCTGCTGTAGGAACCAGCTGGACCTGGAGAGATTGAAGAAGACTTTGCTCAAGTTGCCACTGCAAAAATGCTGAGGATATTCTTTTCAAGTTTCGGTCCGAATCCCTTGACAGTGCCCAAGGAAATAGGATTCAGAGGCATCCCTGATCCTCCATGCTTGCCTCTTGGATTCTCAGACGAAGATATCAGTTCTTACGCCAACAAGTTTATCCGCAAAGGCTTCACTGGAGCTTTAAATTTTTATCGAACCATCAATCAGTATGCTCTTATTCCCAACTTAATTATTCAATAATAATGGAATATTTATCATTTTCTTTTTCGGTTATAATATATTTTCGATCTTTATGTTAATAATTCAAGGCTTGCTCAAACATTATGATACTTGCTGGGGAGACATGCCCCTTCGTCGTTTCGATATAGATTTTCTGTAGAGAAACTGAATTTTTTTTAAATCATCGGTACCACCTTTTAACACTTCTGTCGAAAGCACAAAAAAAATGTTTCAAAGGATTGAAAGTAATGAAAATATGAAACTTGTTAAAACTGAAATTTGTGATGGTTGTTGTAAGATTCAAATTAAAACAAACATTTTTTTATATATCTGCCGCAAATGAGACTTCAATTTCCCAGGATATTGAATATCAGAGAACAATACAAATCATATTCTAGAGCTTCAGAACATAAGTTTTTAGGTAAAATGACTCTTTAATATGGTATCAGATTTTTATTGACCCGACGATCACGAGTTCAAATCTTACCACTCAAGTTAATGTGCAAATTTCAAGTTCAAAGACTATAAGCCGAACTAATAAATTTATTCCTCTTTTATTGCAGAACCTGGGACCTCATGGCTCCATGGATTGGGGTAAGAATCCAGGTACCTGTTAAGTTTATTATAGGTGATCAGGACATCAACTACCACCTTCCAGGGCTGAAGGAATACATCCTCAATGGTGGGTTCAAGAAAGATGTGCCACGTTTGGAAGAAGTGGTTGTCATGGGAGGAGTAGCCCACTTTCCTAACCAAGCAAGGCCAGAAGAAGTCAGCGAGCACATCTTTGACTTTTTCAAGAAGCTTCAGTTTAGCACTAACAATCCCAAGGCCAATAGCACTACCACATCATTCGATGGAAACAGAGTCTCGGATCTAGCTCACTTGCATGCCTTGTAAGAGGAATTCCAGTTGTTTTTTGATGGCTAAATGATTTCTAAAATGGTGTTGATTTCTTTTCTATCACTGAACTCATGCAATTTCTTTTCGTTGTCCAAGATTTCCATAATCTTACCCAAAATGATCCCCCAAACCCAACCTACAACATTAGTCATGGTACTCTTGCACCTGATAATCACAAACCTAACCTTTATGAAAACAAAAGAACCACATGCAAAAAAAAAAAAAAACACCAAAACTAGTACCCCACGTTCACTCTCGTTCTGCTTTGAGGGATTCCATTTAGATTGGAGAGCTGCAGATTTAGGAAGAATGTTTTCCAATTTCGGGGTGCTGAAGGTGTATGTGCCCAACAAACTTAATAGACGTCAATGGAAGTTTGGTTTTGTCCATTTTGAAGCCACCATCAATAAAGGCTTACTTCTGCAGGATCTGAACAGCATCTGGATAGGAACTTACAAGATGAGGGTTAATATGGAAAGTTACCGGAAAAAATGAAGAGGTTGGAAAGAAGATGAAGTCTACATAGGATTGAAAAGCCATAAACCTCCCTCTCTAAGAGACCATATTTCCTTTGTAGAGGTGGTAAAAGGAGGAAAAAATCAATTGAAATTTGGGGAGCCGGATAATGATAACATCAAACCTGAACAGACTAATAGTAATCTGGTTTTTGAGGTGGATGACAGTAATATAGAGTGGCTGTCTCGAGCGCTGGTGCATATGCCAGATCCCCTGAAATTATCCTGAACTTGCATGAATTTTTCAGTATGGATGGTGTTTCTTGCTACTCTCCACGGACAATGGGTGGTAATGCGGATTTACATACATTTCACAGTGTTAATTTGATGCATGACAGATTGGTGAGGTGTGTGATAGGCTCTTCCAGTGGTTTGATGTTATTTAACCGTGGGAGCCTGATCTTATTGCAGCAGAAAGATTTTTCTGGCTTAGAATGGAACGAGTTCCTTTACATGCATGGATTTCAGAATTGTCTTCCACGGTGAATGGTTGAAAAAAAAAATGTTAAGAAAGAAATTAAAGGCGAGTTAATTGATGATGGGATTACAATATGATGGCAAGGGTGTTCTTATAAGTTTTAAACTAGTTTACCCGGCCAGTTTATGAGGTATATATCTTGCATGTTGCTTGTAACTTTTAAGTCTGTAAAAAAAAGAAGATTAATCTGATCATTACAATTAAGATGAATTTCCTTGATCATTAAAGTTCTTAACTCTTAAGGTAGCTGTGTGTTTATCACATGCAATGGAGACTAATTTATTTCTCTCTTGTAAGAACTTCTGCCGTGACTTTCTCTTATAAAAACTCATAGGAACTTGGAATTTAATTAAGGATTGAGATTTACCTTCCATTTCTTACCTGCGTACAAGTCCAGGCATGCAAAGGACTATTAGTTGCAGGTAGTAAAGCCAATCTTCATAAGAGAAAAATAAAATACAAATACATATAGACCATGACAAAGTTGATGAGTTTCGTGCAAACATTACACTGCATGTAAACTCCCTACACAGTTTCTGAACTTAAAAGAAACTCCAAATACAACGAGACAATAAAAAGATTGCTGAAAAGTTGGGGGGGGGGGGGGGGGGGGGGGGGGGGGGGATTATGCCACATTATCCTTCGCTTGTCGTTGCTTCCCTCCACATTCCGAGCCAGGAAAATCACCTGGATGGACCTTAATCTTGCCCTTTCCATTCCTGTCGTCAATTACATTCTCTCCTCTTCTCACTCTTTCCTCCTCCATTCTCTTCATTTTCTCCATCAGAAGTTTTTGCTTGACGTAAACTTCAGCACAAGTAACTCCAATGGAAGACATCTTGACTTATGAAAGTGAAGATCTCAGATAAGAAATTAACCGAGCGCTAAATTTGTTTGGTGGGATGGAGAAGTTCTTCCCTAGCTAGGGTATTTATAGGCGTTTCACGAGGACTTTGTGAGGTAGCTAATACTAGACGAGTATGTGTATCGCAGCTGACTAATTCTGCATTATCATATCATTAGAACGAGTTCCGGCATTATCATAATGTTGCAAGACGTTTTCAGAGCACAGATAGAGGGAAATAATGGGGCTGCATGCACGAATTTAAAAAAAAAATGAAAGATGTGGATCGATGTAACATTTGAAAATAGTGGTTTCGCTTTTAGAGTGGTTCTCTCGTGGCAATTCCATTTTACTACCGCAAAGGCACCACGCCATCTATAGCTATGCAGGGAAATGGTGGGTGCGTAGTTAGACGTCAATGGGGTTTAATTTACTTGGCAGACCCAAATATATTTGACCCTTGAAAAAGTTAGTTTATAAGGGACGAGATGCCAGCTTATCTATCGACCTCATCTGGAAAATAATACAAGATATTTTCTTAACGTATGGTTTTATTTTAATGGGTATAATGTTTTATATGATTGCTGGGTTTTGAGAAGAATTTATCGTGAAATTCTAGAATCTTTATTTCAATGAAATTCAAATTTTGTAGTTATTTGAGGCTGAGAAGGTTTTCAAGTAAATCATGGTAGTTACTATTCAAGATTTAAAAATATATTTTTAGCTGATTTGGAAATTTTAATTCAATTTATTTTACAACTCTTTTATTATTTTTCAATTTTATCAAGGACATTTTCCCAAGATATATAAGCAACTTAGAAAATGTAATATAAAGTTTTGATTAGAGAAAATATTACCTAATAAAATTTTGATTTAAAATTGTTGTCTCGCAACCCTATTTGGAAGAATTATGGTTTCTTGTGCTTATTATCTTTCTTATATTGTTTTCATTCGTGTTAGTTGGTATCAAATCTCAATGATTTCTAGTTGTTATTGTTGTGTGCAGAGTAGACGCCATTGTTGGAAGAGGTCATTAAATAAGATATGCTCGTGTAAGAGGTGACCAAGAGGCTCTTCCTAAAGGATCATGAAAAGAGTTATTATGGATTCATAATTAATTTTAATGAAACAGGTAGAGAAGGTAGCTTCTGTCATAAAAGTCATGAGTTTATTTGGTACTCCAAAAGAGCTCTTTTGATACAACTATGAAGATATGAAAGTGAAGAAATTTCTAGCCAAAAAAACAAATCAATAAACCTATTTAATATTGATTATCAATAATTAAGTGTCCAAAATTGGTGTTTGAATAATTTCAAGGTGGCTTTAATCTTGTCGACAAGAGTGTATTGTCAAAAAAGTAACATCTTAGTTGTTGTTAAAGACAATAATGTTATGTTAGATTTTCAATTCAATACTTAGGTAGGAGATTTTGGTCTCGAACATGTAATGAAGAATGAGAAAGACTTGGAATAGACAACAAAAAAACATGCTGTCATTAGTGCTGTACATGGCTTAGAGTATATGTATGACAATGTTGTGGAGGTTGATGTGGGAGATTTTGTGCATAAATGTTTATTTAATCGTTGGATCATGTTAAGGTTTTATCATAAGATTGTAAAAACCCTCATTACTAGAATTATTTATCGACATAATTTTTTGTTGGTATTGTAATGTAATTTTTGTTGGTAATTTTTTTTCTGACAAACACACGGACAGGAACCATCCGTCGATAAAACACTTGTTGGTATTTTTTTCATTAGTAAATATTGATGAAAATTATGATGATAACATTCCAACGGTAATATTATCAGCCAAATACCATTGGAAAAATCCAGTTGTTATTTCCGTATGAATTAATTGATTTTCTAATGGTGCATATTTCTTTTTTAATTAAGAATTCATAGCCATTTAAGGTCAAAAAGCCTTCAAATAAGGCCTAAAACTTACTATTTGGGATTTGAAATAGTTAATTTGGGATTTTAATTTTATACATGGGATTTTTATATGATGACCCTAGTCGACAATATTCTATACTGTTTATGGTTGCTGTCTTTATTATGTTGTTTATGTTTGAGCTAGGAAATAAGTTGATGTATTTTTGGATTTTGTGTTTTTTTTATGTAAGAGTTCTGATTTTATTACCTAATTGAGATCTTTTTATAACCTATTGAAGAGGTTATAAACTCTTTAAATTGACAAAATACATCAAACATAAAACTACGAATGAGGATGCTTGTGCTCTAATTAACCTATTTTCTTCCTGCTTTCACCTATATTGTGGGTAAGTAATTACTAATGTATTACCATATTATGTATATACCATCTAGGGTTTTGTAAATATATTTTTTTCACAAAAGAGGATGCTTGGAAGAATAGCTCTAGTTGATCAGCATGCTTTTTAATATCAAGAGCATGGCAGTGAAAAATCCAGAAAGAACACGATCTTCAAGCCAATGTATATACCTGTTACGTAATGGTAGCTTGGAGTTTAATGAGACAAAATTAAACAAAGATTAAATATATTCGTGGGTTAAAAATACTTGACATGCTACTTGCAATATAGTATATATGGTGGGATATTAAATTATAATTGGGATCATGACTTTAGCACTGATAATGCCAGCAGAAAGACAGTCCGGTCACCAGAACTTATGCTAATGACAGCCATGACTGCCCTAGCCACATCTCTATAGTCTATAATAAAGCCTTGCGTGCATCGGCACAAGATAAATTTTCTTATTAGCAAGTGTTCGTCGTGGTGGCTAGAAAGACGCCATTTGTGGTGGAGAACTTTCGCAAAAAGCTGTTAGAGCTTCATTACTTGTAAATCAGAGAGAGTAAACTGGTTATTTAATGGATATAAAAACTTCAGTGCCATTATACTATTGACCCAACTCAGTTTGAAGACTTATAAATGGAATGTTTATATATATATATATATATATATATATATATATATATTACCAAAACACTAAACGTTGTGGGTTTTCCACTGTAGCTCTCCTCACATGTTACTGTGGATTCGAGCAGTGTAAGGGCGAAAATGGCCCTGGCGCGCGCGGGAGAGAGGGGCTGGCAACGGGGCTATTTCCGGTTTTTCCTCTGATTTTTCTATTTTTTTTTTAAATATTCATTTGTGAACAGTGTATTGACGATTTCGTCCCCGGTAATAAGACAAAATAGGGGTTAAAGCTGAGGGGCACCATCGTCATTGCGCGTGGTCGGACCGGTCCGGTCCGGTCCGGTCCGCCGCATATTTAGAATATTTAATTATTTTCGGAAATGGCTAAAGACGAGTTTAGCCCCTAATAAGACAAAACCACTGCTTTCGGTCAAGGGACAGGACGGTAATTGTCTCTATTTTTAAAATTAAATAATCCGGTTAGACAGGGCGTCCGCCGCACGCGCCCGACGTTTTTTTTCCTCACGCCCTCTTCTGGCGGCGCGTGCGGTGTCCTACGGTGTCCAAAAAAGTTCTACGGGATGCCAGAACTATGCGCCGCCGCGTGGTCTTCCTCCCTCGGTGGCGCGTGTGACGTAAAACAGTCCGTTGACGCCTCTAAGTCCGGTGAAAGAAGGCGGCGACGTTTCTCTCTCTCCGGGGTGTAAAAGGTTCAGTTTGGTCCTCCGACTTTCAATTTCAGGTTTGTTTGTTGATAACGCAATCAATTTGGTACCAAAGTTCCGATTGTTTCAATTGTGTCCTCTGATTGCAATTGACAATAAATGCAAGTTGCATTTCAGCCCTTTGACTTTTAATTTTTTAATTTATGCCCTTTATAGGTTCAATTCAGCCCTTATACTTTTATTTGTTTTTTATCCCTACTTTATTAATGTATATATAAGTGTATTTAACACAATAATAATAATAATAATAATAATAATAATAATCATGATTTAATGATTTTTAATTCTTACTCTTTTGTTATATTTTTCCCTCCTAATAATTTGATAAAATTTTGTTTGCCAATAATAGTCATGGTAAATTTGTTTTTATCTTTTGTTAAATTTCCGAAGATATTTTTAATCTTTCAGTTACTTTTGTTTCTTTCATTATTAACATAATAATAATAATTATCATAAGAATAATAATAATAGTGATTATTACTCATATTGTAAGAATAATGCTTATGTATGCTATTATTAGAATAATAGTGATTATCTATTCTTTCATAATAAAAATAATAATAATAATAATGATAATTTTTAATTGGTTTTTAATAGTTTTTTTTTCTTTTTTCCCCTCGGTATAATTTAATAATTTTTGTTGTTTTTATTCTAGAGGCAATAATAATTTTAGATATTAAGAATCCGAGGTTGCTATTATAATAATATTTTAAATGAATATTGCTTCCTTTTCCCTCTTATTTTTTTATTTGCTCTTTCTATTAATTTATTTTAATAATTTTATTATCTGCACAATAATGATTTCAATAATTTTTTTTTCTTATGCAAATATTTTGCTATTTTTTCCAATGTTAGTGCGCGCTCTTTTGTAATCGTTTATAACGCAATTCTTATATTTGAGAAGATGTAATTTATACGTACGTTACAAACTCAAATCAAAATTTTAAACATGTTATCTTTTAATCTATAATTTTTATTGATTTCTATCATATAAATTGATCGTTATAGATTTAATTGTATTAAATTATATACAAAAAAACTACCCGCGGCAACGCGCGGGCAATTATCTAGTATATATATATATTACGTAATATGCACAGCTGGAATCAAGTTTGAGGTGTTAATAAGTGTTTTTTACAAAAAAAAAATATATATATATATATATATGAAAAAGTTATGGGGTACAATTTATTAATGGCACCGAGATGACACAGTGAACTGGACTGCAGTAAATTTCAATGGACCTCTGTAAAAGTAGTGTCCGTGACCGAGCCTGTTCGGCATTACCCTCCAGGTTGACGTGCCTTTGTAGGAGGAGATCAGAGAGCTTGCCTCTAGCAGAGATTTTTTTGTCCTCTTACATTTAGACCCTGATATAACGAAAGAAAGTATTATTATTAACAAAAGCTACTTTATAACCTTCCAAAACGTGGATTTGAATAATTGTTTTTTTTTTTTTAAATCATTTAACATTTTATTTTTGTAATATCTTATATTTTTCTCTCCGGATAATGAGTTTAGTACACGAAATTGATTTTTTTATTTATCAATATATAATTGATTTACAATCAGGTTTTTTTTTTTTTTTAACCAAATTATATTTTATTATCCAAATTATGAGGTTGATGAGTTAACTTAAATTGACTCAAATCGTTTTTATCTTTATTTTTATTTTAAAAAAATATTTATACTTTAACATCAAGTTCATTCACAACTAAGTTTTGTAATTTATTTTGATTTTTTATATAACATTATTTCAATTACATGGTTTTGGGTTAGGTTTGACAAATTTACTTGAGTTAACTCAAGTTGTTTTTTGATTTCATAAAAAAATTGGCTTATTTTTTTATCAGATTATATATCATGAGATTGGTTGGTAGCTCATATTGACTAAAATCCTTTTTGTATCTTGTTAATTTTTTTAATTTCATATTTTAACATTGTGCTAATTAAAAATTGTGTTTCATAATTTATTTCAATTAGATTTTTGTGAGATTATTTCAGTCACATGACTTTAATTGCAAGTTTAACAGATTAACTTGATTAATTCATGTTATTTTTATATTATTATTATTATTATTTCAACTGCGTGATTACATATAAATTGAGTTTTGTAATTTATTTTTATTTAAAACTTCAGCAATTGTTATAGGATCCTACAAATAATTCGGATTAACCTGGATAGATCAAGTATATATCCACTTCTATATTTTTTTTAAAAATATTAATTTTTTTAATCTAATAATATTTTTAATAATCATGCAAATTATTTTTGGACTTATGAAATTAACTGAATAATGTTTGCATATTTGTTTCTCTAAAATATATTCTTTTACATCAATAATATTAATTCTATCTGGACAGAGAAAACTGAAAGCACACTGATCATCTGTGTATGCGTGCAGAGCCACGGACCGACAATTTAACTTATTATTTTACAGAAATAAGGATGTTTGAGTTTATTTGATTTTCACATTTTATTCAATGTGTGCAGTCATATTCAACCGTGGAGGTCCGATAATTCCATGCATGCGTGTCCATAAAGTTGGACATCACACGTGCCCTGATTAAATACCGATCTCATTTTAAGAGATTGATTTCATGATAAAAGATATTTTTTATTTTTTTATTCAATCCTAGAATTAGCTTCTGTATGAATTTATTGAGTTTATTTAAACGTACTAAATCAATGAAAATGCATGTCTTCGTATATTAAAGGATAGAATTAGTTTAGATTGACTCTCAAGCTAGTACGAGACTATTTTTAATTTTTAAATTAGAAAAAAATGTGTAAGACTTGTCACAATCAAGTGTAACTAGTATATATATAAAAATGGAAGATTCATGCTCCATTCAAGGTAGTGTTTCAGCCTATCCACTGCCATGTAAATGTTCTGAACCTAATAATCGGTGTCTTGGGCCCTTGGCAACTGAATATTCACTACACTCATCAGTCACTGTCACTGATTATTATCTTAAGGAATATATATTTTATTATTAGTTTCTAATACATCATCATCATTAAACCTGTAAAAGAAAAAGATGTAACCATGGTTAATATACAAGTTAATTTGAGAATACTTCTTGACATTAAAATAAAAAAAGTAATTACTACCATTCAGGTAACTCGGGCTCCATCTGTTCAGTGTAAAGAATGGGGTTAGTTTCGGGATAATATCGCTCATCAGAGCAGACACAACAGGAGGACCTCGTCAACACATCAAACAGAGCTGTCGCAAAGGGATAGAAACGAAATAAATATCGAACGCTAGAGATTACACGTCAAAATGCATGAGATATTGACAAGATACGCGGCACGAAGTCACATTAAACATCGACCATTATTTTATTCTCTTCAGTAAAGACTTTTGCACTGCCACCATAATTGCTTTTTTTTTAAATAATAATAATAAATCACAATAGGAGGTAACCTTTCTCCCAACTTTAAAATCTCCGCTTACTCCTTGTCAAGATGGTGTGTATTTACTGTTTTTTAAAATAATTTAAAAATATAAAAAAAATATTTAAAGAAAAAAAATCATTTAAAAAAAAACTTGAGTTATCTGAAAAAAATAAAATTGATTTATAATTCTCTATTTTTATTGAAATTCTAAGTATCGGATGGCAGCGCGATACAAATATAATTTGAACTCTAACTTACAAGTAATCAAGATGACTAGAAAACAATCTCGCGTGAGTTAAATAAGCATGATGTATATAAAAATCATAGCAAGAAAAAAAAAATTGTCAAGTCATAAGGTTTGGGCTTCTAGGCCCATGCAAACTTGGGTTTTCTTATGGCCGGCTAATTTCATGGACTTAGCCTACCAGGTCAACAACTCGTGGTTTTTTTTGTCAATTTAAATGTTCATTAATATCATCTTTTATTTTTTAAATTGTTTGTTTTTGAAAAAATAGTGATTGATATTTTTTTTAACTTCATATGCATTGAATAGATTATTACAATACTTTCCTCTATTACTTTATATAAAAGGTTATGTTTACATGATGTATTTATAAAAAAAATATCTGTTATTACTAATGAAAATCAACCTCTAAACTAACATAAATAAAATAATATAAAATAAAAGGACAGCGATGTAAAATATTTGCGTTTGCGTGTGACCTATGTGTTTACTAGAGGAACTTAGTTTTTTATTATTATTTAATTAATGTAGACAACATATTTATTATTATTTTATTTAATTAAAGGACAACATATAAACTATGTTTTATTTTCCAATTTTTCTTAAAAAATACTGTGCTCGAAAACGAATTGACAACACGAGCGTTGTTTGTTTCTTCGGTTATAAATTATTCTATAATTCCATCGCAGTCTGGCTGGGGTGGAGAGCTAGTAACTAGCAGGATCGAGGAAGAAAGTCAACATGGCGCTTCTAGATGTGGCTTTATTTAGATGACTTTAAGAAGCTTCATATTGATCCTGTGGTAGGTGGAGAAAGAGCAGTATCGATGCTCGTGATGTGCCCCAGCAGCTGAATACTTCCCTTTGGAAGAAGAATCAATTGAAGAAACATGGCCGGCCCACATAATTGACATTTATCATCACATTGGGCCCAATAGTCTATGCCTAAATAATTACAAAAAAGATAATGCTAATGTCACAGCAGTGTTGCTTTGCAAACAGTTCTACCAATCCCTTTCTTTCAATGTTATAAAATCCATTCCGGGTACCGTTCCGGTTTTTTATTTGGAACGGAACGTTTTGGTTTCGGTGCATTCCGGCGTTCCATTTCGGTTTTGTACTGTTCATATAAATTAATTATATATATATATATATGAAAAAAAAAAATTTTAACAAATATAATTAAAATTCAAGATAAATTAACTTTAAACTATACAATACAAACACAAAATCAAACAAACATAATCTCAAAATTAGAAACATCTCTAAAATTCCAACAATAAAATTATTTTTTTTAAAATAAAAAATAAAGAATGAATTTAATTATAATTAAAAGATCCAAAATATTTGAAATTTAAGCTACTTATTGTATGTTTTTCAAGTAATTCTATATTTTTTTATGGTTGTTGTATTTGAAATTAATTAATGTTACTTATTGTTTTTTAATGTTAGAAAAACTTAAAAAAACAAAATGAACACATTAAGAAATAATCAATAAGTTCAAACATAATTAATTAAAATACATTCCATTACAAATAATTCAATCAAATTAATTACAAATTAATACCCCTATTTTTTATGTTAACTATTATTATAGTAATTAATAATTAATTAATATAATAATTAATTATTATTATTATATAATAATTAGTATAAAAACCAATAATTACTATAAAAACTACCCCACCCGTTTGTCCCCTTCATTTGAATAAACAAAACCCTACCCATCCCTTCTTCTTCTCTAGTCGCCGCCAATAAAACCACCCCAAAAGAAAACATATCTGTGCTAGAGGAAACTATTCCTTGATGAGCCTCAATAATTAGTATAAAAACCAATAATTACTATAAAAACTACCCCACCCGTTTGTCCCCTTCATTTGAATAAACAAAACCCTACCCATCCCTTCTTCTTCTCTAGCCGCCGCCAACAAAACCACCCGAAAAGAAAACATATCTGTGCTAGAGGAAACTATTCCTTGATGAGCCTCAGGGGCCACGTATCCATGGCTCCAAGATGCAGGGTTGGTTGAATTGAAGTCTAGCTCCTTGGTATCATCTTCAACGCACCCTGCCATGCCAAAATTTCCTATCTTCGCGTTGAATTCTTCATCGAGGAAGATGTTTCGGCTCTTGATGTTTCTATGAACAAAGCCAGGGTGCATGATATGTTAACTTTTATGATTTTAATTTTTTATTTTTACTAATATATAATTTATGGGTTGAGTTTTTCTTTTTTGTTTTTGAATTTTTTTTTTATTTTGAACCCGGAACGGAACGCCCGGTATGGAACCGGGGCGTTCCAGCCGGAATCCGACCGGAATTGCCGAATCTGGCCGGGATTTTGACCGGGACAAAAACGTCGTCGTTTTGTCTCGGATTTTGCATTAGAACGGGCCGTTCTGGCCGGAACGGAACAGGATCAATAACTTTGCTTTCTTTAGCTGGCCTGACTCTTGTCCTGAGCTCTCATCGATCTGTCATGAAACCGCATAATTTTCTACACTCTTAGTTGACTAATCAGAATAATTTCATGAAGTACTGCTCCTCTTGATTATAAATGAACAAGGAGTATGATATATTTTTTAAAAAGAAAAACTAATTAGGATGACTGTCCTTTAATGTACTGCCAAGATTCCACATGTCACCACGCTAGTCAGGTAACATGCATTCTCCAGAAGCTCGGAAGTGAACATTATTGTCTGTTTGGAATTATATTGGTGGTTGCTTTTAAAAGGGAATTTATTTAGAAATATATCAAAGAAAATATCTGTTTTATTTTTTAAAATTATTTTTGATATTATCATATTAAAATTATCTATAAAAACTAAAAAAAATTAATTTGAAGTAAAATATTTTTTTTTTCAAAAATATTTTTAGATTGTATTGTCAAAAACACCCTTCTACACAAACGCCTAATAAAATGCACCTAGCCACATCCACTGTGGCATCATATCATAAATACTATCACAAAGTTCCATAGTTATACACAATAACTTGATTAGCAGCAGCCATGGCCTCTCTCTCTGAATTCATCTCCCACCTCCATACTCTGACCATAATTTTCATCAGTCTTCTCCTCCTTGAAATTGTACTTTTAACCCGGTCGGTCATCGAAATTACCTTAAAGTCCGGTAAAAAATCAATAATTAGCACCACCCAGTATCTCAGACACGTCGAGGAGAAAAGCCCAGCGATTTCTTACAGTAAAAAATCGATGGGGCAGCAAGAATGTGCGGTGTGCTTGTCCCAGATTTCGGAAGGAGAAAGTGTTCGGAAGCTGAAATGCAGGCATACATTCCACAAGGACTGCTTAGACGAATGGCTACAGCAATGTTTGGCCACGTGTCCCCTTTGCAGAGCTAAGGTTTTGCCAGATGAGATTGTCGCCAAGTATGATCGGGTGCAAAGCCAGATAGGGTATGATGGGAGTGATGAGGAGATGATTTTCATGTTATCTGCTCTATATGGTAACAGCCTGCAAAGATTTTCTTAGTCTGCTGCTTTCTGGAGCTCTAGCTGTTCTTAAATGCTTTGCTTGCTATATAAACCACCGCGTCTATAGATGTATATATACATGGATATTTCTCTTTTTTTTCTCTTCATCGATCTAGTTAATAATTTTCTGTCAGTTTGTTCGAGGATTATGTGCATATATATGTCATCAATTATGAACCCTAGTGGTTGAGTCTGTTTGTATTCTCGCCTGTGGTTTTTACAGGTGATTGAATTTCTAGTTGAAATCAAATGAAGCTCTTTTGATCAGATTTGAGATGCTGCAAAACTTTAGTATATCCATAATTTCATGAGAAAGAAGAAAGGTTCGATTTTGATGATGCGGGCCCACATCAGTTCTTGCTGTTTGTTTGTAGACCATAGATACTTATCTTCTTCAAAGGTAATCAAAGAACTTCACTGCAATGTTTCTGTCCTTTCCGTTTTGATGGTCAGTTCACGTGAATGGGTTGTAGTTTTCCGGCTCAAATTAAACGAGCCGCCATGGACGTTGGATGCCATCTACCTCAAAGCTTTCATAAGCTTGTGTGGCAGAAAGTAGTAATTTCGTCGTAGAAAATACTCTTTGATTGGCCCATCCTTGGAATTTTCTGGCAATTTGAGATAGTGATGGAAACTGATCGATTACCTACCATGTAGATCTATTTTTCCAAAATCCGAAGCTTTTTGCAAGTCCTGTAGCTATACCTGTCAAAATTAAGAGCACTCGAGATGCCATGAGTGCGTGTAGACTTTTTGCCAGTTCTCCGATTGTAATTTTTAAATAAAAGATATCGGGTATACGTACAAGTATCTTTATGGTTATTCTATTATAAAAAGATATGTCACTTGTCATTAACATTATTAAATTTTGGCTATTTAAAAATATTAACGTGATTGTGTTTGTTGAAGTTGTTTATTTAAATCAATAAAAAATAAGTTTATATTAAAAATAAATAAACTCATGAGCTAGAAGATAAATGCAAATAAAATTGATTGAATAAACTTACATAGTAAAAAACAGTTGTGCAAGGCATAATATATTATGAATATTATTTAAAAATGAATATTTTTGTTTGGAAAAATAAAGTTAATTTGTAGAAGAAGAAAAATATTGATGAATTGGAATAGTATCTTGGAAAATCAAACATAAACAAAACAATTTTTTAAAAATAATATATATTATTAAAAACATACAAAATAGATCATGATAAGCTTATAGAAAAAAAAAAGGTAATAATCACAAAACTAATATTAAAAAAATGCAAAACAAATCAAAGATTATGTGTGTTTAGTTATATAGTAATATTTAAGATTGAACAAAAAAAGAAGATAAGATTACCTCGGGATATTAAATATGTTGACGTGGTTGTGCTCGTGTAAGGGTACAAATAATTAAGTTGCTTGTCACCTATAGTTTTTTATTATTTAAGGACAAAGTCCACTAATGAAAATTGGTCACCTAAAAAACTACCCTATTTTGGATTGTTTTGCCTGTCTATAGTAAATGTGATGATGACAGATATTAGGGCAGACCAATCTTTGAGGCGATGTGCTTGCTCACTTTTAGTACGAGCACTCTATGGGACATGACTAGATAAATTTGAAATATTCAAAGACAAATATAATTTAATTTAAAAAATACAAATTATATTTTTTTTTAAAAAAAATATTGAGATGATAATGTTAAATTGATTCAAGTCAACTCATGTTATTCTTTCAAATTGAATCATGATAACCTTATATAACAAAAATTAAAATAAATTATAAAATTTAATTATCAATTAATACATTATTGAATGGTGAAAAAGAGAAAAAATCAATCTTAAAAAAAACACGATAAAATAACCCAAGTCTACCCGGAGTAATTTGCAAAACTCGTGACTCAAGTCTAATGACTATATAATTTTACAGAGAACAAATTGAAATAAATGATAAAATTTTATTTATAATTAACCAAGTATTGGAGATGTTGAAAGATATAATTGAGAAAAATATGTCAACTAAAAAGAATAAAAAAAAAAATGAATCGACTAGGTTATCTGTGAAACTAGGGACATAAGCAATGAAATTACAATAATCTTAAAAAGTAAATCACAAAAAATTATAAAAAATAATTTTCAATAAATTAAGTATTGAAGAATAAAATTAAAAAAATAATCATAGATTTGAAAAAAACTATTCCAGATTATTATGTTTTTTTGAGCTGTACAAGATATAACGGTTATTCTAAGTGGAGCATAATAAAATTAAAAACTTTAGTTTATAGCTATTTCATTTATAACGGAAGATATATAGTTTGTTTTTTAAATTTTTATTTTTTTTTAAAAAAGAAAAACTTATTTAAAAAAAAAAAACCGGACACGATGGAGAAAGTCTTCCACCCAACCAGACCTGACAAGATTGAAAACTTCTTCTCCTCGAAGACTCATTTAAAAATACAATCAATACCGTTGACACGCAATCATGATACGTACGGGCAGAAGTTTCCTCCAATAGCTCACCGATCCTACTCAGTTGCTACTGAGTCAACTTAAAAGTTTGGTGATGAATTTATGGGTGCCTTAAGTAGTTGGCAACTTTAAACTAGTATGTTACTGGTATGAAAAGATTAAGTGAATGTAAGTGAATAACCGGCGGAGTGTTGTTAAGTTTGTTTTTTAAAATGATTTTTTTAAATGTATTAAAATAATTTTTTTAATATTTGTTAAAAAAATTAATAGCAACACATGAAAATAATTTTAAAATACTAAAAAAGTAATTTAAAATAAAATAAATAAATCAAAGAATTGACGGTGGCGTAAAATCTTGAAACACACCAAAATCGATGAAACTAATTCCGTAGAATGCAAGTCTTGTTGCATCTTGCACTTTCCCGCTTAATTTGCTTGATTTTAAATTACAGCATTGTCCCTCCACAGTGTTTTGTGATCTTTTTTTTAGTCTGTTTAAAATTGATAATTTTGTTGCTTTTTCATATGATTTTCGCAGTGTCACAATTATATCTTAATATCAATAAAGTATCAAAATAATATTCTGGCATCTCATTATTGTCTATTTTATTTAATATTTAGTTACATAAAAAATAGTTTTGAAAAAAAAAATCAAGTTATCGAACTTTATGGAGTTAGTGCATCGAGTTGCGAGTTCGAAGGGTAACTCGGGTTGCACGGTTTAGCCGGGTATCTTTTTTCTAAGAAAACCATTGAACTCAATTTCTTGATTATTTATTTTTATTGTGTAGATAAAGGAAATGATTTTAAAAAATCATGTTAATAAACTCTAGAAAGTTCATGCGCATGTTCGCAAACTTGGTGGGTTGATCCAGTTTGCAAATTTAACTCTCTTTTTTTTTTTTAATTTCATTCTATAATGATAGGCTGATTGGATATTTAGTTTCATAATTTATTTTATTTCACTTTCTATGAAGTTCTTGCAATTTCAAAAACAAATCTTAGTGTTGGGTTGGTGCTCTATTCTGGAATCGCTTTTTTTATCATGTAGTTTCATAAAAAAAAGTTTTGAAAAAAAAGGTTATTAGCATCAATGGAGTTTGTGACTTGGTTCAAGGTTTTGACGTGTTGATCTATATTATCTAAATCATGAATTTGATGAGTTTATCCACCGAACCTAATATGTTTTTTAAAAGTTTTTGATCCTTTGATTTTTTTTAATTATTTTTTTATTCTAGCATTCAATATTGAAATGTTCGAGAGAAAAATTTCATGATTTATATTTGTTAGGTTTTTCTAGGGTTATTATAGTCTCAAATGAACATCAATTATATTTTAAAAGAACCTCATAAAACTCATGGTTTAGGTTATGGGGTGATTTTAATTTGATGTAACCTTAATTTTTTTTTTTTTTAAGAAATTAATTAACATTTTATGAATTATTTAAAAAAAAAATTGATCACCTCGAGGTGGATGAGCTGGCATGCAGTTTGATTGAAACTCAAAATGAATAATGAGTATGGTTGATAATAATATATATAAAAATATCCACTATTAATAATTTTCTTACGTCTAGAAAAATAATTGATTCAGTCTACTGCGAACTTTAGGAAATCTGATGGTGGCATGACTCACGAGGCATCTAAAAGAGACCGAGCAGTTGGCAGTTGGCATGACTCCCGAGGCATCTAAAAGAGACCGAGCAGTTGGCATGACTCGTGAGGGCATCTAAAAGAGAAGTGTTGGGTGAACACGTTATCAATTATCAATATAATTAATATATTTCACGGTTTATAAACTATCTCAAATGTTTTTAATTTTTTTCAATTAAGTACTTCTCTTTCTTATTGAGTCCTTTTTCATTCTAATTTTTTCCTTTGACCTGGTCATTTTGCTTTCTATTTAACAAATTTCATTTTTTTTTTCATTCATGTCCTTTTTGTAGTCGGGTCCCACTTAATAACTGTTATGTGGTTTTATAAAATTGATGCTCAGTCGACAATGAAACAATGCTTGTAATTTTGAACACGCGAGGTAATACAAAATGAAAAAAATAATAAACACAAAATAGAAGAATTACATGTTCCATTGCGGTTTGTAATAGTTACTTACACACACTGTTATATTTCTTTTCACTTGAATATTCTTATACTCAATTTAATCATTTTACATTAAGTTAATTTGAGATTAATATATGACTGTTGCAATATTAAAAATAAATTTTGTTGATTGATTTGATAAAATTTAATTTTAGTTTTATTATTTTAAACTAATTACAATTTTCAAGACTCAATCTCAAACTGAAACAAATAACATCCTTATCGTAACTTCCTCGTTCAATCTTTAGTTGTAATAAATAGATTTATTATTATTTATTGATATACATGTAGTTTTATTTAAATAAATACCCATATAATTTAATGAAGCAACCGTCATAAATATATGGGACATTTTTCAAAAACATTTCCAAACCTCCTAAACCATCCGATGTCTTTTGTCGGCGCAACAATTTCGGAATCAATAGCAGGAGACATATCACGAAGGAGGCCCACAATTTTGAGAGATGTCTTAAGTTTTAACTCTTATGAAACTGGTTATTTGGGGAATATTTTTACCTCTTTAGGGTCTACTCGATGTGAATATGGATTAGTCTAAACCAATGTTTAGAACGCCGCGTGGTTTATATAAAAAAAAAATCGTGTGCCAGGGCTTTTTTCATCTTAGTTTTTTTTCCTGTTACTGTCACTTGAATTATAATTAAAAATATAAAAGTCGTTGACGCGTGAGTTCAACGGGCTGGCGTGTTTATTGCTCTCAAGTAGCACTTGAATGTGTTTAAGTGTTAACCATCCAAGTTTTTTTTTAATAATTATTTTTTTCTATTTTCTCTTGTTTTCATCCAAATTTTCAAAACAAATCTTCAATTTGCCTTTTCTTCATATTTGATTATTTAAAATAATTTATAACGAGAAGTTTATTTATTTAATAAGCCTCAAGTTATCTTTTGCGATATATATTTGCTTAAAATATTGTGCAAAAGTCTTATATCTTGAAAATGATATCCCAGGCTGCAATTAATAATTTAATTCGCAAATTCTCTTTCAAAGACGGACAAGCTGGCAACAAAATGCTTTGATTTTAGTAACATTTATCAAGTCCAATGAAACTTAAGAATTGTAAATTCTACAAGGTTTGGTTTTGTTTTGAACGGGGCATTGCTGGCGTGTAAAACACACCGTCCTCGCATGTTTGTTCTACTAAATATCTATAATTTCAAGTTTTTTTAATCTTATTTTTCAATATAAAATAGTTGGAGATCAGGATTTCTAATAATTTTTATTGGATTTATATAATGTTGTTCCGATTACATGATCCAAGTTGTATGTTTGGTAGGTTTATTCGAGTTAATTCTGTTTTTTTTTTTTATTATTATTATTATTTTAGATCTTTTTTAATTTTATTCTTCTATACTAGATTTTGTTTTTAAAAAATTGTGTTTCATGAACAAATTTAAATTTTTTTCTTATGGGTTTGTAGTGGTAAGAAATCAACATGTCAAGGACATAGATTACAACAAGATCTTGAAAGAAATTATGCTTGAAAAATTACCTGCAAAATGATAACATTACAATAGCCTATTGTCTTTCTAGATTTCCCTTAAAAATCTACTTTCAAACTTTTCCTTAAACTCTAACACGGTAAGAAAGCCAGATCCTAACTCCTAACATGAAGATTTCCTTTAAAAATCTACTTTCAATGGTCAAGAAGCATGTGAAGATTTTTATTTTTATATTTTTTCATATCATTTATTTCGTTTTTATTTTATTAAAAATAATAATAAATGACACATGGTAAATTTTAATTGATAGAATTGAATTTTTGTTTCCATACCCTCCATCATCCTTTTTCTTTCTTCTACTTGTTTACTCTGTGATCTTGCATGCCCTTTCTTATTCGTTGTTGTTTTAATTTCTTCTCTGCATAGCTTTTTCTTACCAAGGCAATATTAAAAGAAAATTGCAACAGGAGATTTAAATTGAAAGGCTTAACAATGATGATAACCAAAGGCATTAAAATAAATATAGAAAAAAAAAAGAAAAAAAGAAAAAAAGAGACTTATGACCCGGGAAATTGTAAGAAGGGAGAGACGGCTTTGTCTTGCTTCTATAAAATAGAAAGTGTAACCTCTGATTTATGCTGATGGGTGGGTTGGGCTTGTAGCCTTTTGAATGAGATCTAGGTGCTGTTCACCTTAAACTTATTTTGCTTTTTCCTGGGCTTGGACTGAGATATGTGAGCCCGCTCGAGTGATAAACATGAACTTAACAAAAAGATAATTAAAAGAAGCTGTTTGTTTTTATAATTTAAATCTGTCTTGAAAAAAATATTTTTTAATATTTTCTGGTATTGTAGTATGTTGATATGAGAAATAAAAATAAAATACTTTTAAAAAGTATTATGAACCATAATACTAAACACATCAAGAAGATGACCACTACCAGGTTCCAAACACGAGAGAGAGCCTTAATCACAGGCAACCTGGTTACCATGTGATGGGCCTGGGGTTGTGTCCATGAACTCTTTTATAAATACGGGCTCACCATCACCATGTAACCTTGGAGTTCTTGAGATATATTTTTTTAAAATTATTTTTAATAATTAGTATATTAAAATAATTTTAAAAAATTAAAAAGTTATTTTTAAAAAAATATTAATTTTAAAATAAAATGATATTTTTTTATTATCAAAAAATTATGTTTGAAATTAGCACATCAAAATAATTTTAAAAAATAATTTCAAATAAAAAATCTATATTTTTTCAAAAACTGTCAAACAGTCATTTAACAAAGGTTTTCTAAATAAAATGAAATAGAGAAGGGGGTATTAATCTAAATAAAAATAAAAACTAATGAGAGAAAAAACATATAAAAGACATTAATTAAAAAATAGATTAGAAAAGAAATATAGAAGAAAAGAAGGAGAAGCAAAGGTAAGTGTTCCATGTCCTGGAAAGTCTAGCCAGCCCGCCTGGCCCATGCTGGACAGCAATGTCTAACAACCAATTTCTTTCCTGCAGAAACAACTTGGCAATAAAATTATCAATAATTAATAGAAATGGAAAAGATTCAGGTTAGAATTTACAAATTTGATGCTTTCAACGTGCGCATTAGGTGATAGTCAACTTGGACTGTATATCCGTGAATATTCAAAAGGATTCTTTCAATAATCTGGTCTGCGAATTTGTAAAGTTAAACGGGAAAATTTGGTGGGATTTGATGTCTTTTATGCTAGGCAGCCCGGCTTGACTCGCATCGCATGCCTTTTTGTTGGCTGATACACACGTACCTGGACTTCAATTCTTTGTTTTTAGCAGAAGTGCTACTGCTATATTAACTCTATCAGCTGAGAAGCCAGCCAGCCAGCCAGCCATGGCAGCTCTCTTGAATGTCTTCTCTCACCTCTACTCCTCTACCATGTCCTTCTTCAACCTCTTACTCCTCAAAACCCTGTTTCTAATCCGGTCCCTCGCCCCCGGAAGTAAGGTCACAAATCCCGATAACCTATTTCGCATAATCTGCGCACAATATCTCAGCCTCGTTGAAAAAGCAAACCCAGCAATTCATTACAGTGAGAAACCCACCCGGAAGCAGTCGAGGGAGTGCGCGGTATGCTTGTCGGAATTTATGAAGGGCGAGAGGGTTAGGAGATTGAGATGCAATCACACGTTCCACAAGGAATGTTTAGACAGATGGTTGCAGCAATATTTGGCCACGTGCCCGCTCTGCAGGACTAGGGTTTTGCCGGACGAGATTGTGGTCAGTTATCATCAGCTGCAGGATAATATACGGAACGGTGGGAGCTACGATGATACCATGTTCTTGTTATCTGCATTATATGATTGTAGTTTGAAAAAAACTTGTCTGAGATAGATAATTTCTTCAGTTGGCATAGACAATCATATATAGATATTTGGTTTAAGATAATTAACTCAGGCACACAGATTCTTTCAATCAATCATGTTCTTAGTGTATCGCCATCTGTTTTTGGTATAATTTATCCTTGCCAATGTGGTTTTGATATATGGAGAGTAGAACTTCATGTTTTCTTTCTGATCTTTTTTCCCTGAGAAGCGGCGAAGCCTCCTCCTCCACCGTCTTATGAAGGGGGGGGGGAAACAGAGAGAGATAAGTATAATTTGTCAGTTAAAACAAATGGGACTCTGTAAATTGGATGTCATGAACTGCAGAAAGCTGTTCTTGTATTGACATCTTTCAATCGATTTTTTGGGGCTGATAGATTGATACCAGGATTCTCTTGTTAGATGAACGTAGAGAATTTGGACAAGGTTTTGACCATGTTTTCTTTTTGGACTTGGGTGTGTGTGTGTGTGTGTTTTACATGGAGAAAAAGAGAGGTCAAATTTAGTTATCACAAGACGTGGCAAGACAAACCCAGGATACCGAATTTTGATTTATTTACTGGGTATTGAAATTCCAAATTTAAGAAGTCGACCAATGTGAGCTTGTCTCTCTGATTAATAAATGTACTCGATTAATATATAAAAATGTATATCGAATAAATAAATAAATAGTTTTACTTTAATTTTTAATTTCAGAAGTATTTTAAAAATAAAAAAATAATGATTTTCATTGGAAAATAACTAAAAACATTTGAGTTTTAATGTCATCTTTTGTTTTGTATATTACGAAGCTTTTGTATGTGAAAAGCTCAATTTATTAGACCGTACGCTTTTATTCATCTTTAAAGTTATAGATAGACAGACAGACGCGCACCAAAACATAGATGTATCACAGTTTTTGCTTTTATTTTTCGGTACAAAAAGTGTTTTTAAAATAAAAATAGATTTAATTTAATATATTTTAGATTAAAAACACTTTAAAAAACAATTATTATAACAATATAAACCAGCTTTTAATCCCGAAATGAGCTAAGCCTCCCACCAAAAACACAAACCCTGGCGAGCCGACTGCCATGGTTGACAACTTGCATAGACAAGGATTGCGAATCCTCCGTCTGCTAATTGTTTGTTTGGAATTGTATTTAATCGTTATTTTTGAAAAATATTTTTTATTTAAATAAATATGAAAATGTTATTTAAATAAATATGAAAATGTTAATTTTTTATTTTTAAAAAATAATTTTTAATATCAACACATTAAAATTAATCTAAAAACATTATTTTTTTTAATTTAAAATAAAAAAATATGTTTTTTCAAAATTATTTTTGAAACGCAACATCAAACACCCCTTAGTGGGTGTTTGGAGCGGCGGTTCAACGTGTGGTTGCGTTGAACCGCAGCCCCAAAATTAGACATTACCAAACGGGACCCCAAATTTTTTATGTGGGTCCCACTAAATTCCTGCGGTTTCGACCGCGTTTTGAAAAACATATTTTTTATGCTTTTCAAAACGAACGCTGCGGAACGTAACAAGATCGTTGCTCATTGCAAAACCAATGTCTGGCGTGAATTTATTCACAAAAACCATTCAAAGCTATTTGCATTGGCATTAGATACACAAGCTGCATATCATTTGATCAGACCATCCCATTCAAATTGTTCCAGTAGCTGGTATAACCCCAAGACCACCAATTCCAAGCCTTGTTCTAGTAGCTGATATCTGCCATGTCCATCGCTGCATTGAGTAGTCGTTGCCTTCCTCTCATCGCCGACGGTCCTTCCTCTCACGGTCACTGCCTCCCTCTCTCTCCTTCACAGTCACGGCCCTATCTCTCTCTCCACGGCCACAGCCTCCCTCTCTCTCCTCCACAATCACGGCAACTCCTACTCTCTCTCCACATTCACGGCAGCAGCATCAGGTGCAAATTTCAGGCCATCCTCTTGCCCACCACAGGGAACCATTTTCGACGTTACCACTATAAGAAAAACCACTTCGGCCTCCTTTATCCGTCGGTATCGGCCGTTGACCCTCTCGTCACAGTCGGTGAATAGTAACGTGCACAGTACACATGCCATGCAAAAAGAGAACAAAAGGCAAAACGATGCGTTTTGGGTTTTTTTCCTTAAAACCGAACACACCGTTTTGCGTTTTGGTATATTCAGATGTTTAATTTGAATTAAAATGACATTAACAGGGGGGGAAATTAATAATATATGAATTGTTTGACTTTTTGGCTTTGTTAAATGTTTTTTTTTAAAGTGTTTAGAATATGATAATAATTATGCAGATCGGACAAAAGTTATGTCTGGGTTGGATTATTTTTTTCCACGAATATCGTAAGATTTAATTTATTAATAATATTTATTTTTTATATCTATAATACTTTTTCATCCTATCCTATCGTAGTTATAAATGTCTAGCTAGTTTGATTAGATCCTTTTTTATATATTTTAAAGTCTAGGTTACATTGAGCTTTATTTAAAATTAATTTGAAGTTTATCTAGTTAAAACTAGTCAATTAGACTAAATTAAGATAAAATTCTACAATATTTAAAAAAAATTGTGTAATTTACTTGAATTATTAATTACATTTTATTATTATGATAATTAAATCTACAATATTTTAAAAAAAAATATATGTGTGTCTTTTAAAGTAATTTCACAAGTTAACAGTAATATAAAAAGCATGGTAATCAAATACTCAAAACTGCTTTTTATTAAATTCCATTTCAACCACAGTTTTAACCAAACACAAATTTCAGTTACGAACCACAACTAAATACGCTTTTCATCAACCTGTTTTTTTTTAACCTCAACTACAACAGTAATAGCTGTGCCAAAAAGACTCTTAATCTTCCCCGGTGGCATCTCATAAGACGTGCCAAACTGTTGACTAGCAGCAGTAAACTCATATAATTGGGATGTGAGATTTGAAGATGACATATACTCGCCTATGAACATAGAAAATTATAAAAAAAAATATATAGTTTATTTCATTTATAGAGGTTGAAGAAGTCAATAAAATGACATCTAAGCAGGAATATTATATTTAATAAACAAGACTTTATAATTAACTAAAATATATAAAATCGACTTTATAATATCGACAATGAATATTGATATAGAAATACATCCTTGAAAACAAGTCTAGAACTTGTTAATTTGTGCTTTATAATAACAACAACAAAAAAACCACTTGCTGGTGTCGTGTGGGTTCCAAAAAATATCGAAGGTCCTCGGAGGGCTAGAGTCGGGCCATCCTACTGAGCCCACAAATCACCTATAATGGGCTTCGATGTGTTTCTTAGGCCTAGCGTGGTGCTTGAACCCACAACGAGCAATGGGTCTTTAATTGTAAGAAGATTAAACATTGTGACCCATAACAGTTTTTTTTTTTTTTTTGCGAGCACGGTAATGAATTTGCCAGTGGTTTATCCCAACTCTAGCAAGCAAGCATTTTCTTCAAAATCCAAAGAAAAGGGGGACAGGGTTGGTGCACAGAAAAGTATCCTACGCGTGGGTGACTCGGATCTTATCCTCTGCTAGGAAAATAAAATGGAGTAGCCGACAGAACAAGGATTCACAATCTTATCCTTGCAACATTGTACCACGTTGGCCAGCACGTGGCTCGTAACCTATTTCTATTTTAATATTATTTTTTTTTTACTTTTTTCTATTTAAAGACTGAGATGAAATGTGGAGATAAAAGAATAAAGCTTTAAATGATGTGTTCAACGTTTTTACTCTTTGATAGACATGTAAGAACTACTAGTGTTTTTTTTTTCTCACAAAAAGCTATTTTAGCATTTCATTTAGCTCTCTCTTTGAATCATTGAAGGTGCAAATTCAGGAGAAAAAAAGTGTTTTTTTTAAGCACAGATTTCCCCAAATCCAAATCGCAATATTCAGGCAACTTGTAAGACAATTTCCCGTGCATATTACAGCAATGGATGCTTCACAGAAGAAGAGCATCTCCTTCCTTCTAAATCACTTTTTATGTGCATACTTGCGAGTCAAAGAAAGAAAATAAAACACAATTTCCTCAGGCAGAGAAAATGAGAAGAAACTCAGGCTGAAAAGAAGCCATCGGACGCCGCAAGACCCACCGAGCTCTTCGGCTCCAGAGCCATCTCGAGAAGCTCCATCTTCTCTTTCCCTAACCTGTTCTTGATCCTCTGAACCGTGACGGAGGCGCAAGAAACCCGGTTCATCTCCATGTTTCCTCCTCCACCTGCAGCCGTTCTTGAATGCTTGACTCGCCTCTCATACTCCTCTGCAACCAGCATGGCAATGTCAGACATTTCTCTCTCGAATCCCTGTGATACCGCTTGCTTTCTGAAGATTTTGAATGAAGGAAAGGAATCTCACCCTGAAAACTATTTATAGGGAAAGGTCAGCCAGTGCTTGTGGGATGCTGGACATTGGACAATATTTGAGTGGATATATATAACTATACATTTTTTTAACGTGTTTAGTATTATTATATTAGATGAGATTCCATTGACACAAGATAAGATGTAGAAAAATAAAAAATATAATTAATTTGATGATTCATTTAATCTAAAATAAAACATATTTCTATATTCAGTTGGGTTTTAAAATTATAATAATTATTATTTTTAACTCTATATTAAATTGAGTCAATAGTCGATTTTTATTTTTATTTTTATGTTGACCTTAAAACAATGGTCAACTCCATCCATAACCCAAATTATATCCGAATTGGATCCAATCTGTCTTTGCTTGTATATTGATATCGATGAAATGAAATCGTAGTTTTCAAGCCTTGATTCTGAAAATGGTCCGGAATCAATAGCAGTGGTTTTCAGCTGTCGGCGGCCGCCCGCCTGTTGCTACTCTTGCAGGATGCAGAAGGGCAGTTTCGTCCAGATGCCAGGTGGAAACCCACTGGCTTCTTCAATAAATGGACAGGAGTCCCTCCCAACGCCACGTTTTACAGCAACACCGTTGTTATTTTTAACATTCTAATTTCATTGTTTATTTTATTCCAATCAATAATTGTATCCAAAGGCTTAGGAATATTTTCCCCCTTTGATTGTGGAAAATAGGGGAGGAATATTAATATTATAAGCTACCATGCCGATCTTAATTGTCGGTACAATTATGTAAGCCTAAACCCACATGAAATTAAAATTTACAATCATATCTTTAAACTCCATAGAGACAAGGGGTCTTCATCAATGTTTGTCGTTGCAATTTATTTTCTCTTATTTCACCGACCCACCAAACAAACAATAAATCAAAGCATTGACCGACCCATATCCAATTGCTCAAACACCTCCCTTAGATTTGGCTGGCCGCCTAGACTACGAGGGAGGCGTGTTTCACAGGCTTCTCCATCGTAGCAGGTATATTCTAAACCACCATGTAATCATATGCTTGTGAATAGGACGAGCAAAGCTTATCGCCAAAACAAACATATGCTTTTGTATCTTATTAATTGCGAGACTTGTACCAAGTTACACGTGGGAGGCTGTGGTCACTTGGTCATTCATGGCTGGGAAACAAAACCTGTCGGGCTACATTCTACGCATCGCAATTATTGTACCCCAACAAGCCAAGATTTTCAGTTCATCTACCAGCCAAGGGAGACAAAAATCCTTCGGCATTCCAGCACATGCAGAGATGTTGAGCAGTATGTTAGAAGGAAAACGGGCAATCACAATATTCGAGGGAGCAGCTCCACAAAGATATTACCAATTATAGACAAACGATAAATTTAATGTGGATGCAGATCATCTGTTAGTAAAAAAAATCAAAATTTATTATTCAGAAGGCCAAGTTCTTTGGTAAATGCAGAAATACATCTGATATACAGCGTGATGTATTTTCTCGAGCTGCATCTCTTCATGCTCGCCAAGCTTTAGAAGAAAGCCATTGAACAGAAGAAGAAGAAAAGTGCTCTTTGATTGATTACAGGCATGAAATATACAACTGAGTCTTTTGTTAGCTATTTCTGGGTGCCATTTCGGAATTTCTTAATTGATGGAAGGTTTGTAACAATACCCGGAAATTTTTACAAATGTTTGTGAATGAAGCTGAGTCATCAAAATGCCTTCTTACCTTGTGCTTTGATAAATATCAAAGGTCACAATATTGACTGACCTACCATAACTGAGCCAGTCCGTCTCTTCAGTGTTGCTCCTGTGATCAATAGTATATTGACTCACAGAAGGCCCAGGTTTTTCAGCTGCTGAACATGCTCAGGTGGAAGTGGTGGAGGAGACCAATCCGATCCCATCATTTCACCATCCACATCCTCAACAACATATTCCTATCATTTCACAAGAAAAACAAGTCATGATAAACACTCAGTCCAAGAAACCTCAATAGATGCCAAAGAGTATATGCTTGGTGTCGTAGCAAGCAGAGATGTTTTAAGATTGTGATGCAGTGATGCCAAAGTGAAAAGATCATCCCAAGATTGGCCTCAAAGCCAATGATGAAATATTTCAAATTTGCAAACTTTGCAAGGCAAAAAAAGACTTTTAGACCTAATGAGTTGACACGACTGTTACCTTGAAAAACTTTTTTTTTATACTTCAACTGACCAATTACCTCAATCGTAAGAAATTCAATATTTCAATTACTTCTGTGATAAGCTTGATTATACAGTCATGGTTCATAAAGTAAATTGGTAGATCCTGTTCTTTTTTTTCTTTATTTTTTTACTTATTAACCATTTTCCTACTGGAGCCAGTTCCCTTAAAAAAGTTCAGGTGAAGTTTTGTGGGCCAAAATTCATGGTAATACTTTTTTATTAGTTGGAGCTGGTGACTTGATGCGCCAGAGAAATGACACTGAAGCATATTCAAAAAGATATGAAGGCAGTTATCACACTCACCTTTGTTAGCATCCTTTTTGCAAGTATATGATAATGCCGCTGCCAAATTCGCTGTCCAACCATTGTGGCCACCAAAACGCTGTAGAATACGCCGATTACAGTAAATAGTCCAAGCACGATTAAAGCCATTATAAACAATAGTGGTAACCCTGCTTCACCAGCACCACCTAAGCAACCACATTCACCAGCTGTACTTGCACAGCTTTCAAAGCATGTGGTACAGTCAGTCCACATGCAAAGAGTACCGGGTAAATGGCAGTCTGCACACACGCTGCAAAATTAAGCAAAACAGGTGGATCACATAAATCATCATTTGAATTGATTTCTCAAATCCAATAACCAAAACACTCAGTAAGAGAGATATAAAAAGTAACAATAGCATGTGTACCTTATGCATTGAAAAACAAAAAATAAACATTCAACTCATGCCCAAAGTTTGCTTTAACACACCCAAATGAACTCCAGTGCCAAACCTTGATTCGGCACCAATTTAAACTTTAAGCGCCCCTCTAACTAACCAATGAAAAAACATAAGGTAACCTACCAAAACCTTTTTTTAAATAAACACTTGCGTCTCTAGACAGCAAATCAGTTAACTAGTTAAGTTTGAATAAAAATTACTTCAATGCCCAATTACTAGTTTACAGTTAATTTACCAAAACCTCCCTGAGGTTTGGCCTACTCAACATTTTCATCCCTCCTTTTTTTTCGAAACCAAACACTAAAATCTACAGATGATGAAAAACTATCAAAAAATAAAAGGTATTAGTATCAAAATATATTATATTATATTATATTATATTATATTATATTATATTATATTATACACTAGATTTTATATGGAACTATTTGGGGGGGGGCGCTCAAATATTAAAAAAATAATATGGCTATCAATTACTCAATTGATATGATGAGTCAGACTGCACTTGCATTTTGATGAGTCAAATAAGATGACAATTAACAACTCTAACATACATTTTCCTCTTCACATGCAGGTAAACTTACAAAAAAAGGTAACTCATTTGATGAGTCAGACTGCACTTGTATTACAATTACAAAGGATAATAATATGGCAATCCAACAATGAGAACAATTATATCGTGTGCATCAGTTGTAGCGAAAACATAAAGCAGAGTTGTACCCGGGCTGGCAGCAACAAAGACATAACTCTCGACAAGGCTGGGCCAAATCATTGCGTACTCTTTGATCATAGCAAGTTATGAAGCACCCAGATAACCCCAGCAAAGCAAAGAATAATAGTGCTCCTGTCCAACAACATTCTATCATAAAGATTCTATCCAAGTATTCTGGCAAGAATAACACAAAATAACAGATCATGCTTCAATCCTCAACATAAATCTCACATGCCTCCTCCTGCGATCAATTACTGGCACTGTATTCAATATTTTAATGTTAACAATTTTTACAGTTAGAAATTAGATGATATTTTTCGATCTAATTTTCCAAATATGCTGAAAGATTAGACAAATGGTTCGGTTTTAATATTAGCAGCAGAAGTTCAAGCAGCCAATTACATAAAACTTCATACAGCTTGTGTAATATCAGAAACAGGACAAATAATGTAACAACAGCCAAATCCACTGATCAGTTCATGTCAGCAGAAAATTTTATGATTAAATACTGTTTCAGGCTGCAGACCACAGAGTTTCGCACCTTCATGCAGCAAGAAAATCATTTTCAGATTATTAGGAAATTAACAACATAAATAAAGTTTGCTACACTTAACATGAGAAGATGACCGGACCAAGAATACATAAACATGGGCAAGTGGAGCATTACCCAAATTATAACGAACAACACTATTAATCTGTAAGTAAACCATTATAGCTATGTGTCGTAAGCATGCATTGACAGGAACTGTGATAACCATCACTTCAGGTTTTTAAGATTACCACATATGTAGTAGAAACTAAGCTCACTGTCAAAGCCCCATGCAAGACGAAGCCAAGACTTTTGATGAGTGTCAATCAGGTACACCAAATATGCTAGTGAAGCAATTACCTGTAACAAATTAATATAAATAGATGATGATAGAACCTCCGGCACAGGAAAAATAAAAAGAATAGAAAAGGAATACATCAAAATAACTCAAAGAAGGGTACTGCGACCTACAAGCTGAACAGCCAAAAAAATAAACACAATATCTCTAGTCACAAAGAATCGAAATTTCAGAGTTCGCCATTTCCTATCAGCAGCTGCATGAACTCTCAAATGATATGGAGCCTTGCAGGTTGTGCAGTGCGAAAATGCAAACCCTTCCTATAAAAAATAGGCAGAAATTATAAGAAAAAAATGGCATAGCTCAGCACCATTAATCCCAGGGTAAAAGGGAACAAGTGTCAGATTAACTTGTTGCATAGATAAAATCAACAACTTATTGTGAAAGGCATCAATTTTTACCAGCCATCAATTGCCTGTAGAAACTTGGCATAAACAGCGAACTGCTTCATATAACAAAACAAAACTCCAGCAAACATATCTATGACAGGCAACATAGTCTGCCTCCAGATTTATTATGGATTATCCAAGTACTGGATATTGTGTGTGTGTGTGTGTGTGTGTGAGAGAGAGAGAGAGAGAGAGAGAGAGTTTACAAGAACATGCGCAATTAACTTGTGTAAAAAGGAGAAATAAGTAAGCCTGCACTAAATCCAGCATGGATATCATGCCTCTGATAAGGCAAGCTTGGACACTTAACCAACTCCTTGTTGTCACATAAAGATCATACTGCCTCAGAATACAGTTATAAAGCTTGGCAAGCACCAAAAAGATAGATATAATATGAATTATACCAATATAGAGGTGCTCATTAACACTCCCATTCACATAATGTGAATATCCACCATGGAGGTGCAGCATTTTGTCCTGTCCAGTTCTAGGTCTATCATCCTATTTTAGGATTTTTGCACGTCCATTTAAAAAATAAAATAAAATAAAATGAAGGCACACTACAGAAAACATCAATCGTTCTTGACCAAAATAATATATAAAAGAGATGAAAAGAAGATCCAAATTATTAAAATGCAAGTGGCCTACACAATTCCACCTCAAGGATTAGTGAAGAAAATGGTAAGCAATAAGAGTCGTCAATTTTCAAACCAAGATGCAAACACTGAAGGACATATTTTTTAACCTTAAGTAAAGCAGAGGGATGGTTCAGTGACCTCTGCAAACCATATTGCTTTTAGCCAGCTGACAGGCACAGTCATATCAAAAGATCTTGTTACATGAAACTCAATCAACGATGTGGGATCCTATCACTAACATTGTGCAAGAACATGATAAATGTACTTACTTTCACTGCTCGCCACTGATCCAAGCATTCACGATGTACATACTTTGTCGTTCCTTTGCACTTGCAGGGTGCAATAAAATCCCTACCTGAGGAAAAGAAAACATTATGAACCAAAAATTTTGGGCCAAAGTCAAATGCTTTTACAAAGTTGACATTTTTTTTACTGAATTCAAGGCCAAGGTCACGAAATTCCAAGATCTACGAACTCTGAGCAACACCTATAATAAACAGTGAGCATAGCAACGATGATAATAGAAATAAACAAGAAGTAGCAAAATCCTCAATTTTAGTTAAAATCCCCTCAAGTAAAATTGGTAAGGCTACAAAAATGCCAAGCAACAACAATTTCTAACATCACCAGCTAAGACAGATTATAATAACAACTAAACAAAATTGTAAGTAAAAAAACATTAATAATTTTCAAGTGTGCAAGTAAAACCTTCGCAAATTGTCAAATTGAATTTAAAAAGGAACAATATTTCACTCTTTCAACCTAAAATTTTGTACATCCACAACAAGTAAATACTACAAATAAATTACTAAAATGATGAAACTTAAGCGACGGCTTTTACAGTGAGTATAAAGCAATTAAAGAGGTAATTACCATCAGTTTCGAGGCAAATACGGCACTGAAATTGCTCGCCGGGACCGGCTTCAAGGTCGATCTCGCTGGGCTCGGTGATCGGCGACGGAGGTATTAGAGGGGAAGCATCCGATACATGATCAGCCATTGAAATTTTGAAAGAGAGAGAAGGGGAGGGGATTATTTGTTGAGCTCGTTAATCAATTTTAATATACAAAAAAAAGGATAGAGATTTAGGGTTTTCATATAATCAAGGCGAACAAAACCCTTAAATTATTGATTTTGTTTATTAAAGTCGTTTTAGGGGTGATCAAATGGTTGAATTGGAGAAAAGAAATTGTAATGGTGGGTGGGGGTGGCGTGGCTTGGCACTGGTTGGTTCCCTCGTTATTATTTTTTCCTTTTCTTTTTCAAGCTAAAATAAATAAATATGGGAAACTGCATGGCCTGCTCCTCCCTTCCCTATAGTTTTTATTTTGGTATTTTATTTATTTATTTATTTATTTTTAGAGTATTCCAGCAAATCCAAAGTCTTAAAGTAAGATTCATTTCTTCTGTCTTTTACTCTCACTTTCTCCTTTTTCTTTTTTTATTTATTTTTTCAATAAATCCAATTACATTCAACATAAGAGTTTTGTTCTTGCTTGCAGAAAATTGTGATTTTCTGAACCGAGATTGGAGGTGCTCTGTACCATGTGCCTCGTGAAATTAATTTTCATGCTGATTTACATCATTTTACTATTTCTTCAAAAAAATTAAAAATAAAATATATGCCACATTATTTATAAGTTTTTTTTAGCAAAAACAAATATTTTGGTTAAAGAAAATAGTGTAAGATAATCATGTAGAAAAAACATAAAAAGATATATATAAAAAAACAAATTAGAATGACAATTCATAGTTACATTACTCATGCTTTATGACGAGACAGATAAAAATATAATGTTAATCAAAAAACAAATATATATTTCTACATGGTATTATTAATGTTTTAATGAATTTCCTAAAAAATAAAGGCTTGTTGGGTTGGGCTCTCTCTTACCCTAGTTCTAAACTAAATTAGATTGGAGTTGGCTCTTATATAACATGCTCAATTAAACTAGTCAAATCACGCCATGATAGACTTGGAATTTGATTTTTAGAAAAATCTAGGATAATAATGCCTTGATATAATTTAAAAAATATTGATACAATGATATGTCCGGGTTGAATTGTCAATCATATAATTTGATTTTGTCTAACAATTTTATTTTTTAATAGTAATTTTTATTTAATTGTAGAATAATAAAAATACATATATGCAGGAAAGTGATGGGCTCACCCGTCAAGCTTTCTTTTTTTATTGTGTTGACATTTAAAAAAAAAACAATGATGTGTTATTTGAATCTCTAGATTTCACGGGTTGGTTGAAAATCCAACACTGGATTTTTCAACTAAGAAAAACACTTTAGCCTATTATAACCTAGAAACACATAAAAATATTTTTATAACCTCAACATATCAATTTCTCAATTAAATTAAATTGGTCAAGAAAACTCAATAAGTTCCACAGAAGAATCTTTTCTTGACTTTGATCATCTATGTTTTTAGCAAAATAAGGATAAAAGAAATCCCATGAAACTCTTCTTATGAAACATAATTTGTTGGCGCACTTTGTATCGTCGAATCTTGGTTAAACATGCATAGATTATAGATTAAAAAAATGTCTGAGAATTTGTTTCAAAATCAATTTTGATCCTTAAATTTTTAACTATGTTTGATAATAATAAAAAAATTAATTTGATTTAGCTAGATCAAGCGTCAATTTAATGTTAGAATATTTTTTAACACTGCAAAAAAACTTGTAAAGTCAACCAGAATTAATTATTGATCTCAATCATAAATAAGATAAAATGTGGAAGGACTAAATCAAAAAAATGAAGACATAAAAAAAATCAAGAATATTTGTGAGAGGCCATGGTGAAAACACTCACATACCATAGTGTTTGTAAAATGATTTTTCCACGTGTCTTAGGTTTACATTAATTAGTTATCTACATGTTGCGCTTTGCTATGTATAATTAAGATTAAGATATAAGCTAAAAGGGCTCGGGTCTCTTGCACTGTAGCGTGTGACTCATGTGCATTGTGGACTGGACTTTTGTCCTCCGTGCGTCGCGCGAGTTCGTTCATCCTTTTTTTTTTGCCGATGAACAGTGTAATGTCGATATTAGCCCTGGTAATAGGACAAAATAGCGTTCTGTCTGAGGGGTAAATAACGTGTCGGCTGAGGGGTGCGGGCGTAATTGCACGCGTACGGACCGGTCCGGTCCGCCGCACCTTTTTTTTTTATTTTGTAAATGGCTAAAGACGGTTTTAGCCCCTAATAAGACAAAATCGATTAATTACGGGCAGGGACATAACGGTAACTGACCATTATTATTTATATATTTTTTGAAATATGTCAGACGCGTGCCGTTCACGCGACCGACGGTGTTCCCCCCGACGCCCCTTTCAAGTGGCGCGTGCGGTATGCTACGGTGGTCAGAAATGGGCTACCAGCGTCTAATCCGGTGCGCCTCCGATTGGTCTTCCTCCCGGTGCGGCGTGTTTTTCCACACGGTGGCCGGTTAAAGCCGGTTTTACCATTTCTCTCTCTCCTACACGTAAAAGTGCAGAAGAGCCCCCCGAGTTTTATATACTTTCATTTCGGTCCCTTGACTTTTAATTGCGTATATGGGCCTAATTTCAGTTATCTAAGTTTTGATTTTGTTTGATTGGGTCCTTCGATTGCACTTAATTAAATGTTAATGTTTCAATTCGGTCCTCCAGCTTTTAATTTCGGGATTGGTTTGAAAATGATGAATATATTCGGTACAGAAGTTTCAATTTTTGCAAATTTGTCCTTTAATTAAAAATGTTAATAAATCTGATTTTCATTTCAGCCCTTCAACTTTTAATTTTTGATTTTAATCCCTTTATATTTGATTTTCATTTCAGCCCTTATACTTTTATTTTTTAAAATTTCTAATATAACTCATACTTTTGTCCATGTATATATAAGTGTGTTTAACACAATAACAACAACAACAACAACAACAACAACAATAATAATTTAATTGTTTTTCTTACTTGCTTCTTTGATAAATTTTTTTACTCTTCGGATAATTTGATAATTTTTATTTTTTTGGCAGTAATAGCAATGATAATTTTGATTTTTATTTGTATTTTATTTCTTTGTTTTATCTTTTGTTCAAGTTTCTAGCAATTTTTTTAGTCTTTCATTTATTTTTATTTCTTTCATAATAATAATAATAATAATAATAATAATAATAATTTAATTGTTCTCTTACTTACTCTTTTGTGAATATTTTCGAGTGTTTTTTTCATGATAATTTGATAATTTTTATTATTTTAATAGTAAGAGCAATGATAATTTTATATTTTCAAACTTTGATTTTGCTATTGTTATACCAGGGGGTGTTGAGCTCTTTTATTATATTAAATTTCGTATAAATAAATATTATATTTTTTTTATCTAGCAAATCCTATAAAAATTGTTTACTGAGCCCGCAACGTACAACATATATTTTTTAAAATTTTCACATTAAATAATTTTTTCAGCTAATAAGTTTTTTTTCTTTGATCATCTATTATATTTTTTTATGTGCTCTTTCTTTTATTTTTTTGATTGGTTTAATTGTTATTATTTTCAAGTTAGATGAATTTTTTTCCCTGATAATTATGATTTTTTTTTCTTTTGTTAAAGTTATTATTATTTTTTTTCTTTTATTTATTTCTTTTCTTTATTCATCATTAACACAATAATAATAATCATAATAATAATAATAATAATAATAATAATAATAATAATAATAATAATAAGAAGAAGAAGAAGAAGAATAAGAATAAGAATAAGAATAAGAATAAGAATATATTATTTTTCTTGCTTACTCTTTTGTTAATATTTTTGAGTGTTTTTTCTTTCGTGAAAATTTTATAATTTTAATAGTTTTTGCAATAATAGCAATAGTCATTTTGTATCTAATATTACTGGGGATAAAAGACAACTCAAGAACAAAAAATAGACAAATTTACCTAGGTTATCTACAATTAAAAAACGATATAAGTCACTTTTATCTCGATTACACTGTTCCTTTTAAATGGCAAACAAGTCATTATTATATGTTTTAATATTTATTGCATATTATCGCCTAAAAATATATAAAGAGATAAAAAAATGACCTCGGATTTTTTGCAACAAAAAAATTCATATCAGCATTCTTAAATACATTTAATATAATAATATGATGAATAAATCTTATAAAGTAAAAAAAAAAAACTGGCTTTGAATTTTAATTTTGTGCTCTTTTGTTGAAGTTTATTTCCTAAAAAAATAAAAAAATGATTTTTAATATTTAAGATCTAATATTACCCAAGAAAAAATACAACTCAAAAAAATAAAAGGTAAATAAATTTGCCTAGATTATCTACAATTAAAAAATATACAAGGCACTTTCCGTTTCGATTATACTGTTCCTTTTAGACAGCAAATAAGTAATTATAGCAAGCAAAAAAAAATTATATTTCTTTTTTAAAAAAAATTGCAATATTTTTATTTATGATGTGTCAGATCTAATATTACTGGGGAAAAAAGACAACTCATATTTTTTTCTTACAAATTTACCTAGGTTATCTACAATTAAAAAATATAAAAATCACTTCCAATTTCGATCACACTATATAGTATGTGAGACTAAGTATATGTATTTAATATTTATTTAATATTATCGCTTAAAAATATATAGAGAGATAAAAAAAATGACCTACGATTTCTTGCAAAAAAAATTAATATCGCTATTCTTAAATATATTTAATATAATAATATGATGAATAAATCTTATAAAAAAATTTGGCTTTTAATTTAAATTTATATTTTAGACCTTTTTTTTTCCTTTTAAGAAACGGTAACGTTTTTTTCACATGTATTTTTGATTTTTTAGTGTCCAAGTCAGTTGTTCTTTTTTAACCGGGTTTCTTTTTAACCAGAGTATCCGTAACAACAAATTTCTTATAAATCATTTCACCTTCTTAACAAATTTTCTAACAAATTTTATCAAAAGTTTTTTAGCAATAACAATATTCAATCATATTTTGGTTGAAAAAAACCATTTTTAACAGATGTTATCAATTACAATTATATTAATTAAATATTAAAATAACAAAATACAACATTTATAAAATCAATCAATTTTCTACATAGATAAAAAAAACCTAGCGAAGCATGCAAATCTACTCGTGTTTAATATAAAAGATAGAAGCAACTGCATCGCCAGCACATTTTTATGTATCATAAAGTTTTTTTTAATCGTGAATCAAAAAGTTATTGTTTATGGTATTAAAAATATTATATATATATATATATATATATATATATATATATATATATATATATATATATATATATAAACTAACAAATCAAAACAAAGTTGTTAGCTTAATTAAATACTAAAGTGAAAAGCTAAACTTCATAATTGAAGAAAATAATAGATGGCACTTGAAAATATTTAACACCAACTATCCTTTTATTTACAAATTTTCATATATCTTATCTTTGAAGCTAATTTTGTTGCCACAAACAAAAATATTTTTGTTTTCATAATTATGTCATATAAATACAAGTAATTTATATAAAAAGATATAAAAGGATAAAAATTAAAGCCATGTGTTTATAACATGATAAATGAAAACAAAAATATAAAAAGACAAGTCACTATTTAAAAAAAAAAACACATGTTAAAAAAACTAAAAAGAGAGCATTGATGAATATTTAACACAAAACTTATTCCAAGAAGATAAACCCATTAACACAAATATTAATCTTTCGGTGGATGTAATACAATCATCCAACTATTTTCTATTTTCTCAAAATTTCTCGGCTACTTTCTCTCTTAGCTCTCGACATTCATTGTATTAAATATGAAAAAAAAGAAAGATTGATACTAAAATAAGAACCTTTAAAATAACAAGGGCCGGATGATAAGTAGTATAAAACTTAAAACTAAAATCTCCCATATCAAAATGTAAACAAGGCATGTGAGTTTGTTCTTTGTCAAATCTAACCTTTTTTCTTTTAATTTTTAGTTTCAACTCCAATTAAATTTTAATTTTGCAAAATCAGAAAACAAATATATCGATACAAATATCAACCCTTTTAGTAGCTGGAATGTGGTCAATCGACAATTTTCTCTATTCTCAAATCTTTTTCGATGATTTTTTCTCTCATATCCCAATATCTAAGGATTGAAATACGAGAAGAATAATGGTTGGTCCTTAAATGTAGATCTTTAAAATAATAGGGGCCAAATGATAGAAAATCTAACACTTTAAGGACCTAAAAAGAGTTTCCCTTGCCACAATCTAAATGGAGCGTGTGTTTTTTGTTCACTGTGAACTATGGTTCTTGTTTTTATAATGTTGATTTTCAACGCAAATTAAATTCTAATTTTAGAAATCAATACCCAACTTGTAATCTTTGTGCACTTTTAGGGTGTGTCTGGAAACGGTGTTAGTTTTGCTATTAAGTGTTTTTTCTTTAAAAAATAAAAAAAATTCTTTTTAGTATTTTTTTGACAATTTAAGATATTGATATATAAAAATAAAGTAAAAAATAAATTTAAAAATAAATTTGTACCACAACGCTAAACATAATATAGTGCATGTTTAAGAGTGTAGTTGAGATTGCTTTTGAAAATGTTTTTAGTTTAAAAATACATTAAAATGATACTTTTTTATTTTTTAAAAATTATTTTTGATATCAATACATCAAAACAATTCAACATCATGTAATTTTTTTATTTAAAATATATATTTTTTTAAAAATATTTTTAAAATACAACGAGAAACACAAGTTTAGTTTTGTGTGGATGCTCTTTGCCTACAACTTGGTGGGAGGTCTAACAACCCGATTAAAGGAACATCTATTTGACATTGCTAATTTTGCCAATAATCAACCACTGATTTTGCTTATCGACTTATTGAACGCATCTTAAGTATATAATTAAGTTCGCTAATCTACATGATCAACCCTAATTTTAATTTTAGGATTCTTCAATGCTGAAACTTTTCGGATCATGTAACGGTTCGAACGTTTTTTTTTTCAAATAAGTTGGTCGGTGGCAGGTAACTCAAAGATCAAGCCTCTCTCCAAAGGTTATGCGAATTAACTAGTAAGTAGACTGCAAGTGGATAAAAGAGAGGATCATGCAAGGATACTGCTGGAAAAAAATAATTAAAGAGAGGATTAAAGAGGAAAATTAAGAAAACTATAGCACTCAACGAAAATAACTATCCTCCATAAAAGGACATGTCCGAGCCCGGGTTCGAACCGGGGACCTCTAGTGTGTGAGACTAGCGTGATAACCAACTACACCACCCGGACTGTTGTGCTGGCATTTCCGGGTTTTAATTATAAATAAACTGTATAGGGAAGACTAACCCTACTGTCATCCCCAGTGAACTTTCTTATTTTCTTACAAGAGTGGTTAATTTTTTGAAACCAATTGCAATTGATGATGGTTGATATACATATATATAAATATATTTGAAAAATATAGAATTAAAATATAATCTCCTGGGCGAGAGAATCTAAAGTATTCATACGTTTAGCTCAACAAATGTTGATAGTGGACTGCTACAGCAGCAGCAGCAGCAGATGCTATTTAATTTGGAATTTTAAAGTTTCGATTTACAAAGTGTTAGACATTAAGGACTAAAGTGAAACTTCGTACATAAAAAGGACTAAAATCACCGCTACCAAGCAACAACAGTTACTTATCAAAGCTCCGGAATTTTAATTTACCACCAACACCCCACCCTCCCTCCACGCTCTTTCTCTCTGCATCTCTCCTCTCTCTTATCAATAATGGCAAAAACCGGAAAAACGAAGAAACTCAAGACCGCCAAAAAACCAGAAACCACCACCAAACAGAAACCACTCAAAAAACCCAAGCTCAAGATACGCAAAACCAAACCCTCCCCTCCTGACTCTGCCGATCTCTCTACCCTTCTCGAACCCTACACGAAAGACCAATTAATCGACCTAATTACCACCTCTGCCATTAATAACCCCACTCTGTATTCTCAAATTCATCAACACGCCGACCGTGATGTCACTCACCGGAATGTTTTTGTCCACGGCTTCTCCTGGGATACAACCCGCCAAGACCTCGAATCTGCCTTCGCTCCCTTTGGAGAAATCGAGGAATGTAATGTTGTAATTGATAAAGCAACAGGTAAAGCAAAAGGCTATGGTTTTGTTTTGTTTAAATCGCGAAAGGCTGCGATCTCGGCGTTGAAGGAAACTAAAAGAATGGTTAATGATCGGATGGCTAGTTGTCAACTGGCTTCTGTGGGATCTGCTAATGCGACCTCGGCGGCCAAAGGGAAAGAATTGGACGGTGGGGTGAGGAAGATATTTGTGAGTAATGTAGGAATGGGTACTGATAAGGAAAAGTTGAGAGCTTTCTTTGAGAAATTCGGAGAAATTGAGAATGGGCCAATTGGGTTTGATAAGGAGACTGGGAGGTCAAGAGGTTATGCTTTGTTTGTTTATAAGACCGTGGAGGGAGCCATAAAGGCACTAGAGGAGCCTCATAAGATTTTTGAAGGGCAGCAATTGCGTTGCTCGGTCGCAACAGAAGGGAAACACAAGACTATTCAAAATGTGCCGCAGGGAATGCAGCAGGTGGTACAGCAGCAGCGGCAGCAGCAGCAGGGGCATCAACACCCTCAAGGGCAGTTTTTGGCAGCGGCGCAGAATCTGGCATTGTTTGGTCAGCATCCTGGGTTTAATCCATTTTATAGCGCATTGTTGGGGAACACAGGTGTTGGTGGCGGCATGCTTAGTCCAGTAATCGGCCAGAGTGTGGTGCCAACTGCAACGAGTCAAGGGCGAGGATTAGGAGCTGGGAGCCAGTCGACACTGGAGGCATATAGGGCTGCGCAAGTGTTGCAGCATGTTTATTCGAGTACTACGCAGTTTGGGCAGACAGGGATGGGTAGGGGCCAGGGGGCTGACGGATCATTTGCCGGCTATCCAAAATATATGTGGTATGGTTTATCTACGCTAGATTTCAGTGTTGCTGTTTGTCTGTTCATCCTATTAATCTTATATTTCTCTGCATGTTCTAGTTGTTGGTACCATCAAAATATTGATTTCCTTTCCCGATTTGAAATGTCTAATATTTGGTCTGAGTCCTGCAGAGTTTGCATGTAGATTTTATGTCATGGTATATAGTCTATACTTTGAAGTTAGTGTCTTCTTTCTACGTGTGAAGTCTTTCTAGATACAAAGACTGAAGCCTGAAGCCTGGATTTCTACGTGTGAAGTTCAGAATATTCCATCTTCTTTTGATATACGCAAGGATTTGACCCACAATTGGTTGTGATTTTACCCTTTCAATCCTCAAAATCTCCGCTTTAAACCCATTTTATCCCATTATTTAGTTACAGTGAAACACCCCAAAAGCCTTAGAAGCTAGTACACAGCATCAGACCTCTTCGAGCTATAATCAAAACTTAAGCACCTCCTTTAATTAATTGTAGACAGCATCAGACCTCTTCGAGCTATAATCAAAACTTAAGCACCTCCTTTAATTGATTGTAGATTTTTCCAGTATAAGCCTTTATAACTTAAAACACACAGAACCCTTTCTCACCTGGTTTTCTTGCCACTAAACCCTTGTAGAAAAACCCTTCGAATGATATTTTATTTTGCTTCTTAGACCTGCTTAAGCATTTGTTTAGGAAAAGTTGTTGCATGTTATTGTGTACCAATAATTTGAAGTTATTATTTGTTAGTATAGGAAGAGGCTTTCTTTTTTGCTTTCAAAATCTTTAAGATATGGCAATTCAATCTCTTACTCTCCTTGCTGGTGATTTCAAGTATGGTAGCTATATTTGTTTTTGCTTCAATTTATAATATTTTTTCTATGTAATTATCATTTAATATTTAGAATGTGGTTTCCATTTTCACTTGAAATCATCCTCATTCCTTGCTTTCAGCTTTATCTGCAATTGTTTTTTCCTTGTCATTCTTCTTCACCTTCCTTTTTTTAAAACTTAAATCAAAACATTTATTCTTATTTTCTTTGTATATGTTCCTGTTCTTTTACCTAGCACATTGTTTTTTTTTTATAAACTCTCATCCTTTCATTTAGACATGATTTTATTGCATTTATTAATTTCCTGCCAACAACATTCTCACGTGATATCATCATTGTAGCAGTCTGCTATAATTTCACCATTGGGTTTTGTAAAGGGCCAATTGATGCTACTTCCAGTTTTATTTGTACTAAAAGTTGTCTGCGCCAACACACATTAATTGTCTCATTGTACAGTTTATTTTCAAGTTCTTGTCACTCTTTATTATGAGATTTCCAGCTTCTTAGCAGCGTGTTGATTTCAAAAACTCATAATAACAAAGTAGTTTGATCTGCTGTTTTCAATATATTATATTATTACACATGTTTTTCCTTCTCAGATGTCATGGCATCTGATTTCATAGTCTAAATATTGACTCTGTTTATAAGTTTGAATAAAAATCTTGTGTTTGAGAGGACTATATTTATCTCTTGTAAAATATATTTACGTGTTTGGACTCCGTATTTGCAGATGATTTGCTGTGAGCTTGAGGAAAAATGTTCATGCTCCCTGGGGAATTTTATCTAGGAGATAATGTGCACCATTTGCTAGGGCGAATTTGAAGTGGGAATATTTCTATAGTTGATAACGTTAAGCTAGCCAAGTTTGACTGAACTTTGTGGTATTTCTGATCTTCTTTATCTTAATCTTTCTCTTCCTAGCCCATTTCACCTTCTTTGACATACCTCTTCATGAATTGATACTTTTTGCTTTTCTATAAGACATTTAATTACTGATATTTTGGTCAACTTCTTTTTACATTTTACTTATGTTCCAATACTGCAATATGGAACCATGGTTTCCGTCTTCATCTTCACACATTTATTTGGATCCTTGATTTGATGTTTATGATCCATATCTGAATTTGGTGTGTAAAGTGAGTATTATCTATTTTTATGTAAATTTTGGAGCGCTTATGTATATTAAGTACTTTTTTCGGTAATCTAACTTTAATAAATGGTTCACGAGTAATCTGTTTATTCCACAGCAACCTCCTTGCTTCTAATATATTTCAAGGAACACATTACCTGGAGGACTTTTAGCTGATGTCCAAAGTATTCAGCGAGTAAACATATTCTTAAAATACTGTTCAATGATTGGGTCAATTTAAATGCCATTGTATTTGTGTGTGCATTTTGTTGCGTTTTACGTGTTTTTGTTGGAGAGTGATTTGAACTTCAAGATACTTTAATAATTTGTCCAAGTATCTTGTGTTTAATCTCGGTATTTGAACTCTTCCAATGAATATCTTCAACTCAACTTACCTGAGTTTCTAAAATAGCTGAGATCGACTTTGAATTCTTTTCCTTTATCTCATTTTGTTTCAAGTTACTGCCTATGATATAGGAGAACCCATCTTTTAGTATCTTTCTTGCTTTAAGCTTGTTCCTTTTATTTTTTCATATATTTTATGGTTTACAGTAGGGTTGTCTTCCTTTCTTAATGATTTATTTTTATGTGTTGAGGAACTTCAATGGTTTTTGCTATATTTGATATTTTTATTTTATTGCCTTAAATGTGTGCCCAAAAAATTGTAAAAGCATGCAACTTGATACGTGGCAAAAGTACAGAACTTATTCGCTCTTTTTTTAAAATTGTTTTTTGGGAAGAGTATAATGTATGTGTAAATTACATTATTGCACCTTATTTTCTAGAGACGAAATGAACTTAGTGGTTTTATATTTAATTTGCCTACTTTGAGCATAATTTTATATCTATGTTTCATACTTGTAAAAATATTTAATCATCTCTTTGTGGTTACCCTCGCTGCCCCTCCTAGAGCTTTTTCTTTGTCTGTTTGCTCATGCAAACAACGATTGTTAATTTTGATTTGGAGTGTGTTTTTGAAAAATTACATAGTTTGGTAAACTTTTTGGAAACATTACTTATGTTGGAAAAGTATTTGAGAAAGTGTTTTTTGAACACAGTTGTGTTTTTGGAATATAGATTGTTTAGTCGTGTTCTTTAATATAGATGTATTTTGCAAATTAATTAACATAAACAAAAGTTAACCTAAAATTTTATAAAGATCCAATATATTCAAGATCCAACTAAGAAAGGGAGGAGATAAGGTGATTTGCTTACAAAGAGAAACAGAAGTTTTGTTTTTGACACTGAATACTATTATAAATTTTTTTGTTGAGATGATTCTTACTATATCTTGAAAGACCATCCAATGAAATTGTAATTAATTATGAAGAAAACTCATAATCAATTACAATCTAGTTTGATGGTATTTTTCTTGTCATGATTTTTTTATGTTTCCGTGTTTATTAAAAATAGAATCTTAATATATCTTTGATATTCATTTTTTCTTTCTTTCCTGTATTTTTCTTATTGTTTTCCTTGGCTATTTAATCTTAAATTTCATTTCTTGTCCAATTATTCAAGGGAACTTGAATTTCGAAACAACTACTAGCTATTTCTAGTAGTAATTATATACCGCTGTTATTGTTAATAGTGGTTTTGTTTTACAAATATCATTTTGATCTGCTTCAAACTCCCCTTGTGTGATGAACTTCCACCAGAAGTATGACTTCACTTGCCCCCCCCCCCCCCCTCCCAAACTCACGCATATTCCAGTGTTGAGAATAGATGCCTGTGCAAATTCATGATGATGGAATAAAGGTTCAGAGATCAATGTACTGACCACGGACTGCGGTGTTCCTTGTTTGTTGCAAGCATTTATGTGGATCCTGTTTTTCAACAATGATGAACAATTTGTGGTGCTGATGATAGCTTCCACGAAGGATCGATAGGCATCCATTATTGTTTGCTTGATTTGTAATTTTGCACTTGGTTCCCGCTCGATGATATGGGTGGTGGGAAAAACTTTTCAAAGAATTTGTGCTCAGAATACACATTGCGGTCGATTCAGCCGAGCAAAATAAATTGTCAAATGGTGTAATCCCAATTCTTACATGGCAGCTCCATCACTTGCTGATTAGTGAAGGCGAACTTACCGTTTACTATGCTTGGGGTGCTCCATTATATACATGATGAGCAGCTTTGATCTCTCTGCGTTCGTGGGCTAGCTCTCGCTAGGCTACCAATTTTATTTTTTCATAAGGAATAGATCCACTGTTGGTTTGGTTTTTATCCATGAATCAAATTAAAATTATGATTACAAAACACCAAAACAAAACTGGTTTTAACTGATCAATTTTGGTTCAGTTTTGTTTTTTATATCAGAAAAAGAAAAAAATAGTGCATTGTTTTTTTAGCTTTTTATTTTATTTTAACCAAAGTCTTTCCCTTCCATTTCATCAAAATAAAATTAGACCACATGAATAAAAAGTTTTTTTTTTATAATATATATATTTATATATTTTTAACTTTAACTGGTTTAATTTGATTTACTAGTTTTATCCTGAAAAAAGTAGATTGGAAGTTATAGAAAAGAATATTCTTGTTTGTTTTTATTTTTAATGGTTCAATTTTTCACCCCTACTTTAAGTTAGCATCCAAGCAACGAATTAGGGACACTGACAGCCGGGCTTGGGGATTCTATCATGATATCAACGATTTTTCTTGGTGGTCCTCCTCGCAGAAGCATCAATGGATCGACTTTACAATCACATCTTTTGCTCATCTACCACCCCCACCACCTACACACACGTCATCATCTGTTGTGTCCATCTTTAAACCTTCGTTTTTAGTTGGCAAAAGTTAGCTACGAGATCATTCCATGAGACCCAGCCCCCCATGTTTTGGTATAGCAGTTTATCAGCAACAGCAGAAACTCTTCGACTAATTGTGTAGCTAGAGATCATAATCATCATCACATTTCTCGAATTAATCATTTGCCGCGGCTCACAGTTCTAGTGTACTCTCTAACCATGCAGGGAAAATAAGATAATTAAGCATAATACCATTATCCTAAACAGGCCTCCTCTTAATCTAAGCAGATTAACAAAGTTAGATAGCAAACAGTATATCTGGGTGAGGAGCCTCTCACTATTCCTCTACTTCACTTCTTCCTCTTCTTTGGGGGCTGCAGGGCTTCCTCATCTTCATCTTCCTCCTCCTCTTCGTTCTCTAGCTCCTCAACTTCTTCCTCAGCCTCTTCCCCTCCATCGTCGTCGTCGTCATCGTCGTCGTCGTCATCTTCCTCATCATCATCTTGACCTTCACCGTCTTCTTCATCGTCTGGTTCCTCCTCTCCCTCTTCTCCATTCTCGCCTGCTCCGCCTGCTCCTCCACCTGGACCCTTCTTTGAGTTACCCTTGTTATTGTCGGGGTTGTTGCCGATGTCCCCTTCATCTTCAGACGATAAATCTTCATCACCTTCTCCAAATCCACCATCCACTTCATCACCATCCTCATCGTCCTCATCATTGCCATCATCTCCTTCTGCATCAACTGGATTATCATGGCCTTGCGCCTCATCCCCCTTCATTCGAGGCTTGTCAGTCAGCAACAACCCGCTGGGATCCTGTAACCATTTTTATGAAATAGCATTCATAGTAGGTCTAGCAGAGACTTCATATCATAGGCAATAAATAATTGCAGGACACAAGGTCTCCAAGTAGTACATTCAATATTATGATCGAATTAATAGCGGAACTGTACAGTAAAGTTTTCCACGACTGGGAGGCAGCATCATGAATGCTTAAATAACATCAAGGTAAAGGATATTGCATGCAAACGTATAAATATATTTAGGTAATTAAAGGGACTGCCTTCGTTCTGTTTGAGTTTTACTTTTAAAGTTACAAAAGTATTTGCAAACCTCTGAAGTAAAATTTCCAAATCCCACAATGCTTTCTTTCGGCCTTAAAGAAACATTCAACGTCTAGCTTATTACATCAATTTAGGACACTTGTTGAATTCCATGAAACAATAAGCCTGTGCGAAAAGATTATAAACTAAATGAATTAACAAAAACGGAATTCTCAGCTGGTTGATAGACTACTACCAAAAGGTGCGGTAGCTGAAAGCATCCAAGGTCATAAAGTACCTCCATTGGAAGAGGAAGTCAGTAAAGCGTGTTACTAAAGCACGAACCAGGTTATTCCCTCTCCTATTCTTGAGAATCTATTTCTTTGTTCCCTATTTTGAAAAGAAAGAGAGACATGGCCTTGGTGCCACTGGAATATATGCTACAACCACAACGTAAAGGGAAATGAGATTCTCTTTACAGATTAGAGAAACATCCCTTCACTGGTCACACTCCCGTAAATCAAGATCGTAAGCATAATTCCTCCGAACTGTTTGGGACACTTCTTTTTCTTACAAGAAATTGAAGGCACCAGCCCAGAGATCCCATCTTGATCAGAAAGCAAATTGTGAAAATACTGGCTTCTACATCTCTATATCTCGCAAGTGCTCATAACATTTGTTACCGACCTCAACAACTCCCCCTTTTTTTATGTGTGTGTGTGGTGGGGGGGGGGTTGAAATCTTGATAGGTTTGAAATTGATTAGCAGGTGAACAATGAAGCCCTAAAAAATAAAATAAAGCAAGTTGGTGGTGGGAGTCAAAACGTACAAGCAAGGGTGGGAAACACACAAATGGAAAATGCCAAAAATTGGAGACCCCTTCATACATCAGCAGATTTATCATCTTGAAATATAACACGTATCAACTAGGAATAGCTATTTCTTTCTATCTCCTATGACATAATAAATGACAGACAAGGCATCCTAAGAGAATATTCTCATACAGCTTGTCAAAAGATGCTCTCCCTCTCTCTCTCTCTCTCTCTCTCTCATTGGACATGACTTTTCCCATTACAACATGACATTAAAAAAAAAAAAAAAGTTACCCAGGTTAGAGTTTTCATTTATTTTTTATATCCCAGTCCCCACAGGCCCACGTGGGCAATCAAAACCGGAACTCAAACAGTGTCCAAAACCGTCCAAACCCCCCATATATTCCTTCCGATCCACGGCGCACTTTAATCACAAAAAAGCCCTCTGCGCACTTTAGCCTGTAGAGTGCTTCTACGGCAAGAAAGCAAGATAAGGCCCAGGGAAAAAAAGAAAAGAAAGGCTAGACGCGCGCTAAAAGCCAATCCTAAGAAAAATGTCCAGACCCACCCGGTCCTAAAAAAGCCACTTCGGTGCATGTTAGCAGCACAGAGAGCATGTTAGCAGGACCAGGGTCCAGAAGAAAAAACTAGCTAGAATCAGCGCAGGTTAGCAGGGGATGAAACGTGTGACACGCTTGCCTAAAAGGAGCTACAAACGCAAACAGAAGCCAAATAACGCCATCAATTAACAGCTTGAAGGACAGCTAGCTTAGCAAAATGAAAGAAAAACACTTACCTGAGCCAAAAGTTGGGCTTTGAAGAGAGCAGAAACTAGCAAGGTAGTCAGGACCTCACAGGCGCACATTAGCAAGCCGTTAGTAAGGGTAACTGTCACTGATCCGTATCGAGCCTCCATTTGCGGGCGTCAAAAAAAGGGGAAAAAAAGAGAGAGATAAAAAAACACCTGCACAAACAGGATCCATGACCGTTAGATCTGTTTCAGGAACCGTATCAGCTGTCAGATCTCGCACCGCGCAAAAGACAAGAAAATCCAAAAAAATATAATTATATAAAGAAAAACAAATAAAATCGCGTGTTAAAGAATGTTCGTTTACAGTGAAAAAAGTTAAAACAGAGAGATGAGAACGTATTTTTAAGAGAGTGTTTTTTCAACCCAGAACTAGACAAAAAACAGCTTTCTGCGAAGATAAACCCTTGCCGGCGACGGCCTTCTTCAGGGGTATTCAAAATTGAAAAACCAACACAAAGTCAAGTTAAACCTCAACGGAAACCGTAGCAGAAGCAGAGAAATCCATGAAGTTTGACGTAAAACAAGCAAATCCTCATGGTGAAAGCATCAGAATTCAACGGAACCAGAGAATTTGAAGCGAAAACGAGCAGAGCTTCTCAAAAAGTTCGAATAAAACACGATGAATAACTCGGATTTCACTGTAAACAAGAAATTTGGGGGAAAGAGAGCTAACTTTGACCCAAAGCGCTCACGAAAGCTCAAGACTGCAACTAGGCAGGAAATTAACAGAAAAAACTCATTTTCGGAGAAAAAAGTACAGAACCGAACTCGAAAGGACGCGAAACAGGCAGAGAAGTTATCAAAACAGAGAAATTAAAGAACAAGGAAGAGAATCAGAGAGGCGAAGCATACCGGGAATGAAGATCTGAGCACAGAGAGAACAGATCTGGAGATTTCAGGCCCTAAAACCTGAATAATCAAGCGTCAAGAGCTCCATACATTTTGGACCGTTGGATCTTGATCGTAGAGACAGAAGAGAGAGTCCAGAAGATATAGAAAAAAATAAATATCTTCACAAAAAGAAAGAGAAAGCAGAGAGTACTGGTGTGGCATGGCGACTATTGACTAACTGCCCGTAATTTCTCAGCCCGGTTTAGGGCAGGGCGGTTCTCGATGGAATTTTTCAAAAGATCGAGAGTTCGGGCTGCCCATACCATAGAGAGTAAGAAAGGACGAGTGTGGGTATTATTAAAAAGATTTTAATAATTGTTTTTTTTTCATAATTATCTCTTGCTTCCTTTTTATTAAACCATGAGGCTTTTTGTTGATTCGTCTCTCTGTGGTGCTTTAACTGTAGTGGCTTGGGTGACAGTAATCATGGTTTGGTTAATAAACCAGTTTAATGTTAAGATGCAAAAGAGTAAGAATTTCTAGATTCTCGGCTCACTTTACAGTGCGGGTCCTATCATTGTTTTTTAATCAGAAATTATTTTTTGTAAAGATGCTGAATGTATTTTTTAGCAGAAAAAACAATCATATATAATAATACATATTGCACAATATATTTTTAAAATATTAAAATACTGATATATTTGATAAGTTATTTTAAAATAATATTATAAAATTAACTCTTGCTAATTATAATTAATTTATCTAAAATTAAAATAAATTAAAAGGGGGTGTTGATTTTTTCCATGCCAATTTTAAAAGCAACACCTAAGTTTTTTTTGTGTTTATCTTTGGTCTATTCTCTTTGAATTTTGTCCTTACATAACAAACCAGGAGCAATTAACAACTAATTCTGCAATAAAAAAGATCAAATTGAAGAGAAAAGGACTTTGATGGCTGGAAAAAAAACATTATGAAACGGTGTCATTTGCTTGGATGTATGCCCCCAACATGTACGGGAAACGTTTGCAGTTTTGATTAAAAACACTTAATTATGAAACGGTGTCGTTTGCTTGGATGTATGCACCCAACATGTACGGGAAACATTTGCAGTTTTGATTAAAAACACTTAATTATGAAGCAGCCATGTTTTAGAAACAATGAATTTGCTAAATATTGCAATTGACTTCGTCCTTTGTAGTTTAGGGTTGTGTTTGTGTTTGGTTTGCAAGGCCACGAGTGATTTCATTTTCAGACATTGAAGCAAGGTCGAGCGGATTCTGTGGTCCAAACATGCGTGCATTTACGATGAGCGCCAGCCATAAAATTTCAAGATGATTGCTCGGCACTTACTAAGGATCTGCTTATTAAACACTAAACCAACGGTCGAGATGTGCCCTCGCCCATCAAGAATATATAAAAAAAAAAACAAGTGTTACTTCCGATGAAGGATGGGTTGGTCCAGATGTGCCCTAGTTCATCTCCTAAATAATTAGGTAATTTAATTTATAGATTCAGGCTTCGACTGGTCAGCAAATTAATTAATTATTGATGGTTTGATAGGATTGTTGGCAGGGTCACTTCCGATGAAGGACGGGTTGGTGAGTTTGATAACTCAGACTTTTTTTTTATTTTAAATAAAAAATTTTATGTTTTTAAATTATTTTTATTTAATGATGTCAATAATTTTTTTAATATAATGATGTCATCTTTTCAAGCATCACATTTAATATCAGCTCGGCCATGTGATTTTAGTTCAGTATATATTCTGGCCCGCAAGTCTACGCTACATATTCGGCCCGGGCATGATAACAAGTGGTCCGTGGCTCGTTTATTTCATGATTTCTGGACCCGTTCACCACTTGATTCCCTAGCGCTGGCACTTGAAAGCCCATTTTTTAAAAAATAATTATAAAAAACCAGGAGCATTATATTTCAATTCTCTAAGAAATCAGGATAAGGTCATTACAGACATTAATTGATTTTCTAAACCTTAATTTAATAGCTGTGCATGAGAGGTGTTTCTGACCCATCAGTGACTCTCGAGGACTTTTCCTTCCGTCCAATAGTTCTAGGCCTGTAGCCCAGTGGGTACACGTGCTCTCATGTTCCAGGCCCAGAAAGTGTAATCCCAAATTCACCTGAATTTAATTAATTTGTTTTTTAAGGGCAGCAAAAATTGGGAAGAAAAAAATAAAATAAAAAAGCTCATGGACCGAGTTCATCATCGCAAACATTGGGAAGGATGCAAACAGTTTGTATTTAAATAACTGGAAAGGCATTTTAAGCACCCAGAAAGTTATCATCGAAGTATGGTGTCTTGATTGAATACCAACGTGGTCTCGAGGCATGGACTATCGTTAAGAAAAACCCAGGAGAAGAAAACTGCTTTCATAGATGTTAACAGTAACCCTAAATATGATCAGTGAGCACGTGAGGGAAAACATTGTTTATTCTAATAATGTTTTCCTTTTTTTTTACCCCTTGGATTTTTTTATGGTTTGGCCCCTTAATTCTTGCCACTTACTGTTCAGTCCTTCAACTTTATTTTGTTTTATGACTGGTCTTGATTATTTGCTTTTCGTGCCTAGTTATATGGATTCTGGGTGCTGAGAAAGTGTTTCATTGGAATTAAATAATTAGAGTTTAGGGGTTGAATTTAAAGATTTTTCAAAAATACCCCTTCCTTCCCTCTTTATATTTTTATGAAACCCAAGGACTTGTTTGAATGGTTACGGGAGTTCATGCTATTTTTATTTTTTTTTCAATTTGATCTCTTCAATTTTGGTTTTATTACATGGTTGTTTTCTTGATACGGTGATCTTGCAATATAGAGAGATGCTTTGGGGGGTTGGTTTTGTAAAATAAAATAAATTTTGACCAATTAAGAGTTAACAGGCCACAATTGAAACAAAAAATATGAGGATGGGGGTACATGGGCAAGTGAAATAAGTTGGTGTGTGGAACGCAGTGCCATCAGGTGATGGATGTTTGTTTTGTTTAGGCGACACGTGTAAAGTCTCTTCATGACTTAAAGCTATATTTTATCATGTCGTTGGAAGCCGTCAAGCCGAGAGCTTTCATCTATAATGGTGAGGGTGGCAGCGATGGTGCAATTTGGATTTTGATTCATTTAATTTTTATATCAAATTTGATTATTATTTTTTTAATGTTATTTGTTTTGTTTCAAATCATTTTTATAATTGTAATTTACTTTGAATTTCATTCTTATGTATTTGATTTCATTTCATTTTATGTCCAATTTGGTCTTCATTCTTTTAGTTTTTTAGATTCTTTTTATTGACTTCTCTCAATGTCATCCCTCGATGTTTATATAATTGAGAATCTAGCTTTGTGATTTTTTGGGCTTGCTTTTTATAGGATAATCCTGATCATATACTAAGGTTGCATTCAGTATTTTTTAGGTATTTTTTTTACATTTAATTTGTTTCAATTTTATTATTCTATTATAGGTTTGTTCGGGTTGGAGTTTCGTGAGTTTTTTATTTTTATTTCTATAGGTTTATCTCAATTTCATGTTCTAAATCATGAGTTTGATGGGGTTAACTAAGATTGATTTGAGTTTTTTTCATTACTTTCCTGAATAGAAATATTTTTTTCAAATTCTGTTTTTCAACATTGTGTTGGTTTGAGAGTTGAGCTTCATAGTTTAATTTAATGTTCTTTTTACAAGTTTATCAAAGTCTTGCAACTAAGTCATAAATTTGACAAGTTGACTCGAGTGAACTCAGATTAGTTATTTTCATCATTTTTTTAAAATGTTTTTTTTTTATCATTTGATACTTTATTTGACAAGAATTGAACTTTGACTTTTTCTTTCTTTCTTTCCATGAGATTATGCCATTCTCATTACATAAAAACCATCGAAGCTCACTGATTAAACCTATGACTCAAGGTATGAGACTAAGATAATCTCATGCAATAAAAAAATACTATAAAATTTAATTCACAATCAACCTAATGAAAAGAGAGAAAATAAACTAAGAAAAGAAAAAAAATCTCGACTTAACCAACCTAATAAGTAACCCAAGTTATAAGACCTTTATAATCACATAGAAAGTAAATAGAAAAAATAAATCATAATTGCCAACCAACCTATTAATTTTTTTTAAAAAATAACCTGAGTCAATCCAAGTAATTTGTCTAACATGGATCAAAAGATTGAGATCAACAAAAAAGATTACAGTAAATAATATAAAACTTTTTTTTTAATCAACTAAATTACGTTGAAGAATGTAATAAAAAATAATTAGAAATGGAAAAAAATGACCCGGGCAAACACAACTAACCTGCAAAACTTGCAACACGGGTTATGAGATCTAAATAACTCCATATAAAGAAATCAAAACAAATTATAAAATTTATACCTAATAAACTTAATATTAAAGAATACAATTAAAAAAAAAACTAAAAAACTTGGTGACCAAAATGAAAAAACACTTGCCTTTTCACTATTTATTGCCACAGTAAAAACTAAACTTTTTTAATACATGACGATTAATGTTGAAAAAACCCTAATTAATCCTTACTGATATAACGGGACCTTTTATTTTATGAAGTCTTACTATGCCAGCACAAGTTTCGCTGAAAACAAAAAGAAAAAAACAAAAATACTAATAAAAGACAATATCTAAGCAAGTTGATTATGGATTTCAATCTTTAAATTAGTTTCTCCATGTGAAAGCATAGACCAGAAGGGAAGCAAATTACAGCATCGGGACACTTATGGATAAGTATTCTTGAGATTTGTGTGCATGGTGGGGCTTTGATTTGTTGACGGGAATAGATTCTTAGCTTAGCAAAGAGTATTAAAAATGCAAGCTTAGCTCAATATTTAGTATTTAATTAACATTTAAAGCACACACACGAGCTCCAAAAAGCAATATTCTTTAATAAATGCTACATATATACCATTTTAAGAATTTTGGTTTCTTTTATTTTCCCAAATCAAAAGACAAAATAGAAAAAAAGTTTCAATTAAAGAGTATTTATTTTGAAAACACGGTAAATCTTCTCATATAGAAAAGTAGATGTAATAAAACATTAAAACAAAAAAAAAACATTTGTTTTAATTAGTTTGATTTTAATTATCGATAATACTTACTCTATGAATCCATTCAAAAGGAGCAAAATGGATGAAATGATAAAACACGTCTAGTCTCATTAAAGTGATAATGATAATAATTTGAACTAGATTAAAAAAAAAGAATATAATCGAAAAAAATGCAAAGTCTAATTAAATGTTAGGCTAATTTCTTCCATTGTTTTCAATTTTTTTATATAGCCAACACCCTGCGGCTGAAGATTCAAAAACATTTACATAAGCAAATACGTATACTCCCCACGAGCATGCACATGCATCCATGCAGCGAAAGAATATTAATTGTTAGGTATCAAACAGAGAAGAATTTAATTTGTATCAACAAAAGTGAAAGGGCATCCATATATGCGTGGAGAGAGATGTCGATTATTCCATGCCCGTCCATGATAAATTATTATTATTATTATTATTATTATTATTATTATTATTATTTTGATTTTGAAGAATGAAACAAAATTGTGACGAGACATTAACCATTCTTAGTGGCAAGCCACTTTAGATTGCACTTGAGAAAGAGACCACAAATTGGAGGAGAAGAATACATTAACCTTTTAGTCTGTTTGGTAGTGTGGTTGATGTTGTTTTTAAAAGTGTTTTTTGTTCAAAAATATATCAAAATAATTTTTTTTTTATTTTTTTTAAAAATTATTTTTAACATCAGCATATCAAAATGATCTAAAAATACTAAAAATAATTAATTTAAAGTAAAAAAAGATAAAATTTTTCAATTTTTTTCAGATATATTTTCCAAACATATTCTCAGACACCCCGTAAAAAAGAAGAAGCTAGCCGTGACAAGTGTTTGCGTGACGTTTCTGTTTCTTGATTCAAAACAAATAAATGGAGAATATGAAAAGGAAAATCACTCAGGAATCATCCAGCCACCACGACCGCAGTTGCAACTTTACACACATCATTACCACCATGACCTTATTTATATAATTATTATTTTCTGAAAAACTTATCCTTTCTTGTTTTTTCCATTAATTCCTTTTCTCTCCTACTAGACAATCCACGTACCCTCCCTCCCTCCCTCTCCCTCTCCCTCTCCCTCTCCCTCTCTTTACACACACACACACACACAAGCTACTGTTTCCAAACGTAAAGCTAAATGAAACATACAAGTGTTAAACATCCTGCATTACTTGGACGTGTAAAGTGGTAAATATTCATGTTGAAAAAGAAGGAGAAAAGTAAGGTATGTTTATAAATAAAATGGATCAATAACCCATTAATTTAGGGTTTTGGGTTGAAGATGATGTTATCACCATTTAGGAATCCTTGTACAGTCATGCAAACCCAACACAAACACAAGAGATTTATGCACTAACATATGTAGTTGCCTCACAACTAATAGTTTAACTTTTTGTGGAGTCTTCATTATTCTTTTCTTGAATTCAATGCCCGGGTTAATAAATCCAATCATTTCGCTGCTTGGGTTGGAAGTTTACTATATAAAACTTAAATGATTTGACAAGTTAATTTATCTCCTAAACTTTTTTTTTAAATGGTACGTATAGGCTAGAAAAAGCCAAGGCCTTTAAGTTTTTATTTTTTGGATGCAAGTGATCTCAAGTTTTGAATTGAATACTATTTTTGAATTGAGTTTACTAAAACTGAAGCCGTCTGTTCCATCCTGTTGGGGCAAGTTTGTAACGACAAAAAACAGAACAAGAGTGTACTGTGGTCGCCCCATGACCCCCACTGCACTGAAAGCAGATCTAACTAGTTATTAAATAACCTTAAAGTAAACTACTTTTTATGGGGAGAAAATAAGGTATATATACCCCAGGGGGGGAATCGGAAAAGTCGTAGATATGGAGAAAAGCAAAAGCGATTTGGTGAAGTTTCTAATTCCAAAGTTACGAGATGTGATGGATTATTTTGGTGACGACCAGTTTGATAGATTAATCCGAGCCCTAGAATTGTTTTTTCAAATCTTTTATGAACTAATTTATATTCTTGCAATTGTCTCCGTGATGCGTACCTGTAGCGCATTGATTTTGCCTTTGGAAAACGCTACGCCAATTTGACAACTGAGTTTGGAACACCCCCTGAAAATGGAAAGAGAGAGGACAACTGAATCCATGCATGGGGCCATACTGTTTACGGGGAACGAACTTAGTTTGGAAAAAAATATTCTTAACGAGAGCTTGGCTTTATTTGAATATATTCACTATATATATATATATATATTGCTCTCAAACCGGCTTTATATATATATATATATATATATATATATATTGGAAAACTCCTTATGCTCTCAAACCGGCTTTATTTTAATATAATGGAAGACTCCTTATGCTCTCAAACCGGCTTTAATTTAATATACTCTCAAGCCGGCTTCATTTGAATATATATATATATAGAGAGAGAGAGAGAGGGAGAGAGAGAGAGTTTAGAAAAGATTTTTTTTTATTAATGTTTGTTTGTGTCCGTATCTTTCAACTAATCCCTGCATCTTGAAATTAACTACAAAATAAATTTTTTAGTAATCATCATATTAACAATTACATGATTAATTAATTATAATTTTTTATTTTTAGGACACCTAGAAGAGCTAGTTAATTGACGCTCGTATTGTGGTTTAAACATTCTTCCATGATCAGCTAACATCGTTTAAAAGATATTCTGTGGCATATATATGAAAGGACGCTGAAAACCATCCACCATATGAATATATTCATCGATTTTATTGGTCGAATGAAGCTTTTTTAGACATGGAACTTAATAATTGTATATTTTAGGAGCATCGACATTCCTCTTTATTTCCACGATCGACTTCTTTCTCCAGCACTGTGGATGCGATTGGATTTTGAGCTGCCTCGGCTTGCTTGATGGATATGCATCGCCAAATATTTCTGTTGGTTTATAAAATATCCAGCACGCTGCCTCTAGAGGATTATTAAATTACCGGGCCAAAAATTAGGGTGTGGTTTTCTCATATACAAAGTGTAATTCATGGTACATGTCAGTGGACAGCAAGCAGGAAACCTATGAATATATATATATATATATATAGGAGCAACTTGTGTATTATTTATTATATATGTAGGAGCAACTTGCGTATTGTTTATTATATGTTGAGGCCACTCTTGTTCCTGTATGGCACGAAGAGCCAACCATATACATGGCATGAATATATATAGTTAGGTAGGATCACCAAATTTTATAATTTATATATATATTTGTTTAGGAGAGATGTAAAAAAAATTAAACTTCTTAAGTGGGTCAAGTAAGATTTGGATTTTTCCCTATTTAGCTTTCTAATCAGCTGGGTAATCTTCTTGTGTCCCTTGTACTCATAACGATCCACTTCTACTCTTATTGTTTAAAAATCTTCGATGTTATCCCTCTGACTTGCAAAAATTTCTTATTTTATTACCCTTAAACATGCATTGGATTGCCTGTTTTTTGTTTTATTAATTCTTTTATTTATTAAATAAGACATGCATGGGGAATTGAGAGGAAAAGAAGAAGAGAGAGCACAACAAGAATTTCTAATTTTATTTAATGTTTTTTTTTCTTTCCTTCTAGAGCAATGCAACATATTTGTGAAAATGGCTTGTAAATCTCTCATGGGCATATAAATTAATATTTTTGTTGTTCTCCTTTCTATTTACTTAAGATAATCAACTATATGACTTGTGCTCTGCAAAATATGAGAATATTGATCTTATATATTCATGCATAAGGATCTGATTTTTGAATTAGTTTCTAGACATCTAAATTCTTATTTATCATAACATTTCCTAACATCTAACCATGCATAATGCTACTTTTGCTTTAAAATGTTCCCCAAATAATATTTTTTTCAAAATTTTTACAATTACATTCACATGATTCAGTGTAATTATTTATTTATTAAATGAAAAATCTCAAGAGACAATTAGTAAGAATATTTGGTAAAATTAGCATTTCTGTGCTAATTACTTCCCCTATAAAATTGTGAATGTGTGTTTAGTATTATAATGCATATTTAAAAATATACTAATATATATATATATATATATATATATATATATATATATATATAATTTTTATATTAGAGCCATAAAAAATTTAATTTAATATTTTTTAATTTAATTATCTTTTTACATAAAAAAATATGAATTACTTTACGCCTAAACACTCACTAACTTATAGAGCGTCTGTTTGATAGAATAATGAAGATTGTTTTTTAAAATATTTTTTTATTCAAAAATATATCAAAATAATATTTTTTATTTTTTCAAAATGATTTTTTATATCAACATATCAAAACAATATAAATATTTTAAAAAATATATTTTAAATAAAAAAAAAATATATATATATATTTTTTAATATTTTCAAAAGTATTTTCTAATTACATTCCCCATCTAGATGTAAGAGAGAATCTAACAGTCGCCGCTGGTATGCCAATATAGGCAAAAAAGTTCCTTCTCGCCAGAAAATCAGCGCGTGATCCCACGCTGTAACAGTACAGATACTCCCCGGCTATAACAATCTCCCTCTGACATCCCTGGCTCACGCTCCTTACAGCCGCGTGTAAACATCCTAAAGCTCAAATCTCAAAATTCCAAGTCCCGCTGCCACATAAGTCATAACCTCTCTTAAAAGATCGATACATTTTCTGGATTCACTTGAAAGACTCCCCGGCAAGTGACGTGATGTACAAACTCAGTGGAGGTGCGCATGTTAAGCATGGAGTAGTGACAGATCATCTGATGCGCATATTAGCGTTAGTGGAAACATACGTGGAAACTTTGACCCTCCGTAGGCCGTGACGATAACCAAAAGGCATAAAATAACGCTAACAAGTCAATAATTAGCAACATTCTATTCTTTATTACTATCCAAAATCGAGATAATAAAATTCTCAATAAGAAAAAGAATATCAAAATAAATAAATAAAAAAGTCTCTTTGATGGTTTAGAATTGTTTAAATTTAAAATCATGCACCTGTGAATATATATGAATATTTATTTATTTATTTATTTATTTATTTATTATTTATCATCAATAATATTATTGTATCATAGAGCTCATATTTTCTCTAAATTTTAGTGCTAGTTAAATTTTATTGTATGGTGCTCGCCATGGTGGTTATTTAAAGATAATACTCTTAAGGAAAATACTGTGATAACAAATTCAATATATGAATGAATTATGGTATTATTAAATTTATAAAATAATAAGATAAGATTTATGAAACATGTATTTAGTAATTCATAAATTTATCTAAAACATTTTTTTATAAAATAAATAGTATTTTCATATATATAAGATAGTTTTTCTTTGCCAAATTATACTTGATTATTTGTAATTATCAAAATTACAATGAAATTAGTTGACTTGCAAAATGATAGATGAGTTTTTTTATGACATGCTAAATAAATAAATAAATTTAATAATAATGATAGTAATAATAAGTAATATAGGGGACTATGGTTTGATTATTGCGTTACTAGAAAAAAACATGGACTAATGTTTAACTTCACTAAGAATTCAGGGACTGAAATAAAATTTACAGAAAGGTGGAGAGGATATCTTATCTTTAAAATTTAAATACAATATATTTAATCTCAGCGTATAAAATATAAAGAGAAAATAAACAAATGAATATAGAACAGTATTGAAGAGAAGTGAGTCTCTTTTAAGATGTCTTATAGCCATTCGATTCTTGTTGCAAATGATGATGGGACTAGTGGTTTCGAGAGAATTACTGCAACAAATTATATTACCTCTTCTCTTTGGTTTCCAGTTCAGAAAATTTCCAAAAATTGCCTCTACCTTTTCTTCCTGCAGTTTCAGAGGCGGGAAAGTTTCTCTCTTGTCGCTTTGATTTGAAAAAAGAAGTCTGTTTTTTTTTTTTTTGTGAGAGAGAGTTTGTTTGGTTGTTGAGAAAGTTGAAAAGGGCTGGAGAAAGATAAGCAAATCAAATCCTTTTCAAGCTGCTCTGCTCTGTTCAAGCCTGGCTTAGCTAGGGAAACTCGACTGTACTAATCAAAAGCTGATACTATATTTATCATGCGTTTGTATGTATGCATGTATTTTCTTTTATTAATTTATTGTGTATATATTTATTTAATTGCTGTTTTTTTCTTATGGCCAAAAAGTCTTGCTTGTGTGATGATTGTGTGTTTGACTTGATATGGTTTTGTATTATTTGCTGCCTACAAGATGTTGGATAGTTGAGTTAAGCTTATAGTGATCAAAGAAAAGAATCATTGATTGATCGGAACAAGAGTTCCTTATGATGTCCTAATTTTCTTTGAGTTTTTGAATGTGTCTGCTATTCTTTTTTATTTTAACATGTTCTTTGAGTTTCTGGGCTAGTTGGAAGCAAAGATTGATGTATGATAGCCATTCTTTCGAGGCAAACGAGGTTTTTTTTTTACTTCCAGCCTTCCCTTTAAAGACTGCAGATGTTCTGCTTCGGTCTAATAACCGAAATTCCAATATAGCTGTGGAAATAGGATAACTGTCTTTTGTTTTTGGCCTTTTCGGAGCTGTAATCTTGTGTTTTTGTGAATACTCTCAAAGTTGATGGTGGAAAAAGCAATGGGATGTGTTGTGGATTACACACTTCCTCTGTTTTCTCAGGCCTTATTCCCATCGTTGACTTTCATTTGTTTGTTATCCTTTTTAAGATTTATGATTTTCCCAATTTGGAGTCGTGCCCTCGACCTCGATCATCATTTGTCTAAGACAATTTGATAACTTGGTTGCTTTCAGCTGTGCACAGTCCATTTATCCCCATTTGTTTCTTCATTCTCTTCTCCGTTTCCTTTCCATTCAATTTTTATGCATGATATCTTTTTTTCCGGGTGTTTTTGGGAAGTTCCGGCTTCCTAAAAGTGGCGGTGGTGGTTAAAGATACCACATGTTTGGAGATTTCCTACCAAAATAGCAAACCATGCATGCAGGACCAGGTCCGCCACAAGCATGTCAAGTGAGACAAAGTAGATCCAAAAATGGTGGTTTAGGATTGTCCGAAATGGAAAGAAAGGGTCCATGCATGCTTGGTAATCTTTTTCTCCATGTGAGTGTTTTGATAGAGCACATTCACATGGACTTTTCCTGGATGCAGAATGCCATTCAGTGAAGTATTAGTGGTTGTACCTTCCATGAACCTAAGATTCTTCTTTATCTGCTATAAATCTGCGTTTACTTTTGCCTCCCAAGGTTTCAAAAAGTCATGAATAGTGATGTGCGTTAAGATATCAGTCTCTGATACCAGACTGGTATAGTTGGGATCTCTTGTACTTCTAAGTTTTCTGCTGATTGGCACGACGACTTTGTCAATTTAATTTATATTTTGCCAGTCTCTGTCTTACTGTGTTTTTCTTTCCTCAGATCTCATTCACAGGCTCATGTGGTGACTTCTTGTCCCAACCACCGAAACTCTTCTGCTGTCAATTGAGCTCCAGCACCTTGTGTTATTGTTGTCTCTGCATCTATGCCAAAAGCTTATTGACCTGCTTCTTCCATCACAAGCTCAAGGAGAATGAATTCTACATCCACTCAGTTTGTAACCTCTGGAAGGATGGGGATTTATGATCCTATGCACCAGATTGGTATGTGGGGAGAAAACTTTAAGAGCAATGGAAATACAAGTACTTCAACTATGTTTATAGCTGGCAATCCAAATCCAAATCCATCTGCATCGATAATTATAGAATCAGACACAAAGCTAGACAATCAGGTGAACATAGTTGGAAGCTCGTCCTCAGTTCTTGTATTTGGCTATACTTTTGGATTTACAAGCTGATACATACTTGTTATTTACTTGTCTTTAGTCAGAGGATACTTCACAGGGTACGCTTGGACCTTCTAACAATTATGATCAAGAAGCATCGAAGCCTTCTGATAAGGTAAAGTCTGTGCCGGTGTCCTTGGCTGTGGGCCTCAATCGGCTGGATGTCTTGTACTTTTGATTTTTGTGTCTTCCCTTCCATTGAGGTCTTAACTTTAGTTTCAATCACTATTTATTTGAGATCCTTAAGTCAAGATTTAAACCCTGAAATAATTCATGTTCTTTCTGATTTGTTTGAACGTTTGAATATTATCCATATTTATGTTGTTTTCATTCATAAATATTTGGGATCTGTTGTTCGCTATATATTGATAGAAATATCCTCACTGTCCAATTGTTTCAACCACAAGCTCTTTCATACGTCCAAAAATATGAATACTTGCTTCATAATACGATCACACATGAACTCCTACAGGTACAAAGACGTCTTGCACAGAATCGCGAGGCTGCTCGTAAAAGCCGTTTACGGAAGAAGGTAGGAAGGACCATGCATTTAAAGCCAATGGCCTAAAACCAAAGAGCGGTTTAGTGTTACTAAATTTGATTTCATTTTTTCTTTACAGGCTTATGTTCAGCAGTTAGAATCAAGTCGAACGAAGCTCATTCACTTGGAGCAGGAGCTTAACAGCGCTCGACAACAGGGCCTGTATGTAGGCGGCGGAGTAGACACTAGTCAGCTAGGTTTCGGTGGAGCTACAAACTCAGGTATGTTTGCCTGAATACTTTATTACCGTTTGTTCTGCAGTCTCACTCCCACATGGCGGTCTATCTAGTTGAAATTACATCTCTCTCACGTTGCAGTAGGCATTGTCAAATGTTTTATATTATAAACCTATCGTCGATCAATAATGTTCCGCTTTATTTTCAGCTGTCCTTCTTTCTCTTCTTCTTAGATGACCGCAAGCTAGTATTTTACTCTCCTGTCGATGTCGATTCTTGTTGGATAATAGCAATATTATAAGAAGGAGCTGTTGAGAAGTTTGTGAAATTATTCGGGTTGAAAACTTGCCAGTTTATTTGAACTCAGATGAACAAAAAGGACCATTCAAAGTAGAAGAGATTTGCTACATTATGTAGTTTATATACTTGTGACCTGATCATGCATTACTGTTATGTGATATGTTTAAAGAATGAGTATGAACTTAAATGGCAAATAAAAAGTAGAATGCTTTCCCATGGTAATGAGCTCGGGTCAACAATTTAATATATTGTCCACAGCTTCTGCTTGCTATTAGCGTAAAACCTTTATTACTGACATGTTCATCATCCACTGATGTCCCAAGTTAGCACTTAAAATACGGTCTTGAGAGGTTGCCGTTGTGCATGAATTTCTCCTGAAAAATGTCTGTACTTTCTCTATGTGCTCAATCTGTTTATTCCCCCCCTCAAAATTTCTGAAGGACATTTTGCTTGCTGTAGTTGATATCTGATTTTTGGTCTTTCACGTTCATCTATCAACTATATGCTGACTCTGAGGATTCTCCAGGGATTCCAACTTTTGAGATGGAGTACGGGCACTGGTTGGAGGAGCAAAATAGACATATTCGTGACATGAGAATAGCTTTAAATGCTCATATCAGTGACGCGGAGCTCCACATACTAGTAGACAGCGACATAAACCACTATTCTGAACTTTTTGGAATGAAAGCAACTGCAGCTAAAGCTGATGTTTTTTATGTGATGTCTGGCTTGTGGAAATCATCTGCAGAAAGGTTTTTATTGTGGATCGGAGGGTTTCGCCCTTCAGAGCTTCTTAAGGTGCTGGATTAGTTATTTAAAATCATCAATTGAAGGTTATTCATTTGTTAAGATATGGGGGTGCTTTTGAACTCATGAAATACCTCATTTCTACCCCATCACTTTGCCAAAACGAGTAAACTTAATCTAAAATATTGACAACTTCTCAATGCTTTCTAGTTTGCGCTGATGCTAGAGGTTCAGTGTATTAAATTTCTTTCACGTGGAGCATTATGCTGGCAACTGCTGAAGTGTGTGACTAACTGGCAGTCTGGTTAATTAATTTTACAGTTGTTTTCTGGTCATTAATTGTCCCTTTTGCTGCAAGTATTTCGTTTATTCAAGGTAGAGATTATTGGAGCCGGAAATGTTGTTGCTGGAGTAAATATGGCCGTGGCTTGTTTTCTTATAGCATTCTAATGGCTGCTTCATTAACTCAAACACATATTTTATATTGTGTGTATGGACATTGTCGTACTTTTCTATTTTAATCCAGTTTTTTTCAGAGATATATTCACGAACTTATGTTGATTACAGATTCTCTTGCCTCACATTGAGCCCTTGACAGAACAGCAAGTTGTGGATGCTCTTAATCTTAGACAATCATGCCAGCAAGCTGAAGATGCTCTTACACAAGGAATGGAGAAACTCCAGCAAACTCTAGCAGAGACTGTGGCGGCTGGTCAATTAGGTGATGCAAGTTACCCGCCTCATAAGGAAACTGCAATGGAGAAGTTAGAAGATCTTGTCCGTTTTGTGCAGCAGGTCATCTATTGAATCTTCTCTACGCATTCTGAAATGGTTATTACAGACTAAGTTCTTGGGAAACCTGCACTCACAATACACATATGTTCTTGCCAATCTACTGGGTTTCATAAAGTGGTCACTTCAATTTCAGAGAAAAGGGCATTCTTAAATTTCGTTAAGGAATGTTGGTGCCTTCCTGAAATAATTTTGTTATGCCGATTTAAAATTTCAAAATTGGTTGTGCTTGAAGTTATCCTTCCCAGCTTTCTGAACGAAGTAAAAGAACTGGGCTTGTTGAAACATCTAACACCAACTGTTTGTTTTAACAGGCGGACCATCTGCGTCAGGAAACTTTGCAGCAGATGTCTCGGATCTTAACAATACGCCAGGCAGCTCGAGGCCTTCTTGCTTTAGGAGAATACTTCCAACGGCTCAGGGCTCTGAGTTCATTTTGGGCAACTCGCCCGTGCGAGCCTGCCTAGATTCGTATTAGAAGGACCCCATAGGCGGTCAAGATCTCAAGGAGGTAATCATCACCAGAGCCATACTCAAAGGAAAAAGGTGTGCCTTTCGGAAATGTTGTAATCTTTATATAGACAATTCAAGCTGCTGACAATTTTCAAGCAGCATCCCATAATTGGAAAGCTGTAAATATAAATAGCCATTATATCAAAGGTAGCTTGTGGTGAAATCATTTTTCAATGCTGTTACTGTCTTGCCACAGAATGATACATTACGTTTTGAGTTTGCAGGTGAAACATTGTCGTGTAAATTGTTGTATCTACCTTGTACATAATTGGTGAGGATTGCTACTTATTTGTCGTCTCTCATATCCCCTGCTTCTGCAAAACCCTGTTTGACTTTTGAATTTTATGTCTGAAAATGAGAAGGTATTTTTGGGTAAAATGCTAGAGAAAGAAACCTTCCTGATTTTGAATTCTTGTCAGATAACAGCTACAGGAACCCTAGCTCGTTAATCACTTCAAAACTCCAGTCGTTGAAGCTGATCTTTACCGAAGCCAAATAAATGGCATGGATATTTGGCTGCTGAAATTACGTAGATATCAAAACGATGCAACTCAGAGCATCCTTGAACCAAAATCATTTTCAGTTTTTTCGAATACTGTTAAGATTAGGTACTGATTTCTATTAGTTTCTGTTTCATTTCTGGAAATTCTACCGGGACAGCCTAAGCTTAGTAGTCTTATGATCTCATAATGAGCATGGATAATTATTGGGATTACTTGATTGTCTGACATCAGGATAGTGTTCCACCAACACAAGCAATTGAAGCAAAAGCTCTTCGTAAACCAATCAAAAGGGATGTGTGCTGAAGCAGAAAAGGAAAGCTATACTGCTACCACCGCACTGCTATTTCTAATCTTGATGTAATAATTGATGCACGCAACGTTTGTAGCCATTATCGGAAGACTAATTCCACTATGGGCGTGCTCATCGAATTGCCGGTACCAATCCACCATCCTGGGTCAAGATCTCAATGGCCTCATAGAATAGCTGAACATGATTGGTCTCTGATTCCTTTATCTGGAGAGATTTTAATCATCATTTTCATTTATTTTTCTGTATTAGCAACTCTTCCCATCCCCTTTGCAGAGTAGGATTCCGAGCTCTGCACTCAGGAAACAGTGATGATAAATACACATTAGAAATCGACGAAAAAACCATTTAGTAGTCAAAGGATAATCTTTTCCATGTTTATGGGGTTGGGGGGTATTGCCTAGTTACCTCAGTTTCTCAGATAAGATTGCAGTTTCAGCTTTGGCAGGCGTCCTTTCCTTGCTGTCAGCCACAAGTTCTACCCCCACCACTAATCCCCTGCCCCTTGCATCTCCAATGAATGGAACAACGAATAAAGAATTCAGAGCCACTTAGAATATCATTACTAAAAGCACGTATCACATCAGAACATCAGTAGTGATTCAGAAGTTACTTCTCATCAGAAACATCTAAATTCATATAATCATTGCATGTCTGATGAAGAAGTTGATAAAATTTGGACTTCCGTTTGGCTTGTTGATTTCTATTCCACGCAAGGCTAAGGAAGCAGCAAAACTAACTACTCCTAAATGAGGCTGCTAAAGAAACTAGCTTTGCTCATGGCTCGTACAAAAACATGAATATACGATCACCGCTCTGTTTTTCTTTTTCAAAGTCTTCCAACGATCACCGCTCGATAAAAAAAAAAGAGAAAAAGTTGCTGAGCAATTATATAACAATGTCAGGGATGACACTTTTGAGTCTCAGAACCTCAATAGTGGCTTCCTGTGCGGCCAAACCCTGATTGCACTTCGTCAGCTATGCAAACTCCTCCTGCCTTACGAAAAATGTCTTAAACCATTTTCAAGTATCCAGTGGCAAATTCAACTGCTCCTCCAACTCCCGATATTCACCAAAAATATAAAAGAACGAAGTTCTTTTACAGTTTCATATTCAAGGTTGTCAAAACAGCCATATAAGCTGCTTATGGATACAATACTCAAAGTCAACCCACCAGCCTGAAAAGTTTCGGATATAAATCCAGCAACTTTTCCAGAAGTGCCATAATCGATGTGATCCTGCCCATCTCTCGCATAGCCAGTAGGATCAGAGCCAATGATTCCTCTGTGTGGATTTGGATTAATAGCAAGATGAATTTCACCCAGCAGTATTCTTCTGTTAGAACCACTGGGATCAATCAAATGACAGCAAGTGTGATTATATTTCCATGCAGCAGTGGTAGATAAACAACCTGATAGAGTGTATAGTGTTTTCTGACATGCATTTCTTAACGAAATCGTTTCAAGATTACCAGCGTATAGTCTAACCATCAGCGTCGCCAATTCATTTGCTTCAGACCCAGAATTCACAAAGTAGACAACCTGCAGACGAAAACAAGTTCAAGATGTATATAGTGTTTTCTGATCAGTATACGAAGCAGCAACCCATAATTTACTCCAATAATTGTCGTCATAATTTACTTCAATAATGTCGTGTACCTTTGACACAAATAAAGATAATTTACATCATGATTACCCACAGAGCTCATGTTTTAAAATGTTAAATAATTAGTTTAAGCAGGAAGCAACCAATCACTTTGACAAAAGATCATCATTTCAATACAGCAACAATTTATTTTTTACCAGAACCCAAATTACATCATCATTGTATCCCATTGACAAGAATGATGTTTTACCGAGAGGTATCAAGAATGGCAGAAACCTTGAGATTTCCATGCATCTTAGCAGCTAAGGCCTCAGCAAAATCAACATTAGTGTGGTTCAAGTAGATGGTAGTAGCATGATCAGAAAGTCAACACAGAATAATAATAATAAGAATAACATTTTAATATATGTTTACTTTTATTAAAAAACATATTGGCTGTATTATCAAACACACAATTGGACTCGTTGGGTACACCAGATTACGCCAAGATTTTCTTGAAACTGAAAGGGCATGTTTAGAGACTGAGAGTCTTATCGTAGAAAAGAAGAGAGGAATCCATAAAAGTCTTTGCGTTTTTGCAAGGTTTCATCGGTTAAGGGTCGTCCTTTGAAAGGTTTTGGCTGATAATCAAATGGTGGGAGTCCTGGAGAAGAATCAACAGATGAAGGAACTAGAACTAGAGAGCGAGAGAGTTCTGACAAAATTTGGTTTTGGCTTCTCTTACAGTTCTTTTCAACTTTTGTCTTTGAAAAGCCATGACCAGACAGACAGAAAAATATTCCTGATGCTAGTTCATGAACCTTAATTTCTGGTGATTTAGTTCTCCTCTATAACATTGACTACTGTGATCCTTCTTATCTCTTTGCTGGAATCCATTGCGAGTAATTAACAAAAGGTTAATTGACATGGATGCTAATTAAACAAGGTTAATTGCCATCTACTAACTCATGGATTTTATGGAAATTGTAAAATTATTTTGGGAATCTAACATTAATAAAGAGATAGTAAAGATGAAATGCGGTGAAGTCATACACTGTTCTTCAAGGCCCTAACATTTCGGCACAATCTGACAACGAAAGAAACCACAAGGCAAAGATCAAAGCAGCCTATCAACACAAAAGTCTCGGGCTTATTCAAGAGAAAATCACGGGATTTAGAAGAGGTTTTGAATCAACGACTTGAAAGCTCTAACATCAAGTTCTAGTACGTGACTGACTTTTTGGTGAGGGTTACTGTTATCATTTTGCATGTGCATTTTTCTCTACATCATCTGATATATTCATTAGTGCTGTAAAACTCACCGTATCATGATTATTGTTTTTTGAACAATGCAAGTACCATGCTACACATTATAATTTTTTATTCGAGAAACTTTAAAAAAAAAAAAATATTTTTTGTGAATAAAATCCTAACTGCTCTAGATTTTTATAACAAGTATACGTCCCGACTCAAACTCGAGAGCTGCTGTGCAGACTTCAAGTTCTTTATCATCATGTCACGCTTCTTGAAGATAAATTAATAATTGATAAAATTATAATTTCATAACGATATCATCAGTAACGGTGAGTGTTTTTGGTTTGTGTCACTTTTTATATATAAAAAAACCAAACCAAAACTTGTTGGTTTTTTAATGGGTTTTCTTTTGAACTTTTATGGCCAAAATCTAGTAGATTTTATAGAATAAAGGGAAAACCCAAAATAAATTCATAGAATAAATCAAATTTTTTTTGCAAATAATCATTCTTTTGTATACATTAGGAACAACATAAATTTCATGTTTTAGCTACAAAAAAAAATGCAATTCTTGAAGGGTTTGGTGCCACTATGAACACAAGCTCTTTTAAAAAATGGGACATGTCTTATATTCATTCTTATGAAACAATATTACAAACCATATCTTTCATACTCATTCTTGAGGTTTTAGTTTTGTTCACTCAGTTCCAAATCCTTAAAATGAAATTGAACCCAACCTTCTTCTTCTTCTTCTTCTTCTTCTTCTTTAATTAATTTCTTCTCGGTTCAATTTTTATTATTTTTTGTTTTCTCTATTGAACTTTTAAAATTTCTCAGTTTAATAAAAAAAAAAATTACTTAACCCCAGATATCACGCTATTTGATCATTAAACCATGAAAAATAATATTTTAATGAACCTTGAGATTAATAAAAAAATAAAATTAATATCAATATTAAAGTGATATATATAAAGTCACATCAATCCTCTCCCGTACGAAAAAACAACCCCAACGCCATCCAATTGTTTATCAGCATAACATCTCTGTTTACAACACTCCAAGTATAACTCTTCTAAGAAGTACCTAGCATCACCACCATCATATCCGATCACGGAATTTATAAAGTGAGTAGACATTTTTGGAGTTGCTGAATTATCCAAAACATATGATATATATATATATAATATCTTATCGTAAAATAATGTTATTAGACTTTTTTTTTGTCAAGCCATCCAGTATCCGGAGTCCCAGCTTCGACTAATCCGGATTCGAGCCGGGTGGGATCACAAGGATGACAAAGCTCTCTGTACCGAGAATTTAACGCAGCTGCATAACCAAGGCTCGAAAACGAGACATTGGTTAAGCTGGGACGACCCCGTTACCTGTCGACCCACACACGCCCGGTGATAATGTTATTAGACTTGATCTGAACGGTTAATCAAATAACTTGTGGATCCGATATTTCGATTAACCTATCGGAGCGACTCGATCTTGTACTAAATTTAAAAGAACTTGATATGATCATGTATTAAATTTAAAAGAACTTGATATGATCAAAATTATTTAACTCGTTGTTTTAATTATCAGAGGTAGAATCTAAATAAAATTTGATTTGAATTTTAATTTTGAACAGGTAAATAAATTGAAATCAAACCGTACAGAAATCAGTATATTATGAACGTTTCGTATCAATGTCCAGAGCAGGAAAAATGTAAGAATAAAAATAAAATAAAACTAGCCCCCACCAGCCCAGCTGGGATAATTAGTATCCGTGCGACCCGTACCAATTTGCAGTAGCTCCCTAGCTGGTAGAGCTCCCTATTTACAACTTCGATCTCTCTGACAACGACACTTGGATTCTTCTATCGTTATTCTAGTCAAAAACAAACACTAGAATCAAATCCTCTCTTTCTCGGTGGCCCCCGCCACAGAAATGAAAAAAAGTCAGAAAAAAACCCACCCCTTCTCTTCATCTTCCCCTCCGCTCTTTCCCTTTCTTTTACGGGTCAGCAACCTCCCCTAGCAACGACCTTCCCCGTCATTAATCACGGTCTCCTTTAATTTCTCTTCTTCTCCCTTTCCATTCCCTTTGCTCTCTTTTCCGGCAGAATTCACAGCCGAAACATCAGCGTTGTCACCACCTCTTTTTTTTTTTACAGGCTTCCTCCTCGTCCGATCTCCACCTCTCCACGTTTTTTCTCTCGCCAACGAACTCTGCCACATAAACGCCTGGAAAAAACAGGAACAGACTGCCACGAGTAACAGAAACGGAAGTCATCCGCGCTACCTACTCTTCGATCAGTCCTTAGATAGCGTTTGGCTACACCGCCGGCAGAACCAATAAGAAGACAACGCCCTGCTCCGGTTTCAGCTAGCACGCGCCTGCATGTAGATCTTCGCGTGGTATACACGCGCCGTCACCGCTATCGGGGCAGAATCTTCAAAGGGTATCTCCATCTCCTTTTTCAGTTTCTGCATTTACCATCAAGAAAAGTAAAAGAAAAATAAGATGAAAACTGGCAGATTTGCCGTGCTTTTTTTATGCTATGCGAGGGTCCGAGGACTGGTTGACAATGTTGGTAGGTTGGTAGGCCCTGAAAAGAGGCTGAGAGTAAGATAAACTGAGTAATGGTTGATTAGGGCCCCTAGAAAGGATCATGATTTAGTCTAGTTATGTTTTGTGTTGATTGCTGATGTTTTCGGGTCCCCGGAAACATTCTGTTGTGTCCCATGTTAAAAATTTGGTCTTTGCGGGGATGAATATTTCCTCTTTGCTGGGGTTTGCTTATGTCATCTTGATTATGATGCATGGATGTGTTTTAGTATTATTTGCTACTGTTGTATGTGTTCTGATGTGTTGAACTTTGTTTTTATCGCGTCTAGTTCAAATTTCAGATGTGTGATCTCGTATGTTTCGATTGTCATCGCAGCTGTGTCAATTCGCATCGTTTTCTCTGCTGCTCGCTCTTATTTGCTTTAAAATGCCTATAGAATTATAGTTTTTGACATGATGATTACTTTTAATGGACATAAACATGAGTGTTTATTTATTTATGTAGCAGGGTTTGAGAAAAAAACATTTTTATTTGTTTTTTTTTCTCTATTTAATTTAGAAAATAGGATGTGCCTGTGCAGTAGAGTATGCTAATGTTTTTTCTCGGGAAAAAAGACGTTTAGGAGCTCTGGTTATAGAAGTCATGCAATGACATGTTACAAAATTAACCTATGAACTAGAGATAATAAACATGCAAAGGCAAGTTGAAGAATTACAATGTCAATTAATAGAGAAGAAGAGAAAATTGGAGGCTTGTGAGAAGAGTGGTTACATGAGAAGATGAGGCAACCACTTGATTAGGATGAACATAATATTGAAATTAGAATAGTTGATGTTTTTAGTTATGTTGATCATTTTGATTACAAGTTCACTATTAGAGAAAACATGGATTTGTTCAAAGCACATATGGATATGTGGAGGTTTGTAATTCGTTACTCTAGAGGACACTGTAAGAGATATCATTTGTCAGTTAATATTTCTTATGCAAAATTTAACATTAAGTTATCAGATTCAATAATTAAAATTGTTGTACACTCGAAGCAAGGTGAAAAAAGGAGGTAGAGAGCCTTGATTAAACATCCTTAAGATTTAGGTAAGAGTGATTTAAACTCGAGGGGAAGTTTTTTTTTCCCAACCTGAAGAGATTGATGCAAGAGGTTTTTAAGAAGGATTATTTTTTTTAGTCACTCTTGTAATGTTCCTCCAATTTTAATGTTCCTTTTCGACTGGCTATGGATCAGTAGTCACTCTTTTTTAAGAAACTCCAATTTTAATGTTTTTAAGAAAAAAATAACAGGTTATTAAAAATGGCTATGGATCCGTAGTCACTCTTTTAATGTTCCTCCAATTTTTTTTTTCATCTTTGCTACTTGATGAGACAATTCCTTAACTTGCCCTTGCAACTGTATCTTCATTAACTAATGAATTAATTTTGCATTTTCTCTTTGCATGTTTTTCTTACCAGTTTCTGAATGTTTTTTTTCAAAGGAGAAACACCTCATCCCTTTCTATACAAGCACATTCTTGTTTTGTGACCATTTCTTCTATCCATGGTTATTTAATGACACATAACAATTAACTAGTAGGAACAGTTGGATTCTAATACTAATAGTTTGTTTATTTTTCAACCATAACTGAGTGCACATCATTTTTTTTATTTTCAACCATAATTGAGTGCACATCGTTTTTTTGCTATTAATGTTTATATTTTTTATATTATCTTGTTTATTGGGTTTTTTCAGGCTTCTACAGAAGATGCCGTTTGACTTTGGAGCTAAAACAAGAAAAGAAAAAAGAGGTTCGGTTGACAAGGTGGCGTTTCCTTTTGGTAGTGGTTTCTCAAGACTTTGATGGTTAGAGAGGGTCTTTTACTCTATTTGTTTCAATGGTCATGATGGATTTGGTGGGTTTTGGTTATGATATGGATAAGATTGAAGTCTGCATATAACATGGCATATTTCTTGTTTTGTCTTAATGAGTCTGAATGATTTCTTTATTTTATAGGTTTCAACTATTGAATTGCTGAGATAGTGGAGGAAAAAGAAAAAGAAATGGGAGAGGACGCTAACTCTTGGATAAGGAGGACTAAGTTCTCTCACACAATTTATTACCGTTTGGATCCTTCAAGACCGGCCTCTTTTCCTATCAATATTCAGTCAGAGAGATTTCCGGGCTTGAAATCCAGGCCTGGAACTGCTTCTCCCAAGCAGAAATCACAGCAATCCTTGTCCAAGCAGAAATCACAGCAATCCTTGTCCAATCAAAACTCCCAACAGTCCTTTCCCGGTCAGAAATCACTCTCACAGAAATCCTTGTCCAATCAAAACTCCCAACGGTCCTTTCCCAGCCAGAAGTCACTCTCCTTTCCCAGTCAGGAATCATTAGTGTCTGATAATTCTCAGAATAGGAGAAATGCACTCACAAATAAGCAAAGATCTTTATCTCCTCTACCTGAAACAAACCTTTCTGATACTTTCAAAGAAGCAAGGTCTGATAAAAAGAGATTCTCGACACCACATGCTCGAAGAAAAAATCAAGACATGGGAATTATAAGGAAGTTTTTGCATAAAGAGTCGCGGGAGAAGTCCAATACAAGCCCACTTACGCACTTGACCTCAATGAAGGGTGGTCATGAAAAGTCCAGGAGTAAGGAGTATGCTTGGGCAAAGTATTTTGATCATGGTGGAGGAAAGGTTAATGCAGTGGAAGCAGCTGATGAATGCAGTGTTGATATGTCTAAACTATTTCTTGGTCTTAGATTTGCTCATGGGGCACACAGTAGGCTTTACCATGGTTTATACAAGGATAAGCCTGTTGCAGTTAAAATTATTAGGGTGCCAGATGATGATGAAAATGGAAACTTAGCAACCCGATTAGAGAATCAATTCAACAGAGAAGTCTTGCTTCTATCTCAGCTTCACCATCCGAATGTCATTAAGGTGATTATTATTGGCATTTCACTCTATTGTGTTGCATAGAGAAATCATGCAATTTGGAACCCTTTTTTTATGACTTTGCAGCTGTTACTCGTTAACAATTGATGTGAATTTTCAACCATCACTGGAATTGCATTACTGGAATGGATATGATATTGCTAACTTGTCTAATCCTTTCTAAGCTACTTACTTTGATTTGGCAATGTAGTTTGTGGCAGCATGCAGAAAGCCTCCAGTTTACTGTGTCATAACAGAATATTTATCCGAGGGTTCCTTAAGGGCATACCTGCACAAGCTTGAGCATAAAGCTCTCTCCTTCGAGAAATTAATGACAATTGCTCTAGACATTGCTCGTGGAATGGAATACATTCACTCTCAAGGTGTCATTCATCGAGACCTTAAACCAGAGAATGTCCTTATTGATAAAGAGTTCCACTTAAAGATTGCTGATTTTGGTATAGCTTGCGGAGAGGCATATTATGATTCACCGGCTGATGACCCAGGCACTTATAGATGGATGGCACCTGAGATGATAAAAAAGAAATCATATGGGCGAAAAGTTGATGTTTACAGCTTTGGGCTCATCTTGTGGGAAATGGTCGCAGGAACAATTCCCTATGAGGACATGACTCCCATCCAAGCTGCTTTTGCAGTAGTGAACAAGGTATGCCTTTCCCGGTTGTGTTAAAGCTCAGTTTCTTGTACATTTTATACTATCTTGTTTCATTTCTCCATGTTTTTATTCATTTGTGTTAAAGCTCAGTTTCTTTGATAGCATTTATGAATTTCTCTTCCTCACGACCTTTCTTTTTATGTCTTCCTCTGTCCTGCAATTTCTTTGGCGTCCATCTGTTTTTTGGCGGGTATTTTTGGACCAAACCTGTTTCTATTCTCTTTGCATAAGGAATCTGAAATCTACTGTAACATGTTCATCATCCTTGGTTTCTGTATAAATGCTTAGATTAATGGTATTTTGTAATCATTTGAACGAGGCAAGTAAGATGGTCTGAGTGAGAGCTGTCATCGATTGCTTCTTTTTTCTTTCCCAGTTCTTGATTTTTGTTTTGGAATTCAACCGTGTGTTTTTTATATTCTGAAGTTTTAACATACGATAATTCTGATGTCTTTCCAGAACTCAAGACCTGTTATCCCGAGGGACTGTCCTCCTGCCATGGGAGCTCTAATTGAACAATGTTGGTCGCTGCAATCAGATAAGAGGCCGGAGTTTTGGCAGATTGTGAAAGTATTAGAGCAATTTGAATCTTCCCTTGCCCATGATGGAACCTTGAATCTAGTACAGAACTTAACTTTCCAAGATCACAAGAAAGGAATGCTCCATTGGATTCAAAAGCTCGGTACAGTGAATCCCAGGAGCACACACGTGCCTAAACCTAGATTCGGATGAATCTTCTGTATGGCTTGGTTTTGTAGTGTACCAGGTCATTTGTAATTAAAAAGGTTTGTTTCTGAAACTCCTTCATCAGTACTCCTCTACGTCACATTCATGCTAGTGTGAACTTAATAGATTGGTAGGCGTACGTGAAATGTCTTCTTTTTACAAATATATACATATAAAAGAAATTATCATAATTTGTAGGGGTGTTCCAGCCATTTTAAGCATTAGGTCAAAAAAAGAATAGCTGTAGACAGCCATGTATTTTTCTTAGCAAATGGCTGAACGTATTGCCTCAGTACAGCATTTTCTTTTTATTTAATTCCTGTAGACATTAAGATATTTCACTCTAGGGCCATTTACGAGGATCGCATGTACTTCACTTTTCTCTGTTTCTTTTTCATCTTTTTGTTTGTACAAGACAAGAAATCTAGAAACAGGGAAAGAAGGGCTTGACATGCTCCCTTAGATTCTCACGTCGTGTTTATATGCCCCATAATATTTATCATTATTAGATCATCTTCAATGGGAGTGCTATCAGAAAAGATAAAGATAAAAAAAAAAATATTTTTAGCATTTTTGTTTAATTTTCTTCTCTACAACGGGAAAATTATTTTGATAGCTAAAATAATTTTTCTCTACATGAGATGTTATCTATAGCAACTCAAATAGAAAAAGTCATAATAGTACTAGTTCATTGGAAATGATACTGCCACATGAGGTGAAACATCAACTTGTTAGTTTTTTTAGCTCCGTGGGTGAAAACTAATGTATTTTTGTTCACCGGAAACAAGTTGTATTTTTTTGGTTCCGTGTTAATTATTTATTTCATTTTTTTTTTATTTAAATAAAATTAAAAAAATTAATACTTATAATAGTGGAGGGTTTTTTAAAAGCAATTATATAAATTACTTATATTAATGGTATAATTATATTATATACAAAATAATTGTACTATATTTAAATGATATATAATCTTTTAAATGGTTTTTACCATTAAAATACAAATAAACAAAAAAAAAACATATTTACACTATTTAAAAAGTTATTTTATCAATTTAGCTTTTTAAAATATTTTTATTCGCATTGGAGTTGCTCTTTTAGGGGGCAAGTGGGAATCACCAAGCACTCATTTTCATAAAATACCTTTGCCTTTTACCATGAAGGAGGAAAATGATATCTCTGCTTTGATGGGGCTGCCATGGAATGGCCTTTTTGCCAATTGCGGCCCCCTTCCTGCCCCCTTCTCTTTCCGCTGACAGAAACATGCAACAGCAATTTCAATTTTCAATGGCAGAAACATGCAACAGCAATTTCAATGGCAGAAACATGCAACTTTTATTGCCCCAACCACAGTTTGGTGCGGGTGCCTTTTTAGACTACAAAACAGCTTTATTTCACATGATGAATTTCGCTAGAATTGGAATCGCAACCCGTGTAGGTTCCTGCTATGGCTGCTGTTTGCTTTCCTTTCCTTTGCCTGCTCGTGTCACTTTCATGGTCAGGTTATCATGGACTCAGCATGAATGATCATTAGAAGAAAACAAAAATTCGTTTAATTATTTTTTGTTTTGGTTGGAGAAGACCATAACTCGATCAGATGCAATGAAACTGGTAACGATGCGTGGTATTTAAGAGGTGTAATTGGATTGTTTATGTGAAATCACTGTCATTGCTGTTATGTTTGACCCTTCTCTTCTGTTAAATTGGACACGCCTCCAAGCCGACATGATTCACTCAATTATCAATATTTTACACCGCAATCAGCTCTGGCCGTAGCAAATGTGGCGACTGGCTGACTCGCTTTTTTTGGGTCCCGGCTCTGGCCATAGTAAATCCTGGGACCGGCTGACCTGTATCTTGGTCCTGGTTGGATGTAATACAAAATAAAAATCACATAAACAAATTTGTATACAATGAAAGTTTTGAATAGTATTTCTGTACTAAAGTGGCTTATTTTTTAATAAAATAAACTTGATATTTTGTAGTGTTGACACGTTTCATTTTTCTTCGATATTCTTGGTTTTAAAAGAAAAGGCCCATCTTCTATCTGTTGGGTGGGCTTAGGTAGCATTCGCAATTGAGCAATCACTCTTTATATCTAGAGATGCTGTTGGGCCATTTTCTCCATTGACTTTTGAGGTGTAAGCCCATTAAGTTCTCGTAGGCCATCATTCTATGAATTCTGGATGATTTGTTGAGGCGGCATAGTCCACGCTTTGTTTTTTTTTTTTCTTTTTCGTCAACAATACTATGACATCTCCAGAAAAAAATAAAATTGAAACGACAAATTAATAATACTATTTTTAAAATAGTATAAAAATATTTTGTTTTTGTTTGTAATAAAAATCATTTTGAAAAATCAATTATATTTTAATATATTCGATATTAGTAAAGCATTTCGTTCAGAAAAATATCAAAATAATATATTTTTTATTTTAAAAAAATTATTTTTGACATCAATACATGTAAATGATTTAAAAATAACAAAAAAATTTAATTTAAAATAAAAAATAAAATAAAAATTTATTTTTTTTTAAAATATTTTAAAAAAACAATGTCAAAAAGGTAATTACTAGATTTCTAACCTTATATATACCCTAGGTCTCTTCAAAGTCATTCTTTGACCCCACAAATATTGAAACGACTTGTAGTTTCTCCGAAGAACCACTTTCTAGACGCTTTCTAGCTAGAATTCTTGGAACCTTTTGTTGCAAGCAACACTGGAATGGATCCTGCAGCTATAAAATCCAAAGGTAAAAGACTGACAGGATAACGGCAACAAGCCGTGCAATGGCGGGCTTGTAGCCATCATGTATTAGCTGGAAGAAGAAGCAAAGAGAAGGCAGAAAGAGATCGTTTGATTTTTTAACACTAATGAGCCCCAAATACTCTCCCGGCTGACTCACTGCAGAAAATCCATTCATCAAGTTATAGAAAGTGGTCGGGGTGCTGGTTAAGCCAAAGGGCATAACCAGGAGCTCATGGTGACCATTATGAGTTCATCAAAGAAGCTAGCTATGGACTGTCACAAGGAAAATCGAGAGATGATTAGCATGGAACAGTGCCTCTCTTGATTGGAAACGAAAAGTAGTATGAGTTTGATGGCATTTGATGAAGAAAAATAGATGCAATATTAGTTTCTTCAAATAATCATCACCATCGTTACAGACCTTCCACCACATCGAAGCTACATGCCTGCCCAGTGGTCAACGTGGAATCATTACCTTCACCCACCATCATCCTATTTTTTTTCACCTGTGTTTGATTACCAGCGCAAAATCTGTTTCTGATGAACAACAGGACACAAAAACAAGTGAGCAACAGCCGTGGGAACGTTAGGGAATTGTTTATCTTTATTTACGCATGGATACTTACAAGAGTGGATCCGTGGCGCAATGGTAGCGCGTCTGACTCCAGATCAGAAGGTTGCGTGTTCGATTCACGTCGGGTTCAATTCCCTCCTATCCACCTTTTTCTTTTGATTTATTTCCCCCTTTCAAAGGGGCTCTCAATTTTATTTTTGATGGAATGTTTGATATTGAGTTTTATTTTTTTCTTTGATTTATTCAATCGTTTTCATTTATATGTTTATTTATATTATCATTTAATCAAATAAAAAATAATTTTAATAAAACAAATATCAAACACAATTGGATACATGACTTATATTACAAGGTTAATTATCATGATATATATTTATCTTTTGATTTTTTAAATTTTGTATTTACTTATCGTTAATCTTTTTATTTATTTATTGATGTAAATAATTTTTAAATTATTTAATTAAATACACAAATCAACGTTTTAATTTATGATTGTTTTTTATATAAAAAAACACGTTGAGAAATTATACATGTTTATTTTTTATTGACAAAATGACCCAGGTAGCAAATATTTTAAAAATAAATTTAAAAACTCTAATAATTTTGTAACATAACCTTTTCCAATTTTTATTCCTTTTTAGCGATTTATTTTATTTTATTTTTGGGCACCCTTATCTGTCAAGAAAACCCTTATTCTCTCTTAAATCCTATATGAACACTTTTCTATGCAACGAAGATTTGAAAACTGTCCTCCGAGACTGATATGTTGAGATGTACTTTAAGTGCAAATCCTCAAACCCCCGCTGTTGCATAACCAAGAAAAATGCTATCACCACACTCCCTGCAACTCTCGACGCTCCATTCTTCTTCTTGTATCCATAATTTTTCTCTAATTTACAATCCCGCCCCTTCTCTTCCATGGCATCCAATGAAACATTCTCCAACACAAGTATCCTGTGTTTCCACCCGACCCCAAAAGAAACTTGTTCCAACCGACGAGAAATCGGAGGCCCAAGAGCTGGTTCGGGTCCTTGTGAGGAGTTTCAGTGACAAACAACCTTTGGTCAAGACACTTGATAAGTATGTTAAAGTCATGAGGACTGAGCACTGCTTTATGCTATTTGAAGAGCTCGGCAAGACTGACAAGTGGCTTCAATGCCTCGAGGTTTTTGTGCTTTTTGGCTCCTTGTATTGAATCTTTATGTGTTCTTAGCTTGTGGGTTCTCGATATTAATGTGTCTTTTATTTAAAAAAAATATTTTCCTTGCACATGTGTGATCTGGGTTTGGTTCGTTTTTTGATTTAGTTGTTTTTGGACGAGTGAACAACTGGTTTTTAAGTGAAAGTTTTTGTCTTTTCTTAACCCTGTTTTCTTTGCCCTTCAAGCTCTGCATAGACCCAAAGTGTCCAAACCATAGGATCAAGCTGTAATTAAAGAGTGGAACTTCTTATGTCATATTCCTGATGTAATTAGACATCATGGGCTATCATTTTAACCTAAGATAGTTCAGAGGTTTGGCACTGTTCGTGTAATTAAATTCAATAGTGTTAACTAACAGTAATGCAATTAAGTAGGGGGAAAGTTTTGAATTGCAGTATGTTTGTGGCTATTTCTGTATCATTTAAAATACTTGTCGAACATTAGTCAGATTCTGAGCCATTGCATTCCTAAGAAGTTAGAATGTAACCTTCTAGTTGTACACACGACCTGAAATGAGATGAAAGGTTGTTTACTTATAAGGTGCATGCTCAGGTGTTCAGATGGATGCAAAAACGACGGTGGTATGTAGCGGATAATGGTTGTTACTCGAAGTTAATATCAATTATGGGAAAGAAAGGTCAAACCCGGATGGCAATGTGGCTCTTTTCTGAGATGCGTAACAGTGGATGCAGGCCAGATACTTCAGTCTACAATGCACTCATCACAGCCCACCTTCACTCCAAAGATAAAGCTAAGGCTTTGACTAAAGCTCTTGCATACTTTGAGAAGATGAAAGGTATTGAACGGTGCCAACCCAATGTTGTGACATATAATATTCTTTTGAGAGCGTTTGCCCAAGCTCGGAATGTAAATCAAGTCAATGCTTTATTTAAAGATCTTGAGGAGAGCATTGTTTCGCCTGATATCTATACATATAATGGTGTGTTGGATGCGTATGGGAAGAATGGGATGATCAGAGAAATGGAATCTGTACTTTCTCACATGAAAAGTGATCAATGTAAGCCTGATATTATTACTTTTAATTTGCTGATTGATTCATATGGGAAGAAGCAAGATTTTGAGAAGATGGAACAAGTGTTTGAGAGTTTACTAAGATCCAAGGAGAAACCAACTCTGCCTACATTCAATTCTATGATAGTAAATTATGGGAAGGCACGGCTGAAAGATAAAGCAGAGAGTGTTTTCAAGAAGATGGCTGATATGAGATACGCACCAAGCTTCATCACGTACGAGAGTCTCATCATGATGTATGGGATTTGTGACTGTGTTTCTAAGGCCAGAGATATATTTGATGACATGGTTGAATCAGGAAAGGAGGTCAAAGTTTCAACTTTAAATGCCGTGCTTAATGTTTATTGCATGAATGGCCTGCATGTGGAAGCACATATACTACTTGAAAATGCACGTAGTATTGGGGTGCCTCCAAATTCATCCACATATAAACTTCTTTACAGGGCCTACACTAAAGCTACCATGAAGGAGCTTGTGCAGAAGTTGCTAAAGCATATGGACGAAGATGGTATCATCCCCAATAAGAGATTCTTTGTGGATGCTTTGGGAGCTTCCAAATCTTCAGGGGCAAGATCGGATTCTCCCATTCCTCCCAAAGGTTCAAGCAGTCAACAGAAAGTTGCCAAGACTTTGGAAGAATGATCAGTAGTTTGCTTTATGGTTTTTTCTTATCTTTTCCAATTCAAAAAGATTTGTAAGGTTTGTATCACAAAGGAACAGTTGGCTAGTTTAGCCCCGGACTGCTCGACTGCTGAAATGATTTTGCCAGCATTCAGCGCGGTATGTATTTATCACCCTTTAATGAGCCTCCTGATCATATATTCTGCCCTTCATGCCTTGTTTCTTGAAAAGCAACATCCTTCTGCTATCTTTACTTTCATTGTGAAACTCATTATGTCCCAAAATATCTTGAATGCAGTACATGTTGCACCAGCTCATTTTGTGGAACTTCTCTGTCTGCATTTCAATTTAGGGTTCACACATTCTGTGTAGGGAATCCTGGTAAACCAGGGTTTCCGTACTTTAACTTCTGGTGTTAAAACATCTGCATTCTTTATGGATAAAGAAATTGTCCTTATGGCCAAACCTAATTGCTTGTTGCTAGCCTTCCTTTTTCAGTGATAACATTGCTTGATGGCTTTAACTTGAAATTTAAGCTAAGAGACCTAGCCAATTTACATGCAAAGATTTAATGCTGCTAGTGTTTCCTTTTGCTACCCTAAAAACCAACTAAAAAATATGAGACCTATTTGAGCAAATATCCATGGCTGGAATGGCTTTGGTGTTTTAATTAGTAAGCAGGTTAAGTAACATTCCAGTGGCCACCATCTCCTTCCCTGTTTATTTTGTTTGGTGCAAGACAAGATATTATTGTCCAAGCCATTCTTTTTAATCTTAATTTATACTTACAGCTGTCATATGACTGCAGCTGCTGCGACTATTTTAGCGTTCTCAAAGACTAGGCTGGGATGTTCGACTCAATATCTGCAGATTAGGATGACCAATCTGATTGTAGCCACATTCCCCTGGCAAAGAATTTCTAACCACTTGTACTACTGCTGACTTATCTGCCTTCATGTAACCTGTCGTAAAGTATTGTAACAGCTTGAAATTCAGATGTTCTTTTTTAAGAATATGAAACTGTCATCTTTTAGCCGGATTCTTTTAATTTCATTTGTCAAAGAAGTCGGGCTACTGCAACCTCTTTTTCAGGTTCAACCTGTGATTAGCATCATAAGCAAAAACAAAATGAGCAATAGCACCATTTATGGCTTCCATGTTATCTTCCTTGTAGACACCAAGGGGTGAACCCCGGACAGAGAGAAGTATTTCACCACGTTTAGGCAGCCTTTGAGTTTTTGGTGTCATCCCAATGGACTGCCTCTGACTGGTGACCTGCAACAACAACGAGGCATGCCAGCCGCTCTGGGCATTTCAGAATCTTAAAATTAAGAAGGCTAATTGAATTGCCATCCAGATGCACCATCAGACCACATAGATGTAAAACAGAGACTGGAACCCTTTAAGCTTCAATGTGATTGCTATCAGAATCTTTCATGGGAGCTCATGAGACAGGCCTTGGATTGGCCAATTTGTAGCAATGTAGCTGCATAGCAGCCACCAAATCTATCATCCTGTGGAAAAGGCCTTTGTGAAAACTTGTGCAGCAGAAACATGTTGCAGCTTGCATTATCCTATTGTAAAAGAAACTACAGTAATTTATGAAACCTTAAGGAAAGTCTTGCCTTCCACTTGATCATTTATATTTGCATGTTGAGGAAAAATAACTTTTACCAATGATAATCTTCATAAAATAGTTTTTTATATGGAACAATGATATAACAAAATGGATCAATGATATCTTAGCTGCTTAAAAAATAAAAACCTAGAAAATAGATCAAGATGGTCTTCCATGTTATATTTACAAGATACTCTTCCTTGGAGGCTAAGCCCTCTTCAAGGATGACCTTCCCTTTCTCGGCGCTTCATCTTCATCGACGAGAAATAAAAGATAGTCGATCTCATCGGGCAAACTTGCTTCCCGTGCTAGATTCATGTTCTTTCTTTTGTTTTACTGGACTCCTACTCTAAACGGGAAAACACATTAGGCCTGGCATGACTTGTAAAAATTATAATTTATTTTTCTTATAAATAACTTGATAAAAATACAATAAAAACAACTTTAAATTAGAATCCTTAAGCTAAAAGTTGACAACTCCAACCTTTAATTAAATAAAAAACTTTAACTCAATTTTAAATAAAAAATATTTACAATTTATATTTGTTTTGTAAACTAAAAATATAAAATAACAGTTTAGTTAATTTATAAAAGTCATATCAAACATGACCTTAATTTGTTTACATGTATGTGAGATACTTATATTAAACCAAATCATTCTACGGTTATTTCTTTGATTTTTTTAGCTAGTTACTATCAGAAAGAATCATAAAATAAATAAATAAAAAATTATACTGTGAATTTATTTGCTTTTATCCATTAATTTCAAGTTTAATCGCGACGACTCAATTATTTGCAGATAATTTCAGGGGTAAAATTGAGAAGATAAATTTATCTTAAGGCTAATCAGGCCGATCAAAACAAAATCAAATACCAGCCCAAATACATACAGCAAGGCCCACCTTGAAAACCCACGAAAAAAAAAAAAAAAAACCCTAGCATTTCACATCCCTATATATTTTCCTTCACTTTACCTCTCTCATCTCGTCCCTGCAGCGCCCCCCCTCCCAAAAACCCCTAACCCCATAGCCAGGAGCTACAACCGCTACCATGAAGTATAACCCAAGGGTATCGTCCTCCAGGCGCAAGAACCGGAAGGCCCACTTCTCGGCGCCATCCTCATTGCGCAGGATCCTAATGAGCGCTCCTCTCTCCACCGACCTCCGACAGAAGTACAACGTCCGATCCATGCCTGTCCGAAAGGACGATGAGGTCCAGGTTGTTCGAGGGACCTACAAGGGACGCGAGGGCAAGGTGGTTCAAGTTTATCGTCGAAAGTGGGTCATCCACATCGAGAGGATTACACGTGAGAAGGTGAATGGGTCAACAGTTAATGTCGGTATCAATCCGTCCAAGGTTGTTATCACGAAGTTGAGACTTGACAAGGATAGGAAGTCACTATTGGATCGCAAGGCTAAGGGGCGTGCTGTTGGAGAGAAAGAAAAGGGCACTAAGTTCACTGCTGAGGACATTATGCAAAGTGTGGACTAATTGGGTCGTTTGAAATGAATGTTTTGTCGGCAAGGTTTTGAATTATTTATCTATTTCCTTGATGCAATATTTGGATATGTTTGGAGACTTCAAGGTTATTTAATGTGACCTGGATTTTGTTTCTATTGCTCCCCTTGTTTTGTTTCCTCTTGTTCCTTTTGTTTTGTTTCTACTGCTGAAAGTGTACTTGGTTTCCTCTGAAAAGAGGGAAATTGGGTACGTATTTCTGTGTATTCTGTATATTTTTTAGACTGTAGATGGCTAGTTAGGGTTCTTAGGTATATCGTTGGGGTCTGCTTGCTTGGATTCTGTAGATTCCCTGCTGGTTGAAACTTCAGCTGGAGCTTGGAAATAGCTAGTTGAACTGATTGTGTATATCGAAGTTATACTCTTAAGTCTTATGTGAAAGCAGGAATAGGACTGGGAATTCGGTTGGGAGTTGGGTCTGTTGTTTGGTTTTTAATTGGGGTTAGATTTACTGTTACGAATTGGTATTTCACAAGGTTTTTGAAGAAGTTTGTGTTCAAATGGTGGTATTTACTGAGTGTAGTGCTTAAATTTAACATATAAGCGTGGGAATATTTTTGACCATGTAGTAGGTTTGGTTAAAACTAGGATGGTGGTGTTCGATTTTTTGGTCATAACAGGACGTTGTGTTTTTAAGAATGCGGTAGAATTTATCTTAGTCGCAGAATGTAACCTGCTGAGTTTGTATCAATTGGATACTACAAACTTGGTTTCAATTTATGAAATCTACCAGTGCATAACGCTTTTTGAGGAGTCTACAGTGAGTGCAGGGTTTACAGGCGGATTCTCTTATGATTGTGAGATTTAGTGTTTGTTTTACATTATTAACTTGTCATCCATGTGGATATTTTTCTAATCTGGTACAGACCTTGAACACCTTGGATTGCACATTATATTGAAGCCTATGCATTTGCAGGCTCATGTAGATTTTTGTAAGTTGCATTTCATCCAGCTGTTTACTGTCCATGGCAGTGCTAGCAAATCATTTGAGGTTGTTTTTTGAATGAACCTTTATCAGTATACAGCTTGGAGGTTTGTAATCCCAGATGGTTATCATCTTTACCCTCTGACAAACTTTACTGATAAATATTAGAATTGTCTGTGTTTGAAGAACGTTTTGTTGACATAAATGACCTACAGGATTGATTATAATGGTTTCTGCATGTATACAATCTATAACTTTTGACTTATAATTTAGGACATTGTGGCAGTATGTTTGTTCTTCTCTTTTTTAATGTGTTTCAATTAACACCCATCCTCTATTATTTTTATTCATTTATAGTTTTTCTTAAGTATGTGGTCTTGCACAGTATCTTCTTGATAATTGTGGGATTTTCCGGCATTAAAACCTTAATCCATTTTCTGTTTAATGTTGCCTCTACCTATGGAAAATGCTATCTTTAAGGGGATAACGATTACAATGCACAGTCCTTGTTCTATGAATTAAAAAGAACCTAAAACCTTTCATGATTGTCCCATGCATTGACACAATACACCGTGGATTATAATAGTGCTCCGCCGCCATGAGTCGATTTAGGTTTCGGCTTAGTGTTTTTTATTTGCTCGGCATGAGATTCTCGTAGTGGCAAGAAAAAAAACAACATTTGACATCTGTTGGAGCCAGTGCGAATGACACCATACTGTGAAGTATTGTTTCTTCCTCGTATCCTCGTAGTCACTCTCTTCTTAACAGGTCCTCATTTTACTTCCTTTTCCAGCTTGGTCCAGTACATAAAGAAATTACCCTAAATCCTAAACTTTTATTCTCATGGGATTTCTTCAAAACCCAAAATATTAAAGATCAAAAACTTGAGCTTTAGACCACCAAAAAACTATTGATGACGAGCTACGCTAAAAATGTTTTTGATCAAAAGCATTTTTTTTAAAAAGACAAATAAATCAAGGAAATTTTAACTTATTTTTGTTATAAGCTTGAAAAATCAAAATTTTAATTTATTTTTAAATGAAAATATTATAAACCCTCTTCAAACTATATAATAATCTTAAAATACCTTACAGAACTACAAAAAAAATCAAAATTAAGGGAATGAAAGATCTGGGCCCCGTTTTTTCACTTTAGGATGTTTAAAGAAAAAAACCCACTTTCTTCAAACATTTATAGCAGAATAAAACTTTTTGACTCTAAAAATACTAAATTATTTCATCTAAAAGTGTCCCAACTTTTACTTTTTTTTCCTTGTTTTTCAGAAAAAAATCTCTCATATTTGTATTTCAAAAACTAAAGAAAGAAAAAATATATTTTTTTGACTAAAATAAAACCAACTATTTGTTTTGTGTTGTACTTGTCAAAAGGGTCAACCCCTTTAGATTATGAAATTAATCACCACGCATAAGTTGACAGTGCTTAGCCTGATTTTTAAGGAAGTCATCACCTGAAACTTTGGATAACAAGGCTGCATGAGTAACTCTCATGCCCTACTGCTATTTCTACTACTATCTCCTTTCAATTCAAACGCGGACACTAACTGACTCCTTTCAGAAATAAAAGGATTCTGTTAATTTAGTTAACGTGAAAATACATTACAAAAGAGACTGGGGAAATAGCATTTTCATTCACCTTACTAATCTTTCAGGAGTTTCTGATCGGTCAGATCTCTCTCTTCGTCTCTCGTCTTCGATTTTGATCTTCGAGTTGGTTAGTTTCCAGCCAGTTCTAATATCGATCGATCCCCCGATCATTGCTTGTTTTTTCTCTTGTTCGTTCGTTCTTTAATTTCTTCTGTGTTTTTTAACTAAATCATTTTTTTTTATTAAATAACACCTCCTCTCAGTCAAGTTAAAAGACAATTAAATTAAACTTGTTAGACTAAGAATAAAATAAAAAGATGAAATACCAAACCAAAACGAAGCACCTCAAACGGGTGATGGTTTCAAAGTCCTCGCAAAATTTTGAATTTAGTCCTCAATTTTTTTCAAACTATTCCTATTCGGTCTTTTAATATTTTTGCAACTCCATTTTAATAAAATAAAATAAAAATTAATATGTAAGTTAAAAGAGAGGAGAGAGATCGTTGGATTTGAGCGACAGAAGAAATATTAATTCGAACCATTAAAATAATTTTAATTTAACGTAGATTTAAGATTTATGTGTGATTTTCTTAGGTTAATTATAGGTTTTTGAAGGGGTGTAGTGTAGTGCATGGATCAACTGAGAAACAGGCGGGATTTACCTTCCGTCCCAAAATCCACCCTCAGTAATCCTTCCAAGGGTTACTTTGGCGCCAAGAATTTCAAAAACAGTAAATTAATAATTAATTAGCCCACCAATCAAATCAAACGAAAGTCAGAAAAGAATAGCCCCATCCCCTTTTTATTATTATTCCACACACGAACACATAAATAAAATTAATAAACCCAATTTTTCCAGCAATTTCTTAAAACAGAGACACTCTGCCTCCCTTTTTAAAACCTTTTAAAAACAACTCCGTGTGCCACTCCCAGTAAAGCTTCCCCCTTTCCAAAACGAGACACTCCAGTCTCTCCTTTTGTTTCTCTGGTTTATTTCTCCTGCTTAAAGCTTGGATATTTTGTGATGACAAGGGTCGGGATGATGGAGGAACCTGCGGAGAATGGTGGGTCTGAGGAGGAAGGGAAAAGGAAGAGGGTGAAGAAGGGAGGTGAATTCAGGAATCAGGAGGTGGATGATGAGGAAGGGAAGGAGATTGCTGTCGGCGTGGAAGAGAATGGAAGAAAGCGGTGAAGGCGAAGGTGAAGGAGTGATTTGCACTGGGACAGGTTATGAGCCCGGGAGTGAGAAAGAGCAAGTTGGGCAGAGCAGCAAATCCTGCTGTTGATTAGTCAGGTAACGAATCTATTTGGTTTGCTGTTGATTAATTGATGGTTGTTTACGTCCCTGAATTTTGATTTGCATTTCACTGAAGAAGAAGAAGAGTGTTTAATGTGCCACCTACGCCAGAGAAGTGATATTGGCCGTGTCATTCGATGCCTGAAATGTAAAAGGAAACCCCTGCGATCGTTTGCATTATCTACTGTAATTTCTTAATTAAGATATCCAATTCAAACGAGGACACTAACCGCCTCCTTTGATTCTGTTAATTTAGTTAACGTGATACCTTACAGCACCAACGCCTCAACCATAAACATTCCTAAAGAGACTCGAAAAATAGCCTTGTCATTTACTAATCTTTCAGGAATTTGAGTTGGTATATATATTTCCAGGCATTTCCAATATTGATCGATCATTGATTGTCTCTTCTCTTGTTCGTCCGCTCTTTAATTTCTTCTGTGTTTGATAACTAAATCACACAAGAATGGAGTTCTCACCACAAAACCTATGCCGTGGTTATCGCTTCTCTCCCTACGATCAAGAATTGGTCAAATACTATCTCTACCCAAAGGTCACCAACCCTCTCTTCACCCCCTCCGCTCCTGTTAGAGACTGTGACATCTACGCCTATCAACCTCTCCAAATTTGGAACGCGTTCCACAGGATCCATGGAGAAGATGTCTTCTTCTTCACTAATCTCAAAAAGAAATCCAATGTCACCCGCCAAATTGCCGGTGGCCCCGCAACATGGCGCAGAGAAGACAGGGACAAAGACTTCAGTGTCACTATTGACGACCATTGCTCCGTCACTGCCACCAGGAAAGGCTTCAGTTATAAAAGCCGTGAACCTGGCCACCATGGCTGCCGCTGGACAATGTACGAGTATAGCTTGCCATCCCTTTCTGAAGTCACCGTCTTGTGTCAATTGAGAAGGAAAGACGGCAGCAAGAGTCGCCCGCAAAAGGCCAGAAAGCGGAAAGGCGACAGCAAGAGCCGCCCGCAAAAGACCAGAAAGCGGAGAAGGCAGGATTTTGGTGATGCAACAAACACCACGTCTCAGAAGGCCAGGGTTGGTGATCATCAAGGCTATGACCAGCAGCAGATCACGGCGCCGGCCGAAAGTAGTGAATCTAGGATCGTGTATAACGGGGTGAGATTTGACAATTTGGAGTCGTTTTCTCATGCGTTTCTTCAGGACTTTGACAACGATCAGATGGCTGCCAGTATGAAGGAGGAGGAGGAGGATTACTGCCGAGAGATTCTTGGACTGCTGCATGGGTCTGACTTGGCAGATGGGGTCCCGTCCATTCAAACAACACCCGAGGCTGATGCAAATCCATCATGCCTGGTTCAAGAAAATGAAGTTGAGATGATCTGCAATTCTCTTCCTATGGAGCACCCCTATGGCTGGTGAAATGTCAGGAAGCCGGGCATATATATATGGAGATCTCTTTAGTGTAGTGATCCTTTTATGTTTATGATTAGAATCTGAGAACATGTAAGCAAGTTTTCATACAAGCTACAATATGTAAGGAACGCTTTACCATTTTATCAATCAAATTCCTACATTTTTTCTCTACTGGAGGCGCTGTTTGTTTTGGGAATGGGTTTGTTGATGGTTTATATATGTTTGCTACTATATTAATATTATTGCTTCTCATAGTAATCGATTTCTTATATCCTATATTAATATTATATATGTTTGCAAATGACATTCTTTAGTTGCAAAGGCTCTACCACTACATCTAAATGATTCTGGAAATTTATCATTTATAATGGTGCAAATGATATCCTGTCATCTACTAGATGAGTATTTAAAATACAATATATATATATATATATCTATATATATATATATATATAGATATAGATATAGATTTAGATATATATTTGGTTGCATTGTGTGCCATTGAAACCAAAATTACGAATGCTATTGACATTTCTATGTTCATAGATAGATACACGCACAGTACTCCTCTGCATGCATTGGAGTAGAAGATATTAGATTGCCGATTTTTCCATTGTTGAGGGCATGCAATAGCACCTTGTCACGAAGACATTAATTAGGAATCGTAAAAAGAAAATGCTGGTGAGAAATTCTCAGGTGCAATATTTTTTTTTTATGTTTATAGGAATAAATATCTCAATTGTTGTCCCAAATTTTACCCTGGATCATTCTTCTCCCAGCTGATGAATTGGTTTCTTCTCTACAGGATCTCTACCCTCCAAAGAGGAGAAGGCACGCTAACTGTTTTGATGATGCAAGAAACACCATATCTCAGAAGGCCAGGGTTGGTGAAAGTTATCACCAGCAACAGGTCAAGGGTTCAGATGCGGTGGCTGCCACTGAATCGAAGATCCTGACAACTTCAAGTTTAATTTTTTTCCAATAAAATATTCTTTAAATTCTATTGGGTTATTACACTTTGATTATGCTTAATTGTATGGAAACCTTCCCATGTTGCTACCAACCACGTGTCTTCTTAAGAAAAATCCAAGATTATGCAGATGGCAACTAGAAAAATAAGAAAACTATAGTACTAAAGAAGTCAAAGACGACGACTATCACAGCTGCGGCCTGCGAGCATCACTAACCATGCGATTCTCTTTCTCTGGATTTTCATAGCGGATTTAAGATTATTTTCTGTCGTATTTCTTCACTGCTCCAGCACAATACGTGCTAAAGACTGACGTTTTTTGACCGTCAGATCAATCAGGGGGTGCATCTTCCTTGCAAATTCCTAGCTAGTTTGACAGGGTATAAATCTGTCAATGCGTTGGATCATCATCTTTCATTACGAAGAAGAAAAACAGGAGGAGGAAGAGAAGAGGGATGCCATGTAAGTAACTTAAGCATTCAACTTCTTTCTCAATTCTTCTTCTTCTTCTTCTTCTTCTTCTTCTTCTTATCTAATTAATTTGGATCTGTGCAACAATTTAAACTTTCTTTCTTTCTTTTGTCCTGCTTGATTCATCCATGTTTTGATTGGTTTCAAGTTTAATTGATTATGTGTTTAGCATCAGTGTTTTGCGTGCTTGCATGTATAGAGACAGTACTCCCTCTCAAAATCACCTCACGCAAACTTTCCTGGGAAATAATAAGAGAAATCAAGCTCTCTCTGTCTCTGTAGGATGTATATTTCCCAGTTCTAGGCACTGATATTGATAATAATTACACACAAATTTGCTAGGAATGGACTCTCTTTCCATTTACTCTGTCTATTTCCAACCAAAACTTTTAAGTTGACTGGAAATTAATGTGTTTCATCGACCAAAAATATAGCAGTAGCATTCATTTGCCACCATTCAAGGTCAATATAATACAACAACGCTTACCGTGAATTAGGGTTTGAAGGGAAAATACGAGTGAATTTGGACTATCTGCGAGTTTGTTTTAGCTATTTCATGGAGATAGTTCTGCTGGGACTTTTCCCAAACTATAGATTTAATATTTGAGATTTTATAATACAGGTAAATTATATTTTGACCTAAAAAGTTCATAATAAAAACTCCTACTCATCTTTAAAAACACACCACAGAAACTCAACCACCCATTAGATTTCGACAAGTGTGTGATTTGGAGTATAATACAGTGTTTTTTATTTATAATATATTAAAATAATATTTTTTTTAATATTAACACGTTCAAATAATTCAAAAATTTCAAAAAAAAAAGAACTCAAAAAAGAATTAAAATCCAATATCAAATACCCATTAAAATAATAGAACACATCCCTTTCATGGCGAATAACTTTAGGATACATCACCACAAGCACTCAGCCACAACTCCTGGCTGCCATAGAAACTCAGGAGATCAGTCCAAGCTTCACATGCACCCACCGGCCAAAATCACTGGAAAACCATCACCACCATTAATTTCACTGACGTTTTATTTTGCCATTATCATAGACAATGAGAAGTGGCCAGTTTCTTACTTGATTTCTCAGTATCAATGATTTTTTTAGGAAGTTTCTCTTTTTATTTTGACTGGAAAAAAAAAATGAAGCTTGAAAATTTCTAATAAGTTAGGATTTGTCATTCTTATATGCTACATCTCACACTACTTGCAGTCAAATCAAAATATTCGGACATTACAAATATGTGTAGTAGTTGAAAACAATTATAAATAGTACTTATTTTATATAGCCCGATTGATTTAATAAGTTTAAAAACAATTTCAATTTATATAACCCGGTTGAATTAATAAATTTAAAAGTAACTTGAATAATATGTAAATTATTTAATTTAAAAAACATTGATAACATTTTAAAATAATAATGATATATCATTTTGATTTAAGGGCTTAATTATTAAATTCACATTCCATGCTATAAGATTAAAATAACCTATTATAAAGTAAATTAAAACAAATACGAAGTTAAATTTTCAATTAACCTCATTTAAACTCATATTAAATGAGAAAATTAAAATAACTATAGTCAATTTAGGTTAACCTGTCAAGCTTATAATCTATATCATGATATTAGAATCATTTTATATAAAATAAATTATAAATATTATTTTTTTAAAAAATATGAGAATAATGTTTTGTGTGGAAGTGATTTTTAGTTTTTCATTAAAATGATTTTCTTACTAATGTATTAAAGATATCATAATAGCGAACCCTAATTTAAAAAAAAAAAAACCTTCATTGATTAATTTCCTAAAAAAAAAATGCAATTACTTATAATGAGATTACGTGCAGTAAAAATATCAAATGTTAAATATCTAAAAGAATTTAGCGGACCATGATGGTCAAAATAGAGCTCCTATTGTTAATGCTATGTTTTGAGCAAATGGACCACCCCCACCCCCGCCATCACATGCAGATTCAATGCTTTCAATGGCAGAAGAATACACTGCACCATGCGAGAAAAAGAAGCTGAAAAAGGGGTCTTATCTAACTTGTCATGTGTGGTTTTGCTGACTTAATTAAGATGTTTTTCATCAAAATCAACGGCTGTATTGATTGCAGCCTTACCGTCGTTATGGGCAATCCTCCTGCTTTTCTTGTTTCTATTGTGCCCTGCTACTTCAAGCCTTCGCAGTCGTCAGAGTGGCTCAACCAAATTTAGACACCAAGAAGTAGTGGCGCGCCATGGCGTTGTTGCTACTGATGATGGTAGATGTTCCAGAATTGGGATTCATGCTCTTCGTGAAGGAGGACATGCTGTTGATGCAGCTGTAGCTGCTTCTCTTTGCCTGGGAGTTGTGAGCCCAGCATCAAGTGGCATCGGCGGAGGAGCCTTCATGCTTATCAGACTTGCCGGCGGGGAGGTGCAGGCCTATGACATGAGAGAAACTGCGCCAATACAGGCTTCTGAGGTACTGAGGATTCTGACAAGTGTTTCCTAGAATAAATATGATGGTCTTCTTGAGAAGAAAATATCAACACAAAAAAAGGGAAAACATTTTTTCTTTGATTTGGCAGTATTTTGTAGAATATGGTGAGTCCTTCCTCTCTCTATCATTTCGAACAGACCAGTAGAACATTTATATTCATCATTTCCTCTGTTACACAGTAATTTAAATTACCTCGCTTGCATTAGTTGTTGTCCAAGTTATATTTCTGATCGGTAATTGCCACTAGTTTAAGTCTTGTTTTGTTGATAGATGCAAATCCACTCTATAGAGAGCTTCCAATGTCGCCATATGCCATGCTTTTCAGTCCTTTTATTAAAAATTCAACCATTTATTGTCTGGCGTTTCTCGATTTATTCCCCATGAATACAATTTTTTCATATGGTTTAAATCTTCTGCATATGCTTTCACATTCAGGCCATGCATCTTCTTATGGCCTGTATCGATTTATCACCAAGGACATTGGGGGTTATGGAAATGCAATGTGCCTTGTACTAAGACCAAGACAATTCTAGAAACTATCTCTAATAAACTTTTTGTTGCAAATGGACTTTTTTGCTTTCTTGTTTTCATTTGGTTTTATCTGCTGGGAAAACTGATAGTTTCTAGATTGATAGGTTTCTGTTTCACCATTTTTTTGCAGAATATGTATGATGGAAATGCTACACTACAAGCAAGTGGTTCCCTATCCATAGCTGTCCCGGGGGAACTTGCTGGCCTTTACAAAGCGTGGAAACAGCATGGAAGGCTCCCATGGGAAAGGCTTGTAAGGCCTGCTGAGAAGCTAGCTCGCAGAGGATTCAAGATTTCACGATACCTCCGCATGCAGATGGAAAAGACACAATCAGGTATTTTGGCAGATGAAGGGCTTCGCAACGTATTTACATCAAACGGCGAGCTCCTGCAACCAGGTGATATCTGTTACAATAAGAAACTAGCAGACACATTAAGAACAGTTTCAAAAGGAGTGGAGGCCTTTTATAATGGACCAATAGGTTTCAATCTGGTAAGAGATATTCATAAACTTGGGGGGATGCTGACAATAGAAGACTTGAGGAGGTATAAAGTCAGAGTTAGGGAGCCCATCATCACTAACATCCTAGGCTACAAAATAATTGGAATGCCTCCCCCTTCTTCAGGGGGTGCTTCAATGATTCTTGTAAGTGCACCTCTGTGCCTGTTTATCTTCTAACTTTAGAGAGCCAAAAAAAAAAAACACCAGTAATCTAGGATTATTGTTCCCTTTGCCACAGATTCTGAACATTCTTGCTCAATACGGAGTCCCGGAAGGCATTTCTGGCCCCCTTGGCTTCCATAGACTGATTGAATCTTTAAAGCATGCGTTTGCTGTGAGGATGAGGCTCGGCGATCCTGACTTTGTTGATGTTGCTCAAGTCGTATCAGATATGATCTCTCCAAAATTTGCTCAAGAGTTGAAGAAAACCATTCATGACAACATGACTTTTGATCCTGGTCATTATGGTGGCAGGTAAACTAAGTAGCAACCGTAGCATAAAGCTTGTTCTTGCACATAAATAACTGAATATTTTCTAATATACAATCCCTTTTATGCTCATGTGCAATTGCAAGAACCTGTAAAGTTCTCTGTTGATTAGGAGTGGATGATCCTGAAAACCATTGTTAGATGATAGGTAGTTCATTGCTTGATTATGTTATTGAATTTTTCTTCAAAACTTACATGGTGCATTTTCTAATTCTTCACATGATCCATTCGCTGGGTGGTTTGGAAAAAAAGAACACGATGGGCAATTCATTGCTTTATAATGTTACTTGGAGAGGCGAAGTAGCTCCTCCAGATTGGCCAAACTCCCATTATTTTCAGTATTGTGCCATGTGCTGATCAAAGATGCAGTAAAAATTATGCTGACAATCTATATTCTGTACCTATCATCTTTACCAAGTTCTGCGTTTGACAGGTGGAACCAGATTGATGATCATGGCACGAGTCATCTGTCCATTGTAGATAGTGAGCAGAATGCTGTCTCCATGACCAGCACTGTGAATTCATACTTTGGGGCACAGATACTATCTCCAAGTACAGGAATAGTTCTGAATAATGAAATGAGTGATTTCTCCATGCCTGAGAATAACACTGGAAATGTTTCACTTCCTGCACCTTCTAATTTCATCAGACCCGGGAAGAGACCATTATCATCCATGACACCTACCATTGTGTTGAAGGTCTGCTGCTTTGTGATTTCTTTTGCTCATATTTACTCTATTCGGAGGCTCCAGATGGCCAATGATGATTTCCAGCATTTTAAAGTCTTAGGGGACACGGGTTTCCGATCTCAAATGAACCAACAACCATGCTCAAACAGATACAGACTGTGATACTCGATTCTAAACTGGATATGAACTGCTGTTATGTTTATAACACACCTTCTATTAATTCCATTTAAATCTCGATCGTGATACTTACCATTTTTTTTAAGACCTTAAGCACATTTTAATACTGCAGTTTTTGTGCATCCCCCCATAGGATGAGCAACTAAGAGGTGTGGTGGGCGCAAGTGGAGGAGCCATGATCATTGCTGGGACTACAGAGGTTTTCTTAAATCATTTCGCGAAGGGAATGGATCCGCTCTCCTCTATCTTGTCTCCAAGAGTCTATCACAAGGTTTTATTTTATCCCAAGCTGCTAAATTTTCTCTTTTGCTACTTTTGCAAGCACATTAAGTTTAGTAGCTTTGAAAAATTATGGATTGGATGGGATCTGGGTTTAATATGCAATTTACCCCCTCTGAGAATGGCATGATAGCATTTGGAAATTGCATGTTGATTCCTGGTGAAGCTGATATAGTCCTGACATTCTGTAGAATAAGCTACTATAGGATTTGCATCAAGATGTTCCACTCAGCCTTCATGAGTTCATAGTCCTAGATGGGTGTTCTTTGTTTGTGGAAAACAAGATCCCACGATCGAGTATTAGTTAATTTCCAACCTTACCTGATATCTGATATCATTTTTTTCTTCTAGTGTAATTAACTTAGTGGGATTCATTGCTAAGCTTGCCTGAAATCTGATGAAATGTTAAACTTATATGCAGTTAATTCCTGACGTAGTAGAATATGAGAACTGGACAACCGTGTATGGCGACCACTTCGAGGTCTCTGCGGATGTTAGGGCATCCCTCCAGAAAAGAGGCCATGTCCTGAAAGGCATTGCTGGCGGAACCATCTGCCAATTTATTGTTCAAGATTTAGAGACTAGCCGAGGAAATAAACTTGTGAGAAAGCTAGTAGGAGTTAGTGATCCGAGAAAAGGAGGGTTGCCTGCTGGTTATTGAAATTAATTAGTTAAGTAATCCACAATGTTTCCTATTTTTCCCTTTTAAATAAACACACAAATAAAACTTTGGAATGGAGTGTTATTATGTTTTTTTATATATTTTTTAAATAAAAATAATGGAAGTGCTGAAATAACCTTCTAGACAAAAAAAGAAGAAGAAGCTTTTGTGGAGAGCTTTGTCCATCAAGATCAAATTATTTGTAATGATTTTTTTAGGGCATTTTCATCTTTGTATCTAAGTTTTTCTAAGAAAAAATATTTCATCAGGTTGAGACCACAACGGAGCAAATCTTTTAGTCTCAAACTTTTACCATTAGATCACCAACTAGATGGTTAATACAACATGTGTTGATAGATGATGGAGAATTGCCTGAAAATCAATTTAGACGGTGGTCGGGCATTTTTGGACGCCGGAGAACGCCGCACGCGCTGTCCGAAAAATACGTGAGCGCGGAAACAGACAGCGCATCCGGCGACGCGCCAGCAGCAAAAATGAAAAAAAGGCTAATTACCAAAACGCCCCTCATGCCCAGGCCTGATTTTTGTCCTTTTCGAGGGACATAATAGTTAATGCACTGTTCAATAATTAAAAAAAAATCCGGCCAGACAAACCGGTCCGGACCGGACCGAAAAACGGTCAATGATCGTTCAGCCCCTGAAAGTGGCGGTGTTTTTTGTCTTTTTCGGGAGGTTTTTTCTTTAATACACTGTTCATTAGTGGAAAAAAAAGGCAAACATCCACGCGCGAAGCACCGAAACAAATTGCAAGTCCACAATAACAATGAGTCACAGTAAATAGGAACAATCCATTCTCTTTTAGCTTATTTGTAATAGTCAAGCAAATGCTCTATGTTGCTAAATCAAATATCTTGATATCTATCCATCTCTTGTTTTTTTTTACTTTTCATTTATTTACACAATATTTGATTTAACTGGATACTTACTTAAACCTTTTGAATTGCACTTAAAAAATATTTAAATATAAAAACACGTTAATAAAGCTTGCATATCTCTATTTTTAAAAAATTAAAAATTTGACCAGCATTATAATGTAAGGTAAAAAGTTAGTATAGCCTCCGAATGTCATGTATAAAACAGTGTGCACACAATTATTTTTCACACTCTCAATTTTCACCGTGATCCTCGAACTTTTGTTTTTATTAAATAACATCTCCTCTCAGTCAAGTTAAAAAGCAGTTAAATTAAATTTGTTGGCTAAGAATAAAATAAAAAGATGAAATACCAAACCAAAACGAAGCACCTCAAACGGGTGATGGTTTCAAAGTCCTCGCAAAATTTTGAATTTAGTCCTCAATATTTTCAAACTATTCCTATTCGGTCTTTCAATATTTTTGCAACTCCATTTTAATAGAATAAACTAAAACTTAATATGTAAGTTAAAAGAGAGGAGAGAGATCGTTGGATTTGAGCGACAGAAGAAATATTAATATTGACATTAAAATAATTTTAATTTAATGTAGATTTAAGATTTATGTGTGATTTTCTTAGGTTAATTATAGGTTTTTGAAGGGGTGTAGTGTAGTGCATGGATCAACTGAGAAACAGGCGGGATTTACCTTCCGTCCCAAAATCCACCCTCAGTAATCCTTCCAAGGGTTACTTTGGCGCCAAGAATTTCAAAAACACTAAATTAATAATTAATTAGCCCACCAATCAAATCAAACGAGAGTCAGAAAAGAATAGCCCCATCCCCTTTTTATTATTATTCCACACACGAACACATAAAGAAAATTAATAAACCCAATTTTTCCAGCATTTTCTTAAAACAGAGACACTCTGCCTCCCTTTTTAAAACCTTTTAAAAACAACTCCGTGTGCCACTCCCAGTAAAGCTTCACCCTTTCCAAAACGAGAAGCTCCAGTCTCTCCTTTTGTTTCTCTGGTTTATTTCTCCTGCTAAAAGCTTGGATATTTTGTGATGACAAGAGTCGGGATGATGGAGGAACCTGCGGAGAATGGTGGGTCTGAGGAGGAAGTGAAAGGAAGTAGGGGTTTAGTTGAAAGTAGTGAAATTGAAGGGAAAGTGGAGGAAGCTTGTCATTTCGATATGGCAAAGGACGTCTCAAAGAAGGGAAATAGGGAGTGTAAGGTAAAGGAGAGTGAGAGCAGAGTTAGTGACTCTGAAAGGGAAGGTAATGGTGTGGAGAAAGGGCGAGAAAGTGATCTGAAAGAGAATGCGAATAAGAGTAAAAAGAAAAGGAAGGGAAAGAAGAAAGATGGTGATCATGAGGAGTTGGGAGGGGTTTTAAGGGAGGTGAATAGGAAGACGAAGGTAAAGGAGAGCGAGAGTAAACTTAGTGAAGAGGATAGGGAAGGTAATGGCGTGGAAGAAGGAGAACGTGATTTGAAGGAGAATGCGAAAGACGGTAGAAAGAAGAGGAAGGGAGAAAAGAAAGAAATTGATAATGAGGAGGAGAAGGTGAAAGAAGGGACTGATGAAAAGGGAGTCTCATCTGTTGTGAAGGACAAGAAAAGGGTGAAATTTGCTGTGAAAGAGGTGGCGAGTGTGGAAGAAGGCGAATCAGGTGATAAAAGTGAAGCGGGGTTTGTGAAGAAGGAAGAGAGAGATGCTGCATGGAAGGAAAAACAGGAGGCGGGTACTGAGGAAGAAGAAGAGATGGCCGTAGATCATGGAAAAAACAGTAAATTAAATGGGAAAAGGGAAGAGAAAGGGAAAAGGAAGAGGGTGAAGGGAGGTAAATTCAGGAATCAGGAGGTGGATGATAATGAAGGGAAGGAGATTGGAGAGCCGGGAGTTGAAGGGAAGGAAAAAGTGAAATTTGTTGAGAATGAAGGAGAGAATGGGGAAGGTGGGGGGGATGAGGAAAGTGAAGAGCTTATTACAAAGAACAATGAAAAGGGTGAGAAGAAGGGAGATGAATTAGGTAATGAGGGGGAGGAGAGTGTGGAGGAGGAGACTGTTCTCGGCGTGGAAGAGAATGGAGGTCCATTGAAGAAGAGGCCGAGAAAAAATGACAAAAAGGTGAATTATGCTGAGATTGATAATGCGTTAGATGAATTAGTGTTTAGGAAGAAACATAAGAAGAGCAGAAAGGATGGCGTCTCGGAGAGTAGGAAGAAGAAAGCACTCTTGGAGAATGATGGACTGGAACGTGAGGAAAAGAGTGAAAATGGTGATGTAAACAACGAGAAGAAGGGAACTGGATTGGGTAATGAGGTGGAGAGTGAGGAGCGGGAAGAGACTGTTATTGGTGTGGAAGAGAATGGAGATACCTTAAAGAAGAGGCTGAGGAAAAAGGTGAATTATGCTGAGATTGATGATGCATTAGACGAGGTAGTGTTTGGGAGGAAGCATAGGAAGAGCAGGAAGAAGGTGGGGGTCTCAGAGAGTAGGCAGAAGAAAGGGGTCTCGGAGTGTGATGGATTGGAAAGTGAGAAAAAGAGGGGAAAAGGTGATGTGAATAGTGGGAAACAGAGAGTGAGTTTAAAAGGGAAAAAGAAGCGGGAGGTGCAGGAGAAAATTAAAGGAGAAGAACATAAGGAAGAGAGTGGTGAAGGCAAAGGCGAAGGAGTGATTTGCACTGGGACAGGTAATGAGGTGGAGAGTGAGGAGCGGGAAGAGACTGTTATTGGTGTGGAAGAGAATGGAGGTACCTTAAAGAAGAGGCTGAGGAAAAAGGTGAATTATGCTGAGATTGATGATGCATTAGACGAGGTAGTGTTTGGGAGGAAGCATAGGAAGAGCAGGAAGAAGGTGGGGGTCTCAGAGAGTAGGCAGAAGAAAGGGGTCTCGGAGTGTGATGGATTGGAAAGTGAGAAAAAGAGGGGAAAAGGTGATGTGAATAGTGGGAAACAGAGAGTGAGTTTAAAAGGGAAAAAGAAGCGGGAGGTGCAGGAGAAAATTAAAGGAGAAGAACATAAGGAAGAGAGTGGTGAAGGCAAAGGCGAAGGAGTGATTTGCACTGGGACAGGTTATGGGCCCGGGAGTCAGAAAGGGCAAGTTGGGCAGAGCAGCAAATCCTGCCGCACTAGCCAGGTAACGAATCTATTTGGTTTGTTGTTGATATCGAGTGTTTGATTAATTAATGGCTGTTTACGTCCCTGAATTTGGATTTGCAGTTCGCTGAAGAAGTGTGTTTGATGTGCCACCAATGCCAGAGAAATGATAATGGCCGTATCATTCGATGCCTGAAATGTAAAAGGAAGCGCTATTGTATCCCCTGCCTAACAAAATGGTATAATTTAGGATTGTTTGCATTTTCTCCTGTAATATCTTGTTCTCTCATTGTTCGTATATATAAATATATTCGTTAAGGGTGGTATTTTGTAATCTAAATGAACTCTCAATTATCCATTAAATGTAAGATATTGATTTTGAAGTTCATGCTATTGTTTGCTGTGAATTTCATTAATTTGTATGTTATTACTTAGCTTGTGCTTTCTTTTTCCCATGCATGCTTGTGCATCTGATATGTTATAATGGGGTAAACTTATCGTGCTTTGATTCTTCTCTTCTATCCGAGATTCATTTTGTTTTTCAACGAAAATTCTATGGAGGAAATAATTAACTGTAAGAACATGTGATACCGGGCATGATCTGTTTGTACTGATAGATCTAATCCAATTTCAATCCAACTAATTCGCAACATTACATTCCGGATACAAATAAATCTGCATATGATGTACTGTTTTGAATTTTTAGCACTTGCTTGGACAATAAACAAGGCAACGACATGGCTTAGACATGTTTTAGTGAGTTTCAATCATCTTGAAAATGCCTATGGTTTAATCTCTCTACCATTGATTTTGTTGCTTAAGGAACTCTTGGATTATGTTGTAGGTATCCTAAGATGACAGAGGATGATATCGCTAGTGCTTGTCCAGTTTGTCTTGGAAATTGCAACTGTAAATCTTGTTTGCGTCTAGATGCGCCAGTAAAAGTATGTTCTCTAATTTTGCAATTTTATGTATTTGTTAATAGTTTTAATTGCAAGTGTGAGATGCAATAACTGTACCTCTTTTCTGCAGGACCTGAAAAATTTAAACCTGGAAGTAAGTGAAGAAGAAGAAGTGAAGCACTCTAAGTTCTTACTCCGTGCACTTCTTCCATTTCTGAAGCAGTTAGATGCAGAGCAAATGATGGAGAGAGAAATCGAGGCTATGATAAGAGGTATTCTTTTGTTCCAAGCATCTAGATTTAATTTCTTAAGCAATAAATGTTTTTCAATGATTCAATTTAAATTTCAAAACTTTTTTTTTATGATGCTGTGGCTTAACCTGATTTTCATGAAAAATTGAAAAAGATATTCTTTAAATTAATATTTATAGTGTTGATATAAAGATATATTTTTTTTATGCATTTCTAAGTTGGCCTTGTTGCTTGTCAGATCACTAATAGTTTATTTCTGCAGGTGTACCAGCTGCAGACTTGCAGATAGAAAATGCCAGATGCCCCGCTGATGAACGCATGTTCTGGTAAGTTCTTATTTAGATATCAACGTGTCTCACCATTTCTTTTTCTTGGTAAGATTTGATACTAACCCGCGTTTTCTGTTTTTTTTCAAGTGATAATTGCCGAACTTCTATTTCTGATTATCACAGAAGTTGCTCAAATTGCTCATCTGATCTATGTCTTGTCTGCTGCCGTGAGATCCGTGCTGGAGGCTTGCAAGGTGGTGGGCCGGATGTGGTTATGGAGTATATTGATAGGGGGTTTACGTACATGCATGGTGAGCATGAGGAAATAAAAGATGAATTGCTCGCTGGTTCGCCTAAAAAGACTTTCTCCGAGGATTTTACGAGGCCAAAGTCTGGATGGAAAGCGAATGAAGATGGAAGCATCCATTGTTCTTGTGGTAGTGGCAATTTACAGCTGAAGTGTTTGCTCCCAAACATGGAAGTTAATTTTTCAGTTTCAGTTACAGAGCTGGTAAAGAAAGTTGAAGATGTATTAAAAAACTATGAAACTGACGCCGTTAATGCTCCAGTTGAGCCATGTGTGTGTTATAATTCGAATGGCGATCGTGATATCTGTAATGCTAACGAGTCGTTAAAAGCAGCATGTCGAGAAGATTCTGATGATAACTATCTGTTCAATCCAAAAGCCAAAGAAATAACGGGGGACGACCTGAAACATTTTCAGTTCCATTGGAAGAGAGCTGAGCCTGTGATTGTTAGCAATGTGCTTGAGGCTGCTTCGGGGTTAAGTTGGGAGCCGATGGTCATGTGGCGTGCCTTCCGCCAGATCAAACATGAAAAACATGGTAAACTTTTGGATGTCAAGGCAATTGAGTGCTTGGGTTGCTGTGAGGTCAGTATATTTACCTTTTCTTTTCTGTGTTCTTGCAGTGCATGGAAGACAAAATCTTGCCACCTTTTATTGCTTGATTTTGATGCTGTTTTCTGATAATCATGGGAGGGTCTAAGTCTACGATCTTATAATTCAAACCCGCAACAAAAGAGTTTCTTTTTACCAAAACTGGTTACATTTTACAGAGTGCTCGCATAACATTGTATTATAGCATTTCATGCCCCGTATTGTCTCTCTCACCAAGCTCCACCACTGTAGACCTTCCTCTCCATGACGATCTCTTTGTGAACGCCTCAAGGGGTTTGTTTGAAATTATTTCCTAAAAACTTGAATTTTTAAAAAACAATCAATATGACATTCCCAAAAACCTACCTAAAACCCTTTCTAGTTGCTACATTACCTTTAAATTAAGAACCCGTTTCTCATAGAACCTAGCTTTGCCATGGCTGAGCCATCACCGAACAATCGCTGCACCTACCGCAACTGAGCTATTCCAACCACTAACGACCCCAGCAGCAACCCAAATAAGTATCACCGCCATAATAGAAACTCAGCTGCAACATTGCTAATTGAAATTGGATATGTTTTTTAAATAGTTCTGGCAAATTTTTAGTAGACTTCATTATCTCAATTGATCTCTTTCCTGTTGAGCACAAATTTTTTCATGCTATTTTCTGATAACTATGGCCGTGAATCATTTTCCATTTATCGTGATAACTACGCGTTCAATCATTTTGCTAGTTGACAAAGCTCAGTTCTTGATGAACGCAGGTGGAAATCAATGTCCATAAATTCTTTACTGGTTACACGGAGGGAAGGTTTGATGATAAAAAATGGCCTCAGATACTGAAGCTGAAAGACTGGCCCCCATATAAAACATTTGGTGAAAGTTTGCCACGACATGATGTTGAATTCACCTGTTGTTTGCCCTTCAAGGAATATACTGACCGTCGCAGTGGACCTTTAAACCTTGCTACCAGGTTGCCTCAGAATTCTTTGAAGCCAGACATGGGGCCAAAGACATATATTGCTTATGGATTTCCTAAAGAGCTTGGGCGTGGAGATTCTGTTACCAAGCTTCATTGTGACATGTCTGATGCGGTATGTGTGTTTCCTTTAATTTTGTTCACATAAAAGAAGATATAGCAGTGAAAGAAAGAGAATGAAAGGATCAATAAGAACGGCACATCCTTCTGAAAAAAGCTGAAAGGGGCATTCCATAATAAAAGTTACAACTTGATATTTCCACTCTTACTGTGCTACGGTCAGTTTTTCTTGGAGGCCAAGTTTTAATTGTTGACTTATAAAGCCATGTTTTAATTTCTTTTATTCTGTAGATATCACAGGCTTAGATTTGGGAGCTTTGTAAACTATATTCAGGGATCAGCATCGTATCTTGTTCCAAATATTGAATAAAAAAAATGAAAGTGACTTTAAGTAGCATTGGATATTTTCAGTAGTGATACTCAACTAGCTGTTGTATGAGTTATGTTTGAATTTTTTTCTAACCTGCTTAGAGCAAAGGTGATATTTTTTTGGTCTGCAGCCATGAGGTTGCACACCTGACGCTTGACAGCAACCTCTCAGTGAGAAAACGGTCAAGAACTGTCAGATTTCTCTCACTAGGATTCTACTGGGACGAGGCAATGACTAATGGCCTTTTTGTTAATGATGGATTTTCATATTTCTGATATAGAAAATTTTAAGACTTGAAATGTGGATTTTTCCGCCAGCAGTGAATCTTGATATTATAGTATCATGTGCTGGGGCTATCAAGATTGGGATCTGAAATAATTATTTAACCTCATGATTGGTTTATTCATGATTATTTTGTGCTCATTAAATTTGGCTGCTTTAGGTGAACGTTTTAACGCATACTGCTGAGGTATCCTATAGTGATGGACAACTTGCTGAGATTCAAAATTTGAAGCTTGTTCATGTCAAACAAGACCAGAGAGAACTTTTTGGATATGATCAGAATGTGGATAAAGTTGATATTAACAAAAATGGTGGTGTTTCTGGTAGGTCACCTAATGATTGTGTTTATTATCTGGCGAAGTTGATGACCAGACTTGTAATTTTCTTTTTAATGGTTCTGCCTTTTCAAATAAATTAGGGAAATCTACCGAGAATGAAGTGGTTCAAGGAAAAACCTATGAGAGTGGACCTTTAAATTGTGCAAATGAGATGGAATGGCCCGATGCTTTAGATGGAAGTGCTGCTTGGGATATTTTCCGGAGAGAAGATGTTCCTAAATTGCAGGAGTATCTCGATAAGCACTTTAAAGAATTTAGGCATATCCATTGTTGCCCCTTACAAAAGGTAATCATGTATTGGCTGTCTACCTTTGGCCCATGGTTGTGTTATAACTATCAGATTTGCTTAATTCAATGGTTTGGTAGAAACAGTCTATATTCCTTGCTCAAAAAAACACTTGTGTTTTCAAATTCATGGTCAAGAAAATGAATTATATGGTAAAACTTTAGGTACAAGAACACTAGTTATGAACTAATGCTTTAGAAAAAAATCTTGAATTTGTTAAATGATATCTGTCAAGGAAATATTCTAGGGTGGGTGTGGAAAGGCACCGTGAATGTTATGAATTAGTTGGGGAAAATTGGGGTGAGCATGGTAGCTGATTGAGAATGTTTTGTCGAAACTGAATTAACGGGCCAGCTAAATCAGATTACTGCTGGTTGTCGGAATATGTAGCATAAATTGCTTGCATCCTTGAAGTAACTACATGAACTACTGTTCTTTTTATGCTGTAGGTTGTTCACTCCATACATGACCAGACATTTTATTTGACTTTAGAACACAAGAGGAAGCTAAAGGAGGAATATGGTTAGTCATGTAATTTATATAACAGGTTCAGTCAGTTTCCTTTTTCCTCTGAATTTCGAGGTTTATAATTATGTTTCTGACACTGATGTGAAGGCATTGAACCGTGGACATTTGTCCAGAAACTTGGAGATGCTGTCTTTATTCCTGCAGGCTGTCCCCATCAAGTTAGAAACTTGAAGGTAAAATTTGTTCTGTTTTATATATACTCAGAAATTTTGCGTGGCCATTAATGCTGGTCATGTTTGGAGCATTGAAATTGATGGGCTATGCTTTGATCAGTGAATTAGGAAATTAACAATGTCCTATCCATAGTCCTCTGATGATTTGGTAGTATAATTGACAAGTTTCTATTGTAATTTGCTTATGTTTTTAGGACTTGTTTTAAAAAGTTGAACATTGAATCTGGTAGTTTAATTGCCATTAGGTGAGAAATGCAGGCTGATTTTTCTTGATAACTAATTTATACATTTACAGTCTTGCATTAAGGTTGCAATGGACTTTGTCTCGCCTGAAAATGCTGGTGAGTGCATACGTTTGACAGAGGAATTCCGTCTGCTTCCCCCAAATCATCAGGCCAAGGAAGACAAGTTGGAGGTATTTGTAATCTCTTATGTCTATATGATGATGAAAACTGCTGAAACCCATTTGTCAATCTGAGGGGAATGAGTCTTTGGTCATTGAGATTCTTTCCTTGAAAGTGTTGTGAATTAGAGAACGGAGTCTTTCTAGTACAAGTTGGCCAATTGTATCTGCTGTGAATGTCTCTTTGTGATACTCTCTTCTTATCCAGCCAAAGAGTTGGATCAATTTCTTCATTATTGACACGATCTTTACCTTATGACACCATAAAAGCCTACAACCAATGCCCATACATTATTGTTTTTGGTTGCACTGCATTCTACTCTTGGTCACTTGTTGATCATGCACTGACTAAATCTAACCTGGCTGGGTTTTTGATGCAGATAAAGAAAATGTTACTCCATGCTGCGAGATGCGCGGTGGATTTTCTGACGAGGGATGGAAAGTGAGAACTGTTAACTTGGATCATGAGTACTGAATTACCGATAGTACAATCATTTGTTACGCATTTCTTTGTTATTTTCTTTCATTAAAGCAACCGAGTGTTTGAATTGTTTTATACCAGAGCGGAGAAAACCGAGAAGGTAGAGAAAAAGAAGGCTGGGAGGAAGAAGAGGTGACAGACAGTGTCATCCTTAGGCAGGAATTTTTTGTTTCAGGTGCTAGCTTTATGTTTTAAGTTCATATAATAGTCATTGTAAAAAAATATCCCCTGTTCTCATCACCAGTTGAGTAGATACTCATTTGGGATTATTACTACAGGTTGAACATGTAGTTTTTTGTCGAAACTGTTTCTGAACGAGATAGAAACAGAGGAAGATGCTTTTTGTACAAGGTTTGATTGGCACAGAACTAATGGTGGATGTTTCTAACTGATACTCCGTAAATGATAACTTTTATTTACTTATCTCGGGTCTGAGTTTTATTTATTAACCCGCAATTCTCATCTTATAAAAAGTACTCAAAAATTTCTAAATCACTTGTCTAGTTCTCGTGTTTGATTCTGAAATAAAAAAATTTCAAAATTGCAAAGATGATGATGATCTGGGTGAGCATGCGCTTACGGTTTCTGCTGAAGCCAACTGGAGTTTCAGGATGAATAACCTTGGAAACCACGCTTTTCTGGTGTGGCATGAACTGGGCAAATGGTTATGGTTCTTTCATAGAGTAGTTTTGGCAAATGGCAAGGAATGTTTTTGGATGGAAAAAGATGATGATTTATATTTGAAAAACATTTCGTACTATCATGACAGAAAAGTGAATGAAGTTGATTAGCTTCTGGGTGAAGAATTGTGTTTGAGGTTGGTTAATTATGTATTATTATGACAGAATTTAACACTCTTCTCCACCTTATTTTTCAACTTTACTTTTCTACTTTTAAACCTTTGTTTCCACTCAGAATACAGAGTTTATTCCAATCACTCTAGAGGGATAATTGGGTATTATTTTCTTGGTTTGTTTGATTTTTTTTTATTATTGCACCTAAACACGGTGGTGTTGATGTAATTATCTTGAATAAAGATATTTTGCGCAGGAATAATAAAATTTAAAATATATTTTTCAAATTGTTTGATAAATTTCAAATTGCTCCATCAAATAAAATATATTTTTTTCTCCCTCGACTGAAATCTCAACTCAAGGTCTCTGCAATGTTGGCTGACATCACAGGATGAAGGTAAGAGATGGCCTTGACCATTTCTCATCACATCTACTAGACCACATCCCGCGTTATGAAAAAAAGCTGATGCAGAAACCTCATTAGCACTCTTGTTACCTCTAGTGTCCATGCCAGAGGGCAGGTAAAAATGGTTAAGGTTGCATGAAAGAGATGACGATAAGCTTTACTGCTACAACAAGGTTTGATTTCCATTCATTGAGAACACGAAATGAAATTCTGTTCAATTGAAGATCAAACTCAAAACACTGTCAAATAATCAATACATTGGTTGTTCATTTACAAGAAAAATTCCAGACCAGAAAAACGTGATGATTAGCCCCAAAATCAGAGAAGGCTTAAAAACAATTAATGAAAAAAAAATGGGGGAAATGGACAATTGAGGGTCGAGGAATGACAAAAATTAATTCCAGGACACATGTACAAAATTTCAAACAGATATAGAACAGAGATCATCAAAGACTTGTCTGATGTTAGGCCTCTCATTTACAGGAAGAATACACTTGAGAGATATGGCAAGCAAATCATCCATTGCCTTCGTTGGTTCTTCCCCACCTGCAATATCCCTGTCAACACAGTCCATTCGTCTTCCTTCTTGATTGCACAACCGAACCCAGTCTGTAAGGTCAACAGCTCCCGATTGACCTGATATTATGTCACCAGCACTTCTTCTGGTTAACAATTCCATCAGGATCACTCCAAATGCATACACGTCGGCCTTGAATGTGGGTGCAGGTTTCGATGCATTATCAAGTTCTGGAGCTCGATATCCTAGTGCTCCTAGATTTAGTATCTGCTCTGCAATGCCAGCAGGTGTCATCAAACGGTGAAGTCCATAATCAGTCAGGCGACTATTGTAATCAGGACCATCCAGAAGTACATTTGCTGGCTTTAGATTTCCATGGAGCATGCCTCTATCATGGAGATACAATAGACACCGAGCAACATCAACAGCAACTTTTAGTCTCTGGTTGAATGACAACATGGAGTACCTCCGAGGTGTTGTTTCTGTGCAACGTGTGTTCCAGAGAAAATAAGAAAGAATAGCAGCAACAGCCAAACAAATGCAGACATCCAAATGAAAATGCAAAACACTACTGAATAAAACCCAAAATGCACGTCTCTGTTACTTAAAGAGTTGAAGCAAGCTCATAGTTAAGGGCAAATGGAAGGATGCCTCCATGTTATGCGCACCACAATCAGTTTATCTTTTAACCTAGACACTGTTAGACATGGTATACACATCTGAAGACTATAGAACTAAAATCAAAGCTCACAACTGTCAGGTGAAAAGATAAGGGAACTAACAAGGAACCCTTCAGTTTTAGAAGTAAGCTTTGGTGTGGGTTGTGGTCATCATACTACATTTACAGTTTCCAACCTGCTATAAAAACTCCAGAACATTACCCAACATATCTCCAGTTTTGATTCTAAATTCACATGCCTATGCAGACACCATACCAACTAAATTCCTATAGCAATTGTGCAAGCCATATTAATAGGTGATGGAATGTAAAACAGAGAGACGCCTAACACCTTGCCTTGCACACAAACACAAACACAAACACACCTAGCCATATCCAATCCAGTAGTTTCATATTCTACCAAAACATATCATCATTCATATTACCAAAATTCACTTATCAAATATATATGAGATTTCATCGCCATTTACACACTCAATCTGCAATTTTCATAATTCTATTGTATTCTCCCAAAGGAAACATAATCTATTACGCCAGAGAAGAGCAACATAGATAGGCAATTAGTGTCTAAAGTCAGGAAAAGATCCATCATGCAAATAAATGTTTACATCTATACGGCACTTGTTTCATGGACATGGTTATATTATAGTGATAGTTTCAGCATAAAAAAAATCATAGATCCAGTAAAATTCTTATCGTTAGCATCACTAACGATTTAGAACAGATGTATAGATAGAATAGCATCTACAGTAATATATTACAAGTACATAGTCCTGTTCAAAAACCAGGATCTGCACCAGTCTTGACAAGAGTATTAAAATTCCCCATAATGACTAGGTTGAAATCAAACAATCAGCATGCAGCAGTAATGTAGCATTTTTTTCAAAAACCTATTGAAGCTGGAGGATATAAGAAAAATAAAAACATGACAAGAGAAATACACAAAATTAAACATAATAAAATACTGACCATATAGATGTAGGGCCAAGCTATCACCATGGATATAGTCAGCTAAAAGAAGTCTTTCTTGCTCTCTAGGCCCCCAATAATATGCCCGCAGTGGAACAATATTTGGGTGTCGTATAGAGCCAATCTTTTTAACTTCCTTAGCAAATTCTTTCTTATGCTTGACTAGTCCAACCCGCAACCACTTCACAGTCAGCATATGTCCACTGTCTAGAGTAGCCTTATATAAAGTTCCATGGCTGCTTCTGCCAAGAACTTCAGCTGGAGCTCGAGATAACTCTTCTGCTGTAAATGCAAGTGAACTATCAAGGAAGGACAGTTCCCCAGCCAACCTGTCTGGTGAATAGACATCCAATTTTGCAGGTTCAGCAAAACGAGGTGAGGAGGATAATGGGGAACCTGGGGAGGACTTCCTTCCAGATGTTGTGGGATGGTCATCTAGCAAATTAGGAATTGATGAACTCGTCATTCCCTCATACAAACTATGCTCAACAATTTCAGTTGCAGATTTTGTCTTCCCTGATAATGACCTTGAATTTGCAGCAAGCAAGTGATTGTTTGAAAAACTCAATGAAGTTGGAGGGCAGTGAGCATTCGATTGGAATTTGAAAAGAGAAGTTCGGGAAGATCTTCCTAACTTAGCAACCTCCATTGCTGTTTGACCACTAAAATCACTTCTCCCATGAAATTCTTTACGTTGTGCCCGCTGATAGGCCAATAAAGCAAAAGCAACCATTGCAGCAGCCCCAACTGTAGCAACAATTATTGCTATTGCAATATTACGCTGTGACCCATGTTTCCCTCCTCCAGAAATGTGATTTGGAACAGAATTTGTTGATGACCCACTAGCATTTGAGATGATTAATAAGGAATTCCCAGGAAGAAATGAGGTAATATCAAATTTATTTCTCAGGTTTTGTGGAATATTTCCAGAGAGATCATTATAGGACATGTTCAATCCAATCAGACTGGATGGAAGCTTGTCAGGGATTTTACCCTGAAAATTGTTGGCAGATAAATCAAGGTACTGCAAGAAGGTTAGTTTGCTCAGTTCAATTGGCAGCTTTCCTGATAAATCATTACCTGAGAGATTCAGTGATTTGAGATTGGCAAAGTTGCCTATGCCAGAAGGCAATAGACCAGATAATGAATTTTGAGAGAGATCAAGAGATTCCATCATTGGATAAGAAGGTAGAACTAATAATTCACCTGCACCTGACCCTTGAGCTGGAATTGGCCCTGAAAACTGATTTCCTGAAAGATTCAGGTTCGTCAAGGTCAGTGAAGTGAAGAAACTAACTGGAATAGGCCCATTGAGTTGATTTAAGCTGAGGTCAACTGAAGACAATGTGGAAATGTCACCCAGCTGAGGAGGCAAATTGCCTTTCAGGGAATTATTCCTAAGATTAAGTTTACTTAACCTCACAAACTGAGGAGTCAAGTTTGGTAAGCTTCTGGATAACTGGTTTGAACTCAAATCAAGAACCTCCAAAGTGGCTCCCCAATTTTGCATGACAAACATGTCGCCAGTGATCATATTTCCACTCAAATCCAGAACTGAACATCTTTGAAGAAAACTGGGCAAGGTACCACTTAAACCATTTGAAGAAACATTCAAAACATTCAAAGTTGTGGAGTGAATTCCATTAATATAACCTGCGGAGATATAAAATGAGAAATTCAGACACACAGGACTCAGCATTAAGTAGTTATTGAAGCAGTAAACAATGGTATACAACCATCTAACTTAAAATACAATGTAACACGAAACTTCTAGAAATCTTTTATTTTCAACTGTTTCTGTTCAACTCTCTCGACAGAAACATCCAAAACACATGTTAAAATATTCAGTTTGCATGTGGAATGCAAAAGGCCATCGTAAGGGAACATGTACTTGTTCCTGCTCATTTTCCTGCTAATCAACTACATGACCAGGCCCAAAAATTTCAGATGTTAACTCCAATTCGACAGGTTACACTTTATTTAACAAGAAACAACATTTAGCTATGTTTCTAGAGTCCAAATCAAGAAAGCCACGTTTTGCCCATACCTCTAGCGTGCAAATCTAGAAATTAATCACTAGCACCTTGGAATACAATCCCTGTATGTAGGTTTACTATTTGTAGAAACCCATATTTAGAAAATTGGGGTAAACAATCACAAATAATTGTAACTTCCACGAAATAATTCAGGTTTTAGGTACTGCAATTGGATAAAATTCACCAGAAATATTACTTCATTTGACCATACAGTACACCTCATTCAAAATTATAACAGGAAGCAGATAACTCCAAAAACACATCAATAGAAAATTAAAAACCAAAAATAACCGCAAAACGAAAAGTCAAGAATCACTAAACCTGTAAATCCATTGCCACTAAGATCCAGTTCTTCAATCGGTATCGACCCGTTCAACAATTCCTCGGGTATACCTCCGAAGAGCTGGTTATTCCCCAACCTCAAAACCTTCAAATTCGTCAAAGACCCAAATGAAGGCAATTCTCCATTAATCCCATTATTCCTCAAATCCAAAACCTCCACATTCCTAAACAGCCCAAATACGTCTGCTTTCAAAAAACCACCACTCAATCTATTCTTACTCAAATTCAACACATGCAATGTATTCGCCAAACCTGACACATTCTCTCCACTTATGTCACTAAACCCACCAAAAAAATCATTATCACTCAAATCCACTTTTTCTAAATTAATCAATTCACTTAAGACCGCACTAATATCACCCGTAAACTTATTAGAACTCAAATCCAAAACCTTCAATTGCTGCAAATTCCTAAACCCAACTGGTAAGCCGACGGGAAACCCGCCTTCGAAATCATTCGTTGACAAGTTCAAATACTTCAAATTCCACAACTCCGCGATCCGACCCGGGATCGGACCTGAAAACTTGTTATTAGACAGATCCAAGTACTGTAACGAGCTCATTGATCCCAATGCGGGTACAAGGCGACCCGTAAACTGATTACCCGAAAGTGAAATAGTCTGCAGGGAGTTGAGGCTTAGTAAAGTGGAGAACTTCAAGTCACCGGCGAGACTGAAGCGGTCCAGGGTAATGGAAATGACGGAATCGGAATCGGGGTCGCAGGAGATACCGGGCCAGGAACGTGGGCATGAATTAGAGTCGGGTAGAGCAGAGGGGTCCCATTTAGAGATGATTCGGTCTAGCGGGTCGTGTCGGATACCTTTTTTGAATTCGAGCAAGGATCGGAGGTCGGAACCGGAAGTGAAGAAAGCGAGTAGAGAGAGAGTGAAAAGGAGAGTGAAAAGAGTCATTTGAAGAGGGTAAGAAAGAGAAAGAGTATGTGCTAGTGGTTCGTTGGAGAGAACATCTGAATGTATTTTTACTAGAGAGGTCGAAACCCTAGCTGGAATGTTAAAAGGTATCTTGGGAGAGAGAGCATTTGATTCTATTTTACTAGAGAGGTTGAAACCCTAGCTGGAATGCTAAAAGGCATCTTGGGAGAGGGGGAGAGAGAGGAGGAGGGTTAGGTTTAAAAAACAAAAAAAAAAGAGAGAGAGCAGAGAGTGTAGTGTTTCACTGTTTTGTTTAAAATGGCGGTTTTAGGAGAAATGGGGTGAGGTGGCGAGTGTTGGTTGGTCGGGGTGAGTAGCTACAGACTGCAAAGGACAAGCCTTTCTTTTCTTTGCTGTCCCGCTGCACCTTCACTGCTTGCTGCATGCATGCATGCATGTATACTGTATGTATGTATGTATGTATGTATATACTTCTTCTTTTTTCCGTTTAAATCAATCAGTCAGTCTATGGTTAGGGTTTAGTTTAAACCCTTTTTTCTATTTTATTCAGGGTTATAAACTTATTTCGAATCTCTGCAAACCTGGACTGGATGGCTTACATGTGAAAATCGACTTCAGACATCATTAACATTTACAAATATTTTATGTAGATGATTTTTAACGTATAGCTTGAGTGTATTTAAACTCTTTTTAAACATTAATTCTACTGTATAAATTTGAAAAAATCAAGAGAGGTATATTTGGAAATAAATAAATCGCCGAATAATAAATATAAATATAAATATAAATATAAATACCAGGAGGTATATTTGGACCTGCGTATCAATCTGGCTCTGTGTTTCACGGAACTATACAAGGAGGGAGAGGACCCCACTCACGTGCTCTCTCGAAGGATTTTGTTTTGACGTGTTAATTGTTTTATTGGTTTTTAGGGTCGGACACGTGGTATGATTGGAGGAGAGATTTAAGGGGATAACTCCCGTAGAAAATTCTTCGTCTTCGTCTTCCTCCTCGAGTTTTTTTTTTTTTTTTTTCAAAAATAAAAAATGAAGCTTCCTGCACTCTTTCGTTATGATTGAGAAAGCTGAAACATGAGGGCTCAATTTGCTGTGATGAGAAATAAGAACCCTAAGGGTTAAATTTAGAAGCAATCTGCCTTCGTGTCTAAGAGATTTTATTTTTCGGTATGCGATTTAATTTAAGGGGTGTTTGGAAAGTACTTTAAAAATATGTTTAAAAAAAATGAAATCGCAAGTGGGGTCTTGGCTTGGGGACTTGTTGACTTTCTCTTCATCAAGCTTCGTCATGCATGTCTGTTATTTTCATGGTATTTTATTTGCTCATTGAACTTGTAGGATGTTCAATGAGCCCGATGATTAGTTGTGGTGCGTGTAAACTGATCTGAATATCCGGTTATAAAAAAAATTGTTTTAAATAAAAAATAATATTTTAAATTATTTTGATGTACTAATATATTTCTAAATAAAAATCACTCTAAAAAATAACTATAGTCACACTTATAAACACTTTAGTGCTTGTGTGGCAGTATGATTGAGATTGTGTTTTAAATTGTTTTTCATTTAAAAATTCATCTAAATAATATATTTTTTAATTTTTATAAATTAATTTTTACATTCATACATGAAAATAATCTAATTTATATATTTGATTTTATCTTGCTATGTATTTGGTTTTTCAGCCTAGCCCCAGTAACAGTTTGTATTATTTCTAAGCTTTTGACGGTAAAAAAGATGCTTTTGACGGCTCAGATTGGCTGTCTCGGAGAAGTCAAACATTAGAGATTAAGTCAAATAGTGGGTGTCCACGAAGCGTCTTGGTACCGATGACGTGGGGTCTATACTTTTATTGGATTTGGCAAAGTCCCCCTTTTCTTTTCAGAATAAAAACTTGCAGTTGAATGTCTTGTCCTTGTCACTTCCTCTGTTCAATAAGTTTAAAAATATATTATTTACCGTGTTATATCTTGGACTGACTTAATTTTTAAAAAAATATAAAAAAAAAACTTATATTTTTTCTAACATTTTTTTTAAAAAACTATCATAAGAATTTATTTTATATTACTCGATTAACCTTGTTGGATAAAAAAATACATATGACCTATAATAATATAATTGGACTAAAAACAATTTAAGATATTTTTATAATATTAAAATAATATTATATTGGATTGACATGGATTAACGTGGCAAATCTACGACCAGAGTTATGAAATTATTGACAATGTTATTTAATTTGATTTATTAAGCAAATCACTAATTAGAATTCCTAATTAGTCAAGTATTCAAAGATGAGATTGAAAGGAAAAAAAAACTCATGACACAAGTCATTAAACCGAGATAATATTATAGAAAAAAAATAAAAAATAATGACCTCATTTAACTCGGATTAACCTATCGAATTTATGACTTACATATAGAGCAAGTCAAAACAAATTATAAAGTTTAATTCCAAGTCCATGTCAAATCTTAAGGATGACATTTATAAAAAAAAATGAAAAATATGATCTACACAAGTTTTGAGTATTTAAGTTCTTTATACACTAATTCTTGATATTATTAAATTCCTATGCACCTGGATTATGAGGAAGAAACAACTTTCATAACTTTCATAATTGAAAGGGGAATATTTTGAAAAAAATAAACCCCCCATTTTTGAAACAACTGAGTTTCCGGTACTAGCAAAGAAGGTTTGGCACCATGGGACAAAGCTTGACTTGGCTTGAAAGTAAATGATGTACACAACCATTTCTAAAATCGGAAGCAACAAAAAGTGTGATGCCTTTGTCCCACTCGGAGGGGGAATCACCATAGCAAGCAGCATAAGCATATTCAACTTTTATGAGCAATTGGGCCTCAAAAGCAAGATTAAAACAAGTAAAGTTTCCATCTTTTGAAAGAAAGATTCTAAAATCTGTTAACCTGTAGTCAGCTATGAATATCCACAGTTTTTAGCTGAGATAAAAGCTTTAATAATTACAATTTGCGAGAGCCTTTGAATTCCAAATTGTCGCGTGTATGCTGGAGGCAACATTTTCTAAGAGTTTTATCAAGTCAGCTCCTAGCAGTTCATAAACTTCTTCGTTGTGACCTTCTATCAATGTCTGCTGATATATTCCATTTAATCTGCTCTTGTTTTGCTACATAAATTTTGAATTAACGAATTATTGTGGAATCAAAACAGAAACTTTTGTTATTTTTCCTTCTATGTTTAATTTACCACGTCAAGGAGCTATAGAGGGAAATTTATTTCATCGTTCCTTCCTGTGTCGTTCATTATATATTGTGATGAAATCAGATCAGAAAATTATGCGATCTTAACGTCCATAAGGTTCCTACAAGTTTCAACAACACAAAAGATCAGGTATGTAATTTGAAGCATTGAAAATAAATAGCACTAACACAAGCAGGGTTTCAGGCTTGAAGACAATTCTATCTTGAAACATTTTACATGCTACAAAACATTCCCCCCGCTTTTGCAAGACAAATGTGGCGGTTTGACATGAACACAGGAAGGAAGAGTTGTCGAACCTCTTCAAAACAAGTTCTTTCACAAAACTACAACCAAAATCCATTGACAGGTTTTCAATCTTATAGACAATTCTATCTTGAAACATTTTACAATCTAATTTATAATCTCGCTCGCTTTTGAAAGATAGATGAAGCAATTTGGTTTGATTATATACCACGCAGGAGCGATGAGTTCAAATGCTTCTTCAAGCAGACACAGGAGTTCTTTTTGTAGAAACCCTTTCTGTGGATGACTGCTGCTTAACAGCTAGCATCTTATTTAATGCACCAACGTAAGCCTTGACACTAGAAACAACAATATCCATTCCTGCCCCAGATCCACTGCATAAAAGAAAACAAATAAAGATTTTTTTCGTTAGTCAATAAAGTCAAAGAACAGATACATCCACTCAAAATAATGCAACACTAAGATGTGCTACTGTACCTAAATGTCCGTTGAAGGGGTTTATCTGTTAAAGCATGGGTCGGTGCATGTTGGTCCTCCCCACGAATTAAAACACGGGTAGCGGCTATCGCATCAATGCCTTCTGTAACAGCATTCATGGAGTACTCAAGAAGTGTTACTGGTTCCTGCATGTATAGAAAATCAGGCATGAGGGTGCTAATCATTGCACCTTGGCAAAAGCAAATATATACAATTGATATGGGAAGGTTGTCAGACAACCAAGTCCATGGCTTTCATTAAAAGAAGACAGAAAACAAAAGGATTCACAGCCCCTGAGAATATGAAGCTCGTAAAAAAACTCAGGCAACAGTCTAAAGCATGCCGTAAACTCTTTATAGCATATTAACACTAAAAAACTCCAAAAACAATCGACTGTAAATAATTCCAGTGTGACATTACCCCCCTTACCAAACAAAAAGGCAACTGGGGTAGGAATCCGGTGGGCAACAAAAAAAAAAAAGGGAAAAGGAAATATAAAGATGAATTAAGTTTAGAACCCAGTCCTAAAATTTGACAAGGCATAGTTTTTCAAAATGAAATGGAAAATTCTGGCAATGTAGAGATGTGATTTTGTGTATATCAAACCTTCACAATGAGGTCGACAGCCTTGTAAGCTGAATCTACAGGACCAGTTCCAAGAGAGCACGCAACATGTTCTTCCCCATCAGCATTTACAAGTTTAACAGTTGCAGTTGAAAGACCAAGGGTTCCACAAGTAACCTGTGTGTCAAGTTCATTCATAGTGGTTAGAAAGCAGTTGAAACATCACATGAAATGAAAAGATGAACCAGCTGAAATTAAATTTCAAATCCACCTGCAAATCAAGCAGCTTCCAAACATTTTCTGGCTGAAAAACTTCATCCGATACCAATGCTATCAGATCAGCATCCGTAACTCTCTAGAACATCAGCAATTTAAATCAAGTCAATGAATAAAGAATACATTAAAAAGCCTCCCGTGCATGGTTTACTTCCTTTTCAAGAAAGCGAGATTAAAAGATCTCCCTCATTTAATAAATGTTTCTACCGCTAACATTCATTAAACAAGACAACGATGCTAGATTGCCATGGCAATTTGCTGAATATAAGGCAAGGAGTCTTCAATTTGTCTACTTTGATGCTACTAAATTTCATCATAAAATGCCCATCAATCTAACCATCATTGTTTTACCTGACCCTTTTGACAACAAAAAGCTTTGGGGTGTTTGCTTCGGGGGGGAGGGGGGAAGACAATGAAAAAAGGAAAATTGTTAGAGTATCATGGTACCCTAGCTCCAGAATTTTTCTCTTGATTTGTTGTCTCAAGTCTCAACATTTTCAGCAGGGAAAGCTATAACCAGCACAAGATCTTCCACTCTTGCAAGATCATAGTGATAATAAAAAATGACAAGACATCTATGAAAAGCAGACCTCAACTTTTATTTAAAGATTCACTTTGTGAAAGTTATATATAAACTTGATGGCATTGCAAAAAAAGAAGCTAAAAATCATCACTGGTTCAGCTTCACCTTTTTTGTTTCAGCTACAGCCTTGAAACGCCAAAATATATTTCCAAGTTGTGCATCATCCAACTCATAACCAAGCTGATAGAAGCAAACCAAAAAAAACTATCATTGCACAACACAGAGAGTTGGGAAATCCAAAGAACTCTTAACATCTGCAAATCTTAGCATACCTCATGTAGTCGATCTTTCAAAGCATGCCGCCCACTTCAGCATTAAAAAGACAAAGAAAATGCCATGATTTGATAAAAATGAATCGATAAAGAGCATATGAATAAAGCAAAAGCAGATAAAAATCAATTATAGTCTGTCTTAACTAAACCATGTAAATGAGAACAGCAAACAATCAAGAAGGATGCCTATCTCTACAATGAAGTGGTGGATAAACATGGATTATTGGTTTGCTCATTTACATGGGCAACAAATTAGAATCTGTTTCTAAGAACAATCAAATTTACTTATATGAAATTTTCAAGCATTTGTGGAAACAAAATGTCAAGAAACTAAAGAAAAATTAGTTTTCCATTCAAAGGTAATAATGCATCAATGGCAATATAGGAAGACTAACTATTGACAGTAGAGTTAATAAATTTTGAAGAACGTTACCTCAGTTTTCCAAGGACAATTCCAGCATCATTGGAACGTTCAAGCCCGATATCTTCTGGAGAGATAATCTCATATGTACCTTTGTGTTTCAGCATCCCATCCTTGAAAACAAATCATATTTAGAATATATCACAGTACATTTAACAAATTTCCAAAAAGCATCACTCTAATATTTATGAGTATTCAAGGAAACACATATAATTCAAGCAAACAGATCAAGACAGCCAGGGCCAGTACCGTGTAACTTCAAAGAAAAGAGCTAAGAAACCAATAGATAATAGAGAAGTCATGTATAAAAACTTCAAACAAAGAGTGTTAACGAGAAGCTAAAAAAAATGTGAGAGGAAACCAATGACGAGTTTAAGCCTCTTATATATCTTATATAGACTCTTCCAAAATTTGATAACTTGCACAATGATTTGCATGTCTCATTCTTAATTAATCAATATTGAGAAGAAGTTCTACAATAGATCCAATTGTAATTACACTCAAATTGCGTAAGTGAACAAGTACCTAAATAACATGTATTGGCAACAAAATACAGGTAAGTTAAAAGTGAATTGATAAACACAGAATCCATGTTCATTGAAAGTGCAATAATACCAACCTGATGTATGCCACTTTCATGAGCAAAAGCATTAGCTCCAACAATAGCCTTGTGTGGCTGCACACGCAACCCTGTGTACTCTTCTACCTAAAGAATAATGTCAAGCATCATGAAAATCATATTTTATAAACAAAAGAATGCACACCAGGAAAATGCAAAGCAGAGCACACAAAGAATACCATCTTGCTCGCCATAGTGATGTGTCGAGTATTGATCCCAGTATACAGGCCACCTAAAACATGCTCTCCACGACATTTAATTACCATTACAACCTACATATTTGCAACTAGCATAAGTATACAAGGGAAAAATGATGGGATAGAAATATATCAATTGGTGAGATGCAAGGTTAGGAGAACAGAATTTAAAAGCAAATGGTTCAATAATTAATACAAAAGCAGAATCTTTTAAATTTCAATGCTTTTTCAGAAAGCCACTTAAAAAAGTAAAGAAAAAGAAATCTAGCAATACACAATTATGTTTTAACAAAGTTAACTCTCCCAAGAAACAGTGAAAAAGGGGCAAGAACTACTCACCTTATTTGACAATCAGATGATAACCTAAAGATCATTCATATAAGACCAAGACCAATGAAAAAAGTGAAAGGAAGATGGTGCGAGCAACAAATGGCTCTCTGTCTCTACAAATGATATCCATTCTTTAAAACATTAAAGATGGAACATGTTATCAACAGTCAAAATAAAAAAATCTAAGAAAACATTCCCTCATGTTGATCATCCCTAGGTCTGTTCTCAGGCTATCCTTGAGAAAATATTAAAGGTGAAATATTTATTCTCACACAGACAATTTGAAAATTCCTTCTCAAGAATTGGGAGAACTGTTTTCAGGTAAAGTGTAATGAGATTTTCATCAACTAATCAGTGACGAAAGTCTTTTTAATCATGCAAAAAAAGATATAAAAGAAAAGCTTTTACCTCCTCCAATGAAGCATTTCCAGCTCTTTCACCAATGCCATTGATTGTCACTTCCACTTGTCTCGCGCCTGCACATGCTCCCTGGATTTATTAAAAGCTACAATGTTAGTGTGATTCAATTGTAACTCATCATGGATTGAATAGAAAAGAATAGAAAATGGCAATGGCATACCGATAAAGTGTTGGCAGTAGAAAGCCCCAGATCATTTTGACAATGCGTTGAAATGATAACATTTTCAATGCCAGGAGTGTTAGCTTTTATATCGGCAATCAATTGTCCAAACTCGCTAGGAGTAGTTATTCCGACTGTATCAGGTATATTCAAAGTTGTTGCCCCAGCTTTGATAACCTCGCCCAATATTTCATATAAAAACTCCCTCTCTGATCTGGTTTAGGATCAAGATTACAAAATACTTAAGAGATCAAATGTGTTTCTACACGGTCATGTAAACATATAATTCAACTCAAAACAATAAAAATACCAGCATTCGATTCAACAGAGTCATATAAGAAACAAGGAAACCAGCACTATGAAAAAATATAGATTCGTTGAAATTTCTAACACGAGCAGGTACACCTACAATCGCATTCTCACTTTCACATCCATTTTCTCAGCAGGATCTCAAATCTAACAATCAAAATAAAATATAAAAAAACCCCACAATTCGACCCTGAATTCCTAGCCATTAGATCATCCAATGACCAAAAAATGTCTGCATGCAACAAAACGTTGTTCACAAAAATAAAACCCCAAAACCAAGCCATTAGATCATCCAATGGCCAAAAAACACGTCTGCATGCAACAAAACGATGTTCACAAAAATAAAACCCCAAAACCATTTACACAGCTTTATTAAAAAAAACAGTGGGTATGCTTCATTTACTCTCATTAATAACATAAAAATGGTCTCTCGCTTCTCTGTATCCATAAACCTTAAAGAATCATAACAAAAACTGAGCAAACAAAATTGAAAACAGAAAAAAAAAAAAAAAAAAACTCAAAACCCAAAACCCAAAAGTTCATACCTGCCAGCGTCTTCAGGGCTAAACTCAACATCATCACAACCCAAACTCCTAGCAAAGCTAACCATACTTGATGCAATTTCCACAACCTCTTTTTTACTCTTCCTCAACTTATACTCCATATGAATCCCACTGGTGGCAATAAAAGTATGAATCCTCGGTCTTTTTGCATCCTTAACAGCTTCCCAGGCAGCCCTAATATCCTTCTCGTTACACCTAGACAACCCACAAATAACAGGAACATAGCCTTCACTGTCAACTCGATTGCCAACTTCATTAGCAATCATTTTAACAGCTTCAAAATCATCTTTTGAAGCAGCAGGGAATCCAGCCTCGATTATATCAACCCCGAGTTTCGCCAACTGGCGAGCAATGTCAAGTTTTTCTTTGGAAGTAAGTGTTGCGCCAGGGGATTGTTCTCCATCGCGAAGAGTGGTATCGAAAATGCGGATGTAATTGGGGTCTGAGATCTTGTTGGGGACGTAGACAGGGCGGGCGAGAGAGGGATGGGGGGAGGAAGAGGGGGAGGAAGAGGGGGGTGGTGAGGAGGCGACTGTTTTGGTTTTGAGGATGGAAGGGAAGTAGATGGAAGGAGGAAAAGAGATTTTTCTGGTGTTCGGAGAGAAAAGAAATTTGTTGAAGGTGATTTGAGAGACGGGGACTTTTGGGGTGGTGGAAATGGAAGCCATGGGCGGAGGAGAGAGTAAAACCCTAGACTGAGAAATGCAAGAGAGGAGGAAGAAGGAGGGTGTGGTTTTTAAGGGATGCCGGCGCAGTCAAAGCTGTAAAGGATTTTGTGTGGAGATTCAATATTTCGTGTATTTGTATTTTTGAAATTGTTTCTCCATTAAAATAATGTTTTTTTATACTTTTTAAAATTATTTTTAATATAAAATATGAAAATATCTAAACGTATTAATTTAAAATAAAAATAGTTTATTTTTTAAAAATATTTTGAAAACAAAACATCAAACCATATTCATATTTATTTCATTTATTTATTTAAAATTAAGATGCTTCCGGCTTCCGCCTCCGTGCCTGGAGTTCAAATTTATTTATTTTTCAATTTTTTTATATATTTTATTAAAAAATATTTTTCAAAAAAAAAATTTATTTATTTCGAAATAAAAATTATTTTAAAAACAATTATCGTAATATTTCTAAACACGAGCTGTGTTGAAAATTCGAGTTGCGTGTCCTCGTGAACTTGCTCGTGGGTGTGAGAAGAGAAGACTATACAAAAATATGAGTAAGGTCATCGTGTCACATCCCACGTACAAGATTTAGCCGCGCGTGGGTGTATAGTTTTTATTTATACAGCTACCATCTTGCATGGAGATAAAAGAGAAAAGAAAAAAACACTGTGGGTGTCTATCCTAGAAGCTACCATTTAAAATAATAATAATAATAATAATAATATCTATTATTATTATTATTCAGGGAAGAAAGGACGCTCTATATATCATAGTTGTTAATTCTGTTCTGTTCCATTCAAAAAATTGAGATAAAACAACATCGTTTTCATCTCGGTTTTAATTCCGATCCATTCCGAAAATTCCAGCCGGAACGCCTCGGTTCCGTTCCGGGTTCAAAATCTATTTTTTTTAAAAAAAATTATTTTTGACATCTATACATCAAAATAATTTAAAAACACCAAAATATTTTAAATAAAAAAGAATTCAAATTTTAATTATGCTTGTTAAATTAATATTTTATTTTTTTCATATATATATATATATATATACATATATAATTAATTATATATAAACAGTACGATACCGAAACGGCACGCTGGAACGCTCCGAAACAGGAACATTCCGTTCTAATCGAAAAATCAGAACGACGATCGGAATGGTATTGATAACTATAATATATATAGATCAGCCACTTGATAAGAATATGCCCTAACAATACATGATCAACATGCGGACCCTACTGTGGCTGCTTGCGAGCATTAATTTGATACCTGGTACAGACATTGCGAAGAGTGCTACTTGCGGAGCATATGCTTAGGCAAGCCAACTGGCTACTGATCCCACAACAGGTATATATATGACAACGATGCTGGCGAACTATGATATAAGTTATATTTTCTATTTTTATTTAATAATTTAAATCTTTAAATGAGATAATTCATTAATATTATATATACAATATTTCACATAAAATAATCTAGCTTTAAAGTTTAGATGAAATGATTTCTTAATATCATGTATATAATATCATAAATAAAATAATTTAATTTAAACATTTAAGTGAGATGACTCTTTGACATCAGGTATATAATATTGTATATAAAATAATTTATAATCATGCAATATAAAAGATGATTGTGAATTTACAATCATATGTATATATATATATAAAGTAATACTCTTACTGGGCAAACATATAAACTCACTTACAAAAATCATGACAATGGTTTATTTCTGAGTTAAAAATTCACTAGTTTTCATGTATGATTATTTATAAAAGATTCAATTTTATTATTGATTACCTCCTTTCAACAAGAAGCTTCAGGATAACAATTTTCCCTGAAGCATGTTAAAGGTTTATTTTCTGACAACCATGTTAGAAAACTTGGACTAGTTTTGGTTATCATTTTTTTTCTTTTTTACGTTAAAGATGATGAATCCCAATTTGATCATTAAGTTATGATATTTCTAATTTAGTCTTTGAATAATGTAAAATTATAGTTTGACCTCTTGATTCTAGGAAAGAATTTAACCGGTCCCTAATTATAAAAGAGATTTTAGTTGCGTCCCATTATGTATTTCATATTTATTGATGGTTTATCATCAAGTAACATTCCTTAGGTTTTTCTATAATCGTTATTTTTTACATTTGAATAATTAATTAGAATGTCATGCTTGTGTGTTTTAAGCTCATCAGAGGTTCCACCATCTATTTCTATATGATTGGTGGATCTTGATGCTTAGCTCATCTCATGATCGTTGTAATATATACTGATAGCAAATAATATCTAATATATGTATAATCATATATATAAATAATATTATATTTGAATTAAATATGACCAGGTGGATCATCAACCTGGATAAATGTTAACAAAAAAAAAAAGAGAATACATTACATTGCAGTGTAGGGACATACCACCTCGTTGAATTATGATGGAGTGCTCAACTACGTACAAGGGTAGATAAAATACACAAAGCCCTAACCACTGGGGCTTAATCCGGCAGATGTGGTTTATCTCGGGAGATGCTCCTAACAGGACGAGAAATATTGCAACATGGCTTTGGCAGAATGATTAAAAATCTGAATGAAGAAGTTAGTTCAGGCATCTTCCAGAAAACAACACATCACAGGTACTCCGCCTGGATGTTTTCATCACAGGTCTATACACTGGAAGTGTTGGTTCATTATAAACAAGGAACCGAGAACATCAAATAACATGCTCATCAAACTCCGTCTTTGACACGTGGAAAGCTTGCAATCAATGTTTCACAGGAGCAATCTCTACTCTAAATCTGCAAAAATTCAGCAAATGAGTCAGCATCACACAAGGAATGGCATAGGGAAGAATCATAAAGTGCTGTGATGGAGAAGAAAAAATGGTGATATGTCTTTCCATGACACTGTATCATCATCATATCAGGTTCTACCAAACATGTCAGCATAAAAATCCACGGAACTTCACACTCATGCTGGATAGGCATAAGCAGACTTGATTTAATGGGAGCACATTACAAATTGGAAGATTTCAATTGGTTTGTTGTGGTCAGATTATCAAATATTACTGTGCTTCTAAATGGCAATGCGCATCTGGTTTCTTCAAAATCATGACGGTATTCATGGAATCTAGAACTACCAAATTAATCCTATGATACCAGAATACCTCAGAGGTTGATGCTTAACTAATGGACAATCACTTAGGGATGAGAATCCAGGAGTGCAAAAGACGGTGTATTTTACTTCTTCCAAGTTAGGATCCAGTCTACTCTGCATCTCTTGGCAGAACAGAGGCTAAGAAATTAAATGAAGACTTTGGATGTGGATCTCACTTGACATTGTTCACGTATGATTTACAAGAGAACCTCCAAAGAAAATGTGTTTGATCATAGATGTTTCTACAAATCTATTTCGAAGTTTTGAACCTGGAATCAAGTTCAGGATTATAAGATGCTCTAGGATTCTCATAAGTTTCAGTATAAGCTGATTTAGCTGAATCTTTGAAACTTTCTAGTGAGAGTTTCGAATACAGGGCTAGTTCTGATGGCTTGCTTTGTATGCTTATCTCACAGGAATTAAGATTTATGGAGAAACAAAAAAAACTAGAAAAGAAATTGGCAACACAACGTCTTCAGCCAAAAAATATAAATTTGAGTTACTGCTAACACCAGGATACCTATCATTCTCTTAGCTATCACTCCTAGAGAAGATATCATTTAGAACAAGTTTAAGTTATAGCTGCCAGCTTCCCCAGCAACCCAAGTCATTGAGCACAGCCAGCATTCAGATTTACATTCCTAAGGTAATTGCCAGTCAACTTTTACTGGCAACTTCTATCATAATTAAGAATTAATTGTCACGTTCCACCACCTACATTGAGTATGATATAAAATTCCAAGAATACCCATGAATATATGTCTATAGCTGGAGAACTACAATCAGAGGTGAATGAAATTGAGATTAAGAGCCATGTGGAACTAGTATTTGGTGTAATCTATATGTAGTCTCCTAGATGAATAGACAATATCCCTGTCCTCCGCTCAACTCTATCACAGCTGAATGTTTGTGCTGAACATCATATAAGAAACACACTGCTCACTGCCAATATTCCTTGCAAGTCACTTTGATCTTCTCTGTTTTATGATAGTTCCACATGGTGTATGATGCTTCATTAAGGAACAGTTCGCTCAAAAATGCAGATCTCACTTGTTAAATGCACGTGGGTCAAGTACCATAATGATCTGTTCAGGCTGTTTCACTAGAAAATGGCAAGAGAGAGGGATACTGCAACCCGTGTTTCATATTTATGCAAGTCCTACTCCATGTCATCTGATCTAGCCTTGCTCGTTATACAATTTTGTATCAAAGTAAGAACACCAAGAGCAAGATGCATAATACAAGAAAGTATACTTACTTGGGTTAAGCAGTTCCTGTTATCAACCTTTCCTGTTGATCTAACCTTTTCACCTTTATAATGCCAAAGAGAATTTGGAAACTGAAAAATGCACAAAGGATAAATGCTGCAGTGGCTGGTACCTATGAAAGATGACAGATTTAAAACAAATAATTATTCAGGATCAAGAAGAAAGATGCAAAATAATGCATAGCAAATACAAATGACTGCTTATGGCTTACTCGAATGGAGTTGAGATATAAAATTGTTGCGAGGTTAATTAGACTTCCAGCAGCTACAGCCTGTAGATTGGTTAAAAAGGATGTTACCAAAAATTACATTTTCAGATCCAGACACATCGCAACATATCAAGTAAAATATTTATGTTTCCGTATTAACTAAAATATTTATGTTTCTGTACAAACTATGGCAAAGCACAATAAAAAAAAAATACATAATATGTATACAAGCATGGTTCTTGTGTTTCAACTTAACCAATGAAGTGGCAGGCAAACCACCTATAATTCTAGACATGCTAAAATGCCATAACCGCAGAAGTTCACTTATTTAAGTTTTTTTTGCTATACATGCAAGTTCAGTGCTTTTCTAAATGCAGAAGCACCATTGATGGTGGAAATGTTAAAGATAGTGATCTTGTTCAAGCTTCTTGACAAAAAATCACAACCAAGGTAAATTCCTCTACCGCTATTTATACAAGTTCTCAACATGATTGGAAACATGTGTCATATCCTGAAGCAATGAGCATGCAAATTTTCAACAGAGTAGTTCAAATATGCCAAACCATGACTAGTGCATTCAGTGATAAACAAGGGAACATTAACATTGCGTTCAATGAAACCTAAAAGAAAGATAAACAAGAATATGATGAACATGATTTCCCCAAAGTCAAAAGACATATTAACTCACACTCCCTACTGTCTTCTGAACAGCTGCAACACGCTGGAATGCCCTCTCAGCCTCCAGAGTTCGAACTCGAAGCTTCAAATCACCTTGCTCCTGCAATGAAGGGTTGATTGCTAAGTAACAAGTATGGAGTGAAATCCACAGGCTTGCTATGAATCAGTAGAATCATTAACATACTAAAATTAAAAATATACAAGGGACTCCTGAGTCCTACCAGTCGTTGGATAGTGTCAGCAAGCTTTTGAACTCTATCAGCCTGTCTAAATAAGTTGTGGAATGCACGGGACTGCCTGTCCCACCTCTTTTTGAAGTCCTGAAACATTTACTGGATTGGTTACGAAAATGAGACTGCATATTATGTCCAATGTACAGGGTTAGATAGACTACAGTGAGATGGTCCTAATTTATCTTCAAGAGAACTAAACAGATAGATAAATCTCTACCTTTAAGAGAACTTCAACTCCAGCTTCACGGAATCTTAGCAGCTCAAGTGCATAGCTGAAAGATAATGCATGCAGGATAAGTTACACATATAATTTACATACCCAGCCTAGTTTTAGAAATCTCCTAAGAACATTTAGAAAATTGCAGCAGTAGCTGCATCGCTCACGGTTTGGCAATCTCTGTAATATCAAACCGAGGGTCAAGGCCTTTCCCAATTCCATCCAATACTGCAGAGAAAATAATTTTTTGTCTACTGTTAATGTTGCGCATAGCATTGCATAACAATGATCCCACCAAATTACAGTACTTCACCTGAAAAAGCTCTCACAACAAATGTGAAAGTGGCAGGAAAACGAAAAGGTTGATCTGCTGCAATGGATAACAAATCTTCCCCTGTTAAGAGAATGTAGTAGCATTATGAGCTGCAGTTTTCTAAATGTTTGTGTCGAGCTGAAAGCTACACAAGTGCAATATCTTATCCAAACTTGATAATTTGCACAATCAATTGAAAAACAAAGTTCAATGGTAGAGCAGGTGTGTCCTCTACTAAGACTTGAATTTAAGTATCCTAAACTGAGAAACAATTTCAACTCATCTAAACCTCTATCCAAAACTAGTTGGGGATCCATTTCTTAAGATTGAGAACAAAAAAAAGGAAATTGAAACAAGGAGAGATTGGATGGTAAGTGTTAAACTAATAGACACCTATTAATTGTGTGTGTATATTAACAGTTGCTTTTGTGCGGATGCCAACAGAAAGCGAGAAGCTCTCACCACCTTCCTCTATGGAAATATATTTTACTAATATTAGATACCAATATATGTAATGGGCATTTCGACAACTTCAGTAAAAGAATTTGGAAACTCAAATATAGAACAACACTACAGAAATTACCTATTGCAGCCAGACGTTGCTTCTTTTTCTCTATCTTTTCCTCCTTGGTCAGTTGTTTTTTAAATCCAAGTTCTGCTGTTGCCATTTCTCTCTCTCTTCTTTGAGCAGCAAGACGCTCTTCAAAACTGCCAAACTATCAGATTAGAATTTTGTTTTTAAAATAGTTTGAATCACTTATTAGATTATCCTAAGGTAGTTCCAACATTCCCCTTTGCTTCACTGTGCAACCTTCAAAGTGTTGGTAATTTGACTGGCTTCTTGGTATCACAGTATGTGTGATTCAAAATGAATGCCCAGCTTCTCTCCTTGGTCTCTTGTAATGACTGTCCCCAGTTCTACTTCATCAGAAAATGCCACAATCTTAAGAACCTCCATCTCAATCTTTCAATTCAATATCAACCTTAGGACCTTGAAACAATGGTATGATGGAAAGGTTATGCCTTCTTCCACCAAATGAGACAATTATCTGTCATTTGCACTTGATCTCTGATATTTCTCATACCAGCCGAGTAGCTAAACCTTAATAACAGTAAAGACAGGAGCAATACTTCAGTCAAGATCCTCTCTCATTGTTCAACCTGGGCTAGCGACTTAACCCTTGATCTATCTAAGCCATCAGCCCAAGTTCCTTCTGTTGATCAGCCAAGCCTCTAACCTATCCTTGAACCTCCCACCTTAGAAAATTTTGTAAATTCATCGGAGCTAAATTATTATTTATTATTATAGGAATAGGATGGCAGACTTTTGAGCAGAATTTTCTTCCTATCAAGAACACTGTTTAGATGATCCCGATGAGTGTTCTTATTTAGCATCCAAAAGTGTAAACAATTACAGATACCTTATCCTTCCCTCACAATATTTATTTTTATCTTTGAGATTGTTCCAAATGGCTACCCAAATCAGCAGATGAGGAATTACTCAAAACTACCCAATGTCACATTTTGAATAAATAAATAATAAAGATAGCTATAACAATAAATGAAGATAACGCAACCAGTTATCCTTTTCTTTCAATGCACCTGTCGAGGAAGAATTGTGCAGTTCGTCTGACAGCTGTCATGTCTCCAGTAGGCACAAGGACACCCATTTGTACCATTGCCTCAAGGACCTGCACTAGCAAACAAATCCATCAGACCATGCGAACTGTGGCGTGCTAAGTTTGTCAAATAAGAAAAGGGAAACCTAGCCCTATGGACCACCATACTCAAGACACACAATCACCTTATCAGGATCCTTTTCATAAACTCCATAGAATGTTTCCAGCAACCCTTCTCGAATGTTTGGACTGATACTGCAAATGCAAATGCAAAGGACAGTCATCATTTGAAACTTGATAATGGACTTGGTTGGAATACTAGTTGCAGGCAGCCAGAAGAGGACCAAACAGTACCTTCCCATCATTCCAAAATCATAAAAGATCAACCTTCCCCCATTGACATCATCAACAGCAATATTTCCTGGATGCTGCAGAGAAATAAATGAGATCTGGTCACATACTCAAAGAACTTTAAATGCCTTTAAGGAATCATGAAATAGAAGGATCACATATCCCTCATCTTTAAAGTGAAAAATAATCATAAAAAAGTTTTAGGAAGGCTTTGAGGACAGCACCCTAACTATCAACGCATGTCAAAGTTGTTAGATTGGAACAGACCATAATATCAGGGGGGGGATATAAAATCAAAGACAACGTTCAATTCAAGAATTCCAGATACGATTCCAAACTTCCCTTTACTGTTCAAAAGGACAACAGCTTTTTCCATTTGATTGGACCAGAAAATTATTGGCACAGCCGCCAAGGAATGTAGCTTCAACATGATTAGGATGTACGTGCCAAATACAGTGACTACATCTGCTTTTGGTCTAATTTACCTCTCTCTTCCATTAGGTTTCAGATGAAGTTCAATGACCTCTCCATGGCCCACTTTCTCTGTGATGAGTGTGAAATCAATTTCTAATTCTAGATGCCTCTGACCTCCTTCCATATTTCAAATGCAGAATCATCTTCATATAGCTAGCACTAAATTAAAACCATGTCTGTTTCATGATTCAACTCAAGACACTATCCAAATTCATGCAACATCATTTTAAAAATTAATGATGCTATCATTTGGAATTAAGGGGGAAAAGGCATGTCAAAGAAACTCTGAATCCTATCAGCATCAAGGTAACCTATGATACACTGCAGTCAGAAAATTAAAACTTCTCTTCAGATGCTATGGAGCATCACCTGCTGAAATTTTGAAACAATAATAAATACGACTTCTAAGAAGATTTTCTCATGAAAAATGAGATTTCAGGTCAGTGCATATCGATCGCACCACAACATGCAAGGCATATGGTTAATCGAGCTTTTCATCCAAGGACTCTAAAAACCTTGCACCTTTAGCATCTCCAGCAGAATTATCTAGATCTCTGGGTTTTTTTTTAACTTAAGAGGAAGCCTTTCAATAAAGACCTTATGTGCCCTTGAAATACTTTGTGTGTATCCTCACATGAAAGCACAGAATACAGGTTCAAATTCTCAAATCATACTGAGAATCCTAAGTAGCAAATATTTCAATTACCAATAAAAACTGAAAGTGGCAGTAAACTCACCGGGTCAGCATGGAAGAATCCATGAGATAGAATTTGTTCCAAATAAGATTCAACTGCATATCGGCCCAACCTGCAGAGCATGTTAAAGATGAAGATTTTACTATACTAAATCACACAAGTAAAAGCATTGAAAGGACAAGAGTTAAAGGTAGCATGTTAATATGATTTCACCAAGCTTTATAGCAGTAGATTATCTTAACCTTTTGCGATCAACGCCCAGTTGATCTAAAGCTTGAATTTTGTTTATTTTGATCCCTGGGACATACTCCATTGTCAGAACCTACATTCAGATGAATAAATAAAGGAGCAAGAGGTCAACATAACTTTAGAAATGGTGTTTTTATAAGAAAAAATAGTGTTCAAGTGCTTAAGCTAATTAGAACCTGTGGCGTGGTGTATTCCCAATTTATTCTTGGGACTTTTACGTAATCCATCTTTTTGAAATTACTTGCAAACAGTTCTGCATTAGCAGCTTCCTTAGTATAATCAATTTCCTGAAAATGTCAAATATTATTAGCCGTTGCAATCAGAAAACTGAACTGTAATGCAGCTCCATAATAATTTATGTTAATGACCCCTTAGGCACTAAGAGCTGCGAATTAAACCACAATTAAATTTAGAAACTTAAATTTACAATTTTATTGAGTTTCTTTAAAGTAGAGAAAATTAATCTAAAAAGGCATTTCTAGTCATTTTTTACTTGATTGCATGCTGTTAGAGCTCATTTATGTGGTTAGATCATAGGCTGCATGTATTTGATCACTCATTTCTTGAGGTATTCCCTTTTATCTCCCTACTCATCTATGACACTTATCCTGACTTTAAGTAGACTAAAGATTGTGAAAATTTGTTTCTTGAAGCATGACCATCCTAATGTTCATTTAATTTGCAACTCTCCTACATTCAGATTTCAATTTGACTAAGATGGTGAGAATGTTGCTTCATGAAGCATGACCATCCTAGTGCTCAATTCGTTTCTAGTTTATTGAAACCTCAATGCTTAACTTACAACAGTAACTTAAGGACAAAACATTAATTATTGCAAACAACAAAACTTCGACTAGGGAAATTGGAGTGAGAGAATAGATGACACTTGTTTTTTTTATGAGCTATCAAGAAGATGAGGGAAACTGTTACCTGATACAAGACGCTTGCACATTCATCATAAATTGCAACCCAGTCCCTCTTTGCACCATCTGACTTTGGGTCAAACTTTTGAAGATATTCAGCTATTACCTGGAAACAATAGGCGATTCTTCATATATCTCAGACTATTAAACCCTCATGGCCCCACCAAAAGTGATGTAAGGAATTTCTAAAGTATAAAGGAAACTAACCCTCAGGTTTTTTAAGTCAATATCAAAAAGATCCTTGAGACCAGGTCTTTGGACTTTAATCACAACTTCCTGTCCTTTCAATCTTGCACGGTGAACTTGACCTGCATTGAGAAACAGAGGGGGGAAAGAAAGAGCAAGAAAGAAATTGCAACGTTAGATATTTATTTATATCATCAATTGCATCACAGAAAACAACTGTCAATCTGCAAATTGCAAAAGTTTCCCCATAAAAAGAAAAAACAAAATGTAAATAAAAATTACCAAGACTTGCTGCAGCTATGGGTTCGTAGTCAAACTGGTCAAAGATATCATCCACTGGAGCACCAAGCTCTTCCTCAACAATAGAAACAGCAGTCTCTGATGGGAATGGAGGAACTTGATCCTGAAAGAATACATCAATTTAGACCATCCCGAATAAATCACGGACTCCAAAAAAATGGACTATAGAAGAAAAATGAACCAACTGAAAAACACATACAACGAGAAGCCTTTTTTGCTAAATATAAAAAGAAAAGTCTTGACCTGAAGCTCAGACAATTGATCAACATATTCTTGAGCAAGAATATCCACTCTTGTAGAGAACTGCTGACCAATTTTTATGAATGTTGGACCCAATCTTAATATGCTTTCCTTTAACCACTTGGCAAGGGCTTTCCTCCTTGCAACTTTTTTCTCCTCTGTAACTCCTCCTGCATATTTGCATTTGAATAATCAGACAGACCAGCAGGAGAAAAAAGGGAAAACTTAGCAAGATAAATCTAGAGGCTGAACATCCCGATAAATTAACAATTTCTGAAAAATCATGGGTTATTGAGAACTCCAGTCACACAAATCAGACCTGAAGTACAAATAACAAGAGAAACAAAATGTGAAATCTACATGATTATGATTCAAAATTTAAATTATATTTTTTTACCATTCAACCAATACCAGTCAATTAGAAATCACTTACCTCGATAAGAGAATTTTTGGCTGTTCAGCCAAGCCTTGAAGAAAAATGTTAAAACAAATCCCCATATTTCCAATGTCCTTTGTATTGTTGAGTAGGTCTTGAATCTACTCCAACGCCCTCCAGGTGCAACAGAAACCTGCAAGACCACGCATTGCCATACAAAACGGACAGTTCAGAACCCAGATTTCATGGGAAATGCGATTGTGCTCAGCCATGAGGTGGTAGCACGATGAAGCCTGAATTAAGGAAACCATGCAGGACTAGAGACGTGCAAAGACAACATATCGGGAAATGAAAAGCTTGCAATCTTGCTGAACTAAAGTTTCTGTGTCATTCTCATATCACAATGCCTCATATCTTGCTTAACAACAAACCAGATCCCTTCCGTCAAAGTTGCTACTGGCTCAACTTTGTTCTCCGATGCTTGAATTACCATCTTAAGAAAGAATATCTGCTGATAAACAGCCAACTAGTAGGGCACATTTCCTAAAATGGACATCATTCTCTAGTTCTCGAGGAATCCATTCATACTTCTCATGTTATATCTATGATACAAAGGGAAACTATGGACCAAACATGCAAGTATTACTAATAAGTGACGATGCATGCAAGATTACTATTTACAAACCAAAATGATGGTACCCCCCCTTTCTTTTCCTTTAAATTGAGAGATCATTGGTGCTTGCTCTTCCTTTCCTTAACCCTCTCAGCGCAAGTATGAGCCAAACTTTAACCAAGATTGCTTAGCACAACACAAAGCAAGAGGTTAAACTAGTTAGTTAGTAATAATCAGTTCTTTCTCTTACTAAATTCGAATCAAGCACGTAAGTTCTGAGACCCGTTTATTTCATGTGAAACAAAATAATCAAGCAAAACTTCTTTAAATGATGAAAAAATAAAGAAATAAGACCTCAACTTGTTGACCAGCACGACCAGCACGCTTAAACCAGGCATCTTCTTTCCCAATTTCCTCTATCCTCCTCTTCCTTCCATCCTCCTTCAACCCTTCCTTTTCCTCCTCCACAACAATCTCCGCCGTCGCCGCGGTTGCCAAACCGTTTCCATTCGCATACTTCATCAAACTCCCATTATTACTGCTCTCTCCCTCCTCCACACTCACCACTCCACCATTTACATACCTCTCCACTGATCCATTCACTCTTCCATTCCCATTTCCATTTAGTTCCTTCAAAATTTCTCGCTCTCTCTTCTCGATCACTGCAGTATCCTCACTCAAAGCTCGAACCACTGGAATCCGAAGAGGAATATTGAATTTAAGATTTTGTTTTTTATTCGAAACATCTAGTTTAGAGAGAGAGTGTCTAGAGAGAGAAAGCAGGTGGTGGTGATATTTTCGAGTTATGGTTTTTGGATAGAGAAAAGTGAGCTCTTGTAGAGGTAAAGAAGAAGCCATTAATGGAGATTTTAATTTTGCTATTTCAAATCAAAATCCTAATCTTCATTCTTTTTCTTGTATAGTGTGCGTGCTCAAGAGATTTGTGGTGTGAGGGTGAAGTAGAGGAGGCTTGGAGAAGGAGAACGAGAACAACAAGACAGGGATGGAGTGTGTTTTTTAGAAGAAAAAACAATTATATTATATACATATATTGTACTGGTACTTTTAATTTGCTAAACTACATATCAGTCCCTCAACTCTTCATATAGCTCAATTGTATCCTAAAATGGAAAAACTTTGTCCTCAAACTAAATGCAATAATTAACAAAATTTGTTGTTAGGGATGATATTTTTTTTTATCAAACTAGTATATATTTTAATAAAAAAAATTGGAGAACAGGAGCACGAATTATAAATATTATAGGTATATATAATATTATTGATTTGTTATTAGATCATTACAATGCATTATAGGTATTTGAATTATGATTAAAATTAACTTTACTTTTTATTGGGTTCTGTGTAGTGGATACATGGGTGTTTATATTTTTAAATATTCTAATAAATGAACTTTTGCTTATCAAAATAAAAGAAAGGTGATTTAAAATAGTTAATAATTATGGAATAAAAATAAATTATTTGTTGCTTACGACACGCAGAAGAGTGTTTGTGAGAGAGGAGTTTTATGAACAATCCTGAACTTTGAAGACCTAGTTGAAAGTATCTGTGTAGTTAGATGGTGGTTTTATTGTTTTCCATGAAATCGGGAAATCATGTAAGAGGGAGGGAGGAGGAGTGGAGGAGGGAAGGACACGTGGTAAAAAGGAAGATGAGAGGAGGGAGATAGCGCGGTTCTTATTGGTAGAGAGATCAACAGAAGGATAATTTTGGCCTTTACCTGGACTCGTTTTGGCCTACGTGTCTTTTGTTAAGGATTTATTATTAGATATCAATATAATGACAAATTAGATCAACTCCTCTCCTTCGCTACTAGTCATGAATTCTATGAGATTTAATTTTTTTTATATATATATTTTCTAATTTAATTATATAATAAAAATAGATGCTCTTAAAATTGAACAAGAATAGTAATATAAACATTTTTTTTGAGACTATGCTAAACCTAAAAATAAATAAATCAAGCAAATTATTTTTCTAACCAATTAAATATTCAATAAATAAATAAAAAACATATTTAGTTAAAGAGTAAACCCTTCAAACTCACCAAACCCGTGAACCAAGATTTGGAATTTACAAGGATTATAATTTTTTTTTAAAAATATTTTTTATCTAACGATATAATAATAAAAATAGATGATTGTAAAATCAAACATTAACTTAATACTTTTTAGACTACAATAATTGTAAAATCAAACATTAACTTAATACTTTTTAGACTACAATAACCTTATAAAAAGCAATACAAAACCAAATATGAGACTCAATTTTCAATTAACTCAATATTTACAGATATTGTTTTTTTTTTAAAAAAAAAGAGTTAAACTTGTTAATTGTTATGACCATGTCAACCAACTAAACTTGTGAATAGATTTATAAATTTTAATAATATGATTTTTTTTTTAACTATACAAGAAAAAAACAAATAATAATAATAAAGCCACATTCAATTAGAAAAAAAAAAAAAAGTCTATTTAACCTGTAAACCAGGACAACTTAGATTACCATGACAAATTCATAAACTATTTTAACCCTATAAAAAAGCAAGCAAGCAAATAAATAAATAAGAAACAAAACATAATTATCAATCACCCCGATATTAAAAGAAGAAGAAAATGCATTAGGTCATTGAATATAAATAAACAGTAATTTCTCAACATCCATTAATTTCTAGTTATAAAACTTGATATGCGGTCCAATAAACCAAAGGTCATAAGCTGTTGGCGTAGTGAAGAGAATCACCATACCAACTTTTGCAATTGAACAAATATATTAATGTTACAAGAATAAAAGAGCACAAGGCTTCGGATATATTCATACTGTATCCTGCAGTTTGCCTTGTAAGATCCAAAATGTTTCCCAGAAAGATTCATATGCACAGATTTTTAATATATATTCCTAAGGCGATTACATTGGGTTAACTTGAATATCAGGGACAAGATTGCAAAAAGAAGAAGAAAAAAGGTTCAAGTAAATCATGGATTTTCTTATCTATTGAAAAGATATGGTCATCTTGGACCGGACAATTCTACAGCATGCAGGTTCTCGGTGGAGTCAAGGAGCCACTCGGAGTTTTGACATGGGGCCAAATCAGCATCCTGGTGGACCACCTCTACCTTCTGCCACTCCTCCCATCTCTCTGCCAGTCCATCACCTTCAAGCATTCTCACCACCTCAGACATCTTAGGCCGCTCCATTGGGGAGCTTTGGGTGCAGAGCAATGCTACTTGGATTAGCTGTTCTACCTCAGAGTCAACATAATTGTTCTGCAGGTCCGGATCAACCAGCATTTCCAATTTCTTCTCTTTTAGGAGTGCTTTAACCTGCAGGAATTGCAGTAGTTTTGATTAGTGGATGAACAAATGTGACACGGACAAGTCCAGCAGTAAGAATGAGAAAAATATCAGAGAAGTGTATGGCTAAACCCAGCTGCAAGCAGGAAGTTTACATCTGTGAAAACATGTGCATTGACCATGCTGTGCCTAATGAGCCAGCTAATTACTAAAGGCACGACCTTTCAGCAACTTATATGAAGAGTAAACAAAACTGAAATAATTTGCATCGAGATGAGCTGTAGATGAAGCCTATCTGGATGTTCCAAGAAAGTTAAACTCATTCTGTTCTCTCTTCATAAATATGTGAACAAATCCCTCTCAGGAATCAAAGCTGAAATAATTTGTCATCAAGATGAGTTGTAGTTGAAGCCTATCTGGATGTTCCAAGAAAGTTATATCCATTATGTTCTCTCTTCATAAATTTGTGAACAAATCCCTCAGTAATCAGTATGATAGATCAGCTCAAGAGTACCAGCCGTCAATGGAGAGGAAAGAGGAGAGATTCAAAAATAAGAGGTATTCTGGGTTGACAGTTTTCATTAATCACAAATCACCATATGCTGGTAGCAGCAACTACCTTTGAGTAAGCCTTTTAAGATAGTAAAATTATGCCCCAGATGTTATTTAAAGATGAATTCCATGGGATAACCAAAGACACCTAGTATTTCAAGAATAGAATATTAAGGACAGAACTATGATGCTTCTCCTAAGGCAAGACATTGAGTTCAGACGTCTAGACATGTGGTGTAGTGACATTGTCTACAAAGTTTTCCTCGAGTCTTACATGGATTTGAATGGTCAGAGTAGGTAAAAAATAAATAAATAAATTAGGCTAAGAGATAAAAGGTGGCAAGGAACAAAATACCGTTTCCTATCTATCATCCCAATAACTTTCAGAAGGCTAAATTCTTTTAGAAACACGTGGGAGTAACAAGGAAACAATGAAAACATGGAGTTACAAAAAAGGGAATGGTTTGTATGGAAAGAGTGGTAAACAAGCAGAGCTGTGAAGCAGGTTGAAACACAGATTTAACTGACCAGAGCGTTATGGAGAGCATCCCTGAACCAAACAAGATCTACATATACTATCTCTCTCTATAAATATATAACCAAAGTAAGACTGTTGAAGCAAGATTATAACATCATTAATAATTACAAAATAAACTTTCGCAGCCTAAACACATATAACAGAAGAATCTGACAAAAAACAAGTGGGAAGGCAGTGAGTTTATTACCCAGTCGAGTAGCATAACATCATCATCATTGGCAAGCCTGGCAAGATCAAATGCCCGCTGTCCAGTGATAAGCTCTAAGAGCATGATACCATAACCAAATACATCAGTCTTCTCAGATGATTTTCCCGTGGAAAGATATTCAGGGGCTATATGTCCAATGGTTCCACGCACAGCAGTTGTGACATGGGTATCTTTGTAGTCCATAAGTTTAGCCAACCCAAAGTCACCAACAACTGCCTCAAACTCCTCATCCAATAATATATTTGCAGCTTTCACGTCACGGTGAATGATCTTTGGGTCACAGTGATCATGCAAATAAGAAAGGCCCCTTGCAGACCCCAATGCAATTCTCTTCCTAGTTGCCCAATCAAGAGGGGCTTCTGATGTGGGGCGTTCTACAAGAATACATAAGAAAAAGGATCATGAGAACCAATTACACGTAGAAAGGTTTTCAAGTTAAAATTCCTATTGATATAAGTGAACTAGTGAGGTGATGGGTGGCAGGAAAGCAGCAGAAACTGGAATGAGAATAAAAGCTTAACTCAAGTATAAAAATCACAGTAGAGACCAAACCAATGTGATGTGATGAGGTTTATAGTGTAAGGGTTGCAGACATGACCTACATGATCCAAAAGCACGAGAAAGGACCAACAAGTAGTACCTCTTAGACAGGATGCAACACTTCCATTAGCCATGTATGGATAAACAAGCAGTCGTTCTGTTGGTGTCATGCAAAACCCACGCAACCGCAGGAGATTCCGATGCACAGCCATGCTGATCATTTCTACTTCTGTTTGGAACTGCAATTCCCCTCCAGGAGTCCGCTCCTCTTTCAGTCTTTTTACTGCCACCAATGTGCCATCAGCCAGGCGTCCCTTGTACACCTTACCAAATCCACCTCGGCCAAGAATGTTTTTGTTGCTAAAACTATCTGTTGCTACCAGTAGTTCTCGCAAAGAATACCTTTTGAGCTGTCCCAAGTGGACTTCTGGATCTTCCTCAGCTGAAGAAAGAACAGAGTTAAATGAACATTTGAGATCCAATCATTAAAACTAGTCTATTTTGATGGTGAAACACAAACCAGGTACGTCAAAAAAAAGCTCTAGCGGTCTCCTTCGCCTCCAATATGCAAACCAAAAGGCTGGGGCTGCAAACAGTAAAGCAGCACCAGCAGCCACTCCGCCAGCAATTGCTCCAGTGGGGCTACTTTCTCCTGAAATGATAATTTAGTTCAGTCTCCTAATGCAAATTCATTGGAACAAAACTCCAACACATTGATTTCAACAAAACCATTTCAACAGTAATTTCCACCTGATGATGATAGGAATACCCTTACATAGGACTTCTTTATGAGAATTTGGTGATTAAATAAGGTTATTAGTGCAAAAAGTGGCAGCCGCAACATTAAATAAAAAAAGTCTTGAATTGCATGTGCAGATATAGGAATGATTGTAGTGGACAGAATAAGTAAATCAAACACTAACTATGTCCTCAGTAAGACACAATATGAAGATCATCGAGCTGAAGATGAGAAAAGATGATAGAATGAAATAATTGTATTTTCACTATTAGTGCACGGCATTACCATTATAAGAATTAGTTGATGGTGGAATAAATGGAGGTGGTGGTGCAAATGGTGGAGATCCAGGGCAAGGCTTCCCCGTGACTGGGCCACAGAGACCCAAGTTATTCACAAAGCTGTTAAAGGCAATTCCAATTAGCTAATAGTTCCATTTCAGACATCCAGAATTCCAGGTATAAAAAGTTCCAATTGCAAGATGGAAAACCTGATGGGAGTAAATAGTGAAAACGAGCCATTGTCTGGTACAGGTCCCGTAAGACGATTATTTGACAAGTCCCTGCAACCAAATTTGCAAAAAGTTCATATCACATCATTATATCCAAGACAGTACTGCTGGCTGAAAAAAGAAGAAAGCTCAAGTTAAGCGCTCACAAGACTTGAAGGGCAGTAATATTTGTCAAGGACATAGGTATTGAACCTGACAAGCTATTGTTGTTGAGTCGGCTATCCTTGCAGAGACATACCCAAAAAAATGATAAGTTTCACTTCTACCACTTTAACATGTATTATTAAAATCCTGCTGGAACCAACATGTGCCCACAAGCAATCAACCACATAAACATTAGAGAATTTAGAAATTAATAAAAATAGGAAAGAAAAAGGAACAGCTCGGCACTTAAGTTCTACACCATTCAAGCAGAAAATACAGCCATGAAATCACCTCAAGGACAACTTGAGAACTACACCAGTCAAGAAGTCCTTTTGTGATTACTAACATGCTAACTTGCTGCAAATAAGCACACAAAGTTCCCTTGTTAAAAAATAATAAATGGAATATCATGCTACTTTCCTTGAACATAAACAACCTTCAATTAACTTTTCATGATTAAAAGGGAGAGTGCTCCAGTATCAAGGATAATTTAGTTCAATCTGCAAAACAGTCTCAAAATGGAAGGCAGCATGATACTATTTTAGTTTACACTGTCGCTTTTACATTGACTTGCTCATAACTGGCAGCAAAAGAAAATAAAAGGAAAGGCAGAGAAATTGAATGTGATGAAAAAACAAAGAAAGAAAGTAGTTATGAATTCCTTGGTGCTAAGCATGCAATATCAGACCCTTGTACTATTGTTCATGGGTAAAATGCTACATAGTATGGCAATTATGATGCTAACCATTCCTTGACAAATTAAACTTTGTGGCTTAAAAAAACAAGCTACGTGCTAAGCATTCTTTTCCAACAAACAAACTAAATGAAGATCTAATCAGCAGCAATGAATCCCAATGAGCAAAAATTATAGAAGGCAAGGAAAAGGATGTTTATTCATACAGAAAGCGAAGTTTCGTCAGTTTGCCCAACGTGTCTGGAATAGGACCACTGAAACTGTTCAGGTAAAGATCCAAGCTCACCAAGTTTGTCAGATTCCCAAGATCACTAGGAATTGGTCCACTTATGTTGTTACCATAGAGTTCTCTGTCATGTTAAAAATGAATCATAAAACATTAAAACTTGAAAGAAAACATTTATGGTGCTAAAACACTACAAACTAATAGCATAGTTCAATAAAAGAGTACCCCTAAGAGCACGTGTCTGCATTCAACAACAATAAAAAGAAAGTACTGTGTGCTCATCTCTGTTGTATTGAACTTTTATCCTCTTTATTGTTGTTATTAATATAGAAACCATTCAAATTTTGATTCTAAATGCTGTGCATTGAGATGACCTCCAAATTTAAACAAAACAAGGAAAAGAACATTAAATAAATGGTGATCATTATGCTCTGAGTGAACTTGATTCATTGTATTCACAAAATCCATTTCTCCTATAAAACAATAGCAAAATTAATTGAGAGCTTACTCAGTCATTAATCCAATTAAGCACAACATATTTGCTGTGTAATAACTCAGTAGCATGTTAAAATAATTAGCTAAAATAACTTTACAAGAAAGAAGTACTTGTGTATAGCATATACACAATGAAAAAACTCCACTAATCAGGAAGGTTAACAAAGTTTCCTAGGACTTCAATCTCTATTTATCCATGCCCTCCCCTCTTTTGAGAACAGGAAAGAAAAGTAATAATTGATAAGATAGCAAATGGCTAACGTCAGGCATCACCAATAGATGCATGCCTAGAATTCACGTAAAAGACTCCTTTTCATGAGAGATGGATGATTGGAGAGGCAGTGAACATTGAACATAAAATTGTCAATCAAGAAGGCACAAAAAAATGCAGTTCAGAAATTGAAGCATAGAGAGGAGTAGCAGTTAGCCACAAAAAATAGACATGAAAACAGAGTGCTTCAACATTCTTCATGACGACTTACAGGTACTGTAAATTCTTAAGCTGGCCAACCTGTGGGACCAATTGACCAGATAAGGCTGCATTGCCAAGGTCACTGTAGGAGAGACAAGAAATGGTACTTTTAGCATATAGAAGATCATAAAACAAGTACGGTTAACTTAACAAAGTGATTGATTAAATAAGGTTGCTTACACTCTAATAACACTATTGTCATTGTTGCATGTAACATGAAACCACGTACAGGGGTTAACAAGGGTAGGATCCCAGCTCTGCAGGACATTGTTTGGATCTTGTAAATTTACCCGTAGATTACGCAATGCATCACCTGCTTACAGACACAAACAACTTCAGCCACGTATTGAGAGGTGAAGGTCAATCAAAGGAAAAAAAAGGCTACAAGAAGATTAAGCAGATTTCTAAAGCTTGCAGCTACAGTTACTCAATATTGCACCGGCACAAGATTTAACCATCTCTGATATTCTCTAACATAAATTAAATGACCCATTACACCTGACTCTGTCCTACAAGTTTGGGAAGATGTGCTCTTTCAACCAACTTAATGACATGAGAAAAGGACTGCTTTCAAAGACATGAATTAGAAGCCAAATCTTGTGTTTGTGCTGTCTAATCTCAATTTATTAATTAAATCTCCATATGCTACAAGCCCATCTCCCACTGCATTGAAACCCCTCTTTCTTATCTAAGTCAAAGCAAAAGAGCCTAGCAAAGCACTTCGAAGCAAACAAAAACTGAACTCAGGAAAGAACTAATTGAAATTTTGAAACATTCAACCCGCAAAAAGAAAATGAGTTACCAAATCCTTCTCGTGTAATAACTTGACATAAGAAAATGACAGTAATTAACACTCTCTTTGATCTGATAGGAAAATGACACCTTAATTTAACAGGACACTACCAGAACAAGTTCTGAAAGTCAAATTTATCATATAAAGCCTTCCATTATCTAATACAAGAGAGTTTCTTAATTACACATCCTATCAATAAAACACCTTAAGATTAACTCACCAGACCAATCCAGCTCCATAAAGACAACAAAAAAGCATTAATTACATCCATCACTGTTCAAAATAATTCTATAAAGCCAGCATTCAATAACACAACAACTTAACAAACAAAATCCATAATTCCAGACTTAAAAGGGCCACAACAATCTAATGATAGGTAACAAATAAAAAATTCACGAAAATAAGAAACCAGTAAGAACCTTCCATATTAGCAGAGATCCTTGAAAAAAGGAGTATGAATACCACCAGGATCATCCACTGAGCAATCAAAGAAACCCCAGCCTCTCTCTCCATTAAAATTGACAGAATGAACACTGACTCAAACCCAAAGACCAAACCTTAGCACCTCATTTTAAAAACACAAAAAGAAGTAAAATTTCACACTCATAATCCTCTACCGCCAACCAAAAAGACCATAATTAACGAAGACTAACAAAAGGGTAGTTTTCAAAAGTAAGTCCAGTACCCTTCCTGTCAAAAAGTGGTTTAGATCAAGTAGAGAGGTTTTTTTGTTAATGTGATGAGAGAGGATTCTTGAAAATCTTCTTTTCAAATAAATGCTTCAACTCTACTGTACTTTTTGGCCAAAGAAAACAATTAGATTTGTGTTTTTTTTCTCAAGCTTTTTATGGAGAGGGAGAGGGAGGCGTGCAGTGGTGCAGCGCCAACTTGGGTCCCAGTCAAAGCATGCACCTGGCAAGGAGGAAGTGCAAAAGCTAAAGAGTAATGTATTATTTAAATCCCATGTCTTTTCGCTAATTACTTTATTTTCAAGGGATCCAATATTTGAATCTCTCTAATCTTATATTTGCGACAATCTCATTATTATTTTTCCTAAACTGCCCCTCCTTTTTAGTCAAATTTTCCAATCTCACCCACTACAGACAAGTCATTTACATTTAGAAAAGGGCAACTTGGAGATTTTAAGACGATCGACAGTAGACTCTAGATCACTCTTAGGGACTAGTTTGTAGTTGTTCTTGCAACGCAAACTACCTTACAGAATCACAAGAAATAGAGGGACTATCCTGTAAAATACTCAGATGCGAACTACGTTTTGAAAGTCAAAGCAAAAGGAAGGTGGGGTACATGGTGCCACCTCGGATTCAGTCAGACAAACTTCCATGACACTCTTGATCAAAACATTCAATGATCATTGTTTTTTTCCATCATATCAAATTCGTGGACAAAGATCATAGAATTCCCTTATTCATTACCCCAAATTAATCAGGAAAAACAATCATGAACTCGCAAGAATTAAGTAGATATGAGAGTTGTTAAAATTCTAGATAAATTAGCCAAGCACTAGCAAAACATTCTAAATCAACATAAGTGTACTATATACTCAAAAAGATCATTTTCTTTGTTTATTGTTCCTATCGAAACAGAAAAATAATTTTCGTAATTATTAACTTGATTCTCAAGCTTTTATTTTGTGCAATCTAGCTCTTTTAAGCTTAAATTAGCCTCCAATTGCATATTTTTTAAGGGGGGAAAGTTAAATTGAAGGAAAAGGGATTGTAGTGAGGAAGATACACAAAATGGGGGGCATGTTTGGACTTTGTTGTGGAAGTTTATTTTTCTCCCCTATCTTTTTGAGTTACTAGGTTATTTGTCCCTATAATATTCAAAAATTCTATTTTGGTATTAAATTTCATTTTTTTTTTATATGTTTTTGTTGGAGAAAAAAGATGGAGTTGTCAAGTTCCAATGTGAAGAGAGAAAGTTATTTTTGGCGATTATAAACATCACTGTCTTGGTTGAGTTTTTTTCTAAATACTCCCTACATAAAGTAAATAAATCCAATCATTTATATTTGTATTTTAGGTTAATTTATTTATATTTCGTGTAGTATTTGTATTTTTTTGTGTATTTATGTGTTTTGTATCCTTTTCATGTACAATTTTGCTATAGTCAAGTATGATTTATATGCTAGGGTTTGTTAAGAATTTGAGAAAAAATAAATTTGTTTATAACCTGATGAAAGTGAGTTTGTAATTTGAGAGTGCTGTACTGCACCGGAGCACATGATGAGTTCATTTATATTTTGCTAATTTTATTTTTAAGTTAGAGAAATTGATTTTTTGTGTAATTGATAACAATTAAATGATATTAATTTAGATTTAATAAGTTTAATTGAACAAATGATAGATAATTATTTGTGTACCAATTAATTGTTGTTAATTTAATCTATTTAGATCATATTTTAACATAACATTGATTTTTTATGCAAATGATAATTGGTTATTAGATTATGAATAGATTTTTAATTACCAAAGTTCGAATTTAAGTTAATGGTTATAATATGAATAAATATTGTCATTAATATTCTATTTAGGTTTTATAAGTAATGGACAATCATTCTTTGACGTATCAAGATTCACCGCAAGAGTTATATAGGAAAAATAGAGATGACAAAGCTCAAACCAAACATGTTTTATTTGCTTAGTTGACTCCTTACCACTTGACTATTTCCAACTAAGGGCATGTTTGGAAAAGTTGTTGCGGTAGCTTTTCAAAATGCTTTTTGTGCCGAAAGATATCAAAATGATATTTTTTATTTTTAAAAAATTATTTTTGATATCAGCACATCAAAATGATCTAAAAACACCAAACCACAAATTTTTAATATTAAAAAAAAAGCAGCAAAAAACAGGTTGGGCAGCAATGCCAAACGAGCACTAAGATACCATCTCACTTGCTCATCAAGTTTTAGCTAGCTCGGGTGTAACAATGCGTCTTCATGCCCTTCACTTTATGACTACTTCATATATGAAATTTACCACTTTCAACTAAAAAAAAATATGTATTTTATTATAGAAAATGTCATGGGATATTTAATGATTATGAATAAGATAAAGCCCAAGAAAAAAATTTGAACGTGTCAAATGAGCTTTTTAACAAAACCAATCATAATTTTAATCCAATTGCTAGATCAAATTGAGATTTCATCAAAACATTCTCTAGCTTTTATTCTACAAATTAGACTAAGAAGATGTTATTTTTTAGTTTTTCATTATTTTTCTTAATAAGGCTTTGAAATTTTATTTAATCTGAGTTTATCTAATTTTGTTGGTTTAAACCACTATTTAAACCCTCTATATGTAATTTCTTAAGGCAAATCGTTATTATTGACATAAACTATAAATTTTCAGAGAGGGGAAATAAATCAAAAGGTCACTAATTAATATAAATAAATCAAAAGGTCACTATTTAATTAACGTTTCTTGAATTTAAACCTCTCCTACTAATATATAAAAATCTGTCATATTTCCATACAGCTGATCGGAGCCTCCAGCCTTTGTAACGCCTGCTACGTGCATCAGCACCCCTCTCGAACGGTCTATAGCAAGAAGAACGAACCCAGAGTGGTTCATGTTAGTAGGGATTTCTGCCTCTGTGTTCATATTTCTGTTCTTCAGAAAACGTGGATTCAGCAATATTAATTCTTAAATCAGCAGGATAAAGAGTTTGCCCAGCTCACAAACCACTGCATGCACGCACCTTTCTTAATCTCTTTCGTGAATCTTTCAGCAGAAAATGATACATTCAGGATGGTCAAGACAGTGATTGCTCGGCATATATGATCGCATTTTACACCGAAACATCATTTTCCGCGCAATATGAAAGAGTCAAAGAGTTTAACCCTATCACCACCAAGTTAAAGCCTGCCCTGTCGAGATTCTCAGACTGTCGTAGGTGATCAGTATCTTTTGTTTGGATGCTTCCGGCCACCGATATCCTCACAGTTTTCAGCTTTCCCGACTGCATATTTTATGTATTCGAGCAAATATGAGAATTTGGTGATTAAATAAGGTTATTAGTGCAATAAGAGGCAGCCGCAACATTAAATAAAAAAAGTCTTGAATTGCATGTGCAGGTATAGGAATGATTGTAGTGGACAGAATAAGTAAATCAAACACTAACTATGTCCTCAGTAAGACACAATAAGAAGATCATCGAGCTGAAGATGAGAAAAGATGATAGAATGAAATAATTGTATTTTCACTATTAGTGCACGACATTACCATTATAAGAATTAGTTGATGGTGGAATAAATGGAGGTGGTGGTGCAAATGGTGGAGATCCAGGGCAAGGCTTCCCCGTAACTGGGCCACAGAGGCCCAAGTTATTCACAAAGCTGTTAAAGGCAATTCCAATTAGCTAATGGTTCCATTTCAGACATCCAGAATTCCAGGTATAGAAAGTTCCAATTGCAAGATGGGAAACCTGATGGGAGTAAATAGTGAAAACGAGCCATTGTCTGGTACAGGTCCCGTGAGACGATTATTTGACAAGTCCCTGCAACCAAATTTGCAAAAAGTTCATATCACATCATTATATCCAAGACAGTACTGATGGCTGAAAAAAGAAGAAAGCTCAAGTTAAGCGCTCACAAGACTTGAAGGGCAGTAATTTTTGTCAAGGACATAGGTATTGAACCTGACAAGCTATTGTTGTTGAGTCGGCTATCCTTGCAGAGACATACCCAAAAAAATGAAAAGTTTCGCTTCTACCACTTTAACATGTATTATTAAAATCCTGCTGGAACCAACATGTGCCCACAAGCAATCAACCACACAAACATTACAGAATTTAGAAATTAATAAAAATAGGAAAGAAAAAGGAACAGCTCGGCACTTAAGTTCTACACCATTCAAGCAGAAAATACAGCCATGAAATCATCTCAAGGACAACTTGAGAACTACACCAGTCAAGAAGTCCTTTTGTGATTACTAACATGCTAACTTGCTGCAAATAAGCACACAAAGTTCCCTTGTTAAAAGATAATAAATGGAATATCATGCTACTTTCCTTGAACATAAACAACCTTCAATTAACTTTTCATGATTAAAAGGGAGAGTGCTCCAGTGTCAAGGATAATTTAGTTCAATCTGCAAAACAGTCTCAAAATGGAAGGCAACATGATACTATTTTAGTTAAACTGTCGCTTTTACATTGACTTGCTCATAACAGGCAGCAAAATAAAATTAAAGGAAAGGAAGTGAAATTGAATGTGATGAAAAAACAAGGAAGGAAAGTAGTTATGAATTCCTTGGTGCTAAGCATGCAATATCAGACCCTTGTACCATTGTTCATGGGTAAAATGCTACATAGTAAGGCAAATATGATGCTAGCCATTCCTTGACAAATCAAGCTTTGTGGCTTAAAAAAACAAGCTACGTGCTAAGCATTCTTTTCCAACAAACAAACTAAATGAAGTTCTAATAAGCAGCAATGAATCCCAATGAGCAAAAATTATAGAAGGCAAGGAAAAGGATGTTTATTCATACAGAAAGCGAAGTTTCGTCAGTTTGCCCAATGTGTCTGGAATAGGACCACTGAAACTGTTCAGGTAAAGATCCAAGCTCACCAAGTTTGTCAGATTCCCAAGATCACTAGGAATTGGTCCACTTATGTTGTTACCATAGAGTTCTCTGTCATGTTAAAAATGAATCATAAGACATTAAAACTTGAAAGAAAACATTTATGGTGCTAAAACACTACAAACTAATAACATAGTTCAATAAAAGAGTGCCACTAAGAGCACGTGTCTGCATTCAACAACAATAAAAAGAAAGTACTGTGTGCTCATCTCTGTTGTATTGAACTTTTATCCTCTTTATTGTTGTTATTAATATAGCAACCATTCAAATTTCGATTCTAAATGCTGTGCATTGAGATGACCTCCAAATTTAAACAAAACAAGGAAAAGAACATTAAATAAATGGTGATCATTATGCTCTGAGTGAACTTGATTCATTGCATTCACAAAATCCATTTCTCCTATAAAACAATAGCAAAATGAATTGAGAGCTTACTCAGTCATTAATCCAATTAAACACAACAGATTTGCTGTGTGATAACTCAGCAGCATGTTAAAATAATTAGCTAAAATAACTTTACAAGAAAGAAGTACTTGTGTATAGCATATGCACAATGAAAAAAAATCCACTAATCAGGAAGGTTAACTAAGTTTCCTAGGACTTCAATCTCTATTTATCCATGCCCTCCCCTCTTTTGAGAACAGGAAAGAAAAGTAATAATTGATAAGACAGCAAATGGCTAATGTCAGGCATCACCAATAGATGCATGCCTAGAATTCACGTAAAAGAATCCTTTTCATGAGAGAAGAATGATTGGAGAGGTAGTGAACATTGAACATAAAATTGTCAATCAAGAAGGCACAAAAAAATGCAGTTCAGAAATTGAAGCATAGAGAGGAGTAGCAGTTAGCTACAAAAAAATAGACATAAAAACAGAGTGCTTCAACATTCTTCATGATGACTTACAGGTACTGTAAATTCTTAAGCTGGCCAACCTGTGGGACCAATTGACCAGATAAGGCTGCATTGCCAAGGTCACTGTAGGAGAGACAAGAAACGGTACTTTTAGCATATAGAAGATCATAAAACAAGTACGGTTAACTTAACAAAGTGATTGATTAAATAAGGTTGCTTACACTCTAACAACACTATTGTCATTGTTGCATGTAACATGCAACCACATACAGGGGTTAACAAGGGTAGGATCCCAGCTCTGCAGGACATTGTTTGGATCTTGTAAATTTACCCGTAGATTACGCAATGCATCACCTGCTTACAGACACAAACAACTTCAGCCACGTATTGAGAGGTGAAGGTCAATCAAAGGAAGAGAAAGGCTACAAGAACATAAAGCAGATTTCTAAAGCTTGCAGCTACAGTTACTCAACCTTGCACCGGCACAAGATTTAACCATCTCTGATATTCTCTAACATAAATTAAACGACCCATTACACCTGACTCTGTCCTACAAGTTTGGGAAGATGTGCTCTTTCAACCAACTTAATGACATGAGAAAAGGACTGCTTTCAAAGACATGAATTAGAAGCCAAATCTTGTGTTTGTGTTGTCTAATCTCAATTTCTTAATTAAATCTCCATATGCTACAAGCCCATCTCCATATGCTACAAGCCCAGCTCCCACTGCATTGAAACCCCTCTTTCTTATCTAAGTCAAAGCAAAAGAGCCTAGCAAAGCACTTCGAAGCAAACAAAAACTGAACTCAGGAAAGAACTAATTGAAATTTTGAAACATTCAACCCACAAAAAGAAAATGAGTTACCAAATCCTTCTCGTGTAATAACTTGACAAAAAAAAAATGGCAGTAATTAACACTCTCTTTGATCCGATAGGAAAATGACACCTTAATTTAACAGGACACTACCAGAACAAGTTCTGAAAGTCAAATTTATCATATAAAGCCTTCCATTATCAAATACAAGAAAGTTTCTTAATTACACATCCTATCAATAAAACACCTTAAAATTAACTCACCAGACCAATCCAGCTCCATAAAGACAGCATTAAAGCATTAATTACATCCATCACTGTTCAAAATAATTCTATAAAGCCAGCATTCAATAACACAACAACTTCACAAACAAAATCCATAATTCCACAGACTTAAAAGGGCCACAACAATCTATTGATAAGTAACAAATAAAAAAATCACGAAAATAAGAAACCAGTAAGAACCTTCCATATTAGCAGAGATCCTTGAAAAAAGGAGTATGAATACCACCAGGATCATCCACTGAGCAATCAAAGAAACCCCAGCCTCTCTCTCCATTAAAATTGACAGAATGAACACCGACTCAAACCCAAAGCCCAAACCTTAGCACCTCATTTTATTGTTCCGATCGAAACAGAAAAATAATTTTCGTAATTATTAACTTCATTCTCAAGCTTTTATTCTGTGCAATCTAGCTCTTTTAAGCTTAAATTAGCCTCCAATTGCATATTTTTTAAGGAGGGAAAGTTAAGTTGAAAGAAAAGGGATTGTAGTGAGGAAGATAGACAAAATGGGGGGCATGTTTGAACTTTGTTGTGGAAGTTTATTTTTCTCCCCTATCTTTTTGAGTTACTAGAATATTTGTCCCTATAATATTCCAAAATTCTATTTTGGTATTAAATTTCATTTTTTTATTTTACATGTTTTTGTTGGAGAAAAAAGATGGAGTTGTCAAGTTCCAATGTGAAGAGAGAAAGTTAGTTTTGGCGATTATAAACATCACTGTCTTGGTTGAGTTTTTTTCTAAATATTCCCTGCATAAAGTTAATAAATCCACTCATTTATATTTGTATTTTAGGTTAATTTATTCATACTTCGTGTAGTATTTGTATTTGTTTTTGTATATTTATGTGTTTTGTATCCTTTTCATGTACAATTTTGTTATAGTCAAGTATGATTTATATGCTAGGGTATGTTAAGAATTTGAGAAAAAATAAATTTGTTTATAACCTCATGAAAGTGAGTTTGGTTTGTAATTTTGCTAATTTATTTTTAAGTTAGGGATTTAGGAGAAATTGATTTTTTGTGTAATTGATAACAATTAAATGATATTAATTTAGATTTAATAAGTTTAATTGAACAAATGATAGATACTTATTTGTGTACCAATTAATTGTTGTTAATTTAATCTATTTAGATCATATTTTAACATAACATTGATTTTTTTATGCAAATGATAAGTGGTTATTAGATTATGAATAGATTTTTAATTACCAAAGTTCGAATTTAAGTTAATGGTTATAATATGAATAAATAATGTCATTAATATTCTATTTAGGTTTTATAAGTAATGGACAATCATTCTTTGACGTATCAAGATTCACCGCAAGAGTTATATAGATAAAATAGAGATGACAAAGCTCAAACCAAACATGTTTTATTTGCTTAGTTGACTCCTTACCACTTGACTATTTCCAACTAAGGGCATGTTTGGAAAAGCTGTTGCGGTAGCTTTTCAAAATACTTTTTGTGCCGAAAGATATCAAAATGATGTTTTTTATTTTATTATAGAAAATGTCATGGGATATTTAATGATTATGAATAAGATAAAGCCCAAGAAAAAAATTTGAACGTGTCGAATGAGCTTTTTAACAAAACCAATCATAATTTTAATCCAATTGCTAGATCAAATTGAGATTTCATCAAAACATTCTCTAGCTTTTATTCTACAAATTAGACTAAGAAGATGTTATTTTTTAGTTTTTGCATTATTTTTCTTAGTTAAGCTTTGAAATAATAATTAATCTAAGTTTATCTAATTTTGTTGGTTTAAACCACTATTTAAACCCTCTATATGTAATTTCTTAAGGCAAATCGTTATTATTGACATAAACTATAAATTTTCAGAGAGGGGAAATAAATCAAAAGGTCACTAATTAATATAAATAAATCAAAAGGTCACTATGTAATTAACGTTTCTTGAATTTAAACCTCTCCTACTAATATATAAAAATCTTTGTCATATTTCCATACAGCTGATCGGAGCCTCCAGCCTTTGTAACGCCTGCTACGTGCATCAGCACCCTTCTCAAATGGTCTATAGCAAGAAGAACGAACCCAGAGTGGTTCATGTTAGTAGGGATTTCTGCCTCTGTGTTCATATTTCTGTTCTTCAGAAAACGTGGATTCAGAAATATTAATTCTTAAATCAGCAGGATAAAGAGTTTGCCCAGCTCACAAACCACTGCATGCACCTTTCGTAATCTTTTTCGTGAATCTTTCAGCAGAAAATGATACATTCAGGATGGTCAAGACAGTGAATGCTCAGCAGATATGATCGCATTTTACAACGAAACATCATTTTCCGCGCAATATGAAAGAGTCAAAAAGTTTAACCCTATCACCACCAAGTTAAAGCCTGCCCTGTCGAGATTCTCAGACTGTCGTAGGTGATCAGTATCTTTTGTTTGGATGCTTCCGGCCACCGATATCCTGACAGTTTTCAGCTTTCCTGACAGCATATTTTATGTATTCGAGCAAATCATACGAACTAATTATTAAATCTGGCCCGGGATTGATCTGAAGCTTGTGCCACCAACTCATGTCAAACCCTAGCACATCTTTACTTTAATCAATTAGGGTTTTTTTAAAACATGGCTGCGATGCAGATGATATGATGCAAGCCCATAAACAACTGCATGTTGTGTGTTGAGCTTGGGACTTTAGTTCTTAATTAATTTATTGGGGAGACAGCAAGCTACAGACAGGCTACACGAGGTAGGTGCTAAAGAAGCAACTTGTCATGATCCTGTCAGAGTGTCACGAACTATTTATTTATTTTCTAGATTTATTCGTGAATTTATGAGATTTTGAAGGTTTGATTGATATACTTTACAAGTCATGTTGGTCTGTAAATCGAACAGAGTGGTACTTAATCAAAGTTTGCAAATTGCATAAGAAACAATTTCGAAATTAAGAAGATAGTTCAAGGTTCAATTAATTGAAGTTTCGAAGAACGAATACTGTATATTTAAGTTGACTAGAAGCTGGGTGGAACACGAACAGAAATCTTTGGGAGGAAAAGTAAGAGATATCATGGGACTTTCAGAGACAAAAACAAATAATATTTAAGGTTTAGCACTAAAAATTATGAACCATCACGAGGAAGTTTTGAAGTCATGAGTTTCCTTCTTTTCTTTTTCTTTTTTGAATAGCTCGTGAGTTTTCATAGACCATTCGTTAGCATATTTTTGTAAATAAACCACTTCGTCTAAAAATTTAAGTTATTAGATAAAATATTAGAAAATAATTTATATTGTTTTTTAACATATATTTTAAGTGAAAGTTTTAGGGCTTGAAACTTGCATAAGTTTAGATTACCTTATATTTGATTTTAACAAATAAAATGAGGGTGGTGAAATTTGAATTCATGAATGTCGGGTCAACATGGTTCTGATACTATATTAAAAAAATCATTTCATCTAATAACTTAAGCTAATAGGTGAGACACTATGTGCCTGCTTGGCACTGCAGCCAAACCGGTGTTTGGCCAAAATTCAATTTTTTTTTTTCATTTTAAATGATTTTGTTTTGGTATTTTTAGATCATTTTGATGTGCTGATGTCAAAAATGATTTTTAAAAAATAAAAAAATATATATTATTTTGATGTATTTCTAAACAAAAATCACTTTCAAAAACAACTGCAATTGTCCTCCCAAACAAGCTCTATAACAATTAAACAAATATATAGTTTAAAGATTTCAACGAAGAACTGGTGAGTTCCGATATATATATCAACCATGCATCTTGGGAATGGCTTATGGTGGTCAGTGTCTTGATTATCATGTATATTTAAAACTTAAGAAAGAAAATTAAAAGGAAAAATTAGTGGTTGCCTTGAGAGAATAGCTAGTAGGTGTTGATATTTTGAAGCATATCATGGATGTGATGCAAGAGAATCAAGAGAGACATAAAAGGAAGAAAAGAAAAGCAAAGTGATGATCAAGCATATGTGCTAGAGCCACCCCTGCAAAAAGACCCCCTTTTCGGCTTTGCCCTCCTTCTTTTTTAAGCCGTGCGAAGATACCATGTCCAATTATACGAATTAAAAGCTGATATTATTAAGAACCCTAATCCAAAATCAGAAAGAAAATGAAAAAAGAAGAAGAAGAAGATCATGGAGCTTTCATTCACGAATATATATCTGCATGTATGGAGACAGGAATTTGGGGGGAGCTTGCTTGCTTCCATGGATGTCCCATCCATAATATGTAGGAGATCTATTCCCCCATTATATGGCTGGGGGAGTTTGCTTAGTTCCATGGACGTCCCATCCATGATTTGTAGGATTTATTCCACCATTATTAGGCTGTAAAACTAGGGTGCCAACATTTATCTCAGGTTTATCATGTAAATGTGAGAGGCTGTTAAGTTTGTGGCTGTATAGGAGTGCGATCGAAGTTGTTTTTCGTTCAGAAATATATTAAAATAATATTTTTTTTATTTTTTAAAAATTATTTTTGACATCAGCACATCAAAATGATCTAATAAAACTAAAAATAATAATTTAAAAAAAAACAAATTTCTTCAAAAATATTTTCAAAACATATTCCCAAACACCCCTATAACGATCTATAGTATCAGTAATTGAAGTCACTTGGCACTGTTCTATATAATAAAATTAACCGATCAACTTACATTAATTTCTTTCTTTTTGTCTTCTCAAAACATTTCAAAATCGACTTTTTTAATCTTTTTTAATAAAAAAATGTTCTATCCATTATCGATCTGAAATCTAGTCCTATATTATGAAATAAAACCAAGCTACTGTATACCTCACGGAAGATGCATATCAAATGAGAGTGATTTGATTTCGAGTTCATATTTTCCCTCAGAACTTTACTAATGATCTGGGTTGATAAATAAAAATGTTATTGAGTTTTGACAAAAATAAAAGTGCAAATTAAGGTGGTGTAACAAAAAATATAGAGGCAGAACAAGCTCACTGGCCATTGATGTTCGTTCATATCCCACTTGTCAAACACCACTACTCAAACCACCAATGAAACTCCTCCCTCTACAAGAGAATCACCACTTGATAGCTCCTTCATTGCTCTTTTCCGAGTCCCCACAAATAGTTCTTACTCTTTACCTGGATTCCATCCCTTCTTTTTACCAATCCCTCGAGTGCTTGTTTCTTCCCCTTTTCCTTCCGCATCAAGACCGTCTTTCCACTCTTTTATCTTGGTTGTCATTGTGTTTTAAAAGTGTTTTTTGAAAGGAAAAAAAAAAAGAATTTTTGTGTTTTTATTTTTCATTTTAAATTAAAAATTTATGGTGATTTTATATCATTTTTATTTGTTGATGTCATAAATAGTTTTTAAAAAATATAAAATATATATTATTTTTAATACATTTCTGAACAAAAAACACTTTTAAATACAATCTCAAACACAATACAAAAGAAGTGATTTATATTTTGGCTTCTTTACCCTCACTTTTTCTCCCATAAAGCCCAAGCCCCCCCCTCATTGATTCCACAGCAAAAACTTCAAGAACAAAACACTTGTATCCTCACCCGACCTTCTCCCTCTCCCTCTCCTACCTAGCTACCTTTTTTTTTTGCACTTGGCATCTTCTCTTCGATCTCCTGCATATTTGGTTGCCTAAAATGACTGGAAAAGGGACACAAAGCAGCCCGATTGGAAGCCCCTCGTCGGAGAACATCTCAGACAGCTCTTCCAAATTAGAGCAAGACCGATTCCTCCCCATCGCCAACGTAAGCCGTATCATGAAAAAATCCCTCCCAGCAAATGCAAAAATATCCAAAGAAGCCAAGGAAACTGTCCAAGAGTGTGTCTCCGAGTTCATAAGTTTCATCACTGGCGAAGCATCCGACAAGTGTCAGCGAGAGAAGAGGAAGACTATAAACGGTGATGATCTTTTGTGGGCTATGACCACTCTAGGGTTTGAGAATTATGTTGGGCCCTTGAAGGTTTATCTCAGCAAGTACAGAGAGACCGAGGGAGAGAGAAATTCCATGGCCAGACAAGAAGACCAGTTGTCTCCCACCAACCATGGCACTGTCGGTACCTATGAAACTGACAAGGTCAGTGGTTCTCTTACCGGTCTGTCAACTGATCAGGCGGGTCTTCAAAGATTTAACAATGGAACAGAAGTTACAGCCAAGAGCTATGGAGAAAACGCAAGGTTCCTTGGCTATCAAGAGAATCTTATGGCTGGTGATTTCAACATGAACAGGATAGGCGAAAACGGAGACAGGAATTGCGATAGAGCCATGGCAGCTGAGCTTTATCATGGGGTTGGATGGTAGAGATATACTGATCTTATATACTTATATAAGCTCATCTCTTTGTTAGATCAATTAACTATCTACATCTACATGTCCACATATATATGAAGTTCTTGCAGATTGTGCTCTGAAAGTATGAACATCGTAGAATCTCCATAAAATCTTGTGCCTGTTCATTTAATATATAATTCAATCACTACAATCTAGCTACAACTGTGAAAGTAAATCGAGGAAAATATTATACTTGTGGTAGGTGATAACTTTTTTTTATTGATGAATAATTAATAAATATTACAGAATCATTCACAGAAACAACCGTGCCCCCTATAAATGACTGCCTCTAAAAATTCATCGAAGATGTTCGGCTATTCATACTAAAAAGATGGAGAAATTGCTCTAGAGAATATGAGCAATTAGTATAAACTTTTTCTAAGCTCAAAGCAACTACACAAGCAAGAAAGAGGTGGCAAGCAGTGTGAACTCTGCCCTGCTGCATTCCTAATAAGAGCTTGTGATTTTTACCAGCTGATGATAAAGTAAAAATGTCGATATCAAATCCAAACCAGCCGAGCTAGCAAGTCAACCACAAAGAGAAGTGGAGCACCACAGAAAGACCAGGCAAAGGCCGAAACAGCAATTACATAGGTGGGGATTGAGCCCCAATCCCCAAATGCTTGAGTGCAACTACATCTCATCAAATGATAACAATGGCACCATCCTGAATATTCCAAAATAGATCCGACGGAGAGGCAATGATCCAATGCATGAGACCTCAAGCAAACACGAAATGAATTGGAAATGGGATTCTAGATGTCAAAACAAGAATTGATCAAATGTCAAAACCCTGTTATAATGGATGGTCTTCTCATGACTACGCGTGTACTCTCAGAAACAGCGTCACTTGCATCCTCGTGAGTGCTTCCAGTTCCTGAAAAGTTTCGCTCTGTTTTAATTCATTTCACTATCCAAGGGAAGCAGGTGAATTAATGACTGTGTTTTAAAATTGTTTTTGAAAAAATTTAAAAATTTATTATTATTACTTTTTACTTTAAATTAAAAAAAAAAAGATATTTTAAAATTATTTTCACGTGCTGATATTAAAATTAAATTAAAAAAAAAAACATCATTTTGATACATTACTAAACGATAAATACTTCAAAAACAACTCCAACCACACTTCTAAACAGATACTAAATCAGCGCTCCTCCAAAAGGGAAGGCCTCACAACTAAAGAGGAGAAACATCCTTGAAAAAGTTTATATATTAACATGAAAAGAAGGGCATTGGATCTTTCACACTTTCGGTCACAAAAATAGGGTGCAATTGTGCTTTGCTTTCAAAGCAAGACACAACTGTTGAAAAAGGAAACAATAGTGGTACTCCATCAATTTATAATGGCAAAATATAAATTATTGAATTGTCGTTGTAAATTGGTGGAATGGTATATCATCGCCCACAAATAAGGAGTTTATTAGTAAAGCAGCTTATTGTGCATGCATTATTTTCTCAAGTAAAGGCACAACTTTTTTTAAAAGCAAACCCATCAATTAATAACACCGCTTTTAGCAATGCTACTTTAAACTTCTGACACTCCAAAGCAATACCGATTCGGCATTTATTTTTAACAAGAACATGAAAGTTGATGATAGAAAATGAAAAGAGGAGTATTCTATCATTACCAGAACGAAATGGTAAAACGGACGCTGGGAATTGACAAAAATTGCACGTCCATGTAATAACCAATCCCTTCCATTCTAATTCTAATTCTAATACAAAGCAATGACAGTTGTCCCAGGCTCGTTCCTGGTAACAAATAACATTAACAAGAAGCAAGATCAGTGAAATGATGAGAAGGGTTCTACTACTGCATGTGTTCAATCTGTTCCGTAGTGGTCCCTGGTAACTAAAATATGCATTTCTCTTCAAGAAATCACCTTCTAACTTTCAGTTGACACCATGAATCAACTGGAAGAAATCCCCAAAACTCAAATGGAACAACTACATCAGAAGTCCAAACTTCCACATTGTTTGCCCTCGATATTCTTTGTTCCATTACTTTGTTTCACATCCTTCCTATGGTTGTTATCTAGGCCTCGACTTCGTCCGATTCCCAGCTTAGGCAAACCCTTATTAAGTCCTTCAAGCAGAACACAGGCTTTACACCATTTCTGTGCATGAAGCATCACCATGAAACAAAATATTTGTAAGCAGTTTAGAAGGCACCAACAGAACAGGATTTTATATATATTAGATGGAAGGTTTTTTCCTATGGTCCTGAATAATAACTTTGGGATCAATACCTGTTTAATATATAATTGCTATGTGTCAGATAAACCTGCTATAGCAGGTTAATACTAACTGGTTTAAATCATATGCTAGAAAAGAATTGCAAAAATTGGATGATTTGTTTATCAATCTACAAGTAATTGAGTAAGATTTAATTTCATGGTGGGTAATTCATTTGTTTCAATCTAAGGGTTTTATAGCTTTTTGTGATAATTTCTGAAAATTTGAAATTGGAACTACCCTGCATGAAATGCATCACATCTACACCATTCAGTCAATCAGATGAGGTGTTCCACCAAACTCGTGCTGGTTATTAATCCAATATGAGCACCATGCTTATCTCTCTTAAAGGCAAAAGCAACACTCACCTGGCTTGAAATGTAACCACATCGTTCACATATCCCCTGCTCCGGCATTTTTGTAGAAGTGGAAATTCTAAAATCTTCCCCTGATTTGATAATGTCAAGTATCGCCCTTGGTCTGCATCAGTAATCAATTAATAATTAATAGGGTAACACAAAGAGAGATATAAGAGGAACATCACCAAAGGTTTTAAGTATACAGTTTCTACTTGCATGTGGTAGCAAATGCAACAAGAAGATCATTAATCAGCCACTATTAACAGGGTAACACAGAGAGAGATATAGAGGAAAATCACCACATATTTGGAGCATACAGTTTCTACTTGCATGCAGTAGCAAATGCAACAAGAAGAACATAAATCCATGGGCATATTTGTACTTGCGCCCCCCCCCCCCCCCCCCAAAAAAAAAAAAAAAAAAAAAGAGGAAGGAGAATCTCAAAAATAAAAAGGGAAAGCAAACAGAATAGCAACCTCATCCTCTCCAAGTCTTTGATAAACTCACGAGCAAAACCACGATATGCATTAGGTGAATATATGCCTGCAACAAAATACTCTGTAAATAGAGGCAGACAAGCTCAATACCTTGTACAAAGTCCAATTGATATACACAAACTTCAGACACCAAGTCCCAACATCCCGCAGAAGACGTGAAGGGAAAATAAAGTAACAAAACAAAACCAAGCTATAACCATGGAAAAAGGGGGAAAGGGTAGTACATTCAGTGGAGAAGTAGTCCAGCCTCTTGAAATAAGCATACGTGACCATCTTATTAAGGTTCTCAACTATCGCCAGTAAGAAACAGACAACAATGATATACAATAAGCAATAAAGAATATCCATGGGAACTTAACACCATAACCATAAGGATATATGACAATCTCCTTCTCATAGGTGTACTTAAATGGCTTGCATCTTGGAATTGGTCCATCCTCCCCAGTGGTTATTGAGGTGCATCTACTCAATCTGCAAGGAAAGTTAAATCTACTCAAGTAACCAAACAATCAGAGGAAGACAAGAAGAAACAAGATCCTCCAACCAGACTGCATTACCTAGCAATATCCCCTCGCAATATATTCAAGAGTACAGTTTCGGCAATATCATCTGCATTATGTCCAGTAACCAGCTTGTCTACTTTCAACAATGCAGCGCCACGATCAAGGGCCTAAAAGACAACAAAATACACCAACCCCATCACATACTAAATCTTATTCTTCACATGTAAATATCAATATCAAACTGCATGCTAAAACTTTTCCCTGAGATCTAATATCTAGCGTAGTTTCAAATACCATTTGAGGCATAAGTTTCAGTTCAAAAAACTTTATAGGAAATTATTTTTTTAGCATGAACCAAAGCATTCTATTTCTCAATTGACTGAAGTAAAATAATTATGAATTCTTTTTCTGGAAGGATGCCCTAAAACATGTCATTCAGGCACCAGATAATCATTTGCAAACATCTATTTATGGGACCTAACGACATGTCTTTTAGATACAAATAAAAAAACAGAATGCATTAGGGAAATAAAGAGCGATATAATGATGCTGAAGAAAAGTGAATCCCAAACCTGCCTACGAAAAACACCACAAAATGTACAATTGTTCTTCAAACCAATCGTCTTCACTATCTCATCCATCGTCCATCCATACAAATCCTTGTAAGAAACAATCTTTAACGGCAGCCCATACTAAGAAAAATAACAACAACAACAACAATTATTACATTTGGATTCAAAATTAGCATGCCCTTGCAAAAATCGAATCACTCGCGCATTCAAATTCAAATCAAACAGCGAAGGATAAAGCTTAGCAACCTGAAGTTCATTTCTTTTAACCGTCTCAAGTGAGTCATCCCTGTATCCAGTAATGCCTTCGTCAACAGACAACAGGAAGAGATCCAGCCCATAATTGTGTCGGCGATTCAACTCGGATAAAACATAAGCAAGCACTGTCGAATCTGCAACAAACAAACAAACAAACAAAACAAAACAAAATCACAAAATGAATAAACAAGCAACAAATATAAACAAAAAAAAGTCTCTTTTGTTTTTGTTGAGTGTAACCTTTTCCACCGGAGGCACCAATAGCAATCCGTTCACCGGGCTTAAACAGCTGGTTTTTTACAATCACCTGATGAATCTCTTCCTCAAATACCTCGTAGAAACACTCCCTGCATATCTTTTTATTTATTTTAATTCAATAACAAAAGACACAATACCAAGCTCAGCTATCGGTACTTGCAAGTTAGGGCTAACATGTTAAATTTGAAGGGGAAGAAAGACGAAAAAAAGAATTCACCTGCTCTAGGGTTTTAGGTCTTTTGAGGGCAGCCCTTCTTTGGTTACAGAGATAACACAGGCGAACCCTAGCTTTCTCGTGATTTCCCTCCATAAATAACTCTTACCAGTAACAAAATTGATAAGCTTCTTTATTAAAACTTCATTTGAGGAAAAATTAAATAAAATTACCTCTTGAAGCAAGCTGTGATTTTTTATTTTTTCAATGTTTCCAGGGAATTCTGAAGCTTCTATGAATTTTGAGGCAAATCGAATCGAATAAGACAAATTAAACGACGAAAAATTTAAATTAAATGATTGTTTTTTCGGATATATATATATTATATAGCACAAGTTTATTCGGAAGTCTTTTATTTTTTTTTAAATTGATTTTTATTTGAAAATATATTAAAAAAAAATATTTTAATATATTACATTAAAATAATCTATAAATATTAAAAAAAACAAATAAAATATTTTTTTGAAGTGCTTTTAAATCACAAAAAAATCAAATAGAGTCCTAGACTTGCATGGGTGGATAAGCACGCTTGATCTAGTAAAATAAAAGCCCACAATTTGTTTCTTTTGATTTTTTATTCAAGCGTCGAATCATAATAACTTAATTTAGTATTAAATAAAAAAAATAAAAAAATATATTAATTAAAAAATAAAAAACTCGAATTAATTAGGTTAACTCTCCACTCAAGTCTTGAAGCTAAGATCATCTTTGAAAAACAACTCATAATAAATAGATTTATGTTGAAATACAGAATTAGAAAAATAAATATAATTTTATATAACAATATTACAATAAATAGTATTTTATAAAGTTATTTATGGTTAATAATTATAATATAATGATGTAGTTCCGCCTTTATTTTAAGCAAGTAAAAATAGTGAGTTAACAAACCCAAAAATGATTTTTATTATTGCCATGTAGTTTTATAGGGTGAATGTGACTGTACACTGTTGTCTTCGTGGCATCTAATATGGCAATGATTGGGTTACAAGTGAATCTTTCTCGTGATTGTTCACTAGATTGCACAAATTCTATGCTGGTTTGTTATTGTATTTTTTAAATAAAAAAATAATATATTATTTTAATAAAAAAATTAAATCAACTTTAATTACACCTTCAAAGGTAAAACATCTATGTAGGTATTTATATTATTATAGTAGTGTTGTTTTTTAAAATATTTTTTTATTTAAAAATATATTAATATTTTTTACCTAATAATATAAGAAATAGTTTAGGATAAAAAAATGTAAGTAATGTACTTGAATTAAATTAAAAAAAAACAAGGAGTACGAAAATCAAACAGAAAATGAAAATTAAAAGTACAGATACTAAATATAGTGATGTCATGAATAGACACAGTGCAGACACGGTCGAAAAGGAAAGCAGTCAAACCCCCAAACACAAGCTTATGGTTTCAAACCCCCAAACACAAGCTTATGGTTTCAAACCCGACTCCATTGTTCCAATATTTACCGAACGCTCTTCTCTTTCCCTGTGTTGTGATTATTTATGAGATTTTAAAAACGGGTACTTGAGGCCACCTCCTCTGTACTCCTCCATGGACACCGCTCCATCTCCTTCCCTCTCGACCGAAGAACTGACCCCCATTAATAATTCAAATCCAACGGTGGAGAATGATCGTATCCCAAAACCCATCAACAGAAGGAAGAAAAAGAGAGTCCTTGAAGACACAGCCATGACACCGCCTCCATCACAGCCACCCTCTTCTTCTTCTGTGAATAAAAGTCCGCGCGTGTCATACAAACTCAGAAGCCCTAAGGTGGTTTTTGCTCCTGTTAGGCGCAGGGGTGGTGTAGGGGATGGTGATGTGGAGGCTATTGCATTACCTCTTGGAATGTCTTTTGCTGCTGTTGTTGCTCAGGTTTCTTCAGTTTTCCTTCTTTTTTTTATGCAATGTTGATTGAAATTAGTGATTTCGGTTTATAAAGTTTGGAATTTGATGTAGCTTCAAGTTTGGTTGTTTTTGGTGTCTGATTATTTAATAAGGCAATTGCTTATATGTTATTCAAGTTGGTTGGAATTTGTTTTACTGTCTTATCAGGTTTGGGATTTGTTTGCTATTGGTTTTTGCTTTTCTAGATAAAACTTGTTGATTTGTTGGAATGGAGATGGATACTTGTATAATGTTATGGAGATTGTTGGGGGGGGGGGGGGGGGGGATATCTTCTGTGGAGTGATTAGCTTTTTGAATGTATTCAAGTTTATGTATGGATTCAGATTTGCAACTACGGAATTCAGATGAGTTACAAACACTTGGAAGTTAGCTTATGATTAACTATATTGTACGTGAAATTCAGTAATTGACTTGAATTTATGTTTGTTAGCTGGTATTAAAATGATAAAAGGATTGTGAATAAAAGGTTTTTAAGCAACCGTGTCAAAAATGTATGCACTTGATGCACAATTGTGTCTATAAACATCACAGAGATAGATATCTTCTACCTTGTATCTATTGTTTTGGCGTTTTGGGAAAGCAGAAGGGATAGAGACAAGCCTGTTATGTGATGCTTAATGTGGATGTTTTATTGCTATTTGTGTGAAATATGGCATACAAATTACATTTTTTTACTTGCATGCGCACATATTGTTTGTTTCATGGTTCTTATTCTGTTTACATTAATACATTCAAGTTTGTATCTTATGGCTTCTTTGTTTTATACATCAATTTATGTATAATCAGTGTATCCAAGGCAGTGTCCAGTTTTTAATTCAACACGACGTTTGCAGTCTAATATCATATGATGGTCAAATTAATTCTGATATTAGGTTGGCAGTATATAAATACTCATGCAATGAATTTTTTTGTTCTTGTGGGATGTGTGTTAACAGCATCAGTTGTATTCTTGTCATACGTTATCATTGGTGAATCAAAAGGTGGACTGGACTCTTCCTTCTCTTAAGTATACCAAACAGATTGGTGATTGTTTATAAAGTTAACCCTCAAAATCTTCACAGCTTGCCTGAATGCCGAATCTTTCTGGTCTCGACTGCCATTTTTATTATAGTCTTCCATCTTTGTAAAAACAAAGCATTAAAAAAAATCGAACTCTATTTTCTTCCTTTTTAAGGTTTTATTTTCAATTTCTAATTGTTTTATATATATAGGTTTTTTCTCCCTTTGGTTTCTTTCAGTATCCCTAAAATACCTTTCAGCACTGTCCTGTGGGATTTCTGATTTTTCTAATGAAATGGCTTGCCATACAAAAAATGTCTCATTAAAAATACATAATTGCACTCTTACAGTGATGGAGACACTGAAGATTATTTGTCAATTGGCAAGGTCCCGGGCATCTTTTATCATATGTGCTAATCATTTTGGACATGAGAAATTAAATCTTCCCATTTCATACCTAACTGTTTTAATACTTTAGTCAATTGTTTTGTCCAAAAAAAATTCTGAGGTATGCTATGTTACCAGATCTGAATAGTTTTGAATTTTGAAAATCTCATATTATCAAAACAGTGTTTAGAGGAGATTTGCAAAATAAGAAGTGATGCATCACCACTTAGACTCCTTTGGCAAAGTCTCCAGTTTTATGCTGTTAGAAATATATGTAAATAATGTCACGTTTGTCAGATTTTTCTTAGATTCACATTAGTATTTGTCATTTGATATTGTTCATTTGCTGCTGTTTTTTTCCTTCTAATTTTAGGTTCTGGAGAGGAAAGATGCTGCAGGTGAAAGGATGTCTGTTGATCATCTTTCAATGGTAAGTTTTTTTTTTAAGCCTAACATGGACTTTATATTCACCTCTCTGAAATATATCTATGAAGTCATCACTATGGTTTTACATCCGTTTTTCTGTACATCTTTTATCTGCATACTAAATAACATACTAGTTTTGTAACTTAAATGGACTGCTTGTTATACATTCCATGCTTAGGCAGCAATGCAATCAGAACAATGAAATTGCCCATCTAGTAATTTTTTCACTGTAACAGAAAACATTTGCCACGGCATACTTTTTTTTTTTATATATATATATAGGTTCTTTCCCTTAAAAACTGAATCTGTTTGTTCTAAGATTAATGATGTTTGGAATTCTTGGAATTGAATCGATCTTTATTTGTCTACTTTTATGCAGATCTGCACTTCAGCTGTCAGAGAATCTTTAGCCAATGTAAGCCAGATCTTAACTGCTCACTCATCCATTGACTCTGGTTTTACAAGTCAGAGTTTCCTCATGTACTTATCAACATCAGACAGGCCACAAAATGCTGACTTGATATGAATGCGCTTCTTCCTAACACCCTATATGCAACAGGTCTTTGGTGACAAATTTGATTTCTTCACAAGGAATTTTCAGAAATCATTTGGGAGCACATTGAGTACTCTTAGATTGATTAATGAAACGTCTATCAACAGGGGACCACGTGCCTCAATTCACCAAAACCTAGAAAGCTCTACTTCGAACAGGACTATTAAGAAAAGAGTTGGCTGTACAAATAGTGCTTGTATGGAAGACTGTGACTCAGAAACAGACTTGCTCAATAATTCGACTGAGGGTCACACCCATAAACTTGAGCAGGTAGAAGAGAACATATCAGTGGGTTGCTCAGGTCAAGAACTTGTCCTGCACGGGCAAACCAACCAACTAGCTTGTGCTCCTAGCTCGTACCCTTTAATTAACATGTATAACAATATGGAGAAATCTGTCGTGGAGCAAGCCCGTTCTAATGACCTGAAGGCATTGGAGATTGGTGTTGCTATGAAAAGATTGAAGTTGGATGAGGACTTGTTGAATCTCACATCAGAATCAAACTATCTGGAGAGATCAAAACTAGTGATGGGCATGTCAAGGGCATCCTTTAAAGTTGACAAGTTCAAGACTCAATTAGAAGACACAAGGCATGCTGAGCTTCATAGAAAGTGCATTGACTGTCTTGTTGCCGGTTTGTTCATCATGTCAGCCTCGCTTTCATACAGTGCATATGTTTATTCATACAGAAGGATCAAAGAAGCTACTGCATCCTGCTCTCTTTCACACAAGGCAAGGACCATGTCTTATTGCTAATCTTGCTAATGTCATTTGATTTAGTGACATTATTGCTATTCTGGTCTGGTTCTATATGCTTCTTTCTAGTACTAGGTAGTAGCGATATTTGAACCCTTTTTAGTTTTGTGATATCAGGTTTGGGTTTAACATAAACAAAAAAATAGTATATCATAAACAATTGGAAATATAAATACATTTTACAGCAGTTTTCATGAATTATAAATCCATTTATTTAATATATATATGAAATTGCATTGGTAATGTGATTTTTTTTTTGTGGTGTGTACATCTAAAAGACTTTTATTGGTTTAATTATGAATTAAATTGGTTAGTTTGTCACTAAATGAAATTATGAAATGGGAACGGCAGACTTTTAAGGGTGTCATTAGCACCAGCCTCGGGTCTATGGGCTAGACAATTGCCATGCCATGCCATACCTTTGGCAACAAATGATTTTCATATCTGTCTGCTATATACTCTTTTGCTCTTGTTAATTTCATATCAGGTGCTGACGAAAAATTCTGTGTTTCTGGCTGTCTCAGGAGTCCAAACTCGGGTGGTTCGTCGGGCCGTTTTCATCCGTCAATTCCTGGCTGCAGACACTGAAGTGTCAAGTTCAAGTTGTGAGCCAGATGGCGTTTGGGATCCTGATCATTCTTGCAGTTGCATTCTTGCTTGTACAACGTTCGTCAACTTCAAACCGGACAATGCCAATAACTTTCATTCTGCTACTGCTGGGAGCTGTCTGTGGTTTTACAGGCAAACTTTGTGTAGATACACTGGGAGGGAGCGGATCACTCTGGCTCCTGTATTGGGAAGCTTCATGCTCGCTGCAGTTCTTCTCAATTGCATGCACACCCACGTTGTTCTGTGCTCTTCACGGGCCTGTCGTCGCAGTCTCCCAGGGGACAAAACCCAGCACAATATTTCCATATTGGCTCCGGCGATTACTTTTCTACGCTACTTCCCTCCTTTTTCTACCACTGTGCTGTGGTCTTTTGCCATTTGCTGGCCCAGGTGAATGGACAGATCATTTTTGTCTGCTAAAACCGAACCTTTGGACGTCCCAAAACGGGTGATTGAAGCTCCCATGCATGTAGCAGCCGGTCAGGCTTCCATCCATGAGTATGTAATTTACTTGTACTGTACACCAAGCTGGCTGAGTATTTTTAGTGTTTGGGCTACATAAATGGTGCGCGGCTGGGTTTGTTTATTCATTGTGTATGCTTGAGTCACTGCAAAATTAGCTAGGGATGCTTTACAAAAAGAAAGCAGAATAATTATTAGGGTTTTTTTATGTATATATATAAAGTATAAAGTGTTTCGTGAATTTGTTTTATGCCCAGATGGGTCAGAACAGTCCAATGATAGATGGTTTGTCGTCTCGTGTTTAAATTTCCATCCCACGAATCCGCTCCTCGAGAACAAATTTGTGTTGTCTGGAGAGAAAACTTCCTCTATTATTAATATTCATTTCCCTTGAGCTCCAGAAGTATAATTCACTCTCTCGGACTTTTTTTATGTATCGTATTATGAATATAAATAATAAATGATCGTTTCTAATATTGAATAAAAACAAATCATTATTTATTATTATTTTAATAAATAAAAATAAATATTTATAATAACGAATGAAATAATATTTAACCATTTACATGCTTTTATTTATGAAAACGAAATAAAATATATTAATATTGACTATTTTGATAAGCAAGGTTTTCATCTTTAACAAATAATTCGACAAACATGAAAACTAATCATGTTTACAAAACAACAAAGAACTAGAAAAACAAAATGTAAAATGATTTATTATACATAAATTCATTAATTTTATTTCTATTTTTTGAGCTGATTAAAATCATTTATATTTATATACATGAGAAAGCATAAGGATGCTACTGTCCTTGCAATCACATACTTATCAAATGCAAAACATAAACAATTATTTAGTACAATCGAGCGTCAGCTTGCATTAAACAAGAAACACGATATAGCTACATGTTCAATGCTATCCTGTCCAATCCCCTCTCCAATTCTGAACAACAAACCTAACGCTCTCTTCATGCCCAGACCAGTTTCTTACGCAATTCTAATGTCATTTTGCATTTGGCCAAAACCCTACCACTAACACTCAGCACAAACGTTAAAAATAGAAGCAGTTCCTGAAAGCCGGATGGAGACTGGGTAAAGTCTTAAGGCCACACTACTAATAACCAGAATAATCATTCACAAGTTTACCTAACACACCAATGAGATTTCATCTTGCTCAAGTACTCAGACCACCTGTCAAATTTAGAACGCGGGCCAATGCATTGCAGTAATTTGTTACAGAATGTTGAGATAGTATAAATCATGTTGCTTTGCAACTAAACTCTTTTGGTGATAAAAGTGATTATATCAGAGCAAATATTTGGGAGAGATGGATGGGGGAAACAACGAGAGATCCAAGCAACAGGTGAATATTACCACCTGCAACTCTATAGCTGGGAAATGTGAATGCCTCAACAGTGTTATCTTACATATGCCTGCTACATACTGATTGTCAAAAAATTCTGAAACTTAAAAGTTTATATGCCCTGGGACATCTAGACTGGTAAAATGAAAATTATAATAATGAGGAACCAGAGGCATGACTCCCACCTTAATGATGAGCAAAATCTTCAAATTTGATTCTTGCAGCCAAAGCAGGCTTCAAACTGTCAAGCTTGTCCTGAAGTTTCCACTCATAGAACCTCATGAGCCTTCCCATAATACCTGTTTATGAAGGATGCCTGCAAGGAAAATTGCAAAAATCACAAGGAAATCAGATAGCCCACAATCTGGAAAGAGAAAATGCAAGGTCTGCATGTACTATCCTCATTGACCTGGGAAAACCTATTAATACTTGGAAATTGAGTGAATGAAGGGAAAATTAAAATGAACCCTTAAGAAGTTGGAACAGTAGATTGACAAAACTGAGGGAAACAATGGGGTAAGAAAGAAACCTTAATCATACAATTGAAACTTGGAACACATGCATATATAATTTCTCATGCCCTAAAAGTTGTAGCATTCGTAAGAGAGTCCGTGGAAATTTCCCATCACAGAATGCATATTCAATATGGAACAGCTTTAAATAATGGAACCCTGACTATTTGGGTGCTTTCACATACACCAGAGAGATAATACCAGACAACAATACAAAACTCGTGGAGGTAAGATAGACCTGTATACCTCACTCAAGGACAATAGGCATGCTATGATCATAAAATGAAACGGGGCACACAGGATCTGAAAGAGGCTAGTATTTGGAGTATGAAATCCAAGATAAGGTGACCCATAGACAAGGGGGTAATAGTTTGACATGAATAATGTCCGGCTGTAACTTTGTATTCCTACTGCTTGGAAACTGAAGAATCAATCACAAAGGTTGCTAGCTATTGAACAAAAATCAGAGTTCTTTCTTTTCCATCAATAATGCAAAGCATAATAGCCGAGGTGTCTAAGGCAGGACACTAAATCCTGTACACTGGAAGTACAGAGAAAGTAAGAAATTCTCAAGCTCTCTCCAGGTGACATTTCAATGACAAAAAATCACAGTTGAGATATTCAACGGGCCATCCCAAGGTAAAATGTGATTTTTGCAATTAGATTTCCTATTTTGAAGAAAAAATAATACAAAAACAAACTCTGATTAGTCAAAAGCTTTTTTTTTGTAAAATTATGTCCTTGTGGACGACGCTTCACCTTCACATTTGATATGTCAGGTGTATCAGGCGTTTGCACGGGATAGAACTTGTAAAACCTCAAAACCTCAAATGCTCGTTTAGTTTCCTCACTCATTTCCTCCAGGGCCTTTCTCCTGGCTTCCCTTGCCTGCATCAAAGGAAACTTGTTAGAAACCAGATCAAAGACCGCCTACTTGTACTCCCAAACCAAAAAGAACCAAACATGTTACCTCTCTGTTAGCTTTCTTTGTTTCTCGAACTTTCTCTTTAACAAATTCCTACGAAAGCAAAGATGCAAGGCTCAATTCAAAAAATAAGATGAAATGAAGAGATATTTAAATATATTTAACAAAATTCACCTTAAAGGCATCCTTTTGATCTTCAGATAATTCATCCTCCTGGATCAGTTTATCAGTGAACTCCTGAAGATTGATAGATAAATCTTAATATAAATTAATTGTATTTTCTTTGCGGAGGGTAGGGTGATGGTTCAGGAAAGAATTTTGACAAAGATGAGAAAAGATTGGACAAATATAATCATATGAGGAGGTAAGAATATGTTCATCAGCATACACCATTTCTACATAATTCCTTGAAACATGCAGGAGACAATCCAGCTCCACAATGGTGGATTTAGAAGACAAATATCATAACCACATGTTCAAAAATCAATTCTTCCATGATGCCCAATGGAATGATGGTTATGAAACATTCAAAAGACAGAAGAAATAAATAAAGCAACTTCATGAAAAACCTTTAAAGTTAAACTAAGACAAAAACATCAGAAATAGAACTCATACCTCAAGTTCATCAAGTTCCCAGTCAAATTCACAGAAAATCTGCAGTTATTAATGATAGAAGGTCAATTTACAGATTTGTATATCAGTGCTACCTTCATCATCACAACTACACTAAGCACAACAGTTTGCTTAATTAACCATATAGACTATAATTCCTGAAACAGTCTCAAATCATGGTGTCCATCAACATCCAAAGGTTTTGGTTTCCATCAATTTGTTTCTCGTACACACTATCATAACCCAATTCTGGGTTATTCCCAAAAACTTACCCAAAATAAAAAAACAAAAAAAAAAGCTTTTATTTTGGTTAAGTTTTTGGGAATAACCCAGAATTGGGTTATGACACACACTATTCACTTACCGGCTTTAGTTCTGATGGGAAAATTATCTGAACCTCGGTGCTCTGCTCAAGGTCATCTTCCTTAAAAGGGTTGTAGAAATCTGTCAAATAAAGGAAGCATGTCAGAGGAATAGAACAACCCCCTATACATTGGCAATAAAAGATGACAGAACACTAAAAGCTACTGCAAAAGCTGTATTGCCCTATGCTCTGATCAAGCAATCAAACATTGTTCAGCAAATACGTGTTGTGGCCACAGACCTTTGCTACTCAGCAGAACTAAGAGAGTACTTTGTTCCATTTTTTTCACAGCACTGTTTTAGTAAAAGAAGTTCGTATGGAATACAGCTATCTAAATATCTGAAATTTCATCAAACTCACAGGGTAAGCAGTACTCGTATTTCTTGATCCGATCTATCTTCAAATGTTTCAAAGCAGCCCTGCAAGCAAACCATATGTATAAGCAACAGGAATAGACACGTGTAAGGATACACGCACATCATAGTATCTGAAAATTTCAACGAAACACTGCAGACCTGAATACTTCACATTTAATACAGGATGCTTGTGTGTGCATCAACATCCAAACATTAATGAATCAGAGAATCAGAATGGAAGTTTAAAAGTGAAAAGCTTAAAAAAATATTCTGCTGAAGGAAGCTCAAATCTTAAGTTCTCAAGTTTGTTGTGCAATAACAACATACTGGCTGTAAGTTTAACAGCAGATCTATGAACATAACAATCTCAGATGTGTCTTTACATCTCATTATTTTCTTCATATCACACTTAAATGTCTATTGAACAAGATGGCATCCAACTGCCATGATAAAAGATATATTTAACCAAGAAAAAATGTAAAATGAGAAACCAAAATCTAGCAAAAGGTGAAGTTATTTCTGTTAAATACATAATATGATAATGGTTCTTGAAAGTAGGAACTGGGAACTGGATTATCTAAAAAAATCCATGTCAGTTGTCCAGCAATGCCCCTGAGACATGTGAGCATTGTGCATGCTTATAACATTTATTTAAGACCAAACTGTGATAATAGTTCTTAAAAACAGGAACTGGGAACTGGATTGTTCAAATAAAGTACCAAACCAGTTGTCCAGAAATGCCTATGAGACACTTGAGCACCATGTGTGCTTGGATCGATTATTTAAGAACAAAGCTGTGATATCCAACTTACTTACAAAAATGAGCAACAATAAGGAAACTAAAGAGCAATTTGTCCTGGTAACCAAGAATCTACATACAAAAGTAAATCAGAGCAGGGCTCCATAAAAACCAACATACAAAAACCAATCAGAACAGTTCTCCATGCATAAAGCTCAAGGAAATTAAAAAGGCAGCCAAAAGAACTTTTAAGTAATAACTATAGGCTAAGAAACAAACTCATACAAAACACTAGAAATGATATATTGTGTGTGTAGACAGGAAGATTGGGAAGGGAGCAAGGTACCTTCTCTGAGTGCAACTCAGAATAAATATTTGATGTCTCAGTCTGTCGACTTGACTTTCTCTGGAGAAGGATTCGAGTTACAAAAAGACATTGAACAAAATATATAATTAAAAAAATGTTGGGAAAAGAGAAACTCCATGAAATCATTTAGAAATGTAAGTTGGAATATAAAAATTGAATACCTATTTTCCAGAGGTATATAAGGAACCCAATCCATTTTCATTTGTTTCATGGGAATTATTTCTTCAACCTCCCTCTGAACTGACTTAATTCCAATCTTATCAGAAGGAGGGAAAGGAGATGGAACCTGTAAAGGAGATGTTTAATAAATAGAAAGGAAGGAGCAAGAAATGACATGCATCCATTAATACAAAGAATTTTCTTTTTCAATGAAAAAAAGACTAGAGGCAATTGTCTTCACAGCAACACCAATCAGCAACTTTAATTCTGAAATTATAACAGATAATGAAACATGTGATGAAACAGCTCTTACGAAGAAAAAATGTGGTGTTGGGAAAAGTAACAGTCCAGGAGGTAAATTCTCAACCTCTTAGTCTCTAGCCTTGAGAAAAACACAAGGTGGACATCTTCGTAATAAAACACAGGCTTCCTTTAAAGTTCATCTTACGAAATGTTTACCTAGGTGTAAAGATAGGGACGATTGTAGAACCAACATTCTCACTTTGCCAAGTTCAAAACGAGAGATCTGTGATCCTTCTATTACCATAAAGGAAATGTAGAACATCTGTAAGCCCTATGCCCTTTTAACTCCTGGAATGTGCTTTAATGCAAGCAAGCACTTCTCGGACATGTATATCTAGGGCCTTTGAAACCTGGGATCCTTATTATACAAGATTTTAGGTAGGTGTAAAGATGCGGACAGCATAAAGCCATAACCAGACACATCTAAACCTTGTATAGAATTAAGTAAAGAAAAAGCCCATGTTACTTTCATCATGAATACAAACCAAAACAAAAATATACGATAAAAAAAGTGTTTGTAAAGTCTGCTCCTTGACAATGTCACAGGTGAACATACATATATATTAGAGTGCATGCAACAGTAACTGTTTCAGTAAACTTACTGCCACGACTGCAGGTATGTGGATTAATAGGCTATCATCCTTGAAAGTGACCAGTTGAGCTGAAGAAACCACAGAAATGGAGTAAGATTCACATGGCAAAAGAAAAGGACAAGACGTGGGAAAATCAAGCAAAAAAGAAAGTAATGTCTAGCTATTTAAAGAAGCCTGAGCGCAGACTTCGAAAACAATTAGGGTTTCAAGTTAACTAGTAACTCACGCTCTGTACACCCAAAAAGGTAAACTTTCTTCCCATGTAGAACACCTCCTTCTTCAAACGCATTCTGACCAGTCAAAGCAGTAGTTTCAGTTTACATGCATACTAAAAACCATCTACGCAGTGAAAGATATAGGTGATTTTATGACAATCACCTCTAGATTAGAGAAATTCCAGTTGAATCCGTAAACCTTGTCCAATTGATCCCACTGTAGAAAAAAATATTGTAAGCTATATGCAACATAATTAATCAACCAGCAAAGCAAAAAACAGAATAAAAAATAAAATCTAACCTCTGTACCGACAGGGAATATGTCCTTCCATAAGTCTTCCTGCATAAGAAAACGACTTCACAATGCTTAATTTTTTGTAATTGACCACCTTAAAAAAATAAAATAAAAGGTAACACGGCACTCAAAAAATTCATCAAAAAAATTGCAAACTATCCTTACAATAAAAGCACTACACAATTCAAGAATTTTAGCCTGATTAAGAAAAAAAATAAAACTAACAAAACTGCAGCTATTAACCTTAAGCTTAAAACTGAGCTTTTCCAGGATTTAATTGATTGATTGATTAACAAATAATTAACCCTATAAAAAAATATCCGATTTCATTCATATTTAAAAACAGAAATTGAACAAATTAATCCTATTTTTTTCAATATATAAAAAGAAAAAAAACTTGGATTCATTAATTTACGAAATCCAGCAAAATAAACAAATTGAAACAAGATAGCGGGAGGAAGTGAGAGATTAGAATACCAGGTTGCGCTTGTCTTCGTAGTATTCGGGTTCGGGTTTGGATGCCTTGACCGGCTTAGCTCTAGTAGGTGGTTTCGTCAATTCGGTGGTTTTGCGGTTGTCTTGAGCAGGAACGGCGGCAGCTTCGTCTTCATTGTTATCTTTCTGGCTTCTCTTTCTCTTAGCTCCTTTCCTCATTATCGATTGCTTGGTTTTCTAGAGAGAGAGAAACAAGTAATGACCAGAGAGATTGGTTATTTTGGATCGAAATCGAAGGATCCGGATTCGAATTTTCGAGAGGGAGGGAGAGTGTATGTGTGTGTTTGTTTTAAAAAAGCGTGGAGTTGACGCGGGGAGATAGGGTTTTTACTCTTTCGGTAGGTTAAAATTTCAGGTTCCAGAGAGAGGCGCAAAGATTTGAAATTTTGGGATTTTTTTTTTCTTTTTGTTTTTAATGAAGCGCGGAGAATGGAGTACCGACAACCGGGGAAGAAGTGATGAAAGAAAGGGGAAAACTAGGTAATAAGAAAGTATTTTGAATTGTGGTAGAGTATATTTTAAAAATATATATTAAAATAAAATATATTTTTTATGTTAATATATTAAAAATATTAAAAATATTTAAAAAATTAAAAAAAAAAATCAAGAAATCTGAAAAGCATGATAACAAAACAAGTAAATGTTGTTTATGTTCGATGCAAGGTCAGGGTAATATTTTCTAGCCCTTGTTGGTTTTATTATTTTATGTTTATATTTTTTTGGTTAAGGTAGAGTTTGGTGTAGTGTTAGCGATTATTTTTTGAAATATTATTTACTTTAAAATATATTAAAATAGTTTTTTTCTTGTTTTTCAAAATTTATTTTGATATTAATACTTCAAATGATTAAAAAATATAAAAATAATAATTTTAAACAAAAATAAATTGCGAAATGTTGTTTGGGTTGCGTTCCCGAACAACATCTAAGGGCTTGTTTGGGAGTATGGTTGCGGTAGATTTTTAAAGTGCTTATCGTGCCGAAATATATTAAAATGATGTTTTTTATTTTTTTTAAATCATTTTTGAAATTAACACATCAAAATGATCTAAAACACACAAAAACATATTCATTTAAACTAAAAAAAATCAAATTTCGGCCAAAAACCGGTGGAATCGCAATGCCAAACGGGCACTAAATTATGACCGGACAAGAAATGATAAATGATAAATTGCGTTCCGGAAAATGCATTGAGCATCTGGAATGCATTCACTTTTTTTAATTTTGTCTCTATTTTTTCAAATCACATTGCATCTTAGAGTTTAGAAGTTCATGACACGTTGCATGCTCGACGACAATTGCAGAAAAAGAATCAACAAGAAATATAAAATTATTTATAGGATTCACATTATATTCCAATCAGTGACCAAATATCCTTTATAACAAATATTATAACTTTGTAATTGAAAAAAATGAGCCACCACCTTCTTGAACCAGACCCGGATCCTTGAAAAAAATTGCACGGGGCTAAAAGGTTAATCCAATTCTTTATGTAGAAGGGTTTTTAGGAAATTTTATTTATTTATTTATTAGCTGTTTTTATTTTTCTATTTAGTAGGGGAAATTGAATATTATGCTTGATAAAAAAAAATATTTTTTTTGTTTATGACTTTTATTGTTTTCCCTTTAATTTACTTTAAGGTTTTCTAATTTATTTAGGTTAGTTTTTAGGTTTTTTAACAAGTTGTTGACCTTTTAGTGAGACAAACTACTTCAAAAGAAATATTAAATAAATAAAAATGAATTAGGTTTCTACATGGTAACTTTATCCGAAATTAATTTTATCTTTTGAGCTAGTTATCTTATTGTTTATGTGTTTCATCTTCATAAGTGGTTGATATCAAAGCCCAATGGTGGCTTTTTTATTTGTTACATATTGGAATAACCATTGTTGATAGATGTAGTATAACACGACGTGTCCATGCATGAGAAAATTAGGAGGTTTCTTTTAGAGAAAGAAAGAAAAACATTCAGGAATTGGTGATGGAAGAATTGAAGAAAAAGATTTCATGATTGAAAATGGGTGTTTAGAATTAGTAGTATAGGACACACGAAGATAAATTGCAAAAATAACCCATGAGTTGGCAGAGACAAGGATCCAGAGGATCGCAAAATGAGTGATCACGAGTCCATTGCTGATTTTAAGAACCCGTTTTAGAAGCACGAGCAAAGAAAACAACTTCTTGATTGGGATAGAGATTTCGGTGATCATATTTTTGACAAGATAAAAACATGGATCAAAAATATGCTTAGTGTTGCTGAGTTGATGGTTTGGGTGGAACAATGGAGGTTTTACCTTGTCCTTCTAGAGGCGAGCGATGGCCAGAATTGTGTATAACGTTGACTTTGGATGGTTGACAAAGTTATTGACGTCGCTAAAGGTAATGCATACAAGGAAGTTGAAGTGGCTATCAGAATAGAAAGAAAAACTACGGATTTTGATCGATTTCTTCCCAACTTTGGTTTTTGATTTCTCATCCCCGGATATAGATTTCACTTCTATTTCGTCATTACCATGAAAAAAAGATTGCAAGATCAACAATACTAAACGAAAAGATTGCTTGGAAAATCATATTTTGGAGAATTCACTGCTTTTTTTTTTTTTTTTTTTGATGAGAACGGGATGGAAGTGAATTGCATGGATTTAAACATTCGATTTAAATTGGATCGATTTTCTTCATGTCTGCTGTTTTTCTTAAGCCAGTGGTTACTGTCTATCACCTGGGTCTGGAGGGAACCAACTTGATGGGCCACGTCGGAAAAGCTTTCCTCCTTTATTCTTTCCCTAGCCATTTCCACTTCTCTTTCTCCTTCCAAAAAGTAGATTCCCGGCACTCCATCCAAATTTTCATTCCGTCCCAATTATTTCCTCGCACATTTTAATTAAAAAAACATTTTTTTTTTGTCAATTATTCTGCATTTGTTGAAATGTTGGATTGGATTTAAGTTTTATTCCTAGCTTTTCGTCAGTCATTGTTTACTTGTCCCTTTATATTCCTAACTAGATTTTTTATTGCCCTTGCTACTTACAACTTAATCTCAATTTTTTTAAAAGTAATTTAAAAAAACCCAACTCACCTCAATTTAACTTGACCAGTCCATAACCTAAAATAAAACATAAGAAAAAAAAAATTCAAGATCAAACAACTTAATATCAAGTGATTTTTTTTAAAAATAACTTGGGTTAACTCGACTATTGAATGATCAATAATAAGAGTTAAATGATCAATAATAAGAGTTAAACCAAAAGGTTAAGTGAAATTAAGTCTTGAAGGACAAAATAAAAAAAATCAAGAAAATGATATAAGAATAACAATTAAGAGGACAAAGATTGGATAAAAATATAATAAAATAAAATGTGGAGGGATATAATTACAAAAATAAACAAACCAAAAAAATGGAAAAAAAATTAATAAAAAGAACGAGTATCATATTTGATTAAAAATTAAATAAAATTAAATAAAATTATATATAAAAAAAATCCCGAGCAAATAAATACTATAAAAAAGAGTACCACGATTAATAGAAAAACTAAATGAGATGAAGATTTGAAATTTAGTTGACTATTGCGAATATACAGACGCACAACTTTATCATCTTCGTCGCCGTTGAACATCCCGGACGACATGCCAACCGGACCTTGTTGGCCATAATAAATTAATAATACGTTGCAATCAGACCACAGGGCAAAGAGGGTGTTCATGTTCCGACATGTGCGTATTTTTTTTCTTTCTTTCTATTACTACAATTTGTTAAAATATTGATTTGCCCCTAACACAAATAAACTAAACATAAAATGTCTGATGAAAATATAAAAATATCTCATGACCCCTGTTTATTTTTTTAAGTTTGAAGGGCAATTAAATAATTGTAATTTAAAAAAACAAGAAATGACACAAAAACCATCCCACCCTTCATACACGTGTTATATTTTAAGGATATTTGAATCATAGTTGTAAAATCCGTTCCGGTTTTTTGTTTGGAAAGGAACGTTCCGGTTTCGGTGCATTCCGGCGTTCCGTTCCGCTTTTTGTACTGTTTATATTTATTTAATTATATATATGAAAAAAATAAAATATCAATTTAATAAGTATAATTTAAATTCAATATAAATGAAATTTAAATTATACAATACAAACATAATCTCAAAATTAGAAACATCTCAAAAATTCCAACAATAAAATTATTATTTTTAAAATAAAAAATAAAAAATGAATTTAATTATAATTAAAAGATCCAGAATATTTGAAATTTAAGCTACTTATTGTATGTTTTTCAAGTAATTCTATGTTTTTTTATGGTTGTTGTATTTGAAATTAATTAATGTTACTTATTGTTTTTTAATGTTAGAAAAACTTAAAAAAAAAAATGAACACATTAAGAAATAATCAATAAGTTCAAACATAATTAATTAAAATACATTCTATTACAAATAATTCAATCAAATTAATTACAAATTAATACCCCTATTTTCTATGTTAACTATTGTTATATAATAATTAATTATTATAATAATTAATTATTATAATAATTAATAATTATTATTAAATAATAATGAATATAAAAACCAATAATTATTAATTAGTATAAAACGTTAAAAAACACCCCACCCCGTTTGTCACTTTGTCCCCTTCATCTCAATACAAAAAAAACCCTGCCCATCCTTTCTTCTCTAGCCGCCGCCCCCCCCCCCCCCTCCTCCAGTGGCCTCCACACCAAACACACCCAGGCACCCAGCCGTTAGCCTCTCTTTCTCCTCTATGATGGTTTTCTTGACAGAAGATCAAAAGTGAAGACCGCCAAACCACAGAAAGCTCGATTACTAGTCAAACTTAGTAAGTGAAGGAAGAGAGGGGAATTACAAAACCACTTATAGATCAAACAGATGATGGTTCTTGTTTAACTAAGTGATTTGTTTCTTTTTATTTTGTCATTTATGAGTGGGATCCATTTTTCTGGTGTACTCACTCTCAGCATCTCCATCTCTCACATTCACTTCATTCGGAACAAGTGGAAAATTGCCACCTACTGCGAACCTTTTTTTTTTTTTTGATCCTGAAACGGCACACCCGGAACGGAACCGGGACGTTCCGGCCGGATTTGCCGGATCGGGCCGGGATTTTACCGGGACAAAAACGTCGTCGTTTTGTCCCGGATTTTGAAGTGGAACGGAACGAGATTCACAACTTTGATTTGAATAATTCAACTGGGTAAAAAAAGAAGTCAATAGACCCATTACACCCTTAATTAATTGCACAATATCAAAATAAATCCCATGTAAAAAATATTTAGTGATGGTTTAGGAGTTTAGTTGGAGTTATGACTGTTTTTGAAAGTGTTTTTCATTCAGAAATATATTAAAATATATTTTTTTATTTTTAAATTATTATTATTATTATTTTTTTTAAAATATGTTTTAACATCAATACATGAAAATAATATAAAAATAAAAAAAATCATTTAAAGGAAAAAATAAAAATGATTTTTTTAAATATTTTTAAAAAATATTTTTACAAAATATTTTTAAAATACATGGTCAAACAAGGAATTAATATCCATTGAAATGCTATCTGATCGATGTCATGAAGATAAAAAAATATTATTTCAATTTCAATTTCAATGCAATTACATCACTGAGCATGTCTGCTTACGCACCTATACTTGTAAATTTTTGCCTCGTCAACTTTGCAGCCCCAAACACTCCTTATCCTTTCGAGCGCCACATGCTATAATCACAACCAATCATGAGCCTAATTCCCACGTGTGTCTCGTGGAAACCTTTGTTCACAGCTCCATGAGAATTCGGACAAGTTTACGTGCTACACTTTTAAAGCGAGTACGAAACTAACAATACTTCTTGCTGCATTTTGGGATTTAACCCGTGATTTTATATACAGTTCATATTTGACTCGCTTTAGCACATGTGGCCGAGGCAGGCGACAAGACTCGAATGGGCACCCACATCCAGCGCCGGCACTTTTGATGATCCAGAAAGGGTGCGAGCCGAACCAAACCCATAGCCTTAACGGAGTGTTTGATACTGTATTTTAAAAATATTTTTGAAAAAAATATTTATTTTTATTTTATTTTATATTAATTTTTTGAGTTTTTAAATTATTTTTATGTGATGATATCAAAAATAATTTAAAAAAAAATAAAAAAAATATTATTTCTATGTATTTTTAGATAAAAAATTCTTTTAAAATCAACCGCAATTATACTTATAAACAGACACTTAGCTGTGAGGCCTTTATTAAACTCATTTATTTTCCATGTTACAGTAAACTAATAAGAATCTTAAGAAAATAATTATTATGAATAGAAGAGTTAAAATATAAAATTTGTTTAGTATTCGACCGGATTTAATTAGAGAGAAGTTTATTATATGTATAAAATTCGAGACGTAAATACCTTTAGAGGGAAGAGAATAAAAGAATCTTGAAAAGGCTGAGCTGGAAATGAGCATCCTGTGGTCACTGTAGCGTTACCACTGCAATGCACTTTTTGATGATCATATCAGCATGCGAGGAAAATTTGTGTAGATGTTTGCTTAGACAATAGCTCGTGGAGTCACATGAGTACGACATGTCGGCGTGGGTACATCAGTTTCAAACACGTTTTTAAAGTAAGTTTTCTCGTTACTGTTCGAGACTGTTTCAATTAATATTGATTTTTAAATAAATTTTTTATTCAAAAATAAATTAAAATAATATTTTTTTATTTATAACAATTATTTTTGATATCAATACATTAAAAATATATAAAACATCAAAAATATCTAATTTAAAATAAAAATAATATTTTTTTTTCAAAAATATTTTTGAAACGTAATGTCAAAAAAATCCTCTTATTGTAAGATTTATGTTCAGAATTTAGATTTTTACTTGTCAATTTTTTTTACTGTACACGGGATTGCTTTTTTTTTTTTTAACTGTGTTATTTTTAGGAAGTGGAAGAATATGATTTCTTATTAAATTATGCTTGTCGCAGTTTTAAAAATATTTTTGAAAAAAGTAAATAAAATTTATTTTTATTTTTTATTTTAAATTAAAAAAAATAGTATTTTAATGTATCGATGCCAAATTTTTTTTAAAATATAATTTTAATGAAATTTTAAATATAAATTACTTTAAAAAATAATTTCAATTACACTCCCAAATAGTGATTAAGCAGCATAAGCAAAGTTGATATTTTCTTTAACTTTATAGGCGGTGCAATTACTTAAAAAAATGAGCTCCACGTTCAACCATTGCAAAGCGTTAGTTAAGAAAAATAGACAAGACATTGCCTAAATAAAACCAAATTTATTTTAAAATAAACATGAATACAATTCAAATATAGGACCACACATCAACATAACAATTTATTAAGAATACGTTTTTTTTTTGTTTTTTTTTAAAAAAAATTCTTTACTTTAAATAACTTTTTGATATTTTCATGTCATTTCAATTTTCAATACCTTGATTTTATAAATAATTTTTTTAAAATAACATATTTTTTTATTATATTTTTAAATAAAAAAATTTCAAAAAAATAATCGAGACAATAATCATGCTATAAACAACTCTGGTAAATAGATCTAGGTTTGTTTGAGGGTGTGATTGATGTTGTTTTTCAAAGTATTTTTTGTTTATAAATACATCAAATTGATATTTTTTATTTTTAAAAAAATATTTTTCACATCAAAATATTAAAATTATCTAAAAATATATATAAAAAATAATTTACAATAAATAATAATTTTGTTTTTAAAATACTTTTAAAACGCATTACAAATAGACTCTTTGACTAAGTGATTGTTTGAGAGTGTAGTTGAATGTGTTTTTAAAAATGTTTTTTTTTCCAGAAATATATTATTTTAAAAATTATTTCTCATGCCAGCATATAAAAATGATTTGGAAACACTATATTTTTTATTTAAAAAAATAAAAAAAATCATTTTTTTTAAATGTTTTTAAATCAAAATGATAAAAATGTCCAAAGGGGCAGTCTTGTTGAAAAGTTTCACGATGGTCCTATAAATCAATCGCTGTACATTATTAGTTCCCTAAAATCCAGGGAACGACACGACAGCTGGCAGTTTGATTCATAGCACGCACCTCTCGTAGCTCAATCCTAGCCATAACCTTTTTTTTCACAATCCATCTCGTTGATAGAAGATAATAAACTCCACAAAATCGCTAAATCTTATAATAATTCAAAAAAAGGATTTTAGCATCGTCAATAATGAATTTAACATTTATAAATATATCATTTTATTTTCCAAGTAGATATTCAAGATCAAGTCAAATAAAATTAATAAATAATAATCCAAAAAACTGAATCGAGAATATTCTTATCCGTGGAATCAAGATCATGCAGAAACCTCACATCTGCTGCACCGGAACTATGGTATGAACAACACACTAGAAATTCCCCATCATTGACGAAGGCACAGTACACCCCTGCACAGAATGGAAAAGTCGTCTATCAACCAACAACGGTGCCATTCAAATTGGCGGCTCGCTTGTGAACCTTGGGTCCCTACGAGAGGCGCACAATAACATCACCGCCACGTCACTGCCCATATACACTAACACGTGTCAGTAACAAGATCCACTATTCTCGAGTCCCTTGGTTTTGAACGTGATTGCAACCTAGTCCATTAGTGTGTGAAAAGCTATTGTTCTGTCCCCTCACTCTTGTCAGCAGCTGTCCTATTTATTATAACATTTTGTTTTTTTCCCCTTAAAATAATTGTTATACACAAAACATACCATACAACGAGTTGCATTTCTTATGTGCGCAAAATATGAATGAGGTAAGTTTCTATGCATTTTTTATTGTGTAGACTTTCGCCACGTAATTTTCTCTATAAAAATAATCAAAAAATGATGTATTTGGGTGTGCGATTTAGATAAATATTTTAATAAAAATATCATAAAAAGAATTGAAAGACTTCTTGATTGTTTAATATTTTTCTATAATTATTTACAAAATCCTCACTAGTCATACTAGATCTGACTCTATCAGATATTACTAATATATTCTAATAATATTTTATTTTAGTTACTTAAAAAAATATTTTAAAATTTTAAAAACAGAAACATTGAAAGAGCAACACGACTAAATGGGCCCTAGATTATAGGACTCTGAAAAAGAGGACTAAAAAACAATCGAGCTCAATAATCAGGGACTAAAAAGTATTATATTCCTCTAGATTTGTTGTGCGCAGCGGCTGGTCCCAGATCATTAACCCATCCCTTGTGATCCTTGATCGCTTCCTGTTTTGTGCTTCCCTTAAAATTTGGCCAAAAAAAAGAAGAGAAACTAGTAAAAAAAAGAAAAAGAAAATGTGGAAACGAAAATCTCCTCTCCATCCTCTCTCTAGAATCCCTCCCCCCTCTTCATGCTAATACTACGACTAGCAATAATAAAATAAATTACTTTCTCTCTCTACAGCAAACTTAAACCAAAACTCTCCTCCTTGTTCCCCTCTCTCTCTATAATTTTTAAGAAATGGCATTAAAAAAACCCTAACTTCAGCTCGCCGCCTTTGCTATGTCGAGTGACAGCTGCATAATATCGTCGTCGTCGTCGTCTTTATCACGTACCCACTCCCTTGTAAGTTCCTTCAATTTCTCTAAATTTACAGATACGTGTGAATTTTTGTTGTTGAACGTGGAATTCATTAAGGTTAAGGAAAGATTTTCGGAATTTGAAGTGTTTCTGTGTGTTGATTTGTTAGTGATAAGTGGATTTAAGTTAGTTATTTGATATGTGAATGATTTGTTTAAAAACGGAGGGGAAATGATGTTTTAACTAGTTGTTATTGTTTGCTGCATGTTTTTTGAATTCAATGGTTTTGTTTGGTGTTATTGAATTGGAAATTCAAGTTTTGCAATTTTTTTGAAGTTACAGGGATGGGAGATGGCTAGGGTTTGCTGTGAATGGATCGGTGTTTCAAGAGGGGAAATGGAAGTTTGACTTTTGAGGAGCTGTCTTGCATTTGAAAAGTGCTTAGTTGGTATTCTGCTAAATCATTAGGATAGTGTCCTTTTCTTTTGATCACAAATGGCAGAAGAGGGAAAACGGGTTGGAGGGATTTCTTCTGGTTTGGCGGTATTATTGAATGGTGAAGATAGAAAGGAGAATTCGTCGAAAACCCGACTTGTTTCATCTTTTGATGATTTTGGTAATCAACCTGTGGAGCGAGCTCTTGAATATATCTTTGGTCTCCCAAACAGATCACTTGGTCAATTGACAGGTCCAGTTGACGCTCAATTAGTGCGCTCTATTTTAAAGAATGAGTTTTCAAAATTTTGTGTCAAATCTGGTGATTTGGTTGATAACAGAGACGGGATTCATATTAGTAAGGATGGGTGTGAATCTCAGCTGGTTGGACTTGAAGAATTGAGCATCTGTGGTGATATTAGAATCATTAAACCCCCTTTGCTTGTAGAAAGCTTAGCAATGTTCAGTAGTGCTAGGTCCAATGCTTATGTTTGGAAAGGGAAATGGATGTATGAAGTTCTATTGGAAACTTCTGGTGTACAGCAGCTTGGATGGGCAACTCGTTCTTGTCCTTTTACTGATCACAAGGGTGTAGGTGATGCAGATGATTCATATGCATTTGATGGGAAAAGGGTTAGCAAGTGGAACAAGGATGCTGAGCCATATGGTCAACCATGGGTTGTTGGTGATGTCATTGGATGTTGCATTGATCTGGATCATGATGAGATATTGTTCTATAGAAATGGCATATCCCTTGGAGTTGCATTTTGTGGTCTCCGCAAGATGGGACCTGATTCTGGGTATTACCCAGCTATCTCTCTTTCTCAAGGTGAACGCTGCGAATTAAATTTTGGGGCGCGTCCCTTCAAGTACCCCATTCAGGGATTTCTTCCCCTTAAAGCGCCTCCTCCTGCAAATCTTTTGGCTATGCAGTTGCTTCAGTGCTTATCAAGGCTGTCAGATACGATAGGTGTGGAGCGGGTTGAGAGTTCTTTAGTTGGTAAGCTGAGGAGATTGAAGAGATTTGTGTCACTTGATGAAGTTTTTTATCCTGTCTGTCATGGTATATGTGAGGAATTCTTCTCAGTACTTGAGGGATATTCCGGGAGCATTGAGTATGTGGCATGGGGTCCACTTCTTTCATTTCTGATGGAGGTCTTCAGAGTGCAAGCACCACATGACTATTCAGTTTTGGATAGGTTTATTGATGTATTTCTAGAGTTTCAAGAATCATGCCTAATGTTTGAGCATATTATCAATGCCCTTTCAAGTTGCTGCAAGACAGCATCTTTGGTTTTAACTGAATGTCCATACTCTGGATCTTATTCATATCTTGCAATATTATGCCACATCTTACGACGGAAAGAATTGATGGTTCTCTGGTGGAAGTTGGCTGATTTTGAATTATTGTTTGAAGGTTTTCTATCGCAAAAGAGTCCAAACAAGCAGGACCTTCAATGCATGATGCCTTCTGTTTGGTGGCCTAGTTCGGGCGAGGATATGTATAATGATGGAAGAAGCATGATGCTGACAACTACAGCTTTATCTGAAGCTATCAATAAGGTATATCCTATCGTGGATCCCTGATAGGTTCACATTGAATTTGTAGAATCTGAGTCCTATACTTTTGTAGATCCATATGTAAAAAAAATGAAAAGCCCCCAAATCATTTTTCCATATTGAATTCCTTGTAATCAGAATGATGTATAGGTAGTGAAATATTATCAAATTCAAGTGGCCTAATAGACTTCTGCTGATAGAAATAACTTGGCTATGAACCTTTTGACTACAGTCGTTATTATTACCTTTCTATTAGATAACTTCTTTCCCGTATGCTCAACTTGACCTCATTAATTTCACTTATAAAAAGCATTTTGTGAAGATTTGATCATTCATAGTTAATCAAGAAAAAGATTTTTCAAATAAAAGTCATGAAAAACAAAAAAGAAAGAAAGAAAGAGAAGAATTCTTTCAGTTGAATTGAATATTATGAGTTTGATCTCCCATTTGCCTTTTTATTTAATTCATGCACAATGAGTAAAAGATGATTGCCTGGATCAAGTCTACTGTGTACTTGAATTTTAACATATCTTATATTTATGGAGCATGCACATGTACTTATATGATGAGGTCATGGATGACCATGGGGAGATCATGGGTGAGTGTAAATTGGCTGTTAATGAGTGAGAAGACTGACATTGTGGTTCACCTATATTTGTTGGTAAAATAAATATTGTGATTCTGTAATTCTCTTTCTGTTTTGCATCATCATATGGATTTATTTAGCTAGCTTTATGCAATTAAATATTGATTCTTACCCTATAAATACTGATGTTTTGTAGATAGAGGAGAAGCATAGGGACCTATGTCTCTTGGTCATGCAATTTGTACCACCTACAGCACCTGCTCAATTACCTGGCTCAGTGTTTAGGACATTTTTACAAAATATTCTATTGAAGAATAGAGGAGCAGATCGCAGTGTGCCACCTCCTGGAGTTTCAAGCAATTCTGTTCTTGTTTCTTTGTACACAGTTATACTTCATTTTTTATCTGAAGGCTTTGCTATGAGGGATATTTGTGGCTGGTTGAAGAGGTGTGAACCCCGTGGTCATGATGTTGGATTTCTCCACAGAGGTGGTGAACAAAGTTTCCCTGTAGATTTATTTCTCAAAAATGATCCTCATCGAACTGACATTTCTAGACTTGGGGGATCATTTAGTCATCTTTCAAAATCTCATCCTGTATATGATCAAGAATCAGAAGTAATCCGGTGGGAGGAAGGTTGTATGGATGATGAAGAAACCAGAGTAACACATAAAACCACACAGAAACCATGTTGCTGTTCAAGTTATGACATTGAATTGTCAAAAATCTCAAAGCATCAAATTAGATACAGCGCTAAAGGTTCTCGTGTCCATTGTGGTCCTATTCCAGACAGGTCTGCTCATGTTACTGCAGAATGCAGTGAAGGAAGTTTGAATGATGAGATAGCTGACAAACCTAGTACGAGTGAACAATCTGCACCTGATTTTGGTTACTGTCCAAAGCGGGATATTAGGATTGTGCAAAGGGAGAGTGATATGTCTTCAGCTACACTGAGAGAAGAAGAACTGCTAGATACATTGCTATTGTTGTATCACATAGGTGTCGCACCAAACTTTAAGCAGGTAAGAGAATGTTCTGGATGAAATTTGCTTTTTTATTAATTTCACTTTACTGCATTCATGTGTACTTGGTATCCGTTTTGATCTTATTGGTGAAGGGACTTTGTGCTGCCTGAAATGCATCTGCTCCTTTTCCCCTTAGAATAACAATAGAAAATGAATTTTGCACCAAAACATGGAAAGGCATTAGGAAGTGAACTTGGTGGAACAACTATTGGAAAACTTGTTTACCTTTCATTTTTTTATTGGATCCCACCACTACTGTATTGTTTTTCGTGCTTTTGTGATGTTTTGTTTAATGGATGAACATCATTTTGTGCTCATCAATGACATGCTTTCTTGCTGCATTTTGTTTTGTGAAGGTCTTAACATTTCTATCTTTGATTGCAGGCATCATACTACATGTCTCATCAGGCACAGTCAATATCACTCCTGGAAGAAACTGATAAACAAATAAAAGAACGAGTTTGTAGTGAGAAATTAAAACGGCTGAAAGAAGCTCGTAATGATTATCGTGAAGACATAATTGATTGTGTCAGACATTGTGCATGGTATGATGTCCCTGAACTACATGTATCATAGTTTTTGGAAAACTATTTATCTTGGTCTCAACCATATGACACATTGAATGAATATTGGAAGCTGTTTTCCCTTCCATTTTCAATGATTAGGAGAAACGGATATTCCATTTGTCACTATGCACTCTGCTACACCTAAAACTGTTTAAATTCTTTTTATGATATTTCTACATTTGTAGTTCTTTCTTGCTGTGTCCTTTATCTCCAGGTAATCTGAACTTTAAGCTCCTGCAAATTTTGATCCCTGTCTAGTTGCCCAAACTTGGTTTCCTACTTGAGAGCCTCTAGATAATACCAGATTCTTTTATGATAAGAATACATTTCTTTGATTTTCTAGTAGAAATTGTGAAAGCGGGAAGGCAATTTTCCCATTCTTTAATATAAAAAAGAATAATTATCTTATAGTTCTAACTGCTGGATATGTTTCTTCTATAGTAGTTTATTTATTTATCTTGGTCTCAAGCATATAAAAATGGGGGTGAAATGTTAACCTTGTGTGTTGAGGGTAAAGGATACTGGACTGCATTTTCGCTCTTCACTCTTTTTTTTTAAATTGAACATCCATTTCTCTACTTTTTTTCTTCCACCACTTGTATTGGACCCACAGATATAAATATTGAATATTGTTATAATTACCTAAACCCTAAACCAAATTTGATTTGATCTATAATAGGCCCTCTGATAGAACTATAATTTTTCAACACCCTTAACACTTCACCTCTTGGAAGTTTTTTTTACCGCCTTTACCACTTTGCCCTTTATTTTTACACCCTTGATATTTCATCTCCAAAACTTTCACCTCATACTCTTAGTTTTACCACTCTTTGATTGGTACTGGTTATTGATACTGAACAACTTACTAGCTTTATTTTTCTGGTTGATTATAGATGAAGTTATGCGAGGTTATAACATCAGCTACATGTATTGCATACTTTATGCTTGCTCACTCCATCTTCTGATTTTTTGCTGGCCTTTTTGTCATGTGAACAGGTATCGCCTCTCTCTTTTCTCCCGTTGGAAGCAACGAGCGATGTATGCAACATGCATATGGATAGTCCATCTACTTCTGGTTCTTAGCAGAGTGGATTCCTTATTTATTTATATCCCTGAGTTTTATCTTGAAACCCTGGTAAATGGATATTCTCCTTTAATCTCTTCAAGATGATATTGAGTGCACTTATCAACCTTTGTCTGTCTGAAATAGTGTTTATCACAGCTTTTAACAAAATATTACCTTTGTATTTAGGGTTTTGTTTTATGTCAAGGTTGATAACTCTTTGGAACACTGCATCTCTTTGGGATTATTACAGTCATGCTTATGCCCATTGTTCACTTACAAATATTATTACATCAATTTTAGAACTTGAGTAAATTCATGCAGTATATTAATGTGCTTTTTAGGTCTTGTTTTGGGAGTTCATCAGGACCTCATGGTATTGCCTGATAGAGCTGCAACTTTAGATTTAGATTTATAATGAAAACTCTCATTTCCCCCCCTTGTCATCTTTAAAATATCAATGCTAATCATGTGTTATTAACATCCCATTCTAGCAAAATTCCTATTTGTGAAGATTTTTGGTTGGTGAGGTGCTTGCCTTGAGGTGCCAGTTTCCTTTTGTTTCAAATGTGACTAAATATCGTTTACCTGTATTTTTAAACTAAGTGCTTTGCTTGTACAATGTGTCATTGGAATGTTAACTTGTATAACTAGCTGTTACATGCTGCTGGTCTATTGCCATTCCAGGTTGATTGCTTCCATGTGCTGCGCAAGAGTGATCCCCCGTTTGTACCCCCTGCAATATTTATCAAGCAAGGACTTTCCTCATTTGTAAGTTTCACATACTACACATTATTTTGTCTTCTTGAGCATAAGTTTTGTTTTGAGTTATCTGCTGTTTGGTTTTTGGTGGGTTTAAAGTTGTCAAATCTTGGCAATTTGTTTTCCCATTTGTCTATAGATCTATAGATCAGGAAAGCATGTGGTAATGATAATTTCAAGTTGTAATCATTGAAATTGATCGTGGCCTTTAAGATGCATGGATTATTACTGCTCTAGCACAACTATTTCTTTGATAGTGCCATCAATCTGTTACATATGAGAGGTGGGGTTTTTCCCAGCGTGACCCTACTTTTTGTATCAAAGCAAGAAAAATGTGTCCTGCCATGTGGTCGATAAGTTTCTTGGCAGCCCTTGATTGAGGAGGCAAGGGACAGGGGGAGCTACAGCTGCTGTCATTGCAATGCATATTTTGCATCTTATAAACAAATACTAACAGGAAGGGAATTATTGTATTAAACACATTTTTGAGAATTTGGATGATCAGTAAGATCTAGGTAGGGTTGTTACTTTGTGGAACAATGATCATGAAAAGGCCAACTTCAAATGATTCACAAGAAGTTAAATCCATTGAATATTTGATTGTTTCTCACACTTTGAAGCACGATTGAATGAGTCTGTACATTCCAGAATTCTCATGCCTTAAACTTACTCACAACCACATGCTTAAATCACTATTCTGGGTATTATAACAACTCTTCCTCCTCCCCAGTCCTTTGGTTATTATTTTTTGCTGATTGGCACATTTTCAATCAATACTACTGAATTTCCCATCTCTCAAACTTTCCTTTTCTAGCTAATTGTTCTTGGTGTTATCGAGGTCCAGGATAACAGAAACTAGAGATCCCAATACTGCAGTATGTGTTTTATATTAATATAAGCCAAAAAAACTTACTTCGTACCTGCTTTATGCTAATCTCTCTTTTGCCGTGTTAAAAGCTATAAAAGTAAATAAGCTTCCTGCATGGATAATTTTAATGCATCTTCCTGCAGCTCTTTTAGATGATCCACAACGTGGTGTTCCAATCCAATTTAATTTGCACCACATATGATTGAGAGAAGCAGAATGAATTATTTTTGCACATTTCTTTTAGAAATATCACAAAATCTTACCATCCAATTTTCCAAACAACAGGCAATTAATTGCTGACCGTTGACTCATTTCCAGGGACCAGCACTACTTCTGTGCTGTAATTTGTACTGCACTGATTGACACCAACAGATGTTTTCATTTCTTTCTGTACTTCAATATCTGTGACATGTATCACTTCATGCATTCTGTTGATTTCCTCTCAATGTAAAGTATGCTTCAATCAGAAAGTTGAAAATATATTCACTGCATGAAGTCAATGGACTTCAGAGAATTGATTGATTTCTCCTGTTCATCAGGTAACTTTTGTCGTTTCCCACTTCAATGATCCGAGGATATTGAGTGCTGATCTTAGGGATCTTCTCCTCCAATCTATTTCAGTTCTGGTACAGTATAAGGAGTATTTGGCAGCTTTCGAGAGCAATGAAGCAGCCACGCAAAGAATGCCAAAAGCTCTACTGTCAGCATTTGACAACAGATCTTGGATCCCAGTGACCAACATTCTTTTGCGGTTGTGCAAGGGTTCTCGTTTTAGCTCTTCAAAGCATGGGGAATCATCGTCATCATCAATTGTTTTCCAAGTAAAAATGATCAATCTTTGGACTTTATTTTTAAATCTTTTTTTTTTCACTGAACAATTTGTGGGCATAGATTTATTCTCTTTTTTGACTTAATCTACGTAGAACTTGTTGCGTGAAGCTTGCATCAATGATGAAGAGTTGTTCTCAGCCTTTCTGAATCGACTATTTAATACACTCAGCTGGACAATGACTGAGTTCTCTGTTTCCATTAGGGAAATGCAAGAAAAATACCAGGTATAATTTACTGATACCAAGAATTTATAACAACTGTTTAATGGCTTTCAAAAGATCTTACCTCGATTTTATACTTTACACTTGCGTAAAGAGCCCCCCCCTCCCACTCACACACATGGGAGTGTCTGCACACATGCTTATGTCTCTATATCCTGGGGAGTTGTTTTCCTTGGTTTACTTCACATTTTTAACATTTGCTTAACTAACTTAAGTGGATCATTTGTTTGGGTCATCATATTACTATCATGTAGTCATGTCATTAGTGTTGGTTTAGCTTTTAAGTAGTCAGTAATAGTTAGCTGTTTGGAATTTTCTGTTATTTTCTATTTGCAGTTTGCTTCAAATATTCTTCTTACTATCTTAAACATCTTTTTAGGTTTTGGAGTTTCAGCAAAGAAAATGCTGTGTCATATTTGATCTCTCATGCAACCTTGCAAAGGTTCTGGAGTTCTGTACTCGTGAGATTCCTCAAGCATTCCTATCTGGTGCTGATACAAACCTTCGGAGGCTAACTGAATTGATAGTCTTTATTCTCAACCACATTACTTCAGCTGTGGATGCTGAGTTTTTTGATCTGTGAGTTTCCATGCTGGTGAACTGGAATCATTTTTCTCATTCCTTTCCCTCTTTTTGTCATTTTCCCTTTATAAATGTAATAAGTTGTTTTTCAATACATGGTATAAATGCACTCTGCCATTTGCGCTTCAATATGTCTTGCTTTCCTTGAAGAACATACAAGGGAATTGATGATGATAGCAAGTAGACATTTAGGATGCCCTTGGCTGGTTTGCTTTTGTTATGACAGCCACCCAATATTGCGTTTGATTTTTTTACAGAGTTTTGTAATTATGTAAGTTTCCTGAGTACTTGTAGATGGTGGATGTATCACCTGTATCGTGTCTTTTGGGCATTTTTAGTTGTTTTTATGGTGATACTTTGGCATTTCTAATATTTATAATAAAGGCTTCACTGGTGCATAAAAGACATGCTTAATTAAAGAAAGGACTGTGAATTGTTTCGAACTTCATATTGCAACCTCTATGCTTTCTCAATAGTTGTTCATATAGTTACGCCAGTCTTTGCACTGTCTTTGCAGGTCACTCAGACGACATGGTCAGTCTCTGGAGAAAGTAAATCGAGGCATGATATTAGCACCTCTAGTAGGGATCCTCTTGAATTTGCTGGATGCAAGTGTTGAGACAGAATGTGGAGAGCAGAATGATGTTGTGGGTGTTTTTGCAAGCATGGACTGCCCTGATACTGTACATTGTGGATTCCAGTATCTCTTGGAGTACAACTGGGTTAGTTTTGTCTACTTTAAGGCCCGTCTCTCTTCATATGCATGTATAAACTTCTCTATCTTGTGGATGACAACCTCATTAATTATTCCACTTTGCCTGTGAACATCATGATTAGAAGGTCCATGCTTATGGTTGGCAAAAGAGGGAGTGGGTGGGGGTTGCACTCTTGACTGAATTTTTATGGCATCTACTTATATGCAATTCCATGGAGGAACAAAAGTTCTGCAATTTATGTAATTTTAACGGGCTCCAAGAATTCTAAAAAAAAGGGCTACAAGAGGAAGAAATGAAATAGGTGTATGATGTTTAGAGATGGCTGATGTAGAAAAAGAAGGGTACAAGGAAAAAAGTATGAACACCTTGAACCAGCTATGCTAAACTTTTGAAATCTACAAAGATGCTTACCCATCAAAATCTAGGATTTCTGAAATATACAGGAACAGAGGAATTCCAAAAATAAGAAAAAAAAATATTTATCAAATGGCCTTCCAAAATACATAGTATGTACATCTATATGGGCACATTATCAAATGGCCTTCCAAATACAGTATGTGTATCTATATAGGCACACACTAAAACCTTGCTGAGTCATAACCGAAATAGGAAAAGAAGGAAAAATCTAACAACATAGAACTCTAGACTAGTATTGTAATTTTTTGAGGAAAAAAAACTTGGCTGATCATCATTATAACAAAATAGGAGAAGAAGAAAAACCCTAATAAATAGAACTGTCAAGTAATGTTCTTTTCCCTCCTAAGGCAAGAACTCTACAAATCTTGATCAAAATAAAACCCTACTTAATTCACAATATAGCGTACACAAACTATATATCCATTAGCAAAATTTATATTTGTAAAGAAATGTAAAATTTCTAAATGTACATGATAGTTTTTTTCTCTCATGTACAACGAAAATATTTATTGGGTGCTGGCATGCTTGTTTATTAGAGGTGTATAGTTCTCTTTATATGATCTAGAAATGCTTGAACCACCACCATTAACAGAAAGATTGAAATGATGTTTCCTTTCAAAAATAATGTGTTTACTGTTTATCATCTTTTTTCCATCTCATTTTTGAAGCGTCGCATTTTACTCTGCTATATCATGCCAGGCTGGATCCTCGAGAGGGGATGCTTATAGCGGGAAACTTCGGCAGCTTGAGAGTTTCTTGAACCTTCTTATTAGCAGGATTGAATTGCAACAAATTGAAAGGATGAAATACGGGGAAGAAACAGAAGCCGATGACAACACCTGCTGCATTTGCTATACTAGTGAATCAGATGCCCAGTTCGTCCCTTGTTCACACAAGTCCTGCTATGGCTGCATAACCAGGCATCTTTTAAATTGCCCAAGATGTTTCTTTTGCAACGCAACAGTCGTGCAGGTTATCAAGGTTGGTTAAAACAGAGCTGGAAGCTTTATCCCATCAGTACCTTTTTTTTTGGTTGCCCGGACTCATGGAATCTAATCCAGTCATTGACTGATTGATGGTTCCCGCACGGGCGTTGGAAACCTGGATTTGTGGAAGGCAGAATGAAGTTAGAAGTGAAAATAGGAGGTAGTTTAATTAGAGATGCTGCAATTTGAATTATGACTACGTGTCTATATATGGGCTGCAAGCTTAGGTGGATGGGGATTGGAAAGAAACAATTCTCAATGGGTCGATGAAGAATTTTGTAGGGGAAATTTGAGGGCATTATTCTGTAAATATGATGAGATGTAAATGGCAAAGAGAATCTCTTCTTCTTCTCTCTTTCCCCAGCTTTTATGGCCTTGTTTCGCCTAATTGTTTCGAAAATGATTTTGAAAAAAAAATAAAAATTTATTTTTTTATTTTATTTTAAATTAAAAATTAATGTTGTTAGATCATTTTTATGTAATGATATTAAAAATAATTTTTAAATATAAAAAAAATATTTTAATATATTTCTGAACAAAAAATATTTTAAAAAATAATTACTACACTCAAATATCCATTATATATATCCATTATATACTTCACATCAGTTTGAGCGGGCGGAACCTTAATACACCCTCTTATAAGAAGGATTCCACGCACAAAATAAATCCCAAAATACATAATTACATAGTCTTTTTAAGTTATGAACTGTGAAATTTAAATGGGTACTAAAGAAGATTGGGGAAATAGCTGACAAACAATGGAACATGAATATGTCAAAGCCATTATTGTTTTCATGTTTTGGACTAGAAGTTGGGTTCGAGCTCTTTAGGCCTTCCCTGGTTTCTAATTGAAAGTCTTAGGCCCCTTTGCAGAACTCTAAATTTTGATTAAATGCATAGTTATGTGAATAATCTACTCTGCCTATTGAAGTTTTATGCCAAATAATAGCCAATGGGCTTTTGGACTTTGATTATTCAATCAATTATGTTTTTTAATATTATTTCTTTTTTGCAACGGGAGATCCTTTTTAAAGGTTTTTAGAGGCAAATCGAATTATTCTGATATTATAAAAATGACTGAATGTCACTTATGGCCAAGCAAAAGCATGTTTACTGGTATTCAAAAAATATAATAAAAGAGTCAAATTAGCTGCAACAATTATTTTCTGGATGAAGTAATTCAACATGAACATTTCTATTTGTTTAAGAAATCTAGTCCTAACAGTGAGCACAAAAAGGAGTTCTAAATATGAAAGGGAGAGATTGGAACGCAAATTCCCAAGAATATCTTCTTTTAAATAAGGCCGTTGGCCTAGAATGTTGTTGCAAGAGCTTGATCATTTAAATGTAAAAGAAATATGCTGCAGAGTTTATTGAACCGCTCAGAGTCAATTGCAACTCGTTCAGAGTCAAAGAAGCAATTTGCGCCTAGCATACAATCCCCTGATCTGTGTCAAAATACTTGTGAAATTCACGGGAAACCAGCTCTGCTCCGGTCAACATTTTAATTATTATTTTTAGATTTTTCTTCAGTCTTGATGAACAGAGAGGCGCAATCTTTAGGGGAGCAATCCATTCTTTATTGTTTTCTATCGGTAATTGAAAACCATAACGGCCACACCTTGCATGAGTTTAGCAGCATAAACCTGAAACAAGCTGCAACCCGAACAGTATCCCCTAGGATCGGTGGTGCTCGTAAAAATGGCAGCAATTGACTTTCCTCTTAAGCAAATGGCAGCAGATTCCATGCACGATTTTTTCTCCGGAGAGGTTCGTCTCCTGCACAGCAACTTCTGAAAAGCTAGACAGATGGGATCAAAGTGATGGCATGCTATCTTTCTTTTTTCTGCTTCTCTGAGTTTAAGGAATCATCAGACATGGAGTCCAAGCCAAAACACTTGAGAAATGCAAGTTTAGCAAGCCTGAAATAGTTGCATGGATGGAAATCAGTGAAGTTGGCAGAATTTCCGAAGTCGTCTTCACTCACTATTATTCTGCCTGTGTTTGTTGTTATTTCTTCTTTTATACTTTTGTTCTGATGTCCCTGCGAAAAATCTTTGAACTGTTAGATTTATCTGACAAGTGTCAAGTAACCATCCCACTTACAAGGTTAAACTGTTAGGTAAAATCCTAGAATATGATTTATATTATTTTTTAATACATTCCCTCAAGTGAAAACTCTTTGGATTTGAAAATTGCACAGACCCACACTAACTTGAGGCTCTGATACCATGTCAATGAACCATTTCAACTAAAAATTTAAGCTGTTAAGTGAGGTCTGGAATATGGTTTATAATATTCTCTAACAACAAGCTCAAGAAGTGTGCAAGTCCAGAGTTTTTAAAACACTTGAAGATTTTGGCAACCTTCAAATTCATCACATCCTAAACTAGAAGTAGACAGAAAACAGTTACGACCATGTATTTGAATCATAAATGTTTTTCTCCCCTTTAATTGCAGTTTTTTAAATCATAAATCCATTTTTAAAAATGCAAAACCATATCAGATTTCTATTAAAACTATAATGCATTCCTCACTTGAGGAAGAAAGAAATGCCCTTGGTAAAATAATCAATTTGTAAAATTGTTTTCGGTTAGTATCGACAAATTGAAGAGGAAAAAAAGAATTCGAAAAAAAAAAAGAATTTTAGAGTGCTATTTTCGAAACAAAACGTATTTAGTGTCATGATATCAATTATTTAAAAAAATAAATATATAGTTTCTACTTTTTTTACATCAGCTCATTAAAGTATAAGAAAATAGATTAAAACAAAAAATAAAAAGCAATATTCATTAAAAAAAATACAAAAACAAACATATATTCTAGCTAAAGTTGAGGGGTTCTGTTCAAATTTTAAAATGATGGTCACCCAGAAAAAGCACCGACGAGGAAGAGTGATTGCAAGATATATAAATCGGTTCTAACAATTACAATTTCTTTCTATCGCCATTATTATTAATTATGAGCTCGAGAATCCTGGTTAGGTGATCAAGTAACTGAAATGTTAATGGAGACCTAGATCCGTGTTTGTTTTTCGGATTCATTTACCGACAAAATTGGAGTTAGAAAAAAAAAAAGAGAAAAAAAGAGGTGCAAGCTAACCATTAATTAGTTTTAAATAATACCATAGAATATAAAACTAGAGAGAGAGAGAGAGAGATGGAAAAAAAAAAACTTTTTGCACAGCAATGACAAAAATACAGGTGTGGTCGGCATTTGATTATTGTTGAAGACAATTATGCATATCAATGGAGATATCACACCCAATGAACCCATTATAAAATTAAAAATAAAAACTCCCCATTTATAATTCAATCATAAGCTTTTCAAGCCTTATCAGCAGAAGCTGTTTTCTGGGTACGCCTGGAAAATGGTTGGCACCCACTAGACCATGACTAGAGCCGGAGACGGGTCAAAGACAGCGGACAGGTAAGACTTTGAAGCTGGTATGGTCAGTTCAAGTCACAGAGCAGCCAGCCATGATAGTTTTTTTATCATCTGCTTAGATTTATTACTATCTTTGGAGGCATAAAACAAGGAAACCATCATCATCGGCTGGTTCTCTAACAAAATCATCGGATTTAAGGTAACAAACACTTACTGGGAAGAAAAAATGGGAGAAAAGCTTTACGACGTCCAAGTCTTCCAGAAGATTGGTATCTTTCACAAAGGGTACCGCACAGTTTTATAACTTTGCCAAGAAACTTCCTAATGTTGAAGTAATTACAGTAAGAATTAAGCTGTTTTCCCGGTGAAGTTTTTAAATCAACTTGAAGGCCTGACGGCTTAATTGCAGCAGCAAGAACCAATCCTCAATCCTACAGTTCTCATAGTAAAAACACTACAAGCACAGAGAACCATGCTTGACAGCGCGGTCAAAATACTGTTTCTCTACAATTTAAATTATTTTTCAAGAAAAAATGCAATCTTTACCGCACTTTCATAGATGGGCCTGGTTGTTTTTACAGCATTTGGCCGTTCAGTTGGGAAAGGGTGGTAATATATGTGAAAATCTATACAAGGGCAAGAACTTTGAAAACACGCAAGCAGATAGCAAGAAAAAATCAGGAAATAGTTAATAAAAAAAAACCACAATAAAAGGAGGCGTGAGTTGTTCCCGAGTAAAAAAAATAAAAATTAGACTTTACCTAATGGGGTTTGACAAAGCAAAGAAAACTTGAGATAGTAGAGAAATAAAACGGACAAGATGCTTCATACCTGGCTGTGTTGCACGCAGGTTGTGGCAGTTGCTGTGTGTTCATTGTGCTTGAATGTTTGCTTGTTTGATTGGGAATTAAGAGGCGTGAAGAAACCAGCAGCAGATGATGAGGCTGAGGAAGAAGGGCCGGTGGTGTCTGAGAGATCTGAAGGAAAGAAACTGAGACAGAAAAGGATAATGAGGAGGAGGAACAAGACGATTATCTGGATCCATAACAGCCAGGGAATTCTATTGCCTCCTACTGTAAGCTCGTCGCCAAAATCAAACATGGGTAGAAGAAGATAAGGTGGGCGTGGAGAAGTGGTTGTCTGCGAGACAGAGAGAGAGAGAGCCGGGGCGGGGGGGACGAGATGAAGGGAAAGGGAGGAGCTGAGCTTGGAGGAGGTCAAGGGGCGGAGGAGGCTTTGAGAAAAAATAAAAAATTGATTTTTATATTTATGGATTTGGTGGGCTGACTTAACGTAAAATAAAAAAACGTCATGTAATTTAAAGATTTCATTGCGTTCCCAACCCAACACGTTTCCTTGTTGACAAATTAGAGAGTAGCCCCTCTGCCAATATATGGAGTTTATTAGCTCCGCTAATTATTTCATTTTAAAAACTAAAACTGAAGTTATTTTTTTTCATTTTTTTATGTGATTTACAATAACTGAGTGAAATTAAATTATAATTAAAACCATTAAGAAATTATTATTATATAGATTAGTTCTCACACATCAATATTAAAATGACATTTTAATTTCTTGAGTTAATATTAATGAGTTATAATAGAACTGAAATTAATATTTTATAGTTTAAAAGTAAAAATAGTTATAATATTACACCAAGGAGAAACAAAACTGAAGGATTATACGAAATACTTGTTTGAGAGTGCGATCGAGATTGTTTTTTATTTTTTAAAATGTTTTTTATTCAAAAAAATATTAAAATAATATATTTTATTTTTTAAAATTATTTTTGGTATCAGTACAACAAAATAATATAAAAAAATATTTTTAAAAACTTTTTTTTATAAAGGACTAGTAAACAAGTGGAGGTGGGAACGAAGGTTGCTGCAATCATGTCTTAGGGTACAATTCAAGCAATCGATCCCGTTGTTTTGTTGATATTCGATTTCTTGTAATTTTATCTTGGAAGTCAAAGGAAGAATATACATGTCATCACTCCACGGAAAGCAAATCCTACCGTCCATACGCGTGATTTTTATTTTATTTTATTTTATTATTATTATGATTTTTCTAATTCTTCGACAACGTAATGTGTATCAAGATGAAGAAAGAGATGCCCTTCTTCTTTTCAGAGAGATTGGATTTATAAATTTTTAACTAAATTCAGCTGTAATTCCATGTAAAATGTCATCAATTAATTACTCATAATAATTATTTTATTTCAAATAAAAATGTCCAAGATGCTCCTAAATAGTTTCTTTAGCTATCATCACCATCAATTTATTAATTATCTCAATAGATATTAAAAATATTCTAAGGATACATCCACCTTACCTCTAGCAAAATAAATTTATAAAGATATTAATCTTAATGATTGAAAGTAAATTTTCTTTACCACACCATGTTGAATATTGCAAAAATAGAGCTAATAATAAAGATAAATTCACTCCACCACTAACAAAAAGTGTTGATTTTTTTTGTTTTTTATCTTGGTCAATGACAGTACTTCTTTTTTGAGAACACGGTGGTAGTAATGAATATGGAGTGGAAAATAGTAACCATAATAAATAAAAGTATTTTATCCTCTTTATTTAATTGATTTTGGCTGCGTGCCAATTATTTCAAAAGACCGGGTCCACTTAAAAGCAGGTCCATGTGGTGGTGACCGACGAGAACTAACAGCCACGACCGGTTGACGTGGCAAGCAAACCAATGGGGTCCGCTGAGTTTTATTGATTGGCCATTCATTTTCGCAGACCAACGTGCAGATTACCTTGATACCTTTTCTTATTAACTTCAAATTGAGTTTACAGTGTCAAAATGATTTTTTTCTCATTTACTTCAAATTGATTTATTATTATTATTTTTAGATAATTAGAGATATAAAAAGGAGTTTGTAACTTTGTACAGGGCAAAAGTTTCGTTTACTTTAATTTACCTTATTTATGGAGATGCGTGTTGCGTTTCTTTCTGCCTATTTCGGCAACAGCACGTGGGCTGGTGGTTCTAGGGATAACCAAAATATGCAGTGAGTGATATAAAACTCGGTCGGGTTTATAACCCCATTTAAATTTAAATCATGGTTTACAAGAATAATTATGATCTGATAAATTATTTAATTGATTTGAAATGAAATTATTTAATTCAATACTAAATCATAACTTCCAACTTGATTCCAATTTCAAACCACTTCGCTTGAGTTTAGTAACCATGTTTTCATTTATTTATTTTCACGTGAGGAGATCCAATTTATGGGAAATATATTTTGTGGATCTATACGAGCGAGTAAAATTTTAAATGTTTTAGATTTTTATAAAAAAAATACACGTTTTGATTAGAATTTAAGGTTTATTGTGTAAATCACAAACTCTCTATTATTACAACACGCTTATATTATCAAGATTTTCTTATGAAAACTGAAACCACAGATTTGTTTTCGTCATAATAAAAATAATGCAAAGAATTACAGCATAATTAAAACATATTGTGAAAGGAAGAGATCGGAGACTGTATTTGCTCATTGGACTACGAGATTCACGAATGAAATCAATCCATTTCAATTCATTCATTGCAAGAGCCCATCTACCATCTGCAAGGTCTCTTTCTGTCACCGTGAAACTCATTATTATTATTATTATTATTATTATTATTATTATTATTATTATTTTCCTAGCTAGAAGAAGCTCAGTTACATGGAAAGATTGTCACACTTTATGCCGATAAATTTCCCATCGTAAGATAACATCCATTTTCTCATCCGTTTCATAAATTTGTCTTATCAAGTCTTCTATAGTTTGTAATATAAACCAACGTCTTAAAATATTTTAATAGGCCTAATCTCTTGTCTTTATGTTTACACAAATAAACACTTATGTTTTATAATATATTATGGTCACATCTAGATGGATAGAAGAAACTAATGGGCTGGAGGGAATAATTCTTCGTTAACCATCTTGAAACCTGAGTATACACGAGTGGAGGTTTAAGCTTCAAATCTAATATTTTCTCTAAAGGCTCGTGTGCTCTTTAAGCTCAGTTTGAACTTCTCGACCTCCCACTTTTTAAATACCAAGAGAATCTTGTTTTGCTTTTTATTTATTTATATAGTCTTAACACTATTTGGAATTAGTTAATTTGCTAAAAAGTAATCAATTTGTATGCTAATGTTGATCGAGAATAAGAGAAGGGATTTTTAAGTTAGTGAATTAGCTAGCATGGGATGTACAGAGATTAACAAACTAGAAAGGGAACTTAAATAGAAGCAATCCATTTTTAACCTAATCTCATGTCAAATTAAGGAGAAATTTAAAAAGCCAACTAAACCCCCAGAAACATAGGATCGTTGACCCTATCCAAGGCTCCAAACTCTATCCCCTGCCACAACCCGGCATCTAACAAAACGTACATCAATCTCTCTCTCTCTGATGGAAACCTCCCCTTTCTGGTGCATCGAAGTCCATTCATGGGGGAGTTAATTCCTCGAGGCAGCTCCGCGTCCATAGATGACTCGCCAGAAACACCTAAACCACCGCCATTACCACCACTTCTCCAAACGCAGCGCCAGCAGTTATCTCTTGTCCAACCATCCCAGAGAAAGAAACACAGACCCAGAGTTTTTCGTGTCTTGCGCTCGGTTTTCCGAACTTTCCCCATCATAACGTCCCCAGCATGCAAGATCCCCGTCCTCTCGGGGGGATTGCCGGACAGTACTCGGGGAATTTCGGGAAGCAAAGTTACAGGAACTTTATTTGGGTATCGTAGGGGTAGGGTAAGCTTGTCCGTGCAAGAAAACCCTAGGTGCCTCCCTTCATTAGTTGTCGAGTTAACGATGCAGACCAGCGTGTTGCAGAAAGAAATGAGCACAGGGATGCTGAGGATTGCCCTGGAATGTGAAAAGAGATCCGATAAAGATAAGACGAGGGTTTTGGATGAACCGCTGTGGACAACGTTTTGCAACGGAAAAAAGAGTGGGTATGGGGTCAAAAGAGAGGCATCGGAGGAGGATTTGAATGTCATGGAGCTTCTCAAGGCAGTATCTATGGGGGCAGGGGTCCTTCCAGGTACCTCTGAGGCCGAGGGCCCAGATGGAGAGTTGGCCTACATGAGAGCCCATTTCGAACGTGTTGTGGGCTCAAAGGATTCCCAAACACTATACATGATAAGCCCAGAAGGAGATACTGGGCCTGAACTTAGTATATTTTTTGTGAGGGTTTGACTGAGTCAGCGCCCCACCTGGTGTGACCTGTGCTATGAACTGACGTTTTCTTGCTGATGTAAGCAATCGCAGATCGTTTCTTCTTCTTTATTTTATCTGTACAAATGTAAAGTGTCTCCGAGGAGAAACCTCTCCAATAACACCTTGTGACAGCTGCCATGATGCTCTGTTTTGTGATCGTTTACCCCTTATTATTATTTTTTATTTTTTTTTCTTAATCAGATTGAATCGAGGCCCTTACTTTATTTTCAACTTTTTTTCTTTTTTTAATTAGATGGGACTTGTTTGTCCATGGATAGGACTTATTTTCAACTTTTTCAATAAGTTGAACTTACTGGGGGGGGGGAAACTATAGTTGTTGCTGATGTATTTTGAAATGGAATTAAAAAAGTATATAAGAACAAATACAAAAAGAAAAAAGAAAATGATCTAGATGATGTGAAATAAAGATAGAAAAGACACGTCTCTGATTAAAACACTTTTATCTCGCCAAGCTCTGTTCTTTACTTGCTTAGAAATATATGTTCTTAGACAATTTCTGGTAATTTTGACTCAAATGCATTGAAAAGTGTAAGAATAATACAAAACTTATGTGTTCTTGATGGAAACTTTTTGGTTTTGTCTCCAAACCTGGTGGGTTCAATCTTGTTGTTTGCCTAGCTTGAATCTCAAATTGAATCGGGTGGGATATGACATGATATAATCTAATAGTTTCAAACAAGGCTTGATTCAAACCTAATCTATTTCATATTATTTCAAGATAATGTAGTTTTAACCATTTCTTTTTATATACTAAGATGACAAGGTTTTGAACAACTCAAAAAACCAGATAATATAATTAGAACAAGCTATGAACGTGGTAAAAAATTCAAAATTTATCAGTATTCAATAAAAATAATGCATCTACACAAAATGGGTGCACAATTTTTTCTTTGACTTAATTTTCATCTTTAGATTTCAAGTCTTTTTTTTTGTTAAAAAAAGTGATTTAAGTTTTAGATTTCTTAAAAAGAAGGAACATATTTATCGATTGCATTATAGATTTATTGACAGATTTCAAGTCACTCAAATGAGTTTTTACCAGGTCAACGCCACCAAGAAGTCGAGCACTGAATTCTCGACGGCTGTGAAAGATGTATTAGCCCAGATCCATCAGGTTTCTAATAAGTAGTACTGATTACTGGGAACTTTCCAGCCAAAAACAGTGAAATGGCATGCAATAAAATACAATTATTAATCAAGTTACAACCAAAGCACATGGAATGGTGCTGGATCATCCATTGACTCGCCTAGGGACTGCAGAAAGTTTGCAGGCATAGTAAGCTACATATAAAAGCTCATCTTTGACTGCTGAAACCAAGAAAGTGTGCGTGATGGAGAAACTTGCACAAGATCTGAAGAAAGGATTCCTCAGTCTATTTGAAGGTATCAGAGGTAGCAGAACTTCTCAAGGTAAGCCTATCATCCAATATCAATTAATTGAAAAACAGTAATGCTGCATTTTCATGGCAAAATTCAGCAAATCCCATTTATTTTCTGTTTTCAGGAAATGAAAAGGGGGAAGAACCCACGTCGGGATCTGTGGAGGTTTAGCTTTTTGTTTCGTTTTCTTTTGTTCTTGAAATCATCTGATATGTGTTGTCAAGAGACCATTGAAGTAGACACGTGTTACTGTTCATCTGCAGGGAGCTACTGTGCACGAAAGAGGAATCAAAGTCGCAGCCAAGGGTCCGACGCGCCCAAGTGTGCCAAAGGGTCCACCCCCTAAGAACGCTTGAAGATTCTGATACTAAAATTTACAACTCCTGTACTCAATCTTGATTTCTGCTCTAAATAATTTCTCTGTGTGTTTACTTGTGTTTTCTTTGGTGGGATTCATCTTCTCCTCTGCTAGCACCGCTGCGTCTGGAGGTTCGATCTTGAACACTTCCACTTCTTAAACACTTCCTTTCAAGTAAATGAAGCACTGTGGCTGGATTTTTTGAAAATCCTGAGATCTCCTCTGTTTTTCATCTTTGGAATTGCTTTTCTACAAGGATAAAATCTAGACAGCACCCTCGTAATAAGACGGGCTAGTGCTCTTTTTTTCTTCATTTTCGAACCTTCGAAATCCAGATCATGGGCACAATAATGTATTATGATGATCCATTTCTTGCTCCACATGAAAAAAGTCTTAAATCCCACGACATGTCATCATGATATTAAGTTATCAATACCATAGTTGTTAATTCCGTTCCGTTCCGGTCGAAACGTGCCATTCTGTTCTAAAAACCGAGACAAAACAGCGTCGTTTTCGTCTCGGTTTTAATTCCGGTCCGTTCCGGAAATTCTGGCCGGAACGCCTCGGAATCATTCCGAGCATTCCGTTTCGGCCAAAAAAATTCCTCTCAAGAATTTTAATTATTTTTATTAAATTAATATTTTAATTTTTTTATTTATACATAAAATTCACTGAGCCTTAGAACAGACCCGGTGAGCATGTTTAATATTGACTTCCTGATTTATATTTATAGAGAAAACCCTTTGTCTGGAATCCTATTTAGCCGATGTGGGATAGATTTGAAACTTTAAAGCCACAGACTCTGAGGTTATCCCACAATCTAGCGATGTGGGATAAAACTGATTTGTCCAGCGATATAGGATAAAATTGATTTGTCCAGCTGGACAAATCAATCCAGTGATTTGTCCAGCAAATAATCAATTGTAACTTTAATGTTACAACTTGTAACTGTAAGCTTTTATATATATATATATTATAAAAAATATTGCGTCAACTTTGATTTTATAAAAAATAAAAATTATATTTTGTTTTTTTGTTTTTTAATTTTTCACACACACACACACACAGATATATATATATATATATATATATATATATATATATATATATAAAAACCCGGAAACGGCACACTGGAACGTTCGGTTTCGGAGCGTTCCGTGCCAATAGAAAGACCGGAACGGTATTGACAACTATGATCAACACACTATCAGTCATAATATAATCTCAACACAGCAAGTTAACAGCACAAAAATCCCAAGGAATGGGAAAGTTGAACAAATACGACGGCGGGTTCGCACCTTGAGCTAGCTTGTTCAACGCGGACGGCCACCGCGCGTCGAACTCTTCTTCCTGCTGCAAGGGGTATGCAATGGCGGTGCACAGTAGGGGTCAAATTCTATATTGCTTCACAAACAGCATGCGATTGATAAAAGTGGAGAAAGATTTCGTACAAGAGCCTAATCATTTTCATCATTCCAACTAGGATGACGTGTCGTTCTTGTTTCAGACAGGCTACTCCTAGCCACATGTCGTTGGACTTTAGCTTAAACGACGGACCAATTCAGCATGAACGCACAGAGGCATGCCTCCCTCCTTTTGACACGTAAACCATAAAACCGCCTGTCATATATCCCATTTTCATTTTTAATGAAAACGCGACAGGTCGTCTTTACCCAAGCCCACCCACCTTGTTCTTGCATCCCTGAAAACGACGTAACCGAACCAAAAGCTCACCACGTAATCGCTAGCCTCCACGAAGAAATGTCCTGACGTGTCTACATAAGCTACCACCACCGCGGCAACCTCAATATGCACAGAACCCCAAGATTCTAGGAATCAGTAGACCAAACTTGCTCGTCTCTCTAACATGGCAAGGGTGGCAGCGCGTGCTATCTACTGCCAGCTCGGAGATGGAAAACCAGATGTCTTCAGCAGAGAAGCTGGTGTAGCTATTCCAGTTCAGGTCCCGGCTCCTAAAATCAAGGCTAATATAGCCGAGAATGGGAAGATAATGTTGCAACCAAGGCTGTGCACACTGAGGTCGTACGGACAGGATGGATTTGGGGTTGTGAAGACTAGTGCAAGAAAGGAAAGTGGAGATCATGATGAGGCGGTGTCTCCGTTTTTTGAAACTTTATCAGAGTATATTGAAAGCTCAAAGAAAAGCCAAGATTTCGAGATCATTTCTGGTCGACTTGCTATGGTAAGTCAAGTAATCTCTAGACTTCTCTCTGATTGATAACGCAGTTATTAACCCAATTTATTTTGTTGGATGATTGTGATAACCCTTAATAGTACTAGTAATAATCATTAATAAAAGAAGTTTAAGATATGATGACTCAAGCCTGGATGCACTAGATCTTGAAGACCTTTGTGCATCCCCCCCCGTCTTCCATTTAAGCTTAAATTCCTGTTACTTCTTCCAAGCTCGGGGGGGGGGGGGGGGGGGGGGGGGGGAGTTGTAGCACATCCAGTGGATGCAAATTTGTAAGCCTTATCACTAATTAAGAATCACCTTTTTTCATGGAATGAATGTTTCCTGCAGATAGTGTTTGCAGCAACAGTGACAACAGAGGTGGTTACTGGGAATTCTGTGTTTAGAAAGATGGATTTAGAAGGGATTGAAGAAGCAGTAGGAGTATGTTTGGGAGCCGTTACTTGTGCCGCAATTTTTGCCTGGTTCTCTAGCGCTCGCAGCAGAGTCGGCCGTATCTTCACGATTGGCTGCAACACGTTTATTGATTCACTGATAGATGAGATTGTCGATGGCCTTTTCTATGATACTGAACCCAGTGATTGGTCTGATGAGATTTAAGCATCCAAGGAAATTGTGCTTCTATTTTGCAGATTGGTGGCGTATACATATCTCAGGAATTTCTGTAAATTCATCATGCTGTATCTTCATTAACAGGTACTCGAAGAGGTAATCGTTGTACAACCAAGACCAGGATGATCTATGTTATTGTGGCTGCTAATTGACAGTTTCCAAAAATAGTTCCCAACAGCAGGGGATTTGCAATGAAAAACTAAAACGATAGCTATAGCTTCAAAATATGTACTTGCTCACGATGTATGCTTTTTGTGTCTGAAAGTAATTTGAATTGCCAATCTATGTGATTGGAAAGCCATGGATATTTTTAGTGGATACGTTGCTTACAGCAGGCTCAAGACTTGTATGATGAATCCAGAATCGATCCTCGGCTTGCTGCTAGGTGGCTTTTGTTTTATACAACTTATTTTTTTTTGCTCTTTCAATAATCCTAAACCCCAAATATCAAATTCCTTTAAACAAGAGAGTTTTGACTTCGGATTGTCAAGGAACTATCTTAGCTAAAAACAAAACTTAAACTGTTAGATGTGGTACCAGAATATGATTTATATAATTCTCTAATACTCTCTTCAAATGAAAATCTTTTGGGCTTGAAACTTATACGAGCGAGCTCACACTATTTTGTGATTGATTTTTATCAAATGGGATAAAGGTGGTAAGATTCAAACTCGTGATCGCTGGGTCAATAAAAATCTGATATCATATCAAGAAACCATCTCATCTAAAAATATGTTATTAGATGAGGTTTTAGATTATGATTTATATTATTTTTTTAACACAAATGCGGAACTTGTAACCTTGATGAGTGATTCAGTCTGTAGACGGTTTTTTCTGACCCGAATGAAATAGAGGCTACACTTGAATCATAGATCAGAGGTTCATTTTGCAGTATGAATTATTCTGATCCAAATGGACAAATGGAATCTACACATTGGCTGTAGTATTTATGGACATGTCTGAACCGAAGTAGAATGCAGAGTTAACTTAATTTCAAACGAATTAGAAGGATCAAATCAACTATTTTTCTCTGCCCATTCTGTGACCTGACCATAATCTTATTTCCATGTCTGGGTTGCTGTTGTATTCAAGCATTTTCACTTTTCATTCTCTTAATTCCAATTTAATGTTTTGAAATTCACTTCAATCCCCACCATCTGCTGAAGGGACCAGTTTGATTAAGTTCCTCTTTCTAAACCTTTGACCTTTTCTCTGGGCAATGAATCGTGCATGATGCGATACAAACACAAGATATTCTACGAATCTAGTTCTCCGAACCAATAATTTATTTCCCAGTTAGTTGAACTAGAATTGCTCAAAAATCACCTTTCATTAAAAATTTGCATGAGAAAGAAGAAGAAAAGGAGAATAAACATCAAAGTTGGAAGTAAATACGAAGATCCAAGAAGGTACAGGAGATAGAATCATGCAGCTTTCTCGATCGCTTGAATGCATTCTAACACAGTCGCCTTATTCGACATTGCTGTCATTAGGGCTTCATGGAGTGCCTTGTTATTTTTAATAAGAGATCCGGAAAACAAAACCTGCATTACTTTCTCTCAGAATCAGTATATACCATTAAAAGACTACAGGTGTTTTATTGCTTCATTAAACTCTAACAGAAAGTCCCAGTTGTGTACATTCATTAATGTTCTAACCGATATATACAAAACATACACACACGTACATGTAATGAATACACAAGTACGTATGCAAAGGAAATGAAAGTACCATGCAAGTCAGCTAATAATTACTTACAGCCCATCTAGTAAGATTCTGTTGCTGTTCTTTGCTAACCTGTGGTTTGCTTCTATTTATAAATCTCTGCATTAAATGGAAAGAATATCCTCTGTGACTTTCAGTTTACTTCCAACGTTTCTAAAAAACATCAGCGTAAGCACTATGCGCTAGCAAACCTGAAGAGTGAAAAGGTCAGCAGATTGGCCAACCACTTTGTCATATTGCAGGCCCTCTGCGGCAAGTCCAGCCATCGCTACAACCGCCAACCTGATAAAACATATTTCAGCTTTTTTATCCGTTTATGGAGGAACATGATGCATTTTCGAAGTATCTTATACCGAATTAAATTCCCATATATTCCAGAAGCAACATAGATTAGCACAATATCAGGAAAATATACAACTTGTTATGTTTTCAGGAGTCGATGCTTTAAAGAAGATACCTATCTAGTTCCTTAGCATCTAGCTGCCCGCTATATATCAGCTTTTCCAGCTTTTCATCAATGAGATTGACATGCTCTTTCCCGATATCTAATGAGTAGTTCAGGATAGGAAGGCCAATCAAGTATCCAACTGAAATACAAAAGATCATTATTTCATCAATCAGCTACTGAATCGGGCATTTCAATTCATTTGGTGGATGTATAAAATAGAGAGAGTACTTAAAAAATGAGCTGCTTCATGTCTAGCAATCCTCTCCTGATAGTCAGGAAAAACTGCAGAGAAGCCACTAATAGCAGCTTGAAGAAGCCTACAATTAACAGATAAGAGTATCAGCCATAGCATATGCATCCATGAGTTCTCTGTCAAATCTGCTCTAAAGAAAAAGGAAATTAGACTCGTTGCAATATCAGTGCATCCGAAAAGCATCTCAGAGGATTCTAGGTGACTTGTGAAGTTAAGATCTCACCCAGGAGAAATACTCCCCACAGCCAGGACAACTAGAGAAATGCTCCCAATCAAGTATGGCACAAAGAAACCCCAGTCCTACAGGAAATATAAATATCATCAAAAACAAGATTACTCTTTTTTTTTTCTTGTATATGTTGCACGCACAGAACTGTTTGTAAGACTGCAGGAAGACACACAAACACTGCCTAACATATGCTTTCGCATGCAAATCACGCAAAAGAACACCGAGAAACGTTTATAATTTACCCCGGGAAGCTGGCCAGCAAGGACTCCCAGAAAGCCTGTTGTTCCCACCACTGTGAAAAGAAAAGCTGCCTGCATTGCTGAAAGATATTAACTATATGAATGGTGGTTTGAACCTCATGTTTACGCTGTGCGGAAGGTGAGATTTGAAACCGAAATAATACAAAAATAGTAGTCAAATTCCAGCAATATATAGACTGCAATTTAACTAGCTAGGAGTAGTTCAGATTCTTAAGTTGAAGCTAAGGAACCCCAATTGCCCAATTCTAAAGCAAGCCGCACTACAAGTTTAGCAACCTGTTTTCGTTCCATTCAATTTTTGCAGATGTGTGCTGTAATTAATGCTCGGGCATAGTGCTTATGTAAATGCTCTCTCCCTCCAAGTACATCCATCTAGTGTAGCAGAATAACAATTATGAACACTTACATCATTTCTAACACTTGGAATTGCCAGGTTCTCTGCGTTCTTAATTCCAAGAGACGTCAGCTCCCGCAGAGATGTCTGGCATAAGGTTGACCAGTCAAAAAATTTGTTCCATGAACAAGTAAAATACAAAAAGGGCACAGTATTCAGGAAAACATGTACATAATTCATGTACATGTATGAAGCTTTTGCAAGTATTTGCTAATATTTTGAGCAGCACAATCCCAGAACTTCATACTTGTGATGGAGACTGACCGTTCGGCGAGAGACATATGGCTGAGAGCTCCATCTCTTAGCCCAACCAACCTCACTTAGCTGATCAAGTGCCTCCTTAACAGCATTACTGTCTTTCTGCAGCAAACACGTATTTGTCAATGCTCTCCAATATAACAGCAAGAAAGAGGCGTGAATCCATTATGTTATGTCAATTGGGAGGGATGTGCTCTTGAAAGTTGAAGGGGCTGGTTCATCGTTGCTGATTAGTGGCACCTATATTCATGTTCATCTCCGATAATATGATTTCTTGGTGATCTATCGGTAAACTAAATTTGCATGTACCAATCATTTATCACGGCTATTAAAAATTAGTGTAGACATATAATCGAAAAATCACAAAAATAACTTAGTTTCGTTACTTCATTTAACTAGATGAAAATATCAAATATAGACACTGCTCGGAATTGCTCAAAAGGAAAACACAATATAGAGGGAGGGAGGGAGGGAGGGAGGGGGGCAGAAGGAATGAGAGAACCTTAGCAAGTGCAGATTCAAGGGTCTTAAGGTCAACACCAGGAGCGGCAGAAGAAGCTCGCAGCAGCTGGTGGTGGCGGCGGCGACAGTACTGAAATGCAGTGTATGTTGATGCAGTATTTGACACAGAAACCATTGAAGTTAGCATTTTTTTCTGCTCTTATTATTATTAAAGTTGCAGAAATTAAGAAAGCCGTTGGTGATGGTTAAGATAAAATTCGAAAACTGAAGATAAGGTTGATTAGGCTTGGGGCGCGAGGATCAGTTTCGGACACGTCACGAGTTTCAGGCTAAGACTTAAAACTCGAAAAACAAAAAATCAGGTTTATTTGTGTTGAGAGTGGGATTTGAACCCACGCCCTTTCGGACCAGAACCTTAATCTGGCGCCTTAGACCAACTCGGCCATCTCAACACGCGATATCTGACACCATAATATTCATATATGTATCTTTAGTATTTTAATCAGCCTTTTTTTTTTGAAAGGTCACGGCCTGTATAGAACAGAGAAGCTGTGTGTTAGAGGTTACACCTTTGATGGGGGGGTACCTGTTGGGCTCGATCATAACAATTAACCATTTCTCCTAGTTTTTATTTTAAAATACATTTATCGTTTCATTTTTTTATATATAGGATTAAATGATTAATATAATATAAAGCATCATATTCTTAAAATATAAAGTCTTAACTTCATTTATAGAAAAGAAAATTCCCACCCCCACTAACGTTTACAAATGTAAACCTAATTGCTGGATTTTGAAACCATTGATTTTGGATTCAGCCATGTGAAAGAAGGATAACCCCATTATGGATTAAATAACTCGTGAATATTTCTAACATATAGATAAATTATAAATATCTAATTAAACTAATCAGGTTTATAATCTAAAATTTAAGTTAGATATAATCATAAACTCCATGAACAACTTAACTTCTAATTATATTTCTAGATAATGTTTTTTTAAAAAGGCACGAAAACCCAAGCCAATTTACGGCCTGGCAAGAGCCCAAATAGCAGCTAAAATAGCCGGGCCGGGCCATAACAAACCCATCTTGTGAACAAGTCTAGTTGATTTGAGGTTAGTTAAAAATGGTCGAGGCCATTTTAAAACAAACCTTTTCTTTTCACAAATTATAAATCCATGTTCAATCTAACTATTCTCCAAAAAAAAAAAAAACGAATTTTTTTAAGTTAAACAAATGCCAAGAACCAAATACAAGCGTGTTGTTTGTAACGAATAATACTGCCTCAACCACGATCATTAACAAAACAAGAATTAAACAACAATACAAGCGGTCCAATTGAACCCGGTTTCAACACCATTTTCTCTATTTTCAAAATTTTCTCTTATCTGATAAAGACTGGCTTTTTAGGGTTTTCTTAAACCAGCCAATGCTTTAATCAGTTTGTCTTTGTATAATACAAAGAGATGAACATTTCCCCCCCAAAAAAACAGCTAATTATATCCTCAGAAGGCTCCTCGAGAATCTGGGAAGAACTTGGCATGAGCTTTCTATTTATTTTTATTTAAAAATATATTGAAATAATTTTGTCTTAAACTTATTAAAACGATTTGAAAATGCTAAAAACAGAATATGAATATTTTCGTAATGGCATGCCAGCAAATGTTGTTGACATGGAGGATTAAGTTTGTAATATATAAATGATAAGGACTAATATATGAAGTTTTAAAACTACGAGGAGTAAGTAAAGCTAGTTTCAACAAACAAACAACTGGTCTCTCGTTGACCACCAGCTTTTTCTGCCACCGAACAGGAGGAACAGGAAATGGAATAAGAGTAGTTTATGCATTCCATCATTTTCTGGTTAGTTAGCACTCTGTTCTAAGACGTCGATGCTACATTGTTGAACGGAAGGTTCCGAGAAAATGGAATTCAATTGCATCTAATAGTGTCGGTGGAGATTTTGGTGCTTTGAAATAGAATTGATAATAATAATAATAATTCCTGTCAAGTAGATGAGGAGGGTATGACTTCTGAAATTGTATTTTAAAGTAATTTTTATTCAGGAATGTATTTAAATAATATTTTTTAATTTTTTATATTTATTTTTTATATCAACGTATCAAAATAATCTAAAAATATCAAAAAATAAATAATTTAAAATAAAAATATTCATTTTTAAAAACAAAATATTTTTGGAACATTGTGTCAAATAGGATCTAGAATAATCATTTTATCTAAAAATTTAATTTTTTATCTTTTATGTGAGGTTCTAGTATATAATTTATATTATTTTTTAATATCTCTCTAAAATAAAAGCTATTTAGACTTGAAATTTGCACACAAATTCACACTATTTTGCATTTAATTTTTATCAAAAAGAATAAAGGTGATAGGATTCGAACTCATAACTATTAGGTAAACTAAAAATGATCTAAATACATCAATTTTTAATTTAAAATAAAAAATATTTTTTTCATAAACGTTTTTAAAATGTATTGTCAAACACCCACCAAGAAAGACATGGCTAATCATCTAGTGGGTGGCCCCAATGATACGATTTTGAAATTAAAATGTTTGTTTTTCATATGGCTACTAATATGATAGGCACCGAACATTTACATGATCATTAAATTCATAATACGTAGGATTAATCGAAATACATGTAAGTTGACCTAAATATCCAGATTAATTTACATGATCATTAAATTCATAATACGTAGGATTAATCGAAATACATGTAAGTTGACCTAGATATCCAGATTAATAAAAAAATTATATTGGTAACTATTAAGGAACTATCTCACCTAAAGCTTAAGCTTGTAGGTGAGGCCCCATAATATGATTTATATTATTCTCTAACACACCCCCTCAAGTGAAAGCCCTTTAAGCTTGAAACTTGCCCAGGCTCACATCACCTTGTGCTTAGTTTTTATCAAATAGAATGGGGGTGGTGAGATTCAAACTCGTGACTACTGGGTCAACAAGGCTCTGATACCATATTAAAGAATCATCTCACCTAAAAACTTAAGCTTGTATGTAAAGTCTTAAAATATAATTTATATTATTTTTTAACAATAACAAATACACGTAGCCTTTTCCACGACTACGTTATAGGCAAATGATCTTCAACGTGATCCTTGACAGTTCCAAGACCATATCTGTACTAACAAAGACACGTAACCTTTTCAAGCCATGCTGCTATACAGAAAAACCTGTGTTCACTGTGAAGCCTGTAAAAATAACAAGCAAACTCCTCCACCTCGTGGTGTCCTTTAAATGCTTGCATCGCACGTATAAACATGCAAAAGTGTCAGACATCATCAAAATGTCACTTTCTCTACCAGTAATACTTTAAAAAAACACTGTTATAAACCCTAGAATATACTAAACTATGCTATTTTGTAAAAATAAAATAAAAACATTACCCGTTTGATTTTGCTGATATTTTTGTCAAAGGTCCTCCACAAAATTCAAGATATTTTGGCAATGGTGGCACGCAAAACGGGACCCCATGGCAGGGCCAGGCTCTCCATGCTGCCGTGACAATCCCTGTCCAACCATGGCGGTTTCACCTGGTTATATATATATATATATATATATATATCCAGAAAAACATTTATGTAAATTATTGCACATAGCATTATTTATTATAAAAAAATATTCATTGTTTTTGTTATATCAATATTTTTTATTTAATACGTAATTTATTAGATTTTTTTTTTGTTTTGGTTTACTTTTTAAGTGTTTGTCGTATTTTATGATCTATGGTATCGTTTTATAAAGTTAACAATAGTATTTTATGAGAATGCTATTACCCCGCCCAACTTTACCTAATAGAAATCTTTTAAAATTTTATTTATTAGAGTTTAAGTTTCATGATTTGTTATTATTTATTTTCTATATAGTTAAATTAATCCCATAACCGATGTCGTCTTCCTAACCGATTAACCTAGCTGACTCGATATATGATTAACGGATTAACCTAGTTTTTCTTTTGTTTTCTAGTTAGTGTTTTTTTATATTTTCATTTTTCATATTTGATTAGTTAGGGATTATATTTCATGATTTATTTTGATTTATTTTTATAAGATGACACCTATATACGGGTCTTTGAAATAAAATTGATGCAGAATGAACTTTATTAGTTATGAGAATTAATTTATGGCACTTTAACCCTAAGTTACCTGTTATTTATTTACATAAATACCTGGTATTTTTCCCTTTTAATGACTAGATTTGTTTTATATATATATATATATATATAAATTGTATATACTACTGAAAAGTAAGTGGTCAAACCAAAAAGATTAAACTAACAAGAAATTATTTTTATATAGATCAAGAAATTGTTTTATAATTAGCTCAAACTTAAAACAAGAGTGCAAGTGCGAAGCTTACATAATTTAAGATCTTTCATTTTTTTCAAACCTGCACTTACGCATTTTCCCTCCTCGATGCTTCGCTGTGTCACTTGACAGCCCTGTGTAGATTTTTTAGGTTTGAGAATTCGTTTATAAAGGGTTTTTTAAAATTAATATCTAATTGACTTTAAATGTTTTAATGCTATATATTAAAATATGTACGTTGAAAGAGAGTTTCTAACAAAATATTGACCTTAAATTTGGGCATAATTCATAGTTAATGCGATACTTATGTTTGTTAATATAATAATAATTAGAGACTTATATTATTTTTAATTTTAAGATTTATAACATTAATTGAGATATAACTTTAATATTCATATTAATAATAAAAAAAATACAGATTATTATGTTTTGATCAAGGGGTTGAGGTCAGCATCATGAAAAAATATTTTATGAACCACGTCTTATTTATAAGAAACATTACTTTATATATATATATATATATATATATATATATATATATATATATATATATATATATATATAATTTCATCATTACACAAGCTAATTGTATACACCTCGTGAAGGAAAAATGGAAAGAAAGAAGGGAAAGTTGAAAAAATCCCTGGTACTCGAGTCAAAGCAACAATCCTCTCGTTAATAAATCCAGTTTATTTTCTTTTATAGACAGTGAACGTCCTAAAATTTAAATATAAATAACGTGTCAAAACAATAATCTTCACATTTGCATATCAGAATTATTAAAAAAATTATATTAACATAAAATACTTCCAAATAATTTAAAAACATGATCAAACCAGGAAACCACCCAAGGAACGCTGTACGTAATTTTGGCGTCGTTTCAGTCTGAGGAGCGAGGACCAAGGAGTGATGAATACTTGAGTCATTAACTCGTGTTAAGTTTACGAGCACAGTCCATCCTATTATTGCTTCTTCGCTTTTTCATGGAAAACACAAAACCGTACCCGCTGCAATGCCCTGCCAACCATTTGACCAATCAAAAATTGCATGCATGCACAGGAAAACCTAGCCTGAGGGTCGTAGAACTTTCTCCAGTCAAAAGTAGCAGACATGATTGCACTAGCTGCCATTGCTTCGGGTATCACATGTAACCAAGCCCCAATCCCGAACCACGCGTAGAATCTCCAAGCCAATACCTACTTGGTGCTTAAAAGGCAATGCGACACCGCTGCTGCAACTCCCCATCCGTGCCAAATCCAAAAGATATTACATGCAAATTTTTTGTTCGCTGTCAGATCGAAAACACATATGAAAAAGCGAGGTATAGCAGCAGCTATCAGGACTCGATATAAATGGGGCTCAGCAAATAATTGCCATTTTCACGTGGTTTTGTTCCTTCTTGATCCCTGAGCTTACCTCTCTCTCTCTCTCTCTTCCTCTCTCTCCCTAGTCCCTACCCGTCTCCCTCGCCCTCTCCCTCGCTGAACCCTGACGTAGACGTACGTCCTACCTACTAGCCACAGTGTGTCGCATGCCGTCTAGGCTTTTCACCAAGGTTTTCCTTCAGCACAGCGCCTGCATCGACTGTGTAGAGAGTACTGGTGAGATCGTACGGGCAATGTTGACGAATCTTTGATACTTTTATTCACTGACGATTATGTATACGAAGACGAAAGATCTTTTCACTTGGAGAGCGAGCCGGCCAGCCAGTAGTTCGATTTCAAACCGCTCATTAATGCTGTGCTGATCGCTGCGCTACCTAGCTGGAACCTATCTCGTTTCGACTGGTTCGATTTCAACTACACCAGTTGTGTTCTAATGGTGTCGGGGAGCGAGCCAGCCTGCCAACAAAGTAGTTCGATTTCAAATCACCCATTAATGTCTTGCGGATCTCTGAGACCTGGCTCGAACCTATTTGGTCTCGCCTGGTTCGATTTAAATTACATCAGTTGTATTCGAATAAAATATTTTCTTCAATATGTATTTCTATCTAATTGTTAACCATACTAACACCAGTCATGTTACTCCCACACGTGATCAAAGAGTTTCTAAGCGGAACTGATATAATTATAGATAATTTAAAGAATATTTTTATATCAATATATATAATATATAAATCCATTGACTTTAATATTAGTTTAAAATAATATATATAGATGAATAAACATATTAAATATTCCTTTACTTAGGAACTAAACTGACATAAATAAAAAACAAATTCTACTATACAAGTGTCATTTCCCCAAGCAGAGTAGCAGTGGAACCTGACACCTTAATGGGGGTAGGACGGCGTGTTGAGCGACAGAAGGACCACCTAACGACCTTTGTACCTGTCGGATTTTCTTCTTGATTTGTCACTGTTTTGCACTGTATTTTAAAAAATATCTGTTTTTTAGTTTTAGTTTAACTTATTATTATTTTGTGATTTTAGATTTGTTTGATGTAATAATATTTAATATTTGTTAATAAAAAGTAATCTTAACAAATTGATCATGCCATATATATTACTAATATATTTGAGATTTATCAGAAAAATATTATTTTTAGATTTAGATTCACTGCATAGATTTAGGATGACAGGGAGTGTAATTGAACAAGTACATTCGGGTTCATTGATTAACCCCATCCGTTCTTTTTTTCATGGACATGCATCAAGTCACAGCTTAAAACGTCATAATGAATAAATCATTATCCATAAATTACTTCAGAATGTTCTTTTTTTAAATAACATTTATGTAGTAGGAAAAGAAATAATTATAATATTAAAAGCTGTATATAGATCACCTAATGGATGCAGTGAATCATTCATCCGCCACCTCATTTAGAGGGGACCCTATCCCACAACTAAAAAGAGTTTACGGAGACAATTCTAATGTCATTATAAGATACCACACGTGTCCTCAAAGAAACTACCTATAAAAAAAAGAGAAAAAAGGTATCGTGAATTGAGTGAGTCATGTTTATATTTAATCAAATAATTTATTTTAATCTAAAAACTAAAATCTTAAAAAAAAAACAACCAAAGAGACTCGTGATAATAGCTCATGTCATTTTTAAACATAATGAAGATTATTATAGAAATCAAATGATAAAAATAACAAAATCTAATTTCTAATTAAATAAATGCTCGAGGGTAAAACTTAAAAAGCATGAGTTTTAAATAATAGACAGAGAGAGAGAAACTAATATTACACTACAAATAAAAGGCGTGGAGAAAACCCTGTAGTGCCCCTCACAGTCCACTGTGGACTCGAGCAGTGCAGGGGCGCTTTTGGCCCTCGGTCGCGCGGGTAAGGGACGCTGGGAGGCGGGGCTAAATCCGGTTTTTCCATTCGATTTTTTTAAATTAAAAATATTCATTTGTGAATAGTGTATTGACTATTTCGTCCCCGGTAATAGGACAAAATAAGGCTTCCGGATGAGGGGCACCGGCGTAATTGCGCGCGTCCGGACCGGTCCGGTCCGCCGCAACTTTTATTTTTTTATTATTTTCAAAAATGGCTAAATACTGTTTTAGCCCCTAATACGACAAAAACCATGAATTGGGTGCAGGGGTGGAACGATAATTGACACTATTTTCCAATTTTTTTAATCGGCGTGCGCCGCACGCGCCAGGCGGTTTTCCGCCTCCCGCCCTGTTCAGGCGGCGCGTGCGGCCTCCTCCGGTGGAAGGAAATTGTCTACCGGCGGCCAGAACGATGCGCCACCGTGTGGTCTTCCTCCCTCGGGGGTGCGTGTAGCCAACAGATGTCCGTGAACGCGGAGGAGGCCGGCTTAAGCCGGCGGCCACGTTTCTCTCTCTCCTGCACATCAATGTGCAGGAGAGTCCCCCATGTTTGTTGACTTTGCACTTCGGTCCCTCTACTTTAATTTCGTTTTTGGTCCTCATTTATGTTATATAAGTTTTGATTTTGTTCGATTGGGTCCTCCGATTTGAATTGATTGAATGTCAAAGTTTCGCTTCGGTCCTTCTACTTTCAATTTTCGGGCTGGCTGTATGTCAGTCAATCAATTCGGTACAAAAGTTCCGATTTTTGCAATTTTGTCCTCTGATTTCAATTGAGAATAAATGTAATTTGCATTTCAGCCCTTCACTTTTAATTTTTTAATTTCAGTCATTTATATTTGATTTTCATTTAAGTCCTTATACTTTTATTTTTTTTATATTTATAGAATAATCCCTACTTTTGTCCATGTTTATATAAAAGTGTATTTAACACAATAATAATAATAATAATAATAATAATAATAATAATAATAATAATAATAATAATAATAATAGTAATAGTAATAGTAATAATAGTAATAGTAATAATAGTAATAGTAATAATAATAATAATGACTTAATTATTTTTTGTTTTTACTCTTCTGTGTTTTTTTCCTTTCTCCTGATAATTTGATAATTTTTTTTTTTTGGTTATAGCAATAATAATTGTTTTTTTTTCTTTTGTTAAAATTTCTTGCATGTTTTTAGTCTTTCATTGTTTTTTTCCTTTCATTATTAATATAATAATAATAATATTAATAATAATAATAATAATAATAATAATTAAATTGTTTTGCGTGCTTGCTCTTTCTTTAATGTTCTTTTTCCCTCCGGATAATTTCATAGTTTTTTTTTTTACAGTAATAACAATAATAGTTTTTTTTTTCTTTTGTGAAATTTATAAGATATTTTTAGACTTTCATTTATTTTTGTTTCTTTCATTATTAACATGATAATAATAATTATAATAATAATAATTTCATTATAAACATAATAATAATAATTACAACAATGATTTCAGTAATTTATTTTTTTTCTTATTCAAATATGTTGCTTTTTTTTTTTAATGTTAGTGCGCGCCCTTTTGTGATCGTTTATGACGCAATACCTATATTCTAAAAAATATAATCTATACTTACGTGAAAAACTCAACTCAAAATTTTAAAAATTTTATCTTTTAATCTATAATTTTAATTTACTTATATCATATAAATTTATCGTTGTACATTTAATTATATACAAAAAAATACTCGCGGCAACGCGCGGGCAATTATCTAGTTGATAAATATGACGGGTGGCAAAATTGAAGGATGATGAAATCAAGAAAAATTATAATTTTATAAATTATATCAAATAGAAAAAAAAATTAAAAAAAAGGAAAAACAAATTGAAAGGTTTCTTTGAGAATTTATAAAGCTAGGTCCAAAAATTAAAGAAGAGGGAAAAAAGGAAAAAAAAAAAAAAACATGTCATCGTCATCAACTCAGAATATTTTTATATCAATATATATAATATATAAATCCATTGACTTTAATATTAATTTAAAATAATATATATAGATGAATAAACATATTAAATATTCCTTTACTTAGGAACTAAACTGACATAAATAAAAAACAAATTCTACTATACAAGTGTCATTTCCCCAAGCAGAGTAGCAGTGGAACCTGACACCTTAATGGGGGTAGGACAGCGTGTTGAGCGACAGAAGGACCACCTAACGACCTTTGTACCTGTCGGATTTTCTTCTTGATTTGTCACTGTTTTGCACTGTATTTTAAAAAAATATCTTTTTTTAGTTTTAATTTAAATTATTATTATTTTGTGATTTTAGATTTGTTTGATGTAATTTTTAAAAAATAAAATAAAATAAAACTTCAACCGTACTATTAAAAAAATTATAATAAATTGATCATGGCATCCCATGAATTATTGTCTATTTATTAGTGTGGTTGAAGTTGTTTTTTAAAGTATTTTTAGTTTGAAAATATATCAAAATAATATTTTTTATTTTCAAAAAAAATTATTTTTAACATCATCAAATGAAAATAATCTAAAAAATACTATTTTTTTAGATTTAGATTCACTGCATAGATTTAGACAGGGAGTCTAATTGAATAATTGAACAAGTACATTCGGTTTCATTGATTAACCCCATCCGTTCTTTTTTCATAGCCATACATCAAGTCAGCTTAAAACGCCAGAATGAATAAATCATTATCCATGAATTACATCATATTGTTATTTAATTTAAAAATATATATTAAATAGAGCAAAAATTAAGTGGGTTTTTGGAATATGATTCATATTGTTTTTTAAATTATTTTTAATTAAAAAATACATTAAAATAATATTTTTTTTTAAAAAAAATTATTTTTTATATCAACACATAAAATTAATCTAAAAACATATAATTTTTAAATTTAAAATAAAAATACAAAAAAAAAAAACAAAAAACTTTTTTGAAATAAAATGTCAAACATCCTTGAATGCAAACAGCACTAAAAATAATTTATGTAGTAGCAAAAGAAATAGATCACCTAATGGATCATCCGCCACCTCATTGAAAGTTTGATACTATGATTAAAAGAGATCAACAACTTGATTAACAAAGATAGACTGAAAAGAGATTCAAATGCAACCTTGAAAGCTCGATTATACTCTTGAAGAACCTGAAAGTGAAGAACAAGGTAGATCCAATGCAAGCTTGAGTGGATCTATAAGATGAATTTGCATAAAACTTAAGTATGATGACTTAATTAGGCTTTTAATAGGTAAATTTAATTTAATTTAATTTGGAACTAAATTGAAGATTTAATTAAGTTTAAGAATTAATTTAGTGCACCAACTTAATTAGACTTTTAATAGGTCAAATTTATTAAGAACTTAATTGATAAGAAAATAAAGTTTGAAAGTCTAATTCAAGTTTAATTAGGAATATTAAATTTTAGAGAACCAAATCCATTTCTTACAAGCTCAATCAGATGAAATCAAGGATAAAATTGTAAGACAATCAAAGTTTCAAGGTTAATCAAAGGCTAAATTGAAGATATTTAATATCAAGGACCTCTTTGCAAAGACGTGCTAATTCAGGGACTAAGTTCAGTTTAAAATAAGGTTGGAGTTGAACAAATTGAAACTTTAAGGGTTGATTGAGGACAAAAATGAAAATATCCAAGATTAAGAGCCAAATCAAAAATATGTTAAAGTTATAAGGTCGTTTTGAAACTTTGAAGGGGTAGAATTGAACTAATTCCAAAAAAATTGAAGGACAATGAAATAGTAATTAAAATTAAATTTCAAAAACTACCTCAAATAAAATAAATACCATTCAAAAGAATGAGAAATAAATATGACAGTGACAAAATTAGAGGATGACAAAATAAAATAAAAATATAATTTTATAAATTATATCAAATAAAAAAATAGTAATGAAAAAAAAAGTCCAGATCTTAAGGAAAAACAAATTGAAAGATTTCTTTGAAAATTTATAGAGCTAGGTCCAAAAATTAAAGAAGAAAAGAAAAAGAACATGTCATCTTCATCAAATCAAAAGTGGTGATACTTGCTTTCCATGAATGGATTAGCAACCAAGACGGTTTGAACATCTTCTAAAAAGCCACCGTGTGGCCGCCACATCCTTCACTCGCATTTTATGGAGCATGAGGGTATTCCACACGTCAGCATGTGCATCGCACACATCATTTTTTTATATTTATAAATAATATTTCATATTTATTAAAATACCATGTTGTTCCTTGTTTAATGTGATTATAACATGAAAACCTAGATACAAAAAATCCCTTGAACCGTAGTTTAAAAAAATCTTCATTTAAGGGTATTCATTTTATTGTGATTTAAGAAATGAGAATCTAAAAGAAGAAGAAAACTAAATGTGATTGCTAATATGATGGTAAGCTCTACATGTGGTCCCAGGTTCGAGTCCTATAATTTCTAATATGATGTTCATCGGATGATTATATAGTTTTTAACTTCATGATCCGTGAGATTAGTCGAAGTACGAGCAAGTTAACCTGGATACCAGATTAATAAAAATAAAAATAGTGCTACAGTGGTGATGACATGCTGTGGGACTGGTGGTTGAAGCTGAATGATGTTGGTGATTACGAAATGTGGTGCTAGCAACAATGATTTGGATGATAGCGTAGTGGGATGCTAGCAATAGATTGAACGATGGATGTGTTCAAAGTAATTGAACAAGTGTAAGAAATTATGAGTTAATTAGTCTTTGTAAAATATTTTATAAACCTCTATGCATTCGAAATGTTTTCTAGAATGATTGTATAGTTTTATGATCATTTCCCGAATATTATTCATGTAAACAAACACAATAAAATCTATAAAACATTGATTTTGAAAATATTACCAAAACAAACACCCCCTAGGTTTTTTCTTGCATGTATGATTTAACAAGCTCTTATCAAGCTTGCCGAGCACTGTAGGGGCTTATTTCTAGTTCTAGACATAAGCAGTTTAACAGGTTGCTCACTCGCAAAGGTATGGCATGGTTTCTTAGCAAGCTAAATCCATCGTACGTAGATCAATTCGTTGCTGTTGGCATTCCCAAGTATCTTCCGCTTCTTGCCAACGGCGCATCACCAAACCAACCATAGCCGCAGCAGCAGCAACTTCAGCACGAAAAGATGGTGCAAGTTTCCATGAGTTATCTACTTTTAACACCTTCCACGTGAAATTCTGTTGAATACCTTAACCCTCTCTACTCAGGTTGCTGCTACCATGGTTCGGCGTGATTCGCAGCAAAATACAGGCCGTTAGTCCAGTAATTACTCTTGCCAAGGCAATTAATCTGAGGAACAGCAGCAAGAACAGGGATTTTAGAATATTCATATGGCAGGACTGAAAACCACCAAGGTTTTCCTTCTACAAAAGAAGTTGTTTCCATCAATTCGGTGGCGCCGTTAAGACAGATACCGTGATACCCGAGCATCTTGTCACGTGACAGAAGATTCTGCGAGTTTTCGGAGTTCAAAAGAGTGCTGCTAATAATACAACAAGTGCGTCAAAAAGTGAGAAGATATATTTTTTTATTTTAAAACTTAATTTTAATATCAAAACAACACATTTGCTGGGAAATCTTCTACGTTGAAATATCGAATTGAAACAAAGTAGAACCCACGGAAATTTTAACTGTCTGAATGACAAGGGTTTCCAACGTCCGATGTTTCGATAGATCATGATTACTGGGGAACATCTTTTAATAAAATAACGGTAGCAAATACCATAATGATACACGAGCTGCCAAGGCTCCTAATTCCAAAAACATCACAAAATTAGAGCCCTTGGAGTGGCCGTCTATCAAACACCAAACCAACCACATAACCGACATATATGGCAGCAGAGGAAAATGAAAATTAGTATGAACCTAATAAGAATACAAGTCCACACCCTATATCTAATAAAAACCCTAAAAACCTTTGACTATTTCCTTTGCATAGCCACGGCGCAGAGGGGATACTTCATTTCACAGGACAGCTTCAGGACCTCACCCAGGTCAACTGGATGATCCACATCTTGTTTCCACTTGAAACTGTGCACCAACTTAGCCACCCATAATGTCACAGTGACCAACCCTAAGTTCTTACCGGGGCACACCCTCCGTCCAGCCCCAAATGGCGCGAGCCTCAGATCATTACCCCTCACATCCACGTCAGCTTCTATGAATCTCTCTGGCTTAAACTCCAGCGGGTCTTCCCACACGTGTGGGTCATGAGTTATGGCCCACATGTTGACCATGGCAGTTGTGTTGGCAGGAATGACCATTCCATTGCTGAGCTGCACGTCGGACGTTGACAACCTGGCCCAGGACAGTAGCGGACCCGGCGGGTGGACCCTGAGAGTCTCTTTAACCACTGCCTGCAAATATGGTAATTTCGCTACGTCCTCGTCTGCCAAGCTTCCGTCTTTCGCAGCCATGTCTAGCTCACTGTGAAGCTTTTCTTGAACCTCTGGGTGCAAGACCACCTCTGCCATTACCCACTCGGTTAACAGAGCAGTTGTATCTGTCCCTCTAAATATCATCTCCTGCAAGATCAAAATCAAATAGCCATTTATTTACATAAAGGGGAAGGCATATAGTTGTTGATGTGCATAAAAAGACCAGTACGTACCCATAAAACCGCAACCATGTCATCATCTTCGAGCTTCTCTTGACCTTCCAAAGATAGTAAAACATCAACAAAATCGCAGCTATCACCACCCCTTCCCGACTCACTGTTTCTATGCTCTTCTATTATTCCCTTAACGAGTTTCCTGACTCTAGGAACGAGTTTCAAGCAACGTTCATTTATGCGTAATGGGTCATAAAAGTAATTGAGCCATGGCAAATAGTCACACCAATTGAATGCACCCAACAGCTCAAACCCTTCTCTAACTATGCCTCTGAGCTCCTCAAGGTCTTGGCTATCGTGCTCCATGCTGTACCTCTTCCCAAAAACACTTCCCATGATGTTGTTCAAGGAGGCAAACTGTAGGTGTTTTCTTAAAGATACAAAGCCGTATTGTTTTTGTTCGTTGGTTATGGCACGCAGCATGGTTGAGCATTCTAGCTGTCGGAGGGATTCATGGGCTAAAATGCGCCGTGGAGAAAACAGGTGACCGGAAGCTATTCTCCTAAGAAGCCGCCAGTAAGTGCCATTCGGCGCAAAGCCTATGGCCCGGCTAAACATGAGGCTCTTAGCCGACTGTTTAATGGGCCGGTCGGCAAAGTGGATAGAGGTCAAGATTTCCCGGGCAGTATGAGGGTCAGAAGCGACAACAACAGGAGTGGAGCCGAGGCTTAAAGCCATGAGCTGGGTGCTGTCTCGGCTCCAAGCCATGGAAGCCAGAGTGCGGTGAGCCAGACCACGGGACAAAGTTAGAAGGCTACCAAAGATTGGCAAGCCACGAGGTCCAGGAATGAAGCGGTGACCTCTATGATTTCTTCCATTTTTCCATGCAACACCACCAACAGCGAAAGCCCATGTAAGAACAGCTAGAGTCACAAAGGCCATAGTAAGAGAGAACAGAAAATATCCATCAATCAGAATTTTGGAACCTAGAAATGCCGGAAGGGTGAACACCCACCAACTCGTGTCTTTAGTTACCAAATCGATTTCCATTTTGCTAGAAAGATAAAAAGACTCAAAGAAGAAGAGCGGAAGAAGGGTTTTTTCAAACGAAATCTAGAGGGAACCTCCTGGTTAGTGATGGGATGATTGGGGGGTGGTGGGGGGGATTCAGAGATAGATGTGTGACTTCTAGAGGGTGGAGAAGGTATAAATAGATGAAGAGCTGGCTGATTAGGTTATTGAGATTGAAGAATTTGATGGACCAACGTGCCTTGTTTTTCTTTTTTCTCTTTTAACACAAAAAACTTTCTGTTTACTTTTGTTACTTGATTCTTATATATATAGATATAGATATAGATAAGAGTGTGTGTATTTAATAATGATAATAATGATAATAATAATAATAACAGCAACACGGAAATAAGAGGATGGGGACGCTGGATTCACGTGGAGTGAGAGAGGAGGGATAGTGGTTTGCAGCAATGTGAAGAGTATGGGGTGGGAAAGGGAGGGCGGGGGGTCGTTCGATGGACCATGATTTCTTTTTTTATTTTTTTTAATGGACCATAGATTTGGAAGCCATATATAAACGATGAGCGAAATGTGGAGGTAAAGACTTGAAAACTGTGATGATCTGTGCCCTAATATCATCGATCTAAGTATGGGAAGACATTTTTGCATTTTCTTGACTTTTTGTACATCGCCAATTTGACTAATGGCTGCTTGTTTTTAGCCGAAGCGTTGAGCTTATTTCCATCTTCTTTGTGCATGCTCCCTCAGTAGGTTAAGGACTGTTGATGGTGGTTGTGGAATTGAGCTCCTCCCATGAGAGAGATGCTTATTCAACTGAGAAGTTTCGAGGGTTAACCCGAATTTGTCAATCCCTCCCAACTCGCATTACATGTTTCCCACTCAACCTCGAGTTTGCTCCACTCAAGTTTTTTCTATCTTTATTTTACCACCTACATGTTTCATTGAGACTTTTTTATGAGATTAACATTGTTATACATACATACATACATACATACATACATACATACATACATACATACATACATACATACATACATACATACATACATACATACATACATACATACATACATACCCTATTGTAATTATTGTCAAAAGCATTTACTGCTTCAATCTAATAAATTCAACTTATTCAACCCGTTTAAGGCCTTATGTTGATGCTCTTTTTTTTATTTGTGCTTGTTCTTTTGTTATTTTTTTCCTAATTTCAATTGAACTCCTCGATCAAAGAATCATTTCTTACCTCTAATTTATCTTTTACATCAATTTTCATCATCTTTCTTATAACTCTTATGCATGTGTATGTATGTGTATGTATGTGTATATGTGTGTGTCTGTGTATGTGTATGTATGTGTGTGTGTGTGTATTGGATCATTTTGAGTGATTGATTTTTACTTCAATTTTATCTTTCAACATTTAGAGCCTGTTTGTTTATGCTGTACAACCGCCGTTTACTCAAAATTCAATTTTTTTTTATTTTTTTGATGTTTTTAAATTATTTTGATGTGCTGATGTCAAAAATAATTTAAAAAAAATAAAAAAATATCATTTTGATGTATTTCTAAATGAAAAAGCACTTTCAAAATATCACTTTCTTATTTTAAAAAAAATCAATAAGTTTTAGCTTTTGTATTTTCATGGCTAATTAGCTAGCCAAGATTATAATCTAAGGTTGTGAGATTTGTTTATTTAAAAAAAAATACACTTCCAATGTATAAATATTTTATAAGAAAAAATATAGTCGGACTCGCCGTGCATCGCAGCCCTGTCTAAGAAGTTAAATACCAAGTATTTGACACACGTGTCATGTTCGTGCTATATCCATAACATGTAAGCATGTGCATTCAATCACTGGAAAATAAAAACTTGACCGGAAAGGAAACCACGAATCAAAAGGAGAGGGTTTTTTTTTTTTTTTTTTTCTCAAAACAACAGGGCAATAGGCACAATGCATATAAGTTTAACGCCACAACTTTATTTAAATAAAACACCAGGGCTATTCTTGAATTATAGTAAAATACATGGAGGACTAAGTTAATTTTAAAAAAAAAGTAAAATAAGAGAAGACAGACTTGATTGGCACGGACGTAATTTTTGTTTTTTAAAATTGTTTCTTTTCAACTTGAAAAGATATTAAATTTATATGTTTTAATATGTCAATATTAAAACTAAATTTTAAGTTAAAAAGTATTTATAAAAACTATAAATGGTAAATGACTCACCCACCCGCATCATCTTCAGCAGGAGCTCTAGACCGTCGGATCTGTTTCATACCAGTGGCGGTGCTCATGAAATTAGATATTTAAGGAGAGAAACAATTGGGGATGCAAATTCCGTAAACTAGGAACGCCTGTATTAGATTATTGTCTCGATATTCTAGGGTGGTCTTCCTAGGACCAGAAAGAAAGAAGGGGAAACGAAGCTCCTTGTGGATGCCTGGAAAGTACTATGAAGGTGGGCAAGACATCGTTGCCGTACCACAGCTGGCAATTAAACTGATTAATCATCCGTGATTAGGTGAACTTGTCTTCATTTTTTTACCACATATATGTATTTTACTAAACTAACCTTTGGACTGAATAAAATAATAAAATTCATATTCAACTCTCTCTCTCTCTCTCTCTCTGGTTTATTTTTTAATTGTCTAACATCCTTAACTAGGATATTTGATTCACGTTTGGTCAGGGGTTAGGTTTTTTTATTTCAATAAAAACATTTATACACATTTTTTAAAATCAAAAAGTTTATGCACCAAAATTAAATTGCAGGAAATATAGAAGTCCCAAAATTATATAATTTATGTTATTTTTAAAGTTTAAAAAAATTATATTTTTCTAAAACCTCTAACATGCAATCTATGTTTAGCGATCTTTTCATTCTTGCCCCTCCTTATTTTAATCTTGCTTTCAAGTAAGAAATTACAAAATAAATTTTCAAAAAACAAAATGAATTCTTGGAAAATGTATAATGTCTTCCACAATAAAATATGAAAGTATGCACGTGTTTGTTCTCTAGTGGAAATTCTATACATTTTAGATTACAAATTATTATACATGATGTGTGTTTGACGTTGTGGTGAAGTGCTTTTTAGTTGAGGATATATGGAAATAATATATATTTTTTAACATCATCACATAAAAATAATTAAAAACAATCTAAAAATTAAATTAATGATCAAGAGTACTTTGAATTGAGACATAATGCAAAGCACATACTAGTTTGACATGGATTTTACTATTAGGAACATGATCCATCATCACAAACCACTTGTTGTGGTCAAATACACTTGAGACAAGTCTAGTACCACTTTTTAAATCTATTTTACTGACTTGATGATAGTTTAATATGTCTTTTAGTCAATTAGTTTGGTACATGTGTCATTATTATATTTATCTAGATACATATTTAATATTAATAGAAGGTTAATTTGTATTTAATATTCATATTAAATTTTTTTAATGAATCAAATATTTGATTTACAAATCTATACTAAATATAAAGTTCACAAGACAAAAATAGTTTGATTTTTTTTTTATAAAGTTGTTATGGTTATTAGATCCTTATTACATCAAAGCATTGTTTTTGGAATATTCTTAGTCGATGCTCTTTTGAATGCTAAATATTTATTAAAGTCATAAATATAATTTAGTGATCTCAAGCCAGAATTTTATACTTTAATTCCTTTACATGTTATTTTAATTGAGAAAATGAAAGAGCAAACATTGGGTATAACATAAACTACATAAAAGTCCTTGAATGATTAAGAGAGAATTTATTAGTGAATTAAAGAAAATATTTTATTTATTCTCAAATAGTATTGACAGAAATCTTTAGCCAGGGTGGAATGAAACAATAAAAAAGTTTCAAATCTAATTCAAATGATGAATAACAAGCATATAGAGAACAAAAATGATTTTATATTGAAGACATACTTCATGTTTGAATGTTAAATTGGAACATTATCGATGAAAAAATATTAATAACATTGAGATATTTATCGTTGAAAGGTTAAGTCAAATCACTATTTTTTTTTAATATTTAGGGATCATGACATGTTATTAGATGATGTCTGTGATCTTTAAATATAATTAATTAATTATTCAATTGATAATAAAATAATTTGTTATTTTATTTTATTAGAATTTATATTTGAATCAATATATTAGGAGCCTAATAAGTCACATCCATTGAAGATCCTTAGTCATAAATTAAATTTGAATGATTTCATTGAGCATGACTTGATTAAAATATATTTTAAAAATTAAAGACTGGACTATAAATAATACAAGGATTATAATTCTAAACCTATAAAAAAACAAGTAAGGATTTGATTGTTAATTTCTAAAATTATTCTATATCAATATATGGATATAATGGATATAATGTCTTCCACGATAAGATATGAAAGTATGCACATGTTTGTTCTCTAGTGGAAATTCTACACGTTTTAGATTATAAATTATTATACATGATGTGTGTTTCACATTGTGGTGACGTGCTTTTTAATTGAGACTATACGGAAATAATATATATTTTTTAACATCATCACATAAAAATAATTAAAAACAATCTAAAAATTAAATTAATGATCAAGAGTACTTTGAATTGAGACATAATGCAAAGCACATACTAGTTTGACATGGATTTTACTATTAGGAACATGATCCATCATCACAAACCACTTGTTGTGGTCAAATACACTTGAGACAAGTCTAGTACCACTTTTTAAATCTATTTTACTGACTTGATGATAGTTTAATATGTCTTTTAGTCAATTAGTTTGGTACATGTGTCATTATTATATTTATCTAGATACATATTTAATATTAATAGAAGGTTAATTTGTATTTAATATTCATATTAAATTTTTTTAATGAATCAAATATTTGATTTACAGATCTATACTAAATATAAAGTTCACAAGACAAAAATAGTTTGAATTTTTTTTATAAAATTGTTATAGTTATTAGATCCTTATTGCATCAAAGCATTGTTTTTGGAATATTCTTAGTCGATGCTCTATTGAATGCTAAATATTTATTAAATTCATAAATATAATTTAGTGATCTCAAGCCAGAATTTTATACTTTAATTCCTTTACATGTTATTTTAATTGAGAAAATGAAAGAGCAAACATTGGGTATAAAATAAACTGCATAAAAGTCCTTGAATGATTAAGAGAGAATTTATTAGTGAATTAAAGAAAATATTTTATTTATTCTCAAATAGTATTGACAGAAATCTTTAGCCAGGGTGGAATGAAACAATAAAAAAGTTTCAAATCTAATTCAAATGATGAATAACAAGCATATAGAGAACAAAAATGATTTTATATTGAAGACATACTTCATGTTTGAATGTTAAATTGGAACATTATCGATGAAAAAATATTAATAACATTGAGATATTTATCGTTGAAAGGTTAAGTCAAATCACTATTTTTTTTTAATATTTAGGGATCATGACATGTTATTAGATGATGTCTGTGATCTTTAAATATAATTAATTAATTATTCAATTGATAATAAAATAATTTGTTATTTTATTTTATTAGAATTTATATTTGAATCAATATATTAGGAGCCTAATAAGTCACATCCATTGAAGATCCTTAGTCATAAATTAAATTTGAATGATTTCATTGAGCATGACTTGATTAAAATATATTTTAAAAATTAAAGACTGGACTATAAATAATACAAGGATTATAATTCTAAACCTATAAAAAAACAAGTAAGGATTTGATTGTTAATTTCTAAAATTATTCTATATCAATATATGGATATAATGGATATAATGTCTTCCACGATAAGATATGAAAGTATGCACATGTTTGTTCTCTAGTGGAAATTCTACACGTTTTAGATTATAAATTATTATACATGATGTGTGTTTCACATTGTGGTGACGTGCTTTTTAATTGAGACTATACGGAAATAATATATATTTTTTAACATCATCACATAAAAATAATTAAAAACAATCTAAAAATTAAATTAATGATCAAGAGTACTTTGAATTGAGACATAATGCAAAGCACATACTAGTTTGACATGGATTTTACTATTAGGAACATGATCCATCATCACAAACCACTTGTTGTGGTCAAATACACTTGAGACAAGTCTAGTACCACTTTTTAAATCTATTTTACTGACTTGATGATAGTTTAATATGTCTTTTAGTCAATTAGTTTGGTACATGTGTCATTATTATATTTATCTAGATACATATTTAATATTAATAGAAGGTTAATTTGTATTTAATATTCATATTAAATTTTTTTAATGAATCAAATATTTGATTTACAAATCTATACTAAATATAAAGTTCACAAGACAAAAATAGTTTGAATTTTTTTTATAAAATTGTTATAGTTATTAGATCCTTATTGCATCAAAGCATTGTTTTTGGAATATTCTTAGTCGATGCTCTCTTGAATGCTAAATATTTATTAAAGTCATAAAGATAATTTAGTGATCTCAAGCCAGAATTTTATACTTTAATTCCTTTACATGTTATTTTAATTGAGAAAATGAAAGAGCAAACATTGGGTATAAAATAAACTGCATAAAAGTCATTGAATGATCAAGAGAGAATTTATTAGTGAATTACAGAAAATATTTTATTTATTCTCAAATAGTATTGATAGAAATCTTTAGCCAGGGTGGAACGTGACTAGAAAAGAGCTTCAAATCTAATTCAAATGATGAATAACAAGCATATAGAGTACAAAAATGATTTAGGGCTTGTTTTGGAGGGCAGTAACTTGCGGTAGCTTTTGAAAGTGTCTTTTCATTTAAAAATACATTAAAATGATATATTTTTTTATTTTTTTTAAATCATTTTGACATCACAACATCAAAATGATTTGAAAACACCAAACAAAAATTCATTTAAAATGAAAAAAGAGGAAATGGCGTTTCAAACGCCCTCTTAATATGGAAGACATACTTCATGTTTGAATGTTAAATTGGAACATTATCGATGAAAAAATATTAATTACTTTGAGATATCTATCGTTGAAAGGTTAAGTCAAATCACTATTTTTTTTAATATTTAGGGATCATGACATGCTATTAGATGATGTATGTGATCTTTAAATATAATTAATCAATTGTTGAATTGATAATAAAATAATTTGTTATTTTATTTTATTAGAATTTATATTCGAACCAACATATTAGAAGCCTAATGGGTCGCATCCATTAAAGATCCTTAGTCATAAATTAAATTTGAATGATTTAATTAAGCATGACTTGATTAAAATATATTTTAAGAATTAAAGACTGGACTATAAATAATACAAGGATTATAATTATAAACCTATAAAAAACAAGTAAGGATTTGATTGTTAATTTCTAAAATTATTCTATATCAATACATGGATATTATTCAATGGGTAAATTGATATTGTATCAATTTATAAGGTTTTTTCTATTTTTTTATAAATAGTAAGTTATGTTTTTTATGTGGTTTAGAGCAGGCTTGTTAATTTCATTCCATTCTGACCGGAACATGCCATGCCACTAAAAAATCCGAGATGAAACGACGTTGTTTTCATCTCAGTTTTAATTCTGGTCTGTTTCGGAAATACCGGCCGGAACGCCTTGGTTCTGTTTCGGGTATGCCGTTCCGGGCTCAAAATAAAATAAAAATCAGAAATGGAAAAGAAAAGAAGAACCCATAAATTATATATTAGTAAAAATAAAAAATCAAAATCAAGAGATAAAACAACGTTGTTCGGTATAAGTGTAGGAAAAGGTAGTGAGAATACGTTACTTGCCATTGATAAATGGAATTTGGAGGGATTTTTTGGTTTATGAAGAAGAAGAACTTTGAAAGAGAGAGGTATTACGAAGTGGAGGAGAGAGAGTCTCTCGAGAGAGAGAAAAATGGAGGGAGGGAGGGAGATCAAAGAAAGAAAGAGAGGTTGTGGATCTAACTAAGCCGGATCTAAGCCGAGCGAGAAAAGACTGATATATTTCTTTTTTTTTTTTTAGAAAATAAATTTTATTAAGTCAGAAAAAGAGGGCGAGAGACTTTTAATGACGAGAATGAGCTTGGTGGAAACGACCAACTATTGAAATATCTTGTTGATGATTTTCTCTATATTCTAACGCAAGATCAAGATCCTTATTTTTATATTAATGATGTAGAGGATATTTGATTTATATTTCTTTTATTTTAGAACATTTTACTTTCATAATATTTCAGAATTTTAGAGATGTTTCTAGTTTTGAGATTATGTTTGTTTGACTTTGTGTTTGTATTGTATAATTTAAAATTATTTTATCTTGAATTTTAATTATACTTGTTAAATTAATATTTTAAAGGTATCTATGCTTTATTATGTTTAAACTACGTTTTCATAATTGATGGCCACCGGCTGTTTGTATTGAAGTATCATTTCGAGTCAGCATGTGATTTTGCTCCCGTTTGGTATTGAGGTACAACAAAACGCAGGTTGTACCCAATATTTAGTGTTTGGTAACCTTTAAATTGATGGTGGGACCCATCAATTTAAAGGTTCGAACCATGGTTTGCGGAAAGCAGGAAATTCCTGCTTTCCGCAAACCATGACTTGAGGGGGCGCTAAGCTATGTGCCCCCTCAGGTTAATATATATATATAAATATAAATAAATATATATATATATATATATATATATATATATTTATAAAAAATATAATTTTTGTCTCCCAATTCTAATTTTTTTTAAATGATATTTTACGATTGTTTTGGGATCGAAAAACCCTTCACGTATAGATTTAGTTTGGATGAAATTACAAGTAATTTGATGAGAGAATAAAAACAAGTGTCTAATTTAGTTGAATTATTAATTCTATTTTTTTATTATATCCTGTATCCCCACCCCCAACCCATATATATATCTTAAAATAATCTAAAAATTAATTACAATATATATATATATATATATATATATATATCACAATATAATTTTTGTCTTGCAATTCTAATTTTATTTTAGATGATATTTTACTATTGTTCCGGGATAAATTTAATTCGTGATAAAATTACAAGTAGCTTGATGAAAGAATAAAAACAAGTGTCTAATTTATTTGAAATATTAATTATATTTTATTATTATAATTATTAAATCTATAATATTTAAAAAATTATATATATACATATGTATATATACATATATATGTCTTTTAAAGTAATTTCACAAGTTAAAAGCAATATGAAAAGTTTGGTAACCAAACATTTTAAAACTGCTTTTTTTCAACCTCAAACTCAACCACAGTTTTAACCAAACACTTCACTATTTATTTTGAACCGCAGTAAAAGCACTTTTTATGAAACTGCTTTTTTTCAACCTCAACCACAACCGCAACCGCAATACCAAACAGGCCCTTTGTTATTATGAAATGAGATAGGAGAGGCAGCAGTTTTGGAGGTGCAAATGGACTCACGATTGGTATTGTTTTTTTAAAATATTTTAAAAGAAATTAATATTTTTAGATTATTTATATAAAAAAATAATTTTAAAAACAGGAGGAAAAGGAGGAGCTGCTCCAACTTCTAGGGTCAAACGGGTCTGGCACCATCTTTTTCCTCTTTAATCCCCCCCCTCCCCCAGGGTAAGAGTTCAGATCATGCATTTCAGTACAGCCGTCAGATCGGCTATCCTCCTGCTTGATTATCAAACGAGGAAACGGGTGCACGGACTGTATCCAGGCCCATCACGTAGGCAACCATATTCTAGTAACGAGAATCTTGTTTCTTCATCTGGGTCACAAACTGCATTATGTTCACAATGAATCATGGACACAAACACAAGATATTCTACGAGTCTAATTCACTTTCTGCCGAGAACTACATGAGCTTTGATCGATTACATCTCTTCAAGGCCTCTGTTTTTTTAAACATGCTCGACAAAGTAGCAGCAGCAGTTCTGTTTTGCAGAAAAATCGACGATCAATTAAAAAAAACAGATCCATCAGCCACGCCTCCCTTCAATTCGGCTGTGATGTTTCCACACAGATGATTTCAGCTACGAGCATATTATAACATCTTTTGGGGTTGCCATAGAACGATCATAGAAGCATTGTCAATTACCTCTGACTCCCTTTGTTTTTACTATATTTCCACAGTTCTTGAAATAATAGCAATGTGAACGAAATTCTTCAACAGTGTCAAAATTCATCGATCACCCCAGATAGGGCATTCTATAGAAACGTCCAGCATCGAAGCATATACTGGAAAATATACTCATTAGTTCACTTGCAAGAAAATCCTAGGATACATGGTCCAGGTAGGAATCCACACACACTAAAAAAAACAGCATAACCTTAATCTCTAACCTTTATCTGATCACATGGCATATGATCAAGTGGCACCTGCCATATGGCACAATTCAACCCTGCGAAACCAAATCCTGCTGGTAATAAACGGAAACCAGCTGCAAGATGGCATGAGAAGCAATCCAACTTCGAGTAAAGTGCCATAATTAGAGGTTGTTAAAATAGAATCCCATTACTGACATGCTACTTGTGGTCTATAGGATATGTCCAATTTGTTCAATTGCCTGCAAAATGGTCAACTCCAACTACTCAATCCACTAGATAAGCATGATAATTATGTGGGATGTAACGAAAAAGAAAGAAAAGAACGCCTAGCCATCACACAGCTTTTTCGTTGAAGTTCTATAAACATGTCAAGAAAAATGATACCCCAGTTTTGAGCAAGTAAAAAAACAATGCATGAGACAACATAAAGAGACTGAAAAACCTCAATTGCAATCATAGCTGGTGTGATATTGGATACATCTTTATATCCTAGTTTGGCCGCGATATCTGCATAATGGGAACGCTTATCTTCAGAATTTTCAATTAACTGATGTGTAAAACATTAGCAATTACAAAACAAAACAAAAATACATCATAGCTGTAAGATGATATAGGTTCAAGCACACGTACTTTCCAGAGAAACCCTTGCACTAGCATTTTCATAAGCTTCATATCTCTGTTCAAACAGAGCAGACAGACGCCTGAATGCCTGTAGTAAGCATAAGTGTCAAGACACGGGATATGATGTGATATGTTCGAAAGAAATATGTTCAGATAACGAGGAACCTACCTTGGTGTATGCATCTCCTTGTTCATTAACCAGAAGGGGGCGCGTCTTGGTTCCGACAGCCGCAATCCTCCGTGCCAATTCTTCCAAAGGCACATCTAACCAGACACTAATCCCCTTCCCCATGTATGTCCTGATGAACAAAACAGAGATAGTGCTGAGATTCCGAATCAAAACACATAAAGGAAACAACCATATAAACAGAAGGTGAAGGTAAAGACTTCAAGTTTAATATGATATGTCCACTACTGTACCAGTTTTCATCCCGTATCACAGCACCTCCACCAGTAGAAACGACATATCGGTGCACGCCTGATAGCTTTTCTAATGCCTTGGTCTGAAAGGCACAAAATTACAATCATTAACATCTGGGGCAACGATCAAAAAGACAGAACCAGTTGGATAGACCAACGAGCACAGCTACTGAATCAGCAGCAACTACTTTAACTTGTCATGAGTTCTCTTTTCAGAATGACAGATGTTGCAATGCTATTAACTAAATATAGTCCAATAATGCCGTGTGTATGGAGTCAAATTTGCAGTGGGGAGATTCAAATGCAATCTTCCTAACGCACCTCTTTATCTCTGAAGAAATCCTCTCCATATATTTGAAATAATTCAGCTACAGTAGTCACACCAACATCCTGCTCCACCAATGTGTCACTGGAACTCCATGAAAATGTAGAGCAAAATAATCATTTTTCAACATGTAAAACCTTGCTAGTTAAGTGATGTTAGAAAGATTCAGACAAAGTAATCGCACATCCACTGTTCAAAACTTCTATATACCATTTCAAGATCGGGGATAACATATAAAATGAGCCATATTTAACAATTCAGATCATAGTCTACAAAATCCCCCAAATAATGACTATTTTGCATTGCCCGTCAGTTGAGGATGTGCCTCTGGAACAATGAAAACCAAAAAAAGGGAGATTTCAACTATGTTGCATACGAAGCACGCCATTGTTTCCTCCTCCTTGTTCTATCTAAAGATCGGAGAGGGATACTAATTTTTTTCCTAGAACCCCAAATGATAAGCATTACATGCACTAACCTGTCACAGAATGAATAATCAATTGCTTGCGAGAGAATCTTTCCCACTGTTGTTTTTCCAGAGCCCATCATCCCTGCACGTTTCACATTCATTTAGTTTACTATCAGAGTAACCAAATCAATTTCTAACAGAATGCATCAGCATCAGACAAAGAAACTGACCAACAAGATATATACATCGTCCATTTAAATAGGGCTCAATCTCGAGTGACTTATTCTGCAAATTTTGTTAACGTCTAGTAAGTTACATGCCCAAAACAATCTGATGAGCAAAAGACTGTGCTAGGTTTTGGATCATCAAGGCCTAAGTTCACAGATTTTGAAGTAAGGTGGATGCCAAAAGATCATGGAGCAAAATAAAAGGCAACATATTATCAGATATCTCATTCGAAACAAGTGAGTATAGAAGCATTTCGTGCCTTCAAAATCAAAGCTTCATCGTCAAGCAAATCCTGGAGACTCTCAGATTCCGACGTCGAAACTACAAAAGTAAAAGGAATCTTTCAAAATCCAAAGGGAAAATAGGATGGAAGTTAAAACTGATGCCGAAACAATAACCTCAAAATCCTTTTACTTTATTTAACCAGAATCTGTTCTCAAAGCACTGTTACACCATCAAGATACTAGAAACCGTAAGTAAAGACTTCAAAAAGTTACATTGATTGAAGCCATAAACTGTTACGGAGCCCAAAAATGTTTCGAAACCATTTTCACTTATCAGCTAAAAGGAATAGCAAAGATCACAAATGAACCCAATAACATTATAGAAAAAGCGCAAAAAGCAGCTCCAACCGCACATTCAAATAGTCTTAAAAAAACCCAGATGCCATAAATCCAAAAAAGAAGAGAAGAGAAACGAAAGAGAAAATCTAACAATAAATAGCCCCATCATCTAAAAATCTCCAACCATGACAAATCTCATAAATTCAAATGATACAAGGAAAAGGACTTAGAAGTTGTACCTGTTAGATCTAGCATTTCATAGTATTAAGAAATAATGTTCTTGTCAAATTATCAAGAACACATAAACTGCATAAACTATAAAGCGGAAAAAATGATGTTCATGTCGAAAAGGACTTAGAAGTTGTACCTGTTAGATCTAGCATTTCATAGCATAAAGAAATGATGTTCATGTCGAATTATCAAGAACACATAAACTGCATAAACTATAAAGCGGAAGCGTACTTGAATCCATCTCCGCAAGTCGCTATCCAGAGTAGTACAGATAGCCTTCCAGATCAACACGTCCACCTTAGAGAGCCATTTGATTTTCTCTACCTTAACCTTAGTTTTCTCTCTGATAATGGGATGTCAGTATGAGAATATAGTAGTCTGTGTAATGTGGGGACTATGACCATATATATGTTAGGATTGAGAGAGTTTGCAGATAATTGAAAGAAGAATTAGTTTAGATACGGGAAGAGGGAGAAGAGAGAAAAGAGAGAGAGACTGAAATTTGAATATTTTGTATTGATATTCTGTTTTGCATACATTTGTTGTGTGTGCACTTCTCTATTTATACACATTTCTCATAACTTCTTTCATACTCTAGATTACAAATACAATATTCTAGAATATATCTTCTATATTCTAACATCCCCCCTCAAGCTCATGCTTTGATGAACCAAACATGAGTACTTAACCTTGTTTAATAGAAATTAGTTTGGAAAATAGAAAGAAGAGAATAGAAAGATGAATTTGAATTTCATTGAGAAGATGTTGAGAATTTGAGAGATTGAGAAGAAAAAAAAGAATGCTCAAATGACAAAGAAGATAGAAGAGAGAGAAAAGACATTTCATATGTCTATTTATTAATTGACATTTCATTTGTCTACTTCAGTTTTTCTGAAGTTTTTCATCTTTGAGACGAGAGGGATGAGAAGAAAGAAATGGGAGGTAAGAGAGGTGATAGAATGGGTTTGAATTTCATTTGCTTACTTCAGTTTTTCATTTGTTTACTTCAGTTTTTCTGAAGTTTTTTTTTTCATTTGTTGATGAATTTCTTAATATGTGTAAGAATTCATTTTCTACTTCTCAATCATATTGATTTCTTTCTTTCTTTCGATTTTTTTTCTTTTTTTTTTATCAAAACGGCAATATGAGACACATAAAACGGCACCACAATACACAACACACAAAACCTAGGGTTTCTACTTATTTCTCTGTCAGTCGCCTTAGCCACTTCTCTCATCATCTTCTTCCTCTGCTCTGCTCTTCCGAAACTAGAAGAGAGAATCCTCCAACCTCTTCGCTGCACCATTATGTTGTCGTAGAAAGTGTTCCAGCTGTCGGGACTCTCCAGTTTCCTTTCTCTGACACCGTCGACGCCTTAGCCTCCTTCTCTGGCGATCCTCTAGTGACCCGAGCTCCAATTCAGCTCAACAATGAGACACCTTGGCTTAAGCTTCTGCCAATACTGAGGCATCATCGCCAGTTAGAGCAAAGGAGGCTCTTCAACGCTGCAACCACTGGTAGTTTTTTTTATTATTATTATTCAATCCCAGGGCTCTAACACAAAATCTCAGCATCTCATAACTTCACAAAGTAAAAGTCTCGCTTCTTCTCAACGGTGATATGTGAATCATATGCAGGCATCTTAGCTCCTGAAGAACACTCGGGTGATCATGCAAATACTTGACAGCCATCATCTAGTGTTTTCTTCGTTTTCATGGAGTATTGTAGGGATCAGTACAAGGAGGCTCATCCAAACAATATGGTGGTTGGAGACAGAGGCATGCTTCGCTACTTCACGATTCACAATGATTCTCACTCTGTTACTGCTCTGTTTCAGCTTCTTCTTCTTTTATAATTTGGAGGAGGAACAGATGTTGAAGAACAGAAGTCATGGTCGTGCATATTACAATTGGAGCGTGTTTGCTAAAACTGAAAAGAGCTTAGACCAGTCTCTCGGATGAACAAGAGAAGGAGCAACAACACTTCTTTTGAGTAATGAATGAAAGGAAATTGCATCCTGCTGGTTTGCAGCAGCTTAATATTGAGACCGAGAAGATTATTACTGAGTGAAGGTTTGAAAGGAATGAAATTACCATGAGGAATATTGTAAATGAGGAGCAGCAACGGCATGGATGATCATCTTCATCTTCAGCTGCAGATTTTTTTTTTGAATGATCCATTGAAGTATCAGATTGCAGAAGTTTGGATCAATTCATGCGCTAGCATAATAACTCTGATACCATGTTAGGATTGAGAGAGTTTGCAGATAATTGAAAGAAGAATTAGTTTAGATACGGGAAGAGGGAGAAGAGAGAAAAGAGAGGGAGACTCAAATTTGAATATTTTGTATTGATATTATGTTTTGCATACATTTGTTGTGTGTGCACTTCTCTATTTATACACATTTCTCATACCTTCTTTCATACTCTAGATTACAAATACAATATTCTAGAATATATCTTCTATACTCTAACAATATATAGGCAACTAAGTGCCTTTTGGTATTCATGTCTTTTGGCATTCCCACCCTTTAGTATTCTTATTTTAGCCCATCACTAAAATATGTATAACCCTTTAATCTCTACACATTAAAGGTCTACATCCTATTAGATACACCAAAACTCAATTGCCTAAAAAATACTTAGCAGATCATTTTTAATTAGGCTTCACCTTTTTTGACAGTCCACAAACACATAATTATTCTTATATAAGCCCAACGTTGGATTAATGATCCAACAGTACCTCGAGAATTGTTATAAGAGCAAGAAACCTCAAAAGAAGCCAATCTATGATGATTTTCATCTCTTACAGGCATGAATTTTTCCGTACAAAAATTGTAAAATCACAGCTAAAATCATGTAGGTAGAAAAATCATAAAATCGTAAGTAAAATATTTCCGAATACAATACAACATAATTATGGCCATAAAACTTCATTAGTTAAGGTTCATATATAATTCAAAATAACTTAAAAATATATTACAAAACAATTATGTCCATAGAATTTCATTAGGTAAAAACTAACAAATTTAAAATAAATGTTTTGTTGATGTACTATATAATTAAAATCAGTCTCATGACCGTCATTTTCCTCGTTATTTTTAATACATTCATCAAAAGCATTATTATTGAAAGGATTATCAGTACTAATACCAGTATCAACATCGATATTACTAGTACTAGCTCCAACTCCAACAATTATTTCGACATTAGGACATGAAAATCATTTAAAACATTTTTTTTTAATTTAAAGTAAAAAAATAAGTATAAATTTTAAAGTTAATATTACAGATTTTCAATAGTGATTCCATGATATATATAAGTATCAATCCATGTTGTTGAAATTTGCATTCTGTGTGAAAAACTTACCTCCATTTTGGCTGATTTATCACTCAAAAACTGCAATGAATCTATCTGTTATGTATTTGATTTCCAAAGAAAAAACATGAAGAATTAGTGAGACATTTTATAATTCAACGAGGAGGAGGCAAAAAAACAAACAACGAGGAAGCAGAGAATTGAAGCCACCAGTTAAAATCAGGAGACCAGAGGGGAGGGGATGGGCACGTCTGTCATGCTTTGGTTTCAATTCAAGTGGTCGGGGACAAGATGAGTTTACTATATGTTTGGTTTTTTTTAAGAAAAACATTTATTATTATTTTAGTTTATGTTTGGAATTATAGTAGAGATTTTTCTAAATATTTTTTATGTTTTAAAAAATATTTTTAATATATAATAAAAAATATATAAAAAATTAAAACTAAAAAAACAAATAAAAATACAGTTGTATCTAGACACCACAATTTTAAAGTGTATACAGGTCTCATTTTTTCTTTGTTTACAAGCAAACTTGTAAACATAACAGCCATGCCTCCATTGATTACACGGCTATGTCCATATGTTATATAAAAAATTAAAAAATACATTGTAGACTCGTTCATATGTTATATAAAAAATTAAAAAATACATCGATGATGTTTTACTATATCTCTAAACACAATCAATATGAATTTTAATAATAAATTGCTATTTTACACTTAAAAATATCAAAAAAAATATTTTATTATCCTGAAATTCTAGTTTGTGAACATAATTAGAGAACGAATCACTATGTGAATATAAATATTCTCTTACTGAGTTGTTAACCTTACTTTACATATAAACTGTTTTAATTATCTAATTAATTGTTTGGTTAAATTATTATTTTTATCATTTTGATATTCATGTATGGATATTGCCACCTCTTACTGTGTATTGTAAAATAAATCCCATTTATATTTTTTTATTTTTACTACCTCACTTGCTCAAAAATGAACCAAAACTTATAATTTTTATTCTCGTTTTCTTATAAATACCGGGTGAGATTTGATGGTGGGCCGGGGTTGGCTTGAGCCTTCTTTGTGGCATAGTTTGTTTGCTATTTGGGCTAGGAAGTGGAGGCTTTCTGGATTTGTTTGTCCGGGTCAAGTTTCTTTCATTTTTGGGCTGGCTGCCAGGGTGGCTTGAGCAGTGTTGCAGGGTTTATTCTTGGTGTTTTGTTTTTGATGGTTGTGTTAATGATCCTTTCATAGTACTTAAATGGCTATTGTGTCTCAATGGACTGCAGTGTTGATTTTAAGATTCTTTATGTGGCTTGATTTTTTAAATTATCTGAAAAAAATGTAGAGCAAAAAAACTACCAAGACGAAATCTAAATTAAGCTAATTTGAATGGAAAAAAAGAGAAGTTAAAATGAGGTATAAAAAGGGCCGAACCTTCCCTTTATCAAGAAAATAGACTGAATATTTTCAAATTGTTCAAATCCAATCCCCATAGCTTTAATTGTTCTAAATCAACGAAATTTCATTTAATTTTATCAAAATAAGCATCTTCTTCACACCACAAGATCCCCCGGACAAGAAAGACAAATTAAACCACCATTTCTATTTCCAGAAAAACACAACATCAAAGGACGAAACTATAAAGAATGAGGGGTCAAAATGGAAAAAAAACAATAATATTACAATCTATTATGTTCTATCTTAATATAAAAATACATCATTTTGGGATGTATAAGTTGGTTCGCTTTCTCAAACATTTCTTTGAAATAGATAAATAAAAAACAATGAACAAGTTATTTTAGAAATTTAATATTTTTTTATAATTATTTTTCCTACTCTATATTACTATTTTTTTTAGTTTTTATATATAAAGGGTTGTAATGATCTTTTGGTGAGTAAGATATGGATGAATTTTTTTTTTAAAAGTATTTTGATATTCTACTCGTAGTTATGCTGTTCTTGATTTTTGAAAGTTTTGAATCGTAACAAACCCTGACAACTTTCGTTCTTGTCCAGGTTAACAATTCTTAATGGGTAGTTTATGATGTGATATTGACTAGTCAGAGCTAAAAGAGGTCACCCAATAAGACATGCTCATTTATGAAGGGATGAAGAAGTTTCTCCAAGAAAACAAGATGGCCATTTGGGGTTCAAATCCGAGGGGTCCTGGTGTGAGTGGTGAGGGCGCTCTCATCCTTTAAGAGAGGTCAGAGGTTCAAACCCTCCTCTTGTATGGAGCCGGCCATTTGGGGAGCACTTTCATCCTTTCGGGGCCCACCTGGTACGAACGTGGATTAGTCTCGGCCAGCGCTTGGGACACCGCGTGGTTTATACAAAAAAAAAAACAAGATGACCATAATCTAGTGTATTGTTTCCACATGTATCAATTAATGTGGTTAGAAATCATGGTGTGCAGGACCTGTGATGGGACAACTAACATATTGGTGTGTTATGAATCCACAAAGGCGTGGCTGTGGCTCGTATAAAAGTGTAATGTTAAAAAAAAAAAAAAAAATTAATTTATTATCCTTTTAAATTTGCTGATTTTTTTCTATGAAACATAGAACATCCGGTTATAGAAGAGATACAGGGATAATCTTTCTCCAAGATTATAGTTGGAGGTACCAATTTTCTAGTGAACTCGATAGAAATCATGGTGATAGTATCTCAAACACAACAGTTGAGTAGTTGTAGACAACCTGAAGTGTTTGGATTGTTGGATGCTCGTATCCAGTTACAAGCATTCAATCCTTAAAGTTCTAAATGTTGTTGAGACATAATGACTTGGTGTTGAGATGATCAAACTCTGATGATTTTATATGGAGTTGAAATCATACACGAGTGGTACATGTGCCCCTCTTATCGACCTACCCGATGATGACCGGCCCGTCTCTTCTTCTAGCTTCGAGACTTCTCTTTTGAATGAATTTTATTTGAACTAATAAATTTTTAAATCTATAATAAATTTTTAATTTTAGTATAATTTCTTTTAAATTATTTTTAATTTATTTATTATTATTATTTTAAAAATATTTTAGTAAATTACCGATGATCTTACTGAAAGACTAAGTTTGTTTGTATTTCTAGAGAGTTGAAAAGAAGATACTGAAAATATCATTATTATTATTTAATCACCGGTATTTCATCAATAATATAAAAAAAATCATTGATGGAATTACAAATGATATTTTTTTAATCATAAGTTGATATTTTTATTTAGTGTGGAATTACAAATAAATTTATATTATATTGCTAGTAATATTTTTTTAATCATAAGTTTAATATCGTAAATGATATTCATCAAAGCTTAATGAATCTTGAAAATCAATTATTATGTACCGCTAAATAACTACAATTAAAAGAAATCATAAAACAAGTCATGCCTGTGCAAAACAGGATGAAGTTTCTTAAAAAGGAGAGCTGAGAAACCAACGTGCTGTTATCATTTATTTCTATTGAAAATTTTAATGATAAGATTCTTAAAAAGACAACACACACAAAATACTATGTTTAAGGATTTTGTATTTTAAACCGCGGTCATAACGCCCGTACAGAAGTGTTTTGGCAATTGCTTCCGCACAAACCACAAATATATGGCTTTCGTGCAGTCTAGAAAATTCCTCCTATTTTTTTATTTTTTTTGCAAGATGGGTGCATTTTCCAGGCTGATTTTTAATAAATGAAGCATTAATTAAAGAGCGCGAGGGTGCGCAGAGAAACGTCAACCAATGCACAAAACACCATGGTTTTTATCTGGAAATACCGTTTGATGAAGAACGAAAACGATTCCAGAAAGAAAAACTAAAACCATGAGAGAGGCCACAGACAAACAACATGTTCTCTCTCAGATGCATTATCATCACAGTCTCAGGCTTTCACGCAACAGTTGAAGTACCTAAAAATGCTCCTCCTCGTCTGCAATGAAAACCAGCAGTCAGAATCTGTAAAATCGAATCACAGAACGGCCTCCGCATATAGGAAACAGCAGGCATTCAAACAGTAAATTCGCACTTCTAAACCATTTCAACAAGTATTTCCATAGCACTTGCCATATATAATGTTTATATATATCATGTTCCTGATTGTTTATAAAATGCAGAAGCGATCATCTGGCAAAAGGGACTTGCAGCAACCACTGTCTAAGAAAATGATGAAACATTCCATTTCAATTGTGTAGAATGAATGCCTTGTCCCTACCGAATTGACATTGCTTGAATGACGACATAGAAAAGGCAGATCTTCTATAAAATAGACAATGAATGCCATAATTAAGAGTTGTGTTAACTGGCTGAAAGCTTCCACAGCATGTGCACCACTTGCAACTACGTGCAATCTAGGCATGCTGAGGGTTCTCTTCACTTCTCTCTTGGGACTATATGGGCACACATCTCTATAATTGCAACAGCTGAAAAGTACCCTACAGATTTTTTTAACATGCCTTAGTTTATTTAGATGCCTGCTAATCATTCTGAAATACCATCCAGAATCACATGAAACCATTGTTTGATAAATCATAAATGATTATAAACCGTATATTCCCTCTCCTTGCGATCTAAATATGAATTGGAAAATGGAAAAGGATCTAATCTATTTGAACTTTGAAGTTCGAACAAGAAGAAAGATAATCAATGTGGTTGACATTGATGTTTTTTCAGTGCAGGTAATGCCTTTCAAAAGATTTTTGAAAAAATATATTTTTATTTTTTTGTTTAAAATTAAATTCTTTGGAGTTGAAGATGTCAAAAATAATATTTTAAGAAAATACTATTATAATACATTTTCAAATAAAAATAATATGAAAAAAGCGTACATGCAATTTCAAAGTAAACCCAGCGAAACATACCTATTCAAACTTGATAAAAATATTCAGTATATGCAGCTATACAGATTTCAAATCCAGAAAAGAAGATTTATTACCGGTTAATCAACCGGGTCTGCCGTCCCATGTACGACTACCAACCAATCAAAGTTCCATATCACTGTTTTTCACTTTTTTTTCTTTCTTGTTTTGGATGGGACAGTGGGATGATGATGCTGCCGCCACCAAGTGGACTATGTTTTTTTTTTAATGGATTATATGTTCTTACCTGCTGAGTTTCTACATTGACCCCCCAAGTTTTAATAGCACAGCCAACAATTCCCCCGTCATCCCCCCACAAGTTGGCCGCTATCATCCAAATAACTTGTTAACTCAACAGTCATGGTTTAAATCTCACTATTCTTATTTTATTTTGATAAAAATCAAGCACAATCTAGTGTAGGCTCGTAGAAATTTCTAGCTTAAAAAGATTTCACTTGAATGCATATTAGAGAATAATTTAAATTATATTTTAGAATCAAACCTAATAATTTAAACTGCAATCTAAATTTTCAGGTGAGATATATAATTACATCTAATTCATAACCACATGCTACCACTAGCATAGATATAGCAGGATTTGGCACAATATGTTTAAAAAAGCTTTGCAAATAAAGCTGTTGAAAGAATCTTACTGCTGGAGAGTCGTGGTGATCCTGATGGTAATGGTGGTGGTGTTCATGAGTTTGAGCGGGCTTTGCAGTCGTTGCTGTCGGGTTGATTAGCTCTTCTTCTTTGCCGAGACTGGCTCTTGAGGCATCCCTCTTGTTCTGCTTCCTCATTTCCCTTATTTTTGAGAAGTCAACGGAGTAGTCTGGCAACTCACCCTTCTGGTCCCAGTCCCCAAACTGTGGCACTGATAGCCATGGAGCATTTTTCTTCACGAAAAAAATAATATAATGTAACTAATTCGTGTTTGATTATACATCAAATGAATCATCAACGACTACTTTGTTTAATATTCCAAGAAAAAATGTAATTAATTCATCTTCGATTACTTGTCAAAAGAATCATCAACGACAACATTATGTAACATTCCAAGAAAAAAAATCAGTGAAATGAATCATTTTTTTCTTAAGGGTTTTTATTTATCTTTATATCTTTGATTATATCAATCTAATCCTTGAATAAATCATCTCTCTAATATATCACTCCATCTTTCTTTTTTCCATCCAAATTAACAGAAAAATCATATTTTGATGAAAACTACTCTTTACTCTAAATAAGATAAATGAGTCATAAGTATATTTTAGAAATTATTCCGCCTAATAAATTGAAGACTCGTCTCATTGTGTAATTATGTAAGGTCATTTCTTAAAAAACAAGAACATTCCACTCAAAAGCAATCCATTAATTTCCTCAACTTATTGATCCCAATAAATATTAATTTACTATAAAGTACAGACAATTAGATTCCACTCTGAATTATTTGATAGAGATATGGTATGTGGGTTTCCATTTATTCTACGAGAACATCTTCACGTGAATATACTAATAGTCTGGGTGTGGAACGCCTGCTTGAGACTCAACCAGATAACTTAATTTCGATGTCCTGATATTCTCTCACCATTAAAAAAATAAAAAATAAAATTGAAAACGCTGTCGAACGTTGAAATACGTAATTTAAAACAATAATTACAGTCAAAATATTAACAATAACATTCAAGTCGTGGCAGCAATTTCAATTCAACACGCCAAAAAAGGCGAAGAAATTAACAGTGAAAAAAAGATTTGACAGGGGCAACAGTTGAAAAAATAAAAAGGCTATTTGGTCTTCTCTCTCTGTTTCAAAATATATATATCTTTGACTGTTTCTTCATTCTTAGCTTTGTAAAAAGTGAATGATTACTTCGTTTGAATGTCTCATAATGTTAACAAAATAAGCACTCAAGAATAACTTTTGAGACCAAAAACGACGCAAACACGGATCTGAAGAGGGTAAAAAAAAAGAGTTAAGAGGTAAAACCCAGCTGCTAAGCCATGCAAGAAGCCTTCTAATTATTGAAAACTGAATGATTAGATTTCAAGGTTTTTTAATTCCATTTACATAAAATTATGCAGGAAAAGACTTAGCCAGCAATAAAGCTGATGAAAAGAATACGAAAGAAGAAGAAGAAAATCTGACTTGCTCTGCTCCTCCAGGATTATTTACGATCCTCCATGAAAGGAAAACAAAAAGGAGAGAAAGTGTACCTGGTCTTTACGATCCTCCATGAAATCTTTTGATCAATTAATGATCTCTTAAAATGGATATATAGTAGCACAAAAGAGAGTGAGATGGTGAGAGAAAGAAAGAGAAGCTGTTTCAGTGCTGCACGTTGAGCGGAGAAGAGAGGCTTTCAGAGGCAGAAGGGAATGAAGGCAAGCTGTGTGAAGAAGAAAGCAACTGAGGGGAGCAGGACAGCACAATGACAGCGAGATTTTTGCTTCTTTTCTTTTCTTTTGATGTAGTGGCTACTTTGCTAGGCATTCCATGTGTGTTTATATATATTTTTATTTTTATGCTTATGTTTACAAAAATGGGTTTCTGTTTCTGTTTTTATTACTTCATGTGCCACAGGATTTGGACACGCTTCACTTGCGTTTCTGTTCTGTCAAGCTGTGTTTTGTAATGAAAAGAATCGCTCTTCAGCTGTATGTAACACGGTTACGTTTCTGTCCGATGCCGTCCCAGAATTTATGGGTGGTTGGTTGCTACTTGCTGGCGAATTTTTTCAAAGTATCACACTATAATTTTTTTTTTAATTTTAAAAAATAACATTGTTAAAAACTTATTTAAAAAAATAATATAGTTTTCAAAAATTACAACTATCATTTGTGATTTTAAAGTTACTTGTGTCATTTATAACTTCTTAATAACATATATATATATATATATATATATTGTCTTTATTAACCTGAAATGAAATGTAATATTTATTATTTTTAAAAGATAGTATTTTTTTAAAAATAATATTAGTTTTCAGCTTGAATTGTGATAGAGATACTATTTATTTTAAATTTAAAAGCAATTTCGAGTTTTGAATTTTAAAAAATAAATCAATATAAAATTCATGGTAAAAAAACAACAACATGATAAAGTCTTTTATCCTGTCCGGGAAGAGTTTGATTGTGCCAGAGCACGCCCATAAATAAATTGCAGCTTATATTATACGCTGAAGAATGTAGTCCATTGAGCTTATTTACATTTTTTGCTATTTAATCGGTTATTATTTTTCTCTATCTTTGTTGAATTTTTTTTTATTAATTACGACCCTATAATAAAAAATATTTATAGTGCATAGTATATATTATTTTTTTGACATTGCAAGATCCTCGCATGAAGACATAGAAAAATAAATCAGCAATATTAATCCCAAATGAATACAAAGTTAAAGAAAAAAAAAGGTTTCATTGTGAAATCTTATACTTGTCGTAATGTAAAGCCTGTTTGTTTTTGTGTCTCAAGAACAATTTTGAAAAAAGAAATTCTTTTATTTAAATTAATCATGTATATTTTTATATGCTAATATAAAAAAAAATGTTCCCCTCTTAAAAATAAATTATATTTTAAAATATAGTTTACTCTTTGAAAATCAACTACCACCACAATATGAAACAAACTTCATTTTTTTATATAATAATAATAATAATAATAATAATAATAATAATAATAATAATAATAATAACAATACAAGTTATACATAGAGAAGAGTATCAATGAGGTATTTCCATGGAGGCTATCATTTTAAATAATTTAATCTTCCACTCCTAAAAGAAAACTATATTTTAAATTTAATAGATCCAAGAATGTTCCACCTCTTCATTTCGATTTTGATAGTTTCAAGATTTACATTATGTTTCTAAAATATTCTAATGTAGAACCTCGTTGCTACATGTTTAACGACAAGCTCCCTTTCCACAACCCGTTTCCCCCTCGGCTTTTCCTCCCTCCAGATGCTGAAAAGGGCTCGAAGCTTTGAAAGAACAAAAACTTGCATGAAAGCCCATCGACACAAAAGAAAATAAAATACTGGGCCCGATCGAAAAAAAACCTGTGGGCTCTAGATTGTATAGCTTTTACAGTTTGAACACGTGGGACGAGGTTGACCATAGAATCATACGTGTCAACAGATGAAAGGGTAAAGAAGTAGCTCAAATTCGGTCATCTACTCTCGGTTACATTATTTTTTTATTAGCATGGATGATCGAGTTAGTTTACGCGCATCTTAATTAATTTTATAGATTCTAAAATTTATAATTATATAAATTTTTAATAATTATTATATTAACAATCAGAAGACTTGAAATTAAACCTTTTAGTTTCAAACTCTTTACTCCCTTTAAAAATTGCACCTGGGTCATCTATATTGTTGATATTTCAACTTTAATTTTTGTTCTTAGCCTTTTTTAAGAAGTTTTTTTTCAATTTCATTTGTCAGATATTATATTTTTCAATTCAGTATTTCTTCTTTTGATTATTAATGTTTTTCCTCTGTTCTTTTTATATATTTTATTTATTTTTAATTTCATTCTTCAGTCTAAATTAACTTAGAAAAAGGCTAAGCCCATGCGCTAGCCCTCCATACCCGAATGGATCGACCCTGTTCATGGAGTGGAGAAAAAGCTATCTGCGCTATGTTTTTATTTTAGCTCAGCCCACTAGATGACTAGAGCCCATAATGCAGAATTACAGCTTTCAAGAAAGTCAAATGGGTGTCTGCCCTCTTGTATGAACTGTCAAACAATCTTTATTTCTCGTCAATGACTTCAAACCATCTCTTCTCGTAAAAATAATTAAAAAAATAATTTTAATATACATTTTTAATAAAAAAAATATTTTTAAAAATCATTACAAGAAAGTTATTGATCCCGTCCCGTTCCGGCCGGAACGCCCCGTCCCGTTGCAAAATCCGGGACAAAACGGCGACGTTTTTGTCCCGGTCAAAATCCCGGCCAGATCCGGATTTTCCGGCCGAATTCCGGCCGGAACGCCCCGGTTCCGTACCGGGCGTTCCGTTCCGGGTTCAATTTTTCATCCTCATCAGACAGTGGAGAGTTGTCGTCGACCCTTACTATCATCTTCACCCTCATCGTCAAGATCATCTTCGTCCTCATCAGAGATCAGACAGTGGAGAGTTGTCGAGACGAGCAGAGTCCCTGGCCCACCTAATAATCTTCTCAATCTCGTATTCATGACACGAAACAATACTGTTACTGGTTGTGTTATTGGGAGCTTTGATAGCAGCAAACCTAGCAAACAGATCGTCAGGGTCAACATCATCTTGAGATTTAGAGTTTAGACGGTCGGGGTTTGGAGATGCTGGTCGAGGATTGAATGGTGGTTGTGGTGGGTCTGGATTTGAGGGCTTGGAATCGACGGTCAAGATCAGGGAGGAGGTAATCGGGAGAGACACGAGACATGTGAGAAACTGAGAATCCACAGAAAGTTTTAGAAGTAACTCGTCTTGTGCTGATTGAAGAAGTTGATCAACTGGGTCGTCTTCATTTTTTGCTGCGGTGGGTTTCTTTCTGTTGCTCGGCAAGCTTCATTTTTCTAGGTTGAATTTTTTAATTTTCATTGCTGATTTTTGTTATGACCTTTGTTAGATTTTTATTGCCGTTAGTCAAAACGTAGCCTAACTTTGTTTGTTTATTATTTAATCTCTCTTCACCGAAATCAACTTGCATATTTTTTTTACTACTTTTCCTATTTTGATTTTCTCATTTTAAATTACATAATCAAAAATCAACCAAATCATTTCACATCATAATATTTCAACAAATCTTAAACATTAACAGCATACCAAAATATTAAAAATCAATACGATTCAATATAATTTCTACATTTTCTCCTTTTCTATAAATATAACAACAATAACTAACCTTTAATAATTCACATTACGATTATTATATAATAATAGTTAACATAAAAAATAGGGGTATTAATTTGTAATTAATTTGATTGAATTATTTGTAATGGAATGTATTTTAATTAATTATGTTTGAACTTATTGATTATTTCTTAATGTGTTCATTTTGTTTTTTTAAGTTTTTCTAACATTAAAAACAATAAGTAACATTAATTAATTTCAAAATTCAAATTCAAATACAACAACCATAAAAAAACATAGAATTACTTGAAAAACATACAATAAGTAGCTTAAATTTCAAATATTCTGGATCTTTTAATTATAATTAAATTCATTTTTTATTTTTTATTTTTTATTTTTTATTTTTAAAAAAATAATTTTATTGTTGGAATTTTAGAGATGTTTCTAATTTTGAGATTATGTTTGTTTGATTTTGTGTTTGTATTGTATAATTTAAATTTCATTTATCTTGAATTTAAATTATACTTGTTAAATTAATATTTTATTTTTTTCATATATATAATTAAATAAAAATGAACAGTACAAAACCGGAACGGTACCGAAACCGGAACGTTCCGTTCCAAACACAAAACCGGAACGGTACCTGGGACGGGATCAATAACTATGATTACAAGTGATCTTTGGAAGTCCAGTCACTCCATCCTATGACGACGTAGTGCGCATGTCACCACGTCAGCTCATCAAGCAGTCGTGGAAATATCTATAATCCACTTCCAAGCTCTTATAATCTCATCATAACCTTGGATCGTCAGGGGCTGGATCGGGACACGACCCTAGTGACTTGCCACGTCAGCCTAGCTGTCCACGGTTCGTTGTTCCGGCCAAGAACCAAACATCTTCCTGGACAAACAAGTTGTCGGCGAGTAGTTGGCGGACAGCCAAGGTGTTGTTCTTTTTTTTTAATAAAAAAATACTTTAAATGAAATACTAAATAAAATATCAAAATATCTTTTCTCTTCTAAGAAATATTATCTATATATATCTCACAAGAAAACTAAAATCAATAAGGTGAAGCCAGCAAAGAAATAAACTAATTAAATACAGTCATGTAATTGATATCAAACTTCTTAAAAAAATAAAACATCTAACCTTTTCATTTAAATACAATTAACTTATTTTTTTAAGATATACATAATAGAAAAAACTATAGTTATATCATTTAAAATACCATTTTATCTTTTTAAAATAATAATCTCTCAACCACGCTTGAAGTCTTCAAACGAGTCTATCTTCCCGAACCACGTGTGGGATTGGAACGCGCAAAAAATCTCAAAATAACCTCCAAGCTATATAAAATGATCAGTTCTACTGTGATAGACAACACTTTTTTCCTTTTTCTATCCTCCAAATTGTAGACCGATCCTCATGGATGAAAGAATCACCATATCGTTTGTTCTCTTGTTCATTATTCTCTCTTCTCAAATCCCTTCGGTGGCCGGAGACGGAGAGCATGTTTCCCGAGAGATGCAGGAAGAGCCGCCGTATCTTGCTAGGATAATGACAGATCAAATACATTCGTTGAAGAGATCCTGCAGTAATTCTTGGGACAAGGCCAAAACCATTATCCATGATCTGCAGTTACAGTTTTTTCCTCCAAATTTAGAGTAAGATTACAAAGAAAATACCATCTGAGTTCTTTTTCCCCCGTTAAACGACCGTTGCTTTTTTTAATTAGTAATTTGAGGTTTGATTTCCTTAATGCTCTCTTGTTTTCATGTATTTCTTGGCTCAGTTTTAGAAGTGCTGATCAAGAGATTGCTAGGAGTGAAAATGGTGGAGGTGAAAAGATGAAGAAGGTCGTGGAGAAATGTATTGGGACAAGCAAAAGGACGGCTGAAATAACAGCTGAATCGGCTGCAGACGTGATGGGAGTAGCAGTGCGGAGGGCGGCAGAAAAAATGAAGAGTAGCCTGTACAGTTCAGATGACCAGAAGAGCAATCATGATGAACTTTAAGCAAACCTAGCTAATTAATCGCCTTTTTAAACCTAATTATTTGTCATTGCTTCATCATTTCTTCTTTCTTTTTGTTGTTTAAGCAGATTTCTATTTTTATAGTTCTGCACACGATGCTCATTAATATGATGTATATATTATATAGTACCTACTAGCAAAGTATTATCGATGAGACTTGAAAAAAATCCTCTGGAAAAGATGTGGGTAGCTTTCATGGGTAGGCCGGAAAAACTTGGAATGTTTGGCAACGTCTGCAAGAAAAACATTTTAATGCTTATGTCATTTTAGTTTTATTTTATGTAAATATTATTGAAGATCATATGATAAAGACAAATTAAATTAAATGGTCGCAAAAAATATAGATGTCTCCAGTCTTGGTATAAAAAGAGTTTGAAAATATATTTTATTATTCAGAAATTGCATCTCCTTTATATAGGAAGTTTAATATACGAATTCTTAGATTTTAAATAATAATAAATAAAAAACGTGATTGTTGATGATATATATAATTATTGTTTTTGTTAAATTCTCCACGTCAAGGTGAATAATTAAATACCTTTTCCAGCTGATTTTGCTAGGTAGATTCTCCCATGGAAATTCAAGAAAAATAAGGTATAAAAACTTCTGAATTTTCAAGATAGAGAGATGCCAATCCTTCTAAACCAAACCAAAGGAACCCAACCAGCTAATCTTGATAGGTTGACACTCCTTGACATCTTGAGTTTAAATCTTAGGGTTAGCATTCAGAAAGAAATATCATATTCCCTTTTGGACTTGAGTAAAGGGATTGGAAATTGAAAGCCAGTTCATTCAAACTATGAATCCTTTCGAAGATACCAGTAGCAGAATTTCCAGGACACAACAATTCAAGAATATATTTTCCTTCTTCAAAAGCAACACAGATTGAAATACGAGTTCCGTAAAGATTAATTGCCTTTACTTCAGGGTGACCAATCAATCAATGTACATGTAAATTGTGACCACTGTAACTCAAAAACTTGCAGCGGTGCAGGCCATGGAAAAAAATCAATTCAACGGGTTACAGGCAGAACAGGAAGAATTCCATTTTAACAAACAGAAGTTCAGCCCTGTGGAAAAGTGCAACCTATCAAACGTTAATATCCATGCGCTTCGATCTTGCAGTGTTGCTTATTTCTTGGGAACCACTCAGAGGAAATCTTGGAATGCCATAACTCTCCGTGACTGAAACCGGCTGCTGCGGGTAGAGCGTTGGCGGTGGCGTAAGGTTTCGTTGAGCTGGCAGGGGAGGGAGCATGTTGTATTTGTAAGGATCACCTGCCAAGCTGCAATAGCATGAGTCTGGTCATGTCCCCAGTTGAACACAAATCGAAGTGCGAAGAAGATGAGTAGATGATGCACTACACTATAACAAATGATAAATATAGAAGCTGAACATAGAAACACCCACCAAACTTCTAAGTTGTATCACCAAGCCACAAAAAAACATTAATCAAATATCAGTAACAATTTTAACAGTTCCTCTCTTTCTCAAGCAGAACATATCAATGTAGGTAGGCCAGCAACCACTCTCTCCCCAAGTACCCCCGAGAAAAGATCAAATAAGATTCCGGGAGGCGAAAATATCAACAAAGCAAAATGCATGATAAACATGATCTTAGGATCTGTTCAAAATGCATTTTCAATGCAAGCACAGCGCAGTTTTTCAGCATTGAGCAAAAGTAATCCCTTGGGTATCTTGGTGATGAGGAAATTCTATTTTTGACCTCCTGTTTAGTGTGAAATGCAGCTTTCATCTTAATTTATACAACAGCGACCTTTTTGTTCTGTGGAACACAGATAGCATACATGAATATCTTGCACAGCAAACAAATACAGAAATATCATTACTACCGGTTACCTTGTAGCCTTGTAAAATGGATCCTCGTCACTTATATTTTCATCTAAACGCTGGACAGATCTCTGAACAGGAGAGGCAGACCATGGACTTGGTGCGGGTTGTTCATCAGAAAAATATCTTCTCCTGATCAACTGAAAAGAAGTGATCCAAAAGTTGGAAAATGTCCAGCATGAAGAATTAATAAATAAAAACACACTAAAAGTTGAAGATATAAATGCTGAATACTCACTGTTCGGAAAAATTTCACCACAGCTTCTTTGTCATACCTTGCTTCTTTGGCAGCCTGCCCATGTTAACAAAGACACCATTATGCAGATATGAAGAGCATGGGATTAAGTTGACTGGCCATGATTTTGGCTAGCATGCACAATATATTTGAGATAGTTCTTACTCAATTTTTTTTTGTCTTCACACTTATTCATACATCCTCTGCTAGAAGCACCAACTTTTAACTAAGGACACATCATCTAATTAGACCAACTACTAAAATTTTGGCCAAACTACTAAATTGACTACTGATATTTTCAAGAGAAAAAAAACAAGCATAGAATAAATTTATTATTATATTTTACAATTGAAATATTAATTCACACGCAGAAACACTGACTCCTATTGGCATTAAATAAATACATACGACAGACAGCTTAAGTTGACATGCTTACTGCAATAAGTCCTCCGCTTCCAGGAAAACTCTCAGTCAATGGAATTTCCTCACTGGAAGGAAGCAAACCCTGCTTCTCAACCCAATGACGTGCTGCATCAACAAGGTTGCCACTGCTTCCTCTAGTACCCTCTTTCGCAGCAATATCAGCTTTGTTACAGACAACAATATAAGGGACAGGAAGACCACCAGGACCTCCAGAACTTAGAGGGGCTGAAAATGTTCCAGTTGCAGCAATCTCTGATGCCCATTTCTGCAAACTTGTTTTGGTCCTTCTCTGGGAGAGATCATGAACGAAAATAACACCTGGAGAATTTAAAGAGAGAATCACATGCAGGAATCAAAGACAGCACATCTTGCAATTTGCACAAGGTGAAGGGCCACAATGGTTGTGACAAGAATAATCAGATAAGAACCATCTGAGTGTTGTTGGATAAGAGGTGGTGAAAATGAAAATGATACGGTAGCTACCTTAGCAAGCTTTATGGAATATCATTTCCGCATGTACTTTTCAGATATGCCCCAAAAAAACCCAATTTATCAGACGAGTAGAAACAAATCTCTAAACCATTTTCTAAATCTACTGCACTGAACCTTCAAGTACATCATTAATGAAAAATAATTATTGAAATAGGAAGTAAACACAAACTTGCTTCCTACAAGACTGGCACAAAAATAGTAAATGCCTGATTCTAATCAAATGCCTTCTTCCAAAGATATAAATGAATAGGGAGATGCCATGATTATCAAACTCTTTTCGCATTGAAAAATCTAACATTTTATCATATCTAAATAGACACACGTGCCTCAAAAGAGAGAAAAATGTTTTTAACTGATGTATGCACAGCCAAAAATACAATGCTGGTTATTACTAAATATTTATTGTCGAAGTTTAGTGAATACAGTTAGCCATGGAGAAAGTATGGAACTCACCATTGATCTGAGAATAGAATAGAGACCGACAATCTTTGTATCGCTCATGACCTGACACATCCCAGAGTTCAATGAAAAAATCTCTCTCAGAATCACCTTTGATACTGCTTGATGAGCTGCCAGAATTACCATAAGTAATATGCTGTAAAGGAGTGAAGGCAAGAACTATGTTAAGACTTCAAACTCCAATAATGTACCGCCGAGTTACTGTCAAGCAACAAAGTCATAATAAACCTTACCTTCACACCAACCGTGCATCCAATTGTTTGTGGAGGGCGAGTGATGGAGGAACCTTTGATAATAAGATGAACAAGTGAGGTTTTACCCACACCTACAAGGATTAAAAAAATATGAATTTGATCTCAGCTGCCAAAGCAGGGAATATAGTCAGGAACACTGAGGAGAAAACAGCTTTCAATTCATACAAGCAACCCATAAACCATGCAAGCAAAATCCGAGGACCTCTCCAACATGTCACAATGCATGTGGAGTTTAGCACATGCAGGCAAATCTGAGTTACCTTTTATTTTGAGAATCAATATACAAGCAATTGTTTTAACCTATTATTATATATTATTACTAATGGCTAAGAGCAACTATTACACCAGTCCTGCATGCTCCGCATGTATGCATAAACCTAGAGGAGTCTGAACTGTTATTTCCATCCACATGACATGCTCTACACGTCTGCTCTTCCCCCCAAGTCATGCTAGGACACCCAAACAATCATAAAGGGAATTGTTCGACTTTCCCTTATTTGAACAGAATCCAGAGCTTATTCCTACATCACAGAGGTTAATTTTCTGTAAATAAAACTGCCACAGTATTGGCTACATAAATTTATATATTTTGGTCGAGTTCCATTTTTTTTTTCCTTCTTCAAACCTCAATCCGAATTCTGCTCCTCATGATTTCCAGTACAATTAAAATCATAACAAAATAAAATTCCTGGGAATTAAACTTGCACATCATGTCTGTAGTACATGTTGATAATAGAAGCTGACATTTCACTTTACTGTTAAGATAATACCAACAGGAATCATCTTGGTGATCGGAGTTGAAGTTTAATCCCTGGAGATTTGAAGGCATAAACCAGTCTGGAAGTGCCAAGTCTATAACAAAATTAATGTGTCCTTCAACCTCTTCAAATCTTACACACTGTAACTATCGAGTCATCATCAATGACGTGTCATCAAAAGAGCAATTAACGCAATGCCCATCGCGTACCTTTTCTTCGTCCAACATGGAGTATTCAGACCATCCATTAGTCGTATTGGAAAGTGCACATATATATAACAAATTGTTCATAATCTATATCATCTGATTCCAATAGATTTCAGCAGAATAACTTGCTACTTGAAGTCCACTAAATACATTCACTTCCGCCATTTCAATAACCTCTCCAATACTATGTGCCATCCAAACAAGGTTTTTATCATAAGCACAATCTACCAGGATTCCCTTACATAAAATTTCACAAGAAGAAAAAAAGCATTGCAAAATCAATAAACTGAACAAGAGAGTGCAGAATAAAGAAGAGAAATTTACCTGAGTCACCAATGATCAGCACTCGAACCTGTCCACAAGGTGGTCCACCATTTTGATCCTTGATTTCTCTCTCACGGTCCCTCCAAAACATAGTGGTAATGCTTTTTCTTCTCCAAAACAAAAGTAAATCACTCCTTCAAAACCGGACCGGCAAAATATGTCCCATAAAACACACTCAATCTCAACAAAGAACAACAAATTCTCCAAATGGGTATCCCCAAATTCAAATCCATATTAGTTGTACATTTCAAGCAGCCTAGAAATGATCTAAGCTCATGTTTTTCTCGTATTAAAATTACCCAAAAGTGTAGGGAGAATAAAAAAAGAAAAAAGAAGCTGTTCCCTCTCAAGACCCGATGACAGTAACAGATCTAGCGACAAATTCAAGAAGTGGGTTTCTCTTCAAATTCGATATGGGATAAAGGAAGAAGTGGATTTGTGAGTTTGAATTGAATCTAATTAAGCTTTTCGTGTGGCCGTGGAGAGAAGTATAAAAAAACTGTGAAAGAGAGATCACTAGATCAGAAAGTATAATATATAAAGTTGTTCAAAACATAAACAATAAATAAAGGGAAAGATCATGTTTGTCCCCTCAACTATCATTGATCATCAGATGGGTCACCAGATGAAAATAATTTTCAATTAGATCCCCATGTAATTTATTCCGTTACCCCATAACCCATCTGTTAAATATATGACAAAAACGAAGTCATTTCTTCTTTGAGACAGATTGGATTGTAACTGGTTTTTGAAATAATAAAATATATTTTTGAACGAAAAAACTATTTAAAAAATAAGCTTAACTATATTTTCCAAAAAAATATCAAAATAAAAGCGTGTTGTGTTGAGAGTGGGATTTGAACCCACGCCCTTTCGGACCAGAACCTTAATCTGGCGCCTTAGACCAACTCGGCCATCTCAACTTGTTGTTCGTCGCTCACGAACGTATTTATATAAATCTAATAAGATGATCATGTTTCATGAAAGCCTTTTTCTTAGTGAACTTTCTCCTCTTACCAACGGACAGTGTCTTCAATTGCTCTAAAAATTATTGTCTGTCACTCAAAACAAAACGAAAAAAATCCACCGTAAAGGAAACCCGAATGCATGATTTTTATTTTTTTTAGAGAAAAACAAATATTACCTCTTGCGTGCTTCATTAGAGGCACAAATAGTTCATTCATAATGACCAAGAAGATATCTCATTCACGATTTGAAGACAAAAATACACAGAAGAGAACAGAAAAATAACAAGCAAACACACTCACACTGCTAAAACAAAGGGGTGTTAGCAACGAAAAATCTATTATAGATGTGGCTGTTTTAAATCTGCAATAGATAATTCATTGCTAACCGAAAAGACAGAGTATTTAACAATGGATTTTAACAGCCGAAGAAACGTAGTTTTGTTGTTGGGTGTCATGAAAACAATCACTGTTTGGTGATAAATTCGGTAGTTTTAATCGGTTCTTGGTGGATCGAAATGTCGATACTCATTTATTTGTCGTAATCACAGTGGTAAATACACAAAGAATTAGCCTTGATGTCGTGTTGCAGTAAACCAACGTTCGAAAGATTGTGAAGTCACACTAGCTCGTTGGAACGCGTTCTGATGATTCATTTTTGCATTACAAGTACACACTTATTTACAGTTCCATAAAATTTCTGTTCAACTAACAAGCAAATCACCATCGATCTATCAATGCGTTCCGTTTTGCTCTCACTTGGATGTTCTAGCCATGCCCAAGAACAGGAAAGAAAGTCTCTGTTATTAAACGTCACACTCCCACAAATCACTATTCACTAATCACCTTTTGATGCATTAAATAACATTTTAATCTCAGTTACCAGTATCAAGAGGGAGAGAAAATTACGGAGTTACGTGGTAATTTCTCTAGCATAACACACAGCTTGCATGGCTATATATCCTCGATACCTAAATGAGGATGCGAGGTGAAGTGAGAGGTGCTTTTAACTAGGAAGAGGAAGAAGAGTGAGGAGAAGAATCTTGCAAGGTCCAAGCATGTGGGACCCCCACCGGCATCTGGTTATAATTGTAATTGTAATACACCGTGCATGGGCTTTCATGGTTGTGCACTCCATCATATGTAGTTATCACAAATGTCGAGTCTTCTCTATCCCTCTCCACTATCTTCTTTACATCGCATCCCCCACTTGAACACTTGTAGTAATTCCTGAACAATTGCAAAACAAAAACCAGATTACAATTTAGTCCTTGTGACGCTGTTTTGTTTTACAACTAGATCCCTGCGCGAGAGAAAAGCTTAACGATCAATGATATTCGCAACAATCTTTTTTCTTAATCATATAATAGCATCTTTATAGTTTGTAACCATTTATTTAATTACAATTTTCAAATTGATAAAGCCACATAGAGAGAGAGAGAGAGAGGCATCACATGATTCACATCCCCCCACCATTCTCAGCACACTGGCTGCATTTAATTGGCTGAAGCCGTCTGTACATATGCTTGTCGCCGAATAAATTGAAAAGTCCACACCCGGCCAAATATTATGATGTAATCGGGAGAGAGTGCCTCCTCCAGTGCTGGAACCAGATGTCTTTTAGCTATAGCTAAAGAAAGTGTTGTAGAAATTATGGTTTCTGTTATTTTCAAAAATATATTTTGTTTAATTTTTTTTAAAAAATACACTGTCTAACACGCATGCGGTGGCCTGAGAACCTTAACCAGGTGCCAGTTGCTAAAAGCACAACTAATATCTATCTATCTATCTATCTGAGATAACTAGACAGAACTAAGTTATTCCTAGATAATTTCGTAGTCAAATTATTAAAGAGAGAAGACCTAGTCTAAAACCGTCAATCAGAATGGATCCTCGAGCAATAAATAATAGTTCATTACACATGACGATTGTGGGATACAGACCCAGTTGTTTTGTCAATTGTCAAGGAAAGAAACGATTTATCAAAGCCATACACGAGATCCAAGGGTGTGTAATTAAATATGGGTAATGCATCAACACAGCTTGCACACACCTATGAAAATCTAGTGATGATATATATGAAATCAAAATAATCATTCTGCCATTTAATCAAATTCATAATCACATGATTAGTTAGGCAATATATAGCTTTACTTCCTAAATAAACTCACTTTTATATATATATATATATATATATATATATATATATATATATATATATATATATATATATATATATATATATATATATCAGAAATAATCGTACTTGCCTTGGGTTTGGGCTGTTCTTGACCGACTTCTTTCCATATTTCCTCCATTTGAAGCCGTCATCCATCACCTCCAGCTCTGATTTTGTTCTGAACGCAACTCGATGCCCCCCTTCTATCTTGTTTTTCTTCACTCCATTCTTGCATTTTCTATACGAAAAAGGGGGTAGACAAGTTTATCATTCTGATCTTCAAGAGACAAAAAATAATAATTTTGAATCTTTCATTTTTTTTAACAAGTAAGAAATTAAAGAGCTAGCAGTGGTGATAGAATAATCTAAAGGGGGCATCGTGATGATCACTTGCATGCCATTATTTCTTGATGTTGCACCACTGTATCCGGTTGGTGAACCTCCCGGAACTTGCTCCGACGATGCCATGCTCTGTGAGGATGACTCATCCTCGACAAACCCGTCATCAAGCACGAGATAATCTGACACCTGAAACTCGGTCGCCGGCGGATCGAAACCTTCTCTGAAACAAGAGTAATAATGGTTAGGGTTCCCAGGGCAGTCCATTGCGTACAGAAGGGTGGGGGGTGGGGGTTTGAAAAGTAGTCCAGGGAGGGAGGGACGGAGATAAAATATGGCTGGCATGCTTCCAATATATTTATAATAAAGTAAAAAATCTAATCCAAAAGCATGGTCATCTTTCATCCTTCTGAGCCGCTGTCCTTCGTAGGCACCTTCCTGGTGCGATACAATGAAGGCGGCTTGCTGGTGCCACGTGTCGACATTTGGCGACACATGTTGAGGTCATCTTGATGACGTCATCGACCTGTCTGGGGATGTGGGACCTCTTCGCCGTGTCTTGTGTGGGATGTAATTATTCTTGTCGTTGCTTTTTGCTTTTAAAAGGGATGGAAGGGTAATTGGCGGGGAGGGCGGTCTTATGTGTTGCATTTTGTCAGTGAGTTTTAAAATTATTTATAAAAATAATTTAAGAATTTTTATTTGTTTTTTATTTAAATTAATTTTAATATTCTTTAGTTATATTTATGTGTTGATATTTAAATATTTTTTTAAAAAAATAGTAATATATTTTTAAATAAAAAGCATTTTTAACTGCATTACTAAATAAACCCTCGTGTTGCCAGACTAATGCATTTTTTATTTATTTTCCGGATATTTTTTTTTTTAAAATATATATATATATATATATATATATTAAAATAATTCTCTTTATTTTTTAAATTTTATTTTTATATAAATATATTAAAACAAGATAAAAATCATAAATAAAAAATAAAAACTTAACTTGTACTTTTAAATCTGATTTGTTCAGCATTGAAATGGCCTCGGTCCACATTTTAAACTTGAATAGCTTTCTCACAATGTTTTTTTTTTAATGATTCATAGTTGTCTGTTCTTCACCGTACACAAATTCTATTCATGCATTTTCTATGTCCGTTTGCTAAACATCAAGAAAAACAAATTATATTGATCTCAAATTCATGTTACCTAATAACAACACATAATCCATAATCCATGTCACATGAATTTATCTAATGGATAACGAGGTAATGACCTAGTGAAGAGTGATGTAATGATCCAATGGCGAGTGAAGTGATGACCTTGGATAGTAGAGTGAAGATAAAGAATAATTGTTTTTCCTTGCAAACTTATTGATTGTTGTGATTTGTTGAGTTTAAAAAGTGTTTTTGAAAATAATTAAAAAAATATATTTTTATTTTTTATAATAAATTTTAAAAATAGTGTTTTAGATCATTTTCATGTGATAGTATCAAAAAAAATTAAAAAATAAAAATAAAAATATTATTTTAATGTATTTCTAAATAAAACATATTTTAAAAACACAACTTCAACTATATTTCCAAATGGGTACTAAAAAGATTGACGCTCGCAGATTTTAAATAGGATTAAATGTAACATTCTATTTATAAAAAAAATACAGTAACCAACAAATGTTTTATTCTAATCCAAATGAAAAAACCTTCTTGTATATAGCAGTTTGATGAAAATCCAATGAATCAATTATCACTTATGATAATTCATTCTCAATTGCAGAGACAATTTGGCGAGAATCTGAAATCAACTATCTATTTTGATAATCAACTCTCATCCTTGTTGGTAGAGATCAAGGGTCTGTTTGGTAGTGTGGCTGCGGTTGTTTTTTAAAGTATTTTTCGTTTAGAAACACATCAAAATGATATTTTTTTTATCTTTTAAAAATTATTTTTGACATTATCACATCAAAATGATTTAAAAATACTAAAAAATTTTCATTTAAAATAAAAAAAAAAGCCATCAATTGATAGGCTAATAGGATGGCTGAATTGGTTACCAGTGAGTGAGCTAAAATTTTAATTTATAATTTCTTATATGTTATTTTTCCCAATTTTATCCTTATTAATTTTATCATTTAATAAAACCAACTTGTTTAATCTAGTCGGGTCTATGATTGAATTGACAAGTTTTATTTGAAAAATATTTAAAAAAAAATTGGGATAATTTATTTGAAAAGGAGAGATTCTCCGGTGGACAATATATTAGAAGAGAGAAAGCAATTAAGCCGGGCTTGAATTATCCGCCACGATTTGATTGAAAGATGACGTGAGAAACTGCGAGGAAATGTGTTTTCAATTATGAAGAACAAGATGCTCTGTCTTCGATCAAAACTCATAAATTCTTTCCTCGTGACTTAATTTCAACCATTGATTATTTTGTCTTCATATAGATGTTAGTGCCGGAAAAGAAGTAGAAGTTGCATATGACAGCAAAGGCCCACTAATTTCCCTCGTGATTCGACCTTTAAACCCTGTCTAGACTAGAATGTGCAACGATTGATGCGGTTGTTTTTTAAATTATTTTTTATTTAAAAAATTTAATTAAAGTAGAAATAGAAATTTAAATACATTTTTTTAAATGTAATGGTAAACGAAAGTGTTTTTGAAAAAAAATATATTATTATTTTAGACTGTTTTGATGTGATATATTAAAAATATTATTTTAATATATTTTTAAATAAAAATTATGTTAGAAGATACTCTGAAATATCCATAAAAATAGATTGATATTGACTTTAAAAGATTGACTTGCTTTACACGTATTTAATTTGAAAGTAGAAGGAAAACGGTAGGAAGGCATCTGGGATGTTGAAATGAGAAAAGGTTTCACTAAATTTATGTATATTAGCCATAGGTTGAGGTTGCTATTCAAAACGGTCCTACTCAGTCACACCTCCTCCCAGGGAAGCACTTTCCTAGAATTTCAATATTCATGGAAACCGGTGTTGATTCATGAATGGTGTAATTTCCTCTCAGAATTTGTGATTCTTGTTATATGAAAAATAAATAAATCACTCTAATTTGTGATATTTACTTGTTGAAACAATTAAAATATTATTTAATTTCATTGTTGTTAATGGTTAATCATTTATCCTTGATGTTTATTGCTCTTACTTGATGTAACTTGTATGATTGCAAACACCATCACTTTATTTAGTTGTATTTATAAATAAAATCCATGAGCTGAGGAGAAATTGATTCGAGTATTTGTCTACGAAGATAGAACTTCAACTCAAGATCGAGAGAGAGAAAAAAAACTTAAAATAGAGCTTTAAAGGAAGAAAATGATGGGGGGAATAAGAAAATAAGAGTTTGTGAAACCTACAAAAATAGTGCAAAAAACTCTTCCCATAACGTTTGTTGATGTGTTATTTGTATAAAACATGTTTAAATCTTATTCTCAACCAAATATATTATTAATTAATTCTCCATTTTAGTAGTATAATCAAAATATATAAAAACATAAATGTGTGACTCCTGAGGTCAACATGAAAGATGAAATTAAAAAACTAAATGAATCAGGAAGATGATAAATAAATAACAATCAAACAATACATGGGCTAAATATGATACATTAAAAAACTTAAAAGATGACGAAACTGAGAAAACTCTAATTTTATAAATGATTTCAAGCATGACAAGTAGTAATTATAAGAGCAATGATCAAATCTGAAGAAAAAACGATGATTTTAAATATTAAAGGTTTTGGTGTGGAAATTAACGAGGATAAAGAAAATAAAGAAAAAGAAAAGGCCGTTGAAACCAAACCTAAGATGTGTTGATTGTTAGAATATGTGATTGAAAGTAATCTTCTCCTATAATAACGGAGTGATTATCAGCTAGTATTAGAGATAGGATTTAAATATAGAAACAGAATATATCTTTTTGTATTAGTAACGTAAGTAACGTAAGCTGACTCATGTATATATATTTGCTGCTATTGATGAATAAGATATCAGAATACATTCTATTTACCCTACTTTTTACATGGTATCAGAGCCGCCTCCATATTTCCTTTATTTGTCTTAGGAACTGGAGGCTGTTTTTTTTCCTTCCTCTGTTCTGATCATAATTCTTTCTACTCACCATGACTACTCCTACCAATGATGATGGGGTTGTTGTCAAGAATACAACGGTAACTCTACCATCACTCCATATGCAAGATGTCTCTTCACTGCTTACTCCAGAGAAACTTGATGGCACCAATTACGTGGAATGGGCTTTGAATGCTCAAAATAAAATTCGGGGTCGAAAACGCTGGGGATTTATTTCAGGTACAAAAGCTGCACCTGATGATACCAACTCTGAAGAATATGAAGCGTGGGAAGATGACAATTGCTTGATCAAATCCTGGTTACTTGATGCAATGAACAAAGACATCAGATCCATTTTTTTACGCTTACCAACAGCAAAGGAAATCTGGGATATGGCTAAACAAACATACTCAGTCAGCCAAGATGCCTCAAAATCATATCAACTGTATTGTGAGGTAATTTCTGTCCGCCAAAATGGTAGTTCTGTTATTTATTATTGGGGAAAATTGCAAAAACTTTGGCAGGAGATTGATGCTATAGATGACTGTGCAATGAGTTGCAAGGCTGACATTGAGATATATACCACTAAGGTTAATTCTCAACGAGTTTATATCTTCCTTGCTGGTTTGGACTCATCACTGGATGGAGTTCGTGGAAGGGTACTTGCCACTGTACCACTTCCAAATCTTCAAGTCACTTATGCTATGGTTTGTGCTGAGGCAAACCGTCAAGATACTATGATGGGTGGAATATCTATTGATGGCACTGCTATGGCTACTAGAAGGATCTCTACACGACAAGACAACAAGAAAGGGACACACAAATGTACTCACTGCAATGGTGATAATCATGTTGTTGATACATGCTTCAAACTTCATGGTTATCCCGAGTGGCATCCTAAAGGCAAGAAAACCTTTGCCAACGCCAACGCATCCATGCAACAACAACCAATGGCATCGGCAGCAGGGTTAACTGCACAAACTGGTATGATTAGTACTGCACTTAGCTCTCCTTCCTGTACTAAAAATAGTGAATGGATAATTGACACAGGTGCAAATGATCATATGACTTGTGATTCTTCAAACTTTAGCTTTTTATCCCCCTCACATTCTACCTTAGCTATTACTAATGCCAATGGTGTGTCATCCCCTGTTACCGGTGTTGGTAATGTTCCTGTATCCCCCACTTTATCTCTCTCTAATGTATTGTATGTTCCATCCCTTACATGCAATCTACTTTCCATTAGTCAAATAACCAAAGCCCTTAACTGTGTTGCCTTGTTTTATTCTACTTATTGTATTTTTCAGAACATACATACCAAGGAGAGGATTGGCAGTGGTAGGCAACGGGGAGGATTGTACTATCTAGAGGGTGGAACATCATCACAGGTTTACCATAGTCTAGCACATATGATGGGTAAAAATCAATCGGCAAATATTGCAGATATATGGCTTTGGCATAAACGACTCGGTCATCCATCGTTTGGATATATTAGACGATTGTTTCCATCTTTATTTGCTAACTGTAAACTTTCAGACTTCATTTGTGAGACATGTACTATGGCCAAAAGTCATCGTGCGATATTTCCTTTGTCTTCTAATAAAGCTGCTTCACCATTTTCATTAGTCCATTCAGACGTATGGGGTCCCGCTCCAGTTTCAACAGCTAATGGAATGAAATGGTTTGTTACATTTGTGGATGATTGTTCTCGAATGACCTGGGTGTAATTACTAAAACATAAGAGTGATGCTTATCCAGTTTTCCGACTCTTTTATCAAATGATACTCACTCAGTTTGACAAGACGATTAAGGTGGTACGTTCAGATAATGGAGGTGAATACTTCAAAAGAGAGTTAACTGAATTTTTCCATTCAAAAGGTATCATTCATCAAACCTCATGTCCAGAAACTCCCCAACAAAATGGAATAGCTGAGCGAAAAAACCGACAATTACTTGAGGTCATTCGGTCGCTAATGATTGGAAGTAGTGTGCCTACTTCTTTATGGGGAGATGCTCTCAGTACAGCTGTTTATGTGATTAATCACACACCTTCCAGTACCTTACTCTTTCAACGACCTCTTGATGTTCTGGCTAATCATTGCATGCTTCCGCCTTTGGTTAAACTAATGCCTCGCATTTTTGGATGCATAACTTATGTACACCTTTCACCTCATCATCGAACCAAGCTTGAGCCCAGAGCATTGAAATGTGTCTTTGTGGGTTACGGGTCTACTCAAAAAGGCTATAAATGTTATCATCCATACACTCGTCGGTTCTATATCTCTATGGATGTTATATTTGATGAGTCAAAATTCTATTACTCTCCTACAGATTCAACACCTACAACAACTGAAGATGTTCGGTATCCTGCAAATCATGAAGAGGTCTTGAGTTTTGATATAAAATTAACAGCTTTACCCACAAGTGTACCAACAGATGAGAACAACACTACTATGGACACACCTGCAGCTGTCGATTCTTGTCTACAAGACAAAACTATGGATACTGGTACAGCTAATGATCCTTGTTCACAAGACTCTAATGAACATTATGAACAGTCTCATCAACCTCTTGATAGTACATTGCCTCCTAATGCACCAGCCAACTCCTCTCCAGAGTCCTTGTCGATACCAACACCCCAGGTACAACCCACAAATTCTCCTGAAATTTGTTTTCCATCTGACATTACTCGTCATGCACTTCCACCACGATCTACCCGTGGGATTCCACCTGTTAAATATGAACCTGAACTAAAAGCCAAAGTAAAATACCCAATAAGTAACTATATCTCCTCTCACAAGTTGTCTGCATCATATGCATCTTATGTGTGTAAATTATCCTCTATCTCTATTCCTAGTACATTACAGGAAGCTTTGGCAGATTCTCATTGGACTACAGCTATGGCAGACGAAATGAAGGCTCTACAAAGTAATGCTACATGGGATCTTGTTACTCTTCCAACAGGAAAAAAAACTGTTGGATGTCGATGGGTCTTTGCTGTCAAACATAATGCAGATGGAACCATTAAAAGATACAAGGCAAGACTGGTTGCCAAAGGGTACACACAATCCTATGGAGTTGATTATCAAGAAACCTTTGCTCCAGTTGCTAAACTTAATACGATGCGAGTTCTTCTATCCTTAGCTGCTAATAAAGATTGGCCTTTACTCCAATTCGATGTCAAAAATGCATTTCTGCATGGAGATCTTAAAGAGGATGTGTATATGGATCCACCTCCTGGAATTTCAGAATATGAAGGTTCTACTCAGGTTTGCAAACTCAGGAAGGCTTTGTATGGCTTGAAACAATCTCCTAGAGCTTGGTTCGGTAGATTTACTCAAGCCATGAAAAAGTTTGGTTATACTCAAAGTAATTCGGATCACACTCTATTTATAAAGCATAAAATAGGTAAACTCACTGCCTTGATTATATATGTTGATGATATGGTGGTGACAGGTGATGATGCTGAGGAAATTGATTGCTTACAACATCGTTTGGCATCTGAATTTGAAATGAAAAATCTTGGAGACCTTAAATATTTCCTCAAGATTGAGGTAGCTCGTTCCAAGCATGGTATATTTATGTCACAACGTAAATATACTCTTGATTTGTTATCTGAAACAGGGATGCTGGGATGTAAACCGGTTGATAATCCAATGGAGCAAAATCATAAACTCTTTCAATGTTCCAGTGCCAGTTATACAAATAAAGGGAGATATCAAAGACTAGTGGGAAAATTAATCTATCTATCCCACACACGACCTGACATTGCTTATGCTGTGAGTGTAGTCAGTCAATTCATGCATAATCCACGTCAACCTCACATGGATGCTGTGGAACGTATATTGCGATATTTAAAATCTTCGCCTGGCAAAGGACTATTATTCTCTAAACATGGACACTTAAGTATTGACTGGTATACTGATGCTGATTGGGCTGGTTCAGCTGATGATCGACGTTCTACATCTGGTTATTTCACCTATGTAGGTGGAAATCTTGTGACTTGGAGAAGTAAAAAACAGTCTGTGGTGTCAAGATCAAGTGCTGAAGCTGAATATCGAGGTATGGCCATTGGAGTATGTGAATTGTTGTGGTTAAAAAACTTGATGAATGATTTGGGATTCTCTCAAAGAACAACAATGAATCTCTACTGTGATAACAAATCAGCTATAGAGATTGCCCATAACCCTGTCCAACATGATAGGACAAAGCATGTAGAAGTGGACAGACATTTCATCAAAGAGAAGCTTGAAGCCGGCATTATTCAATTCCCTTTTGTAAAGTCAGAATTCCAACTTGCTGATATTCTTACAAAAGCAGTATCCAACAAAGTGTTTTCAAGTTGTCTTAACAAGCTGAGCATGAATGATATCCATGCACCACCTTGAGGAGGGATGTTAGAATATGTGATTGAAAGTAATCTTCTCCTATAATAACGGAGTGATTATCAGCTAGTATTAGAGATAGGATTTAAATATAGAAACAGAATATATCTTTTTGTATTAGTAACGTAAGTAACGTAAGCTGACTCATGTATATATATTTGCTGCTATTGATGAATAAGATATCAGAATACATTCTATTTACCCTACTTTTTACATTGATCACACACGTGACCTAAACATAAAAAGTTTATCAAATAGATTTCAACAACACTCAAGAACTCGCGTTTAGCCATTGGATGACTCTATAAATGCCATCCAAAATATACAGACACGACCCTTATACTGACACGTCATTACACATGCCAACTACTTATTTAATTATATTATTTTACATTAGATGATCAAATCACCCTCAATCCTTCTGATTATAACAAAAATACTATAATGAAAAATACAAAACCCCCCTAAAAACTAAGTAAATTTTGATTTTAATGGCAATGTATTAATTTGACTGTTTTGAAAAGGTTAAAAAGATTGAAAAGCCCCTTGACCCAAGGTCAATTATTATTACTTTTTTGGTTTTAAAGATCAGCAATCTATATTGCAACGAGTCAAGTCTATATCCCTGATTGCCTAGCATTGAGTCAAGTATCAAAACGACGACGGCTACGACGAAGAAGAAGAAGAAGAAGGGAATGTTTAGGCTTATGTACTGTGTTGACACCAAAATAGAATATGGATCGATCAGAAATGCATCAAATCCAGCCCAGATCCAAGCAGGCAGTGCTCTATATTCCACAGATAAGATGCTCTTAAATCTGGCTTTTAAAATAAAAGCACCTCCAATTTTTAGGAATTTGCTTTACTAGCTATTAGTAATGATTTATTCAATTTTTTGTCTGTAATTGAATCCAGAATTTTAGTTTCAAGGTCATCAAAATTGAATCACAATAATTAGTGGTACGTTTGGCCCATCTTTCAATTGTTGATGGAAGGATCAAATTGATACAAAATAGAGAGTACGTGGATTATATTTGACAATTGAATTATAAGGAGATAAAATTAAAAATAGAGGGACCAAATGCACCATTGAACCATCAACAACAATTACAATTATTAATATCCTCAAGATCCAACCCGTGAAAACTAAAAAGAAGAGGCAAGCACGATCACACAGGTGCAAAACAAAAAATGGTCAACGAGAGTAATGAGTCAATTAATAATAAATTATTTATACTGGAATTAGTAAATTCTTGAATAATTTTATTTATCGTGGCATGACATGAAGAGAAATAGTATACTTTTAGTGGTGGTTTAAACTTTGTTAAAAATAGAAAAATAACAAGTATTAAAATAATAGATGTCTTTATTTTTTATATTCACTCATCAAAACAATTTAGCAGCATGAAAAATTAATTTAAAACTAAGTTTTTTAAAAAATAAATAAAAATACAATTAAAGCCCAATACTAAACATCACCATTTTTTTGTTTATTATTATTATTACTATTATTTATTAATAGTGCTTGAAAAATCAGCTTCGCTGGTGCCTCACCTTTAATGCTTTCAGGTTGGCAAGCGCTCACATGGCTCTCGCTTGTATCAATCAAAACACAGAAAAAATAAAAATAAATACGATGGTAGATACCCATTAAAGAGAAGAAGAATCAAGAACCACCTTAAAAATGTCTTTTCCCTTTCACTGCTGTTAGTGTTCGTGGTGTTTTTCTTTTCCACACTTTCCTGAACTAGCTTTCTCTCGTCGAGATTCCCATAACTTTGCTAAAAGCATTGCATAGCTGCTGATATCTTTATAAGAATTCTCGATCGCGATGAACAAGCCTCGAAGAGCATTACTGAAGGTTATCGTTCTGGGCGATAGCGGGTATGCATTTTTTTTTCTTGCTGCAGTTAGCCAATGTTCTTGTGAATTTGTTATTGATGATTGAATGAATTTTCTATTCAATTCTCATGAAATTCGTTGTCTTTCCTTTTACTTTCTTGTGATTTTCCAGGGTGGGAAAGACTTCTCTGATGAATCAGTATCCATTACATGATTATAATTATAAATAAGTTATCTTTTCTCTTTTTCAATGATTATGAGAACTTCCATTTACGCGTCCCATTTTTCATTCCTGTCACCTTTACGTTAAGCACATGTCCACAAATAACAATAGAAAAGCACTTTGGTATGCAGTGCCATGTTTTGTAATGTATAGTCAGCTGCCAGGGACAAAAGTGCTACAGGATCAAATGTTTTTTCAACGCAGAAATTTGTGGTGCATTGTTTTTATGTTTTTGCTGCCTCCAGACACCATTTGTTGGGCTGTTAACAGCTTTTCAGATATGTATATAAGAAGTTTACCCAGCATTATAAAGCTACAATTGGTGCTGATTTTGTCACCAAGGAACTGCAGATTGATGACAAACTGGTGACTTTGCAAGTGAGTAAAGAATTATCATTCAATTCTATTTGAAATAGAAAGGAAAATCTTTTGCGAGCTACAGTTGCTGATAAAATGTATGTTAATGTGTTAATGCAAGATATGGGACACAGCGGGGCAGGAGAGGTTTCAGAGTTTAGGGTCAGCCTTTTACAGAGGGGCAGATTGCTGTGTTCTTGTATATGATGTAAATGTACAGAAATCATTTGAAACACTTAATAATTGGCATGAGGAATTTGTCAAACAGGTATCGAAAAGTGCATTTACCTTTCTGTGCTCCGTATTTTCTTTCACTGTATTGGGCATTTATAGCTTATATATAGATATATTTATCATGGATATGAAAAGGTTTACAAATCATCTCTAGTTTAAGGTGTCTAAAGATATGATGATGGAAATTGCAGTGTCCGCAGGGATGGCAATGGCAACGTGATTACTGTACTAAAACAACATAATAATCCTCGAGTTCAACAATTAGATTTATAGAAATTAAACCCGATGAGATTTTCTGGGACACCTCCTGAACCGTGTGAAATTCTGCGGTTTTGTATTTATATTGATAAAAAATGGTTACATGCTCCATTTTTTTCTTCTATTCGTGCACTGGTGACAATTTTCAATCCTTCCACCTATTTCAATGGCAGGCAGATCCAGTCGATCCTGATGCATTCCCTTTTATATTATTCGGGAACAAAATCGATGGTGGAAGCAGCCGAATGGTATAATGCATGCTATCTGCTAAATGCTGAAGCGCAGTATCAGTTTCATCAGTCGAAGTTTTCTCCCCCCCTCGAAAAATACATTAATCAAAACATTGACGTGCAGGTTTCGGAGAAAAAGGCCAGAGAATGGTGCGCTTCCAGGGGAGATATACCACACTTCGAGACCTCAGCAAAAGAGGGTTACAATGTCAACGAAGCATTTCTCTGTGTTGCAAAAATGGCACTTGAAGGTGAACATGAACAGCAAAATGACTTGTAAGTTTGCCAGCAGACTCCATGATATATTTTCAGAAAAGCTTCTGTCCAGACCTTTTTTTCCAGGACATGTGAATGGTTATTATTGCCTCACCTGTAAACAAACCTCCATAAATCTGAGAAATCACCGGCCATTCGCGTTCCAATCACGTTTTGCGCGTCCCTGTCACGTCTAAAATTCACGTTCTTGGTTTCCTTTTTTTGATATTAGATTAATTAGGCCATGCCGAGCCAGATGGATTCTCACCTTCCATTGCATTTCTTGATTGCTACATTTCGGCAAACGATGAGGATTGGCGTCGTAACCCCAGGGCATTTTTTTGCAGGTACTTTCAGGGTATATCAGAAACTGTTTCAGAAGTTGAGCAGAGAGGAGGAGGCTGTGCGTGTTGAAGATGGCTGGCAGGATTAGATCCCTGAAAATTCAACCTTCTGATTTGTTTCATTCTTTATTATTTCTGTATTAAGATGCTGTTGATTTGGGATTGAGAGGTGTTTTGATGTTTGTATTTTAAGTGTATCTGCAGCTAATTAATTAGCACCCACCATTAGATGATCGGTAGATTGTTTATGTTGTCACTCTTTTAAAAATATGGGAAATTTATGTATGGATATAAACATATCCTTTTATCTTTATTTTATTTTATATTTTTGTCTTGATAGTAAATCAATGAGAATTCTTTATAAAAAAAATTAAGTTCAAGCCTCTGAAATGCATTTTAAAAGGAAAACAAATTGTGACTTGGATCATAAATATGAATGGACCAATAAATTGATTTTAATTTAGTTAAATGATTGGTTTTTTTTTTAAAAAAAAAAAACTTTCTTTCAAAAGAAAAAAAATAATCATTTCAACTTTCAAATTAGCATGACAAATATGTAACTCAATTAATAAAAGCAACATAACTAAATAGTAAACAAATATAAAGAAAATAGCATAGCTTGATTTCCAATACAATAGATCTAACCTCTACAAATTAGAACAAAAAAAAATTGAAAATGTAAAAAAAACTTAATTATTTTTATACTGCAATGACTAATTAAATACTTTTAAAGAATCACAAATATTAAATTACAAATAACTCTTTGAGTCCATATTAATTCGGAAAATGAAACTGTTTTTATAATAGATTATAGTATTTAATAAATAATTAATTTCATTTTGTTTCAAAAAGCATGCTTAATTTTTTTGGGGCTCAATTTCAGCCTTTAACGTTAAGTTTTTCTTGAATTGTTTTTTCAAGTTAATCCTTCAAGATTTATTTAATTATAAATTAGTTTTTTTTTTATCATGTAACTAAATTAAAAATATATATTATGAAATCTATTGGAGTCCATGTTTTAAATCACAGGATTAACTCAAATTGACTATGATTAATATAATATGTAATTATCTAAATATTTTTTTAAATCATCTTAAAAAAAACATGTCAATTGTTAGCGTCGTAACCCAATATTGTACTCACTATAACTCTTATGAAAATAATTATTTTTTTCCTTATAAAATAGAATAATTTGCCAGATCCTTATAAAACATGCCCATTCTAAATTAGTTAAATAAAAAAAAATCTAAAGTCATTAAATTATTACAATTCTATAAAATATACTAAAACTACCAGGCATTCTATTGTAGCCTTCTATTTTACAAGTTTCCCCCCCTCTAATTTCATCCTTAAACTTTTTTTTTATTATACTCTTTTATGAAACATTTATTAATATTTATTAAAAAGTTCCATTGGAGATTTTTCAGACCTTTAATTTGTCTGAATAAGTAGGTCAAGGTCAAAATTAGAATTCTTTGAGCCAATTTAGAGGTGTTTTGAGTAGAGAAATTGATTTATTAGATTTCAAGTATATTTTATAAGGTGTTTTGAATTAAATGAGGTAAAAACACAAGGAATTTTGAGATCTAAGAACCCCGACTTATGATGACTAGAATCCAAACAAGAAAACAACATGGGTTCAAAAAATAAAAATTAAGAAGGACTGGGCCTGTCTCGTAGGCCCATTTCCATTTACTCCTGGCCTTAGTCTGTTAAGGCAATTGTTAGGACTTCACCATTTTGTATTATTATTTTTTAGATTCAGATTTAAATGTGGTATAAAAAAACTAACAATATTTTTTTTTATTATTCAATTTTATCATCTTTCTCCAGAAAAAAAACATTGCAGGTTTTTATAAGAATATTAGTATTTTTTTATTCAATTATTATGTGCCTAGTATGAAAATGAAACTCGTGAATATTAAACTAACAAAAAAAATGTTTTTTTAAATACTTTAATATGGTTTTATACATTCATGGATTTTTTTTCTTACTTTAATCATATACAAAATTACTGCTACTTTGTTCTATTTGTTTTATATATTTTTCTTTAGATCATAATAGGTTTTTGTTTTAAAAAAAATGCTTCCACCTTACAAAATGCCTTGTATTGAGCTAGTTGTCGATTTTGAGAGTGTCTATTAAACGAAATTGTTTTCATGATCCAATTTTTTGAGTTTGATGAGTTAATCAAATTTATTAAATTTAATAGAGTCTATGATTATAAGTTTAGCGATTTAATTTATTTATTTTTAAATTGATATTTTTTCAATCTTATCATTTAATACTGGGTTGATAAAGAATTATATTTCATAATTTATTTCAAGTTTCTTTTTATAGAGTTATAATGGTCTCGAAAAAGTCATGGTATTGGGTCAATGCTACATTCTGTAATTGCCTATTTTTTATACCATTTATCATGTAATTAGATAAAATAAATATTCATACAAAAATAGTTATTATATTGCGCGAAGTCCATGATCTGGGTGCAGGTTTGACCAATTTAGTCAGTGTGATCCGGGTCTATCCAATATGCTATCGTCTTAATATTTTAAAAAAAAAATCATCTTGAATTTAATTTTAAAATCAAATAATATTTTTTTCCAGTTGTCTATATTAATTTTAGACCCATTAAATCAATTAGGTCATGAAGGGATAATTTCTACACGATTCTATTTAAAACACGAGTTAAGTAAAAGGTTAAGTTCATAGGTTTTAAGATTAATCTACTCGACAAGGTTTAATAAACTATTAAAATGTTCGTCATGCCATGAATTGTTTTTTTTTTTTTTTAATATTGCCCCCAAATATATCGTTTACCAATGACATAATTAAGTGATATTTAAAAATATGATAAAAAATAATTTTAATTTTTACTTAAATAATATAAAATATACAGATAAATTCAATATTTCAAGAAAAGTTGGTCAACCACAACTCTAAGCGAATATACTTCTACCTTACCAAACTTTTTTCAAAATAAAAGAAAAGTCTTATAAAATAAATAGATACTCACAAAATGGATTATTTGATTTACATTGATTAGAAAAAGGAATCTAATTCTGAGCACGCACGCACGAGAGAGAGAGAGAGAGGTTTCTTTCAATAGCAAAGAGCCACACGCACACAAGAGAGAGAGAGTCCTCTTCAATTTTGCATAACAGCCTTAAAATTTCCGTCCAAATAATAAGAAAAATAAAAACCTCAAAATATCACAGTTAAATATTTGACCATCTAGCCGTTCATCTTACAAGGACCACTCGTCAGATTTTGAACGGCTACGATCTTCTAATCTAACCTTCATCAATCCGTCCCTGCAGTTGGCAAGAGGAAGTCCAGAAATGGCGTTTTTCTCTTCGACAGCAGCACCACCGCACTCTCCTCTTCTACCATCACCATATTACACCAGTCGAAAAACTCTCTCTTTCTCTTTACCTCCGAATTCTCTCTCTTTCCGATTCTCGACATCAAATCTCATCCGTCGAAACCATCCTCTCTCCCTTCGATCAACTTCTTCTCCAGGTAATTCATTTCAATTCATCACAGCTCTCTTGTGAATTATGATAACATCATGTGACTGTATTTGTTATTATGGTGGATGATTACAGCTGCGCCTCCTTCGGAGGGGTTGGCGCCGGCGATATCCGTGACGGAGAATGCGTTGAAGCATTTGAATAGGATTAAAAATGATAGAGATGCAGATTTGTGCTTAAGAATTGGGGTCAAGCAAGGTGGATGCTCTGGCATGTCTTACACTATGGATTTTGAAAATCGAGCCAACGCTAGACCTGATGATTCTATCATTGAATACAACGGATTTGCAATTGGTATGCGTTTCTGTTAGCGGCCTCTTTTTTTTTGTTACTGTTTTTGTAAATGTTAGCGCGTATAGACTGGACTGGACTAGAGGGATCGTGGGACAAGTGTTTGTTCATTTCTAGCTGTGCACCAAATTCTAATCAAAATTAGGTTGTCCCGCGCTGTCTCATTTAGCCAACCACACTATCGGTATGATAACGTCGTGGTTGATTTAGGAGGATTTTGATATAAGGTCGTTAAGTTGATGTGGTGATCGGTTACTGTTAAAGTCAGAAATGCAATAATTATACGGTAGTGAAAATATGAATGAGTGTCATGGATATATATGTATTAGGTGAGTTGGGCTGAAGAGGAAAACTTTCATGTAGGATGTAACGGGATTTTCTCATCCATAAATGATATGTGTAAGTTGATCATCTAATCTCTTTGGTGAAACATGATGTCTTTGATCCTATAAATGTAAAAAAAAAATGTTGGTTTGCTGTCCTCTAAAGTAAACAAACTATGGCTCTTCATGACTGTATCGCGATTATTGCTCGTGTTCTGTGATAGAGCTGGCATTTTATGATTGAATGCAACAATTATAATATTCAGCTCAATACTCTTGAGTCACTGTTGGCAATTAAATGAGGTGGTTCTTTATGAATAGTTAGAAAAAGTTATCTAGGTGGGTGGCTGTAATTGTCAAAAAATTAGAATGAAAAATGAGCACAATCAAATTTAAATTTGGTTTGACATCAAAATGTGATGAAGATATGTGTAACTCATTAGGCTAGTATGAAGAAGACTAATGCAGGTGAAACATCCATGGCATGAAGTGTTTGAGCTGGAGTGAAAATTTGATGGAAAATTAAGTATAACGCGTAAGATGTAGATATGTGTTTAGGCGATGCAGTAATTTGGAGTTGCATTCCAAGTTTGCAGAGAAAAATGAAGCTAAATGGAATATTGTTCAAAATGGCTTAAAACCTTCCTGAATTCACCCAAAGTTGCACTCCATCAATGTGATATGAGGGTGCAAGGACCAGCTTGGATTTGCCAAAACAATCAACCAAAGGTCAGATTCGGTTGAAACTGATTCAAAAGCAAGTGACCCTTCAGAAGCACCCTTCTAGTTCCAGCAGCAATTTCAGCGAAGTCAAAATAATGGATCATTACCCCATAAGATTTCAGCAGGTCAAAATCCCAGATTCTGCTGTGTCGAATCACATAATTCAGCCTAGCCAAATTCATTTAGGATAGCCAATAGCAATCCTCACAGGCTCTGTTTTTTTGTGTCATTTTGAAAGGGTGAAACTGTATTGTAAAGCTACTCGAGTGTAGTTCCAATGCTTAGAGCATTGTGCATTTGGAGTTCTGTAGTGAGATTGCATAACAAAATAACTTGTATTGGGATATTTACACATGCGGATATTTGTTGGTTTGGAACCACTTGTTGATATTTATCTTTATGCATTATCATAGTTCTTGTACCATCTCTTTCATTAGCTGTAATAACCTTAGCCTTTTTTGAAGGCATCATACAGGGAATAAGGGCAAGTTCAGTCTATATCTAACCAACCAGTGTTTCTAGGAGGTTTATCTGCATGTTCCCTTCCAAGTAAACCCTTACTTGGTTTTGAATGCTTTCTCTAGAAGGTCTCTCTCACTTCCTCATTCTAGATAGGGAAGGACAACATATGCAGAGCCAAACCTGATCTGACTTCCATCAACAGACTGACTAGGTCCTAATCTCTAGCCAAACCATCCTTCCAACGTGGTGATGTTTTTATCAAAAATCACAGCTTGAACTGTATTATCGTTCAAATGAACATCTCTGTAGTAATTATTGAGTATTTAAAAGTTGAAACCCCGATTGCAGAATTATTCTTTTTGTTGGTTATCTGAAAATGCAATATTAGACCCTGAACATGGTCAATTCTTCGACTCTTGATTGTACACTTTATTCTGTGCTGATTGTATCTTCTTGCAAACCATCAAACTATGTTGTCATGTAGAAGCTTTTGACAAGTTGTAATAAATCTTGGTTGCAACTTTTTGGTGTTTCAAAATTTAAATCTTAATTTTTGATGTGCTTCTCTTGTATATCATCGTCCTTTTATTTTGTGGATCAAAATTGACTTGTTAAATTCACCTAGTTTGAGCCCTTCTTCATCCTTTCTTTGGCTTGCAACACTAATTGTTTTAGCATGGATACTGGATCTTGGAGTTGGAATCATGCCTTGGTACTGATTTCTGGAAGCCAGCATACTTTCATGAAAAAATGGGTATCATCTGTTTGTCTTGCTTAAACAATGTAAGAAGCTAGCGAAATTGACACTGCTCTCCTCTGCACATGGGAATCAGGATTATGATTGTAGAAATTCTAGGTTATTTTTGACAATTAATTTACTTTTTTCTGTTTGTTTTGCAGTTTGTGATCCAAAGAGCCTCCTCTTCCTATTTGGGATGGAATTGGATTATAGCGATGCTCTTATTGGTGGAGGTTTCTCTTTCAAGAACCCAAATGCAACAAAGACATGTGGTTGTGGTAAATCCTTTGCAGCATAGATATGAATTGATGTGTACAAAATATTTAACAGAGAACATGCACAACTCTGAAATTGTTACCGACTTTATGTTGAATATATGTACATGAGAAAATAATTTACAGTTCATGTAGTCTTTTGGCAATTAGACTTATAGTTCGTCAAGTGTTATTATATTTCCATGGATTTATACAACTTGATATGTATCTTTGGCCAAAAAAAAAAAAAAATGAGTGTGGAAGATGGTAATCATAAAGGTTTGGATGAGCTCTCCAGCAACAAAAATACCCACCAACTATTACCTTGTTCATGATGATTACCATATAACAATTTGGAGTCAATTTTGCCGTCAAGGGATTTAACATTTTCAATGTGTATTGGTTTTAAACCATGGAACCCTCAGTAATTAGCGGTCAATTAGGTGGAGATTGCCTGCACATTTTGAAGTCCACCTTCGCATTCTTTATTAGAAACATACAGTTAGCTAGATAAAACTTTCCATGTTTAAAGTAATTAGCGGTTACATCAGGAAATTTCTGAATGTGGTTAAGTTTATTTTTTAAAGTGTTTTTATTATAAAATATATTAAAATATTTTTTAAAAAATTATTTTTGATATCAGTACTCATGAAAATGATCTAAAAATACTAAAAAAGTTAATTTAAAATAAAAAATAAAAAAATAAAAATTTAAATTATTTCAAAAGTGTTTTTAAAACATAATTTCAAACATGGTCGAAGAAAGAAAGGTCGGCTCTTCTAAACCCTTTTGAAAATGCCCTTCAAGTATACAATAACATTGGTTTGATTTTTGGAGAAAAAAAGATTTTTAGTGGTTAAGTAATATTGAATTTTTATTTTATTTTTTAAAAAAGATTTGAACAATTTTAGGTTGATTTTTTATTGTTGAGATATTGTTTTATTTGTTTGTATTTTTAAGGCTATTTATAAGTTTATCAAGGTGATTAAAATGTTTTATAGGTGTTTTTGAGTTTAAAATGAATTGAAAATGAGTTTTTAAACTTATAATCACCCACCATCATTTTTCAATTGCCATTGTAGTCAAAATATCAAGAAAAGTTGATAAGGTGTTGTTTGCTTATATTTTATTAAAACATAATTTCAAATAAGTGAGGCACACGAGTCTCTCGCTTGCTAAACCCAATAAATCCTGCTTATATATACATAATTTTCCTTTTTCCTTTTTTTAAATTGTATTCTTTTGATATTTTTTATTAAACATCTAATTTTCTCTCTATATAATTTTGTTTTTCACTTGGTCTCGTATCTTATTTGTATTTTTTTTGAAATAATTTGTATTTGTATTTAAATTAATATTTACTCTATTTGATTTTTTAGATTTTTTAGTTGATTTTTTAGAAATATACAAGTTTTTAATTATTTGTATTCATTTAATGTTTTGAATAGATTATTATAATTATAATTCATCTATTTTTTAATACTTCATATAATTTTTTTTGAAAACTCTTATTACTTTTAGATAATATTTATAATATGTGTAATTTTATATGATATTCCTTTTATTTAAAAAATTTTTTATTCATATTTTTATCATTATTTGATTAAATAAAAATTAATTTTAACTAACAATGAAAAATTATTAAAATAGAGTAATTAAATAATTTGTATTAGAACCTATATTTATCGATTTAATTCTTATTTGAGAGTATGATTAATGTTGTTTTTGAAAATATTTTTGTTTATAAAAATATCAAAATAATATTTAATTTTTTTTTGACATCAACATATAAAAATAGAAAAATAATCTAAAAATATTAAAAAATATTTAATTTAAAATAAAAAAATAATTGTTTTTAAAACTTTTTCAAAATTACTTTCGAAACGACTAGCAAACAGGGCCGTAATCCAACGGTGCAAAAACAAGGCCGGCCTTCTCCTCAACAAGAAACTCGCTCCCCCTCCGTGTCTTTCTACCGCTCTGGTCGGATTTCAGCGGTCATAAAAACCGAAGAGCCGAACAACCCTACTTCTTCCATTTGAAAAAAAAGAATAAGGAAGAAGAAGAAGAAATCATGGCTTTCAGTTATCGCCTCTTATCAAGATCCAAACAGGTTTTGCTTTTCTTCTCTCTGCTCCAGATCTCCTCTTCCTCGTTTCCAATCACCGATTCATTCCTTGAAGCTGGATTCCGATTCCTCTTTGGTGTCCGACATATTATTGAACAAAGTCAATCAAATTCTGAATCGAAGTCAATCAAATTCTGAATCCATCTACTTGTCTTCTTTTTTTCTCTCATTATTTTTTGCTTTGCCGAGCTGGAAGAAATATTTAGGGATTTTTTTGGGTCAATGTGATGCTTTTTCTTCCTATAATTATCTTTCTGATGAAAACGGTACTGTATGCTGGTCGGGATTATTATTTTTTTTTTATGGGAAATTCCATATATCATGTGGGTTTCTTTAGGGATATAATTTTGGAACTATTATAATTTTTTTTATAAATTGAGGTGCCGGGGCTCTTCGTTCGATTATTGGGATTTTGTTTTCACTAATGATGATTTTGTGGTTTATAATTTCTTTGTGAATTTTGGGTTTATGCAGTTGTATGGAAGTCAAGCCATTTTGAACCAGCAACTTGCTTTTCCAGTTCGTTATTATGCAAAAGAGGCGGCTCCTGATGGGTTTAAGGGAGATGGTCAGTAACCCTTTGAACTTCTATTTAAATGGGTTTTTGTCACACTTGTGTTCTTTGATAATATTGTGCAAAATGTAGCTTTGTCACTTGCTAAGCACGATACTTTGGGGAGATAAGTGTTGGCCCTAAAAGTTGAATGCTGTTGGCCCTTATAACTCTACACATCGTGCTACGAGCTTGAAAAAATATTTTACGAAGCTCAGGAAAATATTATACAATGTCCCCGACCTACTCACTAACAGTGGCTTCTGTTTGTTTATATTTGAATTTTGTAAATTTTAACAGAACAACAAAGCATTAACAACCATATTACTATTCATCTCCAATCTTTTGGGCTAACAGCCAACCCTGACTAGTTTTGGATTGGGGCTTTGTTGCTATTGTTGATGACGATGATGCTGTTAGGTTTTTTCTTTTCCTGTAGCATGTTCTGAGCATTTCTCTTGGTGACAAAAAGAATCCTTTGTGTTGCACAATTGATTTTACTTCTCCTTGGTTTGTGCTTGCTCACTTTACTTTTGACGCCTCGGATTTAATAGATTCTAGTGCAATGTGATGCCTTGCAACAACACTGGTATCATATACATGCTTGTTCTTCTGTTTTGTTCACTTGTATGAATGTGAATCATGTCATCATAACTTGTTTATGTATCATGCCTCTGTCACTGCTGAAAATTGTGTCAAATACAGAAGCAAATTAACAAGTTTGAATAATGTATGTATACTGGGGGAACCTTCAAACATTTTTTTCTTCCACAACACCGAACTGTATGTCTTATTGTTCCTGTAGATGGTGATCACAATGATTTATGTTGTTGCCTCATATTCTTATTATGATACTTTTGCTGTTCAGTTAAAAGTAAAATATGTGGTAATCATCATTGTTTGCTCCTGAATTTATGATTCGCAATAACATTTTTCACTATGAAGAAGCAGTTTTATTTGCAATGAATACCTTGATGATATGGTAACTTGATGCAAACTGTATTGCTTTGAACTAAACAGAGATGTTGAAGGACATTTTTCGGGACCTCAAGAAGAAATTTGATACAGCCATTGGGGTTTTTCGGAAGGAAAAGATCATCATTGATCCCGAGGATCCAGCTGCCGTGTCTCATTATGCGAAGGTCATGAAGACAGCTAGAGAGAAGTAAGCCATTTTTATTCTTCAATATTCTAATAGTTTCTCCAGAGGTGTTTCAGTATTTTGCATTTTTCTTTGTTTTTTGTGAGCATTTGGTTTGATGCTGATGAGTTTTTCATTGGGCTGAGTTATATGCATTGTTTGTGCTGAATTTGGTACACTTGCATTTTAATGATCTATGATGTATTTACTGGTCACATGTTATGCTTTCCAGGGCTGGCTTGTTATCAGAATCACAAAGGATCCAGTATACTATTGAAGAAGAAACAAAAGATATTCCAGATGCTCGAACATATTTATTGCAGTTGCAGGAAATAAGAATCAAGTATGTTTTTCCCTTTTCAAGATCTTGTCTAAACTGGATATTATTGCTGCAGCAATTGAAGCTTCATGTCATATATGCCCATGTATATATTATGAATTTATTTTTACTAGAATGTAGAAGAAACTGCTATTTTTTTTTCTCCTCTCTATTGTGCCCAACACCTGTCCCTGTGGATCTGAAATTAAACCTCACCTGTAGTAACTGATGTGCAATTCATTTTGTTGTAATTCCTCAAAATTATACATCTCAAATTCTCTTTGTTGCATTTCTTATTTGTAATGTAATGATGGTTGTGGGATTTCATCTGTAGGAGAAATCTCCCTGATGAGCTTGGTGTAGAGGCTATGATGATGGATGTATTGGAAAAAGTTGAAAAGGAAATTAAGAAACCTCTGATGAGGAATGATAAGAAAGGAATGGCTCTTCTTATGGCTGAATTTGATAAGATTAATACAAAGTAAGTTTTGTTCTATCAACTGAATCCTTATACTTGTTTGTTTTTTCTTTGTTGTATGATGATGTGCCATATTTTACCTGCTAGAGGGTTTCACTAAATGAAGTTCATTTTAGTTGCATGATCATTCCAAGTCTTTTGAAACCTGAAGCATATGCAGACCATGGCTGTCTGATGACTTATGCATGTTTGCTTTTATTCGACAGATGAACAACCATGTAATGCATTGATTACAAAAGAAAGTGTATATTTTGTCTAGAGGGTGGACTTTAAAAAGCATGTCTGTACAGGATTGGAATTGTCAATGTAACTAACAAAGTTGATCTACCATTACCAGCTAATAATTTATGTTTGTTAAATTCCTGCTGTTGCAGTTGGTAGCTCTAGTGCTAGTGCTGATGCAGTGAGTTTGACATGGCAAAAGTATCCAAGTGTTTCTTTTCTTTTCCTGGTTTCCTTATGGTGGCTAATGCCTGATAATTTTGTTCTTTTGTTAGAATTTGTGGTATCACCTGGCATTTAGTTTGCCTTTTAGGATATATTTCAAAAGGGAATTTTAGACCCTTTTTTTTTTAATATATATACATATATCTCCAGGCTTGGAGTTCGGAGGGAAGATCTGCCAAAATATGAAGAGGAGTTGGAACTTAAAATCGCCAAAGCACAATTGGAGGAGCTGAAGAAGGATGCTGTTGAGGCAATGGAAACACAAAGGAAGAGGTATTTTGTTGTTTTCATGTTAGTTTAGCTCCCATTTTTGTATTTTTCCTGGGAAAGTGCTTTTTTCCAGATCTTTTTATCCCTGATGAATGAGCACTGAATAAGGGTGTAAGTCCACCCAAACAGCTTGAATTTGACCTGGACATGGCTCAATTTGAAGGTTGATCAAACTCATTCAGAGCATAATCCAAACTGAGCTTGAACATATTTTTAAGCTCGTTTTAAAGCTGAGCTGAGCATGACCACTAGGTTGCTCAACATGGTTTGTTCTCGATCATGTGGACATTTTAGGTGTTTCCGCTAGAGTTTCAACGTGACTTGTTCTAGAGCAATAAATCTTTAGGAGTTAACTTGAATGAAAATAGGGATTAGATTGACATTCTCAAATTTCATTATTTACTACATTTTCTTCTCTAATTCTGTCTTGAATTGAAGATGATTCCCAAGAAGGCTGTTCCTCTTGTACTAATTGTTTGGCATAGAAATTCAAAAATGTATCATATCAGTAGTATTATATACTCTGAAACCTTGAGGGACATTCTGGCCAGATGAATTTTGACTGACTTTAAGTTTACCCTTAGGTTCGTTGCAAGCCACCAAGCCAAATGAATCAAGCTCAATAAAAATATGTACCTTGAGCTGAGCTTGTGCTGAAAACCCTTGAAATGGCTCGACTTCGACCTGAGCTTGATCGGCAATTCAATCTACCCAGGCTGAGTTTGATTAATCTAATATCCAATTATGTTTCACCCCTAGAACTGAATTTCGGCATGAACATGAAGTCAATGTTCTTGGAAAGAAAGGGCCCATGTTCCAGCTCTTGTGGAACAAAATTTGATTCATGCCTCCATTGAGTTCAACTGATGAATGGCAATAACTGTGCTTTATTGTCAAAGCATGGAAAACCTGTCCATTTGGCTTAAATAATTTGAAATGATATGTTCCTGATATTGACCATATAAAGTCAGATTGATGAGTCGTCAGTAGGACAATGTTAACCATTTCTTGATATTGATATTTTATTGATACTGCTTTTTTTTTTTTTTTTTCATCTCAGGGAGGAGTTTAAGGAGGAGAAACCGGTTGATGTGAGGTCTTTGGACATCAGGAACTTTCTCTGAATCTTGCATGGGTTGTTATTGGTTTCACTTGAATTTGAACATTGTTGAGGCGCAAGACCTGGAATGCGGGAAATAACCATCTGTTTTGCTTTGATAAATAAAAAGGTTTTGAATCACAGCTATGGCAACTGAGCAGATAGTATGCCATCTTTGGTTAATTCAACTCAATAGCGAGTAGGGAACTGGTCTTATGCTGTCACTATTCTTGGAATGAATTTGTCGTGGAAATTTGCTTCTCTTTGCAGACTGATTTTCTTCTGCTTCTCATGGTATCGAAACCTACACGTGTACCGCACTGTATGTAGTCGGACTCTGAATGGTCTGCGACTCTGGTGAGTTTAATGGCTGTTTAAACGTCAACTTGCATTGCATAGTGTCGAGCATGGGCGATGAAGGTAATTGTTGTTAGTACCATTTGAAGATCGAATACTCGATGGTGCATGTGTTTTCTTTCAAAATCATATGAGATGGGAATCCAATTCCAATCAGATGGTGTCAATCATGTAAATGGTAATTGATGGAAAGTGGTAGGAGGTCAATTCAGAATTTGAACAGAACCTAAAATACGGTTTGCAAGTACAAATTCACATAGTATTTTTGCAGGTAAATTACGTTCCTTGGCAATCTCTCACATCCTATCTACCTCCATTTTCCTGAAAAAAGAAAGAGAAAACTTGAAATTGATACCGGGGCTATGTTATATACATATTGATTGCATATATTACAATTACAAAAATATACTAAAATTGCTAGCTAAAACATTATAACTATTACTCTTTTTTTCCATTTTCATTGCCACACTTTTTTCTCAATTCCAATCTTTTTAGCCTAATTTCATGATAGTTTATCAAAATTTGTTACGAAAATAAAAGACTCAACAATAAAAAATCAAAGTACAGAACAAGTAGAAAACCATGACCAATCTAAAATTAAAGGGAAACGCTCTTTTTCGTTCTCATACTTTTCCTTTTCTTATATGACCAATAAAAAATTCAAGGAAAAGGTTATTTTCATCCTCATACTTTACTTTTTTCACAAGCTCCCGAAATCATAGTTGAGAAAGAAATGCATGCCACGGGTAAAATCTAAGTCATCTTTTCCAACGATGGCTTGCTCTCCTTCATCGTGACTTGATGTTTTCAAGACACAATACAAACTCACCTTTCATAATGATTTTTTTAGTTTTTTATTATTATTAACTAAGGTCATGTCCAATTTCGTTATCTTTAAATAAATTGCAATTTTGATCTCCATATGGTGTTGTGAATTCCAATCATCGATCACATTTAAAATCCCTCAAATGAGCCAGGTTGGTGGGTGCTCAAGGAAACCATAGCCAATCCTTGATAAACAACTAGCAAAAATTTTCACGCAGAAAGCATCTGAGAGTGGCATTACATTGTTAAAAAATCAATCAAAATTGCGTGTCTATTTAATTATTTATCTGGTCTAATTAACAGTTGCGGAATTAATTATCAAATTCTGCTCCATCTCAGCCATGCATCCTTTTGCCACTCTCACAGGGCTTCAGTTAGCGAGAATTATCATGTTCCGGCAATTCGAATTTACCCTTTTTATTTGATTTAGAGACCCGATCTTCTTTGCTTCGCTTTCCCCCACTCCTACCACTTTCTTGCTTTCCATGTTTATCCGGTTTAACTCCTTTGGATTTTACACCACCACCACCTGGGTTTATCTTTCCACCATGTTCTTGCAAAGCATTCTCCAACTCTTCTTCTCTGCCCAAAATTGCATGCTGTTGAAGTAATTCAGGATTCAGTAAAAGGATTCATGTGGCCAAGCATAGCTAGCCTCAAAACAAATGCCTCGTTGAGTATATAATGGATAAAAGGGATAATTTTTCTAGGCGATGTAATTACAAAATATTTATTGGATTCATATACTCGAATTGAACAGACCTCACAACAAAACCATGTATTAAACATATTCATGTGCGACAATGTTTTTAATCGTGTTGTGTATTATAATGTATGAAGTTCAGGTTTTCTATCAACTTACCTCTTTTATCCGGGGTAGGGCTGATTCTATCTCTTTCGATGCAATACCACGAAGATATTTGTAGATCTTCTTCATAGCCTTCATAAAAAGTGACAAAATTTGTGTTCTTTCCAACTTCATTTGTTCCTGTAATAACAATTCAGCAGTACATTCAGTAGCTAGTCCTGATATGCTAGGTAAGCATAAAATGGAAATAAGAGCATCAATAGAACAGATATTAGCATGTATTAGAAGTTGTGTGGATCTAACTTTTATACCAAAAGCGACACAATTGTCTACCCTTCTCCAGACAACTCTGTCAACTTTCTTGGACACAGATATATGCACTTGCATGCATGATTGCATATGTGTGAAACGAAATAATCTAACTGACATGTTGAGAATCAAACCTCAATAAAGGTAATATTTCGTTGCTGCAAACCGACACAGAGTAAAATAGAAGCTGGAACATATGACAACGTGACGGGAAGCTTTCCTTGAAAATATAGACGAGCCAGGATTGGAACAATGTCTAAAATCTGGACGAAACAAAAAAACACGATTATAAAAATCGAACAGAATGAAGTACCAGCCAAACCTTTGCATATTTACAAATTACTAATGTTAGTTATTGCCACAAGGCACAAGTGATGAAATGGTCCATGGCAATTCTGCTGTCTAGAAGTCAGTTATCTCACCCCATCCCTGGCTTCAGCAGTTCAGCACAAATGGGTTGTGAATGGAGTAGGTCTAATATTCATTGGCGTCAAGAATTAGATCACATCTAACAGAAATTTTCCTTCTTTTATCTACAGAAAAAAATAAATCACAGCTATCTTGCTTCTCAAACACATGTCTATCTACAGAACCTCTTACATTCTATACTAGTCACCAATATCCATTGACACATGCAAAACTTGAGCTTGCAATGGAACAATTAAAAACCAAAGTAACACCCCTCAGATATCAGAAGACCCCTTCCCGCACTCCTGTTCTAATTGAATTTAAAAGCAGTTCTGTTATTGGTGTACTGATAAATGGGAAGGGGGTTATCAATCCATCATACGCAAACTATATGTTTTTGCATTATCTTCAACTGGTAGATTTTCTTTTCTTGGCCAGAAAAGAACTAAAACAATGCCATGTTGAGGGAAATATAAAATATTTACACGTAATAACTCTTTTGACTAAGTATAATGATGCCAAGTGCACAAGTTCTCAAAGTCATTCAGCAGACTGAAAAGGGTTCTGTTTTCTCATCGTTCCCAAGCAGAGATGGACCTAAAATTTATATGCATGTTGCTACATCTCAGATTATTTACCATGCTGTAAATTTTTTATCCAATAACTTGCAGAGAAAACATGAAGGTTGCCAATTGCATCTTACCATATGAAAATCAGCAAGGTTTTCAGTATAAACTTTCAGCCGCTCCAAATCATGTGGTGATAGATCATCGGTAGGTGACCTCCAAAATCCATCTGAAGGAGATGATGAGTGTTCTTGCCTCATGTCAGTGTAGTTAATTTTAGGATCCAAGACACTGAAATATCAAGAGTTGCATGAGCACATTAAACAGAAAGTCATTTGAAGGTAAAGTTTTAAATCTGACCTCATAGCAAGCTTATATTCCATTGAACGGAAACTATCACCTTCCAGTAGTCGAGCAAACCTACGCTTGAAATCTGAAGAAAGATGAGAAATAAGCTTTGAATATTCAGAATTAAAAAAGAAATCTTAAAAGGTATGTGTTGATCTGAAAATAGGACTAACCTAGGTAAAATGGACCAAAAAAGCCCCATTCATCTGACCCATTAGCTTCACTATCATTGCTGTTTAATGGTCTGAGTACCATACATGAATACTCACCAGTTACCGTATTCTAATTCAAAAGAAAACAATAAATTATCAATATATAACAGTGTCCATATAATAAAACTGAAAAGGCATCTTAACTGGAATTTGGCCAATGTAGAAGGGAGCAAAGTTTCGTCTCTTCCAAAAACGAAAAAGGTCCAAAGTTAGCCCAAACGAAACACCAAGGTAATGGAGCTTTTCCGGTTGCCGTTCATGAAGATTTACTAGCAAAGGTGGAAGGTCTGTCCTAGGTTTTATATTTTCTTCTAGCAAAGAAACCTACAGGCACAATATGTTACAAAAGCATATGAATTCATCCATAGTACTGGCATTTGCCAAAATAAATACTCCATACGAAAAGTAATGTAACAAGATACTGTTCGTATTCATGGATTCGTAGTTATCATTCTAATTTGAATTTCAGGGAGAAGAAATTATTGGCCAAGTGACACCGCAACAATTCTAAATTGAAATTTAAAAATTTATCGCATTGCTTGGATTTAGAATCTTTAATACAACAAGAAAGCAAAAAAAAAACCCATATACTACAACATGAACCAAACTTGAAAATCATTAAAGGAAATATAACTATCAAAACTTAATATAGAAACAAGTGTTGTTCAGTGAATGGACCTTCTCTGCAGCTTCTGTAACTATAAGTTGAGGAATTTCCACATCATTTTCATCATCTACTTCCGGAATGGGAGTTAATTGTCCTTTGTAGTACCTATGGAGACTAGGATTGTAAATGCCTCCACTTTCAAAGAAATTTTAACTTGTAAATGCATCATGACATGATTGAGCATAAAGTATACTCATTAAGTCACTTTTTCTTATATATAGTACTTGCTATATTATACTGTTGCATATGCCACACAGACTTGGGATGTCCTATCACAAAACATATTAAAGTAGATGTTCTCATATTGGCAAAATCCTCATTTCTTGATACTAAGGCCACAATGATGATTATGTATCCATATTTCTAGGTTTCACTATTAAGCAAAGTAAGCAAAAATACAAGACTATTTTTTTGACAGTTGTTTTCCAGTCTTTAAGTTTAATTAAAGGAAGGTTTTCTTTATACCACTTTTCAATAAAATTTGCCACTCCTTTTGCGTTACTTTGTATCATAATTATTCAGCTCCAATATTATGTGCCAACAATTTCATGTGGGAGATTGCAGCACAGCTCTAATTCTACCACGTGAACAAACAGTCATTCAACACATGGTTCAAAAAACTTGCACAACATTTACAAAGCTCCATTGAAATCTTGATGCAACATCACCAACAAAACATATAGTAGCTCATATGTAAGGATATTTGTCATAAAACTAAATTTTCCTTATCTAGAAATCAAAGGTTCAGTAGTCAAGCTACAAAAAGAGAAGACCACCAAACTCTCCCTGTAAAATGTGTACTACCAAGTCAGCTCATATGGTAGCTCATAAACCATAAAACAACATCGTTGGTCTTATCAAGTCTGGACTCTTCTTCAACTGAAAAAATTGTTCAATCATTCCAGGTACCACACTACTGTGAAGGGACAACTGCCTGGGAGTATGACAATTCATGTATAAGAACATGATGTTTTATAGAAAATACATCAGCAAGAAGGGTAATTCTGTACCAATTCAACTGATCCTTTAAATACGAGCATTTCTTGGTCTAAAATCATGACGGGGATCATAATCTGTAGGTCAAGTTTCTTCTTTTCTAACCACAAATTGTACATCAAACATCTAAAAATAACCTAAATACAACAAAGAGAAGAAATAAGAAAGGCTGCTGCCATTCTAATCACAATTACTTTTATTTTGACAACCTTACCAATTGTAAGAAGATCAAGTGCAATATCTACTTGAATAATAATGACTGAAACCAGGGAGAGACCAACCTGGTTAAGAGTTCCACTGCAGCAGAACCATATCCAAGCTGTGTTGAAACCACATAAAGTACATGTATATTACAATTCATTACATGAATCTGAGGCACTCAATTTGGCATGATAGAGATAGAATCTTACCCTCATTGCACTTGGATGGGTGGCAATGCGAACAATACGAGCACCTGAAAAGCTAGGGAAAACTGTATCACGGAACTGCTCACAGAATTTCCATGGTATTTGGTCCCCAAAGGGTTGATGTCCTTCGCTTAAGCTTCGGATTGCAGATTTACGAGAAATCTGTCCTTCAAGACAAACCTGTAAATGAAGATGGACCGTAACAATGAGAACCATAATAAAATGTTTCGGCAAATTTTCAATGACTACAAAAATCAGGAAGATCCTCCACATATAATCAAACAATGATATCAAGCACAATGATTACCACAGAACAGAAGTCCCTGTTGAGTTAGGAGAAATGAGATAGAGCCTGCCATTACATCTAGAATAACTGGATAAAAGCTTATCACAAATAACTGCTAAAAGTTTAAAAACTTTTGGCCTATCCAAAGCTAAATTTTGCTCTGCCCTCCACTCAGATGGCTAGTGTAGGGAATTAAAATCAGATGCCCAGACAGCATTCTCAATCCTCACAGATTCAAAACGTATTTTATTTGTGGACAGTGTTTATTGCCTCAGTATAGAACAGCAGACAACAAAACAGATAAAGAAGCGATCAATCACATTAATCAAAGAAAATAAGCATTTAGCGTGCAGAAACCTTATGTGAAAAGCATAATTTAAACATAAATAATCTAAAAGGTGGCCAGTGTTGAATTTGGAGACACATTGATAATTTGATTCACCATAGAATTTAATGTTACCGCAGAATAACTAGAAGTGTTTGTCTCTCTTAGGTTATTTACCTGAATGACGCATAAGATATCAGGAAGTTGATTTTTTGACTCATCAACAGGGCCTGTACAAACAATATTAGTACAAACCTAATCTCTTGCTGAAAAAAATAAAATAAACCAGTTCAACGATAAAGCTCTACCGAGAAACACAAACAAATGGTGTGCGGGAGCATCAGCCATTAATTGTAAGTCATTAGGAGAATTTTTGTAGTGAGATGCAACATATAATGCCATCATTCGCTGCACAAATTAAGATACATAAGCACCGCATCTTGAATACCATTAACTAAATACAAAAACATCACATCACAGAGCATTTTACCTGCAGAAATAACTCACTGTCTTTATGATAGGAAAAGAGAGTATCCCGATTGATGTAATAGAGATTACACTCACTGGATGGGGGTAATCTAGTTGGGGGGAAAAAAGAGAGTAAATCAGTTTAGTTAATTGATATGGTTTCATAACAGAGATCTCAATGAAGATGAAGGAATCTTCAGATCTCACGTTCTCAGCAATTTAATTCTGACCTGCTGATACTAGGTATTGAATTTGTAACATCCAGACAGAGTAAGGCGTTGTGCCAGGATTCTATTGGATCATGAGAAGCATATCTGATAGACTCATTTAATTCTATCTTTCTGAAAAGACGACCTGAATAAAAACAAATAATGAAAACATATATATTTTTTCAAATAAATGACCTAAATTCGAAAAAACTAGAAGTTTCAAAAACTGCAAACCAAGACAACAACAAGATCGTACTGTTCTTGAAACCATACATTTAGAATCAAAGACTATTCAAGATATTGTGCCCCAAAACACATAGTTTTGTTTTTTGGATTCAAGGAAACCGCACCCCCCTTTAAGCACTCTTTGCGGGCCCGGGTTAAGCTAGTAAACCTCGGTTGTCCCAAACTCTTACAAGGTGAGCACGCATTGACTCGAATCCAAGACCTGAAATGCGGATCTCAAGCCCTTTGCCACCACGTCACACCCCTTGGGGACTAAAACACATAGTTTTCCAATAGAAAACAATGATCACTGTATTCATTCTGGCATATTGTTCTTCTTTCATCAAGTTCAGTTAACATATAGTGAGTAAGAAACTGATATGCTGTACTTCTTTCATCAATTTCAGTTAACATATAGTGAGTATGCAACAAGACTATGCTGAGTTTAAGCATTTTCAATGGATATTGCCCACATCAACACAGTTACGCCATGACAATAATTAAGACTGGTCCTATAATAAGCAATACATTCCTAGCAGCACAAGATGCATTCATAGCAGACACATTCATTACAAAACTATCAGAGCCAAGTGCACAGATATATACCAGCAAGAGAGCCTTCCACATTCTTAGAAGAAATCTGGCTTTGTTCTTCTAGTTGCTGCAGAAGTTTTAGTGACAAGGATCGGCCAGTACCTTCATAGCTTTATGCAGGAAGACAAGTGTAAATGTATAAAAGAATGCCTTCATAGCTTTATCAGAGGAGTGCACTTGGCTTGGTTAAAAGGTGCAAAATATAAAAAGTCACAATTGTTGGAGAAGGAAATGGAAGCTTTCTTTGGAAATCAATGATCTCTGGAGGAAAATTAATAATTTCCAATTTAAATTAAAATAAAAGTTTCATTCATACCCATTCACAGTTGATGAAAGGAAAACCAGATATGGACCTAGCAGGGACCTCACAACAGGCAATGGAATTGCAGCAGCTTCATCAATAACAAGTAGTTCAACTTGGGAGAGCTTTTCATGTTCATGTGGCTGTATATACTGCAAGGAACCACATACATTAGGTATTTAATTACAGAATGTAGCAGATCCTTACAAACCAACAAGAGAGATGGACCAGTTAACTAAAACACCATTTTACTAACCTGAATTGTTTGTCTGTGCTGCTTGAAGATATTAATGCGCACAGTAGCTTTCTTGAACTCAGGATTTGCACTTTTCATCACATCATAATCAATATGTTCCTGGAAATAAAAGGCCAGGTCACAAGCTTAAGAAAAAAGATGAATGAACAATATTTGCACAGAAACCAGACTAACCATAGAGAGAAAACACGAGAAACTGTCTTAAGAGAGGTGTGCATGATTACATAGAAGGAAATATACATTCCGAAATATTGGTTTAAGGCATAACACATAATTGCTTCAGATCTGCACAATGTCCAGATACTCAAGGCTTGAGAGAAAAGCCAAAAACTAAATGCAACAAGAAAATCCTTCATGCAACAATGGATGTTGCCAGGAAACAGAACAATGGATACATGGCTAGTTGAACTGCCCTATCAAATTGTTATGAATATAAAAGGATCTGACTGCCAATTTTGTCCAACAATCCATCTTACTTTATTGACCTTGGTACATCAAATAGAAAATGTAGATTTTCTCAAACTCACATGCTAATAGAAAAGTGTAACCATAAAAAAAAATAAAGCATGTTCAGTGTTTATCAATGGCTTATACTGATATGATCATGAAGCATATCATTCCAAGCAAAGGGAAAATGGACAACTGTACCTTGTATCCAATTGCATCAAATCCCTTGCACATGAATTCAAACAAAGTTTTTACATTTTCAGGGCTGGGTGCAGTAATAAATATATTTGAATACCTGTAAATAGCATTATTATTATTATTTGTATGACGAAGACCATTTAGGACACACAAGCATCAAAGAAACATGCAGCATTTGATATCCACTTTACCCAGCTGCAATAGCTCCAGCAACAGCTAAACCAAGCGCAGCAGATTTCCCACGACCTCGAGCAGCAAGCAAAGCAACTGTGCTGCGCAGCGTCTTATCCAAAACTGAATCAAGGAATGCAATCACAGCTTTTCCCTATTTAAAATAAAAATTTTAATGTGAAATAATAAAGACAATACAAAGTATCAACCACATTGGTTATCTACTGTGTTCTCTACCTGATCCAGTGTACAACACTTTTTGATCAAAGGACCAACAGGAAAATCCTCATGTAGTTGTTCTTTCAAATTCTTCAAGTCTCGTTCTGCTTTTGAAAGCCCTTCAGAGTCCTTAATCACCAAACACAAGACAAGATAACTCGAGCATTTAGATAAAACTGGAATACTTGGTGCATTAGATATGCTGTAATGAAAAAATCACTTGCTTGAAAGGATATATTGAGCCAAATCTTCATTTATTATTTTTGTTAAGAAAAAATAATAATTGCACTGCAAGAAACAATACATGATTTTTTTTTTCAGTCAGTGAAGAAGCCATACCTCTTTAACAGTAACTGGGGTGATTGACCTTATATGAGAAGAAATAGGTAAAATGTTGAGCTCGTCATCCATAACCACACATGCTTTGCATGTAGCAAGTGATAGTAAGAAACGTTCATTAAAGCGGCCAGTTGCCTGAAAATGGGACTCGGTACGAAACCTCTCATGAACATCCTGAAATCAGTAAAATCTTCTATAATAAACCTTTTCTTTTAAGCACGAGGAGAAGCACAAAGAATAGACTGTCGATTGCCTCATAAATTTGTCAAGAAAGAGTATAGTTGCATTTTTTAACTCAAGTTTAAAGGTTACGTCAAAGTATAAGAGAGTCAAAGCAAAGAAAGCATAAACCATCTTCCTGTGTCGTTTCAACAAATCTAGAAACCAAAGAAGCTTAAATACAAAAAGGAGATATAAATCATACCATAACCATTGTGTACAAACTGGTCAGTGAAGATAAAGAGCGTAGCAGCAACACAATCAACCCACCACCTTCAACTGTTTCTATAGTTCTAGCCAACAAATTCGGAGTCAATGCCTCAAAATCCTAAAAATAAATAAAACAGAACAATATTCCTTCATAATAACTAATAGAGAGACAAATCATTAATTGATTAATTAAAGTTTACTTACCTGTAATATGCACATTCCGAAAGTATTACCGAGAATTCTCTCGGAATCCTTGTACAAACAGTAGGTTATACCTCCAGTTTCAAGAAAGAGAGAAAAAGGATCAACTTTCTCAGGATCCAACAGTCCCCTCTGCATCGACTTTTTCACCTGCTTCGCTCGTTTTTTCTTGTGACTGCATCATACATAAATTCACATAAAAATTTAAAAGATAAAAAAATCCAATATTCAGATCATAAAAATAATAAAATAAAATGTAAAATGAACCTGCTAAGCTCAAGTTTATCCTTGTAGCACCACAAAACGGTTGGTCTAGATTTCACCATTGCCTTGCTTAGCATATAATGAAGATACACAATCTGTATCCAAAGCAGTGCAAAATTATTACTTTTACAAAAATTGAAAGAAAACAAAGAATAAAGAAGAGCGTCCTAGCGTGCCTGGTCGCGTGATTTGTCGCCGGTGATAAGGAAGAGAGACCGGTGGCGTTGTTTGACGCCATTCTCGATGAGTGTTCTGATCCTCTCGTCCACCTTCTTCCTCATTATAAGCTTATGCCTGTTTATTGAGGGAGTTTAGCTTGCTCTTTTTCCTTTTTTTGCTTCAACCGGTTGATCCCGCCACCGTTTGCGGTGCTTTGCTTTGCTGTGATGACTGATGAGTTTTCGTGTCTCACTCTTTTTGAGGGTTTAAGTCGGGGTTTTGCCAAAAGAGATGATTAGGCTACGGTGGCTGTTACAGGCTACAGCCTTGGGTGGAATTGAACCGGGTTCAACACTATTAGGCAAACTTCGTATTTGGTACTCAACTTTTTATTATTCTTCTATTTGAATGCTTCATTTTTAATTTTTAATTTTTGAGTAAATGACTTCTCTCTCTCAATGTGAATGAATGCTTTTAATTCGGCTATATAGCAAAAGGTGAATCTTAATTAAAAAAAAGAAAAATAGAAATAGAAATTGAAAAAAGAGAAGAAGAAAAAAAAAGCAAAAATGAAAAAGTGTATTTGAAATTTTCAAAACTAAATTATTGACAATAAATCTACTTAAGCTATTATAATTCCAAATTCATGAAACTAAAAACAAAGCTATTATCATTATAAAATAAAATAAAACAATAGTTTCATTTACTCAATCTAAGCTCAATACAGCACATAGTTTTATAAAATCTTAAATTTTTTATCTTGATCATTTTTTTTATATACATGAAGAGAAAAAACATTCTCGATTAGTTTTATGCGTACCATATTAAATCTCTCTAACTTACAAGCTTTTCAAAACATTGCTTGCACCCTGTGATTTATGACCCTAAGAGTATTTATTGGCAAGAAAATCCAAACTCTAGACTTGTAAAGGAGCAAATCATGATGCCCTAGTCAACCTCCACCACTCCAAACTCCTTCAAAGTTACTCTAATAAAAATCATCTTCATCAAAATCAGATTTTTTAAAATATATATTTAAAAATAAATGAAAAAGTCAAATTTTAAATAAAAATAAACCAAAATAAGAAAATAAAATAAAATATTGATATAGTTAAAATTAAATAATAGATAATTGTTCAAAGGCAAGTAATTCAGGGGCTGTAGACTACTAAGATGTGTAGTAGAAGGACTGGTTTGTAGTTACTCTTGAATAATAGACACCGATTTAAATCCTTCAGGCATCACCATTTGTTAGTGTAATGAAGTTGAAACACCGGTCAGTTTGAAATAGTAAAACCCCAGCCATAGCCAGTGCGTGGGTTTTGATTTGAATGGGCAATCTTCTTGGTTGATGCATCCTCCAAAATGGGTTCATTTAAAACATTCTCTGCTTACCCTCCATCATCACGGTTTCAGAATTTGAAACTCTCAAAAGATTGCTACTTCTTCACTCCACCAAAACCCCCACTATGTTCCTTCAATCCACTCAACATCCACAACAGGCACAGACTACGCATATCCTCAAAACACTTTTGTATGTCAACCTTTCCTCAAATGCTCACTTCTAATCTCTCCAAGACAGACAACAAATTCACCAATTTTTTGTCCCAGAAGGTTTTGGTTTCCCTTGTTGGGGCATTCATTTTTATTGGTTCTTTTGGTTTAAATACTAGGCAAAGTCTGGCGCTTTCTGCTAAAACAACTGCTTCTAGCTTGAATTTAGAGGAAAAGAGAGATTCCCAGATGGAGAAAAGCGAGGATGAGGAGATGTTTGAGAAGGTTTTGGAGATGGAGCCAAGGAGTGTGGAGGCATTGAAGGTGGTTGTGCATGGAAAAATGAGGAGAGGGCAGACTAAAGAGGCTGTGAAGTATGTCGAGAGGTTGATTGATATTGAGCCTGAGGAAGTTGAATGGAGGCTTTTGGAGGCACTTTGTTATGAGATGATGGGGCAGTTGAGTAAGGCTAAAACGTTGTTCAAGGAAATCTTGAAAGAGAGACCTCTTTTGCTCAGAGCTTTGCACGTATGATTCTTGATCTGGTATTCCTGTTTTCAGAAAAAAAAAATTCCCTACAAAAGATTAGCTGTGTGTGCATCCTTGGGTGTGTGTGCTTTGCTTTTTCATTAAATGCCTACATGTACGAGTGCTGAGATGATCACTGAGTTGCACAAAAGCATTTGCTCTAGCTATCTTTTTTGAAATTTATGGAGGCTGACTACTCACTGAGTTCAAATATGGGAGAATAAATAATTTGGTCAGTAAAATGGCTTACTAGGGGGATAGGTGATTAGTTTCAAAAGGTACAAGTAGATATACAGCCGATTATGTAATTGACCTCATAAAGCTTTTTCTTAATTTTACCAAAGATCACACTTTGTTCATTGTGGGAACAGAGACGCTAGTGATTGATGGATGCAAAGGCTTGGGCATGGAACCATTGAGCCATTCCAATATGTGTTGCTTTCTGAAGTCTTTGTGGTAGTATTATTTTATACATAGTTTCTTCTCATGTATTTGTTTAGAAATCATCTCTTCAAACAGTCAAACATCTTGTTTTTAAATACAATTGGCTGTGACCTAGATTTTTTTCTTGAGTTCCAATTTTCCTTATTCAAGTTCCTCAGCTTATTTTATTTTGAAGATTTGTCACTGTTAGAAAGATGGCCAGGGGAGAAATCCTTAGGAAGGATGGATGTGTTTGGAAGCAATTCAATAAAACTGGAGTTGTAGGGACCACTGAAATGATATCTATTGAAAATTACTTTTTTCAATAATATAATTTAAATATTTCTATATTAGATTTTTACAGTAACATAAACATAGTTTAATGAAAAACAATCACATTTCATTTTTCTTGTTGCCAGTTAAAGTTCCTTGGCTTTGAATTTGGTCCCATAGTTTGCCACAACTCATCTCCTAGTTAAACCAGCACGCCTACTTTGCATCTGTGGCAGATGATTACGAGCTTGGTACTTGCTGACCTAATTAAGTGCTTGGCCATTGGCATTCTTATCACTGTTTCATTTCTATTTGGTTATAGTACAATGGACAAACTGCAAATAAGGATTTAGCTTGGGAATGAGTTTTCAGTAATTCCAGGAGTAATCAGTTTTGATTCCTATTGCTCCCTGCTATCGAGGGATTCAACTAATAATCAGCTTTCTTACTGGGAATTAGAATGGAAATCCAGTCCTCAAACAACTATAAGATAATCCTTTTTGCTCTTTTTTTTTTTATCAAGGGTGTATGTTTATGCGTCATCTTCATCAGATTTCACTAGTGGTTGCTAGTTGATGGAAAGCTATGAACAGCTTGGCAAGACCTCAATAATAACAAAATACTCCTATTGAGTAGCTCCATTCCCAGCTACTTAGATTGAATCATGAATTGCATGGTGGCATAGGATTTCTTAGAGAACCTTTTTCTATTTAACTAGCACATCCATATGCTATCACATTTCTATGTTGATACTGACATCCGTGACTTTTCAGTATTCCTTCCCTTCACTAGCAATTAAAAGTAGTATCTGACTCTCTGTTTGGTGCAGGGTCTGGCATTGGTGATGCACAGAAGTCTTGAAGGTCCAGCTGTCTTTGAAATGCTGAATAAAGCTCTAGAAGTTGCCCGTCGTGAAAAAAGAGTTACTGAGGAGAGAAGCATTAGAATTTTAATTGCACAAATGCATGTTGCAAAGGTGAATCCCATCAGTTAGTCCTTTATCAAGTCAACAAATTGATAAAACTTGCATTCTTTTCAGGGGGAATTGGAGGAGGCTTTGAAGAAATTTCAAGGTCTGGTTAGTGACAACCCACGAGATTTCCGGCCTTATCTTTGCCAGGCAAGCTTGCGTGTTCATTCTTGAAAATGGCTAGCACAAATTAACTCTTTCAGTTTTCTTAAGTAAAAGTTTGAGGCTCTACACCATCTTTTAAAGATTTCAAATCTGCTCATGATTTTCTTACATTTAACTTGAACCAAGTTGCCTTTCATTTACATCCAATTTTAAGTGTCCATAACTCGTAGCTTATTCGGTTGTCTATATTCTGTGGAGAGTTCAGAAAGAGAGACTGCATCCTTAAATGCTACTTCTTGCTGAGCACCACTCAAGTTTCATTCTAAGTTGGAAACAACCTTTAATATAACAAGCTTTTATATTATAGGCTCATCCTGAGTTGTTATGTGGACCACAAAATTTGGTAAAGAACATTTTTTTTGGTGTAAATCCTCAATCTCCTATGGAAAATATTGATTACTAATTGTGCAAGGACTGCAATTAACGGAATGGAGCTGTAGCATAAAGAATTAAATATTACAGCTTTACTTCTACCAATAACCAATAATGGGACTTTGTGGCAGGGAATAATATACAGCCTGCTGGGCAGAAACGAAGCAGCTGCGGAACAGTTTGAAACATATCAGAGTCTTGTGCCAGATGAATTTCCACAGAGGATATTTCTTGATGATGTTGTATTGGAAGCGAAAACCAAGCCCCGGTAAAGGTTTCCGGAGGAGTTTCAAGCTGAATTCCCTTTCAAGAAATAAAGCACCAGCTTAGCTTTGAGAGTGTATTTTACTGTGATAAGGTACTCAGAAAATTTAGGCTAGAAAGTAAATTTTGACAGCAAGTCTATGCATCGAAAGTGAGCGGTGTTCGCTTGAAAATAAAACTAAATAATGAAGTAAAAGATAAATATAAATAAATATATTATATTCAAAAATAGGTTGAACCACCTGTCGAAATTGGGTTTAACCTCAAAATTTTATTTGAGACACGTGTTGTGTTTTTTAATGTTGAGGTTATAATATCTTCTTATGCTAACATGGTTTAACCTCTAGATAATGTGTCAGCCTTGTGATTGGAGCTATGAATCTAATTAAGTTTAATAGTTTTTTTTAAATTATTTCTTATTTAATTATATAATGATGATAGTAAAGCAATCAAATGAAATATAAAAGGAATGGCTATGATGTGTGTACAAAAAAAAAAGTTTGATAATATTAAAAAATAATCTTTATAATCTTGTTTTAAAACACTATAAGAATAAACAAAATTAAATAAAAGAATATGTAGTCGGATGATCTAATTTTTACCACGGGTCAGATCAAAAGTCTCTTAACATAAAAAATTAATACGCTAATATTTTCAAGAAAAAACTGTTAACACGTATATTTAGTTAAATAAATAAAAATCATATGTGTTAATAAATATAAGAAAAAACTGTTAATGTCAGTAAAAAATTAAACTAAAAAAGTTAAGAGATAAATGAGGATAGAGACATTTATCTTGCATGATGACCCATGGATCGAATTGAATTTAATGATTTAGTTTATCAAAACAAATTTTTTATTTAGTTAAATGCTAATAAAAATCAGCATTCACAGAAAAGTGGTTTGAGTAAGTTTCATGGGGAAAAAGGAGCATTATATAGGGTTGCATAAAAAGAACAACTATTAATATAAAAAAAAAACATTATACTTTTATATGAAAACCAGATAAAAATTAAATAATATTTTAATAAAAAATATAAAAAACATTTATAATTAATTATTTTCGATTAAAATTGAATATGGGTCATTGTCCACTTGTCTGATTTTTTATTGCCATAATGTTGATTAGAGGTTATTATTTATCCAAGAACAGCCTAATTTAACCTGTTTTCATCTAAAAAAAATCCAAAATAAATACAAAATCAATTCAGAAATGTTTTTTTCTCAACCCTAATCTACTATTTTTTCTTGGCAACATAGGATTGTTATTCTTCCTTTTCAATTTTGATTTCCTTCTCTAAATCTCTTTAAACAACAAAATTGATTCCCCCCCCCCCCCCCCCCCGCAAAATCAAGCATCAAAGATAGATATTTCTTTCATGATTTATATAAATTAAATTGCAAAACCATTTAAAAAAACATAATATCAAAAGACTAAAATAAAAATAAAAAAGTTTTTTTGAAGAATTGAGAAAACGCATGTTATTCTGTGAACCCATATAATAACTTGACAAACATTGTTTTCAAGAGGAGAAATAAATTTCTTTAGAGCAGTGTTTTAAAGAGGAGAGATAGATTTCTTTTTAATTTAATTTTAATTATAATAACTTAGTAACAATAATTAATTAATTAATCAATCAATCAATTAATAATATGTATGGTCTAAAATCAACAAGGAAACGAAAATGTGAAACTCTCTGCAGCTTAAATTCAAACATTCCGAACCCAAATGAAACCATTTTTTATATTGTTGGATAATTTCTTTTTTTAGTAACATTTTTTTCTTGTCTATTTATATTTTATAGGACAAAAAGTCCTCCTCAGAGGCTCAGACAGACAGCAGTTCACAACCTCAACAGCTGTCTCAAACCATGTCTCTAGAAACAACCCCTCTCTTCCATTTAAAAACTGTTCTCCAACCTAGCCGCCGGTCCACTCCCTCTATCCCCGGCCTGTCTTTGGTTCACCACCGCCTGATTCCATTTCATTTACAGGTTTCTGTTTCTCAGTCTTTTCGCGCCAAAAAAACAATTAAGCCCAAAGAAACTAAAATTCCCGCGGTTTTGGAGCGTGGAACTGCGGTGACCGAGAAGCAATCTGACCCGCCAGTGAGAATAGTCACCATTGTTGGCGTAGGAAGCATCAGCCCTCTAAAACGCGCCCCTTGGGAAGAGGTTATGCTCCACACTGTAAGTATCAGTGCTAAAAATACTCAGTTAACTACTAGGTAGCATATCCATACCTGTTTGGTCTCATTCGTGGACCCAGCTGTTTCACATGTAACTGCGTGTGTCTATATAATGGAGATTAATGATAAAACTTTTGGATTATTCGGTTTTTTTATGAGAATTGCTAATATTTTCTTGATAATTACATGACCCTTTTGCATCAATTATATGATAATACAAGATGATTATTCAGGATGGGCTGTAATGCTTTCTCTGAAACGGGAATTGCGTGGTGTAAATGTTTTCGTTTAACGGTCAAGTCCGATTTTGGATTAGCTAGCTTGCATTGGACAAAGTCTACCTCCCAAGACTAGTTTGGCAAATGCCATCAATGCTTGGGCTATAGGACTCTGGAGGGAAATCCTACTGGCTGTTGCCCTCTGAAACTTGAATGGATGACCTTAAGGTAGCAAACCTTGGACCAGATTACTAGAGCTTATCCCATGGGCTATTTTGTGGTTTTTATTTTTTGTAGCAATGAATAAACTGAAGAGTGTTATCTCCAACAACGCATGGTGTTTTTGTTGTTGTTGGTTTTATAGTGAAATGCCATGTCTTATAGATTTTGCAAGATTGCATTCTCTTTTGGTAATTCTTTCTTTTGTTACTAGGCAAAAAGATTGAAGTGGGTAGATGAAGGATATGAAATGCTGGTGTTTACTGATGACTCGTATCAATCCAAGGACCAAACTGAGATTCTGCTAAAGGCGTTGAGCTGTGCAGATATATTGCTGATAGTGGCCGTTACAGATCAAGAATCAGTCAAGTGGATCGAAACCGAAAGCAAAATTGTTCCAAACATTGTATGCTTTGACTCATCTCCAAATCTAGTGAACAAATTAGGAGGATCTTATGTTCAGAATGAAAACAGTGGAACCTTATTTGCAAAAACTTTTGGAATTTCACCGTCGAAGAAAGCCAGTGATTCTATGGATGTAGAACAGACTGTATCAGAAGCATGGAAGCGACATAATTCGGATGACATTAGGTTCTGCTTGTTGGTAATAATCAATGCTTATATAAGACCTGTACCAATCCTAAAGAACCTGCGATCAAAAGGTTTTTCCACCTTGAACTGCATGGTCAAGAATTGTGGGCCTCAGATATTAAATTGTCTTTTGGATCCTGACTGCAGGAAAGCTCTTCAATGCTTGAACAAATGCAGCCCAGTCGATCAGGTGTGTAATTATAGATGTATTGCTTCTTACGAAAGTCCAAACCTGGAAGCGTTTTCTCTTTGTGTGTTGCAGAAGAACAATTGTCTTGAATTGGATGCGAAAATCCCTGAAAAACCTTTTGTGCCTCCCATGGCTAAGTTTCGAGGGGAGGACTTAAGTCATGAAACTGCAGAGGATCTTTTTGTTGGCTGGTTGGGGAGTCTGGACTGGAGTTGGCGGGTAGTTGCAGGACAGAATCCAGCTTATGATCAGTTTCCATGCCAGTACCAGTTGTTCTACAGAGGAAAGGCAAAAGATTCATTTTGGTACGAACCAGTTTTCCAGGTTAAAACGCTAGAGGGTAAGGTAGTTTGGAGGAGAAGGAAGTATCGTGTCAAAAGAGGCAAAATTCCTGGGACATTTTACTTCAGTGTATTGGACAATGGTGTTGTTTCCAATGAGCGTTGGACGATTGTGGACGTCTCTGATGATTTTAGTTGGGGTCTGTTTCATTACAATGGGGCTGCTCGAGTTGCAGGACAGGCATATACAGGAGCAGTGCTTGCTAGTCCAGATGGAGCCTACCCGGATGAAAAGGAAAGCAAGAGACTTGCTTCTGCCCTGGAAAAATGTGGAATAAAAGAATGGGAGCTATTCACAGTTGACAATTGTTCATGCCAAGATCCTCCCCTAGGACTTCCAGAGGGCTCAAGTTTGCATTCTGCAATTGATGTTAAAGTCCAGAAATGGAACTCCACATAGTTAATGCCTGGAAGTTTTGATTTCACCCTTTGATTCAAAGGCAATCGGACTTGGATGGGTAATGAACTTATGAGTGCAGCACCATTAGGTAGATGTGGCATCTCCTCTGCAGATTGGTGAGTATAGTATAGTATAGTATACCTGTGAAGATGGAATTTGCTATTGATCACATAAGATCTGGTGATGGTGTATAATAAGGTGCAAAATTAATAAAAAGCATGTCTAATTGCAAAAACAATAACTATGATATTGTTTTTTTTTCTTTTTTATATATTTCATAAAACATCTTGGACACGCATGTATCAGATTTTAATCAGAAATAACATTAAACTCTTGTATATTATTTTAATATACAAAACTCAAAAATGTAAACTAAAATTTTCAAAAGCTAAATGGAAATCTATCATTAAGAGAAATGCAGATAAGTGATAACAGTAAAATCAAATGCTAAATGCAAATCTATCACTAAAAAAAATGCAAATAGTGGGTACTGGTAAAGCTAACTTCATTGCTAAAGAAACCTCTTTCGACTTTTTTAGCCAGAGATCTGAGATCGAATTCCACTCATGCTCCGAGTTGGAGTACTGATAAAAGACTTATCTCATCATATATAGCCAATGAAAAGTATTAATAATAAATAAATGGGCCAATAAGAAAAAAAAAGTACAATACCAATGCTGTAAATTGGCTGTTGTGGTGTTACATCAGGGTGAAAATGCCAACATTAATCCTGAAATGATGCTCATTTCATATGCCAATTTGAGTCTCTCTCCAGCACCCACAAGCTGCAGTGGGAAATGAAAATCTCCTCGAGAGGCATTTGTTTTAACTATCCATTGAAATCACATGCCCCTTCATCTTGATCAAGAACATATTAAAAGCGTAAGAAACATTGCCATCAATGTCCAGTTTGTTGCATGATGATCCATAATCCAATCTTCTGCAATCAGCCAAAGAGCAGGGCATAGCTGATTTCAATTGTATCATGGCCAAGTTCTTATTTTCCTCATTAAGAACACACCATTCAGATGGCATGTATTGGACTCCATATGCTGCTATTAGCATCTTTTCATCACCTTGTCCAGATAAATCTATGGAAATTTGGCTGTTCATCATAGCGAAAGAGTCCCCAATATCTCTCGAAATTTCCCAGTGAAATGCTCTTCTGATTCTTCGATTAGGCCAAAGAGATACACATCCAACGAACCTGGTCGGATAGGGGTTCCCTACTTTAAAGACATCGTCATGGAGCGGTTTAGCTAATTTGGGGTTTGCATTAATGTTACCATCTGTAGGCCAGCCAGCTTCTCCCATTATGATCTTCAAATCGCCAATACTGTTCTCAAGCGCCCAAACGAGAGTATCATAATTTGCATCGAAAGACAATGCTATATGAAACATTTTTATCAGAAACTGTTATGCCATTGCCATCAGAGAAGGCATATTCAAACGGGAAACCTTGGTTTAGATAAATAGAAGGGAATGGATATGTATTAACAACAAAGGGAACTTTATTTTGACGAAGAAACATAAGTGTGAAACATAACATCCTTTACGTTGTTAGGGAAATTACTGTCTGATAATTCGTTGGAAGATGATTCATCAACATCAGCATTGAGGGCTTCTGTAGCCTTAATTTTGTCTCCGACTCCACCATGAACGTCTTGCAATGCTGGAAACGTAAAAGTAACATTGCCGTAAGTGCTATTAAAACTTGACAGGAAAGGCTCGTTCCCACCACCAATACCTACAAAGAAGAGGGGCTGTTGGTGAAAGGGTCTATTTTTAGTATTTGATTTAGTCTTTGTTTTCCTAGTCTTCAGGGTTTAGTTGCTTGCATTTTGTTAATTCATGTGCCACGTTATTGTTGAACGTGTGCTATTTATTTGCTTTATTGTTATTCCTGTAAGGCTATTTATTAGCCATTTCATTCAGTAAATGCAATTCATTCAATTCAATACAGTGCACTTGTCTTTCTTATTCTTTACAATTGGTATCAGAGCCAATATCTGGCCTGTGACGAAGAAAAG